>OX371224.1:62142194-64542194 GCA_947310385.1 Nephrotoma appendiculata
TACATAGGTCAGTACACTTGAATTGCCAAATACTATCGAAATGGAAATTAATTTCTTGATTGTGTGGTACCGAATTTACTGCATAATATGGGTAAATGGATTTGTGTGTATCATCTCAGTGTGCATTTTTCTTGTGTGGGTATACATATATTAATAGTACATGGTACAGTCGTGACCAACAACAAATACCAACTTATAATTTGATTATGTACAGAGATATTATGTACTTGCACATGTTTATCTATTTGTCTTTGCCTGCACAAACAAAACATATAAATTTCATCTTCATTTAACAAGAAGTTCCGCAAGTGCATGATTGGTTACAATTATAAAAACAAAAAATTGTGTTTAAAATAAAAGTAAACCACAAGCTGGGAAGAGACACCAAAAATAAAAATTTTATCCGCAAAAGCCGATCGTTTTTTTTTGTGCAGATTTTTGTGAATTGGTAAGCCTTTGGATTTTCCAAATATTCTCTTTAATTACAACACCAAAAAAATATTTCTGTTTTGAATTGTGTTAGTTAAGTTTCGCATCCGTGTTTCGAGCGAGTTACCGCTAATTTTAAAGGAAGTGTACGTAGCACACAAATATTCCCGGAATAATAATTCGTTTCTTGCGGGTAAGTTTTTTTTGATACCGTCTTTATTTAACGGGGAATTAACACCATATTTATTTCCTCATAAATATAGAACATTAAATTTTTGGGGGCATAACTCAAAATAAAAAAAAGGGAAGTTTTTCCTTCACGGTAATCGAGTTAGTATACCGAATATCTGAATTATTAATAGGCGTGCTATCGGACACTACAGCTTAAGCCACATCCAGATGATCATCTACACCTTACAAACGACTAATCAACTTTAAATAATGGTCGTCAGATAATGTTGTGTTGTGTGTATAGTGGTAGTGCTTATGTAAAACAAAAGAAAATAATCGCTCGGTAAATTTGGAAGAAAAAATTTTGAAAGAAAATTGAAAAAAAAAAAAAATATTACTATACGATCAAAATTTTGTGAAAGATAATGTCGTTGGTGAAAAATTAAAGTATTAGCATATATTAAATAACTTATATATACGACGTTCGTGTTCTTTTTCTCTCTTAGCTTATCGCCGTAATTAGATTTTTTGTCACGTTGTCGCTTTTGTCGTTTTTTCGAACTTCGAAAAAATATTCGAAGTAAAATCAAATTGTCAAAAAGTTACGATTTTTAGTTATCAAAGTGTCGTTAGAAACATTATGCATATGATGAATACCACATTACTAACATGTTTTGTTGATCGAAACATGTAATTACATAGTGGAAAGCTGCAAAGATTTATCTTAATTTGGCTTAACATTCTGATGCAATAAGAGTGGTTAATTCGAGTAATAAATAAAATAATGTTGGTTAAAAAAGTGTTTTAATTATCATTTATTCATGAAATTACATAATGGTATTCCTTATCATGTAAGAATCGTCGAGGTTAATCTCATCACTTATGTAATTTGGATCAAAATCTTTCAAATCCACTGCGTTTAACGACAACGTACTGGCTATTGGTTTTTTATTGATTTTTTTGCAATCGTAGAGTTGTTACCAGCTAAAGGGATGGTTTACAGATGTTTGTTGAGGGTTTATTAAATAAAATAACCTTAGCACCATATTTTATTAAGTTTTAACTTTAAACACATTATTATAATTTATTAAATAAACAATATACATTTATTATACAAGATGTGACTTGTTACTTTACAATTAAACTGTCCTGAACTGACTTTTCTAAAAATGATTAAAGCATAATTTCACCTCGGTATTTAGGTGTATTGTATAAAGGAAACAGGTTAAATATATATATATAATGTAAGTATATAAAGAATAATAATTACGAACTAAATACATAGAAGACAGGGGTATACAACAGCTCACCCCATAAAAAAAAGATATTTATCTTTTCTAAGGCTTAAGTACTAACAATTTTTTTTTTTTTTTTTTTTATTTTGATATGTTTTGTTTTTCCTTTTCACAAAAATTAGTTACATACATTTTAAATAATAATTAAACTTTTTAATACATTGTTTTGTTTCCTTTAGATTGAATATTAATGAATAAATTATTAACAAAGTTTATATAAAGATTTTAAATATAAAACATAAATCTTATTACTAGATTACAATTATTATATGATTTTAAATATAGTATTTCCAACTTTATTCAATAAATAATTTTAAACGGTTATTATGAACAAGTTTAATTTGTCTTCCTATACGAATGGATGAATTAACATTTGTAGGGGTGTCTGTTATTTCATAAGGACCCGTCCAGATAGCATCAAATTTACCTTTAGATTTCTCGTTTTTTAATAGAACTTTGTCACCAACATGAAACTCGACTTCGTTAATTGATTTATCATAGTAAATTTTAGATTTTTGCTTGTTGACTATTAAGTTATTTCTGGCTATTTCATATGCATTTGCTAATTTTATTCGTAAATTTTGCAAGTAATCATCCGGGTTATAAAAAATTGTATTATTATTCTTAACAGAGGATGGCATATTGGGTTTAAATCCATGGACAATTTCAAAAGGCATTAAATTAGTTGATGAATGTGGGGTTGAGTTGTAGGTAAATATGGCAAAGGGTAACCAGCGATCCCAATCATTAGGATCGTTCTCAATATAATTTCGCAAATATTCTACGAGCGTTCTGTGTGATCTTTCTAAAGCCCCATTCGTTTGTGGGTGATATGCCGTAGACTGTAATTTTTTGATCCTTAGTAACTTACATACGTTTTGGAATAATTCACTGACAAAGTTAGTTCCTTGATCGGTTAAAATACATGACGGTGCTCCGAATTTACAAATAAAGTTATCGACGAAAGCTTTGGCAATGGTCTCCGATAATTGATTTTCGATAGCTATTGCTACTGAGAATTTAGACAAGTCGTCCTGCATTGTGAGGATGTAACGATTGTTATTATAAGAAATACTTAATGGACCTACAATGCCTAAAAATATTTTCTCAAAAGGTTTTTTGGAAGTGGTCGTTACTACCATTGGACATTTGTTAATTCTGGAAATTTTATTTTTCTGGCATAGCTCACATTTTTTTATAAATTTCTTAATTCTTGTCAACATCTGAGGAAAATGATAATACGATTTAATCCGTTTAAACGTTCTTTCTATACCCTGGTGTCCTCCCAATGGACAATTGTGGAATTCTTTAATAACATTAGCAATATCATTTTCACTCTCCAGGAAGGTGATTGAATTTCCAGTATCTTCGTTAGAAACTTGTTTTAACGATTGAGATCTAATATTATTTGCTGTAGTTTCACTTAAGGAATTCACTGAGTTTGATATATTTTGTTGTGCTTTTGTTTGGGAACGAGTAACTATGCTAATGTGGTTACCTTGATCGGCAGAACTTATTTGAATTCTACTCAAAGCATCCGCATTAACGTTGTATTTACCAGGTTTGTAAGTAATATCAAAATCAAATTCATCCAACTCAATTCTCCAACGCATTAAACGAGAATATAAATTTTTTGATTTGTAAAGCCATACTAGCGGTTTATGATCAGTAATGATCGTAAATTTAACACCGTATAAATAGGGACGGAATCGTTTCACAGCGAAAACAATAGCAAGCAACTCCTTCTCCACAGTAGAGTAATTCTTTTCGGCCTGATTTAATACTCGGCTTGCATAAGCCACAGGTAAATCATCTTCACCGAGTTTTTGTGAAAGGATTGCTCCAAGGGCTATATCACTAGCATCCGTAGTTACAAAGAACGGCTTCTGGAATTTAGGGTATTGCAGAATTGGAGGGTTTATTAAAATTCTCTTGAGATTCTGAAAACTTTCATCACAGAAAGCATCCCAAATGAATTGTACATTTTTCTTTAATAATGCATTCATTGGTTGGGCCATTTCAGAGAATTTGTCAATAAACCGCCTATAGTAACCTACTAAACCCAAGAAAGACTTTATTTCTTTTTGATTTTTAGGAGTGGGAAAATATTGAATGGCTTCGATTTTTGAGGGATCAGGCTTGATTCCGTGGTTAGTGATAATGTGTCCCAAATAGCATATTTGCTTTCTAATAAAATGACATTTTTTAGGTTGTAATTTGAGATTATATTTACGGAATGATTGCAACACATCGATAAGCTTTTTATTGTGGTCGGAAAGATTATACCCATACACAACGACGTCGTCCAAATAAACAAAGCATTTCAATCCGTTCAAACCGGTAAGAACGCTATTCATTATTCTCTGAAAAGTTGCGGGTGCACCTTTGAGACCAAAAGGCATTCTAGTAAAGTGGTAGTGCCCCATTTGAGTACTAAATCCTGTTTTTTCCTTATCTTCTTCATACAATGGGATTTGGTGGTAGCCATCCGCAAGATCCAACGTCGTAAAATAAACAGCATCTCCCAATTGTTCCAAAATTTCAGTGATATTGGGTAACGGGAAGGTATCGTTTATTGTTAAATCGTTCAATCGACGGAAATCGACGACAACTCGCCAACGTTTTGTTTCGTCGTTTGATTTTTTAGGAACGACCAGTAAAGGAGAATTGAACGGGGATTTACTATTTTCAATTATACCATCTGCAAACATTTTTTCAACTTGAGAATTAATTTCAGATTTTGCTGCATGAGGTAGACGATATGGCTTAACATTAACTGGCTCCGAATCTGACTTTAAAGGGATACGATGAAATCCTGTATTTGTAATTGTAAGACGATCGCCTGGCAGAAAAAAGATATCATTAAACTCCCGACAAATTTTAATTATGGAAGATTTTTCTTCTGAGTTCATGTGTGCTGTATCTATATGACTTTCTAAATTACGTAATCTATTTTGTAAGGTATCTGACCAATGGTTTAGTTGAAGAATCTGATAGTTATCTAAGCTTTCGGGTTCTATGTACATTTCGTCTAATTTTACAGTATATTCATTAGTATTTATCACACTAATTGTGGCGAACGAGTTTATTATTTTGATAATCGCGTTAGCCATGTACACGCCCGGTTGTATCATCTTCGACGAGCACAAATATTCATCATCTAGCTTTGATTTAAATTTTATATTGACAATCGTTTCTGAACGGCTAGGTAAAATAATAGGAGGATTGTTGGAAGTAAGATTTAATTGGATGTTATCATTGGTCTCCGAATTCGTGTTTATTTGTATAATGTTGCGCGAGTAATCAATGGTACAATTATTTTGTCGAAGGAAATCATTTCCGATGATTCCCGCACAATTTATAGGAAACACAGATGGCACTATGTGAAACTCATGTACAATTATGTAGTTTTCCTGAACGTAAATTTTAGAAGTACATGCTGCTAATGTGTCAATTGATTCTTGAGTTATCCCTTTTATTGATAGTTTTTTGTTAGGGTAACATAAGGTATCTGGTTTTATAAATTCTTTCTTAATTACGCTAATGTCGGCCCCAATATCGACTAAAAAGAATTGTGGTTCGTGTAATGTATCTAAATTTAGTTTCACGAATTTAATATTATCGTTATAAAAGTTTATCGAAAAACAATATGATTTATTCGTTGTATAAGAGCCTGAGACTGACTTTTCATCTTTTGACGGATGTAGATTTAGATGTTTTGATTTTTCACCGCTACATCCTTCTGCTCCCGGTGAAGTTCGTTTAAGTTTTCCGAGACTTGAGCCTGTGACGTTGATACTTGTTTATTCTCAAATTGGTTTTTTCTAAAGTTAGCTTTTTCACGCGAGCGACATACACTTATGTGATGCCCAAACTTTTTACAATAAGCACACGGATAAGAAATTTGTTGTATTCTTGGGATGCCATTGCCTTGATTTTGGTTTTGTGTGAAAGATCGAGCCGGTGTTTGTCGATTGTTATTAAACGGTGAAGTGAAATTTGAATTTTTATTATGAAATGGATTGATTTGTTGAAGATTAGAGTTTCGATTAAAACAATTTAATGCTGTATGTCCAGATTTAGAACAAATCTGACATTTAATAGGTTGACTAGTCGAATCCTGAGATCTTGAAATTTTAAATTTACTGGATTGAATTAAACTTTCTTCTTCTATACCTTTAGAAATAGCATCCTTCAAATTTTCAAATCTACAAGCTTTTATTAAAATTTTTAATGGGTCTCTAAGGCCTTCTTCAAAAGCACGCAAGGCTGTTCTAGAATTTATAATTTTAATATTTTCCTGTAAAATTCCAGCATCCGAAGTAGTAGATGCACATGATTTATTTAAATCCGCAAGAAGGTTCTCGATTCTAATGCCAAAATCTTTTACATTTTCGTCAAACCGCTGACGAGCTTGAACAAGGTCTACTTGAATATTTTCCAAAGCCCTAATATTCGAAAATTTTTGGTTCAAGTCTTTTTCTAGTTGTTGCCAATTCTCATATGAACTTGTTAAGACTGTTTGATTATAAGCAGCATCAACTAATTTAATTTGTACCAATTCTAGGAACATGGAGCGATCCTCTTTTGTTTTTGCATCCTTATAAACTAAATTGCAACATTGCAAAAATCTAGGTAATTTTTCAGAAGTTCCATCAAACTCCGGTATTAGTTTAATGGCTCTATCGAAATTGAAAGACATGTTTAAGTCACAGGATTCTATTTGATTTCCGAATTTTTTTCACATAAGTTTTTATCGATGGTTAAAGGAAATTTTAAATCGTAATAAGGTAAAAGAGATGTAAGCGGATTGTTAACACAAGATACAATTTTATTATTTACGTCCGATTTAGAACAATCACTTTTATTCGATTCTTGCAAAATGTTAATTCTTCTATTTCGTAACCGAATATACTTATCCGGATTATCATTCATTTAATTTAATAATACTCTAATCGTTTTTAAATGTTAATTGAATTAAATTGGAAATTATCGCACACAATAATTTATTAAATGTTTTACAAATTTTTAGGGAATAAAGTACAATTAAAATTGTAATATATTTATTATAAGCAAACTCAAAAAAATATAGAATTTAATATTTAAAAAAATTATTTAAAAAGAGACACTTACAATTGTATTACTGGTTGTGTGTGGTAATTATAGAATATATCCATGATATTGATGAGTTGATCAGCTAGCTTGTGATGGTGTTATCATCCGTTATGTATTTTAAATTGTTGATCAGCTGGATTATTTCATTAACAATTCCGTATATTAAATTTCGTAATTCGATGTTAATGACCCCATAAACGACATATTAATAATTGGAAGATTTTTTTTTTTTTTTATTGTTGTTTGATTTTATCAATAAGGTGTTACTGCAGTTGTAACATTAATGTTGTTGGTAAATGATTTATGTTATCGATGAATGAACAATAAATTTTGAAGATGATACTGAATTTATTGTTAGCTAGTTATTTTATGATTCTGTTAAAGTTGTTTTGGTGTCAAATTGATCTCATTAATTCGAAAGATTTTTTTTTAGATTTTAATGCAGAACTTGATACAAATACTGGTTGATTACAAATGTTAATTAGTTTCACAAGCACAATCGAGCACAACTACTTAGACACACTATGATATAGTTATTTGACTATTTTTATAACTTGCAATATTATGTCGCATTATTATTGACAAAGTTAGCACGACACTATCAGCACATTATTAAAGTTAATTTATTTGCAAACTTACATTAAATTTTGGAAATTGTACGCTAACAATATTTTTAGAATTTTGAATATGAATTACGGTTTAAATCACAAGTCAAAATTTTATGCACTTACAAGGACGCCCAAAAAGATTTATAAAACGTGGTTGTGGCGTCTTTTTATAAACGGCATTTGCAAAAGTCGTTAGTTCGGCGTTTTAGTAGTTATTTGCCCGCAAAGTTTCACTACACATATTACGTTTAGTTTTTATCTTTTTTTTTGCAACAATAATAACGATCTCACAATATACTATATGTAATTAAATAATTTATCGCTATACACAAGTCACATGAAATTAAATGGTTTTCTTTAAAAATGGTTATGTTTTTTAAGATTAGCACGGTTATTTTGATAAGCGTTCAATGAAACCCACAACGGGTACTTTTTAGATGATATCGGATGATTTTATGTATATACATCCAACGCTATCATCCCACCGCTGCCACCAAATTTGTTGAGGGTTTATTAAATAAAATAACTTTAGCACCATATTTTATTAAGTTTTAACTTTAAACACATTATTATAATTTATTAAATAAACAATATACATTTATTATACAAGATGTGACTTGTTACTTTACAATTAAACTGTCCTGAACTGACTTTTCTAAAAATGATTAAAGCATAATTTCACCTCGGTATTTAGGTGTATTGTATAAAGGAAACAGGTTAAATATATATATATAATGTAAGTATATAAAGAATAATAATTACGAACTAAATACATAGAAGACAGGGGTATACAACATGTATCTCATCCGCACATTTAATTTAGTTACAAATATTCAACTGGCAGTCATCGGCATCAACTTTTATTAGCACATTCCTGTTCATCTTATATTGATGCCATTTCAGCTGAGTAATCCAAATTTAAAAATTCGGTGGTTGACTTTTGTACATCTTTACTCAAGGTTCCTTTCGTTTTAATATTTCTTAAGATTTTTTCGCTAATCTGCAGTTTGGATTTCAGGTCTAAACGAGTATTTTTTAATTTTTGGAATGTCTCAACTTGAAAACGTTTCAACTTTCTTAATAAACGTAACGGAATTTGTTCAAAAATATTTACGTATTGTTCTAGGATTTTTATATAATTCGAGCGGCCAGTTGATTGGGTACTTTCCATATTCACTGAACAGGACAGATTATCATTAGATGCAATAGTGTCAGCGCTACAGCTGAACAATTTAACGGGAGAATAAGCATCCTTTTCTTTGGCTAACTTTTCAAGATTTTTCTCTAATTGATCCTGGACGGACTTCAACAAGCTATCACCTGTGAGTAGCTTAAGCTTATCATCTATATTAAGCGGCGTTTCAGGATCCTCTCCTTCGGAAACATTAAACATCGATTTTTCATAGAGAATTTTGATGTCGTAGGACGTAGATGATTGAATTCGGTAACTTTTCCAATTTTCCCCCGACTGAAATAGAATATTAAGAACAATAATTAATACTTAATAAATGTATCAGTAAAATTGACGATATACTCACATTGCATTCGTCTGTATCACCATTTATTATTTATGTATTCTAGCATCTTTCTAGCATTTTCACAGACTATGAGACCATTAAAATTTAATTGAGAACGTTTTAGACATTACAATGACAGTATACTTATTTACTTTTTTTTTTACCTACACACAGTTTTTTGCCCTAGCTGTGTTGATTTTCGAATTTTTTTCGAACTTATACTAAAACACCTAACTTCACTCTTAGCTTATAGAAAAATATTTTGGAACACGATTTTACAAGGCAGTGTCGTATATTGATACTATATAATATTTGGTATTAGTTTGTCAAAAATCTGAGATAAATTGCATGTTATAGAATTAAAAAAAAAAAAAAAATAAGTGTTTATGAAAATGGTATTTGGAGCAACATATTTAATTTAAGTTTTTAGGCACTCCAAACAACCTCAGAGTACTCTAAGGCGGAATTTGGTGTGGTGAGTTTTTTTATATATATTTTCATCATTATATTATATTATATTGAATATTACATATACGGGTTATTACTTTGGCTCCCAATTCCGTTTGATATATTTAATACTTAAGATTATGCATTTAAAAATATTCATCGGTTAATACGAATTTCTTTCAAACAAAAAAAATACTAAATTTTACTTAATGATAAAACTTAGATTAGTTTGTAATTATAAATTTTACGTTTGATAATAATAAATTAAAGTAAATATGGAATATTTTTTTTTATGTGAAGATGATATGGGATATGTGGGAAAAATGTGGATGCTTTTCAATCAAGTGGTCAAAAAAAAAACGTGCAACTTTTGTAGACCTTACCTTTTTACGACGACTATGTGAACCTCCCAAACCAACTGTAAGCTACCTATCTTAAACACGTAATAGTCGTCAAGGTCAGTAACAATGGTATGCACTACAATGCCAACCCAACCAGAACCAACAAGACCAGCCGCTAACTAGCTAAAATTTCAAGTGGAATTGATTAGACACATTAAAATTCCCGATCCGCTAAAAGTGTAAATTAAATAAAAAGTTTAAATATTATTTCAAAAGTCCGGAAATAACATTTTATTTCCTAATAATTTATTAATAATATTTTATATTATATCGTTTAGAGAAGAATTTTGTTTGATTTGGGTTCTTGTACATAGAACAACATGTAAGCAAGCATTTTTCGTGAAGTGTTGGTCTCGGCCTTTTGCAAATCGTCGTAAGTTTTCCATATGCCACCGTTTCTAAGTGCATGGTGCAGAGAAATTCTCATTTACACTGTCGTACTCAATTACAACGCGCAAATTGAACAATTTAAAATTCGACGATTTTGTTATATGGCTTATAGCCACCTTTTACTGCTTTTCTAGTGGTTCTAGCGGCTCGATCTCCAATGTTATCACACTATTATATACTTTATTAAGATTTTGTAAGTTTCCACAGCTACAATACGATTCCCGAATATTTATCTTTACTGAGTTGCTCACATTTCTCAAATCCAGTTCATTAATGTCTGTTGAAAGCAATGGCAACTTTCTTTCGAGTTTAATTCCACATTTATTACAAATTCTTGCAATATTGACACTGAAAATAACATCATCGTTGAAAATGCATAGATCTGCCAAAAATCCGCCAATTGATGATTTGCAATCAATGAAAGTGACCCGTTCGTTTAAAGCGATAGTTTCCCGATTTAATAAAACGTTCTCGGCAAAAATTTTTATTTAGCAATTTATTACGATTGTTATAAATCTCTGCAGATAATTTACTAATGTTTGTCGTGGATTTGTAAACATTTTCTAAGAATCCGGCAAATTTGCTAGTTATAGTTTAACCGAACATTTCATCTCGAAGTTGCCTGTCATCAAAACATAATGCGGCAAAGATAGCAAAAATGCTATCAAACGGACACGTATTGATAGTGGTTATGCCGCTTTTAAGTACTGGTTATATATCAATTTTTTAAAATTGGTATTTTTTCCCTGTAGCTGCTGTTTTGCCGTTACAATATGGAAGTTTTGCTTCTACGTTTTTTTTATTTCCAACACGCATTGTGAGTTGCTGCTTTTATTTTGTCGCTTCCAATTTTCTTCCAAGCTATGTTTTTGACTTCGATGACCATATCTGATTCGATTAGCGACACTTCTGACTCATTGATGTCCGCACTTCCAAGATGTCTTATTCGTGGTATTTCTTCGGCTTTTTTGGGAAGTAAGAGCCATTTTAAAAATGGTATTAGGCTGGCTGTTCCAGCTGAAAAAATATATATTGCAAAATGATGCACAATGTATCATGCTACTTGTGCCACAGTTTTTTTGACTGTGTGTTTCTGCTGAAATTGTTATGTTTTTTCCCCGAAAAATCGTATATTGCTGGATTTATAATGTTCCGGCGAAAAAAATATATAGTGCACAATGATGAACAATGCATCGTGCTACTTGTGCCAAAGTTGGTTTGGCTGTTATATGATACTTACTGGCTTTGTAAGGTTCTGGGTGGAATTATAAAGTTTCGGCTGAAAAATTTTATAGAGCAAAATGATGCACAAAGCATCGTGCTACTTGTGGCATAGTTAGTTTGGTTATTGTATGGTTCTGGCTGGCTTTATTAGGTTCCGGCTGAAAAAGCATTTAGTACACAATATTACACGTTCCATTGTGCTACTTTTGGATATAGTTTATATAGTTTATGCTACTTGTGGAATAGTTAGTTTGACTGTATAAGGTTCCACAAAAAAATCATTTATTGCTGAATTTATAATGTTCCGGCTGAAAAATTATATAGTGCACAACATGCAAAATTACATAGTTTTCATACGAGCTGGAAAGCAGATTCGTGCCAGACTCAGTATGTACCGTTTTTCAACGAAATTTTACTAAGAAACTTTCTTCTCTGAAAACTACATTTTTTGGTATCCACATGGCCTACAATACTTCGTGAGAGTAGCCAAAATCTCGTGTCCGTCACGCCAGCCGGAACCATATCAGCCTTAACCAAACAACTATGGCACAAGTAGCACGATGCATTGTGCATCATTCAGCACTATATGCTTTTCCAGCCGGAACCTTATAATTCCAGCCGGAACTTGATAAAACCACACAGAACCATACAACAGCCAAACCAACTAGGGCACTAGTAGCACGGTGTATTGTGCCACTACATAATTTTTCAGCCGAAACTTTATAAATCCATTTAAATAACATTTTTCAGAAAAAAACCTTACAAATTCAGCCGGAACCATATCCTCTACAGCCAAACTAACTATGGCACAAGTAGCACAATGCATTGTGCATCATTGTGCACTGTATAATTTTTTATATGATTTTTCGATGGAACCTTATAATTCCAGCCGGAAACGATGGTTTGGTTATATACAGTTAAACTAACTATATCACAAGTAGCACAATGAATCGTATATCATTGTGCACTATATCCTGTTTCAGCCGGAACCGTATAATTCCAGCCGTAACCTAATAAAGCCAGCCAGAACCATATTGTAGCAAAACTAACTATGGCACAAGTAGCACGGTGCATTGTGCATCATTGTGCACTATATAAATTTCTAGCCGGAACCTCATAAATCCTAAAATATCCGATTTGTCGAGAAAAAAACCTTACAATTTCAGCCGGAACCATACCCTCTACAGCCAAACTAACTATAGCACAAGTAGCACGATGCGTTGTACATTATTGTGCACTATATAATTTACCAGCCGGAACCTTATAATTCTGACCAAAACCTTAAAAAGCCAGTCAAAACCATACTACAGCCAAACCAACTATAGCACATAGCGTGATGCGTTTTGCATCATGGTGCACTATATAATTTTTCAGTCATCTAAGATTATCCGAGGAAAAAACCTTACAAATTAAGCAGAACCCTACAGTCAAAATAACTATAGCACAAGTAGCACGATACATTGTGCATCTTTTTGTACTATATATTTTTTCAGCCGGAACCTTATAATTTCGACCAGAAGCTATTAAAGCCAGCGAAAACCATACAACAGCCAAATCAACTATGGAACAAGTAGCACGATGCATTGTTCATCATTGTGCACTATATAAATTTCTAGCCGGAACCTCATAAATCCTAAAATATACGAAAAAACCTTACAATTTTAGCCGGAACCATATTCTGTACACCCAAACTAACTATAGCACAAGTAGCACGATGTATTGTGCATCATTGTGCTCTATATAATTTTCCACCCGAAACCTTTTACATTCAGGTATATACAATTGTTCGTGAAAAAACCTTACAAACTCAGCCAGAACCATACCCACACAGCAAAACTAATTATGGCACAAGTAGCACGATGCATTGTTCATCATTGTGCACTATATAATTTTATATAGTAGTTTCCTATATGTTTTTGTAGCCAAACTATAATGCTATCCAGAACCATAAAAATCCAGTGGAAACAAAATGTTTACATAAATAGTGCAACATATGATTTTTTCGGAACGATTAAAACGATATGCACTACAATGCCAACCCAACCAGAACCATATGAAGTCGGTGTGAACCATTCGGAGCAATAAAGAGTAAGCATGGTTGATGGTCATTGTGAACTAGCTAAAATTTCAAGTAGAATTATTTGGACACATTATAATTCCCGACCCGCTAAAAGTGTTAATTAAATAAAAAAGTTTAAAGAACATTTAAAAAAGCCCGGTACTGTAAAGTATACTGTATACTGTATCGTTTACCGCATCGTGCTACTTGTGATATAGTTATTTTGACTGTAGGGTTCTGCTTAATTTGTAAAGTTTTTTCCTCTTAAAATCTTAGATTACTGGATGTATAAGGTTCCGGCTGAAAAATTATATGATGCACAATAATGCAAAACGCATCACGCTACTTGTGCTATAGTTAGTTTGGCTATAAAGGGTATGGTTCCGGCTGAATTTGTAAGCTTTATATTTTAGGATTTATGAGGTTCCGGCTGGAAATTTATATAGTGCACAATGATGCACAATGCATCGTGCTACTTGTGCCATAGTTAGTTTTGCTACAGTACGGTTCTGGCTGGCTTTATTAGATTACGGCTGGAATTATAAGGTTCCGGATGAACAAGGATATAGTGCACAATGATACATGATTCATTGTGCTACTTGTGATATTGTTAGTTTGACTGTATACAACCAAACCATCGTTTCCGGCTGGAATTATAAGGTTCCATCGAAAAATCATATATTTCTAGATTTATAAGGTTCCGGCTGAAAAATTATATAGTGCACAATGATGCATTGTGCTACTTGTGCTATAGTTAGTTTGGCTGTAGAGGGTATGGTTCCAGCTGAATTTGTAAGGTTTATTTAGAGAAAATTTTTATATTTATGGATTTATAAGGTTTCGGCTGAAAAAATTTATACTGCACAATGATGCACAATACATCGTGCTACTAGTGCCCTAGTTGGTGTGGCTGTTGTATGGTTCTGTGTGGCTTTATCAGGTTCCGGCTAGAATTATAAGGTTCCAGCTGAAAAACATATAGTACTGAATGGTGCACAATGCATCGTGCTGCTTGTGCCATAGTTGTATGGTTCCGGTTGATATGGTTCCGGCTGGCGTGACGGACACAAAATATCAGGTAATCTCTCAGAAAACCGCCACAGAAGAAAATATCTTAGTGTATTTTTTTTGCAAGCGTAACATACTTAGTCTAGTATTAATTCATGCTGCAGTTTTTGGATTCCACATGACTTACACTACTTCGTGACGGAGGCGTCGGAGTAAATGGATATGGTGCAATAATTGGCTGGTATAACTCAAATGTTTCATCAACATTTGCTGCGTTTATTCCACAGCTAAATATGTCATTTTCATATAAAATTGAAATTTTAGTTGGCTGAACTACGAAAATGTCGCGTTTATGTCAGTGCTACACTTGTCATTTTGCACAATTAATATTGAAAATTTGGCTAGAGGACCTCAGGCAGCCAATTGAAAACCCTGCGCAGAAACTGGAACAATCGGGAGGCGAAATATTTGTCAAAAGATGATGATATAAGCGATGCGAAGCAGAAAGTCGAGTATTCAGAAAACGATTGGAATCTAATGTTAAAAAAGACTAATGGTAATAAGAGTGAGTTCTATTGGTCGGGTGGAACCAGCTCGAAAATGATGACAAATTCAACCGGGATATAGCCACAGTTCAAGAAAAAAAAGAAACTATTATGGATATTCAATCGGATGCAGGTTCGACGTCTCATAGTGAGCCATTTATTGGCCAGCGAGAGTAAGGGTGACAGCGTATTTCCTGGTGGGTTCCGACAATTTTGGCGCGGGGATTGATTATGATGGTTGTGATATCGGATAACGACAGTTAGCCAGGATTTTGTAGCAAACTTGATGAAAGTAATAATGCCACACATGTTTAATGTTCGTAAGTATGATATACAGAAAAATGAGAAACTCGTTGTAGGTGGGGCGATATTCTCGGATGATCCGAAGATCAATTGCAGTAGCTATGTATATAAAGGATAGAGAAACATAGAGGAGATACCGGCGAAGGCGCGAGTTGAAAATTACAGATGGTTCTCCAATTCATAGAAAGGCAGTGTCGAATGTGTGGGTAATACCTAACAAAGTGGTTGTTGGAACTGATGGAAAGCTAAGCAAGTTAAAGTCGTGTCGAGATTGATTGGCATGAAGGACGGCAAACGGAAGGTATGCACAAAGGAATTTGGTAGAGTGATAGCAAAACTGGATTGAACTGAACCCGAAAGGGACGGACGAAGGCGGAAAATATTCCGAGAAGATTCTAACAAAAAAAAACGTAATGTTCTTTAGTACAAACTTTGCGCGAGGCACAACGGCGAGCGCTACAAAAGGATGCTAACCGATTTTTTTTAGCCCAAATTGAACGATATGGAGGTAGACGACATGTGTTAACAGCATCGACCCGCCCAAATTGAAAAACCCTTTACAATCCCACAACAACAAAAAAGTTTTTATTTTTAATTATTTGGACAAATAACACAAAACTGTTATAATTACAGTTGAATATCTTACAACCATACAGACATATAGGGGGACATGTAGCTATATAGGTATCCTGGAATTGTGAAAATTTAGATTGTTAATTACAAAGTGTGAACTATAATCTAAGTCTTATTGTTTGTTGTTCTTTGTTAGATAATAAAATTAGGCAAATTAAATTTTAAATTTTTTTTGTGTTATTGGTTTTATAAATAAAAGCTTATCGTTCCCAAGTTTAAATAATTTGTGTTTGTGATTGTTAGAGCTTTTCTACATAGTCTATAATTTAATTATGTTTTTCATCATAGCAATACGTTTTGCAAACGATGCAAACGATTATTTTTTATGGGGTTGTGGATTGTGTCGCCCAGGCGCCTTACTAACCTTCCCCTTTACGCTACCAGGCAAGTCCTTTGGTGCGGTTGGCTCTCGAACGTGCCGAACATGCTCAGATTTTTTACCCTTAGTAGCGCCATATGCTGGTTTAACATAACCAATTTGATCCTCTTCCGTATGCGGCCAATACGTTGGTCGATGGATATAATCGGGCGCATCCTTTGGAAACAAACAGCAATACTCTTCCATTGACATTTCGCTGAACGGCATTACCTTCTTATATGCTTGTAATGCGTCGTCATAAAACTTAACTCGACGGTTCGAATCATCAATATACGCTTGCACATCACGTTCATAGTCCTTTCGTAATGCGTCAAATTTAGAGGTGAATTCGTGTTGCGGAAGTGGTATCTTAAACGCTTTATATTTTTTTTCATAATCGGCAAGCATTGCATGAAACTTGACACCCAAATTCTCGCGATAATATTCCCAATTTATGCGTGGCAATTCCTGTGGTAAAGAATTTTGTCGTGCCAAATTTCGTTCGTGTTTCTTTTTGACTCGTTTCAAACGGTTAACTTGGTGTTGTGGTGCCCTTGCGGCCAAATCAACAAAATTGGCAGCAATTTTTAAAAATCGATTGAATGTGCTTATTTTTTGCGACATTTCATGCAATTGTGACAGTCACATAAAAACTATTGACGACCGACTACTCGGAATGTTTTTTTTAACCAGTATAAAACAACTACAGTGATTTAAAAATTCAAGGTATAATCACAGAAGTAAAGCAACAGCAACAATATTATCTACCTTATTCGCGCCAATAATTCATCATGCTAATGATGTTTTGATTCTCGGTTTCGTGTATGTGTGTGTAGATGTCCAATTAGACTAATGCATATTAGGTTTATGTATATACAGAGTAAGTAATTTTTTAATTGAAGTGGTGTACGTTCATCCCCATTTTCATCTAACCATTTTCATGCAACGAATGTACATCGTACCAACTAATCAATCAAAATCTTAAATTGTGTTATTTATTTCTTAAAGTACCACCCGTCCCATTTCATCGTATTTCATTTCGTGAAATGATGTGGTATGCGGTATTCCAGAAGTTCCTCATACATACACACACTCGCACGTACAAACCGAAAATAAATCGAAAATTATCGATTTTCATTCATATACCACACACACAATTTCAACTGAAATCCACCAAAATAAAAAAAAGGAAACATATCGTACCCAACCCTTAAATCGTACATATACAAATTGAAGTCGAGTATAAATATCACACCCTTATTACTCCCGGATTCAATCATATTAAAAATACAAGAACAACAACGTATACATTGGTGAAAAACGGAAAAGCGGCAAGGAAGCGTGTATTTCCTCCTACACCTCCTGATGTCGCATGTAAAAATCTAATAATTTTTTTTTGTTTCTGAATTAATTAAGAAAATGAATAATTAATCTAATTTTCTTCTTCGTCTTCGTGTTGTAGTCTTCTACTTCTTATTCCTTTTATATTTTTTTTAATGTGTATAGAGGAGTATATTAGAGTACAGTTCAATCCCTCACCCCTTTGCTGGTACTTAGATGAATTTGGAAAATTAATTTTAATATTAAAATTGTTTGTTGTTGATTGAGCTGAAAGTGAGTTGGGTTGGGAATATGAGGAAGGATTAGTGCTTTCCGTTTACTGCGTACAAATCATTTTGTTATGGCCCATGAGGGTCCAAACTCTGCGAATGTTACTACGCCCAATAACTTTTAATCGGTTTGGGATGAATTTTCATGATAAAGCGATCATCTGCCTTCTATCCGCCATTTAATTACAAACCCAATTGACTGATCCTGGTCTTCTTTCAAATATTCCTTACTCCAGTTATTTTTGCTCGATTCATTCGACATTCTTACCTGCACGGATATTAGTGGAAATGTTTGACAATGTCCGTCACGGCCAACAGTTATCTGCTTGTAACACAATAGTTTATTTCCGCTTTAGAGAGTAGTCGACTATAATCAGGATGAGTCGGCCACCACCAGCTCCCAGCTCTTTACCCTTTTGCTTCTGTGAAAACACTGAAACTATTTTCGTGTTTCTAGTATCTCTATCCAAGTTCAATTGGGGTCTGCGTATGCACCGACATAGAAGCCCTACATAAATTATTCAAATGTTGCGAGCAAAGAAGATTTTGGCACCAGTCTTCGGTAGTAGGAGCTGCATTGCGGTACACGAAAGTTTAATCTGATCGCATTAATAACTTGCAGTACTTGCTTAAGATTGTAAAAGTTTCGTCAAATTTGAGCCTAGCTCATAGATGTTACGTCACAGCCTGTTGAATTAATCTCTCAAATGAAGCAGACGCATTGAATATTCCAAACGGCACTACCACAAATAAAAAAAGATCAAGGAACTGAAAATTTTGGCCACCTGTCTTTCTTCGTCAGTTTTAAACGAAGTCTGGAAGTTGCGGTAATCAACAAAAAATTTTGTTGTGCCGCCTTTTTCTGGAAAATAAACATTGGCAAACTCCATGGACTGCTATATTATTCTATCACTCCGTCTCTTTCCATTTTCTTAGTAAATTCAACCATTTCTATAATTCTATGCTGTACAATAATATTTTTACCTAATTCATAATCATTAGGAGCAAATACATCGGATAATTCACCCAGTGCCTCCACTGCAACACTTCTCTGGTCTGCTTGAAGGTGGCTGCATAGTGATCAAACATGATCTTATCTACTGTTTATGATTTGATCATCGGCGACAGTGTTTTGACAGGCAGTTCGCAAAATAGTTGCCTTCTTCAGCTTTACCAATGACCATCCCATTACTGATTACATATTTTGATGAGCACACGTTCAAAACACGTACCGGTACTTTCTGCTGGAATTTCCCCAACGCACACAACAACATATTATATAGGTTCCACAATACCCATCTTAGTATCCCCAAAGTCACCGGTGGTATCTCGAACCTGTCTTCTATTTATCATATCAGAAAGAACCACCGATTTTGAAGTTCTGGTAGCCAATGGAGGTGTGTATTGACGCAGTGCCAATAACAGTTACACTTTTGTAATCCGCTAACTCCCTTTCACCGGCTTTCGAACCTCAAAAGTAGTGTAATGTAGTTTTCCGGATCCATATGCATGCGACAGCTTATCTCGGGCTCTTTGTACTTGGCTGCTTAAAATCCCTCATGGGAGGGATGGAGCCTTCTTGCTGGAATTGTGATTGTTTACGTCCGTTAGCTCGTAGAGCTCCTCTTGGTTTCCTCCTCTTTTTTTTATTAATGCCTTTATTTGAGTAATCGAGTTTGCGAAACTAAATCAGTAGCTAAACATATGCTGGCTGCTTCATTTTCTGAGCCAACGCAAATAATTCATTGTGACTGCCCATTTTCAAACAGTCATAGCTCCAGTCAGTTGCGTATACAGTTTGCAAGACATCTGCATGGCTAAGGTAAGCGCATTAAGCAGGTACTTCGCGGCCCAACCATTATGCTTTAGAGCCGCTAGGAACTGCACGTTAAAATTCTGAAATGAATATCGAATATCCGACGAATATCGTAAACGTTATTTATTCAGTTGTTCTTATCCAATGGTTTGCGAGGAATGAACTTCTACGCATCCCACAATTTTTCCAATTTTATTTTCCATTATTTTTAAATGACTGTTCAATCAAGGTTCTTCATCTTCCGTTTAAGTTCTTGAGTTCTTGTTATTTGAAGCTCCCGAGTATGCTGAATTTGGTCGAGTTTTTTCTGCTCTCTGTCTCATTGTTTCGAACGACGGTGGCTTGGATACGCAATTTTCCAAACTACATACTATGACTTATTTGGATGCTAGTCTACCAACACACAATTGCCTCGCCATTGTCGTGTACAAATCAACGGTCACCACAATATGTGTCTGCAAAGCAACGAGGCGTGTTCTTACCGCCAAAACAATCACAAGTAAGAACAAGAAAAACTAAAGAGACCAAATGGCAACTCACCTGAAATCTGCTGGATGCCTCATTTATGGCGAGGTGCACTACACACTCTACCACAAATGGGCGGAATTCGCATGACGATACAACAAGTTATTACAATGAATGCCCCGTTTCACAGTTCGTCACTCTTTCACTTTCCACTACTTACACAGCACTAATGTTACTCGCACTATTTCTTAAAAAGGATGAATTCAATCAACAGCAAACTGACACCCACCCTAATTTGCGTTGACTTCATCTCGGATTTTACAGTTTACTTGTATGACGTGCACTTTATCACTGAGCCACCTATGGTTATACACGAACACTAAGTTTATAATTTGAATAAAAAAAAAACTTACAATTGAAAAGCATCAAAACAACTTTCAATTCGGCTTGGCCCGCAGTCTTGAACAGCAGTTCTTAGGCGCCATGTGCACTACACATGATCACTGGACTAACTCACAGTCCAAGTTCGTATAGTTTATGATTTCTACTACACTCAACTACTTACTTACTTGTCGATAACACAAAAACATGATACACACACACATCAAAATGTTTCTTGCGTCCTAGCTGAGTTTCGAGCCCAAGATTTGAAACTCCAAGAGCTACACACTAATCCACTCAACTGTTCCGGTTTTAAAATTCGGGTTGTAATTTTATTAGCACACTTTGGGTTCTTGATTCACAATCGGTTATGTTTCCACCCACTTGCTGAAGTAGTCAGTAATCAGAAATGTGGGACAGTAATCGACACAACTGTTGTGTATTAGTTTGTATTGATTATTACCCATTATTTCTGGAAAGGGGCCGACGTTTTTCATTGCTATTTGTTCAAACGGTGCTCCAACATTGTATTGCTGCAGTCTTTCTCGTCTGCAGCAATCTTCAACGTCGTCAACTTTTCGTACCCGATTGGATGGTAGCTTTTGTTGTTATCGCCGTTAGCCGATTTCCAGATTCTGAGAATTGCAATCAATTATCTATCCTCAGCAAATGCCACTACGGTTAATGGGTCGTTTTATCCGCCATTTTCTTATTGGCCCAATTAACGCATCAGCTTATCAGTTATTCCAATTATTTTATGCTTGAAACTGGATGCGTGTAACAACTGTGGCCATTTTCTTCAGTTACTGTGTTACGCAATGCTTACATTGAACTGCTCCGGGCCTCCTGGATCATCATCACCTAGCTATTTGCCCCTAGTATCCCTCAAATGGCATCAACCATTTGAGAGCCACTTGATCTGTTCGAACATCGACATTGCACCTATTCCCGTGTTGCTAGCATCTGGTTGGCCGGACATGTGTCCCAATTTAGGTCTCTTAGGACTTCCACCAAAGCATTACCACAAATTCTAAAAAAAAACGTGTCCTGCTGAAAATGTTGTCTTCTCTCTATAATCAGATTTCTACTGGCAAGTATCCACTTTTAAGATCCAAGGTTCTGACAATTTTGGCCCCCCGACAGCGTGTTCAAGGTGGCATCAATGCGCGGTAATTCATAACTGTTTTTTGTCACTTCGTTTAATTTCCGGTAATCAACAAAAAATCTTGATTTGTCGTCCTTTTTCTGGACAAGCAACATTGGCGAACTCCATTTTCTTATAGTTAATTCGACGGTCTTTTGTTATTTCGCGAGCAGTAATCGCACTGCAACATCTAACTGTTATACTCGAGGATGGCTGCACAGTGAGAGCCTGCACAATGATCTTCTTCTGTTCACGATTTGATGATCAACGACATTGTTTCGAATGCCAGTAACCAATTCTGCTATTGTAGCAAAGGACTTGTGACATGAAGCATTGCTTTGGCCTCTAGATTTTTGAAGATTTGCGATTCGCTACATCGCAAAAATTGTAATTTTAATAGAAACCGGGTGTGTATTTGGTGCCGTACAGAGTTAATGTCTGTCCGATCCTTACAGCCTAGAATATCTATGATTTTAACCCGAAAAATATCACGACAAAATGCGATGACAACACTAAAAATTCTAATATCATAACAGTTTTTTAAATCCGCACGAAAAACAAAATCTATCGCAATAGATTTTTTACCGAGTCATCCCGAAAAAACATTATGTCACGATAGTTCACATCATAAAAAAAATTAAAAAGTGCCTAAGTCAAAATTCAGAACTATACAAAGAGCTATATCTAATGCTATCTAAATAAAAAGTAACTTGTTAGGCGGTTTGTGCAAAAATGAATCCACGGCCAATCTAGGGCGACAAAATTTTGGTTTGAATCGCTTTGACCCTTTATGAGATGTGCCCTTATAAAAATTTGAATATTTCCCTTTCTAACGGTTTTAAAACTTCAAAAAATTGATGACTCCTGTAGTTTTTTACAGGGAATTCGAATATTTCAAAAAGTTGAATTGGTCATAACTCGACATATTCCCTTTTATATATAGACCACAGATCCATGAAAAAAGAAAAATATTCATTAGCCGTTTGTCAAATTCGTCAGTCCACGTCGACATAGACATCAATCAACGAGCACGGCTTTTTGCGCATTCAGATACAGTGCCCTGAAGTCGACCTAGATATCGCACTCATTTTTCAAAAAATGCAACCACCGTATACCGAAAGTATGCCTCCACAGGGTCTTTTTGGCCTCCTTTAATTTTTATTATGCATTTGGGGCTGTTTTTCATAATTGCTCTGTTGATTGCCTTTCCTTTCGCAAGATAGCTGACGAATACAATACGTTCTCCACTTCTGGAGTATATTGCTGGATCCAGCTTTCGTCCATTGTAAATCGATGCAATGAATTCTGTTAATTACTGTTAAACAGCTGCAAACAGCACTCCGAATCCTTGACATCATACAAAATAGTGTATTATTGCTTTATGATATCTTTGCGGTGTCAGCTATCTCACGCAACATCATTTTTCGGTCGAAAACGATTTTAACTGATCAGCTTTAACTGCAACTTGTAAACTAATGGTCGGACTGTCATAAAATTTTCACATATATCGTTTGAAGGTTAGTACTTTCCGAATATAATATTTATTAGCCTCGGTACTTATTAAGTGGCGCAATAAGTATATATATATATATATATATATATATATATATATATATATATATATATATATATATATATATATATATATATATATATATATATATATATATATATATATATATATATATATATATATATATATATATATATATATATATATATATATATATATATATATATATATATATATATATATATATATACAATGTATCAACATTGTTGCAATTCATCAAATCAATCGAAAATTAGAAGCCCCCACTTTCCCTATAACATAATTGGCTCGTAATTTTTAAATGAGAAGGAACAAATTGATTAAATTTCTTATATTGTTGGCAATATTGTTTTTATTGCTGCTGCTATTTGATTAGAAGATTACAACATATACACAAACATTCGCCCGTCGAATCTCTTATACATATAATAAGATCTAATAGAATATCACTCGTCGTCGTGTTTTTCCCAAACCGAAACAGAAACGTTCAATTGATTTAATAAATTAGTTTGGCTAGACTTGACTAGACCGAACCAAAGACAAAAAAAATGTTTGGAAAATTTGTTTTGATTAATTTTTTGGAAATGAGATTACATCGCTCATCTCAATTTTGTTTTTATGCTATATGCATGTTGTCGAGATTACGATGATATTTGCTGGCCGTTAAATTTTATGCTGCGTGATGAACATGACTCATAATTTTATATGACTTTCTGTCCTATACCGTATAATCACTCCCTGTTATAATACAGTGCAGAGAGAGAAAGAGAGAGTAATCGTACAGCAGAATATTTAACCCATACATTTTTTTTTTCAAATCCCATCGATGTATCGCCAGGGGGTGCGGGACACAAAAATTCGTGATGACAAATTAGGAAAAATCAAATCACATACAAACGAGCGTACACAAAAGCTCTCTAATATAATGTTTCGATATGAGAAACATGAATAGTAATTGATTAGAAAATTTTCATTTTTAGATTTTTGGTACTCGATTCGACAGACACAATGATATTAGTTAAAAATGCAAATCATTTTGATTTCATATAGATAGAACGCATGAATATACTACATATACATTTTTATATACACAAGATACATCAACGTGTCATTTTCATCTTCTGATGTCAAGCTTGTTTTATGTTACTTTTGGATTTATGATGGAACAACAAAGGGTACGAGTATATTACAGCTCAATACGCCATTTGTTTGGATATGATATTCCGAAATGTGTTTTTCACCGATCGTGATTATCTGACGAAAATTTCCTTTTGCATCCTGCCCTGGTTGTGATTTGAACCCGGTATCTCCCGATCCAAGTGTCAAAACTGTAATTAATGTCCCATTTGGTCGAGTTTGGTAAAGGTTGTTGAGTGATGAACGGAAAAAGAAATTTCGTCATAATGTTTTCCGGTCCACAAATATTATTTTTTCCACTTTCGTTCTAATATACAGTCAAACTAACTATATCACAAGTAGTAAAATGGATCGTGTATTAATAAAGCTAGCCAGAACCATACTGTAGCCAAACTAACTATAACACAAGTAGCACGATGCATTGTGCATCATTGTGCACTATTTAATTTTTCAGCCGGAACCTTATAATTCCGCCCAGAAACTTACAAAGCCAGTCAGTACCATATTACAGCCAAACCAACTTGGGCACAAGTAGCAGCAATATACGATTTTTCGGCGAAAAACCTTACAATTTCAGCAGAAACTTGCAGTCAAAATAAATATGGTACGAGTAGCACAATACATTGTGCATCATTTTATACCATATATTTTTGCAGCCGGAACCTTATAAATCCGACCAGAGCCTATTAGATCCAGCCGATACCGAACAACAGCTTACGGCTGAAAAATTATATAATGCACAATGATACACACTGCATCATGCTACTTGTGTCATAGTTAGTTTGTTACAGTATGGTTCTGGCTGGCTTTATTAGGTTCTGGCTGGAATTATAAGGTTCCATCGAAAAATCGTATATTGCTAGATTTTTAAGGTTTCGTTATAAAGGATATGGTTTCGGCTGAATTTGTAAGGTTTTTTCCGAAAAATCTTATTTTTATGGATTTATAAGGTTCAAGCTGAAAAATTTTATAAGGCACAATGATGCACATTACATTGTGCTACTTGTGCCTTAGTTGTTTGGTTCCGGCTGATATGGTTCCGGCTGGCGTGACGGACACAAATGGTCGGTCTTTTTTTCGTGCATAAAAATATTGTTGGTAAATGCAGCAGGGAAACTTTCGAATTTCAAAATATAAACTTTGCATACCGATTACGCCCAATTTGTGCTAACTAGTGCTGACGGGGAAAAGTTAGTGCTAGTCCAGGAGCCGAGAAACGGGAAAAGAAAATTCAAATAAGCAATTCAGATAGCATTGTATGTGGAAAAAAGTGGTCGTGATGAAAAATCCGCCAATTAATAAAAATGGATGAAAAGCCAGTTGATGAGTTGCTGCAAAACTATTGTGGTTGACGATGGCTAGAGTTGAATTTTGATTATGGAGCAAACAAGTTGTACTATTGAGTTAAACTACACACACTGAATGAAAACTTTGAACCAAACTATTGTAAAAAGTACTTTATTTAAATTATTAACACACTGTATTTATTATTTTTATAAAATTATAACTTTTCTGTTCACCAGATTATAAAGGAAATGAATTTTTTATTTCTTAAAAACTAAATCGTCATTTTAATATGTAAACCAAAAAATGTAGAAAAAAATAGATTTATAGTGAAAAGGCTTTCTTTAAACTTTAAATAGAAAACTTAAATTTCCCGGTATTATAGCAAATTTATAATTATATTACGTTTGCGCACAATGAACCGATTTGTACCGCAAAATTCTATTACGTTTTGATTTACATAGAAATTACATTTAATGACAGGTTTGTTTATAATTTTTTTGTTGACATTTGTGTAAATAGTATTTAAGAAGGTAAGTACAAATTAATAGTTATAAATTCAATATTAACTGTAACAAAATCTAATAACATTATTATTTTTCAGGTAATTAAAACTATGTGCCTTAGGGGCTTAATAAATCGCAGAGGATTATGGTAAGTACCATTTTATTTCATAAATGTATGATTTATTTTATTTTAGGTGAACGCGAGTGTTGTGGTGAGACATTTTATATGAAAATTGGAAATGTCAATTAACAAAATAAAAAAGGTTTTAATTAGTTTAATAAATGTTGTGAAAGAAATTGGTGTATGTATTTTATTTGGAAATTCTCACCAACAGCATACTAATCCAGAATTGGCCCAATTTCATTGAACAACAAAGTCCGTTGAATGAATAATTTTCAGACAAAAAGTGTTCTAGAAACCAATGAAGTTGGATTACACATTCCTATTAGGTATATGAATGCTACACGATGGTGAATTTTGCCAAAAAGACGTCCTGCCAGGGGTAACCAGTAAAATAATTCCTCACCCTTGATGAATTAATTCCGTTGAGTACAACTCTGAAAGAGATTTGCTGCAGAGGCTCATTCATTTAACTGTGATGATAGCGTCATTCAATCATTCGTCCAATGATTGAAACGTTCAATGGCAGAAACCGCGCCTGAAATACCGCGAGTGCAATTGGCACAACAATGAAACGCATACTTTGAATAAACGCGGTCTTTTTTCCCACAAAGATTAAATTTACCACTAGATAAACCAACAGATTTACATTTACAAAGAGGACAACAAGGTCCACGACCATACATACAAGATGATGAAATTTTATCCCAGGTTACTTGTATAATATCTCAAAACGAGGATGATGAATAGTTGTCAGTCGATGACCAGTACATAATGAATATGATTCATTAGACAACAGGATGATGGCGATCAAGATAAATTAAATGCAGAAGACTTCTTGAGAAATAAAATATTTTAAAATTTTTGTATTTCATTTATTAATCTATAAAAATGGTGCAAAAAATGTATGTGCGCGCATCAGTTGAGAACGGCTGAACCGATTTTGCTTAATCTGTTTTTATTGTGTTTGCAATTGCCTGGAGATGGTTCTTACGAAAGAAAATTTTGAAAAAATTCACCGGAAAAGTCTAAAAACCCGAAAAATCGAATAAAAAGCCATTTTCATATGAATTTTGTGTGTACAATTTTTATGAGACAGGTGGTGCAGTGGTTAAAGCATCGGCGCTTGGATTGGGAGGTACTGTGTTCGATTCCCACCGAAGGCTACATCCAAACTGCTACTATGTTTTTTTATCCAAAATTCAAAATCCGAAAAATCAAAAAAAAATCGGAAAATCAAAAATTGCGTTTTGTAGAGGAATTTTGTATGGAAATACACTTTACACCACCGATGAAAATTGTATTTTGACAATGAGCATTCATTTAAATAGCCACTTCGGATAATTTTCAATAGATGGCGTTGATTGCATACTACTATAAATATAAGTTGTGTAGAATTTTGGCAATCTTATTTTCTATTTATATAAAAACAAGTGCATTCAGTTCCCGGTTCTTTTGGCGTTCGCTATGACGATTAACAAATCACAAAGTCAATTTGCAAAAAAACAACTAAATTTTCGATAGATGCCTAAGTTTGAATCGACCTTTTATTCACTTTTCAATACATTATGCCGCCTTTATGGTTGCATTCGTTCGCTCATTCTGACAATTTTTTCCACCAATCATATTGATCAAAATTGACGATTCTGGCATTTTTGTACAAAAGATGATTGGTCGAACAAATGACTGAATGAACGAACGCAACCATAAACCTACTTTTAGTGTTGAATTCGGTAAAAAAGTGAATGGAATGGCCACTCAATCGTTTAACTCAAACGTCTATTGAGAATTGAGTTGAGTTGTTTGATTTTTCTCTCATTAAATTCAATTTTTGTGAAGGTCAAAAGTGTTTGCTCGGACGAAGTAATTTGGGGCGAGACAAAGTTCGCCGGGTCAGCTAGTTTATTAATAAATTTGCAAAGAACCAGAAGTTAGTTTTTAAGGGACGGGCAAATGTCATTATTTAAACAGGTATCGCACAATGAAAAGCTAGGTAGACTATAGTTTGACCAACACGAACGAGCATCGTATTAATTGTATCCCATTTTTTTCCTAAACCCGACGAACGTTAGTTTACAATGATTTATAAAGTGTTTGGAATAAAACACTTGTGATTAGTTTTGAAATTCTCAAATCCGAAAAAAATAGGGATGTCCCATTATTTCAAGTTTCGCTATTATAACCGCTGCTCTTACAAGCAAATTATACTGGACGGCAATACACCAAAAATGGTGAAGCCACCCTTATTGAGGAGTACATGCGTCATACGCCCGATGCGACAGAAAATGAGGCAATTCGTTCAATAAACGCATTGAAACAGCTTGCCTCAGAATCCACCCTTCCTTCCAAAGAGTTCGTAGCCCTAAATTCCGTTATTTTTGCTATTCCAATCGAACCTTCCAAACGAATTGAATTAGTTGAGTCAATTTTTGTTTCGCCGTTTCCTTTACACGTTCGGCCACCCGAATTCAATTTAAATTTTCCAACTATGTGGATGAAATTTGTTTTTACTGTTTTGTATATTGGTTCAACTGAAAATTTGTTAGTTGTCATTGTCACGAATAACCTCAGAAAGTTAGTATCACTTTGGACGGCAGTCCAAACGAGTGACGAAAGCACCTACTGTGCTGGAAGTCGAACGAAGTATATATACAGCAAGTTTCGAACTTTTTCCCTTTGAGGCCGCCAGGGTCATGTTATATACTATTGGAAAGGTCTTGAAAAATAAACCCAAATAATGTATAAAAACATAAACTTCTTCCAACATTGAGTGGATATATGACCTTCCGAAAATTGCCCCAAAAAATCAGTTTTTCGGGTATAACTGCCCCAAAAAGTGCCCTAATTATTTTTTAACTACAAATTATGATTGTAGACCTCAATACCAATTCAACGACACCTTAAACGTCGTAAACTGATGATTTTAACCAAAGTTATGACATTTTTGGAGTGCATTTTTTTTTGGAGTGCAGTGGTGAATGGATTGCTGTTGGAACTGGAGAAAGAGGGGATGGGGGTTGTAGCGTATGCAGATGATGTAGCGATAGCTGTCTCAGGCAAATATCTGGATACGATTAGGGATGTTATGCAGAATGCACTCCTGATCGTTACGAAATGGGCCGGCAAATGCTGATTAGGGATCAACCCGTCCAAGACAGAGCTGGTACTATTTACTAAGAAATATAAAATTCCGGTAGTTAGCCCTCCTACTGTGAACGGCATTAGACTGGCTTTTGCTGACAGAGCGAGATTTTTGGGCATAATCTTGGACAGTAAGCTCAGCTGGAAGCCTAACATTGTAGAAAGGGTGAATAAGGCTAATGTAGCCATTTACTCGTGTAGAAACGCAATAGGGAAGAAATGGGGTTTGAAACCAGAGCTGGTACACTGGCTCTATACCGCAGTGGTAAGGACTGTGCTGATGTACGGGGTGGGCGTGTGGTGGCCAGCTCTGGAAAAGGTAACCTACATAAGGATGTTGGAGAAGGTGCAAAGAACGGCCTGTATGCTTATAAGCGGGGCGCTTAGGACAACACCTACACGCGCTTTAGAGGTTATGTTCCACCTTATTCCAATCGAATTTTTTGGTAAGCAGATGGCAGCCAATGTGGCTACAAGGCTCTCGGCTGTCTCTCAGTGGAAGTCTCTTCAGGTGGGACACTCGACGATAGTTAGATCACTAAGGGAAGAACTGGTGAATCTAGATTATATTAAACCAACGTTGTGCTTTGATATAGGTTTCCGGATCATCTGTCCTTCTAGGGAATCCTGGAGGAATGGATCAATACGGGAAAACGAGGCACTGACATTTTTCACGGACGGCTCTAAGCTAGACGGCAAAGTAGGAGCTGGAGTCTTCTGTGAGAAGCTCAATGTTAATATTTCTGTTCGTCTCCTTGACTACTGCAGCGTGTACCAGGCTGAAGTGGTGGCGATAGGGGAAGTCGTGACATGGTTGAAGCATAACGTGGTATCTGTTAGGGATATCGCGATTTATGTGGACAGTCAAGCGGCACTCAGGTTACTAGAGGCGGTTTCTCTGAAGTCACGGGTGGCGCTGGATTGCCGCTCATCTCTTAATGAGATGAGCGAGTATTTCAGTATCCAGATGATCTGGGTCCCTGGTCACTCGGACGTCACGGGAAACTGCAGGGCAGACGAACTAGCTAGGTACGGTACGACTCTCCAGATGCAACCGGAAAGGGCAGGTCTGGGGAGGCCTATAGCAGCGCTCAAATTGACGCTCAGTAAAAAGGCAATCGCCTTAACAGATGAGAGGTGGACCAACACTCTCACGTGCAGGGTAGCAAAACAGGTTTGCCCAAAACTGGACCTGCGGCGCTCCAAGGCACTTGTATCCCTGGGAAAACGAGATTTAGGATTGATCGTAGGGATACTAACAGGACACTGCCTTTTTGGGGAACATGCGAAAAGGCTGGGTCTAGAGACGAATGACTTTTGTAGAAGTTGTATGGACGAAGAGGAGGAAGAGACGCTAGTTCACTTCCTATGCTCATGTCCGGCACTATCATACAAAAGACGTAAGTACTTGGGTGTGTACAACATGGACAGCCTTTCTGAACTCGCGGACTGTAGGGTGCGAGATATTTTACGCTACATCAGTAGCTCTGGTTGGTTTCAGCGGGAGTAAGGGGAGATTGGATCCTGTGGTATCACAATGGGCCATTATTGGCCTAAGTGTGCGATAGCAGCCACTCTAACCTAACCTAACCTATGACATTTTTAAATTTTTCTATGACGTCACCATTTAATCTTGCTTTGGTATATATGTTTGTTTGTCCGTACCTCTTTCATTTGATCTCATATTTTCAGGGTTTGTAGTACTTGAAAAAATAAGCAACTTTTGTTCTACAACTTTTTGATTTGATTGTCATGTTGGCCGCGGCCAGCCTCTGAACGGCCGTTTTTGGCCATTTTAGCCACGCCCACAGCGCTGAACCTATTCGACATACCCTAGACATATGCATATCGTTGAAAAGGTATTGACGCCAGCTATCAAATAGCATAAAAAAAAATTCAAAAAATTAGGGTGGATGGTCATTTTGGCCAAAAAACTGAAAAATGCGAAATCGGCCGGCCACATTCGGCCAAATTGCTAAAAAATGAGCCCAAGACTTTTGGTTCATATTTTCAGGATCATTAGCCACAAACCTCACCTACAATATGACATCAACCGTTTGTCCCAGAAAACTCGTATATTTTAGATATTGGCCTCCATAACTTAAAAGCCACCCTAATTTTTTGCAAAATTTCATTTTTTGGCTCAAATGCACCCTAATATCGGTCCGATAGTTGCGGTTCATTATGATAGTGAATCAACGTATTACAATGAAACAAATATAAATACATCATATTATTATCATTGCTATGAGAATTTTAACCAGTGACCCTGTTTTCAAAACAAAAAAAATTAAAAAACTGACAAATTGATGTGATCGAAAAAATCACTAAAAACATTGAACATTTCACAGTTTCCTTGCATTAAATCGATACTTTTTTAATCTTTATGATGATTTCTTTAAAAAAACAGATCTTATCTCCCCTCCCATCGCATGAAGGTGGAATATCAGAGAGAGGGTAGCTACCATTAATTTTTGTTTCCAATTAACACATTAAAATAAGAATATTTTATTGTATTGTTTAAGGAATCAAAAATGAATGGTAGTTGCATGCAGTTAGTGACAAAACAGCAAGAAACATGCAAAAAAATTGTTGAATTACTCAATCGAATTTCTACCAAAAACAAATGCATCTGATCTAAATTTTTTACTACTCTGGAACATGCACTAAAAACTAAACTACAAATGTTCAGCCAATAGCCTACGAGAACCTTGTGTGTAATAAGATCACACCCGGCATGACCTGTTTGTAGCATGTGGTAAAGGATTCTGAAATAAAATCTACTAAAATACTACAAATGAAGATTGAAAAAATGCATGCAAATTAAGAAATAGAATCGTCTACCACACACCAGAAACAGTACACCAGAACGTAGGCTATCGTCCTGAATATAATCAAAAAAATACCTATCTGCACATGAGACCTGACCCTTCTACTTTTCAACATGGGTAGTGCGGTGTAGGGTGATGCGGGTGAGATGGGTTTTGAGTGTTTAAATTAGATAGTGGGTCGGGAAGGTAGTAATCTTTAGGAGGCGTGGTTTGCGATTGATTGAGGTCAGTTGGGCTGGGTGTAGATGGAGTTAGGTGGGTGTGGGTGGATGTGGGTGGATGTGGGTGGATGTGGGTGTTTGTGATATTTAAAATACACCAACCACACTGCATAGAACCTCTTTTTCTTAGACACGGAATAATAAACCTGTTAATACTATATAGGCAACAAAAATGCTTTTAAAATTCGGTTCCGAACCTCTCCCGTCTTTTTTATTTCATTTATGTTTGTGTTAGTGTGATTTCACTGAAAATTTGTTTCAGTCGCAATTAAAACCAGTATCATAGGTAAACGGGGAAAGAATAGAAGAAAGTTATAATTTCTGTGAGCTCAAGTGTGGAATAGAGCATTGTGCCTCATACACAGACGCACGCTACTGGAGTGACGAATATCGAGAGAAGAAGAACGAATCATGCACTCTCCGTAACATACAGCCGACATCTGTGTGAAAGTATGCGTACTTCGTTCTTCGCCTCTGGCTATTCGTAATTTCAATGCCACGCGTCTGTGTATGAAGTCGTATTCATACGACGGATAAAAATCTCATTTTTTTCTATCCCAGATTTTTTTTCAACTTTTTGTATGAAAAAGGCGTGTCTGTTGTATAATTTACGTGATGTAATTGGTTAAAACGATGGAAAAGAAAACTCCCGGATTTTTATCTGTCGTATGAATACGACTTAAGCCACAATAACACGTAGCGGCCAATTGTGTGCTATCGAGTGTGTGTGAACTGTTTTGACTGACAACAATAAAACGAATCGCAATTCAATTCATTTTCAATTTGCCGTGCCAAAATCATTGATATCAAATAAAAAACCTCTTAACGAGGTAAATGTTCGATTGACGAAAGCCGAATTCAATTCACAAAATTTCTGATATAAAATTTGTGCCGAAAAAAACAATTGCATTCGATTTGTCAGCGATTTTTCAGAATGTTAGTGCATTCGGCGCATTTGTTTACATTTTTCTTTCTAGCTGTCAAAAACAACAACTTGCCAACGATTTTTCAAAATGTTCAACAACAACGCGCTGAATGCACTAACATTCTGACAAATCGAATGCAATTGTTTTTTTCGGCACAAATTTTATATCAGAAATTTTGTGAATTGAATTCGGCTTTCGTCACTCGAACATTTACCTCGTTAAGAGGTTTTTTATTTGTATATTTATACTAGATTCATTAAACATCATAAAACTACAATCTAATCGTTAAATAAAATACATTTTAGCATTCAAATTAGTGTATGTTATTGAAAAATGTCCAAAACAACCAATCGAAATTCGCGGGTGTTTAAAATCCGCATCAAATTTTGCTACCCATCTGAAGGTATAATTTTATAAAATTTTCGGCATTCCCAAGCTGTCGGAGTGTAAATTGTGGAGGATTACCTAGAGGTCTCTCCGGGTGCAGAGAGGCTTTGTCTGTTGGGGAAAACGTCCGTATCCTCCGATGCTGCTTTGTTGTGGCGGGGCATCGCCCTTTAGAGGTCGATGGGTCAGCAGACATTGTACTTGTCAGTCGGGGAGATCCGATCGTTCCTGGGTGGACACACCCAGTTATTATTATCTTTATCTCTGTTCCTCAAATTTTGATCGACATAATTTTGGTGTCATTTCAATTTTGTTTCAGTTTTTTTTTTGTTTGCTTTTATTTTTATTCCATTACACGGTGTAGGCCAGGAGCATGCAAGCCTCAATTTCCCCATCACCCAAAACCCTGAGATCTGATCGACAAAATCACCGTGATAGAGGCCTCTGTATGAATCAAAAACAAATTTCAACGGAAGCTTTAAAAATAAAATTCACCGGTCTAATCAGAAATACATAAAATTTAACCACTGCATCAAATGACAGCCGCTATATCTAATCACGCCACTATCGACCACGGCGGTTTTTCGACTCAATTGTTTTTGTGATTCTCTTTCCTTAACTTTTCTCTTTCGATTTTTTTTTTGTTGTTTTTCAAAATTCGTTATTAGTATATCAAAATTGTAAATGTCACAATCTGACAGTCCATTCAACATAACCAATCCTATCATAATCCGTTAAGGAACTATCGAGTTCCGCCCCAGGTGGCCATATTCCAGAACTTCTTCCTAAAATCATTTAAGAATCCATTTCCATCCAACTTACAAATTCCCATCTTAATTTATTAAATCAATTAAAATGGGAATGGCCGAATTCTATAAAATTTTATAAACCGAAGACATTTTAATTTTTATTTTCAAATCATTTTATTATACGTCAATTTTATAAACTACGATAAACTGGAATACGATAAATTGTCCACACGATAAATTGTGTCCACGGTAAATTTTGTCTACGGTTAAATGTTCACGTTAAATTGAAACACGATAAACTGTTTACGATAAAGAGACCGTCACCCAAATAAAGCATCTCAGCTGAATAAAATATTAAAAGTGGTCCTTAAAATGGCAAATTGATTGATCTCCAAATTAAAGGAACTCGGTATAAGAAATCTTGAAATTTAACAATATTCCATCTTTCCAGCATTTCTTCCACTAGTAACCAACACTGGGTCACACTGAGACTATATGGGAAATTTGGGGAAAATTTATGAGATGTTTAGAAAAACAACCGAAAGTATTGGTTACTAGTGGAAAAAATGCTGGAGAGACGGAATATTGTTAAATTTCAAGATTTCATATATCGAGTTCCTTTACTTCGGAGATCAATCAATTCGCCATTTTAAGGATCACTTTTAATATTTTATTCAGCTGAGATATTTTATTTCTAGTGAAAATAGAGATACATAATGAATAAACAATTTCCGCTGGTAATTAAAATAAATTCTCTTTCCTGATAGTGCTTCCACTTGCGGCGAGTAGCGTAATCTATTATTTTCCGCTGCCAAATTTCCGCTATCTTATAGTGCATCAGAATTCCACGTTTGGTTCTTTATTTTGAAGTCGCAATTTTATGTAGGAAATATTCGGTTGGAAATTACTAAATTTTCAAATGGAAAGTCATCCAAATTGCTTAGTTTAATCCGTCTAAATGCTGGAAACTTATCAACGAAAAAAATACTTGAGCAATCGTGGATGAAAAGGTTACCATCTCAAGTGCAAGTGGTTTTAATTCTAGTAATCATTTTGGTCCATCATCATGCGGTAAAAAAATTCAAAATCTATTATTTAAATTTTACGATGAAGGTGCAAGATTCAAAATTTGAAAGATTTTATCAAATATTAAAACTATCGCCTTTAACGGTCAAATTCAAGGGTTAATTTTAGGAGCAAATCGTGGTCTATGTTAAATAGTTGTTTAATCCCAAAATATGAAAAATGTTTTTTCCATTTTAATTACGGGGAAAAACGCCTGAAATTATTAGAAAAGGTGTAAATTTTACGATCAATTTCGTATAAATAAAAAGGATAATAGGATTTTTAAATTCTCATAAGAATGTGGCGACTATCCCGGATGAAATTGCAAAGGCCAAATTTTTAATAGATGGTGGCGTCGAAGTGTCTGTAGTTCCATAAAACTTGTGTAAAGTTCCATAAGCAATCACGTCGTCGAAATTTTTTGCGGCAAATGGAATAAACCAATTCACACGTACGGAACGAAAATTTCGGATGCTGATTTTGGACTTAGATGAAATTTTAAATAGAATTTCAAACCTATAATTGGTGCTGGTTTTCTTAAAAATATAGGGTTGTGAATTTACGTAAACCGGAGCAATTTGATCCAGTAACATCGCTTTATGCGACTGGAGCTAGCACGCAAATACACATTTCCCAAATCTAAAATTTGCTTTCTAAATTTTCGACAATTTTTACCAATACCTTGAATATATTAAACCATAAATAATATATGAATATATGAAACTTCAGAACTTTAAGTAACAGTTCAAGTTACCCTAGTTCCCTCTGTCTCATTGAAGACAAACGGAGTTTGGATACTGTCACCGAATTACACACGTTCAAGATCTTTCGTAATAACTTGAAAGTTGTTCAATTTTCTCAACATTGGATTTGGATCAGTTTATCATTAAATGCGGATTAAACCATCCGATATTCCTAAAACAGCCATTTCAACTCCCTTTGGATTATTCGAGTTCACTAAAATGACTTTCAGTCTCAGGAATTCAGCTCAAACTTTTCAAAGATTCACGCATTCCGTTCTTTTGGGACTAAATTTTCTGTTTGTTTATTTTGTGATATTTTAATAGCTTCTAAAATTTATGAATACCACCTAAAATTAATTTTTCAAAAATCTATCAGGAATAGGTTTTAATTATCAGTCCTGGCAAAAGTGTATTTGCTTCACACGAGATTACATTTCTTAGATATAATGTTAATTCCAAAGGCGTTTTACTTGACGCTGAAAGAGTTTAATTAATTAAAAATTTTGAACGTCCATTCCAATCCAAACCCAGCTGACCAAATCTTACTCAACGATTTTTTGAAAGGTTACAAGAAAAGCAGTAAGACTCCAATCAATTGGTCAGCGGAATCTACCGAAGTCTTCAACAATTGTAAGGAGACCCTTACTTAAGCAACTCTTCTTGTGCACATCTTTACTCTACTCTCTCACTCTCTCTCTCTCTCTCTCTCTCGGGCTTTTTATCAGAATCCGGAAAAGTTAACACCAAGCCAATTTCGTCACCTGGATTTTATCGATTAATTCACTGCCGACATCCAGCATATCTCGGGCATTAATAATTGATAATTTCTATCCCTGAAAATATAGATTGCTGACGCTGCAAGAATTATTACGTTATGCCATTAAGCTTCAATTCCAATAAAACAATTTTTTGTGGTTTCGACAGCACAAAGACCTTTTAAACCAATTCAATGTCGAAAAAGGGTTTTTGAATCTTTTCACAATTTATCTCATCCTGGCATTAAAGCATTTATTAAGTTATTCAAAAAAAAAGTCATCTGGCCATCTATCTCGAATAATTTAAAAACTATGGCACAATGTTGTTTACGATCTCAAAGATCGAAAATTTCGAGGCGTAGTTAACTTCGCAACGCTTTACTTATTTCTGATAATCACCAATATTGAGGCAGTTCTTGTACTGGATATTACTGCGGCTGCAATTTTACGCTTCGCGGGAATCAAACGTTTTAGTTTCCGATCAGGGGTAGCAATTCAAATCTCATTTATTTAATGCTGATAATTCGCAGCATTAATTGGATTTAAATGAGTCCGGACAACGCCTTACAATCCTAAGCCAAATGGCATGATAAAGAGACGGCACCAAACTAACCAAACTACAATAATGTGTCACGATCGGTCAGACTGGCTGAATTTATTACCAACCGTAATGTTAGGTTTGAGGGCAGCTTTTAGCGAATAACATAAAACAACTCCGTCTGAACTTGTTTTTGGAAGCCCATTGAGAGTGCCTAATCAAATTTTAAATTCTTCTTTGGCTGACAAAAATCCACAATCTGATTTTATTTTTACTTTAAAAAAACACATTTCGTCGAAATTTAAGCAAAGAAAGTCTCTTCAAGCTCCGTTACCGGTACGTATAAAGAAGTTAAACTTTATGGAGAATATTGCAAAATTTCAAATTTTAATATGGGATCTTCCCAAACAATGGTTATAAAAATGGTCAGTTTTAATTTACCGCTAAAAAATAGCATTCAGACCAGACCATTTCGAAAAATCAAAGCGCCGGTCCATTTCGAATAATATCAGCTTCTGGATCACTATCATCGTAAAGTTATTTATTTATTTCTCGCTCTTTCGAACATTATTTAAAATTATTTTCATTAATTCTACCGAATTTATTGGAGAGTGGGGGGTAGGCACTCAATACCTATCCAAATGATAACCCATTTCGGCATTGACCTGATGCACTTATATCTGCCGCTGACCAATATCTGGATACGAAAGATGAATGCTTTCTTATGAAACACCCTGTACACACGAGTATTAATTTATTTATTTAAGTTTTTGTTTTGTTTTTCTGTAAAGATAAATTAAAAGAAATTAATTAAGGTTAGTTTTCCCTCCTTACTCGTACAAATATACAAAATTTTCATTTTTCTCGTATATCGTTATTATTTGTCCCAAGTCCCAACTATATAAACTGTTTTTGTTGATGCTGTTGCCACACACTGGTGTTGTTGTTGTTTGCCTCATTCGACTCATACCACGCCGCTGTAATTTAATTTTCTTTTAATGAAAAATAAATAATTGCAATGAATAAATTTTCTATATAAATGCTATATATGGTAATTAAATTATTCAGTTGGCTTAAGACAACGATTTTGTTGTTGTTGTCGTTGATATTATTTTTGTGAAAGGGTGAAAGTTATGAGCGGGCTGCAGAAAATTATGTGTAAACTAATTTTCTGTACTTAAATGCTTCTGAATTTTAGAATTCGTATGTGCCTAGGTGTTAAAATTAGAGTTTTTTATAATTTCATCCTATAGGTCACACATGGCCAAACTCCACGTGCTTGATGACACGTGGAGCCGAATTCTAATAATTTCTCGTTACTAGAGCTTACTTAATCGAAGTCGCAATTTTCAATTAAGAGCACAAAATAGTTTTAATGAATTATTAAATGTTATTTAATTTTTTATTTCTTTTCGAGAGCTGCATTCACTCTTCCAAAAAGCCACGTGCGGCTCGCGAGCCGCAATTTGGCCATGTGTGCTATAGATCAAAGCGGTCTGGGGCCATATTCTTGAAATCGGTGGAAATTTTCCCAATCGGAATACACTTTACTTTGAAATTCTCTTTATTATTCGAATTTTTCGCCGACTACTTTAATCATTTTTTCAATTTTGTTTTCAAGTTTACTAATATTTGTCTCAATACAAAAGGAACAATTTCGAATCGATTTACGCAGTCGGAATTTTTCTCTTAGTAGGCGGAAAAATAGGTTTCTTAATTTAAAAAAAGAAAAAATTAAAAAAGTAGCCGGCGAAAAATTTGAATAATATAGAAAATTTCAAAGCAAATTATATTCCGGTTGGGGAAGTTTCCATCGATTTCAAGAATACGACCCCTGATACAAAATTATAAGCAAATTTTGAAGTTTTCAATTTTAATGTACGAAAATTTGGTATAACCTTACAATACTTTAACTTAGATTGTGGTCGAGCTTTGGAACGAGTTGGGAGTAGAAGTCAAGGCATTTATATAAAAAATTTAAAATTTCAAATGTTTTGTATACTATCTAAAAATATGATAACTTAGGTCACAGTCTAAAATTTCTCGAAATAGTCAAGCTTCGGTGTTAAGGTATACTGGACAAAATTGTATACAAAACTTACTTTCAAAATGTTGTGCAAAGTGGATGAATCTCCGTGGCGTTGATTGATACCAGAGTCGTTGAGTCAATCAGCCTACATCTTCGAGATTATTACTGACAATTATATCTGCTATTAGGTGATATGGATGTAGCCGATAACGCCATTCAGTTGGTAAAGTCTTGAATGAATTACAACTTTAAACTTATAAAGAGGCAAACATAAGGTTTTGTGAACCTTTTTCGTTTCAATTTGAAATGGCCCACACAAATCTAGGCCAATATTGATAAACGGTGGAGCAATGCAATTCCCGATGTTGGCAGGTTCCAATATGGTACAGAGATTATTTGTTGGAATTTGAATCAACGATTAGAGCTGTGTATTTCCTATCAGCATAGCCGCCTTTTTTCAAGGGACCAAAATTCACGTCGTACGACTGCCAACCAAGCTTGTGATAAAACAATGCACTGTAATTTGGTGAAGGCACCCAACAACAAATCGGATACTGAAAATCACATACTGAAATTTAAGTTTGGCATAGAAACTTTCTCAAGCGTTAATAACGCGGATATCGTTATATAACGAATAACGTTTGTAAAGTCAACTTAAAGAGATTATCTATCATAGTATTCCGAGCAGAAATAACACTCAACGTCCCTGAATATAGTTAGACGCCAGCCAACAGATAAAACAGAACAACTAACGCGAAAGTGACGCAACGAGTTTTTTTACTTCTAACAGTTGTTTTATCGATAACTTGTGTTCGCACGTAAGCCCCCTTTTCATGCACCAGCTGCCCTATTCCTGAATACGATACGAAAAAGAAAATACAAGATTCATATTTGAATTGAATAAGAATCTTGTACTTTCGTTTTCGTATCGTATTCAGGAATAGGGCAGCATATTAGTTTGTTATATGTGTCCACGATTTTCTTCCATTTTTCAAGATTTGCATGGCTCTGCTCAATACTTGGAACTCTGGCCATTATTTTGTCATCATTGTTGACGTATTCGTTGTACAGCGCTAGAGATGGCAATTATTCATAATAGGTTAGCCGGTTAATTGACACGAAAAAAAAAAATTAAAACCAAAACATGTTTGTAATACACAAATAATTAATTTAAATTAAAGATTTCTTCATTGAAACGTGACACTTAATTTATCAGGCGTGCACACATACATGGTGTTGTAGGTGGTGACACATCTAGTTTTTCAGTTATGTCAGAAGTTGAGTTTTGTTCATAGCGTGGACAATTGTTAACGATAACCAGTTGTAATACTAGCACATATCACAACGCAAACTTATTTCTTCCAAGATCGAAATTGTCGATTTTTTGCCAAACAAACAACATTTACGGGAAGCTTTGCTTTTCTGCTTCAACTTGAAGAAAACTGCAGCTGAGGCATGTCATTTGCTTGAGAAGGCCTACCTGCAATGATTGGTTTAAATGCTTTAGAAGTGGCGATTTCGACATTGAGGTCAAGAAGCGCTCCGGAAGATCAACAACACGTGAAGACTCTAAACTGCACGTGTTATTGGAAGAAAATGATACTCAAACTCAGAGCTACACTTGGCTAGTTTCGAGGAAGTACAAAACTGGTTGGATGAATGGTTTTGGTTTTTGTTTTATCATCTTGGTATTCATGTATTGCCAAAGTTGCCAAAGAGATGGCAAAAATGTGTAGATAGCGAAATTTTTGTTTGAAAAGTTTTTTTTGACTTTATTTATTTATATCTTGTAAATGCTGCGGAATATTAAATTTTCATTCTCTTGAGCATGAACTTAGTTTATTTATCATTTATTTTGTTAAATTGTTTTTTTTATTTTTAAGGTAGTTTTAATTTATAATTTACCATTTGCTATGATGTCTTTAATTTACATAGATAGGCACATACATAGCCACTGGACAGAGAATACTCGCTCATTTACCGTTGACGTTGGTCAAATGATTTGAATCCATTTTTTACATTTGAAATAATGCAATTCTCTGATCAAGTAGGAACATCTCCAATTGAACTAATTTCTATATGCAATTCTTGATCTAGACGGTTATGGTGCATGCTAGAATTTACATTTAAATCAAATTTTCGTTATTTGTCAATACTATTTACAGTTCCACTACCATTAGAAAAAAATTCGAATAATTAAATCATTAGCGCATGCCAATATTGCAATTTTGTTCAAATATTCAAAATATTGATTTGTTTTAGGTATATTGCCTGTGTGCAGGTAAATGATGAGGGTCATTTAAGTTTTGTTCCGGTGTTCGATCATTCTTTCAGTTAATTTTTCAAATAATTTTCTACCAATCTTACTGCTAATGCTAATTTCCTGAAGTCCACAGAATAAAGTTTTGAAAACAACCTCAGCTGTTACCAGTGTAGCATTGGAATTAAAGAACTCCAATTGGTTTTGCAATCTAGAATTACCTGCAGCTTTTTGACTTCTTGTACCACGACATATTGTTGTAAAATTAAATAATTTTAACTCCACATATTCAAAATAAATTTATGAATTCTCTTGCTATCACATTACATCACTTAGGTTGGCATTAAAAGTATGTATATTTAAAACACTCTCGTTCGTTTCGTGGAATTGTATAGTGTTATCTGAAAGAAACCCGTTTTCAATGTTACTAACACTATACGTTCATCGGTATCATCGTTATCACAACCTTCCTCGTCGTCAGTCACATGCACATCAACATCATCAGTTTCACCTATATAACAGTACTTTTATGAGTGGCATGGTTAGAACATAGTTGTCCCACCGACTTAATGTTTCGTTCATTATCTGCATTATTGAAGCTCCGCCATTGGTCGAACCAACTATATCAGTCTGCAATTCGAGATCAAATTCATTTAATTTTTGCTCAATCAGCAACTGTAGTCTTGCAGTATCATAGAAACCTGCATTTGGTACAAGTCCTAAAACATAAGGGTGTTCATAAAAAATGGTAAAGTTTAAGTATTTGTTCCATTTTTTGCTGTTTCGAAAAACGGCATTGATTTCGATGCCGAACCATTATTTGAAACTTTATGTAACATAACGTCTTGGCGCAGCTTCAAATGGGTAATAATAACAGAAGTCGACGATCCTGTGATAACGTGGATCCACATTTCAAACATTTGGCTTAGTCCCTTCCGTACTTTACATTTCCTAACAATGGAGCGTTTTGCCGATATCATTAACACCGATCTCACCTTGACTTTAAAATAAGTTTTCCATTTTGTTTGTTGTTTTGATGTTGCACTAATGTCTGTTGTTAATTGTCGTTGCCGGTTGTTTTAGTGGCTCGTACCATGTAAATTCTCTAGGTAAAATTCAAGAATTCTGCTGAAGCTCCGCTTTATTGAGATAAGCTAACTACTATGAAGATTAAATCGGCAAATGTTTATAGTTTATACTTTTAAAAAACTAGCAGATTACTACTGGTGAGGGCTACTAGAGTGAGAGCATAATTGCTTGGTTGAAGTGGTAATTAATTCTAGTTATATTTTGGAAATTCTAATAAAAATTCACATATTACACGCTTTGAAAACGAAAATTACTATCTAACCCACTTAAAAACTATTTGGTTTACACTATTGGAACTCAACAGTTCACACCATTTTCGATTTTGAGCACTGGTCTTCATTTACCATATTCTATACTTGTCTGTGTCGCCGAATTTTTCATTGATTCATTGGTTTCAGCTTCAATAGGGCATGTTGATTTATACAAATAAATTGTTGAAGAGACGTGTGTGCAATTTTAGTATCGGAAATACGTTATAAATTGACGAAAATTATGCTGATGAGATATTCAAATGAACTCGTGCCTATATCGAAGTGTAACTTTTTCCAGGGAGAAATCGTTGAAGGACATCGTACCATTCTCCCTTTCCTCCCAATGAATGAAGTATAATAATTTAAGCTCTGTGCCAAAGTTATGAGGGCTACCGTTTTGCATTGAATTGGTTTAGGGAAGTTAATAATCCTATCACTTAAAAAAAATACTAGACGTTAAATCACACACCGTACTGTATTACATTCATCACTTACAAACAGACACAAATCTGTACAACAATAGGATTTAAACAACAAAACCCTATGTATTACAAATTGTTAACACTGGGTGGGAGACTTAACAGATGTATATTGTCACATCCGAGAAAATGATAAAAAATCACTTCATACAAATATGGAAAAATGAAAATACCTTCTGCATGATAAAATTATGTGGGATTTTCGTGGTTTGGTATCAAAAATTACAACAACACGATGCTATTAGCATTAAGCGCACAACCATAATGTGCATACATAAAAACATACGTATGGCAAATATTCGACGAATACATGACGAATTCTAAGCTAAAATTGACAACATGTATACACTAAATGTAATTAGCTTCAATTAAAACAAAATTTTAAACTTTAAAAGCTTTTCCATTACAGACATCTGAAGGCAAATAATTAAACGAATAAACATCATTACTTATGTTGAACAATTAAGCAAAAGTTGAAATCGCTTTAGCGCATCATATATAAATGTATGTAGCATATGCGTCCCCGTGCGCCGCTCCCACATATTCACTCCCCCAGTTTATATACATATACGTATATGTATACGGTACAACCTAATTAAATAAGCAAGCTTTTTTAAAACAAAAAAGTTCTTTTTAACTTTAAGCTTTTTATATTTTTTATGTTAAATATAATTATGCATATATCACACAAGTATGTGAGTGTGTGTTAAATACAAAATCCTGAAAAGCTTTTCCAAATGACGAGTTGATGAAAAACTTTTGCTCCAACAACACCAACATAACGAGAATCTAAAGAAAACAAATTTTTCTGTTCATTTACTGTGTTTAACTTATGTGCGCGATGTCGAAACAAAAAAGTTTTCCTCGCGAATTCAACAAAACAAAGATAAAGCGGGAAAAAGGAGCGCGAATCATATATACACAGACACAAAAAACGGATTCCGCTTATTAATTAACATATACGCGTGCATACATTAATAAAATAAGTAAATATTTAATTATGAACAAAAAAGATGGTAGAACAAAGTTGATGTGAGATGTTCCCGAAGAAATGGAAAGGTGCTCCTACAATCTGTTTGTGCACGCAAAAACGAAAAAACTAAACAATTACCCGATCCTGCAGCAAAACTCACGAAAACCTGAATTCGGCCAATTTACAAAAAATTGAGATGTCGAGCTTTCTAAGAAATGCCTAATCTTACGAAAATAAACCAAAATTCATAAATTTGTGACAATAAATTTACCTGCCTCCAAAACAGTAAGTATCAGGAAAATTCGTGAAAATCTGGTTTCCAAAATGAGTCAAAAAATTCAGATGAACTTTCGATAGTTTAAATTTTTTAACGGAATTCTAATTAGAAATGCCTAATCTTACGAAAATAATCCAAAATTGCTAAATTTGTCACAATAAATTTATCCGCCTCCAAAACAGTAAGGCTAACCATCAGGAAAATTCGGGAAAATCTGGTTTCCGGAATTTGACAAAAAAATTGAGATGAGCTTGCGATAGTGGAAATTTTTTAACGGAATTCTAATTAGAAATGCATAATCTTACGAAATAATCCAAAATTCATAAATTTGTGACAATAAATTTATCTGCCTCCAAAACAGTAAGGCTAACCATCAGGAAAATTTGGGAAAATCTGGTTTCCGAATTTTAACAAAAAATTGAGATGAGCTTGCGATAGATGAAATTTTTTAACGGAATTCTAATTAGAAATGCCTAATCATACGAAAATAATCCAAAATTCATAAATTTGTGACAATAAATTTATCCGCCTCCAAAACAGTAAGGCTAACCATCAGGAAAATTCGTGAAAGTCTGGTTTCCAAAATTTGACAAAAAATTCAGATGAGCTTGCGATAGTGGGATTTTTTTTACGGAATTCTAATTAAAAATGCCTAATCTTACGAAAATAATCCAAAATTCATAAATTTGTGACAATAAATTTATCTGCCTCCAAAACAGTAAGGCTATCAGGAAAATTCGTGAAAATCTGGTTTCCGAATTTTAACAAAAAATTGAGATGAGCTTGCGATAGTGGACATTTTTTAACAGAATTCTAATTAAAAATGCCAAAGCTTACGAAAATAATCCAAAATTCATAAATTTGTGACAATAAATTTATCCGCCTTCAAAAAAGTAAGGCTATAACCATCAGAGAAATTCGTGAAATTTCGGTTTTCGAAATTTGAAAAAAACCTGAGATGAGCTTGCAATATTGGGAATTTTTAACGGAATTCTAATTAGAAATTGCCTAATCTTACGAAAATAATTGAAAATTCTTAAATTTGTGACAATAAATTTATCCGCCTCCAAATCAGTAAGGCTAACCATCAGGAAAATTCGTGAAAGTCTGGTTTTCAAAATTTGACAAAAAATTCAGATGAGCTTGCGATAGTTTAAATTTTTTAACGGAATTCTAATTAGAAATGCCTAATCTTACGAAAATAAAACAAAACTCATAAATTTGTGACAATAAATTTATCCGCCTCCAAAACAGTAAGGCTAACCATCAGGAAAATTCGGGAAAATCTGGTTTCCGAAATTTAACAAAAAAATTGAGATGAGCTTGCGATAGTGGAAATTTTTTAACGGAATTCTAATTTGAAATGCCTAATCATACGAAAATAATCCAAAATTCATAAATTTGTGACAATAAATTTATCCGCCTCCAAAACAGTAAGGCGAACCATCAGGAAAATTCGTGAAAGTCTGGTTTCCAAAATTTGACAAAAAATTCAGATGAGCTTGCGATAGTGGGATTTTTTAACGGAATTCTAATTAGAAATGCCTAATCTTACGAAAATAATCCAAAATTCATAAATTTGTGACAATAAATTTATCTGCCTCCAAAACAGTAAGGCTATCAGGAAAATTCGTGAAAATCTGGTTTCCAAAATTTGACAAAAAAATCAGATGAGCTTGCAATATTGGGAATTTTTTAACGGAATTCTAATTGGAAATGTCTAATCTTACGAAAATAAAACAAAATACATAAATTTGTGACAATAAATTTATCCGCCTCCAAAACAGTAAGGCTAACATCAGGAAATTTCGGGAAAATCTGGTTTCCGAAATTTGACAAAAAAATTGAGATGAGCTTGCGATAGTGGAAATTTTTTAACGGAATTCTAATTAGAAATGCATAATCTTACGAAATAATCCAAAATTCATAAATTTGTGACAATAAATTTATCCGCCTCCAAAATAGTAAGGCTAACCATCAGGAAAATTTGTGAAAATCTGGTTTCCAAAATTGGAAAAAAATCCAGATGAGCTTGCGATATTGGAACATTTTTAACGGAATTCTAATTAGAAATGCCTAATCTTACGAAAATAATCCAAAATTCTTAAATTTTTTGACAATAAATTTATCTGCCTCCAAAACAGTAAGGCTAACCATCAGGAAAATTTGGAAAACCTGGTTTCCGAATTTTAACAAAATATTGAGATGAGCTTTTGATAGATGAAATTTTTTAACAGAATTCTAATTAGAAATGCCTAATCATACGAAAATAATTGAAAATTCATAAATTTGTGACAATAAATTTATCCGCCTCCAAAACAGTAAGGCTAACCATCAGGAAAATTCGGGAAAATCTGGTTTCCGAAATTTAACAAAAAATTTAGATGAGGTAGCGGAAATTTTTTAACAGAATTCTAATTAGAAATGCCTAATCATACGAAAATAATCCAAAATTCATAAATTTGTGACAATAAATTTATCCGCCTCCAAATCAGTAAGGCTAACCATCAGGAAAATTCGGAAAAATCTGGTTTCCGAAATTTAACAAAAAATTTAGATGAGGTAGCGGAAATTTTTTAATAGAATTCTAATTAAAAATGCCTAATCTTACGAAAATAATCCAAAATTGATAAATTTGTCACAATAAATTTATCCGCCTCCAAAAAAGTAAGGCTATAACCATCAGGGAACTTCAGGAAATTTCGGTTTCCGAAATTTAACAAAAACCTGAGATGAGCTTGCAATATTGGGAATTTTTTAACGGAATTCTAATTAGAAATGCCTAATCTTACGAAAATAATTGAAAATTCTTAAATTTTTGACAATAAATTTATCCGCCTCCAAAACAGTAAGGCTAACCATCAGGAAAATTCGTGAAAATCTGGTTTCCAAAAATTGACAAAAAATTCAGATGAGCTTGCGATAGTGGAAATTTTTTAACAGAATTCTAATTAGAAATGCCAAATCTTATGAAAATAATCCAAAATTCATAAATTTGTCACAATAAATTTATCCGCCTCCAAAACAGTAAGGCGAACCATCAGGGAAATTCGTGAAAATCTGCTTTCCGAAATTTGACAAAAAATTCAGATGAGCTTGCGATAGTGGAAATTTTTTAACAGAATTCTAATTAGAAATGCCAAATCTTACGAAAATAATCCAAAATTCATAAATTTGTGACAATAAATTTATCCGCCTCCAAAACAGTAAGGCTAACCATCAGGGAAATTGGGGAAAATCTGGTTTCCGAAATTTAACAAAAAATTGAGATGAGCTTGCGATAGTTGAAAATTTTTAACGGAATTCTAATTAGAAATGCCTAATCTTACGAAAATAAAACAAAATTCATAAATTTGTGACAATAAATGTATCCGCCTCCAAAAAAGTAAGGCTAACCATCAGGAAAATTCGTGAAAATCTGGTTTCCGAAATTTGACAAAAAACCTGAGATGAACTTGCGATAGTGGATATTTTTTAACGGAATTCTAATTAGAAATGCCTAAAATAGTAAGGCTAACCATCAGGAAAATTCGGGAAAATCTGGTTTCCGAAGTTTGACAAAAAAATTGAGATGAGCTTGCGATAGTGGAAATTTTTTAACGGAATTCTAATTAGAAATGCCTAATCATACGAAAATAATCCAAAATTCTTAGTTTTGTGACAATAAATTTATCCGCCTCCAAAACAGTAAGGCTAACCATCAGGAAAATTCGGGAAAATCTGGTTTCCAAATAACAAAAATTTGAGATGAGCTTTTGATAGTGGAAATTTTTTAACGGAATTCTAATTAGAAATTGCCTAATCTTACGAAAATAATCCAAAATTCATAAATTTGTGACAATAAATTTATCCGCCTCCAAAACAGTAAGGCTTACCATCAGGAAAATTCATGAAAATCTGGTTTCCAAAATGAGACAAAAAATTCAGATGAGGTTGCGATAGTGGAAATTTTTTAACAGAATTCTAATTAGAAATGTCTAATCTTACGAAAATAATCCAAAATTCTTAAATTTGTGACAATAAATTTATCCGCCTCCAAAACAGTAAGGTTAACCATCAGGAAAATTCGGGAATATCTGGTTTCCGAAATTTAACCAAAATTTGAGATGAGCTTTTGATAGTGGAAATTTTTTAATGGAATTCTAATTAGAAATGCCTAATCTTACGAAAATAATCCAAAATTCATAAATTTGTGACAATAAATTTATCCGCCTCCAAAACAGTAAGGCTAACCATCAGGAAAATTCATGAAAATCTGGTTTCCAAAATTTGACAAAAAATTCAGATGAGGTTGCGATATTGGAAATTTTTTAACAGAATTCTAATTAGAAATGTCTAATCTTACGAAAATAATCCAAAATTCTTAAATTTGTGACAATAAATTTATCCGCCTCCAAAACAGTAAGGTTAACCATCAGGAAAATTCGGGAAAATCTGGTTTCCGAAATTTAACCAAAATTTGAGATGAGCTTTTGATAGTGGAAATTTTTTAATGGAATTCTAATTAGAAATGCCTAATCTTACGAAAATAATCCAAAATTCATAAATTTGTGACAATAAATTTATCCGCCTCCAAAACAGTAAGACTAACAGTAAGGAAAATTCGGGAAAATCTGGTTTCCGAAATTTAACAAGAAATTGAGATGAACTTGTGATAGTGGACATTTTTTAACGGAATTCTAATTAGAAATGCCTAATCTTACGAAAATAATCAAAATTCATAAATTTGTCATAATAAATGTATCCGCCTCCATAACAGTAAGGCTAACATCAGGAAAATTCGAGTCAATCTGGTTTCTGAAATTTGACAATAAAATGAAATGAAACAAATTTAACGACAGTTGGAATGCGCAGTGCTTAATCTTGCGAAAATGTTCAAACATTTTTAACTTCGTGACAATAAATTTATCCGTTTTCTAAAATAGTAGGCTGGAACAACAGACTTTGTGTCTTGCAACTTTATCAGTGCAGGTTAGCCTCAGGGTAACGCCATAGGGGTATATCCTCCATCCGGTCACAAATTAAATATTTGCGATCAGAAATATGGTTACTAGATTAAATTTGCCATGCCAATTGACACATTTTATTTAAAAGTAAATTTATTTTGCGATTGTTAAGTAGAAATACATAAAAATACTGCGACCTCGGACAATGCGTAGCAGTCTTTTCGTAGATTTCTACAATCGCAAAATAAATTTATATTTAAATAAAATGTGTCAATTGGCATGGCAAATTTAATCTAGTAACCATATTTCTGATCGCAAATAATTAATTTGCGACCGGACGGAGGATATGCCCCATAGTCTTTTAAAGCTAACTTTCGTTAAATGAAACTTCCTAGAGATTTCATCTTTGATAACCGTCTTGAAAATAATGACAACGGCGTTTATTTTGGTCTAGGTTTTCAGTTATCGAGGTTGCTCGTATCTGGGCTTCTTATTCTTTGATCACTATCAGCAACGAATTATACACCCTCTCCGACTTTGTAAATTGTAACACTGACTCAAGCTTTTAATTTTTCGTTTAAGCGATCTAAATTATTGTCGTAGGAAATCGAGCGTAATTTTTATCTTTCCACCTTGTATTTCTAGTTTTGGGTACAAGGATGTGCTAGCGCTAGCGGTCTTGATACTTACGAGTTTGAATTTATATTTTATAATTCCAGGTGAAAATGCTTTAGTTTCCACCATAATATCACAAAGGCTCGAAATAAAACATGATTGGTTTGTATTTTTTAAATAATTTTCCTTCTTTCATTTATTTTTCTTAATTTTTTTTTTAATTTTTTGTAATTTTTTTTTATATTTCACTTTTTCAGGAATTTTTCAACTTTTTTCATATTCTCATCAATTTTTGTTTTTAAAATAACTTATTTACAAAATAAAGAATAATAAAAAATAATTAATAATAATTAAAGAGAATTATAATATAATTTTATTAAATATTATAATTAATTAGTTGTTTTTTTTGTAATTTTTATTTATTTTTATTTTTTGTTTAATTAATAATTTCTTATTTATCGTATTTGTAATTTATATAGATTTATTTATAATAGTTGTTTTGTTTCTTTTTTTTAAATTTAAATTAATTTAATTATTAATCGTGTTTAAGTATTTGTATATATGTGTGAGTGTGTGTAATTTTACTGTGTGTCCATTTCTTTATACATACAGAGATTTTTAATTAATATAATAATTTTATTATATTTTTAACAGAAAATTAATTCAGGAAATACACGATGGGCGGGGGGAAAGTGGTGCAAAAAAGTAAAATTCTTTGGAGTCGTCGAGAATAATTAAATTAATAAAATAAACTGGGAGGATTGAGGAATATTAATAATTTTAATTAATTAGAAAAATTTACACATTTATACAAAATAACTAAAAAGCTTTCGCGGATACATACAAAAATGTATTTATAACAATATAAAACGATAATTCGAGTTTATGTGTGTGTGTGTGTGTGTGTGTGTGTGTGTGTGTGTGTGTGTGTGTATTTGTGTAAGTGTGGTGTGTGTGTATATAGTTTGTGTACTTACTCATATAGGATAACGATTTATAGTTTAATTAAAATTAAATTAAATTAAAAATTAATGTAACAATAAATAAAGATTTACAAGTTAGTAAAATCATCATTATTACTATTTAAATGTTCATCATCATCATCCTCATCATCATTATTATTATGATTATTAACAACATCATTATTATGTATATCATCACAATCATCATCAATATCATCATCATCATCGGCGGCAGCAGCAGCAGCGGTAGGAATACGATTATTATACGCCGATAGCAATAATGATGTTGACGATAATAATTTATGCTGTTCACATTTATTACTATTATTATGATTATTAATGTTAATAAAATTATTTTTATAGCTATTTAGATTATTACTAAAATTACTATTATTATTATTTAAAATCAATAAATTACTATTATTACTATTACCAATCATTTTCTTTACAATTGTCTTTTTATTTATTTCACTTAAGTGTTTTATATTTTTATCACTTTTACTATTATTATTATTATTATTACTATTAATTATTAAGCTCCTTCCATTTTTACTATTTCTAGTACTAGAATTAATTAATTTACATTTTTGCTTTTTTAAATTAATCAAATTGTCACGTTCATCATCGTCCATATTGATATCATCATCATCATCAACATTATCCATGTCACCATATAAATTACTAACATTATTGTCCTTTTCACATTTATCATTCGTAGTATTACTATTATTATTATTATTGTGGGTGGGGGTGGCGATGGCATTAAATTGATTCTCAATTACGGATTTTGTAGCACCGCTAAATGGAGATTCATAAAAATTTTGATTATTTTTGTTCGTTGTTTTTAAATTACTATTACTATTGCTACTACCATTATGATTATGAGAATCGCTACTATTATTGTTATCATTGTCACAATCAATTTTATTACGACCCCCACCACCACCACTCTGCTGGTGTAGCGTATTGTAATTGTAATTAATTATGTCATTTGATGCATGATGGTGTTGCTGATATGGTGACGATATACCTGTTGCTGGTTGATAATGATGATGAAAATTGTGACGAAAACTGGTCGATTGCGAACCGAACGGATGATGAAAATTATTTAGCGGTTGATTGTTGTGATTATTATTAAAAGGGTGATAGGGGTGGGGCGGCGGTATAGGTGATGGATGATGAAGATGATTACTATTAATGCCACTGTTGCCATTCCACGATGATGTAATACCGCCGCCGCCCCCTTGTGACAAATCACAACCGTTTATATCACGTTTTAACATTTTTCGCATCATTTCAATTTCCCGGCCATATAAACTACCATAAATATGTTCGTTATGTGGTAATTGCGTTGGTACTGGAATCGGATGAGGAGGTGGTGAATGTGCGAGTACCGCAGATTGATGATGTAACACGGATAGTAATGACGAAGTTGCTAATGCTGATGATGAATTGACTGTTTCGATACGTTCTGTACCATTGCCGCTGCCGCCGATACCGCGGCCACCGATTGTCGTTGTATTATTTAATATATTTACTGTGCTATTAATATTATTACTTGTATTACTAATGTTACTAATATTATTGTGGCTAGTACTATCATCAATTATAGTAGTAGTATTTGATCCTTTTTTTATTTTTGGTGGTCGTCCAAGACGGGGAGCCTCTCAGTCTCTAGACCTTCTCGGTCGTCCAACTTTACCTTTGCGTAGTGGTGCTGTCCCTGTGTTTGCTCCAGTTGTTTTTATTAGTTTGTGCCAATCGTTTTCGCACACTATGCTACCAGTCACTACATAGTACCTGGAAAGAAGAAATAAATAAATTAGTTATGCTATTCACCGAGAGATGGATCGAACTTAATTATTTAATTTTAAAATATTGTCACGATTTCGCCTATTCAACTAATACATATTTATTAATTGTAACATTTGTACATAAGAAGTCTTTGGGAACACAACTAATTTAGCATCTGCGACCGAAGAACAATGATTATATTGTGGTATACGGCTATACATTTTGTTTGCTTAAAATTTAAATTTAAATACTTTTTTAAACATCTCACGATCTCAAGAGTTGGACTCAGACTCCACTACTACAACTTATTGAAGGTATTGCTACAAGATATAAGCAATATTCATAAATTTTGCAACCAAATTTATGAAATCATAGCAGCCTTTTGACAAGAAAGTGAAACTTGGGACCCAGACCGTGATAAATATTTCTACTGTAAAAATTTTGACATTGTGCAAATGCCACCAAATTATTACAGCAGGGCGGGGATGGTCTAAATCACCATTTTTCGATAATTCATCGAAGTTGATTTCTCGTTTCTCTAGAATAAAATTTGTCTCTGTTTAAATTTTTATATCATTTACCAGCCTGCTAGATTGCAACATTGTGACGTTTCTACTGCGTTTATATCACCAAATTATTATTTTTTTTGATTGTAGAATGAAAATAATGTGGAATTTTATTTACTTTTTCAAATCAATGTGAAATTTATGGTTCAAATAGAACAAAAAATCAAAATTGATGTGGTTTTATGTATGTATTGGAGATATAAAATAGGATTTTGAAGTTTAGAAATGGCACGTCAAAACGACATCAATTGTGCACTCCACTATACGAAATTATATTTTCGAACGAATAATCGTCATATATTTATTAATGAACGATTAAAATATATTTCAATTAAATTTAAAACACATGCTTTAATTTATTAGTAATTTAACACACCAATTGACGTTTCTACAAAAATTGACGTTTCATTTTGTATTGGTATTTCTCCATCAAAAAAAATTTACGAAAAAATGTACATTTTTTAAAATGATGTACATCAAAAAACAATTGATTTTTTCTGGCAAATAAAACAAAACTTTTGATGTACATCAATTTTTTTTGCCGGATTTTGGTAAATAAAATTCCACATAAAAGTGAAATAGATGTCGTTCAAATATATTAAAGTAGATTGTGATAGCAATAGAGAAGAAATAATTTGAAACAGAAGTCAAAATAATTCTAGCAGAAAGAGACATAAGCTGTATTTTGAGAATTAAAATATTAGAGGCCAGTTTTGGAATTAGCTATGTTGGTTTCTAAATTTGTCATAACGGAAAAAAAATTCATCATAGGGCCTATTTTTTAATTCAACCTGAGCAAGCAGTGCGCTGTCAAAAAATACTCTGTGTTTTTTTATTCAACCTGAGTAATTTTACTCTGCACACTGCGTTTTTATTTGTGAACTGTGATTACACCGAGCTTACTCGGTTCTTCAAATTTTACACTGAAATTAATGTCAGTGTACGAAGAGTGTGCAAAGTAAAAAACAATTTTTTACTCTATGCGCACCGGATAATTTTACCCAGTACAACCTTTGCTCGGTGTACACTACCCGGGGTAAGCCTGCTTGCTCGGGTTGAATTAAAAAATAGACCCATAGCTAGCTTCTTTTTCAGTAGTAATTAATTATAATTCTTATCTAAACCTTCAATTTTTTTGATTTGTATAATTCAAACCCGAATTTTATTACTTCTGATAAATTCGCCAACTATGATGAACAATTTCCTTTTACTATGATAAGTTAGGCTGTGTGCCAAACTTAAGGTAAATCATTTACTACGGCAAAAACCGGTTTTAGGACAGATTTTTCGATCAGTTTGCCATAGAGTTTTTGAAAAATAATTGAATTTACAGAAAAATTTACTTAAAATTGACTTTTACCTTAAGTTTGGCACACAGCCTTAGAATACAAACAATGCTTATTCCAAAACTGGACTCTAATATTTTATTTCTCAACAAAATACAGCAATAGACTTCGATAAAATATCGAAACTGGTGATGTTAGAACACCCCAGCCCTGCTGCAATGCGTTATAATTTTTGACACAACCAAAATAATTTTTGTCGCTCTTGCCGAGAGTCTTCCGAATAGGCCAAATCACAATGGCAAGCGATTGCTGCAAGCTGCAACGCAACGTTTGCCATTCGAGCGAGAAACACCAAAGGAAAGTGCAATCACGGCGAGTCGCGATTTCTTCTGGCCAACAATTAGTGTAACAACATCGTACAGAGATGATTAGCATCGAAGCCTTTCACTTTTTGGAAGATGGACGCATAGAAGCTCACGACTACGGATAATTTGATGTTCTCTGTCAGTTAGGAGCTTCTCTGAACTTAATCGCCAAACGGCCAGCAGACAAAAAGTTCTCACATTGGTGAGAAAAGGGTTAAGTCGCGCTACCTAATCATAAAACGATAGCTTCGTTGTCCCAATTTTTTCCAGTCGTTCTTATTTGACACAACCACCTGTGACAACATCAAACTCCGTGGCCATTTATTTATTTGATTTGCACAGTATTAAAGTATTTTAACAGTATTAAGACTTCATCACGGGCGGGGAAATTTGTATATGTTTCCAATGATTTGATTGGCTTTTGATTCGCATACGAGAACCTGCCTTTAATGTAAAAATATAAAATAAAATAAATCCGCTTTGGACTTGAAAATTTAAAATATACAAGTAAAGTAACGAGTAAATAATGACCACTCAGGGGCTTAATGGTGCTTTTAAAATTATCTTTAGTTAAACAAAAATCAAATAAATAATTAATTTTTTTGACACTCTTACACACCATCTTCACTGGTTCATTATCGCCATAGTTAGTTCTGTCTATCTAAGTAGAGAAAATCATGATTTCTTAGTTGTCTACTAGGAACTACAACTTTATTTTATAGTTGACTTTATTTTAGAGGAACTTTATTTTAGTTGAACTTAGTCCATCATGTCTTACACCCGGTTAAATTTAATGGTTGCCGCTGTAGGGATCCGCTCGAAACGAGATATTTCAAAATGCGATATAGTTCAAAACGCGATTTGGTACAGAAAGTGCATTGCGAAGCGACGGGAGCGCAACGACGGAAGCGCAGCAACGCGCCTAATATTTATAACCCGATCCTAAAATCTCGCTCCTATTGATTTTTAAATTTAAAATTTTTAAAATATCGCGTTTTGATAATTCGCGTTTTAAAATATCACGTTTCAAATGGGACCCGCCACTGTATATTTACATGGTATGGTAGCCACCAAACCATCCGTCTTTCCACGTAAAGTAGCGTATACACTTCTTCCGAATTTTCTCAATTCTTTGGATATGATCTTCGTAGAACGGACACCACACATTTACAACATATTTCAGCTGGGATCGAACGTAAGCACAATACAGGATCTTAATTGTTTCCAAATCAAAAATGTTACTCGTCCAACGTTTGACAAAATCGAGCATAGACTTCGCTCTACCGATGCACAGCTCAATGTGCTGTTACGACATCTTGAGGGGTCATAACATTGTTTCATATGTGGTTTTGTTTTGAATTTTGAATTTCGTTGCCATCGAATGAATGATGACTTTTACTGATGTCGAAAAGAAGCATAAAAATGGAAATATTCTTCTAGAATGTTTTAATGTGACGCGAGATTTTTTTTTTGTTTGATTAGTCTAGTTTTGAATAGTGTAAAAGGGAGGCTAGTTTTTGAATCAGTGGTTTGTATAAAAGAAAAGAGAATAATAATTATAAAAGTCCAGTGCTGACATGTTCTACCATCACAGTTAACAATATTTTATCGAAGTTTATCACTCCAATTGTCATAGTCATCTCACGTCAATTTATACGACCTATAATCAAGTCACTTCATTTTTGTTATTATCATAGTCGTTTATTACGCTTCTAGTCATTTTAATCGACATGTGTCACTTATGCTGTGTGCCTCACGTCGATTTTTTTTGTCTAAATTTCCAACTAACTAAATTGAGGGTTAGTTCATACCAATCGTTCAAGGATGGCATAAAACAAACCGCATTTGATGTTTAATTAAAATCTGCTATATAAATTTAAATATAACATTCTAGAAAACATTTCTAATCAGTAATTGATAAATCGAAACTAAGTTTGCAGTTTAGAACTAACCGTCGAGTAGATTTTGATTTATAAATATTAGACACATCTAACAATACCTGGATGAATTAACGATCAATTTAGTTAGTCGGAAAGTTAGACAAAAAAATCGGCATCAGGCACACAGCATTAAAATAACATTCTTGTCAGATCAATTTTACAAGTGAGAAGAAGTGACGGAACGTAGTTCTAGTCGTTAAAATGAAACGTAGAACGGTAGTTATTTTTTTTATAAATAATTATTTTGCATGTAGTTTTTAATGTGTCACTTGAATCGACTTCAACAATATCAATTTTGCCGCAACGTGAAGCGACTGTAGTCACGTCACTTGAAATGAGACGACTTCGACAATTGTGGTATATTTCTCGTTTTCCTAAACTAAAATAGACAACTGTTTCATTTATGAATTATTTCTTTTCTATTGCTATCCTACTAGTACAAACTCAAAAAATTCAAACTCAACAAACCCTCTAAAGAAATTTGCGAGGCCTCGCCAAATTGACTCAAAAGCGAGTCACAAGTGAATTAAGATTTTCATACGACACCAATGCATGGAAAATTAGTATAGTATACGCGAGCATATTTACTATGGGTAAGATAGCCATTTTGTTTATTATCATTAAATTGACGCATTTAGTGTGGAATTGTTGTGAAAAATTTGGTTATATTGTAATTTAATTTGATATTTTGAGTAAAATAAAATATATGAAACGGTTTCTAAATATAATGTAACTTTAAATATCAAACTTTCAATGAAATTATATGTTTTTATAATTAGTTTAAAATTTTATTATTTTTAATGAAAAATGCAAATAATTGAAATTAATAATTAAATTGAACTTATAAATTTGACTGATTAACATATATTAAATTAAACGAAAATTTTAAGTATATATTATAAATGTAAAATGAATTTCTAGCAGGATAATACAAAATGATTTATAAAATATTAGAAATAAATAAATATATACGAATTTATTGAAACCAACGTTTTGAATTTTATTTTTCAGACATTATTTATGAAAGTAGTGATTGAGAAATAAAAAGCTGCTCGCTAATGATTCACTTTAACGTCGTCTGCATATTATTCTTGATTCGCCTGTAACTCGCTTTTAATTCACCCGCACGTCGTAAATGACTCTAATGTGAAGAGAATACGAACTACCAATACATTTACATGAGCTCGCTTTCATTTTAATTTCCATACGCCAGGTGAAACACTAACGACTCGCTTTTGACTCGCCCAGGCGAGTCGCTTGCGAGGTCTTTCATATAAGAATGACCTCGCTAGTGACTCGCTTGCGATTCACCATGTTTAGAGGGAATTGTCTTTCTCTAATTTCGTCCAAGCCGACTGTTCGAGTGGGAACTTTTGTGTGGATATTTAGAATCACACTTTACCATCGATTTAATGGACACAATGTAGCTCATAATTTTAGTTCTTTTTATAATTAGGTTGTCGTCTGCGAATATTTTGCTTAAAATGTAAAATATTTTATCTTTTATGGGCGTAATTTGATTGGTGGAAAAGTGTGATTCTAACCCCCCGATTCTGACGATAAGACTACTAAGACCATCTTAGCTAAAACTTTATTGTAAAGACTTTTTTTTAAGACTAAAGTTCTCATTGAAATTCTCAAGGCAGTAGTCTTAAATAATATATTATAAACTCTCCAAACACTTTTGTAGAGCTGCCAAACCAAATTTACACCATATTGTTTCAAATTTATGAACGAAAAGCAACAGTTCAATTCGAAATACATATAATTATTGTTTCTTTTTAATGTCAAAATTATGACTGCTAAGACCACCTATTTCGGTGATATTAACGAAGACAATTTTTTAAGACTACTGACAGATAACACTAAGTGCAGAATAAGAATTTAAAGTTTATAGTCTTCGTTAAGACAAAAGTATTTGCTAAGACTGAAAATACGCCTGGGGGGTAAATATTCGCACAAAAAATCGCACTCGAATAGTCGCCTTCGAGAACAAATTATTTCGTGATAGAAACGAAGTAGAATATCACAATTTTTCAATCTAGCAACCTGGTAAATGTTATAAAATGTGAAATAGTGTCACATTTTTCCTAAAGAAGTGAGACACTTCGATAAAGTATCGAAAATGTGATGGTAGAACATGTCAGCACAGTCGTGGAAATTTGATTAAAATTAAAGTTGAGTTTGGATGATAAAACATTAAGATCCGCAAAGATCCTGTGAGCGGTTATTTAATAATCGATTTTGTTTTGAGGAAAAAATTGTATTTTCGGCGTATGGCCGGTTGATATTAGTTTAAAATAAAATTATAATTTGACTTGTGAGCAAAATACGAGACAAATTTTATTTATATACAATAATCTGAATTATATTTCTCCTATTATTTGATTATTGGGTGAAAGTGTGAATATATATTGTCATTTCACAATAGTGGATCATAATAAAAATATCGGATTTGAGACACCGTAATAAACAGGGCAGCCAATTGAGGCTCGCCACATTCAACGGGACCGTTTACCACTTATCGACGGGTGCCAATTATTAAGGGTTACTACATTATCAACCGGTGCTTTTGGAGTACGTGTGCCAAATTTGTTTTTTACGGTAGGTACACCAATTCCAACGGTGTATTGTTTCCGGCTCGACGAGTCAACACCGAACAAATTATTTAGGGGTGGCCAGTGGAGGCCACTTCATTTTATACGGTTTTGGCGAAGGACGCTCAACGTTACAGGAGGTCCACCGGCCATTTGTAAGATTTTTAACCAAAGAAGGGAAGACGCCAAATGGTGGATTTTTGTTTAACCAAAGGCGGGAAGATGCCCAACGGTGGATTTTTAACCAAAGGCGGGAAGACGTCCAACCCCTTTCGGTGGAAGGTCCACAAGGTAAAATGTTTTATTAAACTTTTTTTTTTTTTCTATTCTTTTGTTTTGGTTAACGTAAATCTAAGTTTATTTCAATTTTTAATTTTAAGATTTTTGTAATTGAGCGCCATATCGTTTATTGCTCACAAGCTCGGGAAGTCACGTTGGTTTCGCTCTCACAATTATTCACGTTCGGCGGCCATATTTTTGTCATTGTTTGATTTATATCTTTCTGCTCCACAAAGTATGCTAATTTAGCGATTATTTTCTTGTTTTTATACTTTTATTGAATAAAAAATTGCACTGCGACTCCATGACGATTCATTGGTATTCGGTGTCATTTTATTTTCATTCTTTGGCTGGGATCCGTTTTTCCGGATATTATTATTTATGTCATTTTCTTCCTTTTTCCTTTTTTATTGACAATAAAATAAAGTATTAAATAATTTTTGGGTCGGTATGTTGATTCGGTTTCACATTTGCAGGCATGGGCTTGTCACTCCCCGTCATCTGCTTGGCAGCACATCACCAGGGTCTGAGTGGTGAGCTTAGCATATGTGTCGTCCATTCGGGGACGAGCGTAAAATTCATACGCTTTCTCCGTCGTACTTCGGCGATCTTATGTTGTCGAAGTGTGAATTGTGAGGGATTAGCTGGAGGTCTCTCCGTGTGAATAGAGGCCTGGTCTGTTGAAGAAATGTCTCTACTATCTAATGATGGGTCATTCGGGGGACCTCTTCAGCAGACTAGGTACTTGCCATTCGGGGGGATCCGGTCACCGCCGGTTATTATTTTATTTATTATATTCCTCAAGTTTCGTGCGACGAATTATGGGATCACTTAATGTAATTTCAGTTTTTATAGTTTGCTTTTGATTTTATTTTATTCTGTTCCATGGTGTAAGCCAGGAACACCTAGTCGGCGAAATCACCGTAGTCGGGAAAATCACTGTGAGAGAGGCCTCTGCGTGTTTAGTTAAATCTGCGGAATGGTGTTGTACCATTCCGTAACTGGCTTATTATTAGTGACAACTTTAACACATAAGTGCGCGATCGATGGATTCGTTAAATCTACCAATTCATTATAGGAAGAGAATTATCGACGGCTATGAGAACTCCGTCACCGGATTTTTATGCTTCTTTGGGGTGAGCGATCACATCTATAAACCACATATTGACTAGGGAAGAAATTCGACCTCAAGATTTTATCGTTGAATAATATTTCACAGATGATATAAACCGGAAAATTGTTTTTAAAGCAAAATTATGAAATTGAGCTGCCTTTCGGATTGTGTCATGATTACAATCTGAATTTGTGGCTTTATTGTTCCCAGCATTAAAATTTGCGACAGGATTAGGTGGCGCGTATGGGGATGACTGAAAAACGCCTTTTTGACCCCAATCAAATTATTTGACAAACAGTCCTGCTTGAAGGTGCTTTGAAAAACTTCACCTGGAAAATTGACTTTATATGATACGAAATCATATTTCATTCCAAATTTTGCTTTCGGCATCATGCGTTGGGCAAATAGATCGACAGTATTCACGATATTTGCCAGTGGTACTGAATTGTGTATGCGGCTAAGAAAAAGCCACTTTCTGGATCGCGCCTCTCGAATGGTGTACTCATTCATTAATTCAACGTAATTAGCATGATTTGTTCCAGTTATATTACTATTTCGTGTTGGCTTTTGATGATCTATATAATTTGTCGCTTTTGGATGGCTGATCATGATGTAAGTGATGATAAGGTATGGTTTTTATTCTGTATGAATAACCATATTCGGTCAAATAACAGTGCTGTTTCGTTTAGTTCTATGGCAGCTAAAATCGTAGAGCTATCTGGACAATTATAGCTCAGCTCTACGTTATTGATAGGACTCGGGCGACAAAGCGACGACCAAATTATCCATCAACTGAAGGATTTTTAAGTCGAATCTTCCATGAAATCGAGGGAATCAGCTGCCGCTCATCGCAAACGACAGTTGGGCCAAAATCGCTTCAACATTTCAACACTTCAAAGTCGAACAAACTTGCAATCATGTTTGTGAATGAAGATGTCGAGCCACCATTTGAGCGTCACATTCACATCTATTTGCGAAATCCGGTTGATGCAGTTCAGCAGTTTCCAAACATAAACCTTTTATGCCTTCTTCCAGATCCAATGACTTTGGCACTCGTCTTCCCGTACGGACAACCTCGAGGAATCTAAAACGGACGTGTGAATTATATGACCAATGAATTGGGTTCGCACAAATATCAGCACGCTTCACTTGAGACCGGCCAAACATTTTCAACCCAATTATGAGAGCTGGCTAATTGACACAGCAAAGGTTGGTAGACTCATAATTTCAGGGGTTGAAGCTACCAGATCGAACTACATTAGAGCAAACCAGAGGACGCGTCGATCACGTCGCATCTTGGACGCAGAACGAGAATGTTGCAGCTGGCTTCCCAGTCTTTCTCCCATCCAGCTTCCAAGGACCAGCCCGATTAATATGCGCGAACGGTGTAATGATGCAACGTCCATTTTTGTTAAATATTCCGCCTGATCTGTTGATCACATACACGACTAATTCAAATTGGTATGAAATTAAGGCCAGCTTAAAAAATTTATTGTGAAAGATCGGTATGTTTTATTCAAAGTATTGTACAACGCTAGCCACTAATTTTTCCATCTTTTTGGACGCATAAAACATCGGTAGAACGCTTCATCTTTGAGGCTATCTAGGGTATGCGTCATCGATCGAAACCAATAGTATATTGTGGGCTTGGTTGTCGATGTTGAAGCATGGCTAGGTGGGTCCCGTGGTTTCCTTTTCTTCTCTTCAAAAACCCATTCGGTTATGCCCGCCAAGCAGCACTCCACATGAAAAAAAAAAAAAATTGGCGTTGAGCATTTGTCGGCTTCAGTTAATATGGAACCCAATTTCCTCGCATTGAATTCTTAATGATTTTAGACGACGTGAAATTGCTTGTTGAGTCACTCCTAATGTAGATGCAATTTCTTGCTGAGTTTGGCGGCGTGAATTTTCATTCTATAATGCTTCCAATTCCGCTCTTCGTACACTTTAGGCTACCTTCTTTGTCTTCGACACCTCTGTGAAGATAGCTCAAATTTCTATCCCCGAAAATCGAAAAAGTTGCTTATGGCAATACTATACATTTGCGACATTTAATTATTAATTATAGCATTAAATCTAAATTTGGCAATTATTCCAGAAAATTTTTGAAATGTTTTCATTTTTTTTTACTTAGTTTAACACTTGAAGAATTAAAATTACATTAAAAAATATTTTGTATATACTGATAGTTGATTTTTTTAACATTTGTGGCACTATCAGAAGAATCATAAAAAAGTGAAAAATTTTCCCCACAAAAATGTTTGTGTCATGATAGTTTTAGCTGTCATGACAGTAAATTTTCGGGGCGACAGTAAAAATGTCGTGATTTTTTGGGCTGAGAGTAAAAAAAATGTCATGATAGCAATAATTAGTGTTGCCATCGCATTTTTCGGGGATGGAATTTGGGCTATCTTCACATACATGTCTTCGACATCAAATTCACCATTCTAAAACTTTTGAAGGCAAGTTGTTGACAGATGTCCAACCTTAGAATATGACGTTTAAAATTGGGCAATTTTTACCATAACTACTGGTGGCACCAAATTTTATCGGACGGCGGAGACTCATTTGTATACCCAATATATGGAAAGCACATCAGCAAGAAGGAGCCAAAGACGTTGCCAAAATGTACTCCTTCAGGCCGAAAGATAAACGTTTATAATTGAGGCTAACTCTACTTCGTGTTCGAGACCCAAACAGCTTTGAAGCCCTTCGAACCATCTACTGCGCGCGGATTTCTTGTCTTAGATGAAGGATAGGGACGCTGCCTGACAGAATCCGTAATTTTTAAGAAACCAAAACAACTCCGATACACACTTGGTTACATCTGTTTGGTTAGAACAAGTTCTCGTTCGATACGGCTCTCGATATCAACATAAACCATTCAGACGACGATGTCAAAAACATGACAATTCACGGAAAAGAAGCGGTGCTCAAACAGCATTCAATTTTGTGCTCGATGACAGTAGATGATCCAGAAATTATTAGTCGTTGTTTCTATCTCGACGGTGCTGGTGAATCAAGAGACATTCCTCTACATTTCATTGCTGGCATTTGTGTGAGGTTAACGGTACACTCCGCTTTTGTTTGCCACGGCAGAAATTGCAAAAAGATGGTCGATATCTACTACTTGTGCCAATTCTTGACATACACCAGTGTCATCGATACGCTTGAAATATCAAGAAATCAGAGATCCCACAAGGTTTCACCCGTCATCATCGATGAAATCATAATGATTACAAAAGACTGATTGCAATGCATGGGGTGACTTTTGCGCCAGGTGATAAACATCAACAAATCTTTCGGTGTAAAGGTATTCGTTATCACTTTGGACTTTCGACAAACGCTTCCTGTTGCGTCACGCGGAACTCGAAAGTTGCATCAAATGGAACAGTTCTTAGCGCCACTTTACTGCTTCTTTTATGGCTTCTTCAAATCAAATTTTCATTATCGATGAGAAATAGTTGGAAATTCTGACTATACGATTCCGATCATCAATTTTATCAAAGCCTTTGTATGGGGTGCTAAAACGGCGGAAAATTGTATTTATTGAATAAAAACGGGTTCGTCGCTTGTTTGGAGCTACCATTTTGCAAGATTAACAACCAATCCAATTGGAAAATGTAGGGTTTTCCAATAGTAACGTAACCGTTTTATATTTTAATACGAACGGTCAGTCAAGGTTAACATTTTTATCATGGCGAAGTTCACGAAGCAACGTTTGAAAATTATTGAAAATTACTAGCTCAATTCTGAGTCGGTCGCAAATTTTAGAGCACTTATTCCAATTTTCGGTCGTAATAATCGTCCTACCAGACAGGCTATGCGTGCTATATCGTGGATGAATTTGAGTCAAAATATTCACTATTGGATGTTAATGTACCAGTGTGACTACGCACCAGTCAAAATACCGAAAATATCATCCACGCCGTACACATAGAAATTGGGAATCTCTCAAACCACATTGTGGCGAATTTTGCGTAAAGATCTTGGTTTAAACACTTACAAGATCAAATTAACTGAAAAAGTGAGGCCTCTTAATCATTTGAAAACGCTGAAACTTCTTCGATTTGGGTCATCTAAAATTTGAAGAAAATCATAAATTTCATAGAAAAATCAACTTCAGCAATGGAGGTCATTTTTAACTTAAATGCTTTAACAATAAGAAAAATTTGCGATATTGCACAGCAACAAAACAACAAAAGTGATCGTGTGGTGTGGATTTCATGCCGGAGATGGGAATGGACCAAATTTTTTCGTCGATGGAAATGATCCCCATGTTACGGTCAATGGAGTTTGCTATCGTGCCATGTTGGAAGTTTATTTTTGGCCAGAATTGGATAGATTTGACATCAGTGACATGTGGTTCCAACAAGATGATGCCACACAGCTGATCAAACAATTGATTGGTCCGGACAAATGACTCCTTCGCTTGTTGGTTTATGCCAACCGGCCAACAACGTCAGAGGTGCTCGGGTGCAATATCGAACGCGAAATTACCAATGTTTCGACAGATATATGAGAAATTAATGTGTTTGTTGGTCTTCAACTACAGATGCAACCTAATAAATAGCAGACAATTTTAAATTTAATTTTTTTAATATTTTCTCTAAAATTACTTACCGACTTAATTAATTAATTTACATAAATTAACTAATAATTAATAAACTTCAGTGAACGTTTATGAAACGAAATTTGATGAAAATGTTACGATTTCCTTTCAATGAGGTGCCTAAACTATTTAGTGACCAATCCTGACCACGCACGATTCCAATCAATATTTCCATCAAAAACCTTTCGGATGGGTAGGAGGGGGTGCTAAACAAGCGACGATTTTATATCATTTCAAATTCATCTAAACGATGGTTTGGTGAACACACGCAACATCAAGCTGCCCATCAAAAGTTCAACAAAACTACATTACAAAAAGTTATTTGAAATCCCTTAGGCCCCCTAATTATGCGACATTAATCATTCTCAATACGTAACAGTTATAAATCGTGACCGTAGGTATTTATGAAATTGAAAAACTTACCTATCGCCTTGAACTAATTGTAAGCCACATTTCGAACACGCAAAACATTTCACATGAAACACATGATGTTGTATTTGTTGATTTGTTTGCTGGTTTTGTTGTTGCCCCGGTTGTGAATTCACCTGCGATGACGTTCTCATAACTAATTCATTTGCTGGTATCATTTGTCCACATGCCGAACATGCCCCCGAACTACCATATATTCTGGAATTATACAAGAAACATAAATTATAACAAGTACGTGACATTGTATTTGTGTTAAGCATAATTATGCTAATTACGTATACATAACAACAAAACTATATAATATAATTAGCGCAGTGTATCATATTTCGTACGGCTAGCGCACCGCGGTTCGAGGCTACACGATGAAAATGTAAAGAAATTGCACGTACACGAAATAAAAGAAAATTCAACAAGTTGCTGCGTACACACAAATTTATTACACCCTTTTATTCTGCATTTTTAATTTTCAATAAATGGTCCATCTGATTTACACCGCACACGAAAAACAAGTAGCCGACCCAAAGGAAACTTTCCATCCGTCATAATATTAATTTGCTTTTGATTGTATTAAATGGTACAGAACAAGGAATCAAAAAATAAAAAAATTATTTCGTAACCCTTTTCATCTCCTCCCCCGTTCATCGCTCGCCTGCAATACAGGAAACAGTAAAATTTTTGTACTGCACCCATTCCACACGCACATTGTAATTATTCCGCGCGGTGCTTCATCGTTCGTATGTACATACATATACTACCATACATATTCTCAATTAACTTTCTTTTCATTGTGCCGCGCTATCGTAGTGCCGCTGCTGCTTCGGCAAAAAACAATAAAAATTCCCCAATCCGTATAAAAACCATCGCCACCCACTTCAACAATATCATCTTAAAATTTAATAACAAAACAACGACAATGAACAATCTCACTTGAAGTTCTTTACCGTCATCGTCATTGTCGTATCCTTATGTACCATGTACCACCTTCATCTATGTGTATATAGTATATCGAATACAGGAGGAAGATGAAAAAAAAAATCTCTAACCATTTAATTAATTTCCTTACAGTAGTACTTCTGTTTTGCCTTAGTAGAGCGCTCCCCTGCCATCCATCCCAACAAACCCATACCACTATGCGCCACGCGTCTTATGTATTGTTTAAAAAGGAAAAATACAAGAACATGGTGTAGTTGAGATGAAAATAACGGAAAACGAAGAAGAAAAAGTTTAATTAATATTAAAGGATTTAATTAAAAAAATTTATAAATACACACACACACACATACATACATATACATATACATACACATACGAATCCTTTTTCCTTCGATTTTAATGTGGTGTAGTGTTTTTGTTATCCCGAGCCGAAGAGTGAGATTGCTTGTTTGTGTTTCGATTTTTAAGTTGTTGTTGTTGTTGTTGTACAGGGAAATAAATAAAAATAATTTTCTGCAGGATGAGGATAAAATAAACGAAACAAACAATCCAAGGGGATGAATCTCAATTTATATTTTTTTTAATTAATAATTAATTTGTGTAACGCAATTAAGATTTGCTGTTGTTGAATTTAAAATGCTTATAGGGCTATCGGTCAAATTTGTTTGTGTTGAGGGCGATCGGTTACTGAATTTGATTAGTATAGGGAGTATTAAAAGGGGTTTTTATGCATGATTGTGACCGGTAACCCTTTAACTACTTCGAACGCGACGAGCACAAGATCTGTGTAACTGTAGATTTTCCAAGCTCGTATTTGCAGATTTAATTTTTTCTATAAAGCAACTTTAATATTTCATGACCCTAATGCTGCACCAGCACTGGTAGCACACTCCAAAGATTATGGTACTGGAACTTTTTACAAATTAATTACAACATATCAGCATAGTTCAACCCCCAAAAAACTACCCCTGGGATGCAATTCTCATTGCACAACGCTTTCAACATAAATTTATTACAGCTCGATCATAATGGCAGCCCGAAAATTATGCGCAACACAATTTAACACACTCACAAAAGTGCAACAAACAATTGTTAGAAATGAATTCAGAGAAGAAGAATTGTACTACAAACAATTGTACACAGAAACAATTGTACACAGAACAATTCATCGAAAAATCAAATATGCGAAAGAAAGAAACAATTCATCGAAAAGACTGGTAATGCATATTAAAAAATATTGATCAATTTTCTCTAATTGTTCAATTTTGTGATATACGGAAAACAAACCAGGACAATTTCAGGTGAAAAAAATTGCATCGTTATTAAGCAGAATTTGAAGCGAATTATTGTGATAAGGAGCATCATTTATTTAAATCAAATTGAATTCTTATAATATATCGAACATCTCGAGCCACTAGTGTGTTGGATTTAAGTTTATTTTTGAAATTCTGAATCAATTACTAATCAATTAAGACATTTAGTCGCAAAAAATTGAAAACCTGTGTTAAATTTCTATAAATTCAACTTACTCGTATCTGGAACGCAATGGTTCGATCGCCCATTTAAAAAAATCAGTGTAAATTCCAGGTAATTCACATAAATTTGTAATTTAACATAGATATGCAATAACTCTTTCTCTATCGAGAACAGAAAGCCGCTTGATGATTTCTTGAGTAGGAGCTGAGATATGAATATTCTCGCCAAGTGATGCTCCAAAATCGTTAAATACGCTTGAACAAAATATTACCCAAGCAAATAACCATTTTTTTTTATAAGCCCAATCATCATGAAAATCCACATGAATAATCTCTAGACTATGCTGAGTAATTACGTAGAACTTCATTTTTGCCTAAAATCATGGGAAACCGGCCAAATCTGAGCCAAAAGTTAAAGCATATTAGTTATAATGAATATTTTCGATGAATTGTATATTCAAGCAAGTCGTGTTTCATACTGTTCACTTGATTCAGCCACCCTTGCGGCTCTAATCTGCTTCGACTTTGCAGTTAACTGCCCAATTGATCTTTTTTCGGTTGGCATTTTTAAGCAAAAATGAAACGTGTAGCTAATTAATCAGGAATGATGGGCATTCAAAACAGAAATTAGTATTAATTTATCAAAACGATTTTAATGTTCCCTTCGATACATTTCACAGCGGATTGTGTTTGAAAATGTCTTTACGGAATTTTTTTTAAGCAAAATCAAATGTTATCTACAATTAAAAAGTAATCATAGATTAACACGTTTATAAACTGAAAACTTAAATCTAATAAGAATGCTTAATAAAGACATTTTTATTAATCACTTGTTTTTTGTTTCGCAGTTATTTTGAATAATTTTCAAAAAGTTTAAAAAATCACTCGATCGATTTCGACTTGTTAGGTCATCATCAGGAGTATCATCAGGAATAGATACTCCTGATGATGACCTAACAAGTCGAAATCGATCGAGTGATTTTTTAAACTTTTTGAAAATTATTCAAAATAACTGCGAAACAAAAAACAAGTGATTAATAAAAATGTCTTTATTAAGTATTAGTGTGTTTCGCCAAGTGCCTACGGCCAATAGCGTAAAAAGTACTAATAAGAATGTATATTCACTTGAAATAATATTTAATGCCTGGAAAATAATCATCAACAATTATTTTATTGCAATATAGCTAACTAATCGAGAACAACGGCATCTGAAACACAAATTAATATTAATTTATTCAAAACGATTAAAATTACGTCCACTTCGATACGTTTTACCGCGACCTGTGGTTGAAAATGACATTTCGAAAAACAAAAGAAGTTTTTTCAAACTAAGGCCATTTTACACGTACAATAATTTGAATCCAAGGATGTTTCTTGTAGAAGATGTTATTTTCAAATATAAAACGCTAGTAATTTTCAAAGTAAATCAGTTTATACGTACAATATTTTTAAGTACCTTTCCTAGAATTGATTTTATGAAACAATCATTGATCTTCCAATTCGTTGTCAGACTTAAAAAGAGGAACTAGCTTGGCTATTTTTAATATATCTGGAAATATGCCTGTTTCTAAACATTCAGTAATCAGTTTGGCGAGCACCGGTGATATATCCTCAATTAAATGTTTCAATACTTTCGTAGTTGTCTATTCCTGTTGATGCTGATGAGTTTAACGATTTGAGTATGGTTTTTATTTCATTTGCATCAACAGCATTGGTGTCTAATCTTTTATATTAATACGCTTAATTTTTAGTTTGTGCTCCCTTTTTAACCTATTTCCCGTGCGCGTATCTTAATGAAACATATATCAGGTGAAAGGTATTTTTTCATAGATGTGCAGAATATATGTTTTATTAAGGTACGTGCACGGGAAATAGGTGTTAACGCCAAGAAACATTTTTCCTATACTGTGCATCTAATAAATTCATCACGACGCCAGAATGTCATGACAAAATATGTTTGTATTGAACCGTCATTACACCGTGACAATACAGAACAAAACAGAAAACATAAAATGATTTTACATACATACAAACATTTTGGTGTTCTGTCAGTGTAAAAATACAATTTTGTCATGGCACTCTATCATCATGACAAAATTTTGCGAGTGAAGATTGACCATAGTACTTACACAAACATAATATCTATGGAAAGTTTGGAATAATCATTTTCGTCCGATTTCAGGTAAAAGTCATTGGATCTCTTAATTTATGCGAAAGGTTAAGTGGGAAGTTTCGTCCCGATATGCGGTTGATTTGTGTCCCAGTATATTTCGTAACTGGATAATTTATTAAGCTCTTAATTAAAGCTCATGCTTCAACTACCGTGACGTGTTTCTGCTTTTTGTGTGGTGGTTAATCGACTATCGACTATATAATCTACATAAGTACATTAGTTTAGTACGTCACAATTATTCATATACAAATGAAAATAACACACAATTACAGCGGTCCTTTTGTACATTTCTTATTAAATATTTAGATTAAAGTTGCGCGCTACGGCAATTGTGTGCTTTTCCTTCTTGAGATTTTAATATTTGGAAATGGCGCGTTTCGACAACATGTATGCGAGTGCAAATGAAGACGTGTCAGCAAAGGTCTTTTACGTTGACGCTCCCGACGGGTGTGGCAAGACATTTGTATTGCAATCACTCATTGCATTTGCCAAGGGGCGTGGCTTGGAGTCCATTTGCTCCGTCTTCACAGGATTCGCCACGAGCTTGATGGGAGGTGGACGTACGCTATATAACATTTTCAAACTGCCGGTTCTAATATTTCCAACATTTTCAAATTGCCGGTTCATCAATGAAGCCAAACTCCTCTCACGCTACCAAGTTGAAAACGCGCGACTCATCATGATAGATGAGGCCAGCATCATGCCAGGGGCCGCGCTCATAATCAAAGACAGACGTGTAATCGATTTCGTGTATGGTGACATCAACACAACACTAGCCGAGGGCACCATAGAGGAGCGCGTCACCCTTGCACCCAAGAATGATCATTGTGCGCTAATCAATCAGCAGGTGCTTGACCTCCTGCCCGGCGGACAAGAAGTCAAACTTAGTGTTGGTAAAGTTGAGAGTGACGACATGAATGAGGAACTCAGCCTACATGTCGAGGTTCTCAACAAGAAAGGAACCGGACTTCCGCGCCAAGCCATCCCGCTAAAGGTAAACGAGTTCGTTCTTTTGATGAGGAGTTTAAACACTAGCAAAGGTCTTATCAATGGAACAAGCATTCGAGTCGCAAAAATAAACCGTTACAGTCTGGAATGTGATTTGCTGACTGGTTTCTCAAAAGGCGAGCGCGTTCTCTTGCCACGCATAAAGCTCTCACCCTCGGAAGGCACCTTCTCATTTAAAATGTCTCACCTCCAATTTCCCGTCCAGCTCGCGTTCGCCATAACCATCAACAAGAGTTAGGGTCAAAGCTTGAAGAAGGTAGAAGTGTACTTTCCGGCCTCCGTATTTACATACTGTATGTGGCCTTTTCACGATGCCGCTCATTTGACGGACTCAAGGTGTTTATGGTTGAGACAAGCGATCAATCAGCTGATCGGGACGGGCGCATCACAACAAAGAATGCTGTTTTGTAGAGATTCTACGCATGTAAATTCATATTTTATTATCCTTTTGTACATTTCTTATTAAATATTTAATAGCGTATATGAATTTACTTTATTTTTAATAAAAGTGCACCAAATTTACATCTTAATAAATCTTCTTAATCATTTCTTAATCAAAAATATAATAAAATGTAATCACGTGACTGATTATTCAGTCACAGGCCCGCTAGTGAAAATTTAATATCATAATGAATATTATCAAAATCTAACCATAGACAAAGGATAATAAGACTTTATGTTTAAATCAAATTCTCGATGTCGTTACAAATGGAAAAATATTTCTAGCGGCTGTTAATAGAAATGTCAGTTAATACTCAAACCCTATTTTGGTCTACATATGAGCGCAATACATATTTCTCGCTCAATATATTTTTCAATACGCGCGCGACAAATAAAAAATTTTATATTTGTGTATACAGTAAAAAAGAAACAAACGAAAAATAACAAATTCCAACTTATTTTTTATTTTCGTTTGAAAGTATCCTTTCTCTTATATTTTAATAAAACAGAATGAAATGAAACTAAAACGCACGTATTATGTATATACATACACGTATATACATATGTACTATTTAAAATATTGTTCGTGCACGATCGATAATTTCTTGTTTAGATATATAGAATTTGAACACGTGGTGACCATGAAAAGGAAGAGGATCTATTTTAGATGTAAGTATGTAGCTACGATGATTGTTTTGGTGTGCTGCATGAAATATAATTTAAAAAACAAATATTTGGAGGAAATGATAAGAAACACCAAAAATTTATGAACGAAAGGGAAAAATATTATAATTAAATGTTTTTTTAATGATCGCAGAAAACAATTATGTTACGGTGACACCTAGAACAGAATAGAATAAGTTAATTTCATTAATTGTTCAATTACATTTATAATTTATACTCAACATTTAGGCGTATTTCTATACTAACATATTTGCTGCGCATTTAGGATTATTCTAGAAACAAATATTTTGGTATATAAGGGCGCGCGTTGACGTGTATTGCTGAGTATTATTTTAAACGTGATACAGTGAAGGTTAAATAGAAAGATTATTAAAGTGATTATTAAAGTGATTATTAAAGCGATTATTAAAGTGATAATTAAAAAGTGTGTTATAATTATAATAATTAATTGTGAAAATTGTGTTGTATAATAAATTGTGTTGTGTAAATAAAATTGTGTGAGTTAAAATTGAAGCAGTGTATTTATTCACAATCCAGTGATTCGAACCTTGATTGACAAGGCAAAATCGTAACAATTGGTGACAGCGGCGGGATTGTGAATAATAAGGAAAATGATTCTCTACGGATTAAAGCTTGCGCAATTAAAGGAGCAGCTGAAGCGGCGAGGTTTGGCTAGTGAAGGCACAAAAGCTAGTTTGGTGGAGCGACTACGTGAGGCCATGGAGAAGGACGGTTTAAATCCAGATGTGTATGATTTCGAGGAGGACAACATGGATGAGATCAGTGTGGACAAGAAAGAAACGGAAGAACAAACGATGGTCGGAACAACACAAAACCCATCTGGAAGTTTCGATTTATCGCAGTTGATGGCTGCTATGAATCAGATGATGGGACAACAGTTGGAGGGAATAAAACAATCGAACGAGGGAATTAAACAGCAGATGTTACAAATGGAGCAACAAGGGGCGGACATTAAACAATCAAACCAGGAAATGAAACAGCAGATGGAGCAGCAAGGGGCGGACATTAAAAACCAAATAGAAGATGGCCAACAGAAAATAGGCGAGAGGTTTTTGGAATTATCTTCTACACTACACGGTAAAGTGGAAAAACTGCAAACAGAAGTACACGCAGAAATTCAAAATGTTAAAGGGACGGTTCAACAAAAATTTGAATCGGTTGAACAAGATTTTAAACGTCTCGAGAAGGAGCTCAAAGATGTCAAGGCGAATGGAACGACACAACAAGTGATCCAGACGGTTAATGCAGTTAAGATAAAACCACCAACATTTGATGGAACAACATCCTTCAGTATTTTTAAGTTCCAGTTCGAAACGGCGATTAAGCAAAATCAGTGGACTGAAGAACAATGTGTTGCAGCGTTAATTGTGGCTCTTAAAGGCGAAGCGGCAGAAACACTACAAATCATTCCTGAGCAGGAACGGAACGTTTACATCGGAATTATGAAGGCGTTAGATCGAAAATACGGAAGTGACCACAAACGAGAAATCTATCGCATGGAATTGAAGGGTCGATACCAAAGAGCAGGAGAATCGCTACAGGAATTTTCATCGGCAATTGAGCGGCTCGCGCATTTAGTACATTCAAATATGTCGGCCGATTACATGGAGCGAATTAAAATGGATGCATTCATTGACGGTATTCGAGATCCTGAGACGAGCAGAGCGGTGATGTTGTCACCTAAGGCAACTTTCACGGAAACCATCGCTTGTGCGTTAACAAACGAAACTGCGCAAACCATCATCAAACCAGCAATGAAAATTCGTCGAGTGGAGATTGATTCCAGAATAGACACCGCACGGGCTACGCCAAGGTTCAGAGATGGAAGTGGCAGGATTAAATGCTGGGTATGTGATAGAATGGGCCACATCTCACGGGACTGTTGGGAGATTAAGAAGAAACGAGCAAGGTCGCCATCTCCTATGAAGCGTAGACCAAACGAAGAGCAGATAGAATCCAGAAAGGAGCGTCAGACGACAGCGGAGTCGTTAAACTAAAAAGAGTCAGTTTGAGGGGGCAGAAGCTGACTCCCACAACCGATTGCCCCATAACCTCCATCCATGTTTCGAGAATAGCAAGGAGCGGTGATAGCTTAACAATTGAAGCCGATATTGATGGGAAGAAATGCATGATCACGCTGGATACGGGAGCAACTCATACGATTGTTCGTGAGGATATTATCGATGGAATTATGGAACCAGCTAATGGAATGAAGTTACGAACGGCGACTGGAGAAAATTCAGCGATAAAAGGGAAAAAGGTCGTAAAAATAAGGATTGGGCGAAATCACTTTCAACACGAGGTGCTGGTTGCAGATATTGTAGACGAAGTCATATTGGGGATGGACTTTATGAGAACGAATGGCTTCGTGGTGGATGTTGGACGGGGTGTATTAACCTACGATAATATCGAGTTGCCACTTCACGTTAGCGCCGTTATAGGAGAAACGACCAGGCAAATTATAATGGATCATCGGGAGGAGCTGCCACCGAACTCGGAAACAATAGTATGGGCAAGATTGGAGGGAGGTTCTGGGCCACCCAGGTTGTGGGTTGTGGAAGCCAATGAAGCGGAGAGCGAAGCCAGAGAAATTATGATCGGGAAAGTTTTAGTGAAACCAGACAACGATAATAAAGTACCAATTAGGACTCTAAATCTCTCGGATAAGACGAAAACCATCAAGAAAGGGACAATAATCGGAAAATGTGAAGAAATATCGGCGATAGTGAAGTGCGAGCAGAAAAATCCGATTAAGACGGCTAACTCGCAAGTGCAGAAAGAGGTTGTAGAACAACTCATGGAGAAATGGACCGAATATCTTACTAAGGAACAGAAAAATTTGGCAAAACAATTGCTCGAGCGGTACATGCCAATATTCTGCAGTGCACCGGACAATAATGGGAGAACCACAATGGTAAAACATCGAATAGATACAGGAGCAGAAATGCCGATTCGCCAACCACCCAGGAGATTACCATTGGCAAAGCAAGGAGAAGTGGATCGAATGGTAAAAGATATGCAAGCAGCAGGGGTAATCGAAACATCAAGCAGTCCATGGAGTTCACCAGTGGTGTTAGTCGAGAAAAAGGATGGTACCATGAGATTCTGCGTGGATTACCGAAAATTAAATGCTGTGACGAAAAAGGATAGTTACCCATTGCCAAGGATCGATGACACGTTAGACACATTATCGGGTGCTCGAATATTTTCAACATTAGATCTGCAAAGCGGCTATTGGCAAGTGGAAGTCCAGGAGGAAGATCGCGAGAAAACGGCATTCAGTGTGGGTAACGGATTATGGCAATTTAACGTTATGCCATTCGGATTATGTAACGCCCCTGCGACTTTTGAACGGCTAATGGAGCGCGTGCTAAAGGGATTACATTGGAGGACGTGCCTCGTATATTTGGACGACATCATCGTCATGGGCAAGGATTTCGACGAGCATTTAAGGAATTTAGCAGAGGTTTTGGATCGGATACAGGCCGCCGGATTGAAGCTAAGCCCAAAGAAATGCAAACTATTCAGGACCGAAGTAAAATATTTGGGTCATAAGGTAACAACCAATGGAATCCATACCGATGAAGATAAGATCGCAGCGGTGAAGGAATGGCCACGACCTAAAAATGTACATGAATTACGGAGCTTCCTTGGATTGTGCACCTATTATAGACGATTCGTGCCAGGATTCGCCAATATTGCGAAGAGTTTACACGAGTTAACCAGGAAGAACAAGGCATTCGAATGGAAGGATGAACAGGAGGAGGCATTTGTGGAACTAAGACGTCGATTATGCGAGGCACCAATCCTCGCATACCCTATACCCAACGTTAAATTCATTTTGGACACCGATGCAAGTAATGACGGTATAGGAGGAGTATTATCACAGGCAACAAATGGTGAGGAGCGAGTTATTGCATATTACTCCAAGATGTTATCAAAACCGGAACGGAATTATTGTGTAACACGGAAAGAGTTGTTGGCTATAGTGGAATGTGTTAAGCACTTCCATAAGTACCTCTATGGCCAAAAATTTCTTCTACGGACGGATCATGGAGCTTTGCGCTGGTTGTTACAATTCAAAAATCCAGAGGGACAAGTAGCACGTTGGATCGAACGTTTGCAAAGCTACGATTTCCAAATTGAACATCGAAAGGGAACCGCACATGGAAATGCCGACGCATTATCAAGAAGACCATGTCCCGTGGAATGCAAGCATTGTGGGCGTGTGGAGGGTAAGGAAAACATCATTGATATTCGGCTTATGCAAGTGCTACCTGATGAGGAATGGACTGATGAAATGATCAAGAAGGAGCAATTACGGGATGCTGACCTGTCATTCATCATGGAACATAAGGAAAAGGAACACCGGCCCACATGGAGTGAGATAGCTGACAAAACTCCCATTGTGAAAGCTTATTGGGCTCAATGGGATAGCCTCCACATAGAAAATGGATGTTTAAAACGAAAGTGGGAAAGCACGGATGGTAAAGTAAAACAATTGTTGGTAGTGGTGCCAAAAGATCGGATAGCGGAAATCCTCAAGGAGTATCATGGAGGAGCAAGTGGAGGTCACCTAGGGATTAATAAAACATTAGCCAAAATTCGACAACGTTTCTATTGGTCCGGATGTAGACAGTCAGTAGTAGAATGGTGTCGAAGATGTGACCAATGTGCGGCAGTGAAGGGACCAGCACGAAAAAGCCGTGGAACCATGAAACAATATAATGTCGGGGCACCATTTGAGAGAATTGCAATGGATGTGGCGGGGCCATTTCCAACCACCGAGAGCGGAAATAAATATGTGCTAGTAATAATGGATTATTTCAGCAAATGGCCGGAAGTGTACCCCATACCCAATCAGGAAACAACAACAATAGCTGATGCAGTGGTCAACAATTGGATTAGCAGATTTGGTGTACCTATGGAAATTCACACGGATCAAGGAAGGAATTTCGAATCGGTGGTATTTCAGGAGATATGTCAGATGCTTGGAATCAATAAAACAAGGACGACGCCTTTACACCCACAGTCGGACGGTATGGTGGAAAGATTCAATGGCACATTGGAGGAATATCTAGCAAAGGTTGTGGAAAGGAACCAACGTAACTGGGATCGACATATACCGATGTTCCTGATGGCCTACCGATCAGCGGTACATGACACAACAGGAGTGACACCAGCTAAAACCATATTTGGGAACAATCTACGATTACCAGGAGATTTAAAATTTGGGGCTGTTCCATCAGCAGCTCTATGTGGACAGGATTACGTCGACCGGATGAAAGAGGAACTTAATGAAATACATCAATTTGTACGGGAGAAAATTCGAATATCAAGTGATCGAATGAAAGCTCGATATGACATACGAGCAAATAATCAAGGCTTCGAGGAAGGGCAACTGGTATGGCTTCACAACCCGCAACGGCAGAAAGGATTATCACCGAAGTTGCAACCCACATGGGAAGGACCTTACACTGTCATTAAAAAGTTGAACGATGTGGTTTATCGCATACAGAAAGGACGGAAAGGTAAAACAAAGGTGGTGCATTTGGAGCGCTTGGCGCTCTACAGAGGAGGTGATCTGGATCCTGTTCGGGACGAACAGGCTTAGGTGGGGGGTAGTGTTACGGTGACACCTAGAATAGAATAGAATAAGTTAATTTCATTAATTGTTCAATTACATTTATAATTTATACTCAACATTTAGGCGTATTTCTATACTAACATATTTGCTGCGCATTTAGGATTATTCTAGAAACAAATATTTTGGTATATAAAGGCGCGCGTTGACGTGTAATGCTGAGTATTATTTTAAACGTGATACAGTGAAGGTTAAATAGAAAGATTATTAAAGTGATTATTAAAGTGATTATTAAAGCGATTATTAAAGTGATAATTAAAAAGTGTGTTATAATTATAATAATTAATTGTGAAAATTGTGTTGTATAATAAATTGTGTTGTGTAAATAAAATTGTGTGAGTTAAAATTGAAGCAGTGTATTTATTCACAATCCAGTGATTCGAACCTTGATTGACAAGGCAAAATCGTAACAATTACATATTGTTACGGTGACACCTAGATTAGAATAGAATAAGTTAATTTCATTAATTTTTCAATTGCATTTATGATGTATACTCAACATTTAGGCGTCATTTCTATACTAACATATTTACTGCGCATTTAGGATTATTCTAGAAACAAATATTTTGGTATATAAGGGCGCGCGTTGACGTGGAATGAATGCTGAGTATTATTTTAAACGTGATACAGTGAAGGTTAAATAGAAAGATTATTAAAGTCATTATTAAAGCGATTATTAAAGTGATAATTAAAAAGTGTGTTATAAGTGTAATAATTAATTGTGAATTTTGTGTTGTATAATAAATTGTGTTGTGTAAATAAATTGTGTGAGTTTAAATTTGAAGCGGTGTATTTATTCACAATCCAGTGATTCAAACCTTGAGTGACAAGGCAAAATCGTAACAATTGGTGACAGTACATTATAATGTTAAGGATTTCGGAAACGGCTAAAAACGATGTGGCGTTGGTTCGTTATAACGTCATTTTACGTAATCGTATGACCAGATTGAATAATTTTTATAAACATTTCTAAGGGCGGAGATTTCAAGCGCCAGGAAGCAATTGTAAGTGCTTATTTCGAAGAAAATCATTTAGCTTGTCGTAAGTAAGTGAGGTAATGAGTTTCTTTTTAATTTGATTTTGGCTCGAATGGTTTTTCTAAAAATTTATCAGTCTGTCTGATAAAGATGTTATCAACAATAACAGTTTAATTATATAAAACTATCATTGCACAACATTACTCTACAAATATTTAAACCTGATCTGCAAAGCTATTTTTATCTATCAATCAAACCACGAACAAAAAAAAAGCAAAAAACTAATACCTGATACCTTTCGCCTTTATACAAAGTAAGTACCCTACCTCACCCATCTAATATTTCATTTTAATCTTGTATATCCTGAGTAAAAGTAGTTTCAACTTAAGCACCAATATCTCGTGTTGTATATATAGTATGTATATGAGACAGACTAGAGACGATATCGAACGAATTACACTCTAGGTATATATAATTTGTATAATGTGCATCACCTTTATCTATTCTCAAGTCCTTTCAATACAAAATAATTTTTTAGTTTTGCTTAACTATGATATAAATTCGGTTTCTGCCAGAATATTATATTATAACATAATTACTATCATCATTATTATATACGAGAGTATGGTATTAAGAATAACACAATGTTCACAAGAGATGATAAAGACGATATAAATATTCGTTATAAATATTCTAAGAAAATGAAATTATTTTTAATTTGAATTTCGTGATTTCAATTAAAGTCCGTACCGATTCGGAAAATGCAAACACACTACACTCAAAATCTATACAATTTGACCTCAAATTTAATTTCATTGGTGCTATACACGAGAAAAATATTTTCATAAAATTCAGCCATCCAAAAATTATTCGTCCTCAACCCTCTCCAAAATTTGAGAAAAGCTTTTCGCTCACTAACTCTTAGTATTCAATGTTATTTCACATAAAAATTAAATGTTCATAATGAAATGGTTTGTCTTCGGTGGTTTAATATTAATTACTGTTTGGAAACAAGTAGTCTCATTTCCAATTGACTAAGTAGTTTTGCGGTTTAGTATTGGGAGGCCGGTATAATAATTTACCACATTTTATCATTTGTGCTAATTAAATTCAAAGAGACAACTTAATTTAAGTAGGCAAACAAAATCATAGACTATGCTGGAATGATGGCTGAATCATGATTTTGGGAACATTACTTAAGTTTAATTTATATATTGAATCGTGCTTTTAACGTAACACCTTTCATCTCTTGTAAATAAAGTTATGGTTTTAAACGTCCAAAATTTCTGTACGCAGTAGTTGCCCTCGTTAGCAAAATAGGTTAAGTGGTTGTTCTGTTATTCGGAGGTCTCGGTACATGTATTTCAAACCATAGTAGTTTAAGCTCTTTCTTTAATATTTTATTTAAGGTGTCTAGGTTTGGAGAGCTAATCCGTGAACCGGCTGCTGGCTTGGTTCATCCTGAGATCAAAATCATGCACCCACAAACCTGTTAAACAACAACTTACAAAAAATAACAATTCTCATACGCAGGGAATACGTGTAATATACAGTAGTGGTCAGATAAATGGTACCATCCAAAAAATTTTGATGTTTCGAAAAAAAATTCAATTTTTGACCATTTATTCAATGCATTTTCTGTAATAATAGACAGAATACTAAATTACTAAAATAGAAAGGAAGCTAACTATGAGAAAAAGGATGATGAACATGAAATATTTATTAAATTAAAATTAAAGGTATTTATTTGTTAGCACAGTCAAGTAATTCATTACAATAAATATTAGTAAAAATGAAAACAATTTTTAAAATCTTTCGAATAGTTGCAAGTACGACCATTGAGAAGTATTTTAATATTTGGTGTGCCTTCCTCGGGATTTAATGATGGCTGAAATTCTATCGGGCATGGAGTTAATAAGATTCCTGCAATACACCACCGATATCTCGTTTTCCCAAGCTTCAATTAGTGCTTGCTTTAATTCTAATTTAGTTTTTGAGTTTTTCCTATTGACCCGCTTCTTTAAAATTGCCCAACAATTTATTTTCTATCGGGTTCAAATCGGGACTGTTCCTAGACCAGCTCAGTTTTTCCATATCGATTTGTTGGATATATTCATTCCCCTGTTTAATGCAGAAGTAGATATATCGTCCATTACAATACAATTCGATTGCCAATATGATACTAAATTAAAAAAAAAAAAAATAACTACGTTTTTGGCTCGATGGCACAGAGCAGAATCATCTTGGAAAATTGGGTTAATGGTTATTGGAAACAACCTTTCAATTGAGAGGTCGAAATTTTTTTTTTTTATAAAGTCAATATACCCGTTAGCGTTTAATGTTTCATTAATAAACGACAAGTCTCCACATCCATAGTAGCTGATGCATCTCCAGACCATAAAACTTATTGGAAATTTATTTCGCGTTATTATAGTGTCCTGGTGTAAATCTTCATTTACCTTTCGGCGCACGTATGTGGTGATACAATCCAATTGGTTTACACTAATTTTAGACTCATCTGAGAAACTTACTCTCTTCCAGTCATTAACAGAGCAATTCCGGTATTATTTTGCATAATCGAGCCGCGCAATTTGCATTTTTTTTGTCAAACCCAGTTTCTTCCTTGGAAGAATTCGCCCATTGAGATCCATGTCTCAGATCGAGCAAAAAACAACGAATGACCCAACTATTTTGGAAACGTTGGCATTTAGAGTACCTTACGTCACTGCAAGCGCGCACTAAATGGAACTCGCCAAAGGATAACTTAAAAATTGGCGATATTGTATCAATAATGCCGCAAATAGATGTTTTATTGAAACGCCGTTCGAATATTAAGGGATCTTTAACTAAGATCATTAATTATATCCAAATTCAGCGCGAATTAGGTGCGTCCGACTTTGATATTGAACTCTTAAAAGTGCGGTTACGACGAGTGGAGAATTTATTGATCGAGTTTCATCAAATTGAACAGGACATTAGTTTATTGAATCTAGATGATGAAAGTCAGCAAGACGAGTTTGAGGATAAATATTATACGGCCATTGCTGCATTAAATAAATTAGTTCGAAGAGCAAATTTGGCAATCGGGAACGTGTCTGTAGATTTAAACGATAGCCAAACCGAGCAAGCGCGGATCACAAGCATAGAAGTTAAGCTTCCTAAGATTAATATAGCTCCGTTTTTTGGCAGCTATAAAGAATGGCAATCATTTTTTGATCTTTTTTCGTCGACAATCCATGAAAATCCAAGTCTCAACCCGGCACAAAAGTTTCAATACTTAAAGGGGTTCTTGAGAGGCGAAGCAGCAAATTTGTTGAAGCATCTTCCTATTTTCGATGCCAATTATATCGAAGCCTTAAACAAATTGGAGACTCGGTATGACAGGAAACGATATACGGTACAGTCCTTCATAAAGAGTTTTGTTGATATACCATCCATTCATACACCAACCTCGCATCAAATTAGGAAATTAATGGATACCGCTGACGAAGTTATTCGTGGGCTCAAGGCCATCGGACCCGAAGCTGAATCTCGAGATCCTTGGTTAGTGTTTCTACTACTTCAAAAATTAGATGAAGAAAGTCGCGATAAATGGGCAAATGAAACGGCCGAGATGGAATTTCCAAACTGTCAAGCGTTAATTGGATTCCTAATGAAGCGAGCAGATGCCTTGGATTCCGTTAAAAGCTATCCGCGAAGGGGCGTTGCACAAGTGAAAGCGATTCCGAAAACCCTTACCAATGCCGTTGTATCGTGTGCAGTTTGCCAGAAGGAGTACCACCCGTTATATCAATGCCCTAAATTTAAGGAATGTACAGTTGAAGAGAGAAGAGAATTTATGAAAACCGATAACCGATGCTTCAACTGTCTAAGTAAAATCCATACAGCATTTCTAAAGAGAAATGCCACATATGTAAGAGAAGACATAATTCGTTGTTACATCCTACCTCCAATGCCAATTGTTCGTCTAGTGAAACCCAGGACAACAATACTCCACCGGAAACCTCGAATCAATTATTTGTAAGGAGCACTTCCAAAGAACCATCTATACTCGTTGACCCACAACAACCATCGTGTCTGCATTTGAATCATCATCCAGCTATGTTGCCTACCGCGACAGTGCGAGTGCTAGACAGAAGTAGTCAACATCTATTTTGTCGAGTTTTACTCGACTCGGGATCACAATCCTCCTTCATTACCGAAGGATTTGTCCAAAAATTGGGCCTACCACGAAAACAAGGAAAGATCTGTATCCAGGGGCTTGCCGATCAGAAGCTTGTAACCACCAGAGGGCTACTCGATGTGACCATCACACCAATTGAACAAGCTGATTTGGCAAATTACCAGTTCCTTTCGACAATGTCGTTAGCAGATGTTAACATTAAATCTACGTCAAAAATCGATTTATTGATTGGGGCAGACACATTTTTTGAAATTTTAAAACCTCAACAATTGAAGCACTCCAATGGACAAATATACGTTCACGATACGCATCTGGGATGAATATTAACGGGTAATCTAATACCACAAACCGACTCCACTAAATGCTACACGATAATCGATAACAGCATTTTAGAGAAAAGTCTCAAACGATTCTGGGGAAGTGAGGAAGTGTTTAAAGGTCTACCATTGTCACCAGAAGACCGCATTTGCGAAGAACTCTTTCAAACCACCGCTGGCAAGTTACCTGATAACCATTTCATGGTGAAGTTACCCTTCAAACCAAAGCAAAATCCTTTGAAAGAGTCCTTGGGGATTGCCGTTAAACGATTGCAGGTAATGGAAAGGAAATTTGCAAAGAATAGTAGGTTGGAAACGCATTACGTTGAATTTATGGAGGAGTACAATCAACTCGGCCACATGGAAGAAGTTGAACTACCCGAATATCTTGCACATTGTTTGTACTTGCCACACCATGCCGTTTGGAAGGAAACATCCACCACTACTAAATTACGCGTAGTTTTTGACGCTTCCGCTAAAACCACTTCGGGTTATTCCTTGAACGATAATTTGATTACAGGACCAGTTTTACAAAATTTAGTAACTGATATTTTACTACGCTTCCGAAGACATCGAATAGTATTTACAGCGGACGCGGAAAAAATGTACCGCCAAATATGGAGTTATCCAAGTGATCGTCGATATCAACGGATAGTTTGGCGTAAGTCACCTCAGCCAGATATTAAACATTTCGAATTAAAGACTTTAACCTACGGTATGTCTGCTGCACCTTATTTAGCAACCAGGGTTGTCAGACAAATAGCTAACGATAACTCAAATCGCTATCCAGAAGCAACAGAACGATTGCGAAACGATATGTATATAGACGACTTATTAACAGGAGCATCCGAGGTAAATGAAGCAGTTGAATTGGCAAAGCAGATATATAGTATAATGTCCCAATCCGGCTCGAAGGACCATGTCTCAGATCGAGCAAAATTAATAATTTGTGGACTGTATTTGGTACAGATCGATGGTGGATGTTCACGAATATAAGCGTTCAGAATGAACCACACAAATATTTCCAAGTAGAGATGCTGATTACACTTTTATTTTTATTATAAATTTTATACAACTACTTTTATTTACTTTATATCCAATTTAACACAACTATTTTTACAAATTTTATATTTTTATGCAATGTTGATTGGCGTTCAAAAAAAGAATCATTCCATTTTTCAAGATGGCATTTCCTTTTATATTTTTTGTGCAAGCGCATAAATATTGTAGGTTTAAAAATGATCCGCGCGAAGTTAGTTGCGCTTCTTGTGTTTTTTCATCTTGCAACATTCAATTTACATAAATGTATTCACATAAGAAATCTACTATGTTTAATAATTTGACAGGAGTGACAACATAAAAATACCGAACGATTGTTGTGGTCAAATCATTGTCAAATGATTAAATAGTATTTCTTTGGTAAGTAAAATAAAACAAACTTAAAATTATACAACAATAGTTAATTAATTAATTTACATACTAGGTAATGAAAATTTCGTACGCAGATCCATAATGTCCGGGATGCCTTAGCTGATACACGTAAACCGAAAGCTAAGTATTGTTATTATTGGCTCATATGAATGAAAATTAATATATTTTTTTTTTGTTTGTTTCAGAATGAATTGATCTGGACGTTATGGATCCTTGTATTCTTAATAAAAATGAATATATTTAATTAGTGGCGTTTTTATTTAATTGTTGATTGGTGTGCGTCTCAAACAATCCATTTGTTGCAATTTTCGATTACTTAATTCATTAGAAGTAGAAAATCTGTTTGTCAAACACATGTTTTTATTTTTCTGTCTATCCGCTGAGTTGTCTTTTTATTTGATTTTCCTGTTCCCGCGGCTTTTTCCGTTGTATTTGTAATAGCAAATTTTTTCATTAATTTCAAAACCGAAATGTGACTACATCCCACTTTATTTGCTATGTATTTTGCAGGAAGATTTTCCTCTCGCAGAGCTAAGATTACGCTTTTTTGCTCAGAGTTTAATTTTCTCATTGTTTTCGTACTACAACTTGCGCAGTTTTGATCGGAACTGATGAAATTTCAGAGCAAAACAAAAAAATATTTTTTTGATCCAGTTACTCCTAAATTTATAAAACCAAAGTATATACACAAAAAAACTAAGGAAACCTTGAAACATTTCATGTACGTGAAGTTGGCCCAAATGTCAGCCCAAAAAAACGCAGTGGCAACACGAGAACTATAATTTCTGTCACGTATGAATTGTTAGCCCAAAAAAATCGTATATCATGACATTTTAATGATGTCAGCCCAAAAAATAAAAATATTTTTCGTTATAGATTTTTAAATTTAGCCCAAATTTTTTTTTATCACGACAGTAACAATCGTGAAAGTTATATCGGACACAGCCCAAAATTGAAATTTTTATAGTTAAAGGAACCATTGTGATCGTGTATAATAAATGTAAAACAGGCAAGACGCAATTCTTATTATTTTCAATTGCTTCACGAAAATATTATTTTTAAGGAAGAATAATATGTTGCCTCGAATTTTACAGATGGACATTCGCCAAAATTATCGATTTTTCGAATTTAAACGGAATTTTTTACTTTTGTTTACTATCTTCGAAATATGTAAACTTCTATTAAGAAAATCGGAGTTTCTGGAGTTTTTCAAAACTAAAAAGCTATGAAGTATATCAGCCTTGGTTAATAAACGCCTCATATATAAATACGACTAGTCGATCCGTTCATTAGGTTTTATTTTAACATGCCTATAATACTATACATCCTCATATTGAGAATGACCTATATTCGGCCTCATTACGAACAACCATAATATTTAATGGAAGTTGAGATTTTCGGTATTGGTCATCGGTCTCACTATGATTTTCGGATAGATCATATTTGAAAGAGCTTTGATTCACAATAGTTGAAGATGTGCAAAAATGGCTCAATGACTATTTTGCTTCGAAACCACCAAGTTTCAATTGCGAAGGTATTCATCATCTACCTGATAAATGACAAAAGACCATAGATAATAATGGCGAATATTTCGATAATTAATCTTTGTAACAATTATATTTTCAATAAAGTTGAATTTGACCGAAAAAGATAGTATTGCCAGCGGCAAAAAATATAATTTGGTGGGCTAGAATTTTGGGCCAACTTCACAAACGTAAACATTTCGACAAAAATGCATTTGTGAACAACTGTCAATTTTTTTCGTTTGGTAACATTTATCTAACCACTACTGTACATTAAGAATTATCCCCCTAAATGTGGTACTAAATAAAGATTTATAAAAATTAGTGCACATTTAGGCAAATAAAAATACAAATGTGTAACACAATCGAAACTTGGATTGACTGTAACAAAAATTGCACGAAACATCAATGAAAAGTTTAGTTCTACAAAAACGAATTGTTGAATTTTTTGGATTTCATAAAAATACAACTCGATATTTTGCAAAACGGTCATCTATCTCAGCATATTTTTCTGTTCGATTTACCAAATGTCCATGTCCATGATAATTTTCAGAATTTTGTGGTAGTTCACGCTCGTAGTCGCTTGACCAGATTACTAATCGAGATTTTGTCCGATTCTCACTAATTCCGTTATATTTTCCAGTTAGATCTATCAAATGTCAATGATCATGTTAATTTTCCAAATTTTGTCTTAGTTCTGGCATTGGCAAATGTGATCGGAAACGTGTCGGTTGTTTTTAAAATGTTTTTGTAATTCAAAGGATCAAAAATCAATGATGTGCCCGAAGTTTTCAGTTTTTCCAGTTAGGTCTCTCAAATGCCAATGTCCATGATGATTTTCGGAATTTTGCCATATACTTGTTATGGGCAAATATGACACAATACGTGCCATTTGTGATTTAAAATAGTTTTGCAATATCGAGTACGATTGACTGTTAGTGATTTTTCATCAAATACATTATTTATTTATTTATTTTATTTCCTTTAAATCAATACAAAAGACAAACATACTTAATTACATATCAGATCATTTTTGAGTATACTTAAGAATAATTAACAAACAAATAATAATTATAATAATATAATATAAAATATAATAATAGTTAACGCTAAGTAGTATTCACATCAACAAAAATTATATTTGTATCGCATAAAGAGGAAATTAGGAAGTTCTTGTGACCGACTAAACGATCAATTTTTAGAACTACCTGCTCTTAATTAAAATTGTGTAATACATTAATAAAAATAATAATAAACGAAATTACTTCATTACTTTGAATAAAATTTCAGAATCATCCAACTCTATTAACCAAGTGCGCAAGGACTTTAAGAACGGATTGATATTATTCATACTTTTTATATTATTTGGTAGTTGATTAAATAACATAGGGGCGGTGTACACATAAAATCGCCTGAAGAATTCTTTCTTTGAAGCAGGAACCACACAATATTTATTTCTTAATGGATACAATGATTCTTTAAAATGACAACTTCCGCTTCGAATAAAAAATAATTTTAGCACCTTAAAAATGTATAAATTCCTTATTGTTAGAATATTCGCTTTCCTAAATAACGGTTTGCTTGACATGTGTCTTGATGCATTAGATAGATTTCGTAAAATAAACTTTTGGGATACATGCAGTCGCTTTAAATTACTATAGTATATTCCTCCCCAACAATTAATTCCATAACTAAGTCGAGATTGAACGAAGGAGTAATACAAATTTTTAAGAAGAATCTGTGGACATAGTGGCTTTAATCTAAAAAGAATACGATTTGTAAGAAATAAATGGTTTTGTAAGATGTTGATATGCATTTTAAAATTTGGGTTCTTGTCTAAAGTTATTCCTAAATATTTGAAGGAATCAACATAATCAATTTTTACACATGAGCTGGAACAATTATTATCAGTGAATTTAATATTAGAATTATTTTGACACGTTGTTGCATGTAAGTATATAAAATTGGAATTTCTATCAAGTAAATTATTTTTTATTTGGAATTGAATTATTTTAGATTTATCACTCACGATCATAAATTAATGATCAAACCAAGCTCGCAAAATTCTCAAATCATGAGTTGTTTTCACAGATAAACTTAAACTACTAGTACCACTATATATCAGCGTCATCTGCAAACGCTACTTTATCAGCATATATGTAGATTAAGTTCAAGAAATGAGTTACTGTAAATGAGGAATAGTAGTGGCCCTAGAACAGAGCCTTGAGGCACGCCACATTGAACATGTTCAATGTTACTCAAATGTCCATTGATATTACATACTTGAATTCTATCTTCTAAATAAGATCGAAACCAACGATTAGTAACTCCGCGGATTCCGATTGAGGATAATTTAGCAATTAATAAATTATGATCTACCGTATCAAATGCTTTTTTAACATCAATAAACAAGCAATTAACAACACGGCCTTCATTTAAAGTGTTGTAAGTAGAGGTAAGTAATTCCATTAGTGCATTCTCAGTACTAAGTCCTTCTCGAAATCCATATTGATGTTGAGAAATAAAATTTATTTTATTTAAATAAGACAAAACACGAGCTTTAACACACTTCTCTAGAATTTTTGAAAAAACTGATAATAGTGATATACGAGTAGGTCGATAGTTAGAAACTTAATTAGCATCACCACCTTTAAACAACGGTATTATTACAGTTTTTTTAAGTGCTGCTGGAAATTTCCCTTGAATAAAACTATTATTGAAAATATGAACCAATGGAAAACATAAGATGTAACCAAATTTCTTTATCACAAGCGAGCTTATGCCATCACTGCCTGATGCAACTTTATTTTTGAGCGTAGAAATAATAGTACAGATTTCACAAATATCAGTAGGGAAAAAGAAGAAATTCGACTCATTATATTCATCATAATTTATGTAATTTGTGCAACTATTAAAACTAAGTGATGTTTTAAAGCCTTACCTATATTCGCGAAATATTAATTAAACTGATTAGCAATCACAACACTATCAGTAAGAATTGTATTATTGTCTCCAATGATACTATTTATTGTGTTAGATTTACGACGTTTTCCTAGTAAGTCATTCAGTAAATTCCATTGCTTTTTTTGGTCAAAACTTACAGCCTCAAATTTTTGAATATAATAACGTTTTCTAGCAGTTTCGCAATCTAATTTGATTTGTTTCGAAAAAGTTTTTACTTTACTTTTTAGTTTAGAGTTATTAGGATGTTTCTTACAAATTTTAGATAAAGCATTTTTAATAGAACATTATTTATCCATGGTTTAGCATAGTTTGAATTGTAACTTATCCCAGAGGAAGTCGTGTAGGTTGCCACATGTTTAGATAACGTTGATAAAAAAATATCAAATGATTTAGAAGGATCATTTTCTTCAAAAACTTCCTTCCATGATTCGACTTGTAAACACCGGTCTAATTCTTCAAAGTTAATAAAAGTTTGTTGTCTAGGTATTTTAGGCGGAGGTTCCCAATTTAAGTTAAATTTTAAAGATGTCATATAATGATCAGATAATTCTAAATTAAGTGTTTCAGCTATATAATTGATAGTATATCCAATTTTGCTTCTAGTAAAAATATGGTCAATACTTAGGACTCAAGTCCTAAGGAAGACATCATTGAAAAGTATTTACATTCCTGCGGATCTAGGTGATCTATATATAAAATGTTAATATTCATATCTCATATCTCCAAGAACAATTAGATTTTTAGAATTTATCTGTTTGAGGTAATTTTCAAACTCAAGAATAAAAACTTCAACACCACAAGAATGTAAACGATACACACATGCCACTGAGATTAATAATTCACCAATTGTAAAATTCACTCGAAGTATATCAGAAGACTGTAAATGAGTACTAGAGAATGTAAAATGAATATCATTTCTAACATATGCTAATACACCACCAGATCTATAGTCATTGTTACAGCAGTCCAATAAAATATATTCATCTAAATTGTAATAATTAATTTCAGTACTATCAATCCACACTTCAGTCAAAAAAATAATATGCGGTTTTATATTCGTACATGATAACTGAGCAAACAAATTTAAGCTGTTAGCCCGAAGACTACGAATATTTTGGTGTACGATCCATACTAATTTATTTTCACTTACATTAATATATTATTTGGTAAACTAAAAGATAATCTAAATTATTATTATGACCTTGAAAAGATATATTAGATAAATTAAGACTCATATAAGATTAACATTTATTTATACTTATCTGTAATCTTTTCAAGATCATTTGAACAATTAACTTTTAGTAATTCAGATCCTTCACTTTGCCTCATAAAAATATTCCCATTGCGGATCCAAACATATTTAAATTTAAGCTGTAGTTTCAAATTTTTTGCATCGTAAAACAACTTCCGCTTGCTACTGCTTAAACATTTATTGATGTAAATCCTGCTCCCGATCGGCAAACCAGCTTTCGCGACATCAAATTTTTGCTTCGTTTTAGCATACATAATATTTTGTTTCACTGTTCTCCTTGTAAATTTAATGTAAACTGGCGGACAAGTTTGTACCGCAGATGATTTATTTTTATTGATTTTTCGGTAACAATAATCAATATCAGCCTTGTTGACAGTATAATCAATACCCTTTCTGAGAATGTCGAATACTAACTCCTCAGTATTTTCATTTGCGGATATTGAAATGCCATGAACCTCTATAGCATTTTGTTGAGCAATTTGCTCTAAGTAATCAATTTTTAGCTCTAAAGAATATACTTTATTCTTTAAAGTTATATTTTCTGTAATTAGAGTATCAATTTTCTCTACCGAGTGCTTCAACCAATCGAGTTTCCTTTCTATATTAGCATTGTGAGCAGAAAATATCGACTTCATTTCACCCAAATCCGCACAAATTTTTTCGAGAGTATTACTCTCTATGGGCTTTGACGGAGTGGCAGGACAATCGTCATTTGTTCTAAACGATTTTTGCTTATCCACACATGATGAACAATTCGAAATTTTTTTATTAAATTTTATATAATCCATGTCGGATTCTTGCAAATTGACGCAAGCCGAATGAAAGCTTTCTTTACAAGTACCACAATTAATTGAAATTGTACAGTCACGTTTGATTCGAATGTTACAAACTGAACAAGACATTGTTGTTTTTGTAATGAAATATGATGATTAATTAAATAATACGTTTTTAATTTTTATTGTCGTTTATTGTAAAACAGTCAATCGTACTCGATGCGAAAAAGCATTTTATAAACTATTTAAATGCACTTCGGGTCATATGGCAATGGGAAGGTTAATTCGCTTTAGGGATTTATTTTTTTAGTATTTCAATTTTTGTTTCATTGATTTTGGTTAAAGCATCCCTGCGCTTAAATGGTTGCCTTTTTATGTGATATCATCATCAACCCCAGGGTTAGCCAGATCGTAAGATTATTTTCAAATATACATCGAATAATACCAAATCGGAAGACGACGAAATAGGCTGGCGGAGGCTGGCAAACTACGTATCAGTAAAAGATTTTAATTTGGATGAAGAAATATTCAGAATGGTAAAATCAAATCCTATAATTCGTAGAGTATGGAAACATATTACGAAATGGTTAAACGAAAATCTTCCAAAGTGGATTAGATTACGGAAGTGCGAAAACACTCCAAAAATATAGAAAAGTTAAATACAAAGTTAAAAAGTTACTGATTGATTGATTGATTGATTCTGAATGTACGACCAAGTTCTTACACAGGAGTTCCCGGGTGACGCCGGGCCCACCGTACACTCTTTTTTACACATAACAAAACCGAAGGATTGGATAGGTGAGTTAAGTGGGACAGAATCGGCCCGGTTACAGACACCTAGGTATAGCCGATAGTTAGTAACACAAAGACAGCACAAAACTAATCTACTTGGGGAAGGATAAAGGTTTAATAGGTTAAATGGATAATGATGGTGTTGGTCATCAATAATTGCTTCTTTAAAACCGCAACCTAAGAAAAATGTTATTATTTCACATGTATCTGGAAATAACCTGAAATTGAATACTATATTAATAATTTTCGACTTCCTAAACAGAATTTATTGATTGAATCGGCCCGATTACATACACCTAAATAAAGACGATAGTTAATAACACAAAGATAATACAATTAATAACTACGCAATGAGCAATTAATTTATACCACATGCGAACATTCAATCGCCAGCGAGAAACGCAGAATTAACAAGTTCAAAACCGCAAACCCCCAAGACACCCTCCCAAAACAGGCTAAGTTTTAAGAAAATCTTCATCAAAAACACAAACCATCCAACCGCAAAGACGATAGCAAGAACGCTCTAAGCGCGACTCGAAATTCCACTACTCCGGCCCCATCCATTCCGCACTCCCCGCTGACGACATTCAATATTCACTTATTATAGGACTAATGTCATTAATGTAAACTAAGCTAATTAGAAGTAGAATTCCATGATCCCATAGTAACATATCTGATAATCTACCTGAAATTAATAAATTAAATATTTAATAATTAAATAATATAAATTATACCTAGAAAATAATTTTAGAAATTAGAATAGTGAATAAATGAAATTTAAAACGTTAATCCAAAATAAAAAGCTTTCGTTGAAAAAACGGTCATTTAGACTCAATATTCACATAAAAACAATGCTATATCTCGATATACTATACCGCTTTATTAAACCATCTACCCCAGCAACTGAAATTGGAATACGCCACATACCGCTTAATATTAACCCTCGCTAAATGGACATGAATTACTACTGCCATAAAAATTGGACCTCCGCTATATAACGGAAAAGATTTCTACCATAAAGATTGGATTAATACTTCTATATTCTATAACATTAAAAACCAACAAGCACATATAGTATTTGTGGAACTAAACGAAAACAAGACAGCTGCAAAAACATAGATATTGGAATATCATATTTAAGGTTTGAAGCCGTACTGTATTTCCATGGAAGTCATTCGCTCTTTTTCTTGGTTTTCTAAAAATTTAACGAAAAGTTAAAAAAAAGAAATAAAAAATATCGGGTTTAAAGTGATACATTTTAAATATTGTAGCAGATTTGTAGTCAATGCCACAAATCCGCTACAACACCCAAAATGTGTTGTGAGTAAAACAAGATCAGCCTCCTCCTCACTATGCTTTGAGATCTGGAATGCTCGCAGACTCAGCAGTGAGCACAAACGTAACAATATTGACATCAATCTAAATCAATGGAATATTAACTTTTGTGGTAAATAAGAAACAAACATGGTCAAAAGCTCCAGCGCCACCGAGCACTAAATTTGTCAATGGTAGAACGCTATCCTAAGTCACGCTATATTGTTCTATTGGTGGACTTAAATGCACACCTTAGTTCAGAAGGGATCCACAAAAATTACTTGTTAGTATTAACCTATATCATAAGATATCATGGAACATTCAATACAGAACATATATTCGCAAAATCCCCAGGCCTATTACTCATTAAAAACCGCCAAAGAGCGATATAACAGTGCAGAATCTGATCAGAAATCGAAAGATTGTCTATATATTGTTCCGAAATCTTTGATGCTATAAACAAAATGAACGGATGCGAGGAACTATTCATATATAAAACAATATCGGCAAGATACTAGTCAGAATAGATGGTACATTCCAATCTCTAATTGGTTTGATATCTTAAAACTAACAGAGGTGCAATCACCAGCCATAGCAGAGGAAGACGACATTTTCCATTGGGGCTGCCTGCAACATTGGATGAGATTAGATGCACAAGTTAGAGTTGCTATCGAGCACATTAAACCCGCACAGGACGATATTATAGTAGACTTACAGACATTAGTTCAAGCCGCCGATTTATAAAAATCCTCTATCAGATTGAATTCCGTTCAATTTCCCAAACCCTTAATTTGAAATCCCCAAAATGTAAATGAATAACAAAAAATTACTCTACTCCTGGTATGCCCATTTACAAACCATAGTTTTAACAAATTTATGCAGTTCATTTGGATTCACGTTACAAAATTCATTATAAAAAATTTTACAATTTTAAAATAATCAAATAAGATAATAAACTAATAAATGATAATATAGAATAATGTGATATAATTTATTATAAACATCTGTATAATATTTAAAAAATCAAGTAAATGAATAAATACAATAAAACAACAAAAGCTGTCATTCAATCAAGCTGAAATGAGTTCACCTCATTCATCTCTCCACTCTATAATGTTGTTATACAATTAAATTTACAAAAACCAGCGGCCCTATTCCTGAATACGACACGAAAACGAACGTACAAGATTCTCATTCATTTTTAAATAAGAATCGTACGAATCTGATTCAATTCAAATATGAATCCTGCACCCCCGCCCCGCACCGCAATCAGGAATGGTTCCGCAGGCTACATTAAACAATGACGCAAGCAACATACAATAATCTTCGAATATACTTATCTAACTCTAATAAATAAAATGTTTTTACTGCGCTTTAATAGATGAAACATTATGGCCACTCGTCCCACACAATGCATACAGGAAAAGCAAAATACAAACATACATAATCGTACTCGTATATATATTAAATAATATTAATATAATAAAATATCAGATTAATTATTAAAATATTAAAATAATTGTAAATAAAAATAATCAATCATACATGTATATGTATAACATACACATATATACATATATATAACCGATCAAACATCTATAGAAATATATCCATACCTATACCAATGCCTCCCAACTACAGGCCGCTTACACCAAATGATGACGACATGCTATGTCGACGTTTTGTTGCTTTCTCTAGTTGTTTTGTTAGTGAAAAATATCTTAATATTATTATTGCGCAATCTCGGTTTAGACATAACTTGTCGTCATGTGCGAAAAATGAGAGTAGTAAGAGGCCTGTAGTTTAGGAGGCATTGCCTGTATCATACACGATGTATAGACAAGAAGGTGCAACATTGAGCATGTTAATGTGACGTCAATGTGGACAAGAAACGTACTTTCGGGTTTTTTTATTATTTTCCTAAACAAATGGATAAAAAACGCATTTTTTCAAACAAAAAGCTCATTTAAGTTTGATAAGTATAGTTGAAGAAATTTTTAATTATAATTATTAATTATTTTCTGATTTTCAGTTAAAATCAAACAATTTTTTACTTAAATAAATCATTTAACAATCTCCACATCAACTAAGAAATTGGGGCCTTCTTCAATTTGTAGAAAAACCCATCAATTACATATATCTGATAAAGACAGAAATTAACACTTCGTTTTTTAACTAACGGAAAACATAAAATAACAAATGAAATAAAATCGAGATTTAATTTTAATTTGTAATTTAAAGTGCATAATGTATTTAATTAAATGAATTCTTAAGAACACGAATATTTTAGAAGCAGAAGAATAAAAGCTACAGACAGGTACCCACTTAATATTTTATTAGTAAACTTATGTATTAACAATTTTATAGATTTATGTTATATACTCATAATTATTATATCCCCTTTTTTCCGTCGACTTGAAAAATATATCTCGGCAGATTCTTTTCTCAAATATTACGACCATAGAATGAAATATAAAGGGTAAACCATCAAAAAGTGTTTAGTTAAACGTCTTTATCAAACCATCAAAAAGTGTTTCTTGTCCACATTTGACGTAATGCGCACAAAACGACGAAAATGAAATATGGGAATATTCCACCTTCGTTTCTTTTAAGGTCGATTTATACTATCGGCACGGCACAGCACATCTCATACCAAGAAAATATTGTTACATGCATTTACTATGAGAGTATTTATAACTATTATAAGTGCATCTCAGTGCGGTACAGTACAGCGCATATCGTATAATCCAAAAAGAATATTTGAATACGAATAGATACGAAAGAAAATCAAAATACATACAAATAAAATAAATAAATACAACTCAAATATTCGTAGAATGATAGACACGAACGCACACCGGAATAAATACGAACCCAATATATGAGCTGAACCGAGCTGATAATATAAATTGTTGATGCATGAGACGATGCATGACTGTGCTGAGCCGCGCCGACAACACAAATCAACCTTTACCATGCATACCATGATACCATACATACATATCCTTTGCAAACAAAAGTAGATAAGACAATTATCGTTGTGTGTAAATACAAAACGCAGAGAGAACGAAATAGCTTCAAAAAGAAATTTATAATTTCCATATAAACAATATCCATACACACACAACACTTTTAATTCTTCCTAGTTAACATACAGTAAAACTTCTATAAGTCGAGCCATTATTTGCCAAAATAATTTGCTTGAGATAGCGAAAATTTGAGTAAAATAGATGAAAAACCAATTTCGCTCGAATTCCCCGAGCATATACACACGTATACATAGATATTATATATGTATATTATATACTTATGAACAGGAAATTTATCGAAAAATGTTCCTACCATAAATCGAAATTAGATTTAAGGAATACTTCGACTTACAGAAGCCTCACTGTATTTACATCCCCATTCACACACATATACAGACACATCACACATAAATATATACATTTTATGTAAATAAAAAATATATTAAAAGGAAACTTCTCTGAATTGCGCTTCCTTATGCATACATATACATATCCAGATATCGAAAAATTAAAACGAAATATACTTCGCATAGAAATATATCCCGTTATAAATACTTCAACACGGTCTATGTATATAAAACATTTCTTCTGCTGGACACCACACTTTAATTACACGTTAATAGCACTTCTCTAATATTAAAAGTAAATAAACAAACAAATTTGTATTATAAACCACTTTTTCAAATACAAAGTTAAAAAGTTACTAAAGTTTTATTGTTCAGTTTTTATATACCAGTTCGACTTTGACTGTGACGGTTTTGTATCATCGTACAAAATTTCATAACGTGGAAAAGTATCCTCAGGCTTTGAAAAGAAGTATCCGCTAATATTTATCTTCAACTAGGATACCGATTAGGCTTGTTTTGTTAATGTGTCAGGTGACAGTCACGACAAGGACGACACGATTTGGTTTTTTTCTACCATATAATGGGCTGGATCATTCTGATCCTAAAGAATAACAAATATCGTAAAATATAGGGATTTAATATCCGTTTTTTGCAATAGAAATCACTAATAAGGATCTCAAATTAAAATTATTTCCGTAACCTAGAGCTTTTCCGTAACCTAGAGGCCACACTGTTCCAGCGAAGGAAATGAGTAGACTTTCGTTTTTTTATATTTTTCGTGAAAGAAACCTCTTTGCAAGAGCTCATCTGTATCATCCGATTACGATGAAATTTTTGTGAATTATTATGCGCGCGTCTTCGAAGGTTTTTGAATTAGTTCAACCATTTCACAATAGGTTGCACGCGAGTCGTTTCAACAAATGTGTATATTTCATATAGTTATACGGCAACACGTGTGTTTTCTACGTATGAGTGTAATACTATAGATACCTCACACATTTTCATTATTTTTTCTAAGTGAAATTTTAATAGACGTCACAAAGCATTGCTTTCGCAGTCAAATCAATTATGCAACCCATACGATAAGCGACGATAAATCAACATCTGAAACTCGAAATAAAACGACATCATGAGTTTCAGAAACAGATGAGCAATGGGTGCATGCCATTATGATGCTAATTATGATTACAATCTTCATTCAAGTGTGGTGATTAGAAAAAAAAATTATGCGTGTATTGTAGTGCCGTCAAATTTAAGAATGGAATGTGCTGCGCGGGTAGAAAAATGAAATTGCTAGAATTACATTCAGCACGAGAACCATTATCAACATTGGTATCAAGTGACACAAGCCAATCGAAACTTTTCTTGGTAAACATACGCAAGTACAATTCATGTTTCCATATGATATTGTTCAGCGCAACAAATATCGTACCGGATCACTACTACCACTGCCAAACGCAGTGATAAAATTTCGCAAATTTCTCCAATATAATATCATGAGAATCGCTAAGGAACAAATTAACCATGGTTGTCGGATCATTACAGGTATTCGTCGAGAACTGCCCTTGAACAAATACCTGCTGATGACTACAAAGTTGTAGTTAGAGACAACCAAGCACAACACTTGATGAAGTGGCATCCGTTATAATTGCAGAATTAGTGATGTTCAGCGAATCTCAGAAATAACCGTTAATACGACGGATTACAGTATCCGATTTTAATTTTTGCCACTTGGCTACAATGCTCATTAGGGCATTTGACTAGCTGCTTTTTTTACACGACGCAGATCGTATGACATAATTATGCATGCAAATCCAAGCCAAAGTGGCGGATTGTATTTCCTATAGGAGGGTCAGGCAAAGTTTTTCTCATTTCACTCTTTATGACAACCATACGATTATACGAAAAATTATGAAACTGTTGCAATCGCACCAACTGGAATTGTGGCAAAATTTACATGCAAAATCAACAAAAATTCAGTTATGGGTAAAGTACTCCAATCATGTCAATTCATTATTTGGGACGAATGTAATATGGCGCACAAGTTTAAAATTTAATTAGAAAGTTAAAAACCCTTTATAATCATTTTCAGATTTAGTTTACCCGACAAAAGTCAAAATTAGTTTTCGCACGACAAAATTATTAACACGGAATTCGAGCAGCTCCAAAGTTTTAGCAAATGTGGCACAGAATTATACAAAAAACATGAATGGCTCAATGCACGTGCTATATAAGCAGCCAAGAACAAGTACCCAATAAGCCACCTAAATACTTGAGTTTACTTAGGCAGGATCGGTATACCGGTGTGAAGTTTTTGGACACTTTTATAATTTGAACAGAAATTTACGCGGGTGTCCAAAACAAATTTTTTTAGACATAAATTCGATTTTTTTTAATGATATTTTATATGGTGTCAGGTTTTCGGTACCAGTAACGAAATACGGTTTTCAGTGAAAAATATGATGAACAATATCATCGAAGTCCAGTTAAAATTGTAGTTACCTGGAAAAATAAAAGGTAAAGATGTACTGTGGCCACGCATCTCAATGTTCGAATTCAAGCCTCTGCTGTTTCCTGTTCGACTCGCATTTACAATTATCATCAATTCGGGACAATCGCTACAAGTATGTGGAATTTTAAAAATCCAGTTTTATCGCATGGATAGCTGTATGTGACCACACTAACGTGTCGGAAAATTTCCTAATTTACCCGTTTACGCAAGAGATGAAAAAAAATATTGTGTATCCAACAACAGCTGTTCAATAAAGAGAATTAAAATGCAAATGCAATTTTTCTTTTAGTAGCATTGCAACGAATGCCGATACCCCTATTCAACATATTGCCGCATTAATTGAAGACCACGCGAATGAAGTTGCAGGTAACAGCTAATACTTAATAGATTTTTTTCCAGCAAATACCTATTTTAGATCACGTTCGAGTATTAAGCCTAGGACGCAGCTGATGTGAAATGAAATTTTCGCTGTATCTAACCAGTTAAATATTATACGAAAAATTAGTTTGTCGATAATCGTAAAATTTTAACGTACGAAAAATACTAATTTCACAATCTGTCACTTTTATTATGTAAATTTTTATTTCAACTTAAGCTATGTACTAAGCTGTGTACTTAAGCTGTGAATCTGGTAATTATACTAGCTTCGACTATGGTACCACATTACTCCCCTACCAGTGAATGTTTAGTAAACGCTACTCTTTGGTTCTATATTTAGGCGAATTATTTGATCCTGGATTTTGCACAACGTTCCTTACTCTCTTCCATTCTATTTAATGATAGGTGTAAATTAGACACTTTCCATTTATCAGGAAAGATGCCAGTGCATAAGGATTTATTAAACAGTAATTCCAGTAGGAATGCAAATCTCTCACCTTTAGCGATGTATGCTACCGGTATTATTACGAAATTTTATTGGTATAGAGAATGTAGACAGTTGCTGTGTTATAGTTTTATAGTCAACATTGGCGTTTTTCAAAATTTGGGAAGTTAACATTCACTTTTTACAAATCAAATGGGTGACATAAGTACGTGTAAAATATTTCAAGATATTACATAGTATTAAAGTTCATTTTCCAGATGTGAATATTTGGTAATATCTTTTCAAAAAATACATAATAATTTCGAAAAAAATTATTCGAACTAAACTAAACTAAATTGAAAAAAAGACGGGAAGGTTTGGAGCCGAACTCTATAAGCAATTTTGTTGCCAATAAAGAACTAAGTGGATATAGTATTAAGACAATTAAAACTATCGTGGGTACGTATCAAACCCAAAAGACCTCATCTGTATAAAATTTTAACATTTAAACATAGTATGGTGCAACATCCTGCAGCAATTTACTTACGATATCGAGCACCTACTCGTATACGCGATACTCTACGAAATAATTTTGAAATTTACTAGTGTTGAAAGAGCTGTAGTGAATCTTGAACATTAATTTCGGATAAAATTCTAGAGTCGGGCCATGCTAAATGGACCCAACATCTCGTGGATTAACTCGAAATTTTAATTATTTTGATTTGAATGATTTTTTATCGTTTAATACGAACGAAATATGGTATTTTGATATTTACGTCATTAATTAGTTTCAAATTAGCCAAAATTTAGAACTTTACTCAAAATTGATGTTAAATTTCCAATCCTGATACACAAATTAAATTTAATTATATTATATTAAATAAATACATTGCCTAGAGCCACGCAACATTGTCGAATTATAGAGCTTTGCCCAAAATTAAATTTAGAATTCAGATCGCCTTCTAAATACCAAATTAGACAATAATTTTAGTTAAGAATTGCCGAAATTTCGTAAAGAATGGTCGAATTCCAAAATTCATTCAAAATTCACGTTACATCTCAAACCAAATTGAACCATAATTTGTTACGAATAGCCTACACTGAAAAAAATAATTTAATGTACACCGTTTATTAAATATTTTACTTGAATAATTAAAAAAATACATGAATTAATTCTTTATCACAAAGAAATAGTAGAAAATGCTGTTTATCATTTTACAATGTGTTTATTAATGTAATAAATGACTGTTTGTTAAAATAGATTTAGTAGTCTTCCCGTTTGTTCATAAAATTTAAAAAAGGTTTTTATCAATTTATTAACTTTTTTATAAATCTACGCACTAGTTTATTAAAAGTAAAATATCCAAAAAATTAGATAAACTTTTTTTTATTAAAATTTATGAATTATTCATACGCTAATGTAAAATTTTGTAATGTAATTTCTTCAAGTAATTAATTTATTTATAAATATTATGACGTATTTTATTAAATAGTTATTAAACTGTGATGTCCGAAAACCATTTAAAAAATTGTATGCACGCAATGAATGGGTTTGTTATAAAAATAAATTTTAACAAATGTGTCACATATCCAGCCTAACCCTTTTCTATAACAAATAAGAAACACACAGCAATAGCAACAATAGGCAACCTACATACCCGCAATCCCAAACACATATTTTCACACTATCCCAAAATATTACACTCAAAAATATTGCACACATTGTAAAAAACCACTGGACAAACTTTTAAAGGATTTTTAAGGAAAGGTGTGAATTTCTCGGTGCCCGAAACTACAGCTTAACACAAAACAACGAATCTAGTTTGGGTCAACAACAAACGAATAATCTAACGGAACATTTTAAAAAAATTCGTATCAACACGATAGCACGAAATGAAAATTTCATATTAAAGATTAACTTACTTATGAAAAAGTTACTTCCATTATGTGAAATCTTACAAACGCCCAAACTTTACACAACACAAAAATTCGCCGATCATTCGCTTGATCTGGTCTAAGCTTAAGAATATTGCATAATATTACCTTCCCATGTCTCTCTAATACACTTTTCTTATTAATGTTAAATGTCTAAGGAACCAAACCTGAAGGTGTGAAATCTTTAAGTATATACTCGTACAATACCAAAAATTAAAGGAGAGCAATGATTTGATTACTGGGAACTCACCAAGGTGTTGGTGATATTACGTTATATTCTGGAGTTATTTATTGACTTTACTCCAAGACATATATAATAATCTATAATGTTTGTCCCAGATATTGATTGAAGTAGTCGTCTTTTGTTAGTAAGTGGTAAAATTTTCAAGATACATTATGTTTGGAATATTTTCTAGCTGAATTAATATTTTATGAGCCACAAGTTGCTAAAAATAATATTTATCAGACATAAACATTGAGCGCTTTCAGGTCCCCATGATTCACATCACGATTAGTAAAACCATCGCCAATTTGATTTGAAAATTTTATAGTTCTAAACATTTTCATAATGTAGACATTTTACTCAACACGTTCCCAACTGTTGGATGCCGTGAAAGTGCCCATTTTAATAAATTCGGAAACTTAAATTGGCAATTAAAAAACAAAGAAGAATTGAAAAATATTTCGTCTAAGCCTAAACAGATAAAATTAATATATTTTAACTCATTACAACTTCTCTATCTTCATTTTTTACTAAATTCCTAAAAGTATTCAGAATAAACATTAACGTCTTGGCACTTCTATTGCATGTTTACCATCAGATCACTTTAACAGATAATTACTGATCTTAGCGATGGCATTTTTCGTATCTTGCCCATTTTCTTTACTTCTCTGAAAATTATCTAAGCCCATGATCCCAGAATTGTGTATTGAATTCAACAGTACAATTGAAAATATTAATTAATTGAACGAAATAGATTCAAAATATCAATTAATGAAATTTTAAAAATAATGAATTGGTTTATTAATATCGTAAAATAAGGTCATAAAAATATTTATTGAGAGATTGTTACTCACCTAGAGAGAATATATCTCTATATTTTGTGTATAACGAGAAAAGAACTAGTTTTAATAAAATAGTTAACATCTCAATAAATATATTTATCAACTTATTAGTACGATATATATTATTTTAAAAACCAATTCTTTATTTTTATAAATCTATTAATTGATATTTCGTATAAATTGTCCGAATCGTTGAAAGTGTACATCAAGTAATTAATCATGTTCATTTGTTCTGTAAATAAATTCATTAATCTAATAAACGAATTTATACACAATCCGAGAATCACGACGTACAGTAATTTTCAGAGATTAGTTGTTTAAATATTGCCGTGGTGAACAGACGACCTACAATTTTTTTGTGATGTATTAAAACAGTGATACAGTGATAAAATATATCTAAAAGTGAACTATTATTAGAAATATTAGATTAGACAAAAATTAGATGGTACTGGTATTTCTTTTATATCGAGTTTTTGTTATGTATAATTTTATGGTGAGATTTGTAACGAGATTGTGCTGTTTACACAGCACGGGTGGGTATAAAGCACTATAATAGTGACCAAGGTCCACCACTCATTAACAGATGAAATTATCCCGCTAGAGGTTCTGGAACGGTCGATTACGCCGGCTAGGGCTCAGGAGCAGATGGGGGTGGGGAATCCAGAACATAGCGAGATCTGTGCTGACCGTCAACGGAAGAGGGGAACCAGCTATAAACTACACGACTTACCTAACCTGGATACTCACCTCAGCTACATCCTCATCTCAATCACACTTTAATTCATTTTATGTAATCATTCGAAAGAAAATAAAGAAAGAACCGAAAAAAAAACCAACCCACAATACCCATAGAATAAAACAAGTGCAATTTATGGTTAATTCTAAACGAAAATTAGCTTGTATTGCCAAAACAAAATAAAGCGCAGAAATAAATTGTGTACAAGTAACACTATAACCTAATGTGCTAGCTAACCCTACCAGTAATTTGACTTAACATTAAGGGGATTTATAATTCTTCATCATATATCTCGAACTTTTAGAGAAACAACAAAAAAAATACTAAACTAATAAAAATTTGGTAGCTGGAGACATATGATAAGATTTATAAATTAGTATATAATATATAATATAATATAATAAGGTAAATGTATATAAAAGGTATATAACAAAAAAAAAACAAATAAATGGTACTTAAATACTTTGTCGTAAACAGCTGGATGTTGATTGATGCCCCCGCTGATGGTATGTATATAACGTTCGAGGTTTATATTATGTACTTAGGATTTTTTTTAATTAAAATTTTTTTATTTTCCGAATTTTTATTACTTTATTGTTTTATTAGAGAATTTTTGGTATTATTAATTATTATAATTATTATGATTATCACCAAATTAAATGGATTTCAATTAATATAAAACTATATTTTATCATTAAGAAAACTGCATAAACGTTCTTTACACTCATTACATTCATCGGCCAGAATTCGTATATGATTAGAGCTCGATTATTAGTATATATATTGTATGTATGATATTATCTGTACGACTATTATAATATCTCTATGACAGTCAAGTTCCTTTATTTTTTTTTTTAGTTCTTTTATGGTTTTATTATTATTAGAATTATTATTGGTATTATAATGTTATAATTATTATTATGATTGAGGAACTTTTAAGACAGGAGATTTATTGAACCACCAGACCACTTATTTTAAATATAAAGGGAAAACAAAAATCACAGTTATAATTGTTATTTTTTTTAAGGCACAAACTTATACTACACACTGATGCCTTTTTTTTCCTTTTTCTTTAATAAAATTTTTTTTTTCTAATTGGTTACGCACATTTAACTATTGTACTTAAGGTAAATCTTATATAAAAACTTATAATTATACAAGTACTACTCCCACGCTTTCGCTAATTATTTTAGCGTGGGTTGAAAAGTTACCGTTAGGCGATAAATTGCACAAATTTTATATGCTAAGTTTTTTTTTTTTCTATTAGGGTAATAAATGTCGTAAACGACCAACACCCATTCTTTCACTAATCGTTTTTTTTTTCTTTGTTTTTGCGATCACTTGTTACAAAAAAAATTACTAGATATACTTATATGTCTGATAGATATTTCTATATCTCGCACAAAAAGAAAACAGCAAACGATTCAATCACCACGATCACAAAAAAAAACTCATCACTTTCGCGAACGCGTACTTTTACTAGCGGTACCGGTACTTCAATAATTTTATAACGATAAAGTTTTATATATATAATAAATTTATTGTTTTATTTTTATATTTATTTTTAGGTATAATAAAAAATGATGTTCTCGTTCGAGACCCAAAATTTGACTGCCTCGCCCTAACTTTTTTCTTCGTCCTCCAAATTTTTAGTTACCGCCAAAATTTGCGCGTACAAAAAAAATTATTTGGTCCCTCTTTCAATTTTTTATTTTTTTTTTGTAGGTGTTGCCTTAGCTAATTCGAATATCGAAACCTTTAGCGTTTTAACCTAATGGCAGCCAATTCACACCTTAAGTGGAACATGGAACGACCCGCGGACGTAACAGATTATTGCATCAAAAGGCGGATTTGTGAACAGAAAGTGAGTTATATTAACGAAAGGGAAATTAATTAAAAAAATGCTATAAAATCGTTATTTAAGGCGATGAATGAAACAAGTGTTAAAAAAATAGTACTAGTTATTTAGTGTAAAATATATATTAACATGTCTATGTATACACGTCCACCCACCCCCAGTAATTCGCTAGTATTACAACTACATGGTATTATTCAATTATTCTATATATGTAGACAATATTCCAATGTAAATAATACCACATCATTCGTCGCGACCTGATGAGAAGACTGATTTTTTCAAATCAATAATCTCATCTGTTCGAAACTGATTGTTGTGAATCTTTCAAATTTTCTATCTATAAGTCAGAAATTCAAATTTAATAATTTATTTTAAGATAAAATATATAGAAAAAATTAGAAATAACAATTAAAATCTTAAAAATATAATTTTGTTTTTGTTTTTTCAAACCGTGGTAAAGGAAAATCCTGTAAAAAAGTACCGTGTAAATCAGGGGATGAGTGACACCTGAAACAATATCTGTTTTTTAAAATCGTTACTTTTATTATCGTATATTATTTTAAATTTGGATGTATTGCCTAATTGGTGCCTAATTTCGGATTAATTTTTATTTGTTTTAAAAATTTTAAAATCGTTACTTTTATTATCGTATATTATTTTAAATTTGGATGTATTGCCTAATTGGTGCCTAATTTCGGATTAATTTTTATTTGTTTTTATGAAACGTCAACAAATTAGTGTAGATTTTAAGCACCCTGTGGATCAAGCGTCTCAATATTTAGGTGAATTTGGTGAACAAGGAAAGGAAAGAAGCACACGCGATTTATATGCTACTTCGGCTCGGATCTTGAACCCTTTCAACTTTTGGTACAGGTTTCAAACAAAGATGCTGATCAGGCTACTTCAATTTCTAATAACAAGGATTTACAAGCTTTGCTCTTCACAAAGGAATTAGAATTCTTATAGGATGCTTTTATAAGTTAGTATTCAATTATCTTACAACGTGTAAATGTAAATTTAAAAAACAAAAACTCTTTATATTTTTCAGAAGAACTTAAGCTGCCTTGAGGAAAAAATTAGTAAAAACCGACCGAAAAATGAAACCACTCCTAATTTTTGCTATTATACTGATCCGAAATGGCTGCTTTCAAGTTTTTGCAATCAACAACAATAGAATAAACGGAAGAGATTAAACTTAATTTTCTACGTATCTTTTTATGTTTTAATTAACGTGCACATTTTTATGATGTTTAATTCAATTATAATTTACAAATTTAAAAATGAATTCATTAACTAATTATTTTTACGGTAGTGTGTAGCTACCTTAATCAATAACAAGTTTTTAAAAAATTATTAATTATCTGATTATGGTCATGGTAGTTTGTGAATTATGTTAACATAATTATGTTGAAAATAAAGAACTATACAGAATAAATTTGAAATCAATTTTTTACTTTATACAATACACTACCCTCCTCCTAACCGTCCTCTAATATCTGCATAAAATATATATATATATATATATATATATATATATATATATATATATATATATATATATATATATATATATATATATATATATATTTTTTATAAATTTATACGTTGTTAAAATTAAGTTGTTTAATAATTAAACAAAAATAAACATTATTTCAATAAATAAATTTACAAAAACTAAGACAAAATATATATTAATTTAATAAATATTTTACATTAGTTTAATTAAAAATGCTTCAACCAATGCATAGTATTAATAAATTTCGTTGTTTTTTTAATAAAATTTCTATAAATTCTTACATTGTTACAATTAATCTTTTCGATGATTGAGAAAAAAAATTATTTTATCAATGTAAAAATTTATAAATTATGTTTAGGAAAGCTATGTTATTAATAAATATAATACATTAATTTAACTAAAATAGATTGAATCAATGTACAGCATTAATTAATTTCTTTTGCAAATTCGATAAATTAATACATGAATATAATTAAATGTTTTATTACAATTATTTTTTGTTTCATTATTTAATTTTTTTTACTTTAATAAAAACGTACGTTAAGGCAATAAAAAATTTATAAATTAATAAAGGTAATCAAAAGTTGAAAATTTGCTTTAATAATATTAATAAACACGTTTACAGGAACCATATTAATAATAAAATTTATTGTAACAATATTTTTTTTTATTGTATATGTGTAGTTTTTTTTTCAGTGTAGTTACATTCAGCATGGGCTAATTCCAGAACGGATTGGGCCAAAACCAAAATCCCAAAATCAATTTTTTTTTTCAATCCGTTTTGTACTTTTTACAATCCAGAATCAATGTTGATTTTAATATAACCCAACACATTTGCTAAGCATAGTCCTTCGGCCAAAAACCACAAGCGATATTATTACAGTTTGCAAAATTAAATTATATTGTTTACAAGTCCAAGATCATTAACACATTAACATAATCCATTAATTAATTAATAGTAATGCTTTTGCAATATTTGGATGTATGTTAGATACATGTTCGAAACGAATACTAAAAAAAAGGTTTCCTGATATAAAAAAGGTCTGTTCCTGATATAAAAACAAAAATATCGAACGTGGAGTAAGAATGAAGCTTTCCACCTTCAAATGGTTCCATTGACAAAGAAATCATAGAATTTGGCTGATTGCTAACATAAACAGTAATTTTCAACATTTTGTCTACATTCTCTACATACTCGACACTATTTGTTGAATTGTGTACATACATTGTATACCCAGGTACACACCACAATACTGCACGGAATTCGAGCAGAGCCAAAATTTTACTAAAATATCGCTCAGAATTACATAAACCATCAGTGGGGCACGTGCTATATTAGCAGCTAAGAACCACAATTTCAATGCCAACAAGATGAAGTTGTCAATTAACCAACTAACTACTTGAATTCACTTAGTCAGGAATGTCGCCACGACAGCTAGTGCTTATAGGTTTTTCTTAGCAAATGTACATTTTGGATAATTTTACCTGTATTAATTAAAAAATTACGCAATTTTTACTAGCTTTGCGGATGTGGTAATTATACTAACTTCGACTATGGCGCCACATTACTCCCCTACCAGTGAACGATTATAGGAATCGCCACTCGTTCGGTTCTACTTAGACGTATCAATTGTTTCTGGATTTTGATAATCATTAATGAGCTGTAGCGTCAGTGAAGAAAATAAATTTATTGAGGTTGTCATAAAATGATCTAAGTAAATTCAATAACCCAAAAAATATTCTATATTTTCTAATAGAATTTAAACCGTTCCACCAATCTTAACCAAATTTGCGTGCCAAGGAATCTGGTGTGGTAGATTGGGTTGACGTTTTCATATGCTATGTATCACTTAGTGAATTACTGGTACCAAATACAGTACCACATCAACCAATACCAGCAGTAGTTTGATGGAAGTTCCGTTTATATGAGCGTATGTATTCTGAGCGCCGACAGAAACACTTAGCGTGTTAATCGATGATATCTCAGATCATTAGCCGGGTGGTCGAAAAATTACAAAACCAATTTACAGAACTTGTAATTCAAGATGATTTGATAAATATGCCATCACTTATTTTTATTTACAGTGGTGATTTCGTATATTAGTGTTTCAGCGAACGAGAAACGCAAAACTTAAAATAGTAATAAAGTGTTCCATCCCGCTCTAAACATGAAAGTTGACGAGAATATAATTAAACGAAAAGCTTTTTCATAATGCGTTGTCAACCGAATCGAAAAACTCTTCTCATAAAAACAATGTACATTGTCGAGATACTCGTATATGGGGGATATGAGACGAATAATATCAATTTAATCATTTTAGCAAGCAAAAAATCATATACCAAATTTAATCTAATCTAATTACCTCACCAAACACAAATTCAATTATCTTCGTTCCAATCTCGACAACGGCCACCACCTCAAACCAACAACAAAATCAGAGGCAAAAATATGATCCATTACTATAATTTTATATCACCCAACCACCTCCAGCAACCCCGCTCGGCATCATTCCACAAAAATTTTTTTTTTTTGCATTTCCGCTTTTTCTTCCTCTAACATTTTGCCGAGCTCTCTTTATGTGTATGTATGTATGTAGCATAATCAAAACCAAAAAAAAAAAATCCCTGAACAACTCGAACACAAAAAAAAACAACAACAGTAAAATGAAAAATAGAAAAATTACATCAAACTAATGAGAATGTTCCGAAATAAAAAAAAAAAAAAAAAAAAGTTTTATATCTATATATAATAAATATGGCGTCGATTATGTCGATAGGATAATGTAAATTGAAAAGAAAAACGAGAGGAAAATAAATGAAAATTATATCTACATATAATGGATGTATGTACCCGTACATACGTTTATATACATTTCCCTTAAATTCCCAAGCAATATTCGTAATTAATTTCTGTGAATTTTGAAATTAGCAATCAACTAAATGGCCTCGTCTGCTCTACTCTACATATACTCTCTCTATGTATATATTTTATATATATATATATATATATATATATATATATATATATATATATATATATATATATATATATATATATATATATATATATATATATATATATATAAGCAAACAGAGTAACGAATAATGATAATAATAATAATGATAGTAATAGTAGTATTAGTAACAATAGTAGCGATAGTAATAAATATCTATAGTGGAAAAACAGCAAAATGTGTGTAAGAGATATTCTCGTATATTACATTCAATCCAATTCAACCAACAACCCTAACTCAACAATCAATTCATTTAAAACAACAACAATGCAATAAATACTGATAAGTTTTTCCTAAAAAAAAAAGAAAAAGAAAAACTCTGTTGGTATAATATACATATATTATATTCAATGATAATGTAAAGGGAAAGTGATCTAGTCTAAATCATCGTCACTTACATTAATATAATTATTCTAAATTATATTTAATGTGATATGAGAAGCGAGACGGGAGGAAAAATCATTTTTGATGTTGTTTTCCAAAAAAATATCGTCCATGTATAATGGAAGTATTTGAGCGGAATTTTTTTCGAGTTTCACACTATACATTATAAACAGCTTTGTGATAAAAGCTATGTAAATTAGTAATTTACTTCCTTATTTACACGTAAAAAATTACATTTATCATTAAAAAAAACATTTAATTACAAAATGTAACAAAAAAAAAAAAACAAAAAAAAAGTGGCGCCATCTCTATTCAAACATAAGAATATGAAAACTATAATACATTTGTTATTTATAGTTGAGACATCAACCGCTTTAGTTAATTCTTGTTTAAAAAAAACGTTCATTTTATCTAATCTAATACTAATATGGTTATCTAATAGTTATTATATTAATGCGAGGAATATGATTTTATTAAAAAATTTGAAGAGGGGTTTAATTCGCTGGAAACCGATTGCGATTGGTTCAGATATCGGGAAAATTCGTTCAGAAGGTCGAACGGTGGGCCCCGTATCCATTGCTCTAATTATTTTTTGGCTTGACGTTTTTTATAAAAATTGGTGAGGAAGTGCCAGGAATCGACTACGACGGATACCAACTTATGTAAAACCGGTTGAGAGGGCCATCCGGTGGAGCTCGTGTCCCCTTCTTTATTTTTTTAAGCTTGCACGATTCGAATAAAATTTGCTGGAAGAGCGGTTTTGCATTACCAAAAACCGATTGTGATAGCTCCTGATTCAGGGATAATTCATTTAGAGGGTCATGCGGTGGGGATCGGGAAGCTTGACGCTTTCTTCTAACATTTTATTTGGATTAGACGATTTTGACAAAATTTAGCGGGACAGGGTTTTCGAATGGAAGGAAACGCTACTATGCGTTCTGGTTTTTGTATTACTAATTTAGGGGTTTCCTGGTAGGCCGTCATGTTATACCGCACCATGTTGCACGATGTGCACCATGTTGTGGGATGTTGCATCATATTGTGGGATGTTGCATCATGTTGGGTCATATTGCACAATATTGTATGATGGTGCACCATGTTGAATTTTGTTAAGGGATGTTGATTGAAATTCCACTATGTTGTATCATGTTGGATTGCGATTTTTTTTAATTAAAATTAGTTGGCTTGGACGAAATGATAACAAGGATTTCTGCAAACAGTTGAAAACAGCAACAATTTTACCGTTTTTGTCCCATTGTTTCGCAAAAAAAAATTACAAATAGCAAGCCATAAAAAATTAAATTCATTCGTCAGCTTTATAGAATCGAAGGAATTTGTTAAGTGTTTTGAAACATTAGAATAAAACCGCTAGAATTGGTACTAATTAAAACTACAAAATTTGAAATTTCCATGTGGCATTCATAATTCCGTCCCCTGATTTCTGGATAATTTTAGAATGTTACGGATGGGCCGTCATGTTGCATCATGTTGTGTAATGTTTCATCAATATGCACTATGTTGCATGATGTTGCATTATGGTGAGCCATGTTGCGCGAAGTTGCGTACAAAATTGCGTTATGTTGCACCTTTTTATACTATTTTGTGTCATGCGGCTTCGTGTTGTGTCTGGGGCTTTTCGGCTTACACGATTTTAATAAAAATCAGTGAGAGAGTGCCAAAAAATCGGTGGCGATTGGGCCCCATTCTTAAATTTTTTTCGACATGAATGAAGACATGAGAAAAGAGTTTTGCATTACCAAAAAAGGTTTTGATGGCTCCTGATTACGGTAACATTCATTTAGAGAGTCATCCCCTGAAACCCGGGTATCGTTTTTAATTTTATTTTACTCGTACCAAAATTGGTGAGGAGAGTTTTAAATTGTCAGGAATCGACGCGTTACTCCAGGTTCCCGGAGAATTCGTTCAGAGGGTCGAACAGTAGGACCGGGTCTTTCTTTAATATTCTTTGGCTCAATGGAATTTTATAAAAATTGGTAGTGCAGTGGTTTCGAGTGTTACGATTCGATTGTGATGAGTACTAATTTCGGGAAAATCCGTTCTGAGGGACGTCCGGTGGGGCCTGAGTTTAATTGTTTTCGGTTTGCAAGCCTTTTTGTAAAAATTGGTGGAGGAGTGTTTTCGCATAAAAACAATTTAGAAGGTCATCCGGTGGGGGCCGGGAAGCTTGAAGCCTTCGTTTAACGTTTTGTTTGGCTTGGTCAATTTTGATAAAATTTTGCGGGACAGAATCTTCAAATGCAAGGAGACGATTACAAGGAGGTCTCATTTCTGGATCATTCATTTAAGGTTCCCCGTATAGTCCGTTATGTTGTACCGCACAATGTTGCGTGATGCTGCAACAAGTCGCATCATGAAGCACCAGGTTGCATGGTGTTGCGTCATGTTACATGATGTTGCTCGATGTTGTACAATGTTGCACCATGTTGTGGTATGTTCCGTCATGTTTGGTCAAATTTCATCATGCTACATGATATTGCGACACGACGCTTGACGTGCATCTTATCGAGAGATGTTGAACGATTTTAATAAAATTTGACGAGACAATAGTTTCGAATCCAAGGAAATGTATACAAGGGGTTCTGTGGCGGAATTATGAATGCCACACGAAAAATTTAGATAGTAGTGAAATTTTACCGGTTTTGTTCCATCGTCTAGCAAAAAAATATAAACACATAGTAAGTTATAAAAAATTACATTCATTCATCAGCTTTATGGTAATCGAACAACGAATTTGTGAGGTTTTTTGAAACATTGGAATAAAACCGATAAATTTGTTACTGATTTTCCAATAAAATGGTAAAATTATAATTTTAACGTTTCCGTGCGGCGTTCATGATTCCACCCCTGATTTCTGGATAATTTTAGAGTCTTCCGGACGGGCTGTCATCGTGCACCATGTTGTGTAATGTTTTACCATGATGCATGTTATGGGAACATGTTATTTGATGTTGCAACACGTTGCGTTATATTGCACCATGTTGCGCGAATTTATACTGTGTTGCTTCAAGTTACTTCGTGTTGTGTCTTGTGTTTTTCGTTAACTAAATACCGTGTTTCATTATATTGGAGAATGTTGCACCATGTTATGTCTGTTTCGTTTTGATGACATTAGATGTTTGCACAAATTTCGTCTTTTTGAAAATGTTGGTTGTTATGTATGAGTAACAATATTCATTTTTAGCATTCGCTATCCAATTAACGTTTTGGCCTTGATTCCTTTTTCACGTTTTGTTCCGCCTCAAACGATTTTGATGTCGTTTGGTGCGACCCCGGTCTCTTTATTTAATTTCTTTCAGCTAGCACCATTTTGATAAAAATTCGTGAAGGAAATGCCAAAATATCAAATAACAGGAACAGATTTCGATGGGTGCTAATTTTGGAAAAATTCGTATATGAGGTCTTTCAATGGGGTTAATTTTTTAAACGTTTGCTGTTCATTTAGAGTGTTCCAGATCGTACGACTTTTAATTAAAATGAGTGAGACGGGTTTTCGAGTGCTAAGAATCGATTGAGATGAGTTCTAAATTCGGGAAAAATTTTTAGGACGTTTTCAAATGAGATTTCCCTATTTAAAAAAGAAGTTCCCTATTAAAAAAAAAGATCGGCCCGAACAATTTTAATAAAAAGTTTGAAAGGATATATCAGAATGACTGGAAATTATTGCAATGGATTATGATTTAAAGAAATTTGTATAGAGGTGGTGGGGTTTAGGCGCTATGTTGCGTCTCGTTCCACAATATGTCTATATCTCAATCGAAGAGGATGGGACTCAGGTTAATGAAGAAAATGGGGATCTAATATAAATTTTGGACAGCCCTCTGGAAATTTATCAACTTAAATGAACCTAAGCCATTTCTCAACCTGATTGGTACAACTCTCTTTTTATGTTTAACATAAGATAGGATACCAAATTAGTTGCAGATGTGTTTTTGAAAAATAAGTAAAATAGATGGAGCAAATTACAGCCCAAACACGTTGAGTGATCGGCATAAAATTTTATACTTAATGTTTTCTGATAATTTGACAATATTCGGAAATGGATTTTGAAATGCCAAAGAGTAACCACAAAAAACACCATTTTTCGCCCGTTTTTGCGCAGTCTGTAGCAAGAACGGGGAAGGTCATACAGAGATCCCCGTGGGCTTAAATTAACCGTCATAAAAAATGTGGGTGAGCATAACTCGATTTTTCAATATTGAGTCAATTTACCTCTACTTGAGGGGTGGAAACCACCCCCAGAAGAAAGAAATGGGAAAACGGTCGGGAAGTTCTTGATAAAAATGCTTGGAATTTCATGACAAGAGTGACATCAGAAATGGTCTTCCAAATATCCTCAGGGTGAAACACACCCCTGGGTGGGGGGAAACCACCCCTATTGCCGAAAACTTCCCGACCGTTTTCCCATTTCTTTCTTCTGGGGGTGGTTTCCACCCCTCAAGTAGAGGTAAATTGACTCAATATTGAAAAAATCGTGTTATGCTCACCCACATTTTTATGACGGTCAATTTAAGGACACGGTGACCTCTGTACGACCCTCCCCGTTCTTGCTACAGACTGCGCAAAAACGGGCGAATTTTGCGGTCACTCTTTTGATAAAACTCGTCTATATCCATCTGTATGCAATGCACTGACAAATTTTAAAAGAGCTTTTGGGATAACAAGAAGTTACAAGTAAACCATATTTAAACCGATTCTAGTGAATTGTACCTTTTATAAACCTTTTATGTATCTTAAAACTACTGTAAATTGTGAAATACTCTAAAAACTGTAAATTGCGATAAATTTACGATTATTTTGGTGTAAAAGCTGTTTACCATATAGTTGCAAATAATTAGGGTTACTTTTATTTATAGCGGGCACTCTACTTATAATATCCATGGCGCTCTTAATTTTAAAACAACAGCTCTTAAATTAGTAACCTAACGAAGCTCAAACTTTATATAATAACTGCCTCACCTTTTACTAAGCTATGTTTTGTTAGCGCAAGGGCGGTAACTTTGAGAAAATGAATTTTTTTTGGAACCGTGGAAAATTGACAGTTAAAAAACGAGTTTTATTTGAATAACTCTGATTATCTAAATTTATGGCTAGTTTATACCATTTATTGATAGATGTCTCTAAGGTCTACCGAAATGTGTCTGATACTTCGTTCTTAACTGAAAACTTAATTCAGATTTATCAATTGCTGTTCAGAAATACTTAGAAGATTGAAAAAAATTAATTTATTTTCCATCTATGAACGACTAGTTTGAACTAACAATCAATTTAGTTAGCATAAAATTTAGACAAAAAATCGATGTTTGCACACACTATAATTTTCCCAGTAAATAAATTCATGGTTAGTTCATACAAGTCGTTCATAGGTTGCACAAAAGAACTAGCGTCTAATTTTAAATTAAAATATTCGTAATAAATTAAGATTTATCAATATCCACAAAGTTTGTGATCAGCAATTGATCAATTTAGACAAAATGATCTGTGTCAGGCACACATTAGTAGTTCATTAAAATTGGGAATCCGGCGATTAATTAAAATGTTTATTTTAAATAAATTACAACACAACCTACATAGTACACGACCTACAACATTTGTCAGGTTCTCATACCGGCTCAACCTTTGGTACACTGGTAGCTACTGTAACTTTCATACCAGAATTTTATTTCTGAAACCAGCGCTGCTTTATAGAAATTAATAATTTTCATTCTGAGATCAAATAAATTGTCATTATGTAATGTACTTTCATGAGGTAGATCAATATTCAAAACACTGTACGAGTATAGATCCGGCTAAAGGTTTTAAAAAAATTCATGTGCCGCGTGCGATTAATAATATTATCGGGACGCACACTTCAATGTCAATTTTAATGTCCGTTCTTTGTGCAACACAACATAGTTGGGGTTACTAGAAAACATCTCGACAAACAATTTCTCTCGTTGATTTTAGTATTTTTGGTTGAGTTTTGCGCCAAATTAAAGTAAAATTCAACAAAGAAAATTGGAGCATAAAAATGGCGGCGTTCCGACGAGTTTGTCCACAATTGATTGTTTTGTGGGGTTTTATCAGATTGAATTTGAAGGTGGAGATTTGTTAATGTAAGTGATTTCCATTTTTTCAGGTCAGGTGAAATTTACATTTGATTCGAGATTCATCAATTTATTATCAATCGACGCTTGTTTTTGCTTGACCTTTCCAACTGGAGTTAAATTGGATGAAATAACCAGTGACTCGGTCAAACTTTTTATGATGTCTTTGTATGTCTGTGTTTGGTTTAAAAATTTAAATGTGTATAAAGTTTAACCTTTTTAGACAGGGATCTGTTAAACAAAATTGTTTTAAATTGTAATAAAACAGCTAAAGCGTATAAGCATCCTCTGTTTTACCATATCACTTCATTTTCTGAGCATAATTTTTGCTGTGTTTTTTAATCGCTATCCGAGCGCGCTACTGAGTGCTGCAAGGGAATTTTTTTATCCGAAATTCAGCTACTACCCGTATTGTCGCTGTATTATTGAAATTAAAAAAAAGTTCATCCAACCAAATTTTTAACGACCTGTAGGCGAATTATGTAAGCGTTACGAGTTACGACAAATGACGTCAAAAGGCCTTTTTATTTAAAGCATTTTGAGTTGTCGTAATTTCAACTTTTTGTTGTTGTTCGTACACATTTTTAAATTCGAGACAAAAGTCGTACTATATATTTGTTTCTTGTTTTCATTGACAATTTGTCAAAATAAATTTGAGTCGAAACTCGTAAGTCGTAAGAATTCATCTTATTGCGTTATTAACGATGTACAAAATAAAAGCCTTTTTCAAATTTTCAATTGAAATGGATAGCGGCTTCCGGTAAATAGGTAAAGCAAAACATTTTTATATAAATTTTTAACAAAAGTTGAATGAAAAACATTAGTTTGGAGTTAAATAAATTAACTATGCAAAAATAGCACGCTAAAGATAAGTTTAGACATAGAAAATTGGGTGCTCCGGATACCATAGAATTATATACTACAGAATGGGTGTAAAGATTTAACCCATATAAAATTTGCTATTTCATGTGTAACAAGTCGGAGAAGAATGGTTATATAAAATATGTATATGGCTTACTCACATCTCATTGTAAAAACCATAGAATTAGGATTCCAAAAACCAAAAAAATAAAGCAAAATTTCGTGCTCTTAAAAAATGTTAAAATTATTAACTAAAATAATTAAAATTTTATAAAATAGTTAGTGAATTATTGTAGTGCATCATTTGGTGATAAAAATTGAAAACTTAAATAAAATGAAGTGTATTATGAAATGCTTGTTTTAATTAAAAAACATGAAAAAACTAAGTATGTTGTTAGGTTTTGAACACATGTGTTATTACCAGGGCTATATTTTTTTTTTATTTAAAAAAATGGAGTTTATTTCATATACTACGTGCTCTGCTGTTCATAATTTATTTTTATTTTGGAATATTATATGTACAATTTTTTACCGAAAATAAAAATAAATTAATGTGCACTATATTGGAGGAATAAAAATATTATAATTTGAGTAGATTTTAATTCGATCGAACAAAGTATGAACGGGCCCGTTTATTTACATGCTTTCTTTTTTACCGTCTGAATTCGACTCACTGTCTAGCTTACATTCATTCTATATAATCTATTTCTATGTCGGATAAATCTATCGGGTGCTAATAAAAAACAGAGCAATTATTAATAACAGTTAACAGCATTGATTAATTTCTGCCATGACTGTCATCTTTTCTTTAACCGCAACATATAAATGTGCTCATTACCATTAAAAAACTTGGATTTAGATATGTTAAGTGTGAGAAAAGAATGAAGCTCACCACTTTGAAATGGTTCCATTAACGAAGAAATCATAGAATTTTACTTTTGTTGACGTTAACTAAAATTTTCAAATTTTTTTCATTTTTTACGACTCCACGGTCATAACAATGCCACTTTTCAGTTTTATTTTTGAATTTCATTTCAGTCGTTAGATCAATTCATTTTACTGATGGCATTGCCATCTGTATTATAACATTAATATTAACATTGTTGTGAAGAGTGCGTGGGCCTTAATATTATGTTCTGTTTTTTTAATCAACCTATTGTGTTACATAAACGTAGAATAATTTTGAGAGCGAGTGGTGGTTTCTTGTTTTGGTACGTGCGATTGAGGTGCGATGTGAAAGAGTGTGCAAATGAGAATTTTGAGTCAAGCTTTGAATATTGTATTAGACAAGAGTAGTCTTGATAATCAAAAGTTTAATTTGAAAGACGTTAAAATAATTTTTTTTTTTTTGAAATATCGATAATTTTTGGGATAAAAAAAAGAAAATATTAAATAAATATACGTTTCGTTAGTGCAAAATAATAAATAATTGTTAAAATAGAAAAAGAAATATATTATTTGAAGTGACAAGATCAACTTGCTCAATTCTTGAAATTTTAAGTGTATTCCGATTTTCATATTACTGTGGGAGACCGCCATCATTAAAATTTTGTTTTGATTTTTATTGGTGTGGAAAATAATTTAAACATTATCAGTGCCACATATCATGCAGAATAAAATTCGTTGTTTTCAAAATCATTAAGGCGGAGACATATTTGTGTGTGTGGATTTATGCTGCCTTATATATTTTTTTTGGCGTGCACATTTTGTTAGCGATTACCACATTTTCTACAGATACTGATTTTTTTTTTTTTACTGATACCGCGTTTTAATTTCAACGGGGGGCCGAAAATATTCGACGGGTACCACAAGGCCAATGGTACCAAAGATTGCCAACGGGTGCTCCAATACGTTGATTGTGGGCAGTTTTAGTAAAAAATGTACCGCAATTATAACGGGTGGCCAACAACGAGGCCATTCAAAATTACGAATTTTGGTGAATGAGCGCCACCACTAATTGCAACCACATTCTACGAACGGCCGACCGAGGCTCGATATTTACGATATTCACGCATACGGTTGGCCAACCACGGGGCTATTTGCAGTTTTGAGATTATGGTAAAAACAACATACACCGCAACCCATCGGGGCATTTAAAAACACATATATAACAATCAGTTTAGCACCTGTGTTGGGCGGGCACAGCGGCAGCGTTGAATTCGGCGGGAAGACGCACGACGTTTTAATAGAACCAAAGGTAGGGCGACCCCTAACGATCACAGTTACGGTTGCGGTGAGGAGTTACCGCAACCCATTTAGTCGGGACCTTTCTGAAGGTCGGAAAATAAAAAAAGGTTAAATTTTTTTTTTTTTTCAATTTTTTGTAATCGAGTGCTATAACGGTTATGTGCGCGCCCTTAGTGTACGTTGGTAGTGTACGTTGCTATCAGAATTATTCACGTTCTACGACCATATTTCTGTTTTGTTTAATTTATTCTTTCTGATTTAGATTCAGTGACATTCTTTTGTAGATTTATTTTCCTTTTCGCTTTGAAAACCTTCACGTTTTTTTTTTACTTGTATTTGAATAAAAACCCGCACGGCGTCTAACTCCTGGGGGTCTATTATGAAATTTTCGTCGCGCGTATTTTTTTCAACAACGTCGACAGTCGACAACGTCGAAAATCCCTATTATGAATTTTTTTTCGACGATGTCGAAAAATGAAATTAATTATTTTTATGTGAAAATTTAAATTAATTTAAATTAATTTATTTATTTTTATTAATTAAAATTTTATAAGTTTAAATTATTAATTTATTTTTACTAACAAACTTTTTTATTTCCCAAAGCTTAACACTTTTCTTTTATAGTCTCGACACCTCAAGAGCTGCCCTTAGTCGACGTTATCTAAAAAAACGCGTCGAGTATTTCATAATACAAAAATTCGACCACGTCGAAACAAACGCGGTCGAAAATATTTCATAATACCAAATTTTCGACAACGCCGAAAAAAAAACGCGGTCGAAAATTTCATAATAGACCGCTGGTATTTTTTTAAATTTGTATTGTTGTTTTAAATGCATGGGCGAAGAGAGGCTTTGTCTGGTGGAGAAACGTCCCTACCATCTTATTCTGCTTAGTTGTGGCTGGGCATCGGCTTCTAGGGTCGATGGGTCATTCGGGGGTTTCTCCAACTTACATCGTACTTGTCGCTCGGAGAGACCCGATCGTCCCTGGGTGGGCGCACCCATTTATTATTAAATTTATTGCGTACCTCAAGTTTCGGTCGTCGAATTCTGGTGTCCTTTAACTTATATTCCGTTTATTTAGTTTGCTTTTTTTGTTTTTATTCTGTTATTATTCCACGGTGTAGGCTAGGAATACTCCTAGCCTCAACATCCTTACGAACGACCCTAGCATTTAACCTGAGAATGATCCGACAAAATAACCGTGAGTGACACCTCTACCTATTTAGTGACATCTGCAGAATGGTGTTGAACCATTCTGTTACACATTCTCTACATTGTTTACATACATTGTCTACACATGAAGAATAGTAATAAACTACGCGGTGTAGACAATACGGCACAACGCTGGTGTGTCTTCGATACTCTGCTGTATATATCGATCGAAAGTTCTGGCAACAACGATCTTATCTAGGTTAAATTTATTTACCACGTCTAGTTAAAATCTATCACGATTCAAAACAATTTTTAATTCTTATTTTTGTTCACTAATACATAAATTTCGAATTTAAATAGATTGAAGGTGATAAACATCTTTCATGTCCAGTACCTATAGGCTAAATCGGCCCTATAGCCTTCGATTTGGCAAATGATGTGTAAAATAAGACGGAAAAATAAACCGCGAAAGAGCAGGAAGTGCTTCGGCCCCAAAACAATGCCATCTGTTAAAAAAAAAAAAAACCGATTAAAAAAAAAAAAAAAACATCTCGGTGAATTCTTATTAAGTGTAGTGAACAAAACTGTACCTATCTGACAACTTTTTTTTAAGATCTCTCCATCGAATCTCTAATAAACATAATCTATAAAAGTTTCATAAGTAGCTGTTTAATACTCTCAAATTGTACTGCCAAAGAGCATCATTTTTAATCATAATTATCCGATTATTTTAAACTTTAATTCTAAATTTAAATTCCATGTAAAACACACGAGTACTTTAGTTCAAAAAATATCCACTATGTGGAATCTGCGTTGCTATAATTGTTATAGAAAATTGCACAAAAGATAATAAGAAATTCCAAAATACTCTGCTATCTTTGTTGGTCAAATATCCATCTCTCACGCAATTCCAAAAAAAAAATTCCTAAAATATTTGAAAAACAGTAAACCACAAAATAGAAAATGTTTTCTTACAAACACATTACTTATTTGGAAAATTTGATTTCCGCGAATAAAACATAAACCAAAAAAAAAAAAAATAATCTTATGCGATGAGATTCTCCTCACCAACCACCCTTAAGCGACAAAAACAAAACACGAAAATTATTCAAATTTTAAGATAAACGGAAATTGATAATCTATTTTCGTATACATATCAAACATTTCCTTCTCCTAATTAATTCACTTGTTTCATTTCCACCACAATAAAAACGTAACCGCATACCACCCCCCAATATACTATATATACGACGAGTATAGATTCCAACACTTGTGCAATTTAAAATTTAGTTAATAAGAAGATGAAGTTTTAGGAAAAACCTCTAAAACTATTTTCTTCTCATCTAATTTTTCTTTTTATAAATGTTTTATGCTAACTTGGTACAAATTGAACTTCATATACAATATTTGGTTGGAAAATTGATGGAAACACATTCTAAATGTGTTGTTGTTGTTATTGTACTATTTCTCTACTTGTTTATTAATTTTCTAGGAAAATTTTTTACGATACAAAAGTGTACTGTTATGTTATTCTATATATTCACCAGCTTATACGGGGACGGGGGCATATTACGTAAATATAACTTTAAATTTTCCTCTGCTTTCCGTATAGAAAAGCTGTTGTTGTTGTTGTGTTTTGTTGTAACTAATTTTTGGTTGTTTTTCAACATAAAATTTTTCTTTATTTAAATTTTAATCAACCAGAATTTTTTTTTTAGAAATCTATGGTGTTTTAAGTATGTGTGTGTGTGTATAAGTTGGCTTATATATGTAATAGACTAGGATAGAAGGTAAAGATTTTTCCATCGATATGTGTATACGAAGATGTCTGGAAAAACTTTCATATCTTAAGGATTTCTCGACCATTTTTATAATTGTGTCTATCTGCATATAACAAGAACTAACCTCTAATACTTAAGTTTGCTATTTTCCTAATGGAAAGAAAATCCCAACAACAACAACAACAACAATATTTAAAAATATAAAAAAAAGGAAAAACATAACTTTATTTATATCCCGGTGGCACACTCTTTTCTCATATTATAAATATATGAATGGGGAAAACAAGTGCTCTAATTGGATTCGTTAATCAAGGATTTAAACGTCCTCTGGCACTATAATTTTCTTTCCGTTTTCTTTTTCATTTCGTTACATGTTTTCACCATAGAAAGTTGAAAAAAAAAACAAAAACATGATTATCATTCATTCATCTCATCTTCAACACATTTGTACATACGAATACATTCAAGCAGAGATAATTTTCCTACACAATTCATCCACTGCTATATAGACAGGGTTGTGTACTATAGAAACTATTTTTTTAAATGATTGAATTCAATATCGCAATAGCAACAGAAGAATAAGGCAGGTGGTATATAACATGATGGGTTGACTATATGATTGTGTAAAGCATTTTATTTAAGGAAAATTTACTCCACTCTGAATACGTGCTCAGATTTTATTGGGGGAGGACTAAGATGTAAAATTGTGTATCGTATACAAATAAATTATACTGTGGAAGGAGAATAAAAATCAGGAAGTGTGATGTGCTTCGATGCTGCTCAATCAATTTATCATCATTTGAAAATAATAATTTTTTATTTGTTGTCGTTTACTAATTCGGGATCCCATTGATTCGGAATGAAATGGAAAATCATCATACTCTTCATTATTCATGTATTGCTCGAAAATTTTGTTTTTTATGCCGACCAAATACATTTCTAATCCGAATTCGGCGCATCAAACATCATCTCAAAATATCGATTTGCAACCCCTGACATATACGGTATATGCGGTATGTAGAAAATGAATGTGGAATGAAAAGCGTCAGAAAAATTTAATTCGACTTAAATTACCACTCATTTTTATCTTCTTACTATACACAACCCATGTATAGCCCAACACAGTGGAGCTTGGTGGAAATAATGAAAAGGAAGAAAATGCTTATTTTTTTTTTGTTGTGTAGCACAACTTTGTTAATTATCCAACAATTCAAGTGCTGCGGTTTTTTCACTTTATGAAGTTCTTAGTTTTGGTTCATAATATATTGCAAATAGTTGAATGGATCAGGAGCTAATACAGTTTTTGTTGTTATTTTGGGAATAAGGATGTTTGAAGGATGATGGATATATTGTTTCTAACTAATTAAATTTTTTGCTATATAATCATTTAAATTCCTAGAGAAATAAAATAGACACATAACTCTGCACTAAATTAGGTTCAAAATATTTCAAATTTTAAACGTTTGAAATTCGAGTTCATTAAAAAAATTAGAAACAACGGCGGAAAAGTGACATCAGTAAAATACAAACTTGTTTTTACATTGATAGATGGAAAGGTAAGGAATGATTTGACATCGACAAAGTCGTGGGAACGATGTTATTTGTGTATTATCACTTCCTAAGATTTTAATAACTGTAGGATCTACTGATAGATCGTTCAAAATTTGAATGATTTATTCATCGTGTTTAGAACATTCATTGGTATCTGAAAAATCCAGGTGCACATGAAACCATAATCCATCGCTTCCGAGCTTCTCGAAGGTCAGAAATCGCATGACAGGCATGACTTGATCTCTCGGATATTCCATTTAAAGTTGAAGTGCTTCATGAATCTATTTACAAAGGAACAATCAGGCCCAACGAGATCGATAAAGTCATCAGCGCTTAATTACCAGACGCTGAAGTGGACTCTGCCCTTCACTAAATTATCAAAAGTCATATGATTTACGTTTCCTGTGGTTTTTTGAATACAAACTCACCTTACATGAAAGATAGACGGTGTGAAAAAAAGTTACCGAAAAAAATTATCATCGAGACCACCACAGATGACGATGGATATCCATCACATAGCCATCAATCACCCACTGAGGTGGATTCACCTACGAAATTAATAGAAATGGGTGATTGAAATTAATAATAGCTGGCTTGTCCAATATTTACAGATCTTATTGCTACATATGTACATCAGAATCGGTTTGGCGGATTCTGGTCTTCTCTACATTTGCTAAAACAAAATGTTGAAAACAGACGACAGAAACACTCTTGGCATTTTCTAATTTATGTGGAGAAGACCAATTTACAAAACAAAATGTGTGAAGAACTGTTTCATTACAAGCACGAGAACCAAACCGGTGAATTTAATCGACACCGACGCCGTTACCGTACATACTAACAATAGTGAATGCTGTTATTTGCTTCTATTACTGTATATGATTAGAAGTCCAATTTCGTTTATGTTCTTAAAGATAGTTGATGACCTTATGTACCCCAAGCACGTTATGCAGGCTGCATTCCACCCATCTACTTGACTGCATTCAACACATGGGGCGAAATTTTTGAGAAGACCATCAACAGCAACAGTGCCAGTCGTATGATATATTTGTTCACCGGAGCAATGGGACACATATCAGCATCATTTGTAGGAAGATTTCTTACGGACTTTAAGACTTCAGAAGATGATATTGTGGAAACCGGTGAACGCGTTATAAATAGCTGTGATTCTTCACTCCGAAAACGTTGTCATCTCCATTGGTGGCAATTTATTGACTAAGTATGGATTGCCAACCCACAACAACGGCTTAATGAACCTTACGTGAACCTTGAGTATGATCTGAACAGAAGCAGATCTAAGGGACCTCCCTAAAGTGTCAATCAAAATGAAGGAAAGCTATTTTTTCTGGATGCTTCTGGCAGGACTGTCACTATCCTGGCAGAGGTGAGATGTCAAGGAAAAATAGCACTTGCCAGATTTTCTGGGATTGATAGAAGCAACAATGCAACTCCTATATGTGCGCAAAATCATGCAATAGTGACAAGGCAAAGGTGGTTCAAGATCGCCGTCTAATTGTATGGGTTGAATGTATGATGGCCAACAGGAAAGCCGTGAAAGCTGTAGATCGAACCATTCAGAACATTCGCTGGAATAACCAGGTTATTGGTAGGGTCATATGGTTTATTTTGTGCCGATCTCCACGACAAACAATTTATGAAGTGATACCCTTAGTATTAGGGCTGACGAGATAAATGCCTCACTGAAACGAAACTTGCCATATATGATTCAAGATTTAAAGAAAGCATCAGAAGGTCAACATGTTGCTGAACATTTTCGAAGTAACTTTACCACAAGAAAATAACTAAGTAAAACTACCAGATATGCTTGGCAAGATTGTTTCTATGACAGAAGAACTCATGCGTTCGGTGTACGGAAATGTTACACAAATAGGACATTAACGCCATTCTTGGATGTGAAGGAGCCATTTTAACAACTAAAAACAACCAAGTGCTGGTGTTGATCTACGGGTTAGCTCTTTCTCGCACGGTCAACTCCACACCACTTGCTCTCGCATCACCAACTATGATAGTTTATATATTCTAGCTACGAAAGGGAAAACACCAAGTATTGTAGACAAAGAAATCTTGAAAATACAGGTAACCTTCCAAGAAGACGGTATTCGAAGAACACTGTTTCGAGGAACACGGATACCAATACCCTCGAATAACGATTTTCACACGAAAAAAAAATTAAAACGTCGTTATAATGTCGAAGAACACGGTTTTAAAGAACATGGAACGAATTAATCGTGTTCGTGGATTGTTTCTTGTATTATTTTTAACCTTCAATTTTTTGTTCGGAGTATTTTCTTCGGTAAATGACATATACCCTTATGAAACCGAAACAACTAAAACTCCTCATTGTGCATTGTCTACAGTTTCAGCCGAGACCCAATCAAAGACAGCTGAAATTATGAAAAGCATGCTGAGCCCAAATTACACTAATCAGAATTATTTGGCATTTTCTCAGTAAGTGCAATGTATTTTAGACAGTTGTGCATCGCATATATACTTTCAGCCAGAACCACAACAACGCTAGTCGAAGCTATACAACAGTGTCAGTCGAAACCATCAGTTACCAGCCGGAACCATATAAAATCAAAGAAACCCATTCAGAACATGGTACAACTGGCACGATTCATTCTATGTTATCTAATAATTCAACCGGAGGCATATAATGCCATGCGGTAGCATAAAAAGTTGCTGGGACCATAAGAAACAAGTCTAAACAAACGTTTCTCATTCAGAACTGTTTGGTACTTGCATGAGCACGATGATTATATTTTAAAAGGTTATGAAACGTATAAGTTTTTAGCCAGAACCAAAACGAGCCAGTTGAAATCACTACAATGTAAGCCGGAATTAACAAACACCACCCTGAACTACAATATATTAATATATCAGTCAGAATCAAGTGCCGCTGAAGAAAGAGCGCAATGCATTTTAGATCTGAAACTAATAACTTTTCAGTCCTAGCCTTACGCCATTCGGACCCACTTAAAGTTAGCAAACAGTAAAGGATACATACACATTCCCGTGAAGTTTGTCCTAACTTATTCTAAACCCAACAACAATTTTAAGACAAGTTTAGGAAAAAATCACTCGACTATATAGTAACGTGAATTTTTTCCTAGACATTCCTAATTTTAACAGTGTAAAATAATAACATATTTGTTATATAAACACTATTGGCAATTTAAATTGTTTCAATTAATTATCAATTTATAATATTACAATTTAGTAAATAAATGCTCAAGAATAATATAATTAATTGAAAAAGTATCAATTTATTAATAAACTTCCGTTTAGAATTTTAAAAGATTTAGAAGAAAATATGAAAGTAAAAGAGTTCATAGTTACTTCGATTCTTTCCTATACAACTTTGAATACTAAACCCAGTGTTCCCCTAATTTTTCCGGAAAACTCATGTTTTCTAGTTAGATTGGGTCTAGTACAAAGTGAAAACATCTCAGAAGTATCTAAGAAGTATTTTAAAACCTCTTAGAAGTATCTTAGGACAGAGTGTTATTATTATTCCCGAAATAATATATTTTACACTGTTAAATTTTATTATTAATTGGAAACGTTGTTGTTGGGTTTAGGACAAGTTAGGACAAACTTCAAGTACGTAAATACACAAGCTTTCAGCCGGAAACAAGAAAAACCACTTCGAACATAAAGACATCAGTAGAACCCGTCCGTAACAATGCAGAAAGATCCATTCAAAGCAATTGTATTTTATCTAAAAATTCAGCGGGAACCAATAGAATGCCGACCAGAACAATACAAATCCAGCCGGGACTATTTGGGGCCCGCACAAAGAGCATCCATAATACCACCACACCCGGAATTATAGTAAAGTCAGCCGTAACCACTACAAGGTCAACCGCAACCAGCAAATACCAGCTGGAACGATATGAAGTCAACAGAAACTATCCGGACCATTGCACAATAGGCACGATAGTTTCTTCATTGTACACTATCTAAAATTTTATCCGGAGTCAATAAAATTCCACCAGGAACTGTAAATGTCTATACCTTATTTCCGCTGAAATTTTATCTATTTCATCTATCATACTCGTACAAAATGATCCGTACGGTTTCCACTGACATATTACATGGTTCCAACCTGACATTGAATTGGATCAGGCGGGCTTCTCATCATGGTTCCGGTTGATAGCCCATGCCTTGCCTAACCATCCAAAATACACCATTTTTGGGCCGTTTAATGTAAAGTATATACACGGTTAAGAACTAATCGTTTCATTTAAAGTAGGCTGGAAGGCTCTCAGTTAATATAGAAATTCCGAAAGTTCGTTTAATTAGCTTATTAAATATTGCAAGACGGACGAACACCGAACGAAAATGAGAGTCAATAACAAAGACAAATTACATAACAGTCTTTTTTGGGAAAGAAGAAGGGAGAGGGCTCTGGAGACTTGCTAGAACGATTTGTCTGAAATTGAACTCCCCCAATGCGGCTTTAGCATAAAAACGGCACAAATATACTAAGGTAGGGTAACTCTGTCTTTACTTATTTTCACCCCTTTTTTCTAATGAAGATGGCCATTTTTGTGAACCCAATTGATGTATTGATGTCAACTGTGGGCCTTCAATCTAAAGGCCGGATATATAATAGACAATTATTTGTAGGTAAACGCGTAAATCTAAATTGCTAAATGGATTTTAATTAGAAGTAATAGTTATAGGCAGATTTAAATTCCGGTATCTTACTACATATTTATAATTTTATCCAGGTCGAATCTCTTAATGTCCTTTATGTGGCACGGAAGCACGACAATTCACTGAAAACGGCAATTCACCAGAAATCATCAATTAATCGAATTCTCCGAAAAAACAGTTCACCGAAAAACAATTCCCCGAAATCGCGCATTCACCGAAAATGACAATTAAAAAAACGGTTATTTCTTTATACAACATTCCGCTTGTTTCTTTAAAAGGCGAACAGATGTGAAATAATAAATTCAAACTGAAAATCTAACTTTTATTATTAGAAATTATTCACTTTAATAATGAGATATTTAAATTTAATTTAATTTAAAACACTTAAATTCCTTTACAAAAGTTCATTGCTTTTTAATATTGCAATTAACAGAACCCCTTTCAATTAATGGATTTAGTGTCCCTTTTAAAACTCGCGTCAATTCTACATCCTCATGTTTATAGATCACGCTTCTACGGTCCCGAAATTGAAATAAACAGCCTCTGCGTGCCCGTGAGAGCTACCTAACTTGCATTTTAAGAGTAACATATCTATAACCCCTGTCGGTGTGCAAAACCCATGGGCCGACCCATCTTCCATGCCGGCATAGGCTGACATGGAGCTTGCAATGTACAGATGGTCTTAAATCGGTCATAAAGCCGTACGTCCTCGAGTTGGCTGAGCAGGCGTAAACTAATGACGTAAAAAGCACCACGACGAAAGAGCAGGGTGAGCCTTGAGCCCCAAAACAGATTGCATTGTTAAATAAATAAAGAAATAAAGTTCGTAACCAATAATTTTAACCATTTTTAATTGAAATATCGTTAAGATAGAATTTCAAAATTTCGGGATTTATTTTTTAACTATTTTTCTCAATATTTTTATTTTCAGTACATTGATAGCAACTCTTTAATAATATGCAGTGCTGGAAATATTTTCGGTAAATTATCGTTTTCGAGCTGTTCATTTCTGTGAATTGTTTTTTGAAAAAATTTCGTTTTCGGTCTGCTTTTCGGTGAATTGTCGTTTTCGGTGCATTGTTTTTCAATGAATTATTTTTTTCGGTGAATTGCCATTTTCGGCCAATTTTTTCAGTGATTTGTTGTTTACGGTAAATTGTTTTTCAGTAAACTATCGTAGAACCGCTAGATAAATAAGTTTTGGTAATGCTCATCAAGAAGGCTGTACTCGGTAGTAAAGTGGTTCAAGTTTTTTCTTTATGTATTTGACCGACATCAAACGTTCGATGTCTTTACTTCATCATATATGCTTGCCATAATCTATCAGGAGGTGCCAATTTTGCAGGCAATGGTTGAATGTTTACTGGTCACATAATTTACGCTTAATACTGCTAAAACGAACCGAATAACTCTCACGGACGAATTACAAAATAAAAGATAGCATGCCAATTTGACATGACTAATTCCTTGATCCTGAACTAACCAACTTCTTTTCTCAAAAAGTGAACATCATTGTCAATGTGAACGATTTTCGGCTGACTGAATAGTGGGAATAATTCGAGTCGGAATATCCCACGATTTAATTTGCTGTTACTTTGGATAATATAAATAAATTTCATGAGATTTTCCAGTACAATAAGAATTATTGATTATTAAATTTCCGGCCACGGCCGCTCTGGCAAGGTTTGTTTAACTTATAGGTGGGCATAAGCATTAATTTGTTGCTTTAATTTATATATATAGATGATACTGCTTATGTACATCTTATAAATTTGGTCGCTCAATTCAGTAAGCACCTACACTTCTAAAAAGGATTATGAGTACGAGGGTCGATCAGTAAGTACCCGTGTTTGTAAACAGGTGGCGTTGCTGTTATTCGCTTTTTATTTTTGGATGGTAAAGGTAGGCGTCATAAGGAGCAGCAAAACCGTAAGCGTGTCGTACGGAACAGCAATTAATATTTTAAATGATAAGTGAGTATGAACCGCGCTACGAATTTCTGCCACACCCATCGTATTCACCCGACCTGGCTCCCTGCGATTCCTTTGTGTTCCCCAACGTGAAAACATGGCTTGGAGGAAATAAATTCAGCTCAAACGAGGAGGTTATCGCCGAGACAGAACGTATTTTGAATAGTTTGAGAAATCGAATTTTTTCGAGAGGTTAAAGAAATGGCAGAAATGTTGGGAAAAGTGTATCGACCTGAAAGGAGATTATTAGTTAAGAGTACGTTTGGGTTTGGTTAATTTCGTATAATAATTTTGTCGCCCTCGATAGCAGAGTAAGTAGAGCGCCCCGTTATTCGAGGGTCCCAGGTTCGATTTCCAGTGGTGACCAGACAAAAAGTTACAACTGGGTGTTTTTAATGTGCCATGTATTATATGTATGTGTTTCTAAATTTCCCAAACCGTAGTTTATAAGCTTTTGTCCAATAAAAAAAAAATAATAAAAAGAAAAAAAAGATTTCGTCATTAAATAATGGTAATTCTAAATAAATCTAAATTTCTAAATAAATAAATTCTAAATAAATGGACTCAATTTTTATTTTGAGTAGAGCGGAATGTACTCTAGCGTATTTTGATAGTGAAATTCAATTTTGTCATGTAGTTTTAAATCATTGCTAATGATGCGTCTGGAATGACATTATCTCCGCCTTTGCAAAGCTATCTTGCAGCTTCATACTCCATTTTGATTCCCACTCAATTCGCGATTCCCACTTAATTCGTATCGCAACAAAAGCCATTCAGGCTGGTAAGATACGTAAGACATACAAATTTGGTAGTCTTCTTATTGGTCACAGACTACGCGCAGAATACGAAAAGTCTCATAATTAAGAGTAAACTCAAAACAAAGACAAAAAGTCTTACCTAAAACAATTTTTCTATTTTGGGACTGTGTTTCAGAATCGGGGTGTAACTATAATCGCGAAGCAATCCCATTCAATGACCACAAGCCGTTTAACTCCTTTTTTCATGGAGTTGTTATTGGTGCAGTTAGTAGTTGCATATAAACCGCATATAGCAGCAGGCCCCCTTACCCAATAAACTGAGATGCGAGGTGTTGTGCTTCTAATCGAAATTTGATTACGCCAAATTTATAAGACGAAATAAATAAATACTACCGAAATTTGAGTATTTTCGTTCGTAGTTTCTGTATTTTAAACGCTTCCTACATAAAAAATATATTTATGAGAGCTCGAGTCACAATCTATCGGGAGTTCATTTGTTTCATAACTCTCTCGTGATGTTCTCCAGTATAGGAAGCAGAGTAGTTGGTCTTTCCTCAATAATACTGCCTACTGCCCCGACCCACAGCTTTTTTTATTTTTGTTTCAGAAACCAAGAACCAAGAGAGCTGCTGCACAATCAATTCGTTCCACTTGACAACCTACTGTAGCCAAGGGGTCAGTAGTGCCATTACCACAAACGCCACAAAAAGAAAACATATGACCATGACTCTATTTTTGGAATAAAGAATATTAATAAATTCATTACAACCCTCGTCCGGTTTTTTTTCCTTCAAGGTAAAACTACCAGTTTTAGGAGACGAAGGAGACGAAGCGTCTCCCGAGGATAGATTTGGAACGTACTTTGACGAAAACTAAATGAGCACCTCTCAGCCCCAACAATAGGAGTCCTAAGCAAGGACTCAAACAAAATGATAGATTGGAAAAGCTAAATTAAGAACAAATTTTGTAATTGTATAAAAAACGAGATATAATAAAATTCACCAACATTATCCAGGAAGTGGACGCTGTTTAAAAATAAACTCCTTGCTGTTTAAAAATCTTTCAATTCTACAGCTGCTGAGTGTGAAGAGGGATACAAACTAGTGCAATCTGATCTACAAGCTTTCGATATGATAACCTTTCTACACTTATCAAACCTTGAATAAGAAGGGCGAAAATAATATCGACTTGGGAGAGGAATTGAATGAAGTAAAAATAGCGGGTGACGGTCGCTTTATCGTAAACAATTTTATAGTCTTTCACTTTAACGTGAAAATTTAACCGTATAACAGTTTATCTGATTTACAATTTACCGTGCATTGGATATGCCGGATGGAAATGGGATTTAAGGAATATTAGAGATTTTCAGAATATATTCTGGAATATTGCCATCTTGGTCGGAATTTTTGATCCGATTTTGATAAGATAGAGAATGTTGGATGGAGATGGGTTTCTTAAATAAATTTTGGAAGAAGTTCTGGAATACGGCCACCTGGGATGGAACTCGGCTATTTCTTAACCGATGATGGGATGACGATTTAATGACTGGCTGTATCAGCGCCTTATAAATTTCCAAATTAATTTTAAGCGATATTTGGGGAAACTTTAATACTCTAAACCGGGCTGCAATCCTCGACGTTTTCATAAACGGCATCCTTAACCAATGAATTGTAGAACATGATTGACTCAATGGTTCGTGTCTCTTTGTAGTTTAAAATCAGAACGTACGTAATTCGAACTGATGGTGCCCGATGTATTCCATGAACGCCTCTGATCTGAATATTTAGTCACACGATGGCCAATAGGTGTAAAGATAACCACGAATTTACGGTATGGATAAGTGATGAATAACCCGACCCCTAGTTCTCCCATGAGAGTAGTAGTGGGTTTCGGTCTCCTTTTCAGCATAATATTCTGTTCAAAGAACAAGTAAACCTGTCATTCGTTAATAAGTTTTCTTAGAAGCAGTTTTTTAAGGAAGATGTTTGATAGCAATAGTGGGTACTACATTTCGCTAATTCTTTATTTTTCTAAAATTGTAAGTTTTTCATTTCTATATCGTCAATAGGATGCTCCAAATAATTGAAGCGGTGGAATGAAAACGTTTCAAGAAAAAATTTGCTGATGTTCATTGACACTACATCAGCTTTAGTTCTCCATGTTAGGAGTGGCGGAAGTAGGCTTCTATTTTCTAGCAAGTGACTCGCTACGTAAACGTGTTTTAGGTTAGCCTGGATGCCTTAACATCTATCATCAGTAAGTGACACGTAATAATTAGATTGAGCGGCCGGCCAAATACCTACTCTCACAAAAACCTCGGATAAATTTATTTTATTAATAACAATAACGATCTTCGAAAATGTACACGGGGACATGGAATGGGCCAATCCTTCTAAAAGATGGAGTTTTCCCAGAACTTTTTGAACCGCAAGCGAAAAATTACACTTTTGACGTAGTTTAGAAATACGACGAAGTTAAGAAATAACAATGTTTCTTCTCAGGTGGCCATTATCCAGAACTTCTTCTAAAAACCCGTTTAAGAATCCCATTTCCATTCAACACGCCCAATCCCATCTTAATCGGCTAAGGAATGACCAAGTTCCGGCGCAGCTAGACAAAACTTCGCTTTCAAAAATTATTTTAGAATCACATTTCTATCCAACATATTGGTTAAGGAATGGTAAAGTTGCTTCCCATGTGGCCATATTCTAGTAATTCCATATTTTAGTATCCATTTCCATCAAATTAACACAATCCGATCATAATTGGAAGGAATGGCCGAGTTCCGTTCCAGAAATTCTTCAAATAATCATTTTAGAATTCCATTTCGATTCAACAAACCCAATTCCATCAACATCGGATAATAAATAGCCGAGCTGCTTCTCAGGTGGCCATACTTCAAAACTTCTTGTGAAAATATATTTATGCTGTGTGCCTCATGTCGATTTTTTTTTTGTCTAAATTTCCAACTAACTAAATTGATGGTTAGTTCTTACCATTCGTTCAAAGATGGCACAAAACAAACCGCATCTGATTTTTAATTGAAATCTGCTAAATAATCTTAAATTTAACATTCTACGAAACATTTTTAATCGGTAATTGATAAATCAGAACTAAGTATGCAGTTTAGAATTAAATATCGGATAGATTTTGGTTTATAAATATTAGAGACATCTAACAATAAATTTAGTCAAAAAAATCGTCGTCAGGCACACAGCGTTAGAACACCATGATCGGGTAATTTTTTTTTAAAATACGAATTAATGTATTCCCATTGAAAATTCGACGCTGATTCTGAATCTGTAATCAGTTTTACGCTACGTCCAAACACCATGATCGGTTAAAAAATGGCCAAGTTCTTATACGAGATTCATATTGAATTTTTTTTATTTTTATATACAGTCGATCACGCTTAATCGGGATACATTGAGGCTAGTAAAATTTGTCCCAGTTTTGCGGCTGTTCCGATTAACCAGTACAGTGCCCCGATTAAACGAAACCGACTGTATTTCAAATCCAAGATATACTAAATGTATTATACGATAAACTGTGCACACGATAAATTATTTTCAAGATAAATTGTTTTACGGTATACTGTTCTACGGTAAATTGTTCAGTTGTTAAATCAAAAATACCATTATAACATAGTTCAGTGCAGAATCTCAAAATTTAGCAGTTTTAGCCCAAACACACTGTTCATAATAATAATGTGATAAATTGTCTAAAAATGGTGATTTTTCGTTGGTCTCTCGCACAGAAACCATTCTCAAAATGGTATTACTTCCCTCTGGATAATTATTTTTGTTTAGTAGTCTCTAAATGATTATTATTTGCTTATTTTGCTTTTAGTTAGGTGGGTGCGAATAAAACTTCTATATACCTTGCATTTTCTAGATATCTTGCACAGAGTATAGATATTATTATACCGGTTCGAATTCCGCTCATTGCGGTTACATTATGCCCCGTATACTCGAATATTCAAACCACAATCTCTATAACGAGATACGAGTATTTAACGTGCATATCTAAATAGTCCACATTCATTTAATTCATAATTGATATAAAACCAATAATGTTATCTCACACCACACATTTTTCCCTCTGACTTATTTTGACGTATCTGTGTTGTATTTTAATGATATCACGCGACACACAACCAACAGGCAGGAGGCAAAATTTAACAAAAACGAAATCTGTTACCCATTGCAATTTTTATCATTTTTCCAACCATCCATTATTATGTAATTTACGTGGGTGATGTATCATTTTCCTGTTTGCTGAGTCGAGATAAATAATTTTTCGATTTTTTTTTTTTTCAGACGAAACTAATTACATTCAATTATAAATGTACGTTGTAATTATTTGGTCATGCACAAAAATAATATCTAATTAGGTATCTATTGTATATATATATATATATATATATATATATATATATATATATATATATATATATATATATATATATATATATGTATATATATATATATATATATATATATATATATATATATATATATATATATATATATATATATGTACCTGAACACGAGCGTTGTTAGTTTTACAACTCTATACTCGTACATACATATACATGTTACAGATAGATGATGTAGTTTGAGTCATTAACGCGCGATTTTCCCAAATTTCGAAAATTGCGCGTCCCAAATATATAAAATTTGTCAGTTTGTTCACGTTTCTACAATTCACTGTGCTTTATGAATTTTTCCGCCTTATACTCATTATATTCGTATATACACAGCCACACATATATATACACACACACACAATCTTGTTTCAATTCAGATACACATTTTCGAATTTGTTTTTCCTCATTTTCTTTCTATACATAATCATCGTCATATTCAAAGTCGGAATCGGAAAAATCAAGATTTTTTTTTCTTGTAACCTCAACCTCATTTAAGATATATATTGATTTGATGATGATTTGTATATAAAGTTCATTAGGACTTTTCTTATTTATCAATTTACGCTTTTATGCGCACCGCTTCCCTACACGAGTATATACGACTCGTGATTGTGTGAAAATTGAATTATATTCGTACAGGAATTAATTGGAGAAGAAAATTTATCGTGTGGCGCCTCCGACTGAAGGGGATGGGGTCAACCTTGAATATGGCGTGGTAATCACCAGTTAGTAGCAAGCGCCAGGAAAAAAATTTATTTTCTACAACTATTTTTAACCCAAAATTACATTTTTTTGTCAAAATTTTAATTAAAACGAAATTAAGTTTCCTTGTTTTGGAAAAATTCTTGTGCACAAAAACTATTACGAAACTTAGAAAAACCAACCAGTCTAACACAAAAATGGTGTCGTACTTATATTGTATATGGCAAGAAAATTAAATTAAATATTTCAAAATATAGATAATTTTTAGGAAAATAGTTTTAAAAACAGCATAAAAAAAAAATTTTGTCTTTCCAGCACAAAAAAATAAAAAAAAAATTAATAAAAGAAAATTTAAGGAAAATTCCATAATTTTTTTTCTTACGTTTTTCTTTTTATTATTATTTTGTGTGTGTGTGTTTTTTCATCGTTATTTAATGTTTGAAAATTGAAACTAATTTAAAACTATTTTCTTAATTTTCTCTTCCTTTATACAACACAGAAGAAAATTACTCTAATTCACTTCACAAAGTGGGCAAATTACAACATTATTAACATTGTATGGTGAACATTAACAGGGTGTTTCTATAATTTTTTGTACAAAACCGGAGCTGATAAATCAGTCAACTCGAAAAATACTGTTTCCAGTTAGGCTTTTTGTTTACGTGAGCCGAAGGTAGCGCTCACGTGTTTGTTAAATCAGTGGTGTTAAATTAGTTGATTCCAATTCTTTAGATTTAGAAAAGGCTTTAAAATAGAATTTTCATGTCCGCCATACTAGAAAAAAAAAACAAATATCTGTCGGAATCCAACCAACTATGGTATGGTACGTATAGCCCAAGACATGCCCATTGGTTGACTGGAACCAAAGTTAAAAAAAGTAAAAGCTAAAATGTTGCTCAACCATTCGAAATACATTATCTACTCATTATGCAAGCTTCAGACGGTTCCGGTTAGATTAGATAGACGGTTCCGGTAGCATATCATTGACCCATTTTAAAATGGTGACTGCATATGGTTCCGCGATTGCTCATTTATCGTCCCGGCTGACATTGTATAGTATTTAAGGCCCACGATCTTGCATAACCATCCAAAATACATTGTGCTCATTGTGAAATCTTTAAATAGTTCCGGCTGGTAATAAAATTGGTCTAGCTGCCTCTCACATGTTTCTTGGCTAAAGCATTAGTTCTGACTGACCAATCAAGTAGTGCACAATGATGTACAATGCAATGTGCTGCTTCTGTCGTATATAGTTTGGTTCTTGCTAGCTTTATAAAGTTTTGGCTGGCATTGTAGTGGTTTCAAATAAAGTTTTAGATAGTGGACAATGACTAAAACCAGATCGTTCTCATTGTGCAAATGGTCCAAATTGTTTCCAAATTAGGCATTGTACAATGAAGAGCTGCTACTTTTGCTAATTGCAACATATATGGTTTAGGTCCGGCCGATTGATACTGGTCACTTGATTGTACTTAAGTGCTAACGATTCCAATCGGTTTACTAGACACTACAAAATGTATACCTCTGTAATAAGTGAAAGAAGAAAGTAAAAAGTGTCGAATGGTTCCAATTAATTACTTAAACGGAAGCTTTTTTATACAGTTAGTGGTCACTTTGTGAAAAGTTAGGAAATTGTTAAACCAGAGATTTAGTGCTATTACAGCAACTTAATTGTATTGAGACATTTATTAAGCAGCATACCAGAATTTCGACAGTCTTGAAAATTATTTTTCCCAGCTAAATGTATTGCAATTGAACATTGAATAGTTAGCCGAAGGAAAATTGAAATTTGAAAATGAGGTAGTTTGAATCTCAAAATGAGTTTTTACACTATTTTTTTTTAATATGATTCTTTTTATTTGCTTTGCTCGTTAACAATTTTTAAATAATGTAAGAATATTACAAGAAACATTAATAATATTTTATAAATATTGAGATCCTCTGATCTTATAATAGATTCTCAGGACACATTTGTTTTAAAATTTTATAAGGTTCTAACCTTTTATTACTAAATCGAGTTAAATTAACAAAAATTAATATTTTGGTTGGCATACAAATTAGCATTTAAACATTGCTAAATAAATGTCGTTCCCCCTTACTAAGTACAGAGGGTGACAAAATTAAGTGAACACATATTATTTATAATACACTCTCAGCCTTGAACAAATAAAATAAATACTAAGTTTTCAATCGTAAAATACTTTTTGGGCTATTTTTTATTAATTTATTAATTTAAAACACCAAAATATTTTCTACCTTATTTATAATAAAATAAATAAAAAAATTGCTTGTTCATCACTAAGAAAAAATTAAGTGAACATATTCATTTAGCAAGATAAACATTAATATTTTTTGATCAACCAGATTGGTTAATATTTGGTATGTCCTCCTCCAGATTTGATGACTGCTTCTAGGTGCCGCGGCATACTTTTTATTAGATTTGAAGTAGTTTCGGACGATATTTGTTCCCATGCATGGCTTACGGTATTAAAAAAATCGATTTTATTTAAGCTTAAAGAGCGCTTGGCAATTTTTCGTCCAACATCATCCAGAGGTTTTCTATTGGATTAAGATCCGGGCTCTGGGGAGGCCATTCCAATAGTTTGATTTTATTTTTTATAAAATATTGCGTGGTAAGTTTGGAGGTATGTTTGGGATCATTGTCCTGCTGGAAGATAAACCACCTTGATAACCCAATTTTGCGTATTGAGTCTTTTAAATTTTCTTTCAATAAGTCCACATATACACCTGCTGTCATAATATTATCAATTAAACACAAATTGCCAACTCCACTTAAGGTGCTCCCCAGCGAAACACCCCCATACCATAATAGATCCACCACCGTGCTTTATTGTGGGTTTTATATTTTGAGGTGCATAAGCGGTTCCAGGATTTCTCCAAACTCATCTCGTTTTTTGCTACCGAAGAGAATTTGCTCTCATCTGACCATAGCACATGATTCCAATATTCTAAGCCTTTATTCCTATAGTTTTTAGCAAATTGCAATCTTTTCTTCATATTTGTTTTACTTACGAAGGGTTTCTTTCTCTGGATGCAGCTAATTTTTCCTTTTTCGCATAACCGTCGACAAATTGTACGCGTAGAAACAAAAAAACTTTTGTTATTTCTTTGATTTCGCGAGAAGTTAGTTTTGGATTTGTATTCACTTCTCTGACGATTTGTCTGTCTTCCTTTTTTGATGTCTTTCGCTTCCTTCGCCTTCCGGATAAATTTTTTACACTTCCGAATTTCTCGTTCTGTAGTGAAATTTTTTACACTTCCGAATTTCTCGTTCTTTAGTGAATGACAGGTTGTATTTTTTAGCAAGTTGGCGATAGGACAACCTAATATTACGGTCATTTATAATCCGTTGTCTCAGATCAATTGAATATTCGCTTTGCCTCGGCATATTGCATGAACTAAAGAAATCTTCAACAAAAGAACGGTATTTTTTTTTTTTTTTTTTAAATATATGTATAAAATATTTGAATATTGCAAAAGTTTACCTTAAACTAAAGTTTATTCGGAAAAAAACTAGATTAAATATCAAAACAAACTGTGTTAACTTAATTTTGTCGCGTCAATTGTTTAACATCACCTAGAAATTACACACGTACGCAGATAAAGAAGAAGCGCAACTAACGTTTTGTACGCAGATATGCAATTAAGGAAATAAGCGACAATAAAACAAAGAAAAAACAATGTGAGGTGCACAGATGTTTAAAACTAGGGTATTCTAAAAAAGTGATTTGAGTGTTCACTTAATTTTGTCACCCTCTGTATATATAGTACAACTGTGTATTTACAACTTAACCTAATTTAATATTAATAAAGTTGCAACCACCAGTATTTTTGTTTTTGTTCGAAGAACTTATCATTGTCTAATTTTGTAAAGGCAGTAATATCTCGTGTATGATTCCAAATTATCGAATTTTAGGGGGCTGAATCCTTACTCGTTTGGTTACCTTTTCACGCGGTAAATTGTTGGTATTTGGTCATCACTCTGTATCTACGAAATCTTATCCAGATACATAAATGCCCCTGGACCAGGAATTTTATTGTTCTGAATAATGTTTCTTAGTATTATCTCTGATGTGTGAAGTGCCTTAAATTAAAGAGCTTGTGCCGATAACAAAGAATTTTCTTATTCCAAATGAGCTTATTAAATAAACCAAATATGTGCCATTTTTCTGGTAGAGCCATGATTCCAACACTCTAAACTTCTGTGATTTTGCGGTGAAAAATCGAGACAACTCATTTTCGCAGGTCTCTTTTGAATTTAATGTAAAACCATTAAGATGGCTCTGCATGGACGGGAAAAAATGGTAGTCCGATTGTGCATGCAAGGTCAGGATTATATGATGGGTACATCAAAACTTCCCATCCAAGGTCTCTCAGTTTCTGCCGGGTTATCAACGATGTGTGTGGTCTAGCGTTATCTTGATGGAACACAACGCATTTGCTGCTGATCAATTCTGGACGTTTTAATTGAATTGCTTGTCTTAAACGACGCGATAGTTGCATTGGCCCGGTGGCAGCACCTCATAATGCACGATTCCTTTCCAATCCCACCAAACACAGAGTATTACCTTTCTTGGCGTCAATCCTTTGTTACCATTTGGGAAGCTTCACCTCGTTTCATCCAAAATCTTTTTCGCACAACGTTGTCGTATCTTATCCACTTTTCATCACCAGTAATCATTCGCTTTAAAAATCGCTCAATTTCCAGTCCATTAAATTTATAACTTTTAATTCATGGGGTACCCGAACGGCAAGCTTTATTTTTGTATCCAGCCATTTTCAAATGGTTTAAAACTGTTTTGTGATCAATTTTAGTTCTTTACCAATTACATGGCTACTAATATGCCGATCTTCGTCAATTTTCTGCATGGTTTCGTCGACTGTTCCAGTGGTTGGTCGACCAGAGCGAGATGCATCTTTGACTTCTTTGCGGCTGATTTTGATAAAGCACCTTTTCCATAAACAGCACAAATTTATTCGCAAGCCTGAGCAGCGTTTTTACCTTTGTCGTAATAAAATTGTAAAAGATAACGAATTCTTTCATTGTTTATCTCCATGTTTAAAATGATGTAACTTTTTATTCACTTCAACGATTTTAATGTTTTGTATGTCAAAGTGCAAGTTAAAATGTCACACATTGTCCGATACGATCTCGTTGACTTTAATCTTAAATCTTTTCCAATTTTTCCTTATTCGCCCATTGTGAATCGGTATGGTCGTCGGAATAGAATCGTTTCACCTTTAAGCTTTAATTCCATGGATAACATTTGCTGACAGCAGTTTTTTTGCTGATAATACGCAAAAAAAATTTTTTTTTTAAATTTCATGAGAGTGACAAAGAACAGAAATATTTTTTATTTCATTTTATAGTAAAATTTTATGGTTTTACATTTTGGAATAACATAAAAATTTCATAAAATATTTAATTTGTACTTTTTCGTACAATTCGAATTTTAATATATACACCACAAAAAACCACTAACGTTAATAAATTTCAGCCCAAAAAAAAAAAAATAAATCGACATTTGAGTATAAAAATGGCGAACAACTTATTTTATATGAGTGTGAGAAAAATTTCTTATCTTTACACACATGTTTTGTAGATGTGTGAAAAATGCTGCCATAAAAAATACTCCAATTTACATTTTTTATGGCAGCATTATGGCAGCAAACTTCCCCTATCACACTTCCCCTCTCAGCAAAATTTTACTGACAACATGTTTTGTTTCGTACACAACCAGTAATATCTATATGTTTTTCTCGCTTTTATTTTTGCTGACAGCAGTTTATTTCCATGGAATAGAGCCATTATTTGCATTAATTTTGATTCACCATGTTTTTAAAAATGCTGTGATGAAATTAACAGCTGACAGGATATTCAGGTCGATTCAATATAGATCTTCTATTCTCAATATCTTCTATTCTTCTATATTTGTATATGAAAATTATTAAATGTCGAAATAGAAGGAAAAAATAGAAGAATTGCTATTCATATTAAAAATAAACAAATTTTTTGATTTTTTCGCTTAGAAGGTTTTTACTAAAAATAATGCGACCATACGAAATAAAGAACTTTTTGACTGTTGTAATGTTCTTTTCAAACATTTGGTTTGTTTTATAAGTTATCTAACCGTATCTTGATTTGTATTTCAAATAACTACCGACTCCGAATAATTTTCAATATGATTTTGTGGGCTATGTGTGATTCTAGATGGCTTTGATGTATATGCAACAATTTACGTTTCTAGAAATATTATATTTTTTGAGTTGTTAAGGATAAAAAATAATTAAAATTTCGTTTTGACGTTTAATGTTCACGTCGATTCAATGAATTCTTCTATTCTTCTTGAAAAATCTTCTTCACTAAAACAGAAGAAATCAAAAATAGAAGTATCTTCTATTTTGCTATTCAGTGTAGCAGTGGGATTGTAATCTTCTATTTTTATTATTGAAAGTTCCAAATCGAATTGTTTTCTTCTATTTTTATTTTCATAAAGTATGCCGTGCTAAAATTTCATGGAAAAAAACTCAATGTGCATATCCATACTACGGTAACTTGAATCCGGTAACTACTTCGTTTCTTTCCCCTTTATCTATAAATGTTTTTTATTTTATAGGTAAAGGGGAAAGAAACGAAGTAGTTACCGGATTCAAGTTACCGTAGTATGGATATGCACAATGAGCTTATTTTAAATGCGCTAGTAGATGTCACATCCCCAACTTTACCAGCGCATTTATGCTGTGATATCCTTTTCTGCAAATGTATAAATTGCCAGGTGTCTCAACAGAATTTTGTGGTGGGGCGATGGTTATTTGGACACCGTCAATAGCACTGATTATATTCCTCATTCCATATTTATCCTGAAACCTGTTAATGGAACATTACGAAATTTTATAAATTAATAAATATGATACATTTTTTTCATACCTTGATTTGTTTCTAGTTTTTTCTAAAATAGTTATAGGCAATGTTCTGTGCTTTGGCACCAAATATTTGTTTATAAGGCAAGTTACATTGTGAATACATCTTGACACACTAGGTTGTTACAGGCCCAACACATTGTTGCTACCAACGGAAGCTTGATAGCTCCCTTGTCTACAAAAAATGCAAAGTAGCAAGCACATAAGTAATAAGACTCATTTATGTACCCTAATTGCATTTCCAAATAATTAATACATACTTGTAATTTAAATGGTATTGAGTTGAAGCTGGATTTTGCTACTAAATCGGTTACAAATATCACAACAATTCCCTTTTGCAATCAAAAGTACTTGTGGAATACACTATCAATAAGCTGAAACGGATCCTTGTTTATTCTTATATCCTTTAGTCTCATTTTTGGTTTTTGTCTACAAAAATTTATTTAATTAATTTTTATTAAATAATTAATAAATTTACTTACGAACCAATACGCTTTTGGCGGATTCTTTCACTTCACATTAAACAAAAATTCATTTTTAAATTGTGAAGATAAAATCAGAACACAACCCGCTTTTGATAACAATCGAAAAAAATCTATTTCTTCTTGTCATAAAAGTCTCATTTTTATATCTTCTATTTTTAGTCAAAACCTTCAAACGAAAAAATCAAAATAATTGTTTATTTTTAATATGGAATAGCAATTCTTCTATTTTTTCCTTCTATTTCGACATTTAATAATTTTCATACACAAGTATAGAAGAATAGAAGATATTGAGAATAGAAGATCTATATTGAATCAAGTTAAATATTTTGTATAAAATTTGTACCTTTAAAATTACCCTTACCACAACCCATTACAAGTTGAACTATAGTTTGTGGACAGATGCTATTTGGAATAACTTATATTCATAAGATTAATGTTGAAATTTAAATGGGAACACAAGATATGGGCCATCAAAGTCTAAATATGAACCCACGAAGAGTGTGAAGTTTTGACATTTATTTATCGTAACCGTTTTAAATTTTATCTTGGAGTGCAATTAGAGAATGTGAATATTGCAAAAAAAAGGCAAGATAAATTATCGTTTACACGTTTACAAATTATCTTACTGCTTAGAGAATTAGGGCACAGTTTTGGTTTTGTGTAATAATACATTTTTGACATTATAGCAAGAGCAAATAGAAGAAAAAAATTCGATTTGGAACTTTCAATAATAAAAAGAGAAGATTAGGATCCCACTGCTATACTGAATAGCAAAATAGAAGATTCTTCTATTATTGATTTCTTTTGTTTGAGTGAAGAAGATTTTTCAAGAAGAATAGAAGAATCCATTGAATCGACATGATTATCTTGTATAGTGTCTATTCGATTAGTAGCACTGTAAACTACAATGTCGTCCGCGTATAGCATACGTTTCTAAACAGTATCGTATCGGTGCATTAATGGTTCCTTGTTGTAGATCATTGGGTATATAGGAAATATGTTGTTGGACATTTCAGCTCCCGTTGTTGTGATAAAATTTCTATCGAATTGCATATCCAATAGCATGTATATCGTCATCAAATTTAAAAAATTTTAATTTAAATATTAGTCCACACAGATTCGAAGGCTCTCGCCATAGCAACCATAATTGCACCAGTGCACATATAATTATTTAAATTACAGCACACATCAGACGTTAATTTTGTGATCGCGTGATTCGTTGAATGTCCAAACCAGAAGAGATTATTGGTATTAATATGATTTTGAATTTTGTTGTGGACTATTATTTCGAAAATTTTACTTAAATTTGATAAGACCGATAATTTTCCGCTTTTTTTCGGAATCGAAAAAATTCGTGCGGTTTTCAACATGACGGGAACGATCTATTATTAAGTAGATTATTGAATATAGTGCAAATATCCGTAACGATTTCTTCTTGTAAGTATTTCAATACTATATTCGGTATTCTATCTAGACATGGTGTTACAGCACGCGAGTTTATCCTTCAGTTCATTAATGCTGATAAGATAATTTTCTGATCCTTGCTTGTTTGCCCGATTGTTGCAAGTAACCGTCGTCTTTGTGATTAGATTCACTCGTTCTTGTTGATGTTTTTCTTTTATAAATTGTACATGATAATGTGTTCGTGTGATGTTTTTTCAATTCTGGAATCCGATATGATTGGCTTTCTTTGATGTAATGTCCAAATTTGGTTGAGAATTGAAGCAGGCAAACGTGTTACTTGTTTTCGGAAGTTCATTTCAGTTGATATTCAGCGATTGCATTTTTCTTCTTTCATTTTCTTCAATTTCCAATATATTTACGTTATATTTCTTGTTTTGATCTCTACATACGTCTAATTTTCGAAAACATTTTTGAGTCAGGTTTTATAGCTTCGATTCTATTTTGCCAGTGTTGAGTGCACGGTTACTTGAATTTTAATATTTTCATTAATTAGTTGGTTTGTTCTTTTAATCTCAGCCTTATAAAACGTAATTTGTTGTATGTTGTTTTTTATATGACGTTGACGTTTTAAATATTTTAATTTTATAGAAACATGACATTTGTGTCTAAATAATTGTTTAATGGTGCTATTCGTGTAGCATTCCGTTTGATGTATTATGTTTGTGATTATATTTATATAGTTTTCCAGGTTTTTATCATTAATTTTTTTGCCATCAGAACCAATGTTAGTGCTGATCTGATGTTGGTTTTTATAAATTAAGTACATTTTCCGTAATTTTCTAGTTCACACAGCCCAATTGGTATTAACGAATTGATAGATTAATTTTTCTTAAGTCCATCTTCGTTCGCGTTTGTCGGTTCTATTTCCGAGCAGTTGATCTCAATTGACCGGTGATCACTTTCATAGAAATGCGGTGGAAATTTCCCATTATCGTTTGTGGTCATTTTTAATTTGCTGTCTGTTATGTAATGTACTGTTATTTAATGAAAAGTTGCACTGCTTATTCTGTTATGATTCGTAATGCTCCAATTCGAGTGTCGAGCATTCATATGCCCAGCATTATATAGTATTTATTGGTATTCATTAGCTCCAACGTGTTAAACATTCTCGTCCATTCCGTGACAAATTGTTGAACAGCTTCTGTAGTATTGTGCCCTCGATTAATACACCGAAATGCTTGTTGTTTTCTAATTTAATTTTGACGATAGTATTCTCCAGATCTTTACAATTTTGCAATTTGTGTTCAAAATGTATGCCTCGTTTAATTAGGATCGCGCTCCCTCCGCCATTTTTAAAGTTTTGTCGATCTTGAAATTTAGTTTAGTTTCGCACATTAACAAAATATTCGGTTGCTGTTGTTCCAAATTTTTTTAAAAATTTAGTCATCTGTTGATGCTGATAATCGAATTTACATTTAGTGCTAAAATTTTTTAATTTATTCATTGTTTGCGACATTACTTCATTTTTTTTGCCAAATTTGCGATTGTCAATACGTATTTATTATTTTGGGATACAATTTTTGCGTATGAACCGTTTTCTTCATTTACCAACGTGCTCTTGAATGATCTACGTAGGCGGATTCAGTTTTTTTTTTAATTTTATTTTTTAACTTTTATAGCATCTGTTGATAAATTGGATAGCCTTTAAAGGATGCCGGATGGCCCATCTTCTGACAGTTAACTCAGTAAATGTTTTTACGTTCAATGTCATTCGTAATTGTACATTCTCCTGGCATGTGTCATATGGTATTTAATGCACTGATATAATAAATAGCAATTACTTGCTGCATATCCAAATCTTTGGCAATTGCGGCATTGCATTATTTCACTCTTTTTTTGAGATGCTAACATGATGCTCTTTAGTAATTGAGGGTTTTTATTTGAAGATTTTCCGCTATATTTGTATTTGGTTCAAATTGCACCAAGTATACATATATAATGGTAATTTATTGGAATTTTTATTTGGCTGCTTCTTGACCATTTGAATTATTTGTATAATTTTAATATTTACATTATTCTCTTCCACTTCAGTTTTTGTTCCAGCAATGTCTTCTTCTTCGGTTAGGCCTCGGAGTACTAATATTTTAGAATGCAAGAAAATTGAGGTGAATTTTTACTATCACGGAGTTGTACAGGCACAACAAGCAGACCTAAACTTCCGCATATACTTTCTTGTTCCAGCAGTCAGGTTAGCTTGATTTGACGTGAACCAATGTGCAACATCTTGTTTATCGTGCTAAACCCCATATAAAATTCAATCTGATCGATTCCAAAGACTGTAGAGTACACATGCTTCTAAACTGCCGTCGACAAATTAAACCGGTGATCTGATGCATGATCGATATGTTGAGAAAAACAAATGCCGCGCCATTCTTCAATAAATACACCGAACAATTTTCCATCAGCATATTAAAGCTGCTCTCCATCCAAGCAACGGTTAAAAATTAAATAATTCACTTTTGAAATGGTGTATGGGCAAACCTCCAAGCTATTCAGTAAGCTAATCGAAAATCCTCTTTCTTCTCCACCATCAACCGTCACATAGAACGATCAATTACAAGACACCATGCAACATATTATATCAACATCTCAATACTCTTCGTAAAGGTGAATAAGGTTCGCACTGGAAAACAATTGTAAAACGAAGGCACCTATAAAAGATATTCGTCGGCTGAGTAGATCTGACCTACGGAATAATCAAATTTACTGTACAATTCAAAATAGTTCTAATTCAACGATTGTGAGATACACGTCTGGTGATAGTGATAGTATGTTTTGCATCATCACTTTTGTATTTCCATAGAAAAACGAATTGTCTAAAACCTGGAAACATGGAAAATTGGTGTAAAGCGCAGGACGAAGAACCAGAACGAACTTTATAAATATTAAAGCAGTCAACATGAAAATTTCAGCCCTCGTTTCGAAACAGAATTTATATAGTCAATTTTAATTCATGTCTACTTTGATGTGGCAGTGAGTTAGGTTGGGAGTCTGGCTGCATCACCCAAAGAGCACAAAATGTTTGCCAAGCATCCATTTAACTTGGTCTGCTAAAATCAAAATCAATTGGTAGAGTGAAATTACAAGTAAAAGTCCAATATACATTCAATCAATTTCAATCAAAAATTTGCAATTAGTACTTTCATCGATTACATAAACACACGATAATCTAGAACAATTTTAAATTCACAGACAAGCGCAAATATAAATAAAAATTGAGATGAGGACACCTAAAACTGTCTATCATTAAATTTCAAAATTCATATACAGCACATATAATTATTGTTGAATCATCAGAAATAATTAAGTTTCTCTCGAACTAAATATAAAGCACACAACAACAAAAGAACCACAGACATTAAAAAACCAACAAACATACGTTGAACTTTAAACTTGCCTGCCAAATAAACTAAAAAAAAAATTTTTTTTTTTGAAAATTTCAACAAATTCTTATCTCATCATTACTGTTATGTACCAAGTCTATATCTACATGGTCTAATGAACCATATGCACGTAATGTATATAACATACACAATAAAAAAATGTTAACCCAATTAATTTGCATGAATTGCGTGATCACATTTCAAACTCAAAATCAACACTTTACTTGCGTCGAGCTGTGTGTACAGAATTCCTTATCACTTCAAATACTTACAAAAACCAAAAGACAAAAAAAAATAAACAATTGAATCTCATAAAAGTAATATAACGACAATTTAAATAAAAAAAATAAAATAAAAATCCGATTTTCTTCATTTTTCTAGCACACCACCCCACCCGGCTTACCCTCCCCGCGTATACAATACGAAAGTATAAAATAAAAATGAGAAAAATTAATTCGATTTCATGAAATTAAGATAAATTGATTATCCTGAGGAAAAACGAGTATGGGGTATAGTAGAAGTAGTGAGATGAATGGAAAATTTGGGGGGCCAGGAAGAAAATGTTGAATATTTTAATATACGTATACAGTCGATGTAGACAAAATATGTATTAAAACAAGTAGAACGGGATGTTCGATTACGTCTAGACAATTGGAAAATTATATTATATTTTGTGTTCTACTTTTCTCTTTCTCTCTTTTTCGATTATGATCATCATTTCGTTTTCATCCATTCTTTACATTTTCAATCATGTCAAATTAAACAAATCAATCAAAATTAATTTTATGTTTTTATATCAAATTTCATGAAGGTAGGTAGCGTACTGTAGATCTACGAGTACGTATGATAAATCCATCATGTTGCTGCTAACGCGAATTTTGTATTGGCGCGTAATTATTTTTTAAAAATGTATAAAATTTTCTTTTTCCACTTACCGTGAATAATCTGTTTTGCATAATATCATCCCGCCTTTTGTATAACAACTAGAACCTATTTCTGCTAACATTGCATGACAATAATTACATTTTAGACATGAATTATGCCAGTACCTATCCATTGCATGAAGAAAAAAACGTTCTACTATTTTACCTGGAATGAAAAAAAAATAAAAATTTAATTAATTAGAAAATGATTTAATTATATTGAAAGTGTCAAATTTAATTTTAAACTAGAATATCGTTAATTCCTAGAAAAACAATTCACCGAAAAAATATTACACGAAAAACTGGAGCGTTATTTGCAGAAAACCAATTCATATCGTTGATGAAATTTGGTTCATAGTTAAATTTAAATTTTAAGATTCTTAATTATTAACCAAATACTTTGAGTTAACAATACTTATTCGAACTGTTAGCCTTTAAATTGTTTTTCTGTATATTCCTATTCTACGATTTCTGTCCTCACATTATACTATATTTTGCTTTGAACTGTGGTGTACATATACATATAATTGAGATTACGATTGAGAAGTATATTACAGCCCGCCCCTATACGCTGCCTAGTTGTTATCGTTGTAAACACTATGAGAATACAGGATATTTAAATATAATAATAAAAATATTAAACTATGATTATAGCTTGGGCAAACCACAGCAATTTTATTTAAAAAAATTGAAGTGTCCTAAAATTTCGAAGAATTTCTGAAAGGAAGAGTTTCCTCGTCAAACTATTATCTAAAACATAAACCAATAATTCACTTTGGTTTGAAAAAATTTCCTAAAGGTAACATACGTAATTTGACTGATTTAACGGTGTTTGAATGTTACACAGTAGATCAAAATCAAGTTCGGTGTGTATCTTAATGAATAAGTTCAGTTAGCAATGTCAATTATCTATGATCTTCAAAAATTCATGGTCGAGACCTATATAGATATATGAACATTATGATAATTGTTGTGTTAATATCAAATAATATCAAATCATATCAAATCACATCAAATTAAATCAAATTGTATTAAATAATATCAAATTATATCAAATAATAACAAATCATATCAAATCACATAAAATAATATCAAATAAATATCATAACATATAATATATATATATACACTAATATATATCATAATATATATCATATAATATATATCATAAATATATATCATCACAAATATATATCATAACAAATAATATCAAATCATTTCAAATCATATCAAATCATATCAAATCGTCATATCAAATCATATCAAATCATTTTAAATCGTATCAAACCATATCAAATAATATCAAATCATATAAAAATATATCAAATCATATCTAATTCATATCAAATTACATCAACTCGTATTAATTCATACAAAATTATATTAAATTAAATCAAATCATATCAAATCAAATCAATTTAAATCAGATCATATCAAATCATATCAAATCATATCACATCACATCAAATCATATCAAACATATCAAATCATATCACATAACATCAAATCAAATCAAATCATATCAAATCATATCAAATCATATCAAATCATATCAAATCATATCAAATCATATCAAATCATATCAAGTCATATCAAATCATATCAAATCATATCAAATCATATCAAATCATATCAAATCATATCAAATCATATTAAATCATATCAAATCATAACAAATCATAATAAATCATATCAAATCATATTAAAACATATCTAATCATAACAAATCATATCAAATCATATTAAATCATATCGAATCATATCAAATCATATCAAGTCATATTAAATCATATCAAATCATATCGAATCATATCACTTCAAACCATATCAACTCATATCAAATCATATCAAATCATATCAAATCATGTCAAATAATAACAAAGTAATATCAAATCATATCAAATAATATCAAGTCATATTATATCATTACAAATTATATCGAATCAAATCAAATCATATCATAACAAAATATATCAAATCATATCAAATCATATCAAATCGTATCAAATCATATCAAACAATATCAAATCTAATCAAATCATATCAAATCATATCGAATCATATCATATCATATCAAATCATATTAAATCATATCAAATCATATCAAGTCATATCAAATCATTCACTTCATATCATATCAATCCTTATTAAATCATAATAAAAAATATGAAACCATATAGAGACATAACAAATAATATCAAATCATATCGAATCATATCATAAAATATCAAATCATCATATCAAATCATTCACATCATATTATATCAATCCTTATCAAATAATAATAAACAATATCAAATCATATCTAGACATAACAAATCATATTAACTCATATCAAATCATGTATAATCATATCAAGTCACATCAATTCATATCAAATGACCAAATCAAATGAAATCATATCAAATCATATCATATCAAACCATATTAAATCATATCAAATCATATCAAAACATATCAAATCATTCACATCATATCATATCAATCCTTATCAAATCATAACAAAAAATATCAAACCATATCGAGACATAACAAATAATATTAAATCATATCGAATCATTCGAATCATATCATAAAACATCAAATCATTCACATGTTATGTCGATACTTACCAAATCATAATAAACGATATCAAATCAAAACGACACATAACAAATAACATCAAATCATATCAAATCAAGTCAGATCCAATCATATCATCAAATCGTATTACGAGTAAATCATATAAAAATATAACAAATAATAACAAATCATATCTAATCATATCAAATCATATCAGATCATATCAAATCATATCAAATCATATCAAATCATATCAAATCATATCAAATCATATCAAATCATATCAAATCATATGCGTTTCATATGATACGATCATATCAAATTATATCAGGTCAAATCAACTGGATATCATATCACATCAAAACATACTAAATTACATCAAATCATATCAAATCGTATCAAATCTTATCAAATCATACCAAATCATATTAAATCATATCAAATCATATTACATCATATTAAATCAAATTAAATCATATCAAATCATATCAAATCATATCAAATCATATTAAATCATATCAAATCGTATAAAATCATATCAAGTCATATAAAATTATATCAAATTGTGATGTATGTAGCAATACACCAATTTTGTATTCAAATTAAAGTACTAATACCCTTACATACAAGCGCACAACCTTATGGGAAACAGCTATTTGACAATATAAGCTAAACATTTTGTAAAAATTAGAAGAATCTGTATTTTGAAGTTACCAATAATATACTTAAAATTTCAATAAAATCATATACATAAAATTTAATTGTAATTTAAATACATTTAACTAAAAATATAAATTAATAAAAAAAACATAAAATAGTACAATATCTTATTCAGAGCTTTACAATTTAAACTAAGTGTTTACAAAAATATAAATTAGCCTAACCCTTAACAATATAATAAATTGTGCTTAGTGCATAAAATTTAAATATAATGGGTGCCCGCAGTGAAATATTTTAATAAAAAGTTATAAATATTCATCCCACATTTAATATTTATTACAAAATCATATCAAATCTTATAAGATCATATCAAATCATGTCAAATCATTTCAAATAATATCAAAGCATATCACATCATTTCAAATCATACCAAACCATATCAAACCATATCAAATCATTTCAAATCATATCAAATCATATCAAGTCACGTCAGATCATATCAGGTCAAATCAACTGGATATCAAATCACATCAAGTTTTACTAAATGATATCAAATCATATCAAATCATATCAAATCATATCAAATCATATCAAATCATATCAAATCTTATCAAATCATATCAAATCATATCAATCGTATCAAACCATATCAAATCATATCAAATCATATCAAATCATATCAAATCATATCAAATCATATCAAATCATATCAAATCATATCAAATCATATCAAATCATATCAAATCATAGCAAATCATATCTGATCATATCAAATCATATCAAATCATATCAAATCATATTAAATCATATCAAATCACATGAAATTATTTCAATCATATCATACGAAATGAAATCACATAATAATATCATAGCAAATCATATCAAATCATATCAAATCATATCAAATCATATCAAATCATATCAAATCATATCAAATCATAGCAAATCATATCAAATCATATCAAATCATATCAAATCATATCAAATCATATCAAATCATATTAAATCATATCAAATCACATCAAATTCCTAAACTCTTATGAAATTATTTCAAATCAAACCATATCATATCAAATCATATCAAAACATATCAAATAATATCAAATTGTATTAAATCATATCAAGCCATATCAAATCAAATTAAATCATATTGAATCATAACAAATCATACGAAATCATATGATATATCAAATAATATCTACACTGAGAAAAATTTTGGTTTGTAAAATTAAAAAACGAAGTTTTTAATTTCTCAAAATTATAAATTTTATTGAATTTCAAAAGTATTTTTTTGAAATTAAATGAAATTTTTGCAAACTAATAAAAAGCTTTTTTTATTTTAAAAACATATTTTGTAAAATGATTTATAAAATACTTTTTAAATTTAAAAAGTTTATTTATTTAAACATAATAATTTATTTCAAACGAAGTGTTTTAGCATTTATTGTTTTGCCAGAAATCCCGTTGTATTATTTTTCAATTCGTCTATATTTTATTTATTATTTTAAAGCTTTTTCAGCTTTTTATATAATTCGCCAAATCGATATGTTCTTGTGTTATACTAAAGGTATGAAGGTTTGAATTTTTGCAGCTTGGTCGTTGCAACCTAATGAGTACTGACTGAGTATAACAACTTTTTATCAGTACGAAACGAAACCAAACTGCCAAAAAAGAATTTGAGGAGGTTCTTAATTTCTCATTATACTTTTTTAAGGGTTGTGCTTGTGTGCATTGTTACACAACGGCCCTGAGGGTTAAAAATTGGGGAGGGGGAGTTAATTTTCTACTTTTCGTGGTAGATATGTTATGTTCTTATGAGTAGGATGACCCTTTGGTTTTGCTGGCTTATCAATGTTTAAGACTGTTCAAGTCACTGACTTGAATAGTCGGAAACATTGATTACTTTGATTTAAAAATATTGTGGCATTTGTTAAAAATTAAAATAAATCTTTTAAAACTAACCAATAGTTTTTTTATTCTTAAAAAACAATCTCTTAAAATTTAAGAAAACTATTTGACATAAGTAAGGAAAGTTTTTTTGAAAATAAAAACAATTTTTTATTTTTATAAACAAATTTGGTGAAAAAATTTATTTTAAAAATAAAAAGATTATCCTTTTGATTTTAAAAACGAGACTTTTCGCCTAAAAAATATATGTATATTTTTTGATTTTATATGAATATTTTTTTATTTTTACTGTTTTTTTTTCTCAGTGTAATCATATCAATTCAATTCCAATTATATAGTATCAGATCATGTCAAGTCAATCAAATCATATCATATCAAATCATCATATTAAATCTTATCAAATCATAATAAACCATATCAAATCATTCGAATCATATCAAAACTACTAGTATTAAATCATATCAAGTCACATCAGATCATATCTAATTATATAGGTCAAATCAACTTGTATCAAATCACTTCAACTCATATTAAATTACATCAAATGATCCAAAATAATATCAAAACACATGAAATCATAGCAAATCAAACATTTTAACAATATCAAATCATGTCGATGGTATTATCCGCCCGAGCGTATCGTTTGAAGCTATAACCAGCACCTTTATTTTTTTTTTTCAAATTTGTTAAACGGTAATGTGGTCCAGATCTGGACTGTAAGGTAGATGCGGGATTTCATTGAATTCGCAATCTCGTACTGCGATTTGTGTAAAGTTGTTATTTATATGTATGTTCATCTTATATGAAAGACGTATATGTAAGACTTCATACTCAGACTTATATGTAAGATTTCATGTTCCTTTTCCTGCTAGGATCATTCAATGTATGCAAAAGCACCTCATAATAATCCCCGGTTATTGTTATGGTTTTATGAGGTAAGTAGTCAACAATTAAAATTCCTGGTTGAATGATGGGTGAAACTTTCTCGGAATTTATTTCTATATGCTAGTAACTTGTAGGGAATGCTGTTTCCATTTTGGCTCATACAGTGCTGAATCTACTTTTTATCACCAGTGACTCTCTGGTTTATAAATTTAACCGGATCGTCTTCATTAATTTCTAGAATTATCTTAAAAGTTTCCACTAGACATTTTTTTATTCCATAGTCAATATTTGAAGAAGCAAACTTGCACTAACTTCCGACAGCTTAAGTTGATTATATCAAATGGTGCTAACCGAAGAATGATTCGTCTGTCTCACAATATAAGACCGTCGGTTAAAATTACCATTTCGCGAGTAATTGCGTGTGTCGGTCTTTTGCTGCGGGGCCATCTTCTAGTCTTTCATAAATGTTTAAAAAGGAGAACCCACTTCGTTAATGAGATAAGAAGGATCCTCCATAAATATTTTTCGCGCTTCTTTCGTTATCCTTTGATCGATTTGCCTTTCTAAGGAATTATCACAAAACGATGTTCAATAATTTCAAATTTTTTAAAATTGTCAAAACCGGAGTTCATTCAATCACTCACAGAAATTAAATGTAAAAAATAATTTGCATGCATCTATTTTATCGGTGAAAAAATAGGGTAATAAAAAAAAGAAAAGAAAAATGTTCTACTATAGTTATTTCATATAGATTTACCAAACCTATTGAATCCCTCTCGTACTTTTCAAAATATTTGCAGAAAACGTAAAATGTAATATGGAGTTTGTCACTTCTGGTGCACCAATTTCGGCCAAAAATTACTGGCATTTCGCAATTTATGGAAAAAGCTTAAGTACGAAGTTCTATTTCGATCAATCACTCCGTTCGGTCTGTACAGGTGCCGAATTATTTATGAAAAACGGTTTGTTGTCAAAAATCGTCATTTTCGTTTAAAATTTTAAAAACTAATGTGGTCCGATAAGTTTGCAAATTTAATTTAAAATCTAGTTCTTATAGTTTTCTACTAAATGATAACTTTTATAAAAAAAATTGGCAAAAACCGAGGACGCTCTAATGGAAGCTGTCATTTCCGTGGGCCAATTCCATCCAAATATCACTAGGATCTCCCAGTTTATGGAAAATTGGGATTATGGAAAAAGCTTACGTATGAAGTTTCATTTCGATTAATTGATCCGTCCGGTACAGCTCAGAGGTTGAATTTATGTTGAAAACCAGTTTTTGATTAAAATCGTCATTTCTGCTAAAATTTTGGAGAACTCATGCGGTCATCATTATTCTCATAAATGATGTACTTTCAAAATATTTGCAAACAACCAAAAAGCTCCTATAGAAGCGATTTATTTTTTTGTGCACTGCATCCGGTTCATTTTTTTGAGAAATCATTATTTTTCTAAACTCAACCACAAGTATCCGGGAGTACACCCGTTATAGTCATTTTGACAAAAAGTGTAGAAAGATAATGTGGTTAGTGATTTTCATGTGAGCAAAAAAAGTTTAATAAATTATTGTATTTGTCAGAAATTTATTTGGATTAAGGTAATGCAATATTGACTTGTATTGACTTCCACAAACGTTACACAGACGAGCAGGTGGAGTTTAGTCACGCTGGGCGTGGGTTGTGATAGCGGACGGAAGTTTTTGGTCGATTGTGGTATGTAGTGACCTTTGTTTGAAATTTTGGAACATTGGTTACAAGGCGATCATTCGAATATAATTGAGTCGGACATTTAATGACTTTAGTTTCCTGGGTGGAAACTTCCAGACAATTCCAGAAACATTTTATTGTTCCGGTAGATTTAGGTTGATTGAGGCAATCATTGTGATTTTATTAGTATTTGATGGTTCCATAGGGAAGCCTTTGAGAAGTTTGTTCGCGTTCGCGTTATGTGCCCAGTGTGACTAGACCTATAGAGTTACCGAAACTCTACAGGTCTACTCTACACTTCTAGTCAAAAAGTCTTCACTTGAGACAGGTAAAACATAAAAACCTGACCCTCCTCATCTTTAAGGCGATTGGAAGGATGGACTAAACAAACAAATCTTTGTATGTCTTTTTCATCTTCATGGTGATAAAAGAGAAGAAATAAGAATGTTACTTATCTTTAATAGCAAACTAATTGTTTTTTTCACAGACTGGTCAAAATATTATCGGGAATTAGAATATTGGGAATTGGTAAGTATAGAGAAAAAAAAATCAAACTGGTATTCGTTGTGTAGCGGCAGTTTGCTTTTGTAGTTCTTCTATTATTAGTACATTTAACATATCCTTGTAGAATTAGAAACCCTCGTAGGGTCAGGATACCTAGTCAGTTCGGTCACCGAATCGTGTCTCAGGTAGAAACAATTCTTGGGTGATTAAGTGATAATCGGAAGAAGTAGTGGTAGCTTGCACGCGCTCAAGTCATTCAGTTGCTGCGTTATCAAACGAATGTATCAACTATGAACATGGACATATTAAATTGCATGTGGTATGCTGGGTACCATCATAACAACTGCCTGTTATTCCGCGACAATTTGCGGCAAATATAACCATCAAAACCGGTAAATTATTTTCTTTTTATGATCAATAATCATGTTAACGTAAATGATAAATTCTTAGTTTCAGCAGAAGTAATAATTCTACAATTCTGACATTGATTCGGAACCACCGTTTCATCTTATAATTTCATTAGGTTCCGAAAAGGTATATAAATTAGATTTATACAACGTTTAACAGAAGCCGTCAGAAATCATGGCATGTATACAAGTCTCGCATACACTTGTAAAGTTTTGCTTCTTATGGTAATAAATTTAAAGCACAGTATTAAGTTCACGTAATCTATATATTAACAGCATCTGCAATATTTTATATACCTCATGTGTCACATCTCCCTTCATATTCGTAATAAGAAGATGGTACTATAAAGAGTAACAACAAAATTATAAGTAAAGGGGTGCAACAGTCCGATATCCATACATTGGGAAATATGTTATTATGTACATTAAATTCGACTGGACCGTATGTAAATTGAACTTAATGCGTTTTGAGAGGGGTCGCAAAATGTATAATACTTAGAGTATCCATAAAAATGATAATTGTATTAGGGTTAACTATTTTATAATTTGGGTATTACTTACTTACTTTCGAAAATGCTATTGTATCTCAACGGAACACATTTTTGACTGTCAATTAGACAACATATGATACACATAAAGGGGAACTTATACTATGAATGTCACGTGCAAATAGTGTTATCGTATCGTAACAGAGAATATTTCAAAAATATTAATTTGAAGACGTTTTAGATATCGAGCAAAAACTCAATAAGGTTAGATGTTGTATTTAACCTGTTTTTGTCTTAATAAATTAATAAATATTTTAAATTTAGAGAGTAAGAATTCTTAAAATTTTAGTTTTTAAAAAACTGTTACGAATTTTTCTTCACATACATAGATATAACATAATTGGTTCCATCATCCCAATGGACGCCGGTTCGACCCTAGTCAAAGACTAATTTTATTGGGGCAATTCTCATTCTTTATGGATGGAATGGAGTAATCTGGAACAGTGAACGTTCCGTTATACAAAAACTAACCTTCCCTGTATATCTAAGACACCAAATTTTCTGGTTAGTATCTAACTTTTGGCTTTTGTCTAAATTACATGGCAAAGAAAACGATTTAAATGAGTTGAATTTCTGTTAATGCATTGCAGAAACCATCGAAGACCAATAAATTTTAAATTGGCGCTCTGTTACAAGAAAATCTCCATTTTCAAATTTCGGTTTCCCGGAGGGAAACTAAACATATACCCCTTCGAAGGCCACAAGAGGCAGGTTACTGCCACAAGAGACTCATAATATACTTTATTTATGCAATAATACGTTAAAAGAATCAAACAAAATAAATAAGAAATAAAATCATAACTGTGTGCTTACATGCAGGAGCGTATAATGTCGTTTGAAAATAAAAATAATCGATCGTCATAAGAGTGTTGTTTACTATAGTAAGGGATAAGTATCGATAAGCAACTAAGAGCGAAAATGTTCGCCTAGAGTGTTGTGATATTCAATATCTATTATGGAAAATTCGCGCTTAACCATTTCATTTTCTCGAAATTTTCTTTTATTATTTTGTTATTAGCTGTCAAACTTGGAAAAATTGTTAAAATTTGTGACACAATAAAAAAGTTTAATCCATAATCTTCTGCCTAATTCGTCTTTTCCGGTAAAAATTTAAAATATGTTCTGAACTAAGTTTGTTTCAAATTTAATTTTCAATCTATTTTTATTTTTAATCGTTTTTTCTAAAATGCTATTATGTATTTTTCAAAATATTAGCAAAAAATGTATAAGTTCTTATGGACCCTGCCACTTCCGGTGGACCGATCTAGAGCACACATCGTTGGGATCTCACAAGTTCCAATTTATGGAAAAAGCTTAAGTATGAAATTTCATCCCGATCAATTAATTCGCATGATCTGTTTACAGTAAAATTTTACTGAAAAAACAGTTTTTTGTCAAAAATCGTCATTTCCGTTTAAATTTTGGAGAATCGATCAGGACCGGTATTATTGAAAAATTTATTTAGAATCTATTACTGCATAGCCGTTTTTCTAGTAAATAATATACTTTTCAAAATATGTACATATACAAAAAACGAAAAAGTCCCTTTTGATACTGTCACTTTCAAGGTAAACACGAAAAAGCTCTTACGGAAGCTGTCACTTACAGCGAACAGATTTTGGCCAAAATTCACTGGGATCTCCCAGTTTGTGAAAAAAGTTTAAGTAAGAAATTTCACCCCGAACAATCATAGCTGTAAAGGGTTAAATTATTACCGAAAGAAAGTTTTTTGGCAAAAACCGTCATTTCCACATAACATTGCTTCAAAATAAATTTAGAACTTTTTAATTCATAATCGTTTTTCTTGAAATACCCATCAAAATATTTGCAAAAGACATAAAAGCTCCTATTGAAGCTGCCACTTCCGATTCAGGCCAAAAATCACTAGGAGCTTCCAAGTCCCAATTTATAAAGAAGCTTAAGACTGTTACGACTATTTTTTGATCATAACAATCATTTCTTTGCCCACGAACATTCTTGGTATTTTATTTCTATGGCAAATCTCTTGTTGTGTCTGAAGGTAGTGCCACCTGTGTACGAACACGTGTCGTGGGTTGTACTAAAATATTTTCCATCATGTGGACGTGTTTTTTGAACTCTCGTATTTCTCCCTAAGCAAACGAAAAACAGAGAAGAAAAAAAACATTCTTCTAGAACGTTTTGGCGTTTTGTGCGGGGCGAGAATTTTTTTTTTAGTCTTGAGTAGTGTTAAGAAGTCTCGTTTTGAATGTATAAAATTAGAGACAGAATTTTTTTTTTTTTTGGTTAGTGATAAAAGGTCGTGTGTTAAAATTTTGGGAAATTGAGTTATAGTTTTTCCGCTTAATAATAAATGCGATAAATGACAAAATCAATGATTAAAGGAATTTGTAAAAAATTTGCATGGGATTATTGTAATAAAGTATAATATGTGTAATAAAAATTATGTTTCGTGAGCAGTGTGAAAACGAATAATAAAGTTTTTGTATTTTTATAAATGGTGGTGCAAACAAACAAAAACGAAGCAGACATTTTGTTTTCGTTAATCCAGTGACCCAATTAAGGGCGATGTTTTTCTGCTGTATTTTTTTTTGGTGTTACATTAAACACGAGTTATGGAAGTTTATCGATATTTGAAATCTGATTTTTAAAAAAAAAAATTTGAAAAACAAAGTGTTGTTCGCTGTTGCTTGGTGTGACGGTTTTTCTGGCAAGTAAAGAAATTTAACGGTATCGGCGTCAAACATTTATTGGTGGCCGTAACAGTTAGTTAAGGTGAGTCGCCACGCGGAATTCGGTATTCGAATGGCCAGCTGAGGCCACTTCAACGGTATCGGCGGTTTACGGTGAACCAACGCCCAACAATAAATTATTTACGAGGCCAGCTGGGCTATTTGTAGAACTTTATGTGAAGACGGAAGGACGACCAACTCTCAGTGCCCAACCAGGCAAAATTTAAGGCGGAGAACGCCCAACAATACTGGTGGTCAACCGGCCATTAAATATTTCGAAAGGAAAAAGGTCGCTCCAACGAAACACCAAAATATATATACAGGTTTTGGCGAGCCCGTGCCCAGGTGTCCGGGTGGGCGTGACACCTGTGGCATGACGGCCGCGCAAGGCCGCAACAGTATACTATATAGTATTAAGGAACGGTTTTGTTTGGCTTTATTTTATTTTTCTATTTTTTTTTATTTTTTTTTTTTGATTTTAAATTTTGATTTTCCAATAAAATATTTTTGTAATCTCGCACCGACGTGCACTGGTCGTGCGCATGCTCGGAGTGCACATTGGTATCGCTTCAATCATTTTATGCGGTCCCGTTCCTTCGTCGTATCTCGGTTTGTTGTATTCTGCTTTTGATTTCTCGTTTCTCCATTTTGAGTTAATTTCTTTCGTTTTGATTTTTTTTTTTTATTATTTTAGAATGAATTACTAATCATTCTTCGGTTCGGTGTGATGGGAGCGGAGATTTTGTTCCGTGTTGGCGTGTCGTCTGCAGTCCCTTGGTGCCCGCATCCGAAAGCGAAACCACCGCTCTGCGCTGTTTGAGTTCGAGTGGATGCGCGCACCAAGGCACCTTACTCTGTTATAATTGTTTGGTGTCGTTCCTCGGGATTCGGCCGGCGAATTTCGGCGGAACTCCGGTTTTTATTCTTATTTATTATTTGCGTTATTTTTAATTTTTTTTTAATTTTCTGTAATTACTATTTATAATCATGGTGTAAGCCAGGAGCCACGCAAGCCTCAACCCCCACGACCCATTGCACTTCTCCTTGAGTTGTAGCTGGCAAAACATCACCGTGTGAAGTCTTTGCGTGTGTTTAGATAAAATCTGCAGAATGGTGTTGAACCATTCTGTAACAAAACTGTACATGTACCAAATTTTTACTGAAAAAGTTTTTTGATAGAAATCGCAATTTCCGCTTAAATTTAAAAAAATTGAGAAAAAGCTCCTATGGAAGCTGTCACTTCCGGTGGAAAACGAAAACCTCCTTTTGAAGAAGCCATTTCCATAAGACTGATTTCGGAGAAAATTCACTGGAATCTCCCAATTTATGGAAAAAGCTAAGCTTGAAGTTAATTTGTCTGGGCTTTCGAGAAGTAACAACTTTTAGTTTGTATGACACCACACATACATAGACACACATTCAGAAATTTTTTTAAACTACTTTTGATTATGGCAAAATCGAACCAAATAACCGATGAAAAATTCGGGTCGATAAATGATTCAAAAGTTTGAACAAAAAATTCAAGAAAACTCAATTTCTGGAAACCTATGACAATGTAGGAGAAACCAGCAACGAAAACCGCGTGCAATTAGAGATTGGCCATAAACGGAGCTAAAGTTAGGAGTTGAAACGTTTCGAGGAAGATCTTCGTTACTTTAAAACAAATGGAATAACGTTCCACATATTCTAGACGGTACAATAAACCGAAGCTACCAACATTCGATAGAACAACTTTGTTTAGAATTTTTAACGTCCAATTCTGGAACGACGGCTAATAAAATACATGAATAATACCAAGGCGTGTTCAAAATGTACAAAAGTTATAACAAAGATGCTGTAACGGAAGTGACACAACCGAAAACTATGTAGTCTTGAATACAAAAGACGCTTATATAAAAAACATAAAACTTTTCACGGAATACAGAATCCGTCACTTGAGAATTAAAAAAACCACCACAATAATAATAAACCACCAATAATAATTCACAACGATCAATATTGATGGAGACCCCCGCATGCCATCAAGAAGAGGTACCTGACGGCATGCGGGGGTCTCCATCAATATTATTTTTTTTTTTTTTTGAGTATAACCCAAAGGAATTGCAAGCAATAAACAGGAATATCAGATTATAGTATTATTGATTATAGTATACGGTGTGGAATGACATTTGTTAAAATTCTAAACAAAGGTGGTTCTCGCGCCAAATTTATTTAGATCATTTTGTAATATATCCGAGACATTCTGGGTTGATATTTGTTCGAAAATTATCGATGTTCTAATTTTTGATAACGTAACCAACCTCATTAAAGGACATATTAAAAAATATTGGTCCAAAGGAACTGCCTTGAGAAACACTAGCTGTTGCAATAAAAGGAGCGGAAGTTGAGGATCTGGAGTACTCTATATCTAAGATTTTTTTATACGAGTCAACTCAAAGTAGTTGTGGTGGGAAGCCAGGGACTTAAATTTAAGCATAATGGTGTTAGGGGAAACCTTAACAAATGCTTTACTGAATCTGTCTTCACAACATCAACCTCATTTCGTGCTTCTATGGTGTTTCGAGTAAGTGATATAAATTCTATTAGATTGATCGATCGACGCAGTTAGTTTTGCAGGTAGCCTATAAAAAGGCTATATAAATATTCTAGCCTGTATAAATATTCAAAAATACAGTTGAGGAAAATTATTTAAGAGGATTGTAAGCGGATGATCCATACTACAAATTCATCTTTTAGGAAAATTGATGGTGATCAATCTGGACCGGACGATAACTCGTCTCTTAAGTTGTTTATTTCCCAATCACCGTATTATAATCGATGTCAATAGATATTAGGGATATTTGAGTACAACCATCCAAATATTTAGCTCGGGTTCAAGTTGGCTACTAAAAAAAAAAGATTAAAAAACGGCTTGCACACGGCGAATATAGTTATTGTAAAGCTCATTAGATAGGCTGCCAAAACCATTGTAGGCGATCAGATGTTCAGAATAAACACATTCTGATTGAAATTTTAAAAATATATACCGACGTTTGTATCGGAGATTACGCGGAGAAAGCGAGGATAACTCATGTTCGATGAAAATGAGTACAATGTCGACATAAACATTTAAAAATAACAGCATAGAAGTGAACCGTTAAAGAATCAATATCGCTGTTATCATTTAAAATGGCGTCAAACAAAACGGATTTTGTTCAACAGGCTATAGAAAGTTGGTGGTGAATTGGTGCTAAAAATGTGTGAAATATACAGTGGTAAAAGAAATGAAATGAAAAGGAATGTGGCAGTATTATGTAAAGACCATTCCATCATCAAAAGTTGGTATTTGGGATACGTGAATGGAAACAATTGTGGGGTTGACAATATACAACGAGCTATGCAAGAGAGTAGGATAATGTTAAAACGATGGAGGACGACTACATGGTACACGAATAAACAGAGTTCAGGACGAAGAAAAGGTGTGATAGCTAGGCGTTCAGCTGCTTCGGATGGAACCCGACCAACGCACATTGGCAGTGTCATGGATCACCGAGCGCAAGGTAGGGGATAAATCTGTTTGTTTAAAAATGTAAGATTATAAGATTACCACACATCCACCTTTACCCTGAATTAAAATTTAAATTCGCCGAAGTATTTAGAACCGGCGGTTGCCAAAACAATATGTAATTCGCAGTTTAAAAAAAATACCGATCACATTTAGGTTTCTAAGCAATAGTGCCATCTATCAATATTTGGTATAATCTATGCATGAGATCAGTATCAACAGCAGTTGGACGTTTAAGGTTGCTGAAGACCCCCCATTCACGTAGGAAGAAGTCACCAGTGCTCTCAATTGCTTTAAACGTAACAATAGTCACCAGGATTTGACCACTTGAACGCTAAGATATTTCAAATTGCTAGGCTATTGAAGATGCGATAGTCCACCTAATTAACAATACAATTAAAATCGAAAGTTCTAAATATTTTATAGGTATATTACTGGATATCGCCGGATCATTTGATAACCTCACGTGACCTAGCATCATCGGAAGTTTATCTGTCTATAATCTCATAGAGAGACATGTATGATTCTGTTACTAAGCAAAGAACGTCCTCAAGGCTATATTGTAGGTTCTTTGGTCTGGAATGTCATGTTTAACACAAGCATCATTAATCACCTTGATGAAATTGCATACGCAGATGGCAAGATCATTCCGATGCATGGCAACGCGAGACTCGAACTTCATCATCGGGATAAAATCGGAATAAATACTGTTGACCAATGGTGTGTAGCAAATAAAATGTCAGTATCTGCAGAAATACAGTGACGCTGAAGTTGAAAGGCAAATTTTATTACTGTCGACATGCAACAATATTAAGCGGTCGAAACTCGAAAATGGTCAAGAGTGTGAGATATCTAGGAGTTGACCTTGATGAACGTATGGGAGTATCTTCTTAGAGTCTGTGAAAACGCTAACAAAGCTACCCCACCCGCGCTATTCACGTATACCGCGGCTGCATGGTATGATAGACTAAACTGTCACCGCATCAGATCATTAGGAAGTGCTCGGAGGCTTACTAACCAGTGTCTAAAGATGCTGTTGTGGTTCTAAAAAGCGAGCGCACATGTACAAAATAAGAAGATGTGCTCTAAACAACCTACATAACTCTGTACATGTTGCAGATAGTGCGCTAGCCCAATAGCGTTTGATCTATGGCAAAGATGGTGGACTGAGTCGGCAATGGTAAGCATATATTTAAGCCTTTATTCTCATAGTTGTATCACTTCATGTAACGTGCCTATGGATGTTCTTGGTTACTAGATTATATGGTAGATACTCGATCGGCTAGCACGCAAACAATTTGCTAGCAGAAATCCTGGCTACTCAGTCAATTTTACCAAGAAAATTTGAATTTCAAATTACATTTTTTCTAAAATTTTCGTTTATTTTTGCAATTGCACAGTAAAACAACACAAAAATTTGCTTTTCATTTCTTGAAGCCGCAAAATTTACTGTGTATCGCAAAAAACAAAAGTTTTATACAAACATAATTTGAAATATAAATTTCCTTGCTAAAATTGATCGAGAGGCCAGGATTTCGACTATAGCAAATTGTTTGCTTGCTAGCCGAGTATCTACCCCAATATGTTTGAGATCTATGTTCGCCGCCTTTGTTTGCAATTTTTTTCATTTATTTGTCGCGTCAAAATTTCAAGTGATATAAATTGATGGTTTTTAATGATTCAGTAACCTAGAGTCTACAATATGCAAATTCACTAATATTTTATTTTTGATCAGGGTATCAATGTATGTGTGAGTATTTTATATAAATTTTGACACTATCAGCAAAATATCAGGAGGCTATTTCACGATAAATTTACATGATATTATTACGAAATGGCATTCTTTTGAGGTTATGTTTCATCATTATAAATTTAATTTTCAGTGTGAAGACATACATTTTTGTTATAGTATATTTATTTAACTCTGTATTTTGTGTTAATATATCGAAATTCGGTATTTTCCTAATTCGTGTTAATTTTCTTTAGTATATTTAATTTTTTCAATAGACGTCTGCCCATTATTTTTTTTACGAATCAACACACGAATTTAACCACAAACTGATGTCTCACCCTTTAAATTAAATTTTTAATGATGAAACATAACCTGAAAAGGATGACATTTCGTAATAATATCATGATAATTTATGGTGAAACAGCCTCCTGATTATTTGCTGATAGTGTCAAAATTTATATAAAATACTCACACACACATTGATACCCTGATAGAAACAATCAGTGAATTTGCATAGTGTAGACTCTAGGTAACAAGGAATTTTTATAAAGCAGCATACTAACGTCGAATTCTTTTTAAACAAAATGTTGACCTCAGATCAAGAAAATTAATAAAAATGCAATAAATGCACATGGTGTTTCAACCGAATTCACCACAATGACACTGATTTTTGTGATCTGAGAGCAAATTTTTCTATGAAAAAAATTCGCCATTAGATTTGACAGCCACAAAAAGTTTTGTAAACAATTATTTTGTAACGGTCGATTTAATAATCTAGTAACCAGAACGATGAGTTGGCACATCGTGATACGACTAAGGGAATAGAGGCGTTGGCTTCACTCCCGACATCAAAGCAAGATTTAAACTAAAAAAAACTCTAACGAGCCAATTAATCTCTAAACATGGTAAGTTTAAAACCTACCTAAAGAACGCGAAGGGAGACGAGTAAAGTTTGAAGACGCTGAGTTGGGGGCGTTATTGGGTTTAATCCTAGGATCATGATTTATGCCAAACTCAAGATCAGATTGCTGAAACTTTGGGAGTGATTCAACAAGCTATTCAAAACCTTCTCAAGACCATGGGTATATGGCACAAAAACAAGGGAATTGGGTTTCGTATGAACTAAAGCCAAGTGACGTCGAACGTGGTTTTTTCATGTGCGAACAACTGCTCCAAAGACAAGATCGGAACAATTTTTTTTTGCATTGAATCGTGACGAATAACGACAAGTGGATCCAGTACGGCAACAAACAAAACCCAAGCATCATCTTCAACCGTCAAACCGCGAATATTCGTGGCAAAAAGCTTATGCAGAGCATTTGGTGGGATCAGTTCGGAGTGATCTACTAGGAGCTACTCCAGCCCAACGAAAGCATCACTGGAGAACGTTATCAACAACAATTTATGCAATTAAGTCGAGCCTTGAAGCTGCAATGCCCACAATATGCCAAAAGACATGACAAATTGATCTTTCAGCACGACAACGCACGAGCAGTACTTCACTGTTTGCGAAGGATCCAGGTGAACTACATACAATATAACCACATTTTAAAACTAAATATAAAATAATCCTTAACTTCATTTTTAACCTAAAACTTATGCCTTAGAATTTTAAGGAATATTAAATTTAAATTGCTAATCAAAATCTAGTTGTTGAATTCATAAGCAACTATTGCATTTAGATAAACTATGTAGTTGACATTTATAAAAAAAAACTATTTTGTAGAAAATTAAACAAACAAAAACAAAATGTGAACTTACCCCCACAACCGCCACAATGTTTTAGTGGCCCATTATTATTATTCATCTGATGGAATCCCTGTTGCTGCTCCATCGACATTGGCTGTGCATGCCCATTATGATGTCCACCACCTAATGGTGGATGATAATTATTATTATCCGGACTTGGTGGATGGGGCGATGATAGATCCGAATACGGATGATAATGAGGATTCATCGCCAGAGACGCTGCCAGCTTGATAAATTTTATTTTACAAATTTTGACGAAAAAATAAAAAAAAATGGAAAAAAGGAAAATCCAAAATCCAACAAAAACAAAATTAATTTAAACTCAAATAATTTTTCTTGAGTTTTTCACTATACACAGGGAGGTACACAAGTAAACACAAATTATTTATTTATTTTTATTTTTAATCACAACACTTGTATTATTAATTAAAATCACTTTTGCTGTTGTTATTATTAATTTGTATTTATTTAACAAATAAATAAACCTTTTTTTTACCTATAAACTATATTTACACGGGGGTTAACCTTTTACACATTTTCTATTTATTTATTAAATATATGTTCGATGATTACCGAAACAACCTGTAGGTTTTCCACAAATTTTCCAACACACACGTAAAATTATTATGTATATTATTTTATATATATAGACAGTAGGATAATAATGATATCCTTTTTTTTATTTTTATATAATAACGAATCGCAATCAATATCTCCACGTAGCCTAGGATAGAGCGTTCTATATCCTTAATCCCATTTTTGCTGTGTTTCGTAACGTTTATATCCAAAATACACTCGATGTGTGTATATATTATATAAGTGTGTATATGTATGTTCCTGATAAATAAAGCTGTTGTTATCGTTGTGTTCTGAAAATAGAAATGAAAAACAAAATATAAAATAATTGATTAATTTTCGTATTTTGGAAAAAAAAGCAAAAAAAAAAAATTCTTAATTTAGAAAATGAAAAACACAAGAACGAGTGAAAAACACTAAGGAGAGGGGATGGGCTTTTCTGGGTGGGTGTATATATATAAATAATAATTGGGGTTTGGGTGTACGAATATATACATATATACGAAATATACAGAGAGAATGACTTATGCTGTTATTACATGATAAAATATAAAATATTTAATTACAAAACAATAGAGATCATTAATCGAATATTTTCCAACCCCCATACTCATTTTCATTTTGTTGTTGTTATATTGGGCTGTTTCCTTCTATGTATATTTTTTTTTTCGTTTAGTTGTTCAGTTAGGATTTAGGGGTGGCTGGCTGGCTGATTGTGACTTAAAATAATTGAAATAATTTAATTGAATTTACCCTTGTAGTTTGGAAAATGTAAAATGGCAAAAAAAAAGATTAAATTAGACTATTCCAATTTTGTGGTATTCTCTCTATGTTTTATTATAGGGGCAAGCGAGGGTGGAATTGTTGTAGAAATGAATATAATGTAAATTGAAAATATACAAAAAAAAACACATTTTCCGAAATTAAATAAAAAATTAATTAATTAGAAGACATGTATTATCTCCATATATATTTGACATACTACGTATTGAGAAATAATTTTATGCAAATTATTTTATGTAGTTTATATTTATGATATGCATAAAGCGTGTCGAACTGCTGGTATGAAGCTCCTCACCATATTTTTCATGAAAGTCATGATCTCGAAAATAAATGTAGGACTCGGTAAACAAAAATAGTTCAAACAATATTAAAAGCACCCATCAGGGGAAGAGTAACAGTGAAATTTTTAACATTTACAAAAACTAAATCAAAAAACTTTCGCCGTTTGCCGGACCAGTGTCCGATGCAAAATTTTCAAATATTATTCAAAAAAACCTCTCGTATATTGCACTTTCTTATGGAAATGGGAGAACCTTAAATCCTCTTGTTTTATACTCTCGTCTTGTTGATATCAAAGAGTATATGTTATTATGAAAGTTTAATTTGCGGCACATGATCTGTTCTGGGGTTCGCTTTTCACATCTATCTTAAGCAGTAACCAAATCAAGGACCAACTATCTGCGTAACACTCATACTGTTTACGGATGATGATGGGTTAACCCTTGAGTTTTGCACTCTGACAGGAGGTCATAATTGTGTTTATTTTCATCACCGATCATAATCAGATGCACTTTTATATCCTGATCCAAACGGCATCCGACTCGGTACCTCCCGACCCAAACGCCAAATCTTTTACCATTGTATCGCTGGACCACTGAATCACTAGGATGCTCCATACCAAGGCCAGGCTTAATGAAAGCTCACCATCAATCGTGCTCAAATCGACATGTTCAAATTTGTCGGAGTGCAAAACCGATAGGCCGACCCATCTTCCATGTCAGTATAGGCTGGCATGGAGCTTGCAATGTGCAGCTGCAGATGGTCTTATAATCGGTCCTGTAGCAGTGCGTCCTCGAATTGGCTGTCTGGCGTAAAAGTAAGTACGGAAATAAGCAAACTGCGAAAGAGCAGGGAAAGCTGACCAGGCCCTAGAACAGATTGCAGGGATAAACACAAAACACAAAAAAAATCGTTCTTGTAGGTTAGAGTGTTAGATTACAATAAGCAAACAACAGAACAGATTGCAGAGATAAACACAAAACACAAAAAGTCGTTCTTGTAACCAAATGACATTTTTATTTAAGCGTAGTCTAAGTTCTCCTTGACATATGCGTCAGTGATCGGAGCACCCAGCGCTTTAGGAGTCTATTACTAAGCAACAAAAAAATTAAAGGGTATAACTGTTGTGGCTGAATTTCTTTTAAGAAAATGTACATAAATCAATCTCAAATACACACTTGATTTCTAAAGCAAAAAATTACCGCATTTGTGATAAAAACTGTCTTGTGTAATCAAAAATCATTATTCCCGCTTATATTTTATAAAACTAACATGAAAATTTAATCTTTATTAGAAAAATTTAAAAAGCTCATATTTCACATGGATCTCACAATTTATGAAAAAAGCTTTAGTATGAAGTTTTATTCCAAATAGTCAATCCGCCTGTGGCCTTATTCAGGTCATTCCCGGGGAATGGAAATTTTAAATTTTGTAGCAGTTTTATTCCCTTTTCCCCAAAATTGTATTCTGTGGCCTAACTACTAAATTCGACGTTCATTTTCGAACGGTATAATTTTCCTATACCAGACAAAAGAAGAGAAAAACCTATGAAATTTTTGGGTGTACTACGAAATCCCGGTTTTCAAAATCCTGGTTTTCAAAATCCCGGTTTTCTTTTCACCTAGTTTTAAAAAATATTTTTTATTAGTGCGCGCCTGCCGGACTAATAATATTATAACATAAAAATAAGATATCTTGCCCAAAAATGTATTAAAAAAACCAAGGCTGCAGTCAGAGCCGGCAAACATGTCGCACTGCCGCACGTAGGAGCGGATTATATAGAATCTATTAATAACACCAACTAAAACGAAAAATAATTGCACCATTTTGTTATGCAAGAGTTTGTAATTCCAAGATTTTGTACTTGCAACATTTTCAACCCCATTTGCATCGCACGTGACGAATTTCAACATAATCGATTAAGAAGCATTTTTAAATCCCATTTAGATCCCGCATGTCGAGTTTCGACATAATCGGTTAAGAAATACCCAGTTTTCATCCCTATCCGCCTTATTTCAGAACTTTATCAAAAACGCATTTTTTGAATCCCATTTAGGACCCACATGTCGAATTTAAACTAAATCGGTTAAAAAATGGCCTAGTTCCATAGCGATGGCTATATTTCGGAACTTTATCAAAAAATCATTTTCGAAATCCAATTCCATCGCACCTGTAGCATTTCAACAAAATCAGTTTAGGAATGGCCTAGTTCCACCTCTATTGACCGCTTTAACGAAAAATCAGTTTAAAATCCCATTTAGGTTCCACATGTCGAATTTCAACAAAATCTGTTAAGAAATGGCCAAATTCCATACCTATAAGCTGTTTTCTTTCATTTTTGAAATTTGTCAAAAAATCATTTGAGTCCCATTTTTCCACATGCCAAATTTTAAAAATTCAAACCGGGATTTCCTAAAAATCGGGATTTTTTTTATACAAAACCAGGATTTTAAAAACTTGGATTTTGAAATCCAGGATTTTGAAAACCGGGATTTTGAAAATCGGGATTTTGTTACACACCCGAAATTTTTACTATTATTTTCTCTTTTGTTTTTACGTTTGCTATAGGAAAACGATAGCCTTCAAAAATGAACATCGAAATCAACAGTTAGGCTCCTGGTTTTCAGGGAAAAAAAAAATTTTGGGAGAGAATTATTCCCCAATATAGCAGTTTTGACTTTTATTATTCTATACCTTTTCTAGGAAAGAATTAATTGGGAATATAATTTAACGGAAATTTATTGTATACACTTACAGAAATATTATTTATATTATTATTATATAATGTAAATTTATACTGAAAACTGGTAATATGAAATGGATATATCAATATTAAATTTTTTACTTTAATAAACAAAATTTATTTTTTAAGTAAAATTCGATTAAAATATCAGCAAACGCCAATTAAACGTGCGATCGCGTGTCGTTATTCCCCAATTGACAGAATTACCTTTCGGAAAACTAGGAATTGTAGGAAATGTCTGAGGAAGAGCTGCTAAAAAATCGAGGTTATTTTCTGGTAAAATTATTCCCTATTCCCCGGGAATTACCAGAATAGGGTCACTGATCTGTAGAGATGCCGAATTTTGGCGAAATAAAGTTTTTTTTTGCAAAAAAAATTATTTCTGGTAAAATTTAAAATATGATTTGAACTAATTGTGTTTCAAATTTAATTTATAATCTGTACACTGTAGTGCAGGGGCCAAATATCAACTGAAAAAAAGATTTATGACAAAAATTGTATTTTACGCTTAAATTTTGGAAAATTGATCTGAGCCGGTATTGTTGCAAAATTAATTTAAAATCCGTTAGTTCAAAACCGTTTTCTCGTAAATGATATCCTTTTCTAAATTCACGACCAAAAATCACTAAGGTCTCCCAATTTGTGGGTAAAGCTTAGTTATGAAGTTTCATCTCGATCAATCAATCTAACTGGGCTGCCCAAAAACGTCATTTCCGCTTAAATTTCGGAAAACTGATTTAGAACGGTATTGTTGCTATTTTTTCAAAATTCATAATTATTTCTCGGACATGATATATATGTATGTACTTTTAAAAATATTTGTTTAAAATAAAAAGCTCTTATGGGCGCCGTAGTAATCCGATTTGAACCAAAATTCACTGGGATCTCCTAATTTGTGGAAAAAACTTATGTATGTAGTTTCATCGCGATCAATGAATCAGCCTGGGTTAAACAGGGCCGAATTTTTGTTGAAATTTTTTTGTGCCAAAAACATCATTTCCGCTTAAATTTTGGCAAACTGACCTGGACCGGTATTGTTGCAAAATTAATTTTAGAATCTTTTAGTTTATAATAATTTTATAAAATATTTGCAAAAATACGAAAAAGCTTTTATGGAAGCTTCCGGTGGACTAATTTCGACCAAGAATTCCTGAGATCTCCGAAATAACCAAAAAAAACTTAAGTATGAAGTTTCACCCCGATCTGATAAACCGTTTGGGCTGTAGAGAAGATACATATATTTAGTCTGCGCGCACACACGCACACACATTTTTTCAGACTGCTCTTTTGGCTAGGGCGATATAAATCGAGAATGATAAATCTGGAAAAATCTCAAGGTCAATTTTTTTTATTATTATACTATATTTCATTTTACTATGTAAAAGAAAACCCATCACATTTTACCTGAAAAATTTGGAAAATTATTTTGAAAAACAGCGTTTTGAAAACCAGGATAGTTATAACATAGGTTTTAAGGCCCCTATAATAAAGCAATATACAGTTTTCAGAAATTAAGCATTGGACCGATAAAACGATAACCGTTGGAAATTAACAAGCCAATATACTAACAGTGTGTTCTAATACTAAGCATCGTCACAATTATCTTTGTTAGAATGACATGAAAGACCGCATATAGTACAAAACTTCTTGATAATTAAAGAATTGAAACTGTTCATGAAGCGTCCAATTAATGAAGTACCTTGGAGTGATTCGATTTGTAGAGAATCTTTTTAAATAGTCTCGAATAACCCTCCATTTTATAAGATAGGAATCTTCAAGCCTTCTTTATTGAATATCGTAGGTTATTTTTGGTACATTTTAAGGTTCCAGCTAAGGAGTACTACCTTGTGCTATGCCAGTCTTTTTATTAATTTTTTTTTTAATTAGGTGCCGCAAGCCCACCATTTTGGTTTTGCTTACTCCTCAATTTTGCTATAGAACCAGCTGTAATGGCTATCCTAGCTGGTAATTCTATCATGCAAACCAATGCAAACCAATATTCTAAGTGAGCTTATGGTCTCCCAGTAATAGAATTTTGCCAGCCTATTCTTTTATATGCCCGTGAGTCTCCAATAATAACTTAAAGAACTCCGAATATAGCAAGGGGAATGTCGCATTCTTGTTATTTCGGTATGTATATAAAGTTAGCCCGGGATTCATCCCGTAAAACGACGATGGCAACACTAACCTATCACGACAGTTTTCCATCCCAGGATATTACTTCAGCCCAGAAATTTTACCATCCCAGAATATTTCATCACAGGAAAAATTATAATGAGAGAAAACTTTCATTGCAGAAAATAAAGTTAGCCGAGCTATCACTATAGCGAAAGTTCACCATACGATCACTATCAGATCGGAAATTACACTCATTCCGTAAAAACTAGAGTACTAACATTATATTAATGGGACGACAGAAATCATAGGATTTAATAAAAAAATTATTAAATAAAACGAAATAATTCTACATATCTGCTTAAACATCCCATTCTAAAAAAGTGTCGGATTAAGACGAATGCTCTTTAGATGCGGCACATTAACATTTTCATAAAGGATAAGTTTCATAAAACTTCTATGCATCCACGCGGCGCAATTAAATTTTCAATTCCGAAAACCATTAAATTACTCAAAGTTTTGATGCTAAATCGATCCCACCGCCCATTATATAAAAGTGTAGGATTAGGGTATGTATTTTTTAGATGCGGCATACTCGGAAAATACTCGTCTTAATCCGACGCTTTTAAAGAATGGGCTGTGGAAGCGATTGAATATTAAAAGATTGAGTTATTTAATTGGTTTGGGAATTTAAAATTTAATTGCGCCGCTTGGACGCATAGATGTTTCATGAAACTGATTCTGTATGTAGAACTTAATGTCCTACATATAAAAAGCACTCGTCTTAATCCGACGCTTTTAAAGAATGGGCTGTGGAAGCGATTGAGTATTAAAAGATTGAGTTATTTAATTGGTTTGGGAATTTAAAATTTAATTGCGCCGCTTGGACGCATAGATGTTTCATGAAACTGATTCTGTATGTAGAACTTAATGTCCTTCATATAAAAAGCACTCGTCCTAATCCGACACTTTTAAAGAATGGGCTGTGGAAGCGATTGCGTATTAAAAGATTGAGTAATTTAATGGTTTTCGGAATTTAAAATTAAACTGATCCTGTATGAGAAGAACTTAGTGTGCCGCATCTAAAAAATATTCGTCCTAATCCGACTCTTTTATAGAATGGGTGGTGGGATCGATTGAGCATCAAGAGATTGAGTAATTTATTGATTTTGGAAACTTTATATTTAATTATTTATTTATTGTTTTTATTGTAAATAAAGTTAATAAAAAAAAAAAAAAAAAAAAAATTACGTCATTTAGGCCAACAAACTTTTGCTGAAATTATTATATTGAAATACAGTAAAACCTGTTTTTGTGTGATAATAGAGACCGCATAAAAAACGCATAAAAAAAATATTCCAAAACTTCACGAGTAAGTAAGTATAAAAATAGTTTTCGCAACACATTTAAAAACCGCATAAAAAAGTTTCATGTAGAAAAAAAACTCAAAACATAACGCATGCTGACGCAATATTTACTTTCATTACGCAATGTTATGAAATATCGAAAATCTAAAAAATAAAATGGCCAACGTCAATTGGCTAATTAGATTAATCACATTCAATTATGTTCTAATTTGATTGAAATCTTGAAAGAAATTAAGTAGATTGTCCTTTATAAATTTTTTCATATCGCATAAAAAAAATCGCACAAAAAAGAGCGCACAAAAAAAATCGATCAATAGAGGTTTGACTGAATTTCGGTTTATTTTAGATTTCTATTGTTATGTCGTGATAGAATAATATATATATAACTAAATATCAGGATAGTTTTGTTAGTATTGCCTCAAGCGTCTATTTGAATTTTATGTGATGAAAGTCTGGGATAACTTTTTTTACCTTATTTCGGTAGGATTTCTTGATTCGAATTTCACATTAAAATATCGATTTTTATGACCTAGATAAGAGTTTCATCCCAAGCGAGAAGCATCGCACTCATGTTTTTACATAGGCCTATCAACATTTCTCCAGCCCAGTTCTTATGTACCTTAACTAAAATTAAATCTTTTTGCTTGCCATCATTGATTTCATTTACATCTTCACTAATTGTTTTATTCATATAAGATTTTTTCGGCTTTTTAGACAAAATATTATTTTTAATAACATTCACGACTTTTTTTAAGACATTGAAAATAAAGAGGTCATTTATTCACAGAATTTACCACAAAAAGTAAAAAAATTCACCCCCCTCCCCTCATTTTTAACCGCAGCCTGCTTATGTAAAAATACACACTCCTTACAAAAATGATAACTTCCTTATGTTTTTTCTTGGCAGTTTGGTTTTGTACTGATAAAAAGTTGCATCGAGAGTATGACAGAATTCGAAACGGAAAGAAAAATTACTTTTTCATTGAGAGAGTCTTTGTCTGTAAATGAACTATTTAAACATTTTGTTACTCAACAAGTGCACTCGAATATCGAATTTCCTGGAGGAAATAAAACAAATTTGCCTTTGAATGTGAATGAGGTGTTCACAACCGCCCGCAACTTTGGAAATGTCAAAAATTTAACCATGATTTTAAATTTTATTCCTGGCCGAATGCCTTTGCCGATTTCACAGTACCGAACATAGGAGTATTGTTGCCAAAAATCTGATTACGACCAGAAGTACCCGCTTGCATTTATTTCGCATAAATTAAACATAGGAATTGAGTGCCTGGTGGATTTTTAACCTTACATCGAGGCCTATGCTTTCTAGCATAAGAAGCTTAACATACCTGTATGTCTGCTGGCCCCGATAAAGCCTAAAGTTACAGGTCTACGACTTTAATATAGAGTATAGAAAAGACTTTCAGAATGTCACTGCAGATAGCAGGTTGTAGACGATATTAACCACAACAGCTACATTTAAACCATTTTCTATCAATTTGGAATCTACCTCTATTAATCGAATTTTGATTTTTCAGGAAAACCCACAAAACTGACTAAGAAAATTTAGTAGGAAACTCTAAGCTATTCATATAAATCGAGGAACCTACAGAGAGAAATAATCCGAAATTCAGGACTTGCATCGCTGGCTCTGAGATGTATAAAACATCCAAAACCAAGATTTTTTAAACCGGGCCAGCCTTGGCATTTTCTATAAAAAGAAGTTTTCCTCGAACTAGAAGTAGTTACACTTATATTTTGATCATCCTTAATAAATACAGCAGGTTAAAATTATGAAGTCTTTAAGAGGCGTTACCCGACACTTTTGTTAAATGCCCAGAATTGATGTATCCACCTGGGATTGATAGATGTGGGTATGATTTCTGGTATGGGAACGAGTACTAACGACTAAGTAGGCGCATTTCCACCTCTATGTGGAGACTTGAATAATCGCTTCTGGAGCACTGCCAACCTGAATGGAATGCAAGAAGAACCATTATAAATCCGAGTTTCTAAAGTCACACTGGTACGCGCAATGATAATTTCAGACGGTAAATAGTCAAAATGTTCGAGCCTCAAAACTTACAATGAATTTAACTAGTTTTCGGGAAATAATAGGAAGCTTTTAATACGAATTGTTATCACCGATGGGAGGGGTACCTGATGAATTGCTGAATAAAATCTTACGAGTGTTTACGAATGATATTAATTGCTAAGACTTTTTTAATTTATAAATTAATGTGGATCTTTGCATCCAATTCCGAAGATCAGTTCAACAACCTTATATCTGATCGCACAGAATTCCATTAACCTACGTGAATAATTGATGTAATTTATATTCCCGTCAATTCCTACTCGTTTATATTAATAAAATAATTAATTATTTGTTTGTAGCCACATGTGCCAAAATAAATTAGGATTAATAAAAAAACAATCGAAAAATTTATAAATTACGTGCAATTAATTATTGCGCGCGAAACTATCAAAGGCACCTAATGTGAAGCCATAAATTTTAATTAAATTAAATTGATCCTCGCATTTAATCACCCATAGTTCATCAAACACAGGTAACATTACGTGTATATAATACAAAACCACCCCCTTTTTAGAATATTATGTATAATCTTGAAACCAACCTAATTTAAATAGCTCTATACTAAGCCACCTTAAAAAGGCAACATTAAATTGTATGTATTTGTTGTTGTTGTTGCCGTTGAGTAGAGTGAACATATAGTATATATATAGAGTAGAGATAAACCCATATCATTAATTTTAATTAAAACACACAAAACTGTCATAAATATTTTAATCCTTAATTGCATTATAATAATACAACAAACAGCATTAACTTAATTAAATATCAAAAAATATAAAAAAGCTCACCTCGAGATAGATAAAGCACACAGAACAAAAAAAAAACGCAAAAAAGAAATTAATTAATTAACAATGGAAAGGACAGTAAAAACACTTGTGTGGTCTCCACCTCAGATTTTCTTTCTTACGTACATTTACGTTTTCCTTTTTATGTGAACAATTTTTACATGACACACAAATATACGTCAAGAGATAAACTGGGGAAGAGAGTGGAAAACCAACCCTATCTATATAGTACTGTGTTCGTTCGTTTGAAATGAAAATTATATTGCTATGTGTATTGAATTCTCTTACATCATTTGACCACAAATTCACAACAATTGTATATTTTTTAATTAAAAAATTTGATGGGTTCGGTGTGCCCCTATTTGGCTATTTGGGGTGATGTTTTTTCCATTTTATTTTATCTTTGATGTATATCGTTCATACATCAATATTAGTTCCGTGTCATCGCCAGTGCAAACATTTATCCCGCAAATTAATTTTTATATATCAATCACATGAAAAATTAATTTAACTTTTCAATTAAATGTCCAAACTATTAAAATGTTATTTTCCCAATTCAATTATTATTACTTTATATAAATCGTGTATATATATATATATATATATATATATATATATATATTTTTTTTTTTTTTGAAAGATTTTATTGTAGTTTTTCCCATTTTAGTATCGCCCTGATAAAATTAAAATCCTATGCCTCTAGGAATCATTTAAAAACAGAAAAAAAATCTGTGGAAAGTTTGGCAACGAAATGGATAAAATTCTCATTCTCTCATAATTTTAACTTTATTTTATTTCTATTAAAATGAATTAAATTAAATTGCTAGCCCTTGGGTGGTAATTGTGAAAATCTTTTTTTTTCCTAGTTTTTCGTGTCTAGATATAATAGTATATATTTATATAGTATATGGTGTAGAGCGGCAGAATTATATTTATAAAGGTAGCAAACTCAGGATGATTATGTACAAGTACTCTGGCAATCGTATGTCAGTCGCAAGCCAGCTAAAATTATCGAGGTCGAGAAATTAATCTAGGGTAAAAAATCATCTGTTTCTGATATTTAAAATTTCCTGAGGCGATTGCGTATGAAATTTGTTTAAACCGTCTAATTTTCAGCTCATTTTCATTATATATACGTACGCATCTAAGCACTGAAAAACCGTTCACAAGGGTATATAGAGAAATGGTCGTATATAGATTATATATATATTTTCCTGCTATAAATTATCCTATTGTTTTAAAAATTTTATAATATGATTAATGGGCTGAGGCTTATATTGAGATTATCATTTTACCGAACATACATTATACAACACCAACCATAGTATTTTGGAAAATAATTAAATTAAAAAATAAAATATGTAATTTATATTGGAAAATTTTGTATTTTCCGAGGTTTTAGAAAATATAATGGGGCACCCCGTGAGTTTTTTGTTTATTTTGAATTTTTTTTAGAAAATATAACATAAATTATGTTAGAGATATAAAAGTGAAAATGTTTTCCTCCTTTTTCAGTTTGTTTTATATGAGAATATGGATTTATGTCTGGTCTGGATGGTATCATTGTATGTACTTAAATAGCATATATGTACCTATCGTATATAATATAAATATAATGGGTATTGAAGCATCATTATGTTTAGTAATTATTGTGAGATAAATAAAATTATCCGAGATTATAATTTGGCTGGGGGGTATTATGCTAAGTTAGGGTGCTCTCTATACTAAAAATAAAATATTTTCGTTTAATTGGTGTATAAGGGATTTTATACATACTAACAGTATATGTGAAAGAGAAAAAACAAGGTTGTGAGCACAAAAATATCTCATTATCGTTATTGACTCACTTTGAAAATAGTCTAACGTCTAAGGATCTACCGGATGATAATTGGAAGCTGTTAATTTCCGAAAGTTATTTGCAAAGAATTAAATTCAACTATTTTAAATTTTTTAGATAGAGATGGCCTGGATCAAATTCTGTTTATAGTAAGGTACCAAATTGAGTTTCTGGTAAAGTTTTGGAATAAGTCCTATAATGATCATGCTAAATGAAGCTTAATCATATACTGCCAAAAATTACCCCAACTCCTGATCAACAGAGAGAAGTACAAAATTTGCTAGTGGTGAATAAAATTTGTAGGTGGTGAATAAAAATTAGTTACGGTGAATAAACTATGTAATCGAAAGCGATCATCGTAGTAGATTTTTCGTTAAACAGCGTATACGTATACGCAAAAAACCAAAATATTTTTGATTGCATGCGGCTATTTCATAGAAAATGAATATGCAGTTTAAATTTTTACGTTTACAAAGAATGAAATATCTCTTTTAGGTTGTTTTGATTATAGTTTGGCTGGAGGGTATTCTGTTAAGTTGGGGGCTTCTCTATACGAAAAATAAAATATGTTCATTTAGTTTAAAAGCCTTATACATACTAACAGCATACGTGAGAGAAAAAACAAGGTAGTTTTTCATGATTCCGCACCTGAATTAGTCCGACTATTACGTTAGCAACTGCATCGGTTGTTGTATTGTAGAACTACTAAAATATTTTAACGGATACAAATTGAACTAGCGCTATTCAAAAGATAGATATGGTTAAAAATTTACTAGTGGTGAATAAAATTTGTTGGTGGTGAGTTAATATGGTGGTGAATAAAATTTATGTGATTTCTACTTTCACTCGAGGTAAAATAACGAGTCATGATGTATTATTAAGTTTACTAATTATTTTGAGATAAATAAAATTATAGCTTGGCTGGGGGTATTATGCTAAGTTGACGGCTCTCCATACGAAAAATAAAATACATATTATCATTAAGTTTAAAAGCGTTGAACGTATTAACGTAATAGGTTTCTTTCGTTTGTTCAGCGATTCGCAACTAGGTGACCGGCTGGAATTTATATTTTAATAAAATTCTATTGTATTAGTCCCGAATTCGTCCGACTATTACGTTAGCAACTACTACAGTTGTTGTATCCTAGTACTTTCAAAATATTTAAACGTTACTAATTTACTTCTGATCAAAAGATATGAAAAAATTAGTGTTTCAAAAAATTGGTTGATGGTGAGTAAAAATTATTGATGATGAATAAAATTTAGTTAATTTCTACTATCATTCGAGTTTCGTTTTTTATAGTTGCTGATCGTTGTTGCTTCGCAACCTTTATTGACGTTCCCTTATTCTTGTAGTTACCAGTGATTTGTTGCTGTCAAATTGTTTTGGCGTGAAAATGAAAAGTTGCCTTTAATTCTTTTAAGTTTTAGATGATAAGCTGATGCCTTTCGCTGCCCCACTACTTAAGCGGCGGACTATTATTTTTGACGATCTTTATTCCTGGTTCGGCTGGTAGATAAGATGGCGAAGCAATCGTTTGTCGTTTTTCTTATATTCGGTAATATTGTTTAATCTTCTCTAAGTTGGCCTCACTAAACTGCTGTAAATTTTCAGATTTACAATTGACAACTATGATGTGCTCAACAATGGTTGCGTTACCATTCTCCAATATAATGCATACTTATTATTCCCAAACAGGATGCGCCCTTACAAGAGAGTATATTTTGGCACATTATTTTATCTGTGAAAATCTGAATCACTGAAATCTTATTTATTTTTGATTTATTGTTTCCCTTTAATTTTTTGGGAAGAAAAAAAACTGGAGGTAAAATGCCGAAAATCGTTATATTTTGGTGATTTGGCCAAATTCTAGTGAACAACTAGCATATCAATCGTGGAAACCGTAGAATTGCTTGATCATTCAAGGTATCTGTGATGTTTTCTAATATTTGTGGTAAATTTTTGATCGGATTTAAGTACTAGTAACGCCATTTTGACTGCACGATAACATCTTGGTGGGATGGTCGAACTAAAATTTACGATTATCTAAACTATATGTATGTTAAACCAAGAATCAATAGTTGAGATGTTAAAAAAATTGCACACGAAACTGTAACTTGCTATTAGAGTAAGAATATTACAACGATTCTTCTTCCTTATACTATCAGGTAGTCCAGCGCAATTTGAAAGTGAAGAATACAATATAATAGTGGTAAATAAATGTAATATTGGTGAATAAAAATTACAATGAGTGACTATAATTTTATTAGTGGTGAATAAAATTAACGTCCGTGGTTTCGATTGATAATTACAAAACATATTATTATTAATAGATGGAGGACGGTGTCAAGTTTCTGGGCACTTTTAAATTATTAGACAATCCTAGAATTTAGACAAAAACTTATGCAAGTATTCAAAACTAATATTTCTGCCTAAATTTGCCTATTTATACATTTTTTTAAAGTGTAAATATAAAAATAAATTCCATGCTGGAAGATACTGTGCCGAGTGAATTCCGCGATAATATGATTAAGGAGCAACATGATGTGCCGAGTGGATCGCACGGTATGATATATTTAAGACATTGGATCGGTTAAGATGGTTGTATTATTGGCCTAAAATGAACGTCCATTTACACAAGTATATTACTAATTGTGACATATGCAAACAATCGAAATCTTCGAATCTACGTTTACGCCCACCACTAGGAAAACGAATTGTAAATGAAAAACCTTGGCAAAAGATTTTTGTCATTATCCGAGAACGTCAAGCGGGGAAAACTACCATTATCATTGTAATGGACCAACTTACCAAATTTGTTTATTTGAAAACGTTAAAAACAGCTATCGCCAGTAATATATTCGAATATCTAAGAGATGAACTGTTTCCTTTATTCAATGTGAAACTATGAAACTATCCACAGCGACAATGGAGTTCAGTTTATGTCTAAGGAATTTGACGCGTTATTGAAAAATATTGGAATTCAACATGTAAAGACTGCTTATTACTCACCCCAAAGGAATGCAGCTGAAAGGGTAAACCTTTCGATTATTGCAGCGTTAAGGGCCTATGTGAGTGAAAAGTATATCTGTTGGGACAAATTTTTACCAGAGATGGGAAGTGCTCTTAGGAATGCAATTCACCAATTATCGAATTATTCACCTCATTTTTTCGTTCGCCGTATTTAAAGCTTTGTGTCAAACCCGTTTTTCTTTCTTTTTTTTCTTCTTATAACTCGTTTTCTCGGTGGTTATTCTTGCCTATTCGTATTGTTTTCGTTTATCGTTTACCCTTTTCATTAATCATTAAGTTTTAGAACCAATACATTTATATAAACACCATTTACTACTATAGAAGAGAAGTACAACAAACTAATCGCGGGCTATATCACTAAATTTTTGTTGTTGGTGTATACTGTAAATGGAAGTGACTAAATAAATGTATTAATGATGAACAAAATTGACTATAGTGGTGAATAAAATTTGTTGGTGGTGAATAAACTTTATTAGTGGTGAATAAAATTTATGCTAACAATTTCTTTTGCTAATAAAACGTATTTTTATTCAAAAACAATATGGCTACTACCTATATTTGCCTCTAAGTTTAACCTTTCTAAATCCAGAAACATTTTAGCCACCCAAGTTTTAACAAATACGCAAATAAGGAAGCCATCCTCCTTTTTAAACGAATGAATTCCATCACCGCGTTAATAAATTTTTTCTTATTTCATTAAATACAAGTCATATTGAGGAATATGCTAGTTGAAATTCTGGCTACTCAATCCATTTTACCAAAGAAATTTTTTGAATTAATATTTTTCATAAAATTTTTGTTTATTTTTGCAATTGAAGTTTAAATTATTCATAAGTGCCGAACTTTGCTTGGGCCACTTTTTAATCACAGCATCAAATATTACTACTGATACTTTTTGCGGTAGATTAAACCTTTGTCAAAAAACGAACAACTATTTCTTGGTGGAATAAAGTGTTAATTTGTATATTAACCAAACAAGCTCAGACAACTTTCACTCACACTAACAACAAATATACCTGTCAGCAATTACAAACAATTTCCTAACCTACATACATAAATACGTTGTGTGTGCATATAAATACAAATTTATATCAGCACACTCTAATCAGAACATACTTTTCAACCTACATAAATCTTGCACATTAAACATATATGCATGACTCTGTTATGTGTGCTGTGCCATTTTTTATGGGACTAGTAATTATATTCGACACACGATCAAATACATCGCGTATGTATATTTTTTTAATTATCAGTTACATGATCGCATGCGACAACAACAAAAATATGCACCTAAACCGCCGTAATCAAGTATTGTTACAACAACAATATGATCATCATAAATATATGATTTTAAAGCTATTATTGTAAATGATTATCATAACGATCATAATCTGCACGCAAATTCAATTTAATTTGCATAATTGATGTTTATTGTATAATTATAACATAGATCCGCGCTTATTCCATTTTATTATCGTGTCGCGCTCATGCAACATGACGATCGGGAAATGTCGCGTTTTTAAGCAGCATCAATTGAATACTAATAAATTAGACATACGTATAGTGGCGCACTAATACCGGTTATTAACCCAAGAATTTACACGGTTTTTATAATAAACGATACCGTGCATGGCTTAATACTATGGGTAGAGTACAAATTTGCGATTACTCAAATTGTCAATTTTCTTTTTCAACTTTTCACGTTTCACATGCCATTCTTCTCGAATGCTGTTTATATTTTTATTTTTAATTATAGATGTAAATTGTGCAAGAGAGCGTCTAGTAAATAGCAATATACGCTTATCGTAATTTCATGTGATTACCATAAATTATATAGTAATTGGTAGTTGTCTCCTATCTACGTGTGTATAATTTGATTGATTTTTATGATGTGATAATCAAAGGGAAAATTGATTTTCTATTATTAATTTGACACTATTATCGATCAAATTGTATCATTTGGTTGCGATAATCCCAATGCTGCTATACGAAAAGTGCTAGGGATTGAAATCGTGCAAAATAAGTAGAACTATGATGGTACTAAATTGATAACCCGGCAAAATCACGGGAAATTTGGGAACATCAAAAATTGTTTTCTAAGGAAATTTAAAATTTTGTAAAAAATAATTTTACGTAATAGATAAAATTGTCTTTTTTCTTGAAACGCAATGGGGCGGGAATTTACAATTGTTTGGTTTGCTTCAGTGGAAAATTATTTTATATGAAGACGTTCACAAACACCCGGAAATAAATGCAAATACAAAATTACTCAAAAAAATAAAATATAAATAAAAATAAATAAAACTTAAATAAAAATTTTACTGCATTTCTCAAGAGGCGTTACAATTTTGAGAGATGTCCGAGATTCATACTTAATAGTGGTGCTTGAAACTCTAAATGAACTAGGTGGTTTAGTGGTGGCGATGTAAGGAAAATACCGTTTATAGTCATTGACACTACGTGTCACGGAGGAATATTGGCGCGCCGTAAAATCCATAACGAATCATTTTCTGTTCTCTAGGTTAAGGACGACGAAAGCGGGCGTCTATCTTGTAACCAGCGGCACGATACATTAATGAGAACAAGATAAGACTGCTCTGGTAAAAACAACAAGTTATGAATCCTACACAAAGGCCTCGGAGTACCATATGAAATTCAACACAAACACGAATTCGGAAATTGTACAAAGACATCATTTTAAGGAAGGGAACATGGTACGTGCTTATCCTCTTAAGACCTGGAAATCACTGAAACGTTTCGAGGATCTTTAATAATTTAGTCAGAAGTATTTTTGAATAAATTAAACAACGTTACATAAAATATATTGGGTGTATGAATATGACTCCGCCCTTTCCTAACAGGCGTCGTTACTAGTACCGCTTACGTGTAATATAAATGGACCATACTTGTATTCTATAGTACTTGATGTCAGCTGTCAAACGCAGTAAGCGACATTTGGTGGAAGTGTAAACAACTATAGTAATTTTAAATCCTTGAAAACGTCGAATTTTACTCCAAATAAACTTCATTTGCGGGAAATTTTATAACATTATTATATTTGAAAGAAAAGTGCAGCGGAAGCTTATCGTTTGTGGAAATTTATGGTTAGCATGCTTCAACGTCCGAACAGACACAAAGATATGCACTTCGATGGGATTACTTTATAGATCGAGAAGGAATCCCAGTCAGAGGAGGACTCTGATGCAACTGTGGTGAAGGTTAAAGTAGAGGGGCAACCCTAACGTTGAAGTTCCTGCAGATTAATCTCCATGCTCAAACTAAGAGCAGAGAAATAGACATTGTCCTAGGTCAAGTTAGGTAAAATTCCGTCCTGCATTCTTGCTAAAAGAATCTGAATGTCCTGCTGTTACCAAATTACAGTAATTCAGATGTGGTCACAACAAGCATTGATATGGATGGTCAACATCTCTGGCTGATATTAGCTTACCTTCCACATAACGGCAAAGATATCTCACCGGTCATTTTGGGAAGCTCACTAAAAGAAGAACAAAAACAAAAAAGTGGAGTCATCCTGGGAAGTGGTGCAATTCACTTTTGAGGAAGCACTAATATGAATGAACGAGATGAGTTAATCCTTGATTTTATTCTTAGCACTAAACCTAAATTTATGGTCGCCTCCGGGTCGAAAGGAGTATAAAACACTCGTACAAATGCAGGACGTTCGTTAGGAGAGCCACGAGTAAAACTGGTAAGGACTGGGATTGCTACAAAGAAGTCCTCAAAACATGCAAATACTAATTAAGAAATGCTAAATCAAAAGCCTGGAGGCTATACTGTTAAAATAAAGGAGTCATCTGAGACATCTAGGCTACGTAAAGTACTATCTTTAAATCCCACCACTCCGAATTTTCTCCAACGAGCGCAGGACTCGATGGCATTATCTCAGCCAATGTCCAACACCGTATCCTTAACCTTACTCTGGCTGAAAATAGTTATCTTCAAGGGCAGCCTAGAAATCTGTCATAATCTGGGAAAAGATCTCATTTCCATGCCAAAGACTTTAGGCCTATTAGTTTAGCCTTTTCTACTAAAATTTTTGGGAAAATAGATAGAAGCCCACATTAGGAGTTTGATTGAGCCAAACAGGCTATCGAAATCCCAACAAGCATATTGCAATGAGAAATTTGTGAAAACTAAACATAAGGAATACTCCATGATAACTTTTCTAGATTTAAAGGGGGCCTTTAACAATAACACGCAGGCATTCTCGTCTCTGTGCGTGGACAAGTCACTTAGGAGCTGGTAGATGAAATTCTAAAAACAAGGGTCATGACGTCCGGCAGGGTCCTCTAACAGCAGATTTGTGAGTAAAGTCACACCGCAAGGTGGGGTATTATCTCCTCTTCTTTGAAATTTGGCCATAAATGATCTGCTGTATCTGGAACGGTGACGACTTTAAGGTGGTTGCTTATACGAATGATGTTGCAATTGGTGTCTTCGGTAAATATCCTTGCATGTAAAGTGCGTTTGGCATTCTCTTCAATTCGGTACAGTTGCGAATTGAATATAACTCCACAGAAAACTGAATGCTCCTTTTCTCCAGGAAATAAGAATTTACTCAGAGCGTAGTCCTATCAAAAATGCCATTATGAGGGTTGGAGCTGCACAGTTGCCTTGTGTATTACTTGTGGTACATCCACTAAAATAATGGAGATTCTCTTGTATCTTACAGCCCAAGATAAACACATCCCAAAAACCACTGACTATACCATCCCGACACCATATTTTGATCTGAGATTTAAGACTACCAGAGCAGGCTGGTTGAGAGAAGGATTTCTGAATATTGAAGGGGTTAATTTCTTCACTGATTGTTCAAAGTTGGGTGGGATTTCCCCGAAGTTGTCTATCATCTCTGTCCCTGTCTAGTTCTGAGATGACAGAAATTCCACGGAGCTCCTCTCCTAAATAAATGGTCATAAAACGATGTGAGGTGGCACGTCTCGGAACAAATTATAACTATACAAGTCCTTTAGAACAACCACCGTAACTAACTTAACCTAACCTAGTAACTTAAAATTATTAAAATGCCAAACTGCTTAAAATCCCGTATATTAAAAAGCTGATGGAAACAAAAATTTACAAATCTTCAGAAAAGCAGTCACCCTGTAAAAAAATCATCAACAGATGACACAAAGTTGTCACATTACTTTAAAAATCACTTAATCATCTTAGTAACACATTCGTATGCCACCACCCACCAAAATAAATTGTCCTGCCCCAAACGTATATGAAAATCAAACATCTAACCATATGTGACTACAATCATTCTACTCAAGATTTTACCATTTTTGTAATTTTTTATTATTTTTTCATCTCGAAATGAAAATTAAGAGAAAATGGTAGGGTAATTAAAATATATTAGAAAATGGTTGTTTGTTAAATAACAAAAAAATAATAAAAGAATGGGGTGATGATGGTTGATGTAGTTTCTCTTGGTACTTGCGTTCGTTTTCTCATCACAACAACAAAAAAAATTCCTTTTTTTTTCTTGAAAAACTAATTAATTAAAATTTTCTAATTAATTCAATTGTTTTGTTTTAAACAAGAAAATGAGAATGTTTGGAAAAATTTTATTTAATTAATTTTTATTTTTTTTTTCGAGAAAACTTTTATTTTGTATTTTATACAAGACAAAGACGAAGAGGAAGAGAAGTGTGTATATAAAATGAAGTGTGTTTGAGGAAGGAAAACACCAACTGTATATAGTATAGAGTTTTGAGATTTTATAGCAGATCATTGTTGTTTGGTTTCAATGGGAAAACTATTATTATTATAATTTTTCGTTTCATAATGAATTATGAAAATTATATGGTTTGGGTCAATCGACATGTACAATGTGGGATGGAAAGTAAAAGGGGATGATAGTTTTACTATTTATTATCGTCTATTGAGAAAATAAATCCACTATAATCTTCCTAAGTATCTCGTTGCTGTATTATTATCTGTTTATATATACAAATTCGTAACAGTGTATCGTTATGGTTCACACATTTTTCTTACGTTCTCCGGAATATTTTCTATGTGAATGGTGTATGTGGTGTTTCGCCTTAAGATAAACAAAACCACTGTGGATATTTATTTATAAGAATTTCGTGTGAATGTCATCACATGGTAGACCAATTTCTTTTTATTTCGTATAGTGTACAGTATTTAAGATGTAAGAACCACAATATATATTTATATAAGAAAATGGAATTACATATATATTATACTTTGAGATCACGTCATCTATATCTATATACACAAAAAGAAAGAAAGTAGTGTGTAATCACTTTGTCAAAAATTAACAAAATAATTTCTTAATTTAGTGAAAACAAAACAAAACAAAAATGAGGTGGGTGGGTGATGATGGTTATTACCTTTTACCGTATTTATATATTATACAGCAGACATAGCAAATCGAGACATAAAGTTTAACCCTGATGTTAGAGATGAATGAACGTAATCGGTTTATGGATGTGGGTTGATAATTGGAGTAAAGTGATGGCATATGTTTAAGGTATATGATCACACTTTTTGGTTGGATCGTTTTGGACATAGCAATCACTTCTTCGAGTAAGTTAATAAAAAAAACCCACGGCCACATATAAAATTCGAGTATATGAAGCTTAATTCACTATTTCATTCAAGACTACTTCATCACTACTCTGACTTAAAGAATTGTGTGAGTTGTGCTATATTTTTTGTGTTTTCCAATGCCTTCGGTATACAACATTTTTTGTTCTTTCTTCAGGTGCGAACACATCGAACATATAATTGACCGTATGTGAAGAAGCATGGATATTCCAAATTTAAACCACAAACTTTAAGTGACTGACCTTGCGATTTGTTAATGGTCATAGAAAAAGCAAGGCGTATTGGGAAATGTATTCTTTTAAAATTAAATGGAATATCGGACGGAATTATAGGGATGTGTGGGACTAAAACTTCTTAAAAAGATTAATATAAAACAAAAAAAATTAAACAAAAAATAGACACAAATTTTAATTTACAATAACATTTAAAAATAATTTTTCAGGACTTTTTTTTTGAAGTTATCCATTGATAAATTAAAGGTGAAATACATCATCGATGATGTTGAACGATTTACACAACCTAATCATAACTCCCGAAAATGACGCCCATGTCAGCATTATAAGCGTAGATAGACTAGGTAGGTGACGAAATTGAAACCGCCTCCGTCCATCACACCTTGCGAAAAACAAAAGTGAGTAATGTGATCAGTACTTCCGAAATTGACACCCACATCGGCGTGGATAGTATAGTAGTGCACTAAAGAAGACACCATCTCGAATTCAGAAAAACAAAAGTCGGGGACGCAATCAGTACCTCGGAAAACCCGAAAATAATACACATATTGGCATTATAGGCGTAGATATTATAGTAATTACCAAAAATGACACAGCCTCCATCTCGCCTTACATAAAACAAAATTTCGCCATCTCGGATTGTAGAACGGATGCTATATTCCTAATTAGCACAGCCCGAAAAACACGAAGAGGACATCATTGGAGAAAACCAAAATCACAGGCCCAATTATTGTTGAAACACAGTTTCTTGTCAAAAATCGTCATTTCCGCTTAAATTTTGAAAAACCGATCTAGCCCGGTATCGTTGCAAAATTCTTTTGTAAATGATATCTTTTTAATATAATTGCAAAAATTTAAAAAGCTTCCATGAAAGCTGCCACTTCTGATAGACCGTTTTCGGCCAAATATTACAGAATCACTCCTCACGATGCATAGAACATATATATACATTTTTATTGAAAAAGGTGCAGAATTTTGAGTTTATATTGTCGAGTTCACGTATGCGATCAAAAAATGATTCGCGAATCAAAGGAAAATTAAATCATTGAAAACATATACAAATTTCCCCGTCCGAGATGAAATAATTTTAACTTTGGAAAAATTTTGATCGGAATCCAACATAATAAAAAAAAATTACAAATTATGAGTAACAATGCGAAATAATTACGCTCAAAGATTGGCTTGATTCGCGAATCATTTTTTGATCGCATACGTGAACTCGACATATATCGAAAATGATCCTATAGAAGTTGCAACTTCCGGTGGACCATTTTTAGCTATAAACCATTCTCATCACTCATAGAACATAATATTCAATAATTTTTATCAAAATCGGTACAGCAGTTCTTCAGCTTTAATGTTATAAACACACACGTCATTTTTATATAGAGGTATGTCGGATTAGGGTTATTACATTTGCACCATTTTGCAAGCTTTTAAGCTTAAATAGGTTAATAATTATTTAACCTTAATTCTACCTGTAAAATATGTAATTTTTGAAACAGGCACAATTTAAAACCCCGTTAATAACGATGATGGATTCAAAAGAATTTTCAAATATACCGGGTGATTTTTTTAACCTTCAAATATCTCGAAAAATCCGCACTCTACGAAAAAAGATCCAGTCTCAAACTTTAATAATTCAGCCGGGAAATAGGTTACCACTAAATTTAGACACCTTTCAACTCTTCTAGGTTAATCAGGGGTAACTTTGAAATCATAAATAAGAATTCCCATTTAGGTATTGCAGATTCAGTTACAAGATATAGGATTTTTTGAGATTCATGATAGATGGCACTGTAATCGACTTTTTTTTCTCCTACTTACAACCTATTGAAACAAACTGTATTTTTTTAATTCTCAATTACTGAAAAATGACTTTCCAATCAGCTACCACTAATACTATTATATATTTTTTAATTTATCCTAATTGCAAAAACACAACGTACAAAGACGCAAACAAACTAAGGAAGAAATCACTTTAAAGTTTTCTTTTTTTCAGTTCGAAGATTTTTAGAAAACAAATTTTTCTCTGTTAGTCTGTCAATACTGCTTGAATATGGAATAACTGAACAAGAGAAAATTTAAATGGTTCTGGTTTATAAATAAGCTGGCAAAAGTCCTGATAATTCTGCCACAACCTACTTCAGTCTGCAATAAACTCAGCAGTTGGCCAAAACGAATTTTACAATGATTATATAAGTAGCCAGCTCGCCGATTTTTTTTGTCGTTTATTAAATTTGAAAGTATCAAACCGGACGAAAGCGGAAAAATTATATTAACTTTATTAAAGAGATAGCCAATAAAATCGATTATACCCTGATCTTTGCAGATGACACACTGAAATATTTATAGGATCAAGCTTACTTATGTGAGGATATCATTCTTCCAGTGCTGCAAAAAGGTATGTTGTAACATCTACGTCTAACTGATTTAGACATAGTCAAGTAAAAAACCATTACTCGATCTTACAAATGTTAGCTAGGAATAGAAGCAAATTAGACCTAATACCATGCGGGAAACCACCAATCACGCCTGGTCTAAAATTCATATGGATGCTGCTATGGGGCTCCAAAGGCGACTAATAATTTTTGATCATTACCGATGCTTTGTGTGACTGGAGAGAAGTTTTGTTAACCAAAAACAATTACAGCATACACGAGGGTGGACTACTGGAGGGTCACTAGTAACAACTTCTTTTGTTTATCGTGAAGTAAGTCACAAAACATTTCGTGAGAGTCGTGTTTGAAATTTCGGTATAATTCAACCGAATTTTTGTGTCCATTTATAACGGTTGATGAAATATGGATCTATCACTATACACGAGAGTCAAATCAAAGCAAAACAATGAATAGAAGACGGTTTAACTGCTCCAAATGCAAAAGGTGATGTATCAGCTGGTAAGGTTATGGCCACTGTCTTTTGGGATACACAAGGCATAATATTCATCGACTATCTTGGCAAGAGTAAAACCATCACACTTTGAATGAAAAAATTAACGAGAGACGGCCACATTTGAAGAAGAATCAATGTATGTGAAGATAACCCAAATTCCATCCCCGAAAAATGCGATGGCAACACTAATTATTGCTATCATGACATTTTCTACTCTCAGCCTAAAAATCTCGACATTTTTTACACTCAGCCCCGAAAATATTTGCTATCAATTTTTTAGAATTTTTCTATGTGTAGGAGTTGAGATATAGTCTATAGAAGTCTAGAACTAGTTTGATAGTTGAATGTTTTAGGAGCATGTATGATTTGTTTTTTTAATTTTTCTATGTATAGGAGTTGAGATATAGTCCATAGAATTCAAAAAATATTCGTTAGCCCTACTAGCAGTGTACATTGTTTGATAGGTGAACGTTTAAGGAGCATGTACGATTTTTTTAGATTTTTCTATGTATAGGAGTTGAGATATAGTTCATAAAAGTCAGGAACTATTCGTTGGCCCAACGAGCAGTGCACATCGTTTGATAGGTGAATGTTTAAGGAGCATGTACGAATTTTTTTAGAATTTGTCTATGTATAGGGGTTGAGATATAGTCCATAGAAGTTCAGAACTATTCGTTGGCCCAACTAGTGGCGCACATCGTTTGATAGGTGAACCTTTAAGGAGCATGTATGATTTTTTTTTTTTAGATTTTTTCTACGTATAGGAGTTGCGATATAGTCCATAGAAATCATAAAATATTCGTTGGCCCAACTAGCGGTGTACATTGTTTGAAGCATGTACGATTTTTTTAAGAGTTTGTCTATGTATAGGAGTTGAAATATAGTCCAAAGAAGTCAGTCATTGTTTGATAGATGAATGTTTAAAGAGCGTGTACGATTTTTGTTAGATTTTTTCTATGTAATGGAGTTGAAATGTAGTCCATAGAAGTCAGGAAATATTCTTTGGCCCTACTATTCCTTAAACATTCACCTATCAAAAGATGTGCACCACTATTTGGGCCAACGAATAGTTCCTCACTTCTATGAACTATATCTCAACTCCTATACATAGAAAATTCTTAAAAAAAATCGTACACGCTCCTTAAACATTCACCTATCAAACGATGTGCACCACTAGTAGGGCCAAAGAATATTACCTTACTTCTATGGACTATATCTCAGCTCTTTTTGAATTCAAAAATCATCGAAACGCTGATCAAATATGTCCCGATACTTTTATATATCATATACTAAAGTTATATACTATGTCAACGTAACAGTAATTTTGTTGTTTACTGTAATTTATTTAGAATCTTAGAATGTTGTTCATGTTTTAAATGATGCGTCTAGTTTTATTTAAACTATTTCATAAACAAAATTTTACAAAAAAAAATTTTTTTTTATTTTTATTTATAAAATTTTTATAACTGATCTTGTATATCAACTTTTTGAATCTCAGCCCCGAAAATATTTACTGTCATGATAGCTAAAACTATCACGACACAAACATTTTTCTGGGCTGAGAGAAAAATAATGCCTTTTTGTGAAGGAGTAAGATTCAAAGTAATTTTTGATTTTCGATGTCAGTATATTTCTTGGGGAGTAGAATTTAGTGGTTTTTGTTTATTTACACATTTTATCACAACTTTTTATCGTTTTTATTAAACTCATAACATTTTTATTATCGGAAATATTTAGACCCGAATTTAGAATTATTGCTGTAATTGTTAATTAAATGTCGCAATAGTATACATACACTTGTATAGTATTGCCATAAGCAACTTTTTCGATTTTCGGGGATTGAAATTTGGGCTATCTTCACAAATGTGAAGAATCATCACATTCATAAGAGAAACACAGCAAAAATTGGAAGAATTGGGCTTCGAATTGCTTTCCCATTCACTATATTCACCTGATCTAGCCCCTTGAGACTATTACCTATTTCCAAACATGAAGAAATGGCTCTATAGAAATAGATTTCAAACGCAAAATATGTTATTTAAGAAGAATTATAAAACAACAACCTGGACCAGATGTTTCATTGAGTTTGGAAAGAACAATTATGACTTCACCGCCGTGACAAATAATGATACGAAGAATACGAAGATATTAGATTGACGCGCGTTACGAATATTGGCACCAGTGGCACTATTCTGGTAATTCCCCGGGAATAGGGAATTGGGGAAAGAATTTACATATAAATTCTATTTAATTAATTTTTTTCTAGCGTACTAAGGTAAAAAGTTAGTGGCAATTTTTTCTAAAACAAAATAAAATTGGGCATAACTTTCCCTGATAATTTTGCTATGGAAATATTATTCCCAATTTATAAATATTTACTTCAAATTTGTTTTCTCAGTAGTCCAGAAAAAACAGATTTATAGATAAAAGCTATGTAAAATCTTTCCCCAGCTCCCTATTCCCGGGGAATTACCAGAATAGTGCCACAGGGAGCATAATATACGAAATCGTCCAACAATCTTATGTATCCGAACTGTATGATTGTATTTATAATGTTTCACGAGTTTTAGAAACGTGTCGAAAACGGGTCTCAAGTACTAAGAATTGATGGCAATGAGTCCCGATTTCGAGAAAGTTCGTTTTGGCTCAAAATGATAAAAATTGGGAAGAGGGAAGGGATTCGAGTTACAAGAACTGATTAATTGAGATTTTGACAAAATCCTACAGAGGACGTTAAAGTCTTCTATCTGCGTTATTACCTTTCTCAAAATTATTCACCAAGTTTGTTATTATACCTTTATTAAAATTATTCACTAATTTGAGTCGAAAGGTGGCATTATCCCGTTCAAAAACAGAGTTGATGTAATTTCCAATTTTTCAGAGCAAACATCAATCCACCAAATAGAGCCGTTCTATGGTATGGTGGTGAACTATTACCACCGATTTATATCACAGAGAGCTGAATTGTTATCGTTTATTCACAGGCATTTGGCCACCTTACTCAAAAAAAGCAAAAACAGAAAAAACTTTTCTCGGCCCCAAAATTGCACAGAATCTTTCGAAAAGTTCAAACATGCTCTTGCCACTGTCATCCTCTTGATAAACCCGTTGAACGGCGCACAGTTCAATATAACTAGCGACGCTCCCAACGTATAACAGTCGAAACTGTTTTACAACAACGCAACAAAGGATGTTGGCGACCATTAGCGCTTTTTCAAAGAGGCTCTCTCACAAAAGCTATTGAGTCAAATCAGAACATTGTCTCCGGCAGTACGACATCTCGATTACATTGCCCAGTTCACTACCGACATTTATCACATTAAAGGTTAACACAAAGTGGTGAGCGAATATTTGTCTTGTTCTGGTCAAACACTTCTCACAGAACTCAACGTCTTCTCCTTCGACAAGAAGGAATTACTTGTAGAGCAACAAAGCGACGACGAATTGCAAAAATTGATTACAGCACGCACCACGAAATCAAGCGTAAACCTTCAACGGATCGACTTACCAGACATGAAGCAAATTTGGTGTGCGACTTCTATACAGGTCAAAATCGACCCTTCGTTTCCCTCAATATGCGACAGATAATCTTCGATAATATACATGGCTTATCACATCCCGGCATCCATGCTTTGCAAAAACTTATTGATTCAAACTATTTCTTGCCAAGAATGAATACTGATACAAGCAATTGGGCGAAATCTTAGATCCCATGCCAACAGTTCAAAGTTCATCGTAACACGAAACCAGAATGTCGAATGGTTCCACAGGCATTCAAAAGCCGCATTAACAGCCCGATGTAACACATCCCATTAGAGTTCCGAATTTGCAACGATCCTTGGGTATTCAAACCTCTATCAAGGATGATCTCAACTGCCCACCATCAGAGATACATGGTCAAAATATCAACGTCATCATTCATTAAAAATCAAACCCAAACAAAGATACTTCGGACTTCGGAAGCAGCTTCGTACTACCATGAGAATCTTACTACCTTCGGACACACGACATCCAACCGAATAGGCAACGTACATTCCCAAATATCTGGAAACCTGTTCACACGTATTCGTACGTGTGGATAGGGTCAAAGGACCTTTGAGTGCAACCTATTCTGGATCGTATCTAGTGACCCACAAAGTGCACACATTCTTTCGTTGTTGATGTAGAAGGAACACCAACAACAATATAGTCATTGACAGGTTTAAACCAGCATGCGGAATACTTGGAGTAGACGAAAAATGTAGTGTTCCAAAAACGGTTACATTTAATTTAAAATACTACAATTTTCGATCCTGGAGGGGAGTGATGGAGCGGTTAAAAAACCTTTTCACTTTGTGGTATTTCTCGTAGCAAAAATATTTATACAACGCGCCGCTTAATTACGACGGATAGGTTTTAGAAGGTAAAGAGACACAGTCTCACAATAAAACAGTGTAGTGTCGCAAACAATCGTTTAACCCTAGATCTTGTGAACCAATATCATTAAAATAATATTTTATAGTGAAATACATAAATAATAATACAGTAGTTTACTAAATAGAGTGTAATAATAATAAAACCTGCTATCCTCGTTATCCTCACTAAAAACATCAGTCTGTTGGAGTAAATGTGATTTCAACATTCACTTGGATGCAAAAAATACCCACATTGACCAATTTTCAACAAAAGTTCAAAAATATTAAAAAATTCAATATTTCTTTAATTTTCTCGAATACAGATTCAAAGTCCATTTCAACACCAACCAGTGGTACCTTTTTATACTTATACCGTGGCAACAAAGTGATTTTTGGGAGCCAACATCTGAAGTTCGTTTTTTGTGAGTTTGTCAGCATGAATCTTATTGGTATAAATCGAATTAAACAAGGAAATCAGCAAAACCCTTTTTATTAATAAGAAGTATTCCCTCCCCTAGCCCAAATGAAAGCTTCCATTCGATGTTTCATTGATTTTACCAAAGTTTTCACCAAATCTTGAGGTATCGCCTCCAATTCCTCTGCGATCGCCTGTTGCAGCGCTTGGAGGCTCGTTCGAGCCTTATCTCTCGATTGAACTCCTTTTTCAGCTAGTCCCATAAATGTTCGATGGGATTGAGGTCCGGGCTTCGAGTTGGCCACTCCATAACAGGCACATCCACTTCTTGAAGGTACTGATATACTTTACCAACCAAGTACGTATGTGAAATTACCCCAGAATTCTATCCCAGAAAATTAAATTTTTTAATCAGGCAACAGTTTGCCCAGCCCAGAATTTTTGTTAATTTTAGTGCAAAAATGAAAAATAATCAAATTTATTAAATTTGATTTGTGTTTCATATAATAAAAGAAATTAAAACCTAACGCATAAAAAACTGTAAAATTGTGAGTTGCATAAAGTAATGGAAAATTACAGGTAATGTAAGAAAAAATTTGCTTCGTGACAAGTTCCCGAAAATGAACTCGGGGCTACGAATTTCATTAATTTTTATATAATTTTCGTCCCATTCGATAATGCGGTTACCTCTGGCGTGGTATTCATTTTCTTGTACCGGATGAAGACTTAATCGATAGAGGACCGTTTAAGCTAAACGTTGATATGCAAATGATGGCAATTCCCTTGAAACGTACCCTTTTATACCGGCCACATGATCCGCAACCGGTGCCACCTGGAACGAGCATTGTCGGATTGTTGATTTATATTGTTGTTATTGTCCCGGTGTTGAACAGACAATACACACACGTGATATCGTTGGATAGATGACGACATGATCTTTAACTTGGTATATTTTGATCTAAAAAAACATCTCGATTCGCGAGAAAATTAAAAAAAAAGATAAAAAATGCAACTGTGCGAATTTTTTGCACCCAAGTATAGTTTGTTTGGAGGTTGTTGTAAAAGAAGTGGATTTGTATAAAATTTGGTCGAGTCACATAGTAAGCAATTGGAATTCCCACTGATTACGAAAAAAAATCGAGTAGGAAGCTCTGGCTTGGCACTTTTAAAAAAAAATTTACAGTGTGAAAGATTTCATATATTTTGATAAGGAGGCGTCATCTTATACCGCTTTCCTCCCCTTTGCAACATGCCAGATTACAGACAGAACATTGGAATTAAAACAAGTTTAAACTAAATTCTAGGCCATTACAGCGAGTAACTGGGAGAGCCTATGATTAAACATATTGGCCAAAAAGTCAAACAACCATTGGTTATTACACATTTCAATCACTGGATATAGGAACACAAGGAATAGAGAACAAAATTTAAATGAAATGGAAACACCTACCCCATGGATCTGGAAGCTGGCGAAGCTTCAATGGACAGATTATTCATTAATCCGATTAAGCTATTTAGCTATCATTAAACACTTATTAGAGTCGGTCAAATCTCTTAAAGGGATGTAGCGCCAGTGAAAAAATAAATAAAAAAAAGTTTTTCTGGTTATTAATAAAGCAAAAGTGTGATTCGCGAAAATACGCATAGATAGAGGCTGATTTAAAGAATATGAAAGGCGACCGCTTTCTGAGCTATTGGTAACTTGGATCTTCAAGTAAAATATCTATCAAACTGTTCATCATAATTTTGGTAGCCTGTTCAAAAACGCTTTAAAGCCTTCGCTTAGCTCAGCCCTTATAGGTTAACAATAATATGCTTCAACAGGGATCTCAAGAAGTATTTTAGTTGCCCACATCAAACAAGCAACAAACTTCCCACCAAGAGCAATGTTGCTTCTAAACTACTACTTTACTATGCATTCTCACCGAATATTGCACTCCAAAGAAGCAATTGGTTGTGCAAATTGCGAGCGAAGTGGTGACATGGAGAAGAGGTTACTTCAACACTTTGTATGTTCCTCTCTTTTACTCTTTTGAAGATTTTCTACTGATCTTAGGATGTAACCAAAAATATTAAAAGAAAAAACGTATTTGAACTTAATTGACCTGGAGTTAATCTAGGACAAACCTTGACAAATCTACCCCCAAAATTATTTTCATACTTATAACTCGGAATTCTTAAAAATAGTTGAGACTGAATCCTTAGAATATCAACTAATTATAACGCTGAACTTTAAAATTTTAACCGCCAGCAGTACAAGTTCGCTAATCATCGCAAAATACTCAAAATTGCAATTAACGTAAAAATAAAAACACCTACATAGTGTTTTAATTTAATTAAACTTTTAAATCCATTAAGCTCAATAAAAAAAAATCCATCCAATTAAAAAAGTAAAAAATAAAAAAAAAAATAAAACTCGAATCGATATTTTCGATTTTTCCCCCATATAAAATACAGCTTGTGCTGTACGAAATTAAGAAGAAAAAAATTACCACGCAATAAAAAAATTAAATTCGCAATTACATAAATTAAAAGATTAATGGAAATTAATTCCTCTACACATATACTTACATACATTAAGTATTATATTACGAAGCCTTCCTTTTTATGTTCCCTTACCCCACGCTGCATACTCAAATTTTTTACCCGAAACCGAATTAATACATAATGTATCCAGTATTAATTTTAATTAGATTAAATTTAATTGATCATAAAATTTAATTTAACAATCAATATAATCCACCCACTTTAAAAATTATAGAGAATAAAACAAAAAAAAAAAAAAATATTTAACCACCCATATCAAACTCATCGCATCTGAGATGAAAAACAGTAACAACAACAACAATATTATTATAAAAATCTAAATCTCTAATTGAAATAACACCCTTTAATATTTTTCTCATACCCCACTCGACTCATCATCATCGTCGTCGTCGTAGTCGTCGTCGGCGGCTTCGTCTTCTATATATATATATATATTTCCGCATAATTTTTCCGTTTTTCCATTTTCATTTCGATTAAAATAATAAATAATATTGATTTAATTTAGTAAATTGCTCACTCACTCTCAATGTACATTATTTTTGTATATGTGTATGTGTGCGGGGGTGCGGTGTATAGTATGGTGTGGTTTGGGTGCAATGTTGGTGGTAAAAGGACGAACGACACAACAAAATAGCACACAGGAGAAAATTTTTCTGTGCTTGCGATTCATCCAATTCTTCGATTCAATTTTTAAAAGTATAAACCTTGGTTGTGTACGATGCGACGATATATGAATGAACGAAATAGAAAATATATTTTTCAGAAATTTTCTATACATTTTCACTAATTTATTACGTTCACATATACACCCATATAAATAATTTGGAAAATCTCATCGTCAATCTTCTCGTACATTGAGATATATATAAGTAGCATATACCCATCCACCCACATACATCATCATCGTAATCATCATGATTGTGTCGACTCAAACCCAAACAATATATAACATAAATGAAAATCATATCTCTGTTTTTCACCTACTTTCTAATATTTTTATGTTTTATGTGTTCTGATTCACAGTAAAAAAAAAATGTATAAAACCATAAGGATATGTATCCTAATTAGAATGATGGCTTATATACAGAATTTTCCATATTTTTTTGTGTTTTAAAAATTTTAATTGGAAAATTGAAATGCAATGTAATGAAAAACATAATTTTCCTACACACATAGGGTGACTATAATATAAAGACGACATACATCTACATAAAAGCTATTCACCCAAAACAAAATTCACTTAAACTAATTACTTATCTCGGCAAAATAATTTTGGTGTGGGATACATAAAAGGCAGCAATCCCGTATTTATATTAATTTAATTAGCTTAAAGGGAAAAGTGGAAAATTAAAAAAAAAAATTGGAAAATGTACATAAATAAACTATCCCCTATTTTTATGATGATTAGGATAATAATAGTAATAGTAATGTAATTTAACAAAGTAATGCTGGAAAATCGAGTACAAAAAACGAATTTTTATGTACACCTATTTTCATCTCTATATGTAATGAATGAATGAGTATACGGTATATACGTATGTTCGTGATAATGGAAAATGTGCATGAATGGAAAATAGCATAGCACACAAAAAAATAAAATAAAGAAAATTCCTAATTGAAACAGTCTAGAGGTACACATTTTGTATATGCGAGTGAGAATAATGAAGTATCATCGTCATTATCATCCACCATCGCGATATATGTACCGCTATATATAGTATATAGGGGGGATCGACGGCTGGTTACAGTCATTATGTTAATGAGGTAAATTATCATATATATCTACCGGTATTTGTTTTCCCAAACAGATGAAAATTAGATGCCAAATGAATGTTGTTGTTGCTGTTTTTGTTCAACTTCTAATTTACCTGAAATGAAAATAGAAAAAGGAAATTAATTAATGTTACATCATTCGCTGATTTTTTTGTTATGTACTTGTTGTCATTGTGTTGTGTTACCATAGTTGATAAGGGTATAATGAATGATAGTGGCCTCTGACTGTTATTTTTATATTACGTATAGCTACGTTCATATCCATATATTTTTATCCAAATTAATTAGCGAACCAATTAAAATTATTCGCAACTATTCGGAAAAATTGCAATGAAATAAAACTCGTATTTTTATAATAAAGGTGGAAAAGTTAAAAATTAAATTACCTCATTTCAAAAACAAAAATTATTGTCTCAAATAGGTTAAATTCGGCGTTGATTCAAATAGCAAAGAGGGTTGCTCGATCAACTGACAAATTAAGGAATGTTTTACAAAATAATATTTAAAGGATTTAATGTCCTATATTATCAATAACTAAATATTAAATTTTTGATTCACTCATAGGTACTTGTACTCATACATTGCAAGCTCTAAATAAGAAAGTACATCTTCCAAGGAACGGCGCTGAATTCTCAACTTCAACAAAGAGTCTCAAATATTAAAAATTAGGACCAACAAGTACTGGACAAGTTTGTCAAACATGAGACAATAGAGACAAAAATTATTATTCCTTAGTTCATTTCTTTAGATTGGAGTGGAACCTGTTTTTATAATGACGTCAATCACAACGTTCATGAATTTAATACATATGTGTTACAGTTAGACTCTGCTTGTATACTTCGGAAACGAAGTATTAAAAAATGTCAAACTGCTCCTTCAGACTTACCAAATGTATAAGTTTAATTTTGGATATATGCAGTATTCTAAATTAACATGCAAAACTTAGAATTCCTTGGTATTTCATGGGCGTCAACTGAAGAAAGTATTACTTTTTCCGCTAATTACAAAGTCGACGGAATAAGTTTAGTAGATCATATGATATAGTTGACTTCAAAATATTAAAATTATTTATCGATTCGTTTGTGACCTCGTATTACATTCATCGTCACCGTGTTTGGCATCAGTATTATTCTTTATGACATTCATCCAATAAGTATTTTGTCAGCCCTAAAGTTTTGGAAAAAATTATGCAAATATAAATACTTGATCACCTTAATTGTTTCGAAATGCTTTGCAAATTCAAATCGGGATTCAAATCTGATCACAGTACTGCTATCGCACTACTAAGCAAATGCATCCATCAAGAGTAACTGCTTTTAGTGGATTTTGGAGTGGTGGCATAATTGTTATAGATAGAGCCGTGCTGTCTAACTTTTTATGGCCTCAAATCAACGCTATGAACGTGAACAATATTTGGTTTCAACGAGATGGCGAGATCTGAAATATCAGCCGTTTTGGAAATGTAAATTGGCCTGTGCGTAGCTGCTATTTGACGCCGTTGGACTTTTTTCTATAGTGTTTCGTTAAGGATAGATGTTATGCGAATTGTAAATGGTAACGTTCGTTTGTAACAAATTGTCCAGGTTTCAGAAGCTCGTAGTAAATGACTCCTTTCTAATCCCACCCACATATTGATGTCTGGTCATATTCATGTCTGGCCTGGATCAATCCATGATTTTCTGCGTTTATGATTGTCGTACAAAATCCACTTTTCATCAGCCGTAATGATTTCGTACAAAAAATTCTTTCTTTTGTACCGAGAAAGCAAATTCATGCAGATGTCAACTCTAAGGTTTTGTTGTCTTCGGTCAGTTATAATGAGGAATCCATTTTATTTATTTCAGTATATTTCCCATTGCATGCAATCGAAGTGATATTCCTTGTGGAGTAACTCCTAAATGTTCTGCAAGCTTTTTTTGTGTTCTTCGTTTTTATATTGTTTTACTGCATCTGGAATTCGATCGCCCTTGGAACCACTTTTTACTATAGAACGACACACTGAATGTTTACCCAAAGTCGAATTAATCAATTCCATAGTCCATAGCTTGGGCAGTTCATTTGAAAATAGAATATAATGCAATGACGTCAACATTGCTTATCGACAGCCATCTCTTAAAATTGATGCAGACGGAACGATAGCTGGTACATGACTGAAACTTATGTCATAAAAAGAGCAATGACTAAGCTACATATATCCAAAATGGCGGGTGATTTGAATGTGTTCCAGTATACATTTTAATGTAACCAACTTCAGAGCCGAGTTTCTACTTAGACTCCTAATAAGTTCTTTAATTCTGCTATTTTATTGCTTCATTCATATTTCAATAATCGTAAGCAATTTGTGAAAAATGATGATGATATTTCCATCTTAAGCGATGTTTTTGCTTTTCTCTATTTACATTATTGATCTACACTGGCATATTTTAAATTATCGCTTTCATTTTTATGATGGTGATTTGTAATTGTATATTGGTAGTGGCGAACTTAGATGAAATTGTAAGACCACTGAACGGCGACCTTCAAAGTGTTTCGCTATGGGTCAAAATTAATGCACTTAACATAAACTCAACTCAAAATAAAGCTTAAGCTTTATCTTTCACTAAAAATAGCTCCCATAGTATTGCACCTGAAACCTTTTTAAACAATGATACAATGTTATTTGTTTCAAATGTTAATTATCTAGGACTATTCATGAATTCAAATTAGACAATTATTATGAATTCTGAAAGTAATGTAAATGTTAGTCGGCTTAACGTTGTGCAACTCATCACTTGAAAAACCATAAATTTAATTTGCGAATTAGAATAAATTTTGAGTGTATTGTGATTTACGCCATCTACTAGTAACTGGTACGAACTAAAAATAAGTTAGTTTAGTTAGTGATCTAGGCGAAAAAATTGGTATCAGCCACACAGTATTAGAGTTTTTAAACGTTAATTTCAGACTATGGCTGCAGGCCAATTGTCGGGTAAAAGTCAATTTTAAGTAAATTTTTCGGTAAATTCATTTATTTTTCAAAAACTCTATGGCAAACAGATCGAATAATCCGTTATAAATCCGGTTTTTACCATAGTAAATGATTTACCCGACTATTGGCCCGCAGCCTTAATACCAATTTTTTCTATAGATATACTGCGTGCCGGACATCGAAATTAAAATATAACTAAATTGCCGACTAAACTAAAGCGATAATTAATTTTGCTATTAACCAGCAGGTTTTCAATTCAGACTCTTTTCGAGGTTTGACTATTTGCTGCGGACCAATAGTCAGGTAAATCGTTTACTATGGTAAAAATCGGATTAATAACAGATTTTTCGATCAGTTTGCCATAGATTATTTGAAAAATAAATGAATTTACCGAAAAATTTACTTAAAATTGACTTTTACCCGACTATTAGCCAGCAGCCTCAGTTGTAATTTTCTTTTGAATTCGATCTAGTTAACTGAACGATTCTTAGCAGTTCGCCATTTACAGTTTCTAATTATTTTAAAATTATATGATTTTTGTAATTAGTCTCCGAAAATGTCAGTGTTGAAAAGAAATATTCCTATAGATTTAAGGCTGAGACTGCAAAAGTCAATTTTAAGTAAATTTTTCAGTAAATTCAATTATTTTTCAAAAATTATATGGCAAACAGATCGAATAATCTGTTATAAATTCGATTTTTACCATAGTAAATGATTATGTCTCTCAGTCTGTTTTTTAAGAAATTTTAATAATTTTGTTAATCTTGTTTAATTTTAGGGACTTACGACTTTTACCAATAAATTAGTATCAGCGCATATAAAGCGGCATACATATTAAGACCTTATAAGAGCAGTGAGAGAAATTATTTAGTCAGCGTTACCATTTCGACAAATTGAAAGAAATGTTTTATAGTGCAGTTCGTAAAGAACCTGGACTGGATGGTCAAACCTAACCACGAAAAACATTTACCCGTTTTATGTTATGTTATAATTTTCTTGTAAATTAATAAAATTTATTTAGGCTGCGGGTCAATAGTCGGGTAAATCGTTTACTATGGTAAAAATCGAATTTAGAACAGATTTTTCGATCAGTTTGCCATAGAGTTTTTGAAAAATAAATGAATTTACCGAAAAATTTACTAAAAATTGACTTTTACCCGACTATTGGCTCGCAGCCTTAGTTGATGATGTAAATGCCTGAATGTTCATTTATACCATCTATAAGCCTTCCACGCTATTCATAATTGATTAAAGTTTAAATTTAATTCAGTTTAAAAATTGAATATAATAGGTATGCTATTTTTATTAGTAAAAGTGTTAGCTCTAAGTGCCTGATGAACTAAGTAGTCTTATATTTACATAAGGCTGCGGGCCAATAGTCGGGTAAATCGTTTACTTTGGTAAAAATCGGATTTAGAACAGATTTTTCGATCAGTTTGCCATAGAGTTTTTGAAAAATAACTGAATTTGCCGAAAAATTTACTTAAAATTGACTTTTACCCGACTATTGGCCCGCAGCCTAAAGTAAAAATTTCTGTCATCTATAAATTGATTTAACAGTACAGTAGATTCACAGAAAAAACTATAAATTTCGTCAAACTGATTCTAAGGCAGTTGATTCATTTATTCTTCACCTATTAATAGATAGCTTAATTTTGGCACAAACACCAACTGGGCAATATATAATTTTCATCGTCGCTCAAGACTGTGATGTAATTTTAAGGATGTTAACGTAAAATTGCGTTTTTGTTTTAGCGCATGATGATTATTTTCCTGTGAAGTGGTGCGTATTACCATTTACCTATAGGTTAGGTCTCTGTAAGAATCTTTTGTAGATTCGTTTTATAAATCAATTTTTAAGCTGGCTTATAGTTAACCCATATACTCTGTACTTTTTTAAGAACGGAGCGACCCGGGTGCAAGCACCTACTCAAAGTTACAATACAAAAGTTTAAATTAAATTTAAGATTTGAACCAGAAAAAATATATAAATTTACTAACAAAAAAGGCTCACAATTGACTTGTTGTTCAGTCATTACTTCAGTATACCGCAAAACCACTATCATTTATAACACCATTAAACGCTAGCCCACTGATAAATATAAAGATTATTGCAAACATATTTTTAACTAGCAAATCTGAAAATAAATCGTATTTCTGTTGAACTTCCTTTCAAATATAAACTCCTATTTAGACATTCTTAGTTTTAAAATTTACCTTAAAATCATCTAAATCAAAAAGTAGTTCAGTAGTAAAATTAAAATCAACATCTATATAAATACTAAAAAACGTTATTATTTATTGAGAATGCCATCTATCTAGTATTTAAGCAAGTTAAAATAATAAATGCTCATACATGGATGTCGCTTTCTTCACTTTGTTAAATTAGAACAGTTTAGCGGTGACAACACTAGATAGTCTATTACTCATATTAGACTCACACTAGAAACTCATCTTAATGATCATTCTTAAAAAGAATTTAAGCTAACAAATAGTATTTACATAAATATTACGTGAAACTTCAAATAAACTTAAAAATATTGCAAATAAAATAATATAAAATGCAATGATGGATTTAAAAAAATTAATTAATTATTTTTGAAAGTTATAATAAAACTTCACCACACCATAAATAAGATAAAAATTAATTTCAATTTGTAATTAAACCTTAACATTATGAGTACCAGTATTCTCACAAAAACATGAAGGTTTATAAGATAATGGGAGTTAGAAATTGCCTTTTAATGATATTCTTTATCAGCTAGCACTAAAAGAACTACAGCATTTATCCAGCACTGTTTATGAACTATGCTGAGTACATTAGAATTAAAATAAACGATTATATTCCAACCTTGTTGGATTCTTGCCGCTCTGTCTATTCACTCAACCATAATTTGCTAATAATAATTAATAAAACAACATTTAACTAAATTACAACAAGTAGATTTTTGGATGCTTATCTGCATAATTTCCAAGCTAAAAAACTATAAAAAATTTATGTGTATTAGTCTAATTCAGAATAGGTAAATTGTATTCTTGAACCTCCAGAGTAAGCATTTAAGGATAATCTATTATACACCGGAAATCATTACGATAGTTGATTTCCACGAAACGATAAAAACGGGTGATTTTCATAGTAAAAAAATAGTTTTCAAGCTGTTTCGTGAGCTCCAGCAAATTCTCAAATATTACTTAATCTTTCTTCCAAATTTTTCTATTTGCAATTACGGAGCAAAGAAAAACGGAACGAGTGACATTGCGCGCCAACGCTTCGCAAAACATAAATCTCCCAATTAATGGTAAAAGTTTAAGTATGGAGTTTTATTCCGATTAGCCAATTTGCCTGAATTGTAGAAATATCGAGTTTTGCTGAAACATAGTATTTTTCTCGAAAGTCGTCATTTCCGGTAAATTTTAAAAAATGTTCTAAACTAATTTTGTTTGAAGTTTAATTTAAAATTTTTTTGTTTTACCCGTTTTTCGTAAATGCTAAACATTTCAAAATATTTGCAAAATGGAAAAGCCCTTATGGAAGCTGCTACTTCCGATGAAACGATCTCGGCCAAAAACCACTGAGATCACCCAATTTGTGGAAAAAGCTTAAGTGTGAAGTTCACTCCAATCAGTCAACCCGTCTGGGCTGTAGAGAACCAACAACATTAAGTCTGTACGCCACCACGCACACACACAGGCATGCAGAGATTTGTTAAAAACTACTTCTTTTGATTTCGTCGATATAGCGAATGGTAAATCTGCAAAAATTACAAGGTCAAAATTGTTCATGATTACTTTATGGGGTCAACGTAGTTCAAATCCAACTATTAGCTAAAAAAATAATTTCCATTTTCTAAAATGGGTTGTTATTTTAAATTCAAAAACAATTTTTCACAGAATAAACTCGAAATAAATCGTTATTAGTCTGTCTTTATATATTAGGACTGAGACCAATCAGCTCAAAATGTTAAGGACACACAAGAATTTCAGCAAAAACAGAAGCAAAGTTACCTGAAATCAGGTTTTACTGGCTACTGGAGCCAGCCCATTACATTTTAACACTTGCGGTCGCATCTGATACTCGAAGTCCGTAAACCTTGTTTTTGAAGTAAAATTATATTTTCCTATTTAAACAAAATATTTTTACAGGTACTGTGATCGAGCAATGCACCACGTTTCGCGATGCCAACCGCTATTCTTTACCTTCCGATTTATTAAAATCTATGCTTCGAACTATGTCCTACTTGTTTAATTCTGTTAAGTAGGACATAGTTCGAAGCACGTTCAACTTCTTAATACTTCGTCACTGCTTCTCGGTTAAATGCAATAAATTGAACTTCTCTTGTCGTGCAAGCCAATATCAAATTAGTTTATAATCAAATAGTTATTTTGGGTCGTGATTGTCTGTCCCAACACTCGACATATCGAAGACAAGACATTTAACACAAATAAACTTAAAACCACACAGGAGTTTTTGAGAAATTGAGAGAGGAATTTCTGAAAAAACTCGTCTCTGATTTTGAACTTCCCTTTGAAATGTCTTCTTCAATAAGAGAAAATTTCTTTTGGGTGTGGGTTATAATCCGCCTAAAACGAAGAAAAAGTCGTACGCTCAGTTTTTCTATTCTTTTAGAAATTGCGTGCATTTTTAGTTAAATCTCCTGCCAGTATGATCAGGTTTTCATCTCTAGTGACTTCAATTTTTATATTTCTCAAGAGATTTTTTTTCTCGTACCTATTTAAATTATTTTCATTATTTTTTTCGGAATTTTTTAAATCTGTAAATTAGTAACAACCCTTTAATAATACGCGAAGCGATTAATTGTGTTTTTATCGAAAAATTGTGCTTTTCGGCCAATTGCTTTTCGGTGAATTGCTTTTTCGGTAAATTATCGTTTTAGGTGAATTGTATTTTCGTTGGATTGTTTTCCTGTAAATTGACGTGGATATACATAACACAACTTTGATCCGAACGACTCAAAAATCCGTAGAAATTGAACATAGTGAATTTTTAAAAAATGGTGAATCATTTCATATGATTATCGATTCTATTCCGGACATCCAGACATAAAAAAATTTTGCCAACGAATACCAAAACCTGATATATTTTAAGGTGGAATCGTTATTGCAGTGACAGAATAAGAGATACCAATCGACAAATACACGATCTATACTTATTCTATGTAACAGGGAGGTTATGAAACTGAGCAGCAGACATTTGACCCTTGTTTCTGAACGTCTATGTAATATCTACATCTACGATCGTCCGAGAATGCGAACTCATCCCTCAAACTTTAAAATAATATGAATGAAGGAACAATATCAACTCTTCGATTGACGGTAAACAATTTTTCAACTGCAATATTGTATTCGAGATATTCATTGCCTTAAGGCCAAAGGGCACACCACCTAGACAAAGCAGATAAGCGCGAATAAAAATCCAATAAACATATTTAACATGCATACAGACAATATATTGCGTTTGCAATACAATGTCTCGCATTACCATTCTTATTAATATGATTAATATCCAGACAATAACCCGAGCAGATGTTACAAATTTGTGCCCCCGTCCACACAAAGAAAATAGTTTAAAACTAACAACAACAATTACAATCCACCTTTATATTCTTGCCTTTATACTTTATGTATACTTACGGACGTATCCATCTTTAAGAACTTTATTTTTAATTCTTTTTGTTTAAAAATTAGCAGGTGAAATAAATTCTAAATATACGAAGAAACTCGTAGCACATAAATAAATAGAACAGAATTCGGTACAATTGTGAATACGAGACACGAGTACGTACATATATGTAATCGTTATGATTGATGCGAAGAATTTATCGTGTACGAACGGTGCGCTATTGTGTTTGACTAAATGAGTGTCTGCAATATTGGGAGCATATTCCAATTATAACTTTTTTTGCACCTATGTAGTCACGTTAAATGTCGCAAATCCATATCAACAAAATTACAGAGACACCAAACACCCTCTAATACACGGTCCCATATATCCAAGATAAACTATCTAGATTTGCTTGATTGATTGATCCATCGATTTTCATTTAATTGCAAATTACACAGAAAACAAATGTAATTCGATCTGCTATCAACTTTATTGGCCGAAATTTAGGGGAAGATTAAATTCTTCGACTTTACTCGATTAGTATATGTGGAAATGGAAAATATGTTTCCAGATTTTTTAACGAACTCGCAACATAAAACAGAAATTAAATATTTTTTTTTGCCGAAGCAGTCCATTTAGTACGCGCGTCGGCGGCAGCATGCATAAAAGCAATTAAACAACTTTTAAACGTGTATATATTCCCTGTTATTATTGCATTAGTAAATTGTTAGAAATGTTTTATTACACACATGCATAAAGATAACAGCAAAATATAACACACAACATTTATATCGTACATGTGTAGAATCACGAAGAACATACTAACAAATGCTCATTAATTATATTTTTATGTAGTTCGATATACGAACACAATTTTGTTGTAGTGGCTGTCAATCAGATATTTAATTGCGGTACCGGGCGGCGGCAATTAAATTCAACAAAAACAAAAAACGCATAGACGAGGAAAATCGGAAAATTATATACTTGTTAGCGTTCGTACAATATATAAAAGAGAAGCCCAATATATTTTTATTTTGGATAAAAGTGTTTCGGAAAAAATCACCGTGTAGGGATTAATTTTCCTCTCCTGTGGAAACTTTTCATCAATTTATTGATTTTCCCGTCTGTTCAAATTGTATTTAACTGCAAGTTGTTTGTTTTAAACCTTTTTTCGAGGAAATTAAGCGTGATAAACATTAATGATAAGGAAAATTACTGGAATCAGGAATGATTACTCGTGAAACGGAGTTTAGGGGGTTCAAACCCCTCCCTTCATTTTGTTGGTATATAAATTGTCACACAGTTTCAAAAAATGTCGCTTCGTAGTGCTTTCCAATTACTGGGTTGTCATATGCCGGTTCGAATTTTGATATTCTTGAGTTAGTTTCAGGAGAAAATATTGCGAAGCCTATATATGTTATGGTTAAAGTGTATAATTGGTTATTATATATAATTACCAAACCCCTTTGGTTAAAGTGTTAAATATGAAAGTTTAGATCTATAATAATAATAATGGCGTAATTTTACTTTGCGGACACATCGAGAAAATCAGGCAATCAATAAAAATTTAGAAATTTTTAAATGTAGGATTGTTTATCAACAGTTTTAGGAGGGGAAGTTAAATTTTCCGGATTTTTTTTATATTTTTTCAAAATAAGGTAAGATGGTTATTTTTTGATAATTTTTGACGTTAGTATTGTAGGCATTCTATATCCAGGCAACCTTCATGAAACTTCTGACGAGGATCGACAACATTAAACAAATGAAAATGAAGATGAAGATCAAATTGAGGATAAATTCGATTTTGAATAAATTAAAATTGAAATTTTGAATTAACAAACTACATTTTATTTCATTCATTTTCATGATTCATTCATCAAAGAGTTTTTATCGCTCTTATCGCTTCTTCTGATAGTACCACAAATGGTAAAAAAATCAAGTTTTGCAAATAAAATTTATTTTCAATTTGTTGTATACCTTCTTAGGATGGGGGCTCGCTTGCTCTTTCAAAATTTACTAAATTCTTCAAGTGTCAAATTTTATTTATAATTTTAAACTAAGAAAAAAATTTTCATATTATTCACTTTGACCAAATAGGTTTGGTAATTATATATAATAACCGGTTAAAATGTAAAACCAGGAACTGTCAGAATAACCAAACATACACCAAACATTTTAACCAAACATAAAAACTAACCAGAGACATTATCAACTTTTGAAGTACCGAAAAGGTAAAGCAAAAAGTTCTGGTTGGAAAACGTTTTATTCGATTAGTGCAAACTAGCGCCAGCTTTAAGTATCAATAAATCTATCGTAACCGTTTTATTTCCAAAGGTTAATTTTACTCAATTTGTTTTAAAATTTAGGGTTCTTTTTATCGATATTCCGCGACATTGGAAAATTAAAAATAAAGTGAGGTAGGCCAAAAATATTTTGCTGTTGAACAGACTTTCGATGATTTGAATGACAATCATTAAGTTACTCCGTTTCGTCATCATCATCAAGTTACTCCAAATCAACAAGTTACTCCGTTTGAAAAATAACTCTCGCTATGACAGACTCTCGATTACACCACTGAATGGTATTCTCCTAATTATTGAAACAAGAGGTTGGGGTAGTTTTCCGACTTTCAAAATCCCGAAATCAAAATCCCGACTTTCGAAAACCCAACTTTCAAAATCCCGATTTTCAAAAGCTCGATTTTCAAAAGCATCATTATCAAAAGCCCGATTAAAAAAAAAATATGAATCCGGTCGCCCGGCCGGCCCACATTAAATCCAAATATCGTTCAAAAATTTCATTCAATTCAAATTTCATCGTGTTCCGTTAATAAATAACCGTACCTGTTCGTTATATTCCAGAAATTAATAAAAAGATAATTCATAATCCATTAAAGATTCCATTCTACCTTGTGCAGTTTTCAAAAATACCGTTTCGAAAAATGTCGTTTTAACCCTTATGCCGTTTTGAAATATGCAAAAATATTGCTCATGCTATAAAGTTACATTAATAGGGAATTTTATTTATTTTTTATCATTAAATATTTCATCAAAAACCCAAACGTTCATAATAAAAATGAAGATAAAAAAAAATTTAATATTTAATATTTTTTTAAAAATCCAGACTTTTGTTGGTATTGAAACGGTAATTTGTTGGGATTTTGATAATTCGGTCTTTTATAATTCGGGATTTTGTACCAACGCCAGCAATTTATCCACCAAAACCACTTAACTCACCGAAAACCACAGTTCACCGAAAGTATTCACCAAAAACGAAAATTCACGGAAAACGAAAATTAACCAAAAATTTTAAGTCGACGAGATCGTTGATTCTAAAATAAAGATTGGCTAGAACAAGGCACATGGTTTCTGGAAAGTTACCAATTCAAGTTTTAAGATTTAAATATGAGCTATATGCCAAAATTGAATTACCAATTTGAATGGAAGTATGTACGTGAGTGAGCTTCAGTTTAAACTCCGAACACGGGCCATTTTAAATATAACAAAGACATTTCTCATGCGCTTGGAAATAGAAATCGATTAGAAATTGGAATTGAGTTCTACATTTGGTCCAATTTCAACGGAACTAAAATATTTTTAAAATATTAATATGCAAATCATGGCATTTTGGCACTCTATCAAAAGGTTTCGATAAATAAGATGATTGCAATATTTTGAATAGGATTAGACAACAATTTTCCAGACCAAAACAGCCTGAAATATGCTGAAATTATGAGTTACTATTTTTACAATAAATCGTTAAATTTCGATGATCAAATGAAAACAATGGTGACCAATCCTCAATGATTGTAGTAAACCAAACGATTCCGATCCTTGGATTTACTAAATTATTAGTCTTGATTATCTTCTGCTTCATCGAATTTTGACTATAAGTCCGCTGAAGATTTGCTTTTTCACTTTTCATAGTTTTGGAAATTTATATAAAGCTGGAATTGTTTAATTATCCCGATCTAAAAGTCATTTCTAATTCACATGCTAAAAATAACAAATAACAAATTCCCGAAATCCGATCTAAGGCAAAAAAAACTGGAAAGGCAATATATCTCGTTATATGTTTTTAAATATTCAAAATATTTCAAAATTCTCCACTTCTTATCCTTCAAAGTAATACGAGTAAATAACGAAAAATCGAATTAATCTGTTAACCGGCTATGAAGTCTTAACATAGTCTTAGAATGTTTTTCGGGATCACTATACATGAGATGGTTGCATTTTTTAATTCATCACGCAAATAATCCGCAAATATAACATTATAGATTTGAACTTTAATGCTGCATTTTAACTTAAAATGCATTCTGGGTACTGAGATTTGGTACAGTTTAACTTCATAAACCGTACTGTTATTATCAATATTTTAGTCAAGTTCTAGTATTTTAAGAAATTCAAAACAAAAGAATTTAAATGCAACTTTTCTGAAATAGCCTGTAATTTTCAATATTTAATAAAATTGTTCCAAATAGTTCATTTTAGTAACAAGTAGATTCACATTTCAGTCCTTTGGCGTATTTAACGTGCAATATCTAACTTTTCAGTCTGAATCATACATCATAAATTATCCGTACGATTAAACGGATAAGCACATTACGATTAAAATAATAGCAAATACTAGTCGAAATCATGAAACACAGCCAGGAAAAAAAATTATCAGTCGTAACCTCTCCGATACAGCCGGACCCATAATAGTCCACTTTGCCAAGCGAAATTAAATAAAGTATTTTTACATCAACCGTTTGAGTCCCAGGAGGTAATGCAAACGCATTACACGCAACGTAAAATCATTCGTGGTGCAAACTTCTTGTGTTTGTTAGGTAACGCGATTATTGTTTTTTTTTCATCGCTCCGTCACATTTATTCATTTTATTTTCTCGACATAAAATCTCAACAGCGCGATCGCACTGCTTGGGACTCAAACGGTTAAAATTGGAACGTAAACGATATTTCTGGCTGTGACCCAGAATAACCCCAAAAATGAATAGAGAAATGGCATGTGTGGGCCAAATACAATAAAATACGAGGTTACGAAGGCGACAACAATTTAGCGTAATTTAAATATGTAGGAAAATTATAATAATTTGGTAAAACAGGGTGCTTATAATCTATGTATGTATATTAATAAAAATCAATTTGCGCATGTATGATTGATCATCACTAGAGAACGTTTAGACCGGTTTGGCGGATTTTTTTTTTGTTGTGTTCGTAATTGTCAGGACAAGGTTTGTATGAAATAAAATTATGGAAAATTCACTGGAAAAGTCGGAAAATTCAGAAAACCGAAAAAATGATATTTTTGTAAGGTTTTTTCGCACGTATCCGATCCGGAAAAACCCGAAGAAATTTGAATTTTCCTTTCTAGCGCATCAGTTGAGAACGGTTGAACCGATTTCGCTTAATCTTTTTTTGTTATGTTCGCAATTGCCGCGAGATGGTTCTTACGAAAGAAAATTTTGGGAAAATTTACCGTAAAAGTCGGAAAACTTGGAAAATCGAAAAACCGAAAAATGATGTTTTTGTACGGGATTTCGCACATATGTATTCGATCCAGATGGTGTTTTAGAAAATTGAAAAATCTCAGTGGGAACCCGAAAGCTTTTGGAAAAACCCGACGAAAATCTATATTAATAAAACGGCTCGACAGATTTGACTGATTTTTTTTGTTTGTTCGTAATTATCAAGACAAGGTTTGTATGAAATAAAATTTTGGAAAAATACACCGGAAAAGTCGGATAGTATTATTATATGAAAAAATGGCAAACATCGCAGCGACGTTCAGTGATAGTTTTCATAACAACAACAAGTTCCGAATTGAATACTGATATTTTGTGAAAAATAATTAAATTTAAAGCGTTAGTACAGTGTTTCATCGATGGTATTCGAATGTTTGGTCCATTCACAATTTGAATTTATTTAAGTTCGTTGTAATTTGTTGTGTTGCAAACATTGAATTGATTTCTGTAGAATTTTTCAAACGTGGTCCATTATGACTCCGGAGCAACGGGTACAGTCGACTTCGACTCGCTCATTTCAAGCTTAAGCACAAAACAATTTGAAGCATCGACGAAACAGACAACTAAACGTGACAATTCGAAATGAACTTTAGGCATTCAGATATGATCCAACAGTCGATTATGCCGCGGATGTATTGGTTGACTTCGGCACGATGAGCACAGTTTGTCAACATTCCAATGTTTTGAGGTTTCGGCACGAACCACCAGGATTTTGTTGTGTGAGCGGAAATGTTCACAATGTTCACACCGCCACTAGAGCCATTGGCATCATTGCTTTCTGGCCAAGAACCACGGTCTAAGCGTTTCTTTATAGTATACAAAATTAAAACTGTTCCTTCCAAATGACATCATTTGGGGCGAATTAATATTCGCCCCAAATGATGTCATTTGGAAGGAACAGTTTTAATTTTTCGATAATTCGAAGCACGAGATTTTGCATGAATGTAGATGGAAATATAAACAATTTAGGCCGACTTATCATTTTACCAGCGACGTATGTTGGAAGCCCCAGGCACTTGCACAAATACGAGTAAGATGCAATGACCAACGTAAACCAATACGGTCGACCAAACTTATTCATCACTTTCACTCGCAACCCAAAATGGATCGAAATCACGCAGCTGTTACTATCCGGTCAATCATCCACCGATCGCAACGACAGTACAAGTATTCAAAAAGAAATTCAAGGCCCTGATGGACTTCAATGTGAAGTATCGGGTCTTCGGAGACATGCGATGTTGGATGTACTCTATGGGGGTCGAAATTGAAAAGCTGAGTACTTCAATTCTGTCAAGTCCATATATGTTTGTGAGTACGTCACGAAAGGAAGTGACCTGGTTGTATTTGCTACTTCAGCTTTTGATACCAACGATGAAGTTTCGCAATATCAAATGAAAAGATATGTCAGCAGCAATGAGACGGTTATGAGTATCTTTCCATTCTCAATAGACGAACGTGGGGCCCATTTCTCCATCTTCAAGAACAGTGTTTTACTCTGAGATGCCGAGATATTTCACTTGCAACGCATCATCAAAAAAAAATCCCACTTCGGAATCACGGACAGCCTGTCCATTGATACGTGAATGTATATTCAACCGATGTATTGGGGCGCATTTACATAGTTGATCCGAGCAATGACGAATTTTCTACCTGCCTTTGTATTTATAAGTTTTGCCCACCACCATTGAGCCACGTACCGAATAATAAAATATCCACTTATACTTTTAAGTCAAGTTTATAAATATTCGTGTTTCAAAATTATTCACTTGTCGATGATTTTTAACCATCAAATAAATAACTTAAAAAGTAATGTCAGATTAATTTTGCCCACCCCATAATTAGTTATGTTTTGTTGCCTCTATAAAGTAATGGACGGAATATTAAAATAAGTAGAAATTATAATATTTCGTACAAAGGGCGGACTAGGTTATTTGATGGGCAAAATTTAACTATATGTGGGCATCAAAAATTTGAGCAAGAACTCCAACAAAAATTAGAAAGTACACGAAGTCGTAATGCAAAGCACTTTGAAATACTATTTTTAATGAATTATTTTTTAAAATTGTACACATGAGCAAAGCACGTGAGCAAAACTAATTATTGGGTGGACAAAACGTCAACGAATTTTACACACTTAATAATTTATTTTGCTCACCCTTTGTGCGAAAAAATAAAATTTCTACTTAAACTTTTGAGTTAAATTATATAAATGCTCGTAAAACAATAATTATGGTATAGTTAAATAAATGTGTTTTTTTAATTGTCCACGAATTGATACGTTTTGTCCACCCAATAATTAGTTTTGCTCACATACGGAATAATAAAATATCCACTTATACTTTTGGGTTAAGTTATATGAATGTTCATACAGCAATATTAATTGTTAATTTAAATAACCAAATTATGTTTTATAATTGTCCACCTGTTAATGATTTTTAACCATCAAATAAATTTAATGTTTCTCCATCTCTAGATCCTATGTATATGTTTTTGATTTTAATTATGGATAAGAATGTTTAGTGGAAGCACTATGCCAATTTATGAGCATCAATTTAATTTTGCCCACCCAATAATTAATTTTGTTCACAGCAACAATCATATATTTTAACACCAAATTTTAATATTTCGTTCATATTGTTGAAACCATAATATTTGATAGACAAAATACATTCACATGTGGACTTTTTTAAAACACAACTAATTTATTTGTGGGCAAAAGTATTATCAATAAAAAATTAACACTTTAATAGCCGCACGGTCTGCGCAGTTAAACTTCGCCAGGGGCCGATAAATTTTTTTTTGTTTTTATTTATTTTTTGTAATCATAGTTGCACAAAAAAAATTGAAAAAATTTCAGTTGTTCATGCTATGACTACACATGTTTTGTGAGCGAACTTTGAACTTGACACTTTGAAGGTTTAATTTCCATACGTTTCCTTCATACGACGGCGAGCAAATCCCATCGAACTTTCAAAATTATCATAAATCAATTGGAGATAAAATAAGTGTGTGAAGTTATCCCAGTTTTTCATCCCAGGAAAAATAAAAATGTTTATCAGGTAACACTAATTTCATCCCATCCCAGGATTTTTAAACTCATCCCATCCCAGGATTTTTAAATCGTACAATTATTTAGAAATGTTATATTTGTTAAATTTAGCGAAAATTTTAGATTATGACTATGCTCATTTTCATTTGGCCCTCCATAAAAAAATTTGAAGAAAATACTCAACAAATAAATTCAAAATTCTCTCAAACCTATGGAGTGCCTAAAGATTTGACTTTTGATTTTGACTCGTCATGATGTCCACTAACTCTGATAAAAATTTGGATATCAGCCGTATGTTAGCATTTTCGCTATATGCTCATTTGCATATGACCATCCATATGAAATTTGAAGAAAATACTCAACAAATAAATTAAAAATTCTCTCAAACCTATGGAGTGCCTAAAGATTTGACTTTTGATTTTGACTCGTCATGATGTCCACTAACTCTGATAAAAATTTGGATATCAGCCGTATGTTAGCATTTTCGCTATATGCTCATTTGTATATGACCATCCATATGAAATTTGAAGAAAATACTCAACAAATAAATTAAAAATTCTCTCAAACCTATGGAGTGCCTAAAGATTTGACTTTTGATTTTGACTCGTCATGATGTCCACTAACTCTGATAAAAATTTGGATATCAGCCGTATGTTAGGATTTTCGCTATATGCTCATTTGTATATGACCATCCATATGAAATTTGAAGAAAATACTCAACAAATAAATTAAAAATTCTCTGAAACCTATGGAGTGCCTAAAGATTTGACTTTTGATTTTGACTCGTCATGATGTCCACTAACTCTGATAAAAATTTGGATATCAGCCGTATGTTAGCATTTTCGCTATATGCTCATTTGCATATGACCATACATAAAAAAATTTGAAGAAAATACTCAACAAATAAATTAAAAATTCTCTGAAACCTATGAAGTGCCTAAAGATTTGACTTTTGATTTTGATTCGTCATGATGTCCACTAACTCTGATAAAAATTTGGATATCAGCCGTATGTTAGGATTTTCGCTATATGCTCATTTGCATATGACCATCCATATGAAATTTAAAGAAAATACTCAACAAATAAATTAAAAATTCTCTCAAACCTATGGAGTGCCTAAAGATTTGACTTTTGATTTTGACTCGTCATGATGTCCACTAACTCTGATAAAAATTTCGATATCAGCCGTATGTTAGCATTTTCGCTATATGCTCATTTGCATATGACCATCCATATGAAATTTGAAGAAAATACTCAACAAATAAATTAAAAATTCTCTCAAACCTATGGAGTGCCTAAAGATTTGACTTTTGATTTTGACTCGTCATGATGTCCACTAACTCTGATAAAAATTTGGATATCAGCCGTATGTTAGGATTTTCGCTATATGCTCATTTGTATATGACCATCCATATGAAATTTGAAGAAAATACTCAACCAATAAATTAAAAATTCTCTCAAACCTATGGAGTGCCTAAAGATTTGACTTTTGATTTTGACTCGTCATGATGTCCACTAACTCTGGTAAAAATTTCGATATCAGCTGTATGTTAGCATTTTCGCTATATGCTCATTTGCATATGACCATCCATAAAAAAATTTGAAGAAAATACTCAACAAATAAATTAAAAATTCTCTCAAACCTATGGAGTGCCTAAAGATTTGACTTTTGATTTTGACTCGTCATGATGTCCACTAACTCTGGTAAAAATTTCGATATCAGCCGTATGTTAGCATTTTCGCTATATGCTCATTTGCATATGACCATCCATATGAAATTTGAAGAAAATACTCAACAAATAAATTAAAAATTCTCTCAAACCTATGGAGTGCCTAAAGATTTGACTTTTGATTTTGACTCGTCATGATGTCCACTAACTCTGATAAAAATTTCGATATCAGCCGTATGTTAGCATTTTCGCTATATGCTCATTTACATATGACCATCCATATGAAATTTAAAGAAAATACTCAACAAATAAATTAAAAATTCTCTCAAACCTATGAAGTGCCTAAAGATTTGACTTTTGATTTTGACTCGTCATGATGTCCACTAACTCTGATAAAAATTTCGATATCAGCCGTATGTTAGCATTTTCGCTATATGCTCATTTGCATATGACCATCCATATGAAATTTGAAGAAAATACTCAACAAATAAATTAAAAATTCTCTCAAACCTATGGAGTGCCTAAAGATTTGACTTTTGATTTTGACTCGTCATGATGTCCACTAACTCTGGTAAAAATTTCGATATCAGCCGTATGTTAGCATTTTCGCTATATGCTCATTTGCATATGACCATCCATATGAAATTTGAAGAAAATACTCAACAAATAAATTAAAAATTCTCTGAAACCTATGAAGTGCCTAAAGATTTGACTTTTGATTTTGATTCGTCATGATGTCCACTAACTCTGATAAAAATTTGGATATCAGCCGTATGTTAGGATTTTCGCTATATGCTCATTTGCATATGACCATCCATATGAAATTTAAAGAAAATACTCAACAAATAAATTAAAAATTCTCTCAAACCTATGGAGTGCCTAAAGATTTGACTTTTGATTTTGACTCGTCATGATGTCCACTAACTCTGATAAAAATTTGGATATCAGCCGTATGTTAGCATTTTCGCTATATGCTCATTTGCATATGACCATCCATATGAAATTTGAAGAAAATACTCAACAAATAAATTAAAAATTCTCTCAAACCTATGGAGTGCCTAAAGATTTGACTTTTGATTTTGACTCGTCATGATGTCCACTAACTCTGATAAAAATTTGGATATCAGCCGTATGTTAGGATTTTCGCTATATGCTCATTTGTATATGACCATCCATATGAAATTTGAAGAAAATACTCAACCAATAAATTAAAAATTCTCTCAAACCTATGGAGTGCCTAAAGATTTGACTTTTGATTTTGACTCGTCATGATGTCCACTAACTCTGGTAAAAATTTCGATATCAGCTGTATGTTAGCATTTTCGCTATATGCTCATTTGCATATGACCATCCATAAAAAAATTTGAAGAAAATACTCAACAAATAAATTAAAAATTCTCTCAAACCTATGGAGTGCCTAAAGATTTGACTTTTGATTTTGACTCGTCATGATGTCCACTAACTCTGGTAAAAATTTCGATATCAGCCGTATGTTAGCATTTTCGCTATATGCTCATTTGCATATGACCATCCATATGAAATTTGAAGAAAATACTCAACAAATAAATTAAAAATTCTCTCAAACCTATGGAGTGCCTAAAGATTTGACTTTTGATTTTGACTCGTCATGATGTCCACTAACTCTGATAAAAATTTCGATATCAGCCGTATGTTAGCATTTTCGCTATATGCTCATTTACATATGACCATCCATATGAAATTTGAAGAAAATACTCAACAAATAAATTAAAAATTCTCTCAAACCTATGAAGTGCCTAAAGATTTGACTTTTGATTTTGACTCGTCATGATGTCCACTAACTCTGATAAAAATTTCGATATCAGCCGTATGTTAGCATTTTCGCTATATGCTCATTTGCATATGACCATCCATATGAAATTTGAAGAAAATACTCAACAAATAAATTAAAAATTCTCTCAAACCTATGGAGTGCCTAAAGATTTGACTTTTGATTTTGACTCGTCATGATGTCCACTAACTCTGGTAAAAATTTCGATATCAGCCGTATGTTAGCATTTTCGCTATATGCTCATTTGCATATGACCATCCATATGAAATTTGAAGAAAATACTCAACAAATAAATTAAAAATTCTCTCAAACCTATGGAGTGCCTAAAGATTTGACTTTTGATTTTGACTCGTCATGATGTCCACTAACTCTGTTAAAAATTTGGATATCAGCCGTATGTTAGCATTTTCGCTATATGCTCATTTGCATATGACCATCCATATGAAATTTGAAGAAAATACTCAACAAATAAATTAAAAATTCTCTCAAACCTATGGAGTGCCTAAAGATTTGACTTTTGATTTTGACTCGTCATGATGTCCACTAACTCTGATAAAAATTTGGATATCAGCCGTATGTTAGCATTTTCGCTATATGCTCATTTACATATGACCATCCATATGAAATTTGAAGAAAATACTCAACAAATAAATTAAAAATTCTCTCAAACCTATGGAGTGCCTAAAGATTTGACTTTTGATTTTGACTCGTCATGATGTCCACTAACTCTGATAAAAATTTCGATATCAGCCGTATGTTAGCATTTTCGCTATATGCTCATTTGCATATGACCATCCATATGAAATTTGAAGAAAATACTCAACAAATAAATTAAAAATTCTCTCAAACCTATGGAGTGCCTAAAGATTTGACTTTTGATTTTGACTCGTCATGATGTCCACTAACTCTGATAAAAATTTGGATATCAGCCGTATGTTAGCATTTTCGCTATATGCTCATTTACATATGACCATCCATATGAAATTTGAAGAAAATACTCAACAAATAAATTAAAAATTCTCTCAAACCTATAGAGTGCCTAAAGATTTGACTTTTGATTTTGACTCGTCATGATGTCCACTAACTCTGATAAAAATTTCGATATCAGCCGTATGTTAGGATTTTCGCTATATGCTCATTTGCATATGACCATCCATATGAAATTTGAAGAAAATACTCAACAAATAAATTAATAATTCTCTCAAACCTATGAAGTGCCTAAAGATTTGACTTTTGATTTTGACTCGTCATGATGTCCACTAACTCTGATAAAAATTTCGATATCAGCCGTATGTTAGCATTTTCGCTATATGCTCATTTACATATGACCATCCATATGAAATTTGAAGAAAATACTCAACAAATAAATTAAAAATTCTCTCAAACCTATGGAGTGCCTAAAGATTTGACTTTTGATTTTGACTCGTCATGATGTCCACTAACTCTGATAAAAATTTGGATATCAGCCGTATGTTAGCATTTTCGCTATATGCTCATTTACATATGACCATCCATATGAAATTTGAAGAAAATACTCAACAAATAAATTAAAAATTCTCTCAAACCTATGGAGTGCCTAAAGATTTGACTTTTGATTTTGACTCGTCATGATGTCCACTAACTCTGGTAAAAATTTCGATATCAGCCGTATGTTAGCATTTTCGCTATATGCTCATTTGCATATGACCATCCATATGAAATTTGAAGAAAATACTCAACAAATAAATTAAAAATTCTCTCAAACCTATGGAGTGCCTAAAGATTTGACTTTTGATTTTGACTCGTCATGATGTCCACTAACTCTGATAAAAATTTCGATATCAGCCGTATGTTAGCATTTTCGCTATATGCTCATTTGCATATGACCATCCATATGAAATTTAAAGAAAATACTCAACAAATAAATTAAAAATTCTCTCAAACCTATGGAGTGCCTAAAGATTTGACTTTTGATTTTGACTCGTCATGATGTCCACTAACTCTGATAAAAATTTGGATATCAGCCGTATGTTAGCATTTTCGCTATATGCTCATTTGTATATGACCATCCATATGAAATTTGAAGAAAATACTCAACCAATAAATTAAAAATTCTCTCAAACCTATGGAGTGCCTAAAGATTTGACTTTTGATTTTGACTCGTCATGATGTCCACTAACTCTGATAAAAATTTGGATATCAGCCATATGTTAGGATTTTCGCTATATGCTCATTTGCATATGACCATCCATATGAAATTTAAAGAAAATACTCAACAAATAAATTAAAAATTCTCTCAAACCTATGGAGTGCCTAAAGATTTGACTTTTGATTTTGACTCGTCATGATGTCCACTAACTCTGATAAAAATTTGGATATCAGCCGTATGTTAGCATTTTCGCTATATGCTCATTTGCATATGACCATCCATATGAAATTTGAAGAAAATACTCAACAAATAAATTAAAAATTCTCTCAAACCTATGGAGTGCCTAAAGATTTGACTTTTGATTTTGACTCGTCATGATGTCCACTAACTCTGATAAAAATTTGGATATCAGCCGTATGTTAGCATTTTCGCTATATGCTCATTTGCATATGACCATCCATATGAAATTTGAAGAAAATACTCAACAAATAAATTAAAAATTCTCTCAAACCTATGAAGTGCCTAAAGATTTGACTTTTGATTTTGATTCGTCATGATGTCCACTAACTCTGATAAAAATTTGGATATCAGCCGTATGTTAGGATTTTCGCTATATGCTCATTTGCATATGACCATCCATATGAAATTTAAAGAAAATACTCAACAAATAAATTAAAAATTCTCTCAAACCTATGGAGTGCCTAAAGATTTGACTTTTGATTTTGACTCGTCATGATGTCCACTAACTCTGATAAAAATTTGGATATCAGCCGTATGTTAGCATTTTCGCTATATGCTCATTTGCATATGACCATCCATATGAAATTTGAAGAAAATACTCAACAAATAAATTAAAAATTCTCTCAAACCTATGAAGTGCCTAAAGATTTGACTTTTGATTTTGATTCGTCATGATGTCCACTAACTCTGATAAAAATTTGGATATCAGCCGTATGTTAGGATTTTCGCTATATGCTCATTTGCATATGACCATCCATATGAAATTTAAAGAAAATACTCAACAAATAAATTAAAAATTCTCTCAAACCTATGGAGTGCCTAAAGATTTGACTTTTGATTTTGACTCGTCATGATGTCCACTAACTCTGATAAAAATTTGGATATCAGCCGTATGTTAGCATTTTCGCTATATGCTCATTTGCATATGACCATCCATATGAAATTTGAAGAAAATACTCAACAAATAAATTAAAAATTCTCTCAAACCTATGGAGTGCCTAAAGATTTGACTTTTGATTTTGACTCGTCATGATGTCCACTAACTCTGATAAAAATTTGGATATCAGCCGTATGTTAGGATTTTCGCTATATGCTCATTTGTATATGACCATCCATATGAAATTTGAAGAAAATACTCAACCAATAAATTAAAAATTCTCTCAAACCTATGGAGTGCCTAAAGATTTGACTTTTGATTTTGACTCGTCATGATGTCCACTAACTCTGGTAAAAATTTCGATATCAGCTGTATGTTAGCATTTTCGCTATATGCTCATTTGCATATGACCATCCATAAAAAAATTTGAAGAAAATACTCAACAAATAAATTAAAAATTCTCTCAAACCTATGGAGTGCCTAAAGATTTGACTTTTGATTTTGACTCGTCATGATGTCCACTAACTCTGGTAAAAATTTCGATATCAGCCGTATGTTAGCATTTTCGCTATATGCTCATTTGCATATGACCATCCATATGAAATTTGAAGAAAATACTCAACAAATAAATTAAAAATTCTCTCAAACCTATGGAGTGCCTAAAGATTTGACTTTTGATTTTGACTCGTCATGATGTCCACTAACTCTGATAAAAATTTCGATATCAGCCGTATGTTAGCATTTTCGCTATATGCTCATTTACATATGACCATCCATATGAAATTTGAAGAAAATACTCAACAAATAAATTAAAAATTCTCTCAAACCTATGAAGTGCCTAAAGATTTGACTTTTGATTTTGACTCGTCATGATGTCCACTAACTCTGATAAAAATTTCGATATCAGCCGTATGTTAGCATTTTCGCTATATGCTCATTTGCATATGACCATCCATATGAAATTTGAAGAAAATACTCAACAAATAAATTAAAAATTCTCTCAAACCTATGGAGTGCCTAAAGATTTGACTTTTGATTTTGACTCGTCATGATGTCCACTAACTCTGGTAAAAATTTCGATATCAGCCGTATGTTAGCATTTTCGCTATATGCTCATTTGCATATGACCATCCATATGAAATTTGAAGAAAATACTCAACAAATAAATTAAAAATTCTCTCAAACCTATGGAGTGCCTAAAGATTTGACTTTTGATTTTGACTCGTCATGATGTCCACTAACTCTGTTAAAAATTTGGATATCAGCCGTATGTTAGCATTTTCGCTATATGCTCATTTGCATATGACCATCCATATGAAATTTGAAGAAAATACTCAACAAATAAATTAAAAATTCTCTCAAACCTATGGAGTGCCTAAAGATTTGACTTTTGATTTTGACTCGTCATGATGTCCACTAACTCTGATAAAAATTTGGATATCAGCCGTATGTTAGCATTTTCGCTATATGCTCATTTGCATATGACCATCCATATGAAATTTGAAGAAAATACTCAACAAATAAATTAAAAATTCTCTCAAACCTATGGAGTGCCTAAAGATTTGACTTTTGATTTTGACTCGTCATGATGTCCACTAACTCTGATAAAAATTTCGATATCAGCCGTATGTTAGGATTTTCGCTATATGCTCATTTGCATATGACCATCCATAAAAAAATTTGAAGAAAATACTCAACAAATAAATTAATAATTCTCTGAAACCTATGGAGTGCCTAAAGATTTGACTTTTGATTTTGACTCGTCATAATGTCCACTAACTCTGATAAAAATTTGGATATCAGCCGTATGTTAGCATTCTCGCTATATGCTCATTTACATATGACCATCCATAAAAAAATTTGAAGAAAATACTCAACAAATAAATTAATAATTCTCTCAAACCTATGGAGTGCCTAAAGATTTGACTTTTGATTTTGACTCGTGATAAAACTCTGATAAAAATTTGGATATCAGCCGTATGTTAGAATTTTTGCTATATCTTCCAAATAATAATAATAATTTTATTCAATTTTTTTTATATTAATATAACACCTTTTTTCATATACTTAGAAATTTGTTCAAACATAACTTAAAACCACAAAATTTTAGTTGCTTAAAATTTAAATAAAATTCATTTGAATAAAATTTTGAAAGTATATTAAATGTACTAGAACATACTAAATCCTAAGTATAAAATATAATTTATCTTAAACGATAAAGCTAGTAGGATTGTTTAATATTATTTTATATTAGTTAACATTTTCAATTAAGTGAATAATAATTATTACAAAAATTTGTTAACTTTTTGTGATTTTTACAGAACATAAATACATACTCGATTAGTTAATTCATTTTAACTTTAAAATTCAGTTCTATTATTCGCTCATTCTCTGTTTTTTATAGTTTGTTTCGTATTTTTAAATTACCCTCTGAGAGTATAAAAATATAAAACCTGTAAAAATACAGTTTTAAACTAAATAGTTTGAAATAATTTCTTCTGTATTACATACCTACAGGAAATACATACATTTAGCTATTATAATTGTTTGGAAACAATTCTAGTTATTTATTTAAATTGAAAAAGTAGATTGAAACTATAAAGTTAATAAAAATCTGAACTTTTTTTATAGTGAGACTTTTGTTCTATATTTGGAAAATATATAGTAATTTAATATTTTATTATCCGTAAAAATCCAATCAGTATACCTACTTTTCGAAAGAGGCTTTTCTATTAATTTGAACAATACAGTTGTTACAAAATGCCTTTCAATAAGGTTTCCTTAAAAAAAACTGAATACGACCTAATTCAAAACGTATTTATCGACTTAATTGACGATATTGATAAATTAAATTTTGAAAAACTAATAAACCGGAAATTATGGGCCGACATGTGTCTAAAAATTCCGGGTCTAAATAACACTGATGCGAACCGACGAAAATTTGAAAGAATTTTTAAAAGTCAGGAATTTTTAATTTCGCTACAAAACAAGGTTGCTAAAATAAAAAACGATTATCAACCCAATAAAACTATTTCTTCTTCGATCAAAGTATTAGACGTTGATTTAAACGAAGCTAATTATTCACAATTGTTAGATGAAAACGAAATCCGGGATATTAAAAATACAAGCAAAGACGATTCTCCTGCTGGACTTAACGAAATACAAGAAAATATTAATATTCCAACATGCGCCAACGAACAAAATAAAATCGAAGCAAATATTGAGGCTAAACTCGAAGATGATGATGAAGATGTTAATTTTCAAACGCCAGTAAAAAATAAAGGTGCAGTTCGCAAAGCAACACCAAAAATAATTAAAAAAAAAAAGAACGCTTTTAGTTGCTTTACCGAACCAAACGGAGTTATTCAAGTACCTAATGAAACGTGGGCTACAATAATAGATCCAACGACTAAACAATTTATAAAAAAAATTTGCCCAAGCATTATAGCAAATTTATTAACTGAGAAAACTGGATGCTTAATTAATGTCAAGTCCACAGATTACGGAAAACATTCTCTCAGCATTCGAGCATATTGCGGACACAAAAATTGTAAAATTTACAAATTAAAAAATACTAACTTGGAGTTCGGAACGTTTGAAATTTTTTGTTCAAAAGGTACAATTTGTCACGAGCTCTTAAAAACTCGACAAATTAGAGGATCAGAAAGAGAAGCACTTAAAAAATCTCTTACTTCGCAAAAAACGGCAGAACAAATGTATGAGACAATGGTTAAAAATGAAAATGTTGAATTTATCCGTTCATTTAATACAACCAGCGTAAAATCTCTAACATCTATTCGAAAAGTTCGATCCGAAGCTTTACAGGAGAATGATAACAATGCAGATGACATAGCTGACCTTATTGAAGAAGCTACATATAACGAAGGCACTCTTCAGGTATTGTCCATCAAACCATTTATGGTGATTACGCATACCGACGTGCAACATGAAATGTTGCATATAATTTTAAGGGAAAATAAAACAAATAAATTAATTGCTTATATTGATGCGACTGGTGGTTTAGTGAGAAATCCCTTACCAACACCGTCGTGCATTTTATACTATGCCCTAGTTATTCAAGTGAAAGTAGATGACGATGAACCAAGTGACCCATTCCCCTTAAGCGACATGGTTAGTTCTCGCCACAATATCGATGCCATTGGAAGTTGGTTGACCTCGTATAGAAACGAGGTGGTAAGTAGAATTAAAAATTGGCCACCATTTGGAACTATAGTCACTGACTTTAATTTTGCTCAAATAAATGCTGTATTACTAGCATTTAATAGAATGGATATCGTACAGTATTTGGATGTATTGCACAAATCAATTGTGAATCCAATGAAAACACAAGGTTTAGTTGCTATACATCTATGTGTTTCACATTTAATACATTGCATGACAGCAGATGTTAACAAATATTTTTCAGATCGTTCAAATAAAAAACTTTTGAAAGAAATAGTGGCCTTATTTCATTTAGTAAGAAACTATGACAAGTTGAAGGAAGTCTGGCGTCATTTTTCCATCGTTCTGCAGAACAAATACCTCACACCGTTCGTGTATGAATCATTAGAGGCTATTATAAACCTATCTAAAGATTGTGATATTAACAGCACAAACGTGATCCAAGATTCAGATAACAAAGCCGAACCGGAAACCTGTAAACGACTCTTTAATGAAACTCTTTATCGACAGAGTAAATTTTATGATGACTTCAAACAAATTTCTGACTCTTGCATAGAAGAAAATTTAATCGAATGCCCTATTAATGTTCTTTATTGCCCAAATTTTCATGAAATAATCTTAAAAAAATATTTAACTTTTTTACCATTATGGTCTAATGTATTTCATGAAACCACTTTAAGCAATGGTGCAGTTGAAAATTATTTTGCTACCATTAAAAGACGGATGAAGCAATGTAAAACTCTTGGAAACTTACCAGCAAAGCCTCTTAGATTTTTTAGAGAGCTTGCCGTTAGAAATAAGTATTTGTTGAAAAGAAAAGTGAACAATATTCCAAAAAAATTTAAAAGGAATAAAAGTCAAGCTGGTTTAGAACAAAAACGGACGAAAGATTTATCCGAGAAATCATTAAGCGGGATTATGGCAGAGGAAGAGAAATGGAAAGGCCAAGCGAAAACTAAGCCGAGTAATTTTAATCTTAGTATTATTCGTAAAATAAAAAACTTGGAGAAAGAATCAAAGACCGGCACTATTATTGAATGTCTTTCGGTTAAAAACAGTAAAATTGTGGACACGCCTAAAACATCAGGTGGCAAACGAATAAAACTATTCCGAAGTCAAACGTCAGACCACTTGAGCTTCTTAAAAAACGGGACAATGAATAATGAAAATTATTATTATACGTGTGCCTTTGATTCGTTTGTGCAATGCATGCAAAATAACGAGATTGCTTACTTCGATAATCAAAATAATGAGCTAATTGAATTAATTAAAGCTCTTAAATCTGGAAATATTTTACTTGCAAAGGCTAAAAGATATTCTATTTTAGCCAGACTATATCAATTAACATGGAATTGTACCGCAAATATTACGAAAATATCAACATATTTTTGCAAGCAATCGAATTATGGTAGCGTAGAAACAAAGGCAAAGTGCAACACGTGCGCTAAACTGGAAAATGATATATATCAATATATTCCTATCAATTTAGAGAAATTGGAGCAATTTGGAATATCTAAATTAGACGAATGTTTGAAGGAGCCCGATTCATTATATTGCATCTGTGGATCAGAAAAAATTATAACTGAAATACGTACGAATAATGTGGCGTTTGTTTACGTTGAAACAGCAAAAACAGAAGAAATAACAGTTTCAAGCATACCTATTAATTTAAATTACTTCGGACAAGAGTTTAAACTTAACAGTTTTGTAAGTTATATCAAAACATCCCAACATTATGTAAGCTTTTTGTACAGAAATTTTCACTGGGAAAAGTACGATGACTTGATGGAAAGTGCAATGAACATAAAATTTCCGCAGACTTTAAGAGTATCTCCACATTTACTAATATACTCGAAATCAGAACAAAACTGAAGTACATAAACTAATAAAAAAAAAACCGAAAAAAAAAATTTAAAATTAAAAAAACCTAAAAAAAAAATTTAAAAAAATAAAAAAAAATTATCTATATATATAAATATAAATATAATTGTTGTATAATATATGTAATATCTATAACTAACAATATAAATAATACATATATAAGATATTTGCAAATATTTATGTATATATATAGTAAGGGTAGCAAAGACCGAGATTCATACCTCCACGTGGTGCTACCTGGTTAATGCAAAATGAATCAGGCAATGTAACAGAACGTATGCTGAGAAAGTAGATCCTGCTCATATTCTGTATGTTACAATGAGGAAAAGGCGACTACATGTTTCGTCATAAGTTAGACAACAGGTTACAGAAACTATTGGCAATGACAAATCGGTTAATTTTTTAATAGAAGTTCCCTTTCCAAACTAATTTTCGTTTCTTAAATTCGAAGAACATTAAAGACCGCCTTTAATACAAAAATTTCATTAAATTTCATATAGTGACGACATATGAAAAAAAAAACGTTTAGCGAAAATCCTAACATACGGCTGATATCCAAATTTTTAACAGAGTTAGTGGACATCATGACGAGTCAAAATCAAAAGTCAAATCTTTAGGCCCTCCATAGGTTTGAGAGAATTTTTAATTTATTTGTTGAGTATTTTCTTCAAATTTCATATGGATGGTCATATGCAAATGAGCATATAGCGAAAATCCTAACATACGGCTGATATCCAAATTTTTATCAGAGTTAGTGGACATCATGACGAGTCAAAATCAAAAGTCAAATCTTTAGGCACTTCATAGGTTTGAGAGAATTATTAATTTATTTGTTGAGTATTTTCTTCAAATTTTTTTATGGAGAGTCATATGCAAATGAGCATATAGCGAAAATGCTAACATACGGCTGATATCGAAATTTTTATCAGAGTTAGTGGACATCATGACGAGTCAAAATCAAAAGTCAAATCTTTAGGCACTTCATAGGTTTGAGAGAATTATTAATTTATTTGTTGAGTATTTTCTTCAAATTTTTTTATGGATGGTCATATGCAAATGAGCATATAGCGAAAATCCTAACATACGGCTGATATCGAAATTTTTATCAGAGTTAGTGGACATCATGACGAGTCAAAATCAAAAGTCAAATCTTTAGGCACTCCATAGGTTTGAGAGAATTTTTAATTTATTTGTTGAGTATTTTCTTCAAATTTCATATGGATGGTCATATGCAAATGAGCATATAGCGAAAATCCTAACATACGGCTGATATCCAAATTTTTATCAGAGTTAGTGGACATCATGACGAGTCAAAATCAAAAGTCAAATCTTTAGGCACTCCATAGGTTTGAGAGAATTTTTAATTTATTTGTTGAGTATTTTCTTCAAATTTCATATGGATGGTCATATGCAAATGAGCATATAGCGAAAATCCTAACATACGGCTGATATCCAAATTTTTATCAGAGTTAGTGGACATCATGACGAGTCAAAATCAAAAGTCAAATCTTTAGGCACTTCATAGGTTTGAGAGAATTATTAATTTATTTGTTGAGTATTTTCTTCAAATTTTTTTATGGATGGTCATATGCAAATGAGCATATAGCGAAAATCCTAACATACGGCTGATATCGAAATTTTTATCAGAGTTAGTGGACATCATGACGAGTCAAAATCAAAAGTCAAATCTTTAGGCACTTCATAGGTTTGAGAGAATTTTTAATTTATTTGTTGAGTATTTTCTTCAAACTTCATATGGATGGTCATATGCAAATGAGCATATAGCGAAAATCCTAACATACGGCTGATATCCAAATTTTTATCAGAGTTAGTGGACATCATGACGAGTCAAAATCAAAAGTCAAATCTTTAGGCACTCCATAGGTTTGAGAGAATTTTTAATTTATTTGTTGAGTATTTTCTTCAAATTTCATATGGATGGTCATATGTAAATGAGCATATAGCGAAAATGCTAACATACGGCTGATATCCAAATTTTTATCAGAGTTAGTGGACATCATGACGAGTCAAAATCAAAAGTCAAATCTTTAGGCACTCCATAGGTTTGAGAGAATTTTTAATTTATTTGTTGAGTATTTTCTTCAAATTTTTTTATGGATGGTCATATGCAAATGAGCATATAGCGAAAATCCTAACATACGGCTGATATCCAAATTTTTATCAGAGTTAGTGGACATCATGACGAGTCAAAATCAAAAGTCAAATCTTTAGGCACTCCATAGGTTTGAGAGAATTTTTAATTTATTTGTTGAGTATTTTCTTCAAATTTTTTATGGATGGTCATATGCAAATGAGCATATAGCGAAAATCCTAACATACGGCTGATATCCAAATTTTTATCAGAGTTAGTGGACATCATGACGAGTCAAAATCAAAAGTCAAATCTTTAGGCACTTCATAGGTTTGAGAGAATTTTTAATTTATTTGTTGAGTATTTTCTTCAAATTTCATATGGATGGTCATATGCAAATGAGCATATAGCGAAAATCCTAACATACGGCTGATATCGAAATTTTTATCAGAGTTAGTGGACATCATGACGAGTCAAAATCAAAAGTCAAATCTTTAGGCACTCCATAGGTTTCAGAGAATTTTTAATTTATTTGTTGAGTATTTTCTTCAAATTTTTTTATGGATGGTCATATGCAAATGAGCATATAGCGAAAATCCTAACATACGGCTGATATTCAAATTTTTATCAGAGTTAGTGGACATCATGACGAGTCAAAATCAAAAGTCAAATCTTTAGGCACTCTATAGGTTTCAGAGAATTTTTAATTTATTTGTTGAGTATTTTCTTCAAATTTCATATGGATGGTCATATGCAAATGAGCATATAGCGAAAATCCTAACATACGGCTGATATCGAAATTTTTATCAGAGTTAGTGGACATCATGACGAATCAAAATCAAAAGTCAAATCTTTAGGCACTCCTTAGGTTTGAGAGAATTTTTAATTTATTTGTTGAGTATTTTCTTCAAATTTCATATGGATGGTCATATGTAAATGAGCATATAGCGAAAATGCTAACATACGGCTGATATCCAAATTTTTATCAGAGTTAGTGGACATCATGACGAGTCAAAATCAAAAGTCAAATCTTTAGGCACTTCATAGGTTTGAGAGAATTTTTAATTTATTTGTTGAGTATTTTCTTCAAATTTCATATGGATGGTCATATGCAAATGAGCATATAGCGAAAATCCTAACATACGGCTGATATCGAAATTTTTATCAGAGTTAGTGGACATCATGACGAATCAAAATCAAAAGTCAAATCTTTAGGCACTCCTTAGGTTTGAGAGAATTTTTAATTTATTTGTTGAGTATTTTCTTCAAATTTCATATGGATGGTCATATGTAAATGAGCATATAGCGAAAATGCTAACATACGGCTGATATCCAAATTTTTATCAGAGTTAGTGGACATCATGACGAGTCAAAATCAAAAGTCAAATCTTTAGGCACTCCATAGGTTTGAGAGAATTTTTAATTTATTTGTTGAGTATTTTCTTCAAATTTTTTTATGGATGGTCATATGCAAATGAGCATATAGCGAAAATCCTAACATACGGCTGATATCGAAATTTTTATCAGAGTTAGTGGACATCATGACGAGTCAAAATCAAAAGTCAAATCTTTAGGCACTTCATAGGTTTGAGAGAATTTTTAATTTATTTGTTGAGTATTTTCTTCAAATTTCATATGGATGGTCATATGTAAATGAGCATATAGCGAAAATGCTAACATACGGCTGATATCCAAATTTTTATCAGAGTTAGTGGACATCATGACGAGTCAAAATCAAAAGTCAAATCTTTAGGCACTCCATAGGTTTGAGAGAATTTTTAATTTATTTGTTGAGTATTTTCTTCAAATTTCATATGGATGGTCATATGTAAATGAGCATATAGCGAAAATGCTAACATACGGCTGATATCCAAATTTTTATCAGAGTTAGTGGACATCATGACGAGTCAAAATCAAAAGTCAAATCTTTAGGCACTCCATAGGTTTGAGAGAATTTTTAATTTATTTGTTGAGTATTTTCTTCAAATTTCATATGGATGGTCATATGCAAATGAGCATATAGCGAAAATGCTAACATACGGCTGATATCGAAATTTTTATCAGAGTTAGTGGACATCATGACGAGTCAAAATCAAAAGTCAAATCTTTAGGCACTTCATAGGTTTCAGAGAATTTTTAATTTATTTGTTGAGTATTTTCTTCAAATTTCATATGGATGGTCATATACAAATGAGCATATAGCGAAAATCCTAACATATGGCTGATATCCAAATTTTTATCAGAGTTAGTGGACATCATGACGAGTCAAAATCAAAAGTCAAATCTTTAGGCACTCCATAGGTTTGAGAGAATTTTTAATTTATTTGTTGAGTATTTTCTTCAAATTTTTTTATGTATGGTCATATGCAAATGAGCATATAGCGAAAATGCTAACATACGGCTGATATCCAAATTTTTATCAGAGTTAGTGGACATCATGACGAGTCAAAATCAAAAGTCAAATCTTTAGGCACTTCATAGGTTTGAGAGAATTATTAATTTATTTGTTGAGTATTTTCTTCAAATTTTTTTATGGATGGTCATATGCAAATGAGCATATAGCGAAAATCCTAACATACGGCTGATATCGAAATTTTTATCAGAGTTAGTGGACATCATGACGAGTCAAAATCAAAAGTCAAATCTTTAGGCACTCCATAGGTTTGAGAGAATTTTTAATTTATTTGTTGAGTATTTTCTTCAAACTTCATATGGATGGTCATATGCAAATGAGCATATAGCGAAAATCCTAACATACGGCTGATATCCAAATTTTTATCAGAGTTAGTGGACATCATGACGAGTCAAAATCAAAAGTCAAATCTTTAGGCACTCCATAGGTTTGAGAGAATTTTTAATTTATTTGTTGAGTATTTTCTTCAAATTTCATATGGATGGTCATATGTAAATGAGCATATAGCGAAAATGCTAACATACGGCTGATATCCAAATTTTTATCAGAGTTAGTGGACATCATGACGAGTCAAAATCAAAAGTCAAATCTTTAGGCACTCCATAGGTTTGAGAGAATTTTTAATTTATTTGTTGAGTATTTTCTTCAAATTTTTTTATGGATGGTCATATGCAAATGAGCATATAGCGAAAATCCTAACATACGGCTGATATCCAAATTTTTATCAGAGTTAGTGGACATCATGACGAGTCAAAATCAAAAGTCAAATCTTTAGGCACTCCATAGGTTTGAGAGAATTTTTAATTTATTTGTTGAGTATTTTCTTCAAATTTTTTATGGATGGTCATATGCAAATGAGCATATAGCGAAAATCCTAACATACGGCTGATATCCAAATTTTTATCAGAGTTAGTGGACATCATGACGAGTCAAAATCAAAAGTCAAATCTTTAGGCACTTCATAGGTTTGAGAGAATTTTTAATTTATTTGTTGAGTATTTTCTTCAAATTTCATATGGATGGTCATATGCAAATGAGCATATAGCGAAAATCCTAACATACGGCTGATATCGAAATTTTTATCAGAGTTAGTGGACATCATGACGAGTCAAAATCAAAAGTCAAATCTTTAGGCACTCCATAGGTTTCAGAGAATTTTTAATTTATTTGTTGAGTATTTTCTTCAAATTTTTTTATGGATGGTCATATGCAAATGAGCATATAGCGAAAATCCTAACATACGGCTTATATTCAAATTTTTATCAGAGTTAGTGGACATCATGACGAGTCAAAATCAAAAGTCAAATCTTTAGGCACTCTATAGGTTTCAGAGAATTTTTAATTTATTTGTTGAGTATTTTCTTCAAATTTTTTTATGGATGGTCATATGCAAATGAGCATATAGCGAAAATGCTAACATACGGCTGATATCCAAATTTTTATCAGAGTTAGTGGACATCATGACGAGTCAAAATCAAAAGTCAAATCTTTAGGCACTTCATAGGTTTGAGAGAATTTTTAATTTATTTGTTGAGTATTTTCTTCAAATTTCATATGGATGGTCATATGCAAATGAGCATATAGCGAAAATCCTAACATACGGCTGATATCGAAATTTTTATCAGAGTTAGTGGACATCATGACGAATCAAAATCAAAAGTCAAATCTTTAGGCACTCCTTAGGTTTGAGAGAATTTTTAATTTATTTGTTGAGTATTTTCTTCAAATTTCATATGGATGGTCATATGTAAATGAGCATATAGCGAAAATGCTAACATACGGCTGATATCCAAATTTTTATCAGAGTTAGTGGACATCATGACGAGTCAAAATCAAAAGTCAAATCTTTAGGCACTCCATAGGTTTGAGAGAATTTTTAATTTATTTGTTGAGTATTTTCTTCAAATTTTTTTATGGATGGTCATATGCAAATGAGCATATAGCGAAAATCCTAACATACGGCTGATATCGAAATTTTTATCAGAGTTAGTGGACATCATGACGAGTCAAAATCAAAAGTCAAATCTTTAGGCACTTCATAGGTTTCAGAGAATTTTTAATTTATTTGTTGAGTATTTTCTTCAAATTTCATATGGATGGTCATATACAAATGAGCATATAGCGAAAATCCTAACATATGGCTGATATCCAAATTTTTATCAGAGTTAGTGGACATCATGACGAGTCAAAATCAAAAGTCAAATCTTTAGGCACTCCATAGGTTTGAGAGAATTTTTAATTTATTTGTTGAGTATTTTCTTCAAATTTTTTTATGTATGGTCATATGCAAATGAGCATATAGCGAAAATGCTAACATACGGCTGATATCCAAATTTTTATCAGAGTTAGTGGACATCATGACGAGTCAAAATCAAAAGTCAAATCTTTAGGCACTTCATAGGTTTGAGAGAATTATTAATTTATTTGTTGAGTATTTTCTTCAAATTTTTTTATGGATGGTCATATGCAAATGAGCATATAGCGAAAATCCTAACATACGGCTGATATCGAAATTTTTATCAGAGTTAGTGGACATCATGACGAGTCAAAATCAAAAGTCAAATCTTTAGGCACTCCATAGGTTTGAGAGAATTTTTAATTTATTTGTTGAGTATTTTCTTCAAACTTCATATGGATGGTCATATGCAAATGAGCATATAGCGAAAATCCTAACATACGGCTGATATCCAAATTTTTATCAGAGTTAGTGGACATCATGACGAGTCAAAATCAAAAGTCAAATCTTTAGGCACTCCATAGGTTTGAGAGAATTTTTAATTTATTTGTTGAGTATTTTCTTCAAATTTCATATGGATGGTCATATGTAAATGAGCATATAGCGAAAATGCTAACATACGGCTGATATCCAAATTTTTATCAGAGTTAGTGGACATCATGACGAGTCAAAATCAAAAGTCAAATCTTTAGGCACTCCATAGGTTTGAGAGAATTTTTAATTTATTTGTTGAGTATTTTCTTCAAATTTTTTTATGGATGGTCATATGCAAATGAGCATATAGCGAAAATCCTAACATACGGCTGATATCCAAATTTTTATCAGAGTTAGTGGACATCATGACGAGTCAAAATCAAAAGTCAAATCTTTAGGCACTCCATAGGTTTGAGAGAATTTTTAATTTATTTGTTGAGTATTTTCTTCAAATTTTTTATGGATGGTCATATGCAAATGAGCATATAGCGAAAATCCTAACATACGGCTGATATCCAAATTTTTATCAGAGTTAGTGGACATCATGACGAGTCAAAATCAAAAGTCAAATCTTTAGGCACTTCATAGGTTTGAGAGAATTTTTAATTTATTTGTTGAGTATTTTCTTCAAATTTCATATGGATGGTCATATGCAAATGAGCATATAGCGAAAATCCTAACATACGGCTGATATCGAAATTTTTATCAGAGTTAGTGGACATCATGACGAGTCAAAATCAAAAGTCAAATCTTTAGGCACTCCATAGGTTTCAGAGAATTTTTAATTTATTTGTTGAGTATTTTCTTCAAATTTTTTTATGGATGGTCATATGCAAATGAGCATATAGCGAAAATCCTAACATACGGCTTATATTCAAATTTTTATCAGAGTTAGTGGACATCATGACGAGTCAAAATCAAAAGTCAAATCTTTAGGCACTCTATAGGTTTCAGAGAATTTTTAATTTATTTGTTGAGTATTTTCTTCAAATTTTTTTATGGATGGTCATATGCAAATGAGCATATAGCGAAAATGCTAACATACGGCTGATATCCAAATTTTTATCAGAGTTAGTGGACATCATGACGAGTCAAAATCAAAAGTCAAATCTTTAGGCACTTCATAGGTTTGAGAGAATTTTTAATTTATTTGTTGAGTATTTTCTTCAAATTTCATATGGATGGTCATATGCAAATGAGCATATAGCGAAAATCCTAACATACGGCTGATATCGAAATTTTTATCAGAGTTAGTGGACATCATGACGAATCAAAATCAAAAGTCAAATCTTTAGGCACTCCTTAGGTTTGAGAGAATTTTTAATTTATTTGTTGAGTATTTTCTTCAAATTTCATATGGATGGTCATATGTAAATGAGCATATAGCGAAAATGCTAACATACGGCTGATATCCAAATTTTTATCAGAGTTAGTGGACATCATGACGAGTCAAAATCAAAAGTCAAATCTTTAGGCACTCCATAGGTTTGAGAGAATTTTTAATTTATTTGTTGAGTATTTTCTTCAAATTTTTTTATGGATGGTCATATGCAAATGAGCATATAGCGAAAATCCTAACATACGGCTGATATCGAAATTTTTATCAGAGTTAGTGGACATCATGACGAGTCAAAATCAAAAGTCAAATCTTTAGGCACTTCATAGGTTTGAGAGAATTTTTAATTTATTTGTTGAGTATTTTCTTCAAATTTCATATGGATGGTCATATGCAAATGAGCATATAGCGAAAATCCTAACATACGGCTGATATCCAAATTTTTATCAGAGTTAGTGGACATCATGACGAATCAAAATCAAAAGTCAAATCTTTAGGCACTCCTTAGGTTTGAGAGAATTTTTAATTTATTTGTTGAGTATTTTCTTCAAATTTCATATGGATGGTCATATGTAAATGAGCATATAGCGAAAATGCTAACATACGGCTGATATCCAAATTTTTATCAGAGTTAGTGGACATCATGACGAGTCAAAATCAAAAGTCAAATCTTTAGGCACTCCATAGGTTTGAGAGAATTTTTAATTTATTTGTTGAGTATTTTCTTCAAATTTTTTTATGGATGGTCATATGCAAATGAGCATATAGCGAAAATCCTAACATACGGCTGATATCGAAATTTTTATCAGAGTTAGTGGACATCATGACGAGTCAAAATCAAAAGTCAAATCTTTAGGCACTTCATAGGTTTGAGAGAATTTTTAATTTATTTGTTGAGTATTTTCTTCAAATTTCATATGGATGGTCATATGCAAATGAGCATATAGCGAAAATCCTAACATACGGCTGATATCGAAATTTTTATCAGAGTTAGTGGACATCATGACGAGTCAAAATCAAAAGTCAAATCTTTAGGCACTCCATAGGTTTCAGAGAATTTTTAATTTATTTGTTGAGTATTTTCTTCAAATTTTTTTATGGATGGTCATATGCAAATGAGCATATAGCGAAAATCCTAACATACGGCTGATATCCAAATTTTTATCAGAGTTAGTGGACATCATGACGAGTCAAAATCAAAAGTCAAATCTTTAGGCACTCCATAGGTTTGAGAGAATTTTGAATTTATTTGTTGAGTATTTTCTTCAAATTTTTTTATGGAGGGCCAAATGAAAATGAGCATAGTCATAATCTAAAATTTTCGCTAAATTTAACAAATATAACATTTCTAAATAATTGTACGATTTAAAAATCCTGGGATGGGATGAGTTTAAAAATCCTGGGATGGGATGAAATTAGTGTTACCTGATAAACATTTTTATTTTTCCTGGGATGAAAAACTGGGATAACTTCACACACTTGATAAAATTTAGGTTTTATTACAAAAACTATAATGTACATACATTATATACATAGAATATGCTAATTATCATATAATACACTGATTGATTTGTACTTTCAACTCATCAATTAATCATTCGCTTTGATGACGCGCAAGCATAACCGACAATTTAATTTTTTTATGCATATCATCATCCTCATCACATCATGATGATGGGAAATTTCCTTTCGCACCATTGAACCATTTGAAGAGTAGTACGGCGCGCACACACACACACCCATCATCCACACATGACTTGATCTTTTGTAGGCGCGAGAGAGTAAATATCTCAAAAAAAAAAAATCATAAAAATCGCGAACTACATTTAACACACATTTATTGTTGTTGTAATATGTTGTATGCTGTTATATTGTTTGAAATGGCGCCAAAATTTCATTTAGTTGAAAGCATTATTATATTGTTAGAGGATTATAGAAAATGTATATGTATATGTATCAAACAAACACATTTATATAATATTTACAACAACAACAAGGATATCACGCGCAAAGCATGTAGTTTGGTCGATTATTCTAATTGAAAAAAATAAAAATTCTGAAATTAAAACGTTCAAATTAAAAAGGGAGTGGAATTTTCGCTGTTTTCCACATTTCTGTTTTTTAATGAATGAATGAAGCTTTTAAGCAACCCTCTAGCGATTTTTTTTATGTATATAATACATTTAATTCAATTAAGAAATTATAAATCTAATTTGTTGTGATACTTTTAGGGTAATTATAAATTTCAAACATGAGCCAATTTACTTAACAAAGCTTTTTTCATTATTTAGACCACCCCGCCCGCCCGCTCTCCACCCCAATTTTCGCGTCACGCGTCGCCGGGATGAGTTTAGCAGGAAGGATATTTCTATGTGTCTATGTATAATATATAAATTACGTGCCTAAGGCATTGTTTTGTGTTGTATTAGTCATGAAAATGAATCATTAGAGAAAATTAAAAATTCTAATTCGATTTAATACTAGAAAATGCTATAGAAAGTAATAAATTACAGTGTACAGTATTTTTGGAATATGTTTATAAAATTTAATTAATTATATTGATTTTGGTGAGATGGGGACGGTTATTGTGGTGGGGTGTTAGATGTACATACTTTAACGTTATTGGACCAAATGAGGGAGGTTGTTTGCTTGCGAACACTAATTATATTTTTCACATTTAATCGATTCGCACGATACCGTAACGTAAACATAAGACAGAAATTTGTTTTGATATGCGGAATACCACCTATAAATGTACAGCAGTCAGAAATTTGATACTTTGCCAAAATCATTATTGGCGAAGTGAAATTTATAGATGTTGGTTGTTTTTTATCATGTAAGAGAAAATCAATGCCTAATTTCTAAATATCGTTTTTCTTCATTCGTTAATGGTTTTGGCAAAACACTCAGGCATACAGATAAATTGAATTTTTAACATTTCGATTTGGATTTTGGCTGTAAATATTTTGATACACGTACGCTTTCCGAAGATCAAAACCAACAAATACACCAATTTTTTCCAGATTGTATGATTTTCTCAAAAATAATCGCTCAATAACAGATAAGGGGTGAGTAGCATAAAGTGAAATTATGTAAACAACTTCACTATAAACGTCACTACAAAATTTTTCATTCCCGCTCATTGTTAATTTTTTATAACATGCTGCAAGAAACTTGTTTAAAGACCACGGGAATAATGAAAATTTGTCCGATTTTACTAAAATTTGATCACAGATGAAAAATATTTATAGAATATTTTTCTTCTACTCCAATCCAGTAAAAACAGAACTGCGGAACATCGCAGATGATAAAATCAAATTTTCTATGAATTTCAAGCAATCTATTACGATCAGCATATATTTCTGAGCCGCATTGCAGTTTTTTTAGTAAATTCAGATCCGACAACTGTTGGCAATCGGTAGTGGTCCCAATATTTACGCAAGATTTGAATTAAATTAAAAAAAACGAACGGGGTTCAAGCTCTACCTGAACCGCAAATGTTTGGTAAAACATAAGGTCCAAAATTAAAAATCACGTATGTCATGGTCATTGCTCACAGGTGGTGGATAAAGACTGCCTATCGATAGATAGGCTAACGGTCAATGAAATAAGCCACCCCCAACTGCAGCTGGGCTGGAGGAGAGTCTCAGGGAACTGGGGAGTGATTAACCTTAGTTCACTAAATTCTGAGTGCCTATGATACCCAGCATGGAAAGGCGAACTGATGGCGCTATAAAACCATCGGCTATTAACCACGGCAAACTGGGTGTCGCGTCTTCCTGCGCTCCCGGGTCCCTAAGGAGTGATTGGGGAACCCTATAAACGGGCCATCCCTTGAATGGAATGGGTCCAATTGGGTTGGGATATCCAAATGAATGGTTGAATGGGTGAGTGAATGTTGGAGAGGGGCAGGGCACTGGGAAGCCGTGGTGCTCGGAGACCAATGGTGATGATCTAGCCCTTTGCATACCAGGCGACTTCCAGTTGAATTTAGCCTTATGTGCGTTTGCGGATCTCCGCGCATGTGGGCCTGTATTTCTCCGATACTAGTGGAAGAAACATGGAAACCCAAAATCAAAACAAAAATAAAGGAGCCGGCACCCTTCAAAAACCTGACGGTATAAAACAAGGGAGTAACTCTAACCATAAAGGCGAGGCTCCCTCATCAGTGGCAAGCGAAAGCGACACCATGGCATCGAAGCCAGGTGGAAGCGGAACCGCTAAACAAAATAGTGGGAGATTCAGAGAGATCGTTCAAAATTTTAGAGAAACTGGCTGCGACCCCTGAGGGGCAGCTTACAGTAGAGCAAAGAGAATCCGTGGCATGGGGTAAAAAACTGTCGGCTGCGATTGCTCGGAAAGGGCTCGAGTCTAAAAGACAGAGGTCCCGGGATGAGCTTGAAGCGGGCGACAGCAAGCGAGCCAAGGTGCAACCAGACAAGACGTCGGATGCTCCTAGGGATCAAAAACTGAAACTATTCAGTGAGATCCTAAAGGAGCATCTGTTGGTGCTAGCCAACCCTGCCATGTGTCATTGAGAAGTGGAGGGTGGTGTACAATGCACTAAACTCCATTTTTTTGAGGATCTTTAGAGAAAATCCGGGATCCTCCCCATCCTGCAGAGATGTGGGATTAACTGCGAAGCTAACTGCGTGCTCCGACCAGAGATCAGTCGACCTTAATAAAAGGGCAGTGGCCAAAGTAGGCGAAGTGTGGCAGGACACGAGGCTTGAAGCAGTCTGCAGGGAGGAATTCTCGAGCAGGCCGAGGGCACCAACCGTATGGTTACCAACCGAGCCAAATAAGCCAGCGGAGATCCTCGAAAGCATTTGGGCCAGCAATCCCGAACTTCAAACGATAGACTGGAGGATTTTAGAGCAAGAGGAGGCTAGGGGGCTCTAGATTGAGTTATTATTTTATTACTTATTAAATACTAACCTTGTAGTTTGCAATATTGAGTGTGAACCAACATTCATTGTTAAAAATCGACAGGAGGTTCTAGATGTGACTTTTACATGAGAAACAATTTCTCATATGATCAGCGGGTGGAGAGTTTCGAAGGAGCACTCATTCTCTGATCTTCGATATGTAACATATAACGTCAACATCAAACTTGTTGCTCGGAAAGCCTTCAGGAATCCCGGAAGGACAAACTGGAACAAATGTTGGGAGGTGTTGGAGGAATTATTGCCGCTGGAGGTTTCGGGACCTCCGGCAACAGCGAAGATTTGGACTGCATGGTTAATACTGTCACAAAAGCATATGCAATCTTTCATTTAATGGTACGTGCCCGCTGATAAAGCCTAAGGGCAGGCAGAAACCGATATGGTGGACCAAGGAGTTGGGAACCGATCGGAGAGCGTGTACGACAGGTTTGAATAAAGCTAAGAACACAAGGGAGTTTAGGGATTCTAAATCTATCTACTAACTCAACCAGCCCTAGTTATTTAATTAGACCGAACGGATCACGGACACCTTCAAGTGCGGAATCATTGGAACTCCTCAAAGAGACCCATTTTCCGTAATGACTCGATGGAGGCTGGAGCTCATCGAGTAACACCTTCAATAGAGGTGGAAGGCATCGTGAATAGGGAGCGAATCCTGTGGGAGCTGAATGGTTTTAAGCCTTATAAATCGACGGGCTCGGATCGTATTATACCAGCAGAGATCCAAAAGAATTCTGCAGTCATCTTCCCCTGGCTGGAGGGTATCTTCAGGGGATGTCTGAAACTGGTCTATATTCCTAGGAAATGGACAGAAGTCAGAGTGGTTTTTATCCCGAAATCGGGAAAAAACTCACATGCTTATCCAAAGGACCTGAGATCTTTAATTCTATCATCCTTTCTGTTGGAAACCTTGAAAAGGTTAGTAGATGTAGGCATTCGATCAAAATTTGATTACAGGAAACTGCAGTATCTAGCTAGGTACGCTACGACTCTACAGATGCAGCTGGAAAGGGCTGGTCTATAGCAGCGTTCAAATTGGCGCTACAGACGAATGTAGTTTGTAGAAGTTGTTTGGACGAAGAGGAGGATCATTTCCTATGCTCGTGTCCGGCACTATCTTGCAGAAGGCATAAGTACTTAGGTGTGTACGGTATGGACAGCCTTTCGGGACTCGTGGAGTGTGGGAGTAGCTCTGGATAGTTTCAGCGGTAATAAAGTAAAGATAGGATCCTATGGTATCACAATGGGCTACTATTGGCCTAAGTGTGCGATAGCATCCACTCTAACCTAACCTATCCTAACCTATGTCATCGCTAATTGTTTGAAATTGCTTTTAGCGATATACAATAAACCCTCGATTTAACGGACCCTGATTTAATGGACGCTCGATTAAACGGACCGTCGCTTTAACGGGACCTTCTATTTAACAGCCAATTTTTTATTTTCCATTTTTCGGTTACTGATTATGATCGATGGATTCGGGATTCTTAAATGGTTTTAGAAGAAATTCTGGAATATGGCCACCTGGGACGGAACTCGATCAAGTCTATTCCGATTATGATGGGATTAGATATGCTAGATGGAAATGGGATTATTAAATGATTTTTGGAAGAAATTCTGGAATATGGCCATCTGGGGTTTATTTTAAACACTATAGTCCAGGCCATAATTTACTGTTTGCAGCCAAAAGTCAAATTAGCTGATAGTTTAGGGTTAGTAAACATGCAGCACTACACGAAAGAATAACGAGTTTTCAAAAACTATATTTCAGTTTGAATGCTGATTTGTCAAGCAAAATCATCCTAAGTGACGTGGCTCATTTTCACCTTGATGGTTTCGTTAATCGTTAAACTTGCCGCATTTGGGGTGCAAAATGCAAAAATCCAAAAAATAAATGCAGCCACATTGTGTCACTGTTTTGATTTCGGGCTGAACGCGTCATTGAACCATACTTTTAAAAAAATGACACTGTAGTTACTGTTACTATGGTGCTCGATATTGCAACATGACAAACCAGTTCTTTCTGCTTAAATTGAATTATATTCATGTAGACGACATGTGGTTTCAACTTTTACTGTTGGGCGCGTAAATTGCACTATGTATTTTACACGGCTATTTACATGTAATTTACATGTAAATTACATAACTTGTTTTTTACATTATGTAAAGTAAATAGCGACTTTTTCATGACAAGCGCGCTATCTATTATATAATTTAATAACTATTTAATTACTATAAAAATTGACTGTGTAACGTTGAAAATAAAACAGAACAAAATTAAAACGTAAAAAATGTTCTAAATAATGGAAAACGATGAACTGATGTCCATGCCATTAGTCGGATCAAAGAGACTATACACAGATTACGACCATATTTTAACTGGATCCATAAAAAATGTGGTCACACGGTATGTTATATGTTTATTCGCACTGGTACCCTCGGAATTAAAGCACGTGATGATGTGTTGGATTTTGATATGGGAATTCCCGCTTACAATGCAGTGCCGCAAAACAGAGATACGCTGTGCAGAAAAATGTAATTTAATGAAAATACTTTTACATGATCTTGTGTAATTCGATTTTTTTTTAGATTTTAAAAATGATTACAAAACTCTTTATCCGTGATATATATGGAATCTATTTATTGGAGGGTGTTTAAACAACTCTACTCGAAAGGTTTGGTTTATTAATGCGTTGAAGTTATGCCGTATTCAACAGCGTGTACAACCCCTTCTGTCTAATTTAAAACCGGGTAAAAATTATAAGGAGGTCGTAGGTACGTTGTCAGTATTAAACATCTCGATGATAAAGATGGTGCTGCTTTGATTGCATGGGCAACAACTCCGTGGACATTGCCTAGTAATTTAGCACTTTGTGTAAACGCAGAGTTGATTTTTGTGGAAATACGTGAAAAGAGCTCGGGAAAATTATATATTCTATAATGCAGGACCGATTAGACGCTACATTCAAGGCTGATACATATAAGATTATATACAAATTTCTCGGATAGGATTTAAGAGATTTAAAATATGAACCACTATTTCTATATATTTTGCATATTATCGGGAAAAGACAGACGAATTCGGATATGTTACAGCTGAATCGGGTACTGGCGTTGTCCATCAATCGCCATACTTTGGAGAAGACGATTACCAAATTTGTCTAGCAGCTAGTGTTATAAAACGAGATATGGAAATTGTATGTCCCGTGAACGAAAGCGGTTGATTTATGAATTCTGTGGTGGATTTTAAAGGTATGCACGTGTGCTTATCGGCTGTATACGGTTGTTCCGCGGCTAACGAAGTTTATTAATCAGCTTATAAATTGGTATGCACGTATAAATCGTCGTCATGTAAAGGGTGAATTTGGTGTCCAGGACTGTCTCATTATTGGATACGCTTTATGGAGTATTAACATATACATATGGTTAAAATGATGGCTCCATTTACTCCATTCCTTACCGAATTTATGTATCAACGATTACGTTTATTAGATGAACGCGCCCGTAGATGGTGTGAATTTCTTAATAATGCCAACACCGAATAAAAATTTAATAAACGTAGATATTGAGACGGCCGAGTAATGGGCCGAGTAATGCGCATTGTAATGATCACCAACTAGAAATGTTGAGCGAGATATGTATTTCTCGTTTGCTGAACACACGTGGCTTAATAATCATAACTAGTCATATGTATATTGTTGCAATAAAGTATTGCAAACTGTTGCCACCTATAAAACGTACGTACATTATCTACAATCTGCCGTTTATCTAAGCGATCTATTAAGTGGAATCTCATTTTATTGTTTCGAATTAAAAACTGAATCTCATAAAATAATGGTCGATGTGTAAGTCAAGATTTATTGCAACGAGTTTGGTACGCAGCCGATGGTTCTCTAGATAAATGGTGGTATTGCAACATCATTTTGGATAGGTTGGTGAAAGGCTATGTAAAAAATGCTAGTCTAACGATGATCCAGAATAATCTAAATTTGATTATTATTGAAATTAATATTTTAAAGAGTCTATTGAGAAAGAACAAAAATAATCATGTTTACGGGATCATGCAAAAAGTAAATTTATTTTTCTATTTCCTATTTCTGCTTTGGATGTACTTTTCCCTCCTCATCATCGTAAAATGATTGCAATTTATTATAGGTGACTGCTAGTGTATCAAAATTCCAAGAAGTATTCCTCTCGGTTTCTCAACTTTTGCACAACCAGTAATGTTTCGATCTCTCGACTTTGTATCGCTTCCCCATCCATAGCCTAAAATGTAATTGTATCAGGTAAGTTGTGTAATTATTGAATTTTTAGCGCACCAGAGAACACACCTCAAAAAGATAGTGGTTGGTCTTATTCAGGATGGTTGCTAGAATGGAAGATAACTAATGTCTCGGTGCCGTGATACTTTAGAGGATGTCGTTTAAGTGAGTCGCGTGTCCTTAATGTCTTCCAGCAATTTACAAAATAAGGCGTAAATTTCGACGCTTCATTATAAACCAAACTAGTATGTTGTTGCATCCCCCCAGAATGATTAAATGATTTTGAACAATTTTCTAGTCACATTTATAAATTTTGGCCATTCTCTTCTTTGTTGCTGTCGGTTTCATAACTTTCACACTGACAAAAATTATTCCAAGATATTCTGAATGAGTGAGTAATTTTATTGTCACATTGTGATTGTGTCGATTAGAAATAACATGTACGTATTCGATTTAAAATTTAACGACAACGTTGAAGTAAAATATTTAAAGTTAATTAATCATGACTAGCCGTATCTAGAGATAAAAAGATCGTATTCAAGAAAGATCAAGAATATTACGTCTCGTACAATTACGAACATAATTATACTTGTATGTATGAAGGCCCAAAATAACATAAACACGAAAAATCCCTTTAAAAAAACGCTGTGGATTTTTTTTTTTTTGTAAATTAATATTTTGTATTTATTTGTGTATAAAAATATATAGTCAGTGGTTTATTTACAAATATTTCACCTTGATCAAGAGCAAACTGTAATTTCCTGTAAATGTTGCAAAAAAACTCGGAACAAAATTATTGGCTCCTTATGATTTTACTCCTGGAACTTCTGACAGAGGGCATTTTGGCCCAGCCGTAAACAACATATCAATCTCCCGAACATGGTAGTCCCCTCTTGTATGAATAAGCAGAAAATCTGATTGACAAATTTGATGCTAATAAATAGGTGCTCGCTACATGTTATTTCCAACAGCCTGTATACTGTACAGGATGAAGTATTCTCAAGAAGAAGCTTGTGTGAACAAACGCAACTTCACCATATTTAAACTCTGCACACAAAAAAATAAAAGGTTACCACAACACCGAATCGGTGTTACATAGTGTCCCACCGATCGGATATTTATAATTTGAATCCAATCGGATGTTATAATAAAAATGACAAAAAATACTATTAGATAAAAACTTTTACACCGAATACAAAATATATTTTTATATTTTCCGGAGCTTATATATTTTAACACCGATTTTATTCTAAAAACAACACCGATCAAAGTCTCTCTTGTATTTTGCAAATATCCTCTTGGGCATTTTTACAGACCCAAATTGGGTATTTTCGAAATAAATAAATTTTATTTTATAATTTTTTTTAATTTTATTTAGTAAATAATATGGTTTACAATTTGGTTTTAATTTATTTCTTTTCAAAGTACCTACAATTTTGTTTTTAATAAACAGGTTTTATTAACACACCCAAAATTAAATTCAAAGATAAATTAATCAATCAAAATAAAAATTAAGTTTAAAGTATAATTAATTATTAAAATTAAATTCAAAGTAGCTTAAAAAATTAGGAACTTAAACTATTTTTTAACTCCATTTAACTTGCCGTTTGCTGAACTTTATTCATCCTTGGAAATGTCTCCTGTGAGACAATAATGCTGAACAACGAAATTTGATTTTTGGAGGGCCTCGCTCGAAGAATCAGATGTGCTCGAACAATAAAATGTGGCTGCGTAATTACATCTGTTATAGTTGTTTCAGTCTGAAAATATATGTTATTGTTTTATTAAAACGAAGGTTTCAATTTGTAATTGTGAATTACTACTACACTTACTTATCCAAACATTGGCCAATGGAATATCTGGTGACGTTGATACATTTTGTTACTGCAAGTACCGCAAAGATGCTTCAATACAAACTGCACACTGATATTCGTCATCAAATTCTAAATAAATTAAAAGAACCCAAATTAAAATTAATTACATTGTGTTTATCGTTTTTTTCATTAATTTATTTGTTTACCATTTTAATTAATTCTTAAGAATTAAAATCTCACTTGAATATTTTCACAAATTGAATACACAGTACTACAACTTTTTACTTTAAATTTACAGAAATGTAATGCAATTTTGAAGTGATATCCACAAAATCCAAATGAAGACTGAAATGTAATATTTAAAATCGTAAATCCTTGAAATTTTTTTTAACAAAAAACACCAAAAAAGGATTAAATTTTATCCAAAAGGAGTTTCCATCAGTTTTTGGGGGTTTCCCATGTAATATACAACATTTCAAAGACGGTTAAAATTCTTTAACACAAAAAGAGGTAACAAATTTTATTTACAGAAATAGTTATCCCATCGGATAAAATTAAATATTTATCCGATGATGCGGTGTTAGATTCTAAAATAATTATCCGATTGGATAAAAATAAACTAGTTATTAGGATAAAAAATCTATTAGCACCGGTTATTTTTTTGTGTGTGGAGGACCCGAATCATTTCCCGGTTTTCATTTAAAATAATTTTTAATTTTCTAACACATTCCTACTTGGTTTATTAAAAGGGGATGTTCTTGGGGATGACAAAACTCAACCAAAATTATTTCACCATCCCGACCAGTGAGATCTCTTAAAGAACACATCTCCAGCATCAGGCGCAATTCTTTCCAACTTTCGTGGCCTTTCATCTTTTGATTGTGTTTTACAGCGGCAATACAAGATGAGGTTGAATTGAGTGAATGTTAATAGCCTATATGCTAATATTTCTTCATTGATGGGCGATTTAATGCTTTCAATTTTATGGATGTTGGAATAAGCTGAACCCACTTTTTAACTACCGGAGTTGAATCTTGAATTATATTTCCTCCTCACACTTAAAAATTTTCCTGCATTTTTCGACGGAAGGTTTCCTACGACCAAAATACGATACAATTTCAATTATAACTCGATAAGAAGTTTACAACAAATTGTATAGCGACGTAACCGTTATTTAAATTAGATATAACCTTGAATCGAAAATTTCATTATTTGTCAGTATCGAAATATGCAATAATTATTTATAAAAAAATAATTGAAGTTGTACCAGTATTTGATAAAAAGTCGATAACCAGTTCAGGAAATACAAAAGTCGCAGAAACAAAAACTGCCGTAGATATTTTGGAATATTTAGTAGATATTTTGACAACATGACCGAATTTATTTTCCATTGATACCGATTGGAAATAGGAAAATGTTTGTTTCCAAAAACTAAACCACTATTCCGGAAAAAAAGATTCAGGAACCATTGATTTTCGACAAAACATGCTTGTTTTTCCCAAGAAAAACTGTTTGTGTTTGTATTTATAATTTTGTGCTTTGGTGGGACATCTAAAGTATACATCTGTTTTAATATGTCCCCAAATCTGGAATATTTTGTAAAAAGTTTCTTACACGATTTGAATCAAAAATCGTAGTAGCGAGTATCGACTTGTAAAGACTCTCTCTGTTTCTCTTTATGAGTCTCTTTACTTTCGACAATATAGTTTTTTTAGTGATTGGTACAGTCAACGAAATAAATTCGTAAAATAGAGATCGCCCTATTACAAAAAATTAATTTGAAGATTCTAAATACAGCGATTAATTTTGGTTTGATTATTAGTTTTATAAAGTGTTTATTGAATCGCCAATGTAAAGAATACCAAATTAATTAAACTTAGGTACTAATAGCACTATATTTGTTTCATTCCTTTTACATAAACGGTTTCCTTTATAGATTTACTGCCGAACAAATGCGTTTTTCGTTCGTTAGCTTATTCATATTTCAGGGTTTAGTTTGTTTCGTATTAGTATCGGTGTTTGAGCGTTTAAACGTGTTCTATGAATATTAAATGCAATTATATTTTATAGTCATATTATAATTTTATTAAAAACTAATACATTTGTGCAAGTGATATCAATAAATATATATAGTACATTAACTTAAAGTGAAATCCTTTTGAACCAAGTGCTGATTTTTCTGTGGCAATAATGGAGTACGACTTCGTAAATATCGTGAAGTTCTAGCAAAAACAGAATTTGTTTAAATTACAAAACACGAAGAATTTCTCTAATACAAAGATTATTTATTATCAGGTAAGTGTTTCAATAATTACAATTCCCAAAATCTCCACGTGAAGAAGTTTTTTCATATACGATGCAATATTACATCGAAATTAGATGTTTACGTTTTTCTATGTGACTCTTTGTTGTATAAGTACGTTTAATTTGTTGAACCTATTTATGTTCATTTCGAAATGAGCTGCGTATTGAAGCTCCTATATATACCGATCTAAAAACCATGAAATAATATATATTCGTTCATTTGTTAAAATCACTATTACCCACGTTTTCAATTTTTTGCATATACGATATAACAATCCATCGCAATTTTCTTAAGCGATGCAATATTGCATTGACGAGCGAATTTTACATAAATTATGTTCAAAATGTTTACTTTATTATGATAATGTTGATAGTCCTTTTTTTAATTTCTGATTTGCAGCATCTATATACAATATTTCATGTTAAGATATTGATTTCTTCACGGACTTAAAGGATGTAAAAATAAATGGATATTTTATGGGTAATTATAATAAATATATAGCAATCATCCAGAAACTAAAAATAGTTTTGAAACAACCTCCGTCAAACGAAATAATGGGCACAACACTTGTTGTTTCTGGAATATTTTGGTTAAAGCTTCCTGGATAACACCAAAATTTATCATTAACGCCTAGTCTTAAAGTCGCTGAAATAGGCCCGAAATATCAGCCCGAAATTTTTGGTTTGTTTCTTCGCTAAAATGTAACCATCCCGAAAAAAATTTACGTGTAGAAAAAGTGTAGTCTCATCCCGAAAAATATAATATGCATAGTGTTGGCGTACACTTTAAGAAAAAAATTAATGTTTATTTAGTGTAGTCGTACTACCAGTATATTATTATCATTTTTTGTTTTCTAATTCTAAAGTTATATTAGAATAGTAATGAAATTTGATAATATTTTTTGAAATCTAAAACAAACGGTAAAATATAAAAAATATTATAAAGTTAAAGCTTTAATTAGGAGAAATATAAAATAATTTGTGATGAAAAGCTCTATGAGTGCATAATTTCTTTATGTAAACGGATTAAAACATAACCCTCAAATATATTGATAAAAATTTATAAAAACAATATAAAAATATTTGTAAAGCGAAATTCTTAATGGACCCAACGCTATAAATGACACTAGTGACGAATAGCTAGGGATTAAGTAAATGATCCTTCAGAGACCCATTTATTTATCATATATAAAAAATGGAAATGTTGATTTATATGTATTTACTTATATATATAAGTAAATATATACGAGCATGAAAGACTCCTACGTGATTAATATAATGAATCATTGCACGGCTGCTTTATTTAATGAATATGAAACCGTGTTATATAATTCTTTTTGTGAGCGATTTTGTGATTTTACCAGGTAGGCTTTAATTCCTCTGGTGTCAATTCTAGAGATAAATCTAAGTGGTGGCAAATATTGGCAGGTAGATCTTGGTTATTCCGATCCACCCTGAGCAGCCCAGGTCCGTATTATGAACAGAAAATATTATTTTTAAATTATTTTTGTGAATTATTTTCATGTAACAATGTTTACGTAGTAATGGTTTTTTAATAGCAACACTAACTGAATTTGTGCGACCAACATTTAATTCTGCGGTTATTTCCGAGGCTGTTTTGCGTCTCCTCATTTTGCTAGTAATCACTATTCTATGATCGTTTGCAGATTTTGTCGCTCTTGGTCTTCCACTGTGTATTTTATTAAGAAAACTGCCGCAATCCCGATATTTCTTGAAGTATTCCAAGACTGAAAAGAAGTTAATGTTAAAGATTTATCTGAACTGATTGGTAAATTAAAATGGTGTTATTTTATGCAACATATAAATGATATAATTCTGATATATTTTCAGATTTACTTCCCTCGATGTCGTGTCTGTACCTGCTAAATATTTTGCTTCAAACAATATCCGGTATATCATCAGTAATTAATAGAATCATTTCATTTAAATCGGTAAATATTAAATAATAACATTTTTTTAATCGCATTTGTATTTACTTTGAAAAGTATTAAAATCGTTTTCAATTTGCTATATAAATATTAACTCATCGTTATTAATTGATCGTTTGGGCTGTTTTCCAAACGGATACTTATTTCAGACTTATTGACTTATTTGACGCCATCTTGAATAAGTTATGTAAACCAATTCCAATTGAGTTTGCATACCTATTTTGACAGCGACATGAAAACGCAAAATTCGTCGAGGCATAATATTTTAGTTTACATTAATTTAATTATTTATTTTAATAATTTAACAATTATATTTGTGCAAGGTAGGTATGGTACGATTCGGCTGGATTTTTTATATTTCAGTTTTCGTTTAGACAATCAAAGAAGTTCGAATGGGCCCCAGTTAATAGGAAAATATATATTTTATGTAAATATGTATATATTTAATGTCTGTCTAATCAGTATTAATTATTTCGTAAAGATAGAATATATTAATACGCCGTATGGTCCTGCTAGTTCTGTAGCTGACCTAAATTCATTTGTGTAAGACATGCAAACATTACGTAATTAGGAAGCTATATCTTTATGATAATAATTTTTTTTATCTTAATTTTGATTTTTAATCCACAAAGATCCATTCGTTATCTAGAAATAGTTATTAACCAAATTCTAAAAGTCATAAATTGATATTAATAACAACAAAAAATTGACAAACCAATTTAGATTTTTCGGCTAGAAAAAGACAGAAAATAAGTCACCTCGCTAGCTTACTTATTTGAATAAGTTAGGTTCCACAAATAAGTATTCGTTTGGAAAACAGCCTTGGTATTAAATTTTTAACTTATTACTTTTTTTTTTGCTTTTATAGCCCAATTTAACTCAAGATGGATGATAGATGTACTATTTAAAAGCAAGCCACTATTTGCTTAGTCAACATTTTGAAGAGAATTTAAAAACATTCTGGACCTTTATATCATATTGTTTTTTAAACTAAAATAGGACAAACTTACCAGCCGCATAAAGGAAACAGTTCAAACTTGACTTAACCCTTTCCTGCATAGAATATCATATAAGATATAACCGAGAAAAAGCGCTTTATTATTAAAATCATAACTAAAAGAACTTAACATTTTTCTGTTTTTGGCTGCGACGACACTATTTATATTTACAAAATAAATTTCAACAGTGTACTTTCGCCATACACTATAAAAATTCGTATGTTTATAAGTCTACTGCAGTGACAACGTCGATCGCCTGTCATTCCTATATATTTTTTATTAATAATACGGTATTAAAATTCTTTTTATACAAGTAAGTTGTGTTTTTATAATTTGTAATATTAGTTTAACAAATTGCATGCAAAAATTACGTAAACTAAATTATAATTAGAACAGTATTACGTGATAAAGAGTATTATATCAAATATGATATAATGCGCATTGATCGTAATAGGTAAAAATCCTCCATATTTGATATAATATCACATATGAAATACCATGCAGCTAATGAAATACTTTTTCTTAGACATGCTTAGGGGGCCGCGACCAGGTGCTCTTTCCGAAGAGGAGATACTTAAAATAGTTGATGGGTGGAATGACAGTGAAGACGAATTTGGAAACGAATTCGATCAAGATGATGATACTCACGATGTGGAAATCCAACATTTAGCCAAAGAGGATTTGATGTCGGATAACGAGCCAATTCAAATTATCAATATTTCAGAAGATGTAGGACAATTCAATATCGAAGAAATGGAAGTAGTTTTTGCTGAAGATTTAGATATCGAGAGTTTAAACGTTTTGCGACCAACAAAAACGTCTAAGCAAGATGCCGAAGAATACCAAGAAGTCAAGGAAAAAATGTCCAATTTGAAATGGCGACGACGTTCTTTCGATATAAATGAAGCAGATAAAACGTTTCTAGGAAATGATTCTTTACCAGACGACATCCAAAAATTGCAATCTCCATTTAGATTTTTTAAATATTTGTTTACTGACGAATTGTTGGAGTTAATAGTTCAACAATCAAATTTGTATGCATTCCAAAAAAATATTAACAATACGGGCAATTTAACGGTCTCCGAACTTCAAAAATTCATTGGCATATGTTTGTTAACGTCCATTGTTCAAATTACTAATACTCGGAAGTATTGGAGCCAGCCTGTCGGTAACGATTTAATACAGAAAACTTTGTCACTCAATCGGTTTGAGAAAATTAAACAGATGTTGCATTTTAACGACAACAGTACTATGCTGCCAAGATCACACATTGAACACGACCGTATACATAAAATTCGGCCGTTAGTCGAAATCTTACAAAAAAATTTTCAGCAGGTTCCTTACGAACAATATGTATGTATCGACGAACAAATGTGCTCTACCAAAGGCAGACATTTCATGAAGCAGTACATGCCAGCAAAACCGCATAAATGGGGCTATACATTTTTTATTTTAGCCGGCATATCTGGTTACTGTTATAATTTTGAGCTCTATACAGGGCAAGAAAATGATACATCCAAAAGATTGGCATCCGAGATAAATATTGGTGCCAGTGGAAATGTAGTAATGCGTCTGACACGGAATTTACCAAGAAATAAAAACTTCAAATGTTATTTTGATAACTACTATAGTAGTATTCCTTTGATATTTGAATTAGGAAAGAATGGAATTTTAAGTCTAGGGACTCTACGTAGAAATAGAGTGGCCAGTTATACACTGCCAGATGAAAAGTGTTGGAAATCCAAACCTCGTGGAACTTCTTTAGAATTGACTTCTGAAGTAGATAATATGAAGATATGTATTGTATCGTGGAAGGACACGAAAATTGTTAATTTAATATCAAATTTTATTGGCGAAAAACCAATGCAAACCACTGAAAGACGAGACAAAAAGTTGGGATTAGCAACTATTCCTTGTCCAGCCATTGTTATAGAATATAATAAGTTCATGGGAGGAGTGGACTTATTAGATAGCTTTTTGGGCAGATGCAAAATAAAACTGAAATCGAAGAAATGGTATCTCCGAGTTTTTTACCACTTCTTAGATATGACCGTTACCAATAGTTGGATTTTATATAGGTATGTGTATGAATTTTATCAAATTTTAGATTTTTAATGGATTAATTTTAGTTTAGAAAAGTTGAAAGATCGAAAGGTATACCAGAATCAAATCTTTTATCGTTGGCAGACTTTAAAGTTGAAGTAGCAGAATCCCTTTGCTTGATCGGTGAACAAGCTAAAATGGGAAGACCTTCTTCAACTGTAAGTAAATTGTTGGAGTTGAAAAGGAAAAAGCCAAATGCCACTCACATCCCACCTAAGGAAGTGCGCAAAGATAACTATGACCACTTTCCAGAGTGGATGAAATCTCGCCTTGGTTGCAAAATACCTAAATGTGGAAAATTAACATTTGTTAAATGTTCTAAATGTAATGCATCTTTGTGCTTCAACAAGGATCGGAACTGCTTCACTGACTTCCACAAATGAAATATTTTGTTCCTATTATTTTTTTATAAATTTTTGTGATATTGTGATTTTTTTTTTGAAATGTAAAAGACTGAATTTATAATAAAGTTATAATTTCCTTAGGCCTTATGAAAAATAAAATAACATATTATTTATTCCATATCTTTCATTTCAATTTTGCGTAGTATATCATATAAGAGAGAACCATAAAAATGAAAATTCCGGAAAAACCTTCAACTTTTAAATTTTTTTAACACCATTTCCATGTACAAGATGACAATTTACAATCGAGGAGAATTATTAAATTAAAAAAAAAAGTCATGCAGGAAAGGGTTAATTACAAAACGTTAACATATAAAAAGCCTTATTAAAAACCTTTTTGGAATCAGACTGATCATTTTTATATCTTAGGGCCTAATGCCCAACCAATTTGAATCAAACCCCGTGTAATAAACATATGTATATGGTTTATGAATATTAAAAATGATAATGGTAAAACATATATGTATTTATTATAACACTTATAAGACATGATAGTAAAATATGTATATGAAAATGTAAGTTATTATTGAACAATAAATATAAGAAAGAGAATTATTTTAAACAATTGTATAAATTAGTAATTATTTTATTTACATATTTAAAAATACATAGTGCTCTTTAAAAAATCAAATTTTTACATTTGCCTTTTTGCTCCAATCGCCACCATTTGCACCAAAATTGAATCCACCAAATCAAAGTCTATTCATTTAATCGTATATGCAATAGAAACACATTTTACTTTATTTCGATACAAATACCATTAAATGTAAACAGACATTAAGTACTACTAAATTGTAGGTATGCTACATTACATTTGAATTAGCAGTAATCGGTGTTAATTTTCGATGTAATTTGTCTCAAAAATGGTTAGATGGAAATGTCTACTAAACTAGATGGTACGTTGCATCACATAAAAACTAGTTGCAATTTACTTCAAAATCATATTTATAATACAATTTACATCGAAATCTAATTATGACAACCACTTACGAAATCAGTGACAAGATGTGTCATATTTAAATTTATTGTAAGCTGCATCTTATTTTGATGTAGCTTAAACATTATTTTAATCGGTGTAAGATCGGCGTCACTAAACGATACATTGTTGATTGGGAGTCAAATACGATACAAATTTCATCGCATATATAATATTTTTTTAAGTGTGCTGCTACTTTGAGTCTCATGGTGGTTTCGGCATGTAATAAACTTCATTCGATATATTAAACGGCTTACGGTATGGCCTTTTTGGTAGTGGTTTCATGTTTTCATGTTGAATGTTGATGACGTGTGACGTTTACTCGACTGTTTGACATTTACGAAGTAAAATGCTTCAATTTGATAATAGATGGCACGTATTACACTATAAAAATTGTTATTTTTCTTATGTAGCTAAACTAAACGTATAGATGTCAGTAGTCGATTTTAGAGCTTGTTTAAGACAAACGGAGATGGCAGTGTAGATACATAAATGATTTTTTTCATTGTAGATAACTGTGATTGTAGATAACTAAAACTTTAAAATAATTATGATTGACTGTCTAAATGAACTGTTTGATTGATATTTATGATGCTATAACCCTTCTAAGCAAATATTTGTAACAATTATACACTATTTCTAGTTATTTTTCAGAATTTTCACGTTTTTTACATATTATATGTAATTTACACGATCTTTACTGTAATTTACGTTATTTATATAAAAATGTAAATAACGTTTTATACATGTAAAGTGCCCATCACTGGTTTCAACAAGACGATGCGACATGCCATACAGCCCGTGAAACAATCCAATGACTGCATGAGACATTTCCTGGTCGTATACTCCCTTGTTTCGGTGATCTAAATATCAACAAGCCCACATCCACCCGTGCACTGAAAGAGGAGATTTCACGCTGCATCAACGAAAGTCAGCCTCATTTATGCAAAATGGTCATGAACAATTTCGACAAAAGATTGCGTATGTAGCAACACAGCCGTTGAGGTCATTTGCCCGAAGTGCCATTTCATACATAACCCTATTCTATGTGCTTTATGTGTAGAAAAAGGAAGTTATTTAGATGACGCATTTCATTGTAAATTCCGAAAGAATTTTTCGCGACTTCTCTTCTCTTTGAATTTCAAAGCCTAATGATCTATAAATTTTAAAAATAAGAAGTACCTAAATATGATTTATTTCTTAAAAATCTATTTAGTTTCCAATCAAACGTCTAATTTATATTAACCAGTTTATCTTATGGCAAGAATATTCAACTTTATTTTCGAGACGCCGCCGCCTGTTGTGAATTTTAAAATTGCTTACAGAAAAATTAATGTATGAGCGCGACACATTGCTAGTATAATAATTTACGACTGGCAATACGTTACCCAAAGTTTTGATAATATCTCTAACAAAACTTTAAACATAAAACCGGTTACCGCGTACATATATAAATTTTGTATTACACACAAAACTCTAATTAATCTAACACTCTTGAACGCGTTCATCAACCTTCAAAAAGTAAAAAATCTTAATTATGAAACCACCGCATGCATTCGTGACAAGAATATATTTCATAAATACGCAGACTATAAATTCACTGGACATAGTAAAATACGCGCACAATCTGTCTGTATTACACGCACGTATAATTGTGTTAGATTACTATCAACTACACGAACCTTTCCCTTTCCAGCAAACCACTTTCGATATGTACTAGACGTGCATACATATAAATTTGAATATCATGTCGCGCGATGTGTTTTACTTACAGTTTTTATTTAATTTTCCAAAACACGAAAAGAAAAATCAATATAATATCAAGCCACGTGTGTCCATTCACGTAATTACACCATATGCATATATTCGGATCTACACGTACACACAGATAATTACATATTCAGAAATGTATATGAGAGGGGTTATTATAATTACACCTTTTGCATGTTACACATGGTTGGTTCACTGTACGACGTTAATTAATTTATAGCCCGCGAGACTCTCCAACCAGATAATTTATATTGTTTTGTTGTGTGTTGCTTCCTTTTTTCGGTTGGTATATGATCTAGGCCAAAGATGTTTGCCCACATAAATAAATAATCAACAGACACACGTCTCATCTTAACGAATTTCCGCTCCTACGTAATTTACGCTCAATCATGTTGACATGAGTAATAATCGTATATATAAAAATCCTATAAAATGTGTACAATGTTTACTCAAGCTTCCAGGAGGGTCGTATATGAACGCGCGATAGCAAATTTAATTGGCAAATAAAAATCCGGCAACCGCAAAGAAAATATTTTTTACGACATTTTGCCGGTATCACAAAAAAAACAATTCTGAAACTAAAATTGAATTGAATTTTATCGATATGACGTTTTAGATAATAGTTTTATGCCTCTCTGTGTGTAGAGGCACTCTTACACGGATATAAAATTTATAGCCGCCATACATATAAAAAATTAAATTTGATTAGATTAGCTGCCACACCAAAATTACGATGTGAATATTAATGAAGGTACGTGTGCGGGGGCAGAGATCTATACCACATATACCAATTCAAAATTATTGATGTACACGTACATTTACCGCAACATGCACACACACGCACACACAATAATTTATTATATTTATAAATTAACCGCTATAAAATTTTCTTATTACCAAAAGAAAAACAAATAATAATTTTTCTCCCTGACCGACGACAACATTAAAATAAAAAGAAAAACAAACTAAACATCATTGACCGAATGAAAATAAAAATAAAAAAAAAACGTTAAAAAAGGAAAATCATAACAATAAAAAAAAAATTCCATCATCGCAGCAAAGAAAATGAAGAAGAAAATTTTATTTCAATTGCCGCTCGCGCGTTCATCCAATTTTTTATTTTTTTTTTGGAATTTTCATTTTATTATTTATTTTTTGCTTTGCGTTACTTTTCCATTACGACGAGAAAGTAAAATCATGTAAAATTTTCACCATTCACATTCTCTTGCTTTTGTATCTATATGTACGTATGTGTATGTTGTGTATATATATAAAGCAGGAAGGAATTTTCTTCTCTACACATACATACATACATAAACAGGAATGGTTCTGGCAAAAAATAAAAAAATTGTGTCGCGTTGTTTTTGTATCGTGAACAATAAGCGGCAACAACAATTATTGCAAAGTACAAAAAAAATGCTTGGCGGAGGGGGGATGAGGGAAAATTCTTGTGTGGAAAATTTATATGGAATTGAAATGAAAATTTATGAATGATTTTTTTTACTGTATATACTAAAGTTGGTGTTTTGTTTTGCTTTTTTTTTGTTACTTGCAAAAAATTCTAAATTTATGATGATTCTTTTGAAATACTTTGATTAGGTTAACACTTTGCATGATTGAGTGTACCGTGGAATGGCGTGAAGTATATTTTAATGGATACATTGTTGTGCTAGGTAATTAAAAATATTCGTATATACTGAGCGATTTGAGGATTTGCGATAAAAATGAACGCGCTTCACGAGACAAGTACAAAAGTTATGAAAAATGAGATTTTCTAATTGTATGGGCACTCGTTAACGTTACATTACGTGTAAGTTTGGAATATGAAAGCTTAAGAAAACCAAAAAATAAACGTTAAAAAAGTTTGCGGAGGTCAATGTATTAAGAAATGTGTCCGTTTTCTTGAATGTTGCCTTCAAATTACCCAAAGTACTTAAGAAAATGTTTCAAACAAATTGATAATTTTTAATTTCCATTTGAAGCTTCATTTAAAATTCTGTAGATTTGTCAAATTCCGTTAAGAATTTTAAATGCAATATTCCACATTTACTTGCAAATTTTAAAATAATAACACTGTGCTTGAATTGCAAACTTTTTTTTCGTGACAAGCGGGGCACCCAGGGGGTAAACCTAATTCGAGTATGCTGAATTCAACGGTGCTAGTCCCATTTTAAAGTTAGCCCCCATTTTTGAGATATCGCGCATTCGACATGTTTTGGCCCTGAGTCAAAATATACACTCATTTTCACGTTGATAGCTCTTGAACCATTAAAATTTTCGTTATACTTTCTTCAGCAAAGTTGTTGCGCAGGTCAAACCAACAACTTTGCCGAACATATCAAGACCGAAAAACCACATCTAATTTTTTTTTGCTTTTCATTTCGACGAAAAACACCGTTTTTATCATTTTTAATCATTTTGTTGAATTTAAATCGAGTAGAATCGATCGAATAAACATCTCATCGACAAATATAGATACAATAGAAACTATTTAAAAGAAAGCTAAATCGATTCAGTTGTTTTTATGGTGATTTTTCCTAAAAAAAAAATTCCTAAAAAATTAACATTTGTCTTCTCTTTGGCAAAACAATGGCGTGCCGTTGCGATAGTGGATAAAAATCCTGGTTTTTTCAATCCCATCGTTTTAACCAATTACATCACGTAAATTATCACTTTGGGCGGCAGTCCAAACGAGTGACGTAAGCACCTACTGTGCTGGAAGTCGAACTCGTATATATATACAGTACTGGGAAAAAAATTGGGCAAACGTATTTTATTGCAAATTGGAGTCTTTTTTTTGCTAAAATTACAAAACTTTTGAACGCAGTTGGCTTATTATTTCATTTTAAATACATGTGTGACGTAATTTGTTGAAAAAAAAATGTACCTGCAATTTAGGGGAAAAACCCTGAAAAATGCCAAAATATTCAAAATACGGTGATTGGAGTTGAAGTAATGGAATAAATTAAACACTTACTTTTTAATCTTTTTTTTTGTTTTTTATTGATTTATAGAAGTTCTATATTTAATATTAATATTTTGGTGCACCGCCATTATTACAGCGATACACCTCCGATTCATTGAATTTGATAAATTTTTCAAAGTCGTAGGAGGTATGGATTCCCAAATCGTCATCAACAAACTTTTTAAAGATTGAATCGATTCTGGGCGCATTCTTGCTACTTCTAGCTTCATTATAGACCAAATATTTTCAATCGGATTTAAGTCTGGACTATACGGGGGCCAGCTCAACACATCGATATTTCTTTCTTCGAAGTACTTTTTTACCTTTAAATAAAAAGATCAGAAAAAAAACAAGTTTTTAACAAATTATTTATGTTTATCTGAAAGCCAATTTTTCTATTTACAGTTCAAATTTAATAACGCAAAACTTTGGCGGTATGGCACGTAAATTTGTCCTGTTGAAAAATAAATTTGTAAGTCTCGCCAAAAAGCTTTCACACAGAAGGCTCAAATTCTTTGTGTAGGACCTGCAGATGAACAGCTGCTGTAATGTTGGAACTAAGGAAGCACAATCGACCGGTTTCATTTCCACAAAAGCATCTCCAGACCATAACTCCTTCATTTTTTGGTGAAACTCTTAAAAGGCATTCGTTGCCAAGCCTCTCGCTCGGTTTTTTTCGTACGAGAATTTTTCAATTTCCAACATACAGTTTGAATTTTGATTCATCGAGGAAAATTACATCATTCCACATCTCTGAAGCCCAAGAAACATGCTCCTGGGCCGATAGCAAATGTTGTTTTTTCACTAGTAATGTGAACTCAGACTTCTGGACTGGTTTAAGTGCTCTCGAACCAGCTTTAACAAGTCTTTTTCTCACTAAGCTGGCTGAAATTTCTTTTCCTGTTGCTCGCTCAACATCCCGTCGTATGTCCGATGAAGTTTCAAAACGGTTTCAACGACATTGTAATATTATGAAAGGATCTTCCACTGGCGTTGTCTTTCTGGGCCTTCCAGAGCCTTTCTTTCTTTGTGTACTGCCCATCTCTCGCAATTTTTTAATATTCCACACGACAGTATTTTTAGGAATGTTTAATCTTTCTGCTATTTTATGAGTGGTTAAATTTTCTCGCGCCCAAATCAACATATTGCTTTACACTGCTCACAAACTTTTCCGATTTTTTAACTAAAATTGCACTTTATTCTTTATTTGACTAGAATCACTTACAGAATAACTTAATCTTACAAAATATGCACTATTTATGCTCAAAAAATAAATTACAGGCAATAAAACATTTGCACGATCTGTCGGCCAAGAACGATCGGCTTAAAATAAAATAATTGCTTGACCAATTTTTTGCACATCAGTTGCGGGGTTGTACCGGTGTAATAAAAACAAAAGGCAGTCCACCAAAAATATTAATATTAAACAAAGAACTTCTATAAATCAATAAAAAACAAAAAAAAAATTAAAAAATAAGTGTTTAATTTATTCCATTACTTCAACTCCAATCACCGTATTTTGAATATTTTGGCATTTTTCGGGGTTTTTCCCCTAAATTGCAGGTACATTTTTTTTTCAACAAATTACGTCATACATGTATTTAAAATGAAATAATAAGCCAACTGCGTTCAAAAGTTTTGTAATTTTAGCAAAAAAAAGACTCCAATTTGCAATAAAATACGTTTGCCCAATTTTTTTCCCAGTACTGTATATATATACGAGTTCGACTTCCAGCACAGTAGGTGCTTACGTCACTCGTTTGGACTGCCGCCCAAAGTGATAATTTACGTGATGTAATTGGTTAAAACGATGGGATGGAAAAAACCAGGATTTTTATCCACTATCGCAACGGCACGCCATTGTTTTGCCAAAGAGAAGACAAATGTTAATTTTTTAGGAATTTTTTTTTTAGGAAAAATCACCATAAAAACAACTGAATCGATTTAGCTTTCTTTTAAATAGTTTCTATTGTATCTATATTTGTCGATGAGATGTTTATTCGATCGATTCTACTCGATTTAAATTCAACAAAATGATTAAAAATGATAAAAACGGTGTTTTTCGTCGAAATGAAAAGCAAACAAAAATTAGATGTAGTTTTTCGGTCTTGATATGTTCGGCAAAGTTGTTTGTCTCGGCTTGCGCCACAACTTTGTTGAAGAAAGAATAACGAAAATCTTAATGGTTTAGGAGCTATCAACGTGCAAATGAGGGTATCAGAGCCAAAACATGTCGAAAGCGATATCTCAAAAATGGGGACTAACTTTGAAATGGGACTAGCACCGTTGAATTCAGCGTACTCGAATTAGGTTTACCCCCCGGGTGCCCAGCTTGTCACATTTTTGAACTAGCACAGTGTAATTAGCTGGTAACTGTGAAGTAACAAATATTGTTTCAAATCAACATTGAAAATGATTTAAAAGGTTGTAGTAGTAATTTACATATTTTTGAATTTGTTTATGTTTTTATATAAGTCGAAATTTTATAATTAATAAACTTCGAAATTTATTTAAAGAAGGACATATAGCGGTGTTACCTAGTTTTAACTTATATTATTTAATTAATAACACTTACTATATTTATTATTTTAATGTATATTTTATTTTGTTATATATGAATAATAATTTCACTATATATTTTTATTCTCTTGTTAGTTTACCAAGACGGTGGTGGTTCGCACCAAGGGTGAACGATTGTTCGGCAACACTTTTCACCTTATTACTATTCTATATGAGACTATGTCTCTTTGACTTCTAAAACGCGACTGACTTTCTTTTTCGTTTCTTTTTCTTTTCGCGTCTTCATAAAATTCTCGATATTAATCGATAATCGATAAATATCGAGATTCGCGAATGTAGATGGCGAAATAATTATATTCAGCAAAACGAGCACTGCCTCGTAATTAGGCGGCGCGGTGTTTAAATAGTTTTGCTACGAGGAGTGCTATGAAGTGAAAAGGATTTTTCTGTTTGAGCCGCTACATCACTCCCCTCCTGGATCGAAAACCGTAGTGTTTTAAATTGAATGTAACCGTTTTTGGAACACTACGTTTTTCGACTGGGTTTACCACAAGTATTCCGTACGCTGGCTTAAGCCTGCCGATGCCGATTGTTGTGGATTTTCCATCTACATCCACAACAAAGAATTTGCGCAATTTGCGGGTCACTGGATATGGTCCAGAATAGGGTGTACTCAATAGTAAGAAGCTGATTCATGAAATCCGAAGTATCTGTGTTTGGGTTCGAATTTTGATCGTTGATGAAGAGTTCACAGGGAACCTTGATATTTTGACCATATACCAGCTCTGCTGGTGTGCAGTTGAGGCCTTCCTTGACGGAGGTTCGAATACCCAATAGGATCGTTGGAAGTTCTGAACTCCAATGGGATGTCTTACATCGAGCTGTTAAGGCGGATTTTAATTGCCTGTGGAACCGTTCGACAAGACCATTTGCTTTCGGATTGTATGCAGTTGTCCAAATGCGATGGGAACCTAAGAGCTTCGTGAGCTCAGTGAACAACGTTGACTCGAATTGTGTTCTTTGGTCTATCGTGATGTAGAGTGGGACACCATATCTACAGATATACTCATTGTAGAAGATTTTCCTTACGGTTTTTGCGGTCATTTCTCGGATTGGATAAGCTTCTGGCCAGCGGGTAAATCGGTCGACTATCTCTCTCTCTCTCTCTGGCACTATATCCCATCAAGGGATTTGGCCGCCTCACATGAGGTTTCATAATCATATTTTCATTTCGGATAATGAGTGATTAATTCATTGATCCTAAACCAACCGTGAAATTTTTTCCTTGTCACCACCGGGAATCGAACTCAGGACCTCCGGTCGCTGGAGCAAGTATGCTAACCACTTTGCCACCGGGGCGGCCGGTCGACTATCGTTAAAATATAATGATAGCCATTCGATTGGGGCAGTGGACCAACCAGGTCCATGTAGATGTGTTCAAACTTGCCACTTGGTAGCTCGAATTTACCAAGTTGACATAGGATACAAGATTTCGCCCAATTGCTTGTATCAGTATTCATTCTTGGCCAGAAGTATTTTGAAGCTATGAGTTTTCGCGTAGCACGGATGCCGGGGTATGATAAGCCATATAGACTATCGAAGATTGTCCGTCGCATGTTGATTGGAACTTAGGGTCGATTTTGACCTGTATAGAAGTCGCACACCAAATTTGCTGCTTGTCTGGTAAGTCGATTTGTTACAGGTTTACGTTTGATTTCGGTGTGCGTGCTGAAATCAATTTCTGCAATTCGTCGTTGCATTGTTGCTGTATAAGTAGTTCCTTCGTGTCGAAGGAGAAGACGCTGAGTTCTGTGAGAAGTGTTTCACCAGAACGAGACAAACAGTCGCTCATCACATTGTGTTTACCTTTGATGTGATGAATGTCGGTAGTGAACTGGGCAATGTAATCGAGATGTCGTAATTGCCGGGGACTACGTTCTGCCTTTGACACAATAGCTGTTGTTAGAGGTTTATGGTCGGTAAATATAGAGAAATTTCGGCCTTCGACGAAATGGCGAAAGTGTTTGATTGCTAGATATAGACATAGCAAGAAGTTCTCTATCGAAAGTAGAGTATTTAATTTCCGCAGGAAAGAGCTTCTTTGAAAAGGAAGCTAATGGTTGCCAACATCCTTTGTTGCGTTGTTGTAAGACAGCTCCAACTGCTACATTGTGAGCGTTGATAGTCATGTTGAACTGCGCGTCGTTCAACGGATGTGCCAAAAGAGTGACAGCGGCAAGAGAACGCTTGACCTTATCGAAAGATTCTGTACAATCTTCGGGCCAAGAGAAGTTTCTTCTGTTTTTGCCTTTCTTGAGTAAAGTGGCCAAATGCCTGTGAATGGGCGATACCAGTTTGGCTGATCGTGGTATAAAGCGGTGGTAATAGTTCACCATACCGATGAACTGCTGTATTTGGCGGATTGATGTTGGCTATGGAAAATTTGAAATGACATCAACTCTGTCTTTCGACGGGAGGATGCCATCTTTTGAAATTGTGTAGTTCAAGAAGTCGAGTGACTTCACGCCGAAAATACATTTCGAAGCTTTAATATTAATACCATATGCAGAGAGACGTTTAAATAATGACTCGAGATGTTCACTGTGATCCATCTCGGACCGGCTTGCAACTAGGATATCGTCGATATAAGAGTAGATGAAGTCCAACCCTTTTAACACTTCGTTAAGGAATCGCTGGAATGTCTGGGCTGAGTTACGAAGGCCGCATGGCATTCGGGTAAACTCAAAAACTCCAAAAGGAGTAGTAATCGCTGTTTTATGAATATCCTTGAGAGCCATAGGAATTTGATGGTACGCCCTAACCAAATCTATTTTCGAGAAAATAGTGGCGCCGGCGAGTTTCAACGAGAAACTATGTATGTGGAGGATAGGATATCTATATCTGGGAGAGTGACAGCGTTTAACTGTCCATAGTCTCCACAAGGGCGCCAGTCTTTGTCTTTCTTTTGCACCACATGTAATAGAGAGGAGACTGATGATGATGAGGGGCGGCATATTCCGATGTCTGTCATAAACTGAAATTCAGTTTTTGCAGCTTTTAGTTTCATTGCGTCAAGTTGTCGCGGTTTAGCACAAGGTAACCTACCTCGCATGACGACGTAGTGGACTACGTTATGCTTCACTGGTATATTGTAATTCGGAGCCTCAGTGAGCGAGGGGTATTTCTTTAAAAGAGCGCCGTAATCGTTGTTGACGTTGAAATGTTTTGGAGATGGCGTATCAACTTGAGCGATGATTGCGTTCACAGTGAGGGTAGTAAATGAATCAGAGAGTCTTCTGTTTTTTACATCGACCACAAGACCATATTTGGACAGAAAGTCAGCATCTATAATAGGCCTGTCTACTGCCGCGATGATAAAGGGATGTGTGAACGAACGCCTCAGACCGAGATTAACTTTCAAAAGTTTTGTGCCGTAAGTGGAAATTGGGGATCCGTTTGCTGCGGTAAGAATGCACACGGTGTCTTTAGCATGTCGGGGAAACTTGTTTACGGGTATCACAGATACTTCGGCCCCCGAATCGATCAGAAATTGCAAGCTATTTTCGTGATCTTTGATGAAAAGACGGCGAGACGAACCAATTCCACTGTTTGCCGTAGAGACAGTAGGATTTAGTAGTTTTCCGAAGACTTGAAGCGTTTTGAAGTGGCTTCTCCATGAGCTACCGGTCGGAAACTGCACGGCTTATTACAGTTGTCGTTGCATTGAAACAAGATCTGATTCACCGTCAGCAGTTGCCTTGCTTGTGGATGGCTTGTTGACAGCAGCAATTGGTTTGGGTGCTCTGGATTGACCGTAAATCCAGATATTGTGGGCGACCGGAAGGATTTCCTCTAAAAACAATTTTAGAATTTAACGTAAAAAAATTATAGAATTTTTTTTTGATTTTTAAAGCAATGTAAATGTTTAATAATGGTTGTAGATTAATATTTACTCGTATGTCTTATCCGTAAGGCTATCAACTGTACATTTAAACGTTAGCTCTGTAATGCCTAAAACAGGTACCAAGTACTACGAGAAGCTTTATAAAATCCGACCATTATTGAACGTTTTGGGAACAACATTCATAGAAATCTGGCGTGGATCAATCAGTCGATGCAAGCATGATCAAATTTAAAAGTCGAAGTTCATTAAAACAATACATGCCAATGAAACCAATCTAGCGAGGTTACAAGGTTTGGGTTAGGGCTGATGAATCATAAGCCATGTTTGCCAATTTCAGTTATAGAATGGAAAAATATTGGATATTACCGAAAAATCACTGGAGGCATGTGTAATAAAAGATTTAACTGCAATGCTTGTTGAAAAATACCACCAAGTATACTTACACAATTATTTTGATTCCGTTAGTTTAAAACGGGATTTATTGGACCTACGCATTTATAATTGTGGCACAGCTCGAAAAGGTAGAAAACACATGCCAAATGATTTGACATCAGATAGAGCAATGACGCGGGGATCCTCTGATTGGATATTGTCCCAAGATGGAATTGTTTATTTGAAATGGATTGATAGACGGCCGGGCCGGTACACTTTCTGAGTAATTTTCATAATCCCGAAGAATTAACTAACTTATTAATTAATTATTATTATTCATAATCCCGAAGATGGAACATTGCAGCTCATATTAGTCTTGGATTTTTAGTTCAGTATTCTAACCGCCACAAATATTTTAAGGTTTGCTGCCAATAAATGATAAATAAAATGGCGAAAAATAAATATGATAATTTAAAAAAAAAGATAAAATGAATAAATCATAAATCTCGATCACGTTTGAGGCGTTGAGAAGCAAAGTGGTCCAACCGCAATATTTAACTTTTACAGAATGCTGATTTCAAAATTTTGGAAAATTTTAGTTTGAGCTGGTGACCGCAGTTTTTCCCATATAACTTAAGGGAAGTGATGAATAATGGTTTTATATGCAACAACAACAATTACTTTAAAAATGTTCGGCTTTTTTATAGACAAATATTATTTATTTACCACAAAAAGTAGAAAATTCACTCACCCCCCCCCCCCCCCCGCCCCCCCCCCCCCCCCATTTTTAACCCCAAGGGTACTTGTGTGTTCAGAGCCACACAACTCTTTACAAAAATGAGAACTTCCTCAAGTTTCCTCTTGGCAGTTTGTTTTGGCTCTGAACACACAAGTACCTTTGGGATTAAAAATGGGGGGTGAGTGAATTTTCTACTTTTTGTAAAATCACCTCTTTTTTTGGTGGCCCGAAAAGTATCAAACATTGTGAATGTCATAGAAAATAATATTTGTCTATAAAAAAGCCGAAAATTTGTAAAGTAATAATACAGACGAATCTAAAATTTCTTAACAACAACAATTCAACTAAAAGTTCCATTTATTATGAGTTAACTTCAACAATATTATAAAAATTGAAATTTTGTGGGTTGGACCACTCAGCTTCGGCTACTAGAATTACGAAAAGTGAATTAAAAAAAGTGGTATTTGTATGAAAAATTTCTACTTATATTTTAATTCGTATTTAAAAAAAAAATCCTGAATTTAAAAAAGGTAATTACAACAAAAAAAAACTCAATTCAAAATGAATTAAAAAATGCACATCTTATTTCATTTTTCAGAAAATTTATCTTAATTCATTTTCAAATTCATTTAAAATACGTACATTTATTTTATTTCATGTTTTGCCCACTTTTCATACATGTGAGCTTCCAATAACGCGATCGTCTTATAACACGGTTTCCATATAATGCGAGGTAAACATTGCGAGAGACCCCCCTATAACGCGGTGTTCTTATAAAGCGGTTTTTATTATAACGCAAACCCAGTTTCTTATTGCACGGTTTTGTACAATATATAACACGGTACGAATTAATCGCGTTATAGAAGGATCGGCTGTAATTCCTTTTCAAAATGAAGGGAAGGATTATTAGACTAAAGTTTACTTTACGCATACATCGATAAAATCAGGTAAAGAGTAAACATTCTTAAAAATTTAAAATGCACGATTGTTTATTAATATAGTTATTAGGAGGGGAAAGTTAATTTTTTCCGGAAAACTTTTTGATTTTCCGGAAAATTTTTATTTTTTTAATATTTTCTTTTGTTTTATTTATTTTTATCTTCGTCAGGCTCCCTAAATTAAGAAAAGTTGAATTAAGTAAAGTGAATTAAAAAAGTGGCATTTGTAAGAACGTTGATTTTTTTTTACACGGTTGGCACGTATCACCGTGTAAAAAAAGGTTTGGGTGTACATATTTTATTCCACAATTATAAACATAAAATTTACATTTGTTTTTAATAAAAAAGAAATGCAAGCGAAATTTAATGTTTTTAAGAAAATGATTCTTCTTACAGTTTTTTTGTTGTATCGTAGAGAAAGATAAAAAACATGCATTTCATAAATTTCATTTGTGAATTATTATTTGTGTATTAATTGTCAATTAAAATATGTAATTTTTAATTCATTTAGAAATTTGCATTTTTGCACATTTTATTAATGAAACGATTAGTTGAAAATTTTGAGTGGCTTTAATTTTCATATTACAGGAAAAGCCCGATTATCCGGCATCCAAATAACCGGAACACTCAGTTAACCTGAATTTAAATTTTAGGAAGTGTTTTTTGCTTTTTTCTCTTTAATATGCATTTTTTAATTCATTTTCAAACTTGCAATTGATTTTTGCACATTTTCATTAATGAAAGCATAAGTTGAAAATTTTAAATGGCTTTAACAGTTAACTGGAATTTTAATTTTTAGGAATTATTTTTCTTTTTTCTCTTTCTTTTCCCTTTCATATTCATTTTTAATTCATTTTGAAATTTGCAATTATTTTTTTGCACATTTTCATTATTGAGAGCATTAGCTGCCCGATTATCCGGCATCCAATTAACCGGAAATTTAATTTTAAGGAATTTTGTTTGCTTTTTTCTCTTTCACAAGGGAAATTATTTTTTTTATTATTCGGGAATTCACGGAAAATATACTTTAGAAAAAGCTCGGTTATCCCGACTGCTTGGGGATGAGAGCATTCCGGATAATTGAATGTTTCATTAAAACTAGAAATTTTGCAAAAATTTCTTTTGATTTCATTGTTTTTTAAGATTCTCATTAATTTATTTTCAAACTATGTACCAGACAAAAGTTTTTGTACATCAGTTCATTGAAATTATTGCAAATAATAAATACATACATATTATGTATACGAGTACACCCATACGAGTACCTAAAATTTAATAATATATTCAATATTCCACTAACCTAACTATAATACGACTTCACACATTCAATTCAAATAGAATAATGCATAAAAAAGAAAAAAAAGTAAAGGGAAGTATATTTTTTGTGAATCCCCGAATAATAAAATAAATAATTTTCCTTGTGAAAGAGAAAAGAACAAACAAAATTCCTAAAAATTAAAATTCCGGTTATATGAGTGTTCCGGATAAGTTGATGCCGGATAATCGGGATTTTACTGTAATATGAGAATTAAAGCCATTTAAACTTTTCAACTAATGCTTTCATTAATGAAAATGTCTAAAAAACAATTGCAAGTCTGAAAATGAATTAAAAAATGCATATTAAAGAGAAAAACGCAAAAAAAACTTCCTCAAAATTAAAATTCCGGTTAACCGAGTGTTCCAGGTTATTTGGATGCCGGCTATTACTGTAATCTGAAAATTAAAGCCATTCAAAATTTTCAACTAAGGCTTTCATTAATGAAAATGTGCCAAAAACCATTGCAAATTTCAAAATGAATATGAAAGAGAAAAGAAAGTGAAAAAAGCAAAAGAATTCCTATAAATTAAATTCCGGTTATAAGAGTGTTCCGGTTAATTATATGCCGGAAAGCCGTGTTTTTACAGTAGTACATGTTTAAGTTTTATTTCGATTTTAAATACACATTTTTTATTTCATTATCAAAATGGCTTATTTGTTATTTTAAACTAAGTAAAAAAAAATTGAAAATAATTCAATTTTTTTCCGGGAAAAATTTGATTACATATTTTTTGAATACTTTTCTAAAATCATTTCCTAAATAATATAAAAAAAAACATATTTTATTTCAGTTTTTTTTTACTTTTCTTAAAATATTTTGAAAATGAATTAAGAAGTGCACATATTAAATTAACTTTTATTATTTCATTTCTATCAATTTTTCTTAAATCATATTCTCAATGTTTTTAATCACTTATTTAAATTCAGAAAAAACACTTTTCTTAATTCAACTTTTCTTAATTCGGGTAGCCCTCTGCTTCTCAATGCCTCATTTATGGAAACTGATCATAACTATAATTTACAATCCTGATTAAAATAATTTTATAATATATAGGGTGATTCTGAAAGATTGCAGATATTTTGTACTAAGGCTGCGGTCCAATTCGTGACTTATTTTGTGGAGACTGACTTATTTGAAAGTCTACAATAAACCTCTAGTTGGCTAGACTTATTGTAGACTTGTTAGACTTTTATGCGAAGCTTGCGCCCAAACTGGTAACTCATCAAAATAATTCTAACAAGTTTCCAATAAGTCTATTCGACAGGAGACTTATTGTAGATTTTCAAATAAGTCAGTCTTCACAAAATAAGTCACGAATTGGCCCGCAGTCTAACTCAAACTCAAGCACACAAAAATTTGCTATGCCAGATTGTGTCTAACAATATCCGCCAAATTCATACCACGACGTGACTTATTTCAAAGTCTACAATAAGTCTCCTATCCAGCAAACTTATTGTAGACTAGTTTCATTTTTATGGGAGCTTTGTGGCCTTCGGCTCATAGTGGTAGCTTATTGAAATAAGTCAAACAACCACATAGGAAACTGATTGTAGACTTTCAAATATGTTAGTCTCCACAAGTCTCAGAGAAATAATCCAAATGCAGTCGAAATGCAAGATCCCGGTGACCATTTCACCATGTATTTTCAATAGATAATCAGATAATTGCGTTTTGACCACATTCCGTACCGCTTAACAGGGTAACCGGCATCGTTTGAGAATCTGACTCCACCAGCGTAAAAGTGACTCTGAATTGTATAATTTGTCTGGAAATTTTGCTTGTCATATCCGTTTATAGGTGAAAATTTTCAACCCTGGTCATGATGTACTAATCAAGAGATTTCAGGATACAAAATTCAAGTATCGTCCTGCCTAGTAAAGTAATACCTCCTCAAAACTAAGAGCCTATATATATATTAGCAACTATAATTTTAGGCGTCTTAACGAAATCTGTTGTAACGTCCTTGTCCTAACTGTAGTTGATTTAAAGCAAAAAATAAAATAAGGCAGAAGGTTCCAGTAATCTCTGCTTCTGCTTACTTTCCATATGACTCGGAACTTCATACTGGACCTCAGGGTTTATGGAGGCCATTAAATACGCAAACCGTAATGATATTCAGATCATTATGGAATATGATGCAAGCCATTCCTCATGTTAAGGGTAACTCAGTTATCAATGCAAGGGACACCGCTCTTTTCGACAATTTATCTGGTTATTTTAAATGTTGATGATAGGTCAGCATTCTTACCGTTCTTAGGACAAGAAGTAATTGACTTTACTTCTCCCTTACGTAGTCTATTTGAGAATCCGCGTAGGCGGCAATTACTTTTACGCCTACGACAAACAAATTGAGATACCTCTTCCATCTGTCGTTTTTTAAGGTTTTTGTTTAATTCAATGATCGGAAATACACTTCCCATCATTGAATCAAAGATTGATTGGATATTCTCCCTGGAAACTCTACTCTAAACAAGAACATGATTAGATCATTTGACACGTAAGATATCGGAAATTTTGATATTCATCAGAAGTTTTCGGGACTCATAGGGTTCATTTTAGTGACTGAGTGGCAGAGCAATCTTGGTTACTCACCAATTTACAAAATGACGCTATCAATGATAATTGGAGTTTTCGCTGGATTGTAGACCTCGATTAATATTTTTCTCGGTTAATTGAAATTTCAGTGAATTATAGTTATCAACCTATCCATGCAGACGAGACTAACTCGTTTTGATACCTTTAGGCAAATCAATTGCAGAAGCTACACCTCGCGTAAAGTTTTATTTCGATAGTTGGGAGATTGTTACTGGAATATTAGAGCCCCAGATAAAAAACCTGAAATTCTATTAAAAATTATCAAAAAATTATCGAAAATACAATATTTAAACGCTCTCAACTGTAACAAAAACAAAAAACTCGAAACCAACCGATTATAGATTAGTAATGGTGCTTCAAACAACATCCATTATATTTTCCAACTCAAAAATGTAACTTTTATGAATTTTATGTAAATACCGTGAGGCGAGAGGATCCGCACGCATAATTTTGCCACACACAACTTTTGATAAATTATACACTTCAAACTGTGTACTAGCGCAAAACCAACAGCAGCAAAGAAAAACCATAAAATAAAAAAAATGCGAAATGAAATCAAACAGGTTAACACGGTGAGTCGCGAAATTTTGTTGTACAATTCGCGCGCCGCGGCACAAGATGAAATTTATGTTTTGCACACATAACAGGTGTGCATGTATATATGTCTGTTTACCTTTCTCTCAATATACCGTACACCTATGTACATACCCACAAAATGTTACTGTACTCAAAATGCATAATTAATTTTCAATGTAATAAAAAAAAAACAAGTCAAGACAAAAATCTTATAAATTAACGTAAGTAACACCTTTTAGCCAATTAAAAATGTTGACCCAATTTTATGTCGTTTCTATAATTATTATGATAAATTATCGATCAAAATTTAATTAGAAAATACTTATCAATTAGATAAATTTCATTAGTCCGATAATTTAGAAAATGTGTTCTCGCTTAAATTCGTACTTGCTTAATTAAATTAACAACACAATTTATAATTTTAAGTAAATCAATATTCGTAATGTACTCACTCATCTGTCGTCTTATATAAATAAATAAATAAAGATATACATTTGTATACTATATACGTAAAGATAAAGAGATGACATCACCAGCTGGTTTAGAGTGGATTCAGTCGATTGGCATTGGAATTGAACTCATTATGAAAAAATAAAACGAAAATAGTTGTGCTCTAATTTCCCAACGTCGTGCGTACTCTTGGAGAATCGCTATATATTTACATGAAATTTTCTATTTTTATACCGTACACTGGAGTGATGTTATCATTTTCCGGTTACACACACACGTAAACGTTGAACTATAATATACTTACTCAATTACAGTACAATCAACCGGAGAAAAATATTTACCTGAAACGAAAAATTGAAGAAAAAAAATCAATTAGCACTTTAAACCACTTAACGATTAAATTAACTTGTGTAAACACTATAATTTCTGTAGACGCTTATTGACACTTAAGTAATTTCGTTTAAGATCAATTATAATTAGTTAAGTCATTTTTGGACTATATGTTTATCTTGGGGTGCATTAACTGGGAACATACATCCGTTTAATCATTGTCAATGTTTAATGAGATGACTTAATGTTTATCAATTGCGCGCAAATCATTTGATTTGGCAACATCGGCCTGCTTTGATGTGTTTTAGTTTAAATATGGATGGAAAGAACCAAGTTTCGCGAAGATTCAATACCACAAAAAACCCACATAAGCAAATCGGTAATATAAGGAATCATCTGCATAGACATATTAAGAATTACCCGTTAATGGCCGTCAAATCGGTCCTATAGACATCTCTTAATCGGTGAAAAATTCTCTGAGCCACCAGAGTGATTTTATAAAATCGGTGAGAAATTTCACGAAGCTCGATATCTAAAATTACCTGTTAATGACTTTCAAACAACCCCCTACAATTTCATAGCAAATATCGTCACGACTAACCCAACGACTAGAGCCATGACTAACCAAAAAAAGAACACCTAAACCGATGAGAAAATTATTACTACAACCATTAATGCCGAAGCACTAGCTGAAACAAATTTCAAAATTATGATCAGATTATTGCAACAAATATGGAATCAGGTCCAAAAAACAACAACCCTTAGAATAGCAACATGGAATTCCACGCCCCTCTAATAACAGGAATTAGAAATACAAAATGTTCTGAATGAAAGCAACCCTGCCATCATGTTGGTTTCAGAAACATATTTTAACCCTATGACCTTCGTAAAATTATAAAGCTACAGAGGCATCAAACATTCTAACGAAGAAAAACTTTTGTTGGACAAGTAAATTATTTTTACAGAGCGAATAAGAAACCACGAAATCGAGAAAAATTGTGTCTACTTAAACGAACGAACGAAAGAGGATGGAATGTGGAGACTTTAACTCTAAATACATCTAATTTTGACCAAATTAATATCACGAAAATTCAGGCAGCTTTGGATTGTACGCAAGAAAGAAAATTAGATCTGATAACAAGAGTTTTAAATTCAGAATCAAATATATTATTTACGATCCCACACAAGGCGTTTATATTGACCATTCCACTTAAGTCGGTAGTACGATAACCCACCGAAAACGACAATTCATCGAAACATTACTGAAATTCACAATTTACTGAACAACAGATCTTCGAAATAACAATTAACTGAAAACGACAATCACCGAAATCGACAATTCATTGTAAACATATCAAATTTGTACTCTCCGTCTTTTTTATTATACAAAATATGATGACAAATTTGTCACAAAATATGGTGACAAATTTGTCACAAAATATGGTGACAAATTTGTCACAAAAAATTGTTGAAAATTTGTCGAAATGCGATTTACAGTTTTGGACAGCCAAGTGTTATAAATCGTCTATTAAAGTCAAATGTCATTATAGCCCGGTTTTGAGTTTGTTAAAGTTTTCTTTTAGGGTTTTGCAGAACTGATGTAACGGTGTTTTAATGCCACTTGCAGATATCCAAGCTAGAAATAATTATCGAATATAGTGCAAATATTGAATAATTTAATAATTAACAATTCTTTTAAAAATAATTAATAATTTCGGCAATTATGATGCGGAAGCTTTCGGCACAGAAGCAAAAAAGTACTTCAAAACTAGAAAGGTGCTAAACAAATTATTCAACTTGAAAAATTTTGTCGATTAATTAAAAACAAAAATCATAAATATTGTCACAAAATATATTGTAGTTTTAACCAGCTTTAAGAACGTTCGATCTGAGCACGAGAGTTTTAAATTCAGAGTCAAATATATATATATATATATATATATATATATATATATATATATATATATATATATTATTTACGATATCACATTTATTGGGTTCAATTAAAATCTACAGTAACAAGAACGTGTATATCCTCCATTCGACTTAAGACGATAGCTTGACAATCCACTGAAAACGATAATTATTCGAAAAGTTAATCACTGAAAATCACATTTACTGAAAACGACGGATAGAAATGGGATTCTAAAGTCATTTTTGGAAGAAGTTTTTGAATTGTCGATTTTGGTGAATTGTCGTTTTCGGTGAATTGATTTTCGATGAATTGTCGTTTTCGATTAATTGTCGATTTCTGTTAATGCTTTTCTGTGAATTGCCATTTTAGGTGATTTTTGGCTTTCGGTGAATTGTTGTTTTAGTGAATTTACGTTTTCGGTTAACTGTTTTTTCACTGAACTGTCGTTTTGGGTAAATTGTCGTTTTCGGTAAACTGTCGTTTACAATTAATTGCTATTTCGGTGATTTAGCAAACTTTAAACAATCCACTTAACCAGCAATAAAATAGAGCAAAAATGGAACAATGCCAACAATTCTTTACAGAGATCGGTCAATATATACCTCAGGAAAGAACGAAAAGATCATTTCATTTTCTGTAGCAATTAAATGTCTCGTTTGAACCAGAATCCGGCTGGTTTTATTTCTATAGCGCAGTGGGAACGATAGTTGCCAAACTCTCAAGGTACTCAAGTGCCACTAATAACAGAAAAGGATTATTAAGGAGGGGAAAGGAAATTATCAAGGGGAAAGGAAATTTTTGATATTGTAAAGGGAATGAAAGCAAAAACTGCAGCTGGTTTGGACGAGATACTTTTACAATTAATAATCTCTTATCCTGAAAAGTGGATGGAAACAGGTCAAATACCACTTAAGAAAATTTCTAATCTAAAAACATTATCTGATTTCAGAAGAATCTCAATGACCGATGTAGGATACGGAATTTATGCCAAGAACTGCTTAATAGAATATTAAAATACTCGGAAACATTAGGTTCGTATCAAGCTGCTTTCCTAAAAAAGAGGTCAACAGACGATCACATGTTTGTAGTAAGAAGAGTGATGGAAGAGGAATGGCGACATGGAAGAGCGCTTTTCGTATTGTCTTTGGACATTAGTCTGGCTTTTGATAGCATTGATCTGGCATCTATCACCAGTATGCTTAATTTTGGAAATATACCGCACCACTTAATCAACGGGATTGTAAAAACATGTCATTGTCAAGGTTGTCCACTGTCACCCCACTTGTTCAATATCATTCTGGATAATCTCTTACAAACGTTATCAGAACTTTTACCATATTACTGGCCTATGCTGATGACATAATAATATTGCACACAAATATTTCACAACTGTCAAATATTGTAGAGAAGGTCGTGTCGTTATTTGAAACGGTAGGTCTATACAATAAACGACGGTTAATCGGAGATTCTTATAAGATCTCCTTTAGAAGATTATCGGACGTACGAGAATTAAACCTAGGAGGAAAGTTGATAATGGTAAAAAAACTATAAAATATTTGGGTGCGCACATTTCGAGCGGTCTTAGTAGAAAAGAAACGGTAAAAGTGAGATGTGGTAAGGCATTAGAAGTGAGCAAAAGTTTATCTTTATTTATTAGGAAAAATAAAATAACTTCCGAGACTGCCATAAGAATGTATAAAGCCATCATAGCTCCACTAAAACAAAAGGTAGCAAAATCCAGTGTACGTTAAGGATGACTACAGAAGAATAATATCAGATCGATACTCGTTGTTAAATGACTATGGGTCTGAAAGAAGTTATTATTGATTCCTGTTATTAACCCTTACTCTGTGCATTGGGGTCATATTGACCCCAACCGTTTTTAAAACCAAAAAAAAAACATATTTTATGATAAACGGTGCGAACAATTTTGATAGTCTCAACTAAAACCTTTTACCTAATCCAAATGAAAGATTGTTAAATTTGACGTTATTTGAGGAAATAGGATTGATTTAAAAAACGCAAGCACTTTTCTGTGCACATGGGCAAAATGACCCCATATGATTCTTGTACGATTTTGTAAATTATAACGACAACAAATCTATTTATTATGCAAGCATATCGAATGCCAATGTATTGTTCTTCGTATACTTTCTCGTTATTAGTAAAGAGAGAAGAAGAAGAATTTCGGAAACTTTTTGATAGTGTTTCAACCCCAAAACCGTCTTGACGAGGACGAGATAGCCGACGACAATTTGGATACGGCTTTTTTCGATTGCGATGGCGATGTTGAGAAGGACCAACTGTTGAACGGGCAGAGGGTGACATATGGTTTTATGTGCAAAATAAAAAATTTAGAAAGAGAAGGTCTAACGGAACATCCATTAAAATTTTAAGCACGGAAGTTCTATACGATGAACAATGAAACAGCAAACGGACATTGGGTGTGGTATGATATGCCAGGGTTTATTAAAATTGGGCCGAACGCGGTTAAGTCGTTACAGAGAGTCCAGCATTATTGCAATTTTTACGGTTTGATGACTATCAATCCAGACAAGAGCGATTAAAGACTGATAAACTAGTGGCATTCCGTGATATGTGGACCATCTTTTTAGCGAATGTTTAATCACATTATAAGCTATCAGCCAAAATCGAGGAGCAGCTATAGTGATAACTCGTAGCAGATGTTCAGTCAGTATATTCCATCCAAACTAGGGAAATATGGTACAAAACTATTCTGGATATACAATGCCAAAAATTAAAAAGTATACGTGGGTAAACAACCAAATGAGCCTCTTTCTGATGATTATTCAATTTTTTTACTAGCTGCATTTACGCCAAAAGGAGACACTAAACCAAATTTGCCGAGAGAGTTTATGAACAAGGCCGAACAAAAAAAAAATAAGAATTGAACTCCTCTCAATTTTGTTTTGACAACAATTTAACTTTGGTAAGCTTCATTCCAAAAAAAAAAAATAAAAAAGTTCAGTTGCTATCAAATTTACACTGCGATACAGGAGTTGACCAAACAAACTAAATATTATCTTAGATTACAACGCCACGAAGAGTGGGGTTGATACGATGGCCCCAGCTGCTAGTAAACGTTAACGATGCTACCTGTGCCCTCAAACTGCCGATGTTAAAACTAAATGGCAATGCCATTTTTATAATCAGCCATCATGTCCTAGTCGTGCCAAAATCTTCAAAGAAGATAAACATATTAAAGAGAATTGAAGGTATTGTTTGTTTGAATTGAAAAAATTGAAAAATTACTACAACATCTAATAATTACAACACCTAACATCTAACTACAACATCTAATAACTTCTAGAATTACCGCACCAAAAGAAAATTAAATTCGATTGTCACAACAAATATAGTACACAAATTGATAATTTTGGTCTAGTATAAGCAAGAGTGATCGTCGATAAGAAATTTATAATGCTACTTTATTAGGTAACTATCGATTCGCGAAGTAAATTGAGTATTTGTAACAAAAAAACGGTTTAAAATATATTAATTAAAATTGCGCCACAAATAAACCGTTAAATAGAAATAATTAACGCAATAATAACAATAAATTGGCCAAAGCCGTTTTAAAACATTTTAATCATTAGATATGCATTTTATGTAGCGCGACAAAATTTATGAACCAAACACTTTTGATTAGTTGTAAATAATCCAGCGCACATAATTTAATTAATGCACCTCACCTAAAACCTTTCATAAATTTAAAATGCATTAAAAGCATTTACTTATTTTCCATCAAACCATCACTTCGAAAATCGACGGTCAAATTTGTAAGCGGAACTAAGTATAATGCTAAATACCATCTCGCCATAAATTTTAACATTAACAAAAAATATTTGGAAATAATTAAGTTAAGAAATTTTTGTTATGGCCGTAAAAATCAACGTTTTATGGTTCAGGTCAAATTCTATAAATCAGATTATTCTAAATTGTTTTGATTCACGACATGGAGGGTACGACATTTAAAGAACTATGATTAAATATAAGCAGGAGTTTCGAGCTATCTCAAAAACTAGACAACAGCAATCAATGTGAGTCCAGCAGACATGTGGTACAAATCATTTGTGAGTTACCATCATTAAATGTCACAAAAGCTGCTGTTTCAGGCCGGATGAAATTCAGTCACATGGATTGGCTCTGTATAAACAGTGAGTTACCACGATTCATTAGTAGCGGCAAGACTTTGACAGTAGAGGAGCTACCGATCAAGAGCGCTATAGATGACGCTCACATGGTGGATGAACAAGCCAAAGAAGACGACCTGAAAGCACTAATGCAGAACAACGATAGTCTCAAATTTGACAAAATGCCAATCTTCGGAACTGATAAATTCTTGTACTGCGATGTGTCTAACGGGACACCAAGATCTTACGTTCCCCAAAAACTCCAACGTTTGATTTTCGAAGCATTCCACAGGGGTCCAGAGCTCTGCCAATTAATTCGAAAAAAAATTATTTGGCCAGCATTAAACAAAGATGTTCGTCTATGGGCAAAGTGTTGCATCAACTGCCAGAAATGCAAAATTACGAAGCACGTAAAAGCCCGTGCGGTAATTATCCCATCACAAACAAGCGATTTTCTGAAATACATATATGTAGACATTATATGTCCTCTGGAGATCTCAGGAAATCAACGATATTGTTTGACGATCATAGAACGAATCACGCGATTGCCAGAGGCCGCTGCAATGATGAACATTAGAGCCAACACAGAAGCAGACATTCTGCTAAAAACATGGATAAGTCGCTATGGAGTACCAGCTAGCATCATCTCCGACAGAGGAGCACAATTCGAGTCGGAATTATTCAACAGGTTAGCCAATCTAATCGGCTTTCAACACAATCGAACTACTTCCTATAATCCGGTCTGTAACGGAATGGTCGAGCGATGACATCGTAGTTTGAACACAGTTGAAAAAATATGACCTATGTAATGCAAATTGCATTACATATTCATCCTACGGAAGCTTGCATTACAAACTAATGCACAAGTTGCATTATATCAGATATTAATGCTAATTGTATTAATTTTTATTGTATAGTTTACATTAAACTTTAACGGAATATTTTCTAAAAATTGATACATGTTATATTAAAATTTTACAGCACATTGCATAAAAAAAATTTAAATATCCATTTGGAAGCATCATTTTTTATCGTAAGTGGCATTAAAATTGTAAAGCCCAATGCTTTAAACAGTAAAGCACACCACATTAGAAATTCCCAAATATGTAATTGTATTAACACTTATATTATTTTGTATTTAAAGTATAAGGAAACATCCACAGATTCCACCGTTTTACTTCCAACCAACTCGATTGATGTAAATCAATGTACGTCCTTACACTGCTAATATATGAAAAATATTTAAAGCTTATACTAAAAATAAACAAAATGCTTTAGCGAATTATTATAAATTCGCCAAAAAATAGTTAACCTCAGATTATATAGAAATTTTCTTTCAACGCACTACTGCAGTAATTTTTGACGCAACTGCATCATAAATATTTTTAATGCATGCTTTGCATCATAATGTGATACACGATTGCATCGTATAAGCCTCAATGCAAGGGTTGCATTACAGATCGCAGCAAAATTTCTAAGTGTGAAGGCAGCAATAATGTGTATCAACAATTCACAATGGACTAAATCTTTACCACGAGTACTAATAGGCTTGCGGACAGCCGAACTCGTTGACGGAGAAAAGCTTCGTTTACCAGGAAATATGTTGCAACCGTCATCATTTTCGTCACAGAACAGTTATCGCGCAATCTTCATCTTCAAAGACCTTAAAACGTGCTCACACGTCCTAGTTTGCAAAGACGCGGTACGCAGGGCATTGCAACCTACAAACGAAGAAGCAAAGTAGATAGTACGTCGTACTGAGAAAACAAAGAGACAGTCATCACAGAAAGAAACGGTCTGAAAGAAAGGATGGCCGGTTCAAGTTAACTACAACCTCCGACATCCTAGTCCCGATTAAACATCCCAGCCAACGCTATCACTCAAAAAAAGTAACAAAACAAATAAAAAACGGGTAACTTTCGAACCGGTTGGAGTTGTTGTTTGAAGCTTTAATTCATCAAATTTTCGAACACTTGGGCCTTTTCGAGCCAAATTTTGGAGTCCACAGTTAAAAACTATAGTAGTCAACACCACACGATTTTGTACGATATACCTTATCCAAGTAACAATTTGAAGGTAAATAAAAATGATTCATTAAAATTTGGCCATTTAAATGTACGCAGCTTAATTAAACATTTACATGATATTACTATTCTGTTGCACGTGCATGAATTTGATTTTCTCGCTTTGTCTGAGACTTGGCTTCACAGTGAAATTAGAAACAAGTCATTCCATATAAATAATTATAAGATATTGAGAGGTGATCGTATTAATGATCGTTGGGGAGGTGTTGCTTTATATGTTCGTGCCTCTTTAAATATTAAACAGTTAGGATCTGGTTGTTTTGGTAAGGTTGAGTTTCTAGCCTCAGAACTTATCAGTAGTTTTGGTAAAATCCTGTTGCTGGTTATTTATAATCCGTCGCCTGTGGTAAGTGTTGATTCTGATAATTTGAATATCATTTTTACCCAGTATTTGTTGGAGTATAAAAAGGTTGTGTGCTTGGGTGATTTTAACTATAATATGTTAATTGGTAATAAATTAAATACATGTTTTCAAATTCATAATTTATATAGTTTACCATTTGGCCCTACTAGAAATGATAATCTCTTAGATTTGATTGTAGTGTTTGAGCCTGATGCGCAAAATATTTTATCTTGATTTGATTTTTGCATGCTATAAGTTGTGTCATACTAGGGATAAAATATCTTATACCGTCGTTCCTGATTATAATGGAATTGACTATGAATAATTATACTAATTGTTTCTTTTCGTTAGAATGGTTGAATCTTTTTTCTTATGCTGATGTGAATGATATACTTCAAGAATTTAATTCGAATTTCTTATCTTTGGAAAATATGTGTGTACCCCGAAAGCTAAGTATTAATAAATGTCCAACAGCACCTTGGTTAAACGTGAATATTTTTAATTTAATGGAACGTAGAGATTTGGCTTATAAAAAGTTTAGAAAACATGGTTTAGAATTGGATTTTAACTATTTTAAGTTTCTAAGGAACAAAACTAATAAATTGATTAATCAAGCCAAACAAAGTTTCTATTTTGGTAATGTGTATAACTCAAGGATAACCTGGAAGAACTTGAAAAAGCTTGGTGTTTTATCGTCCACAGACAACACAAATATTATATTTTCTGCTGATGATATTTTAATTGGGTTAAGCAAATTTGGGGATTCGGTAGGTGTTCTACCTTTACCTGATTTGGATTTTTGTAAATTTGTTGACAGTAACTGTTTTTTTTTTGACTGTGTAGATGAATTTATGTTGTTTAATGCTATTTGTGCTGTGAAATCTGATCTGAAAGCTTATGATTTAATTGATTTTAAGATAATAAAAATGTTTATAGATTTATTTCTTCCGCATATTACATTCGTGTTTGGCAAAATCTTTTTTTCCGGATTTATGGAAAGTTGCCTCTATCATTCCTTTGCCTAAAAAAGATATTGTATCTAATATTGGGGACATTCGTAAAATTAGTATTTTGCCTGCTCTTTCAAAGATTTTGGAGAAGGTTATGCAATTGCAAATTCAAGAGCATCTTAAACAATTTGATTTTTTATGTAAGTACCAATCAGGGTACAAAACTGGTCATAGAACTACTACAGCTTTAGTGCATATTATTGATGATCTTTCTGCTATGCTTGATAAGAAAAATTCGATTGCAATTTTGGTTTTGTTGGACTTTTCAAAAGCATTTGATAGTGTGAATCATGTTCAATTGTTACAGAAACTTTACTTGTATTATAAATTTTCTAAATCTGTCGTAAAATTAATACATTCGTATCTGAATAATCGTAAGCAGTTTGTAAAATGCGGTGCCAATTGTTCAAGCATTTGTGATATGGTTACTGGTGTACCTCAGGGTTCTATTTTGGGTTCATTGCTTTTCTCCATAAATATCATTGATCTATCATGGCGTATAAAGTATTGTAGATTCTTCCACTTTTATGCTGATGATTTACAGCTTTACATTGGTGGGGATGTTCTCAAGATAGATGAGACCATCTCATGGCTTAACAATGATCTAAACAGATTTCTTTTTGGGCTAAAAATAATTCACTTTATTTCACTTAATCCTCTGAAAAGTAAGGCATTATTTCTTTCTAGTAATTATGTTATTTTATTTGTTCCCTTGGTTAAAAATTTAGGATTAATGTTAAATTCGAAACTTACCTGGGATGGCCATGTAAATTCTGTATGTCAACGTGTTAATTATAGTTTGTATAAGCGTATACAATTAATTAAATCCCTAGTTGTACCAATTTTCACTTACTGTGATGTAGTTTTTGGTATATGTGATGGTTCATCGAAACGTTTGTGTATATCAATTTCAACGTCGGATATACACCGTTTTCGAACCACTAATCGAAGGACCATGTGTACGATGCCGCCACAGTACACAACAATTCGTTTAATTATTCTCGTTCACAAGAATTGAATTAACTTATTTCTGCTGCCGTAAGATATGCAAGCACAAAAAATCGACGACAGGAAAGTCTTGCTCCCGTACCAATAAAAACTAATGTTTGAATTTTAATTTTAAGTACCGATCTTTATTGTAATTTTTGTTATTTGATGTTCACTTATCGGCTGGTAGTACAAGAAGAAGAAATAATTTTTGACACAAAAAATAATACATCAATAATTCGTTACAATGTTACCAACATGCTAATAATGAAAACAATATAAATTGAGCTAACATAGAACGGACTCACAAATTAAATTGAGCTAATATGGTTTTGTTTTACATTACACATACATTGAACGTTTTTACTACTGTCATTCATAACAAATATAATTTTCGTGTATGACATTTTGTTACAAAATCTAACAATTTGCTGGATAATTGGATTTAAAACAAGATAAGTACATTAATTTATATTATTATATCATAATTAAAAGTGGTATATTTTGTGATATATTAAGTTTTCTGTTACTTTCAGGTTCTGTGAACATTCTCCCCCCATTAAGATTAAAAATAGAAATTTAATCTTAATCATCCAATAGTTTTATGATTTTTGATAGTGGACTTTTGAATACTGACATGGGCATTTAAACAGTCACAACTCTGATGTGACCATCCGTACCAGGATGTGTGTTGATGATTCTTCCTAGCGGCCAATTACATGGGGGTAATTTTCGTCTTTCAAAATTACCATATCACCGATTTTTATGTTTTCAGCTGGATTAATCCATTTTCGATTGAATTTTTTCCAAAACCGTAATGCTCGAAGTTGTATCTCATCCCATATACTGTTTACCCTCATGCCTTCTAATGTAAATGGTTCTGGTATACTTGTCATTGGGCTGCCGATCAGGAAATGGCCAGGTGTAACGGCCTCGTATGATGTGTCGTTATCGAACTGGGGTACTAACGGACGTGAATTGAGCACCGCTTCTATTTGACACAACAAAGTGGCCATCTCTTCGAATCTTAAATTAATGGCCCCGACAGCTTTCTTTAAGTGGGTCTTGACGGACTTGACACCCGACTCCCATAAACCCCCAAAATGTGGAGCTAGAGGAGGAATAAAATGCCATGTAGTTGAATTAGTTGCTGCATATTTACCAATTTCCGAATTGAATTCATCTGAGGTAGTGGCCAGTAATATCTCACGCATTCCCCCGTCATGTATTGGTGCCAGTCTCTTTAGTTTCTCCTGTGCCCCCTTAAAATTATTTGCGTTGTCACTATATATATTGTCCGGAACACCCCTTCTACTCACAAATCGTTTTAAGCATGATATAAATGCATTCGTTGTTAATTCTGTCACCATCTCGAGATGAATAGCCTTCGTTGCGGTGCAAACAAACACTGCAATATACCCCTTTGAAAATTTGGCACCCCTGCCTCTTTTGCTTGCGATGGAAATAGGTCCGGCATAATCAATTCCGGTATTTACAAAGGCTCGAAACCCAACTACCCTCGATTATGGCAATTGGCCCATGATTTGATACGGGGTTGATGCCTTATACCGACGACAAAAGACACACTGTCGTGTAACTTGGTTAGCTATGCTGCGCCCATGAACAACCCAATATTTTTGATGCGACATATGGAACGTTAATGCTGTGCCTGTATGTAAATTCTTTACATGAAGATATCAATAATCTGCTAAAATTGCTTGATTTTGGCAACAATATTTGGTGTTTTGAGTCGTATTCCAGAGCTGCATGTTTTAAGCGTCCGCCTACTATTTTCCTTTGACTTAACGTGTCCCCAAATATTCTTTGGGCATATATTGATGATTTCCCTTACCCTATTAGCGATAAAAGGCTTCCACTGATGAATCAGTCCATGCCTTCATCGTTTTTATAGGAATGTTTATTGAAGAAGAAACGGATTTTAATAATTTCGCCAATAAAAGTGCGCCACATAACTCCAGCCTAGGTATTGTTATAGTTTTAAGTGGAGCGACTCTCGTTTTTGATGTGACAATATTTGTAACAATCGTTCCATCTTCTCTATACACCTGGTATAAACTACTGCTCCGTACGCGGCCTTGCTGGCATCACAGAATCCGTGAATCTCGATTTCACCATTACCCATCCACCTTGGTATTTGCAATTTGCGAAACTCTTGAAATTCAGATTGTAGTTTTCTCCATTTGTTCCGAATTTTAACTGGTAATACGTCATCCCAATCCAAGTTTTTTACCCATAATGCTTGGAAAATTACCTTTGAGATGATCAGACTCGGAGCGAGCCATCCAAGTGGGTCAAATACCTTTGATGCTTCTGATTAAAATCTTCGTTTTGTTAGCTCGCCATCGTCAAATTCCTCTAATCCATTTGACACCCAATAACTTCAAAGGGCTATCTCGATCGAATTCTTTAAAGTTTTCTGTATTTGGTTGATTCGGCATATCACAATTGTACACCCATTTTCGCAGTTCAAACCCAGCTGAAGTCAAAATTTTACTAACTTGGAACTTCAATAATTTCAATTTTTCGATTGTATCCGCACCTGACAGGAAATCATCCACATAAAAATCGCTTATAATGGTCCTTGCTGCCTCAGGATATTGCTTTAAATTCTCCAACCCTAACTGTTTCAAGCATCTAGTAGCTAGAAAAGGAGCGGACGTAGTTCCGTAAGTTACTGTATTTAGACAGTAACAGTTGATTTCTTGATCAGGATGTTCTCGCCATATAATCTGTTGGTATTGTCTATCTGGTTCCGCTATCTGTATCTCCGATACATTTTTTCAATGTCTGCCGCCATCACGTACTTAATTTTTTTGAATCGTAACAGTATGTCCCAAAGACTGGATTGCACGACTGGACCACATATTAAAATATCATTGAGTGACAGTTCCGAACTCGTTTTGGATGATCCATCGAAAACTACGCGAACTTTGGTTATCAAACTGCTCAGTTTGACCTCCGCATGATGTGGCAAAAAGTAGGAATGATCGTTTACTGTTTCACCAGGCAACAGTCTTGACATATGGTTTAGATCTTCGTACTCTTTCAAGAATCTCACGTACTCCGTTTTTAACTCTGGATTATGCGTTAGTCTGCGCTCAACAGACATAAATCGTTTCTTTGCAATCCCACATGAATAGCCTAATTTTCCTCTATTAGGTTTAAATGGAAGCTGTACAATAAATCTGCCACTGGAACTTCGTAGTTTATTCGAAGAAAACTTCTACCAGCTCGTTTTCCTCGCTTGTTTCTAGGCTGAGATCAACCTCTTCTAATTCCCAGAATTTTCTGAGAGTTTCGTCTACATCGGCCGATACGTTTAGACTGCTTGCGGGATTTGTCACATTGGTGCTTCCGGATATAATGTAGCCGAAAATTGTTTTTACTGCAAACATGTTGTTGCCTAAGTCCTTGTGTCCATCTGTGACTGAACTTATAAATGCACTAGCACCAATCAATAAATTTAGTTTTGAAGTTCGACTGAAGCTAGGATCCGCCAGTTCAAGGTGCTTAATTTTCTCCAGCTGTTGGATCGGTACCTTGATATCTGGTAACTGTACTGGTAGCTTTTTTAGTATGAGCACATCAGTGCTTATTGGTTCATTGTTTGAAAATCTGGAGCTTATTTGAACAGTAGCCTTGCCTCTGCTATACACATTGCTAGTACTGACACCTGATATTTTAAAGTTGCAACTGGTTCTTGTTAATTGCAGTTTATTTGCTAACTCCTCATCGATGATAGTGACTTGTGACCCACTGTCTAATAGAGCACGACAAAACACTGAACACCCGCCACTACCTTCAATTTTTACTACCGCAGTTGGTAAAATTGATTGAATCACCGAAGTATTCAACTGCGCAATTATTTGATTAGATGCAGGTTCGATTTCAGGTTTTTCGGTTTACTTTGTATTCGACGGTATACTTTCACTAGCACAAAGTAACGTATTGTGCCTTCTGCCACACTTCTTACAATTTGACCGGATCCTACAACTTGCTGCTTGATAACCTTTCCTCAAACAACTAAAACATAACTGTTTTTCAGCTATTAAACTTCTCTTGTCAGTACTACTTAATTTTGAGAAGTCCTCACAGTTATAAAGAACATGCTCCTTTGAACAATACCGCGGACATTGATTTTTAGCGATGACAGATGAAAGAACAACAGCCTTCTTGTGTGATGGTTTTTTATGGTCAGATAACTCAACTGTTTCCAATGAATTGACCCGCTTAGTTATAAATTCCAGAAATTCCTTTATACTTGGATAGTCTTTGTCGTTTGCCAGTGCCCATGCTCGTTTGGTTTCAGTATCACATTTCTCCAGCAATAAATAAATCAGCCAACAATCTCTTTTTGTGCTTCATCGCCCAATGCCTCTAATCCTCTAAGCACTTCATCCGTTACATCTGCTAAATCCCGTAGTTTTGAAGTAACTCCACTATTGGTTGGTTGATTCATGAATTGTTTAATTAGGGTTGTAACAATCTGTTGTTTACTGTCGTATCGGCTAACTAACTTCTTCCAGGCACCTTCGTAATTGTCTTCTGTTACTAACACATGTTTCAACAGTGATGCAGCATCATCTGTGAAATATCCCTTAAGGAGGGGGGGGGGGGGGGGGGGGGTAGGGTCTTGACACTCTATTTTAAGCCTTTTTTTGATAATTTTTTTTTCATAGTATAGTTAATTCAATTTATTCATAGATTATACACATGATTAGAAGTTGTTTCAAGAATATTCCCTTAAATTTTTAGCTTAAAATAATTAAAATTGAACTCGTGACAGCAAATTCTCGGAAGCTCTTCGAAAAAAAAGGTGATTTGCGGTGGCCATCAGAAGTCATCATTGGATCATCTAAACGCAAAAAATCAAAAAGTTTTGGTTAGGTTATGAGTTTTTCGAGGTAGTGACGTCGAGATATATTTTTTTTTTTGGCATCATTTTGAAGTCAAAAAATCGGATTTTTCGAAAAAAAAACGTCAAAAGTCATCAATTTCGTGGCTGTAAAACTTTTTTTGAGGTAAAAAAAGGAAGTATCTCGACGTCACGACCTCATATTTTGTGGACTTAAAGAGGGTGCAAAACATGAAAAGGATCTGACGAGTAGATTTTGAGTTGCAGTGGCCACCGCTTTTAAAAATATTAGTTTCGAGAAAAACGCGTTTAAAGTTTTAGTAACGATTTTTCGTGTATACTCACACAGAATCATCGAAAATATATTAATAAATAATATATGGATATAAGGCACAAATATAAGCATCTACACATAAACTTCGATCCTTCCGTATGTAAGAGTGATAGTGGTATCAGAGAGAAAGACGGAGATAGTTTATACGCGGCGCGCGAGTATCCGCTAAGTCAGTTCAAACGGGGAGACATTCAAAGCACTTTATCTCCGGCAATATTCCTCCGATCGATTTTAACTGGATATTCTTAAAGAGTTGTACAATCAAATAAGAGAATAAAAAAAATGAAAAACAATTTTTTTTCAAGACCCTACCCCCCCCCCCCCCCCCCCCCCTTAAGGTATTTGAATTTATGTATTTTTGACATCGATGTATTGTGAATTGTCACTTCAAATACGTTTTTGAATGATGGAAAATCTGATATTTTTCGCGAAAATTTAGGTATCGAAATAGGCGGTAATCGAACATCCTCTTTGTGTATAAAACTTCGATCATGAAAGCCTTCCATTAACTCCCGTTCTTGTTCCGTAAATTTTGAAAATGACTCGTTAAATTCTTTATTTGGTAAAGTCTCCTTTGGCATCCTAGCTTTTGTTTGTTCATATAATTTTGCATTCACGGTTACGATTCTATTTTCTATTTCCAACATCTCTGAGTCTTGGTCCAATAATGCTAACGCCGAATCTGCGTCGGCAAAATTAATGAATGCTTTATCTAAAAGATCCATTCGCACCGTCAAAATATCTAATTGAGTATCCGTTTTGATACTGGATGCAAACGTTTCTGCCCGTGTAATAAAACCTTTTGCTTGACCACGTTTTCTATTAAGTTCCGGAATTTGCGCCATCTAATTGATTTGATTTAATGTCACTTTAACACACAATTCACTTTCGTTCACAAAAAATTGATATATTTTGATACGATACAATTGACAACCGTATCCAAAATTGTTAAGATGGCCGATATATCGTCAACTTGCACGTGGTTATTCACCTTGATTGATCCGTAAATTTCTCGATCGACTGTATTTTCAAATTCTGATAGACGTATTGTATCGTAAATAGTTTTAATTATAATTTAATCGCAATATATTGGTGTTGCGAAACTAATATTTGTATAATATATTCTACAAACTATAATTGAATGTCACTGGCACATCCGGCTCGAAGGACCAGAATATATATCGCTTTCAACGTCGGGTATACACCGTTTTCGAACCACTAATCGAATCGTACACAACAATTCGTTTAATTATTCTCGTTCACAAGAATTGGATTAACTTATTTCTGCTGTCGTAAGATATGCAAGCACAAAAAATCGACGACAGGAAAGTCTTGCTCCCGTACCAATAAAAACTAATGTTTGAATTTTAATTTTAAGTACCGATCTTTATTGTAATTTTTGTTATTTGATGTTCACTTATCGGCTGGTGGTACAAGAAGAAGAAATAATTTTTGACACAAAAAATAATACATCAATAATTCGTTACAATGTTACCAACATGCTAATAATGAAAACAATATAAATTGAGCTAACATAGAACGGACTCACAAATTAAATTGAGCTAACATGTTTTTGTTTTACATTACACATACATTGAACGTTTTTACTACTGTCATTCATAACAAATATAATTTTCGTGTATGACATTTTGTTACAAAATCTAACAATTTGCTGCATAATTGGATTTAAAACAAGATAAGTACATTAATTTATATTATTATATCTTAATTAATAGTGGTATATTTTGTGATATATTATGTTTTCTGTTACTTTCAGGTTCTGTGAACAGTTTGCTTGAAGTTACTTTTAATAATTGCATTCGTTATGTTTTCGATCTGAGGAAATTTGATCACGTTGAAGAGTATAAATATTCTACGCAATTGGTACTTGGAATGGTTTATCAGTGGATTTAAAACATGTAAATTCTTTAGGAAGATTTAAAAAATTGTTATTTGATGTAATTATGCAGAAGCATGATAATGGTTAATTATTATGTATATAAATATTATGTAAATAATGTACCTATATATGTAAATACTTTTGCTATGGTTTTGTGTTGTACGTAATTGTTAAATTTTATTTATTTTTATTTTTTGTGTATCTTGTAAATATGTCTGTAACATACCTTCATGGTTTCGAATGGGAGACCCGTGACTATTTAAAATATTAAAGATTTCAACCCATAAGGACTTAATGAGATACGCACTGAGAGAAAAAATTGATTGAATCTACAAAAAACCGATAAATGCAACAATTTCCGGGGTTGATTTTGAGCCAACAAAAAAATTATAATATTTACTGTAATTATTATTAAAATTAATATTTTTGTTTATTGTAATTTCAATATTTAAATTGTAATAATTGTTTATTTTACAAATAATTTATGTCTATTGTAAAATTAGCAAAGTGAACAAATAATTTGTCACATTTGCAATTTTTTTCAGTTCTTATAAAATCAATAAGTAAATGATAGAAATCGTAAAACATACAATGAAATTGTAATATTAACAAGTACTACAAGTAAATTGTCATGCTTGTAAAGTCAATAAATAAATGTTAGAAATGGTTATATTTACAAATAATTTGTACTTTTAGTAAATTTTACAAGAAACTTGTATTCTTGTATTCTCAACAAACAAATATTACAAATGATAATATTTACAAACAAATTATAATCATAGTAATTTCTACAAGAAATTTGTCGTTTTTGTGAAATCAACAAATCACTATAAGAAATTATAATATTTACAAACTAATTGTATTATAAGTAAATTTGCAATTATTATTAATGTAAGATAAATATTATTAAAAAATCTGGTATAACTACCCGTTACTGGAAATGATCATTTGTTTTTTGACTTCAGTTCAGAAGCAGTATCCGACACATTCGGCCCTTCGACATTCGGCCCTTTGAACTTATTCCGTATCATTTACAACATTTGATAAGAACACGAAACCGCCAGACGAACTGATTGTGTGTGGAATTGGCTCTAACGTTATGGAATTCTTGAATTTTGATTATAGATTCGTTTGGTTGGTTTAATGAATATTGTGTCAGTAAGTCTCTTTTAAAAGAATTCTTAACACTTACTAAAACTTTATTTAATTATAAAACGGATGTATAATGACTAATATAATTAAAGAAAATAAATTAAATAAATATTTAAATAACAATATAATTTAAAATTAACTAATTAATTAATTAACAAAATAAATTTGTACTGTTGGTTTAAAATTGAGTTTTCCAATGTTCAACGGATCAGTTATTAAACTGGCCGCTGCGGATATTGGTTTACCAAAACGCGTGTCTATCGCATAAAAATAAGTTTGAATACAATAATACGTTATATGACTAATGTGGATAATTATAGATCTGTTGGTTGATATCTTCTTCATTTTCCAAAATCAGACCCTTACTATTTATGGAATCTTGACTTTATAGCTTCCAATGAAATGTTTCCTCATCCACTTTTATATTATGTTTAATTAACGGAGGCAACAAGTAATGTAACAATTTAAATACTTGTAAATGTTGCAATTCTGAAAGATAAAAAACCGATTTTATTTCATTTATTTATTTTCACATATGCGTTACGGTCACAGTAAGAAGTGAAACAAAACTTACTAGTATTATTAGTTTCAGCAAAGGATCTTTTTTTAATTTAATTATTCCATCAAGCTTCAATTTTTTGTTCGAATTTTCCAACCTATGGCCATCACAATCTGTGCTCTCTTTTAATATATCTTTCTGCATTCTTTTAATACTGCTGATATGTTCTTTCTTTGGGAAAATTAATATCGGCTTAACTTTGTTCAGTTGTAACTCTCCGTCGTTCTTCAAAGGCTACCCAGATGTATATTTATAAGATATCCATAGCTTGTCATCACTGGAGGAAATGATTTTTATAAATCTAGATAAATTGTAACATTTAACAAAAGTTTAATCTATAAGAAAATCAATTCGAGAACTATTTTAAATGATGTTCGAGGTAAAATAATTACAAACTATAACTATCGATAAAACCATAAAGATGAACGTACATCATTTTCGATAATGAGGGAAATATTTTAGAACCTTAAATTTGGTAATGGAAAGGCTCAAAACTAAATTTCACTTTCCGTTTTTTTTTTTTTGGTTTTTTTATCAAACGAATTTATATCAAATAAATTTTTCTTACCAAGCAGTGAACTTATATTTCCAAATTCAAAAATGTTGTATCCAAAATAATTAATAATTATTAATAAATTTTTACTAAACAACGCATTGATTGGTTTAAGATTCAACTGAAACTGATCACCACGTTGTTTTAGATAAATTGGTTTATTATAATAATATTGACAAATTAATATTAAATTATACAAATTGCTTGTAAAATTTAATATATTTTTTTAATTTTTTACAATTTAATAATAATTGCTATTATTGTTTATTTATTTGCTTTATTTACTATTTAAGTGTAAATGAAACAATTAATTGGAAGGAAGTTTAATATTTTATTGTTCATGATATGTAATACTCGTAGATTTCCATTATTGAATCAAAACACATAATTCATAATTTTATTGGCATTAATATACCTGAAACTATAATTTTATTTACAAGTTAGTTACAAGTCATGCCAAATAAAATTATCTTCACGTTAAATACCATTATTTGAATGATTACACTGACAACTTCTGGAAGAATCACAAATCGCAATCTTATACTAACAACATACGTTCGCCATTTTTGACAAAATGGAAAATATTTTTTAACCTCAAATTTTATAGATAAGAAACGCACAAAACTTATTTTCACTTTATAGTAAATAAATCTTTCTTTCCAAACAATAATTTTAATTTATTTATAATAAAAACTGGTATAAAAAATTACCAATTTTTCATTAGATAACGTATAAAACTATAAACTGATTCGTAGTTCAACTGAAACTGATGCACTGATAAAAATTTACGAACAAATTTTAGTTTAAACAAATTTCTAGTAATATGTAACAATAATTTTTTAATTTTACAATTTAATAATAATTGTTCCTGATTATTTGTATTAATTACAATTTAACAGTAAATATAACAATATATTTATTGTAATTACAATTTAAAAGCAAATTTAACATTTTATTTTATATAAATTTGGATCTATGGTAAAAGAGTGCCAAAACAAACAAAAACACTTTAAACTTGGCATTATTGGACTAAATGTAACTGAGATTATAACCGTGTTTTCTATTTTATATCGCAACAGTTGCCTTACACTTACAAATTTCCGTTTCAAAATGTTTAGAATAAGTTGTAAAATTCGCTACCAATTCTAGACTGATAGTTTGTTGATGCTTACTCGTATAAGGGTTAATAAAATACACAAAAGCCATTGATAACTGAAGGCTAATATTTTGTCTGTGGTATACTTTTATACGTATAAAATTGAAGTTATTTGGAGATACATAGAACGGTTTTATAGTTAAATATAGCAAATATAGCAAAGAATTATTTTTAGAAAAACGCGTTATCCCTGTTAATCGAAGACAAGTTCCTTAGCCCTATTTAAATTCTCATGTATGTATATTAAAGAATACTGGGACGAGTAATTTTTTTCGGAAAAGTCTGTTACTGGCAAAGTCTGAAAGTTGCCTATATTACAATACGGTAAAAATTTAAGGTGATTTTAAAACAACTACAAAAACTATTTTACATTTTCATTTCAAAATTTTAACATGTTAAAAGCACCACGACTTGGCTTTGCTGATAGGGATGGTAGTTTTCTTAAGGTACGCTCATCCTCATGAAAGAACTTTCATCATTGGATATAATTTTCATACTATACTTTTACCAGGACCCCTTACACATTTGATTAATCTTTATATTTTCTGTAACCAATCAATATTTAGGCGATTAAATTTTACATAGAAATTTCTTAGTAATTAATTTCTGGTGCAATTTGTATCGTTATTCCTTTCTAACTGTGCCACTTGCTGAGCCCGAATTTGCTGTCTCTTTGATTCACAGCATTTCTACTATTTTGACGAAAAACGTCATAGATCGCAGGTCTCCGGCAAAGCTGTTTAACTTCCGGTTAATGTTTGTAGATCTCTATAGAAATTCGATGTCACGGTTTTGCATAGACGAGACAAATATCACTCGTATAATTTGTACATGAGAGCGAAGATGTATGAATGGTATTCAATATTTACTGCAATTGCTGTGATTACTGCGTTCAACAGCATTGATCGGTGATTAATTTGTATTTGGGTTAACTTTGTTTTAGGGTATTTTTCCCAATAACATAAAATACATAGGTGTTTTTGTAAGAATTGCGAGTAATTATTACAATGTGAAAGCAGTATAATAGGAAGTGAATCCCGAAAATGTTTCTATATAGCAGCAATAGAAAGTATGGATTGAATTACCTTTGAGAATTTAAGGTCGACGACAGTTGCGATATGACCTAAGTGTAATACATTTGTATCGCATACGTATCGTACACAGAGCAGGTTGCTGATATCCAAACTAAGCAAGCAATTGAGCTGAAGAAAGAACTAAATTAATAAAACTCATTATGAATGAAAAGATAAAAAATAACGGCAATGTTACCCGATTGATATAAAACTAGAAATTGACAATTAATTATACATACTTCTACTTCGTGGTACTATAAAAAACCCACCAAATAAACAGTGCAGGGATAATGGGCACTTGGAGTACTTTTTGGTGGAAATGAGAAAACAATTAAACTACGGAATTAATAATTCTAAGAAATATTTTTATTTAAATATTATATTCGAAAAGTTTGTTATTTGAAATTACAAATTAAATGTTATAACATATTTTACTATATTTATTCTGTTTTACAATTATCCTAGTACATATAACTATTTCTTAGTAGGTTTTACGAAAGCCTGTGTTGAACCTACAATTTAATAGTAAAAGTAATGTTTGGTGCAATCAACAAATTCTTTTGTAGAATCTACCTATATTTTTTCTCTGAGTGCGTATATCTGCCGTGTTGTTAAATCCATTTGCCAGATCGGGATGATCTTCCATAAACGCCACCAATAGTTTATATTGTTTACTATTAGTAACTCTTAGTACCAAATTCATTAAATGTTACATATTTAATTTATATTAGAATTATGAATATACATGTATATGTATCTAGCCATTTTTATATTAGATTTAATAATTTATATCACAATTTAATTATTTTTGCTTGGCGTGCTTTCGATAACTAAATAATACCGAACATATATTCGGTCATGATCGTATAAAATCTCCTCGAATTCGTATTGCCCGATAAGGGAAATTTTTCATCGCATCGTACTATATGAATTCGTATTTGAATTATACTATTCGTATTCAAAAATATACCATTCACACGTATTCGTATAATTATTGTAGGAATTCGTATTCAGAAATAAGGGCGCAGTACTCCAAACTAGAAAGGTAAGCTAAAAATGTTGTCTATTAAATAAAAATAAAAAAATCACAAATATTTGTCACAAAATTGTTATATAATGTCTGACAGTTTATGAAGAAAAGGATACACTCCAACAAAGCAGCCAATTTATCGAGTAAACTGTGACAGTTTGGTTAAAAAGTACCGCAATTTACTGTTTACAAATTTAAAACAATTTTCTCGATCATTTATAATATTTTGTGCACAAAACTAATACTACAGAAATACATATGTATTCACATTTTAAACACACAATTCTACAATATATTAAAGACAAAAATTTACAGAATACCAAAACACCAACGACCTTGTATGTCTATTGATCTCTTAATCGCTTAATTTTCGTTGGGATTAGAATCGATCGTCTTATACGAAAAAGAAACCACGATAGAATAAATTTATTGTTAATCTTGCGGCGCATAGGGGGATGGAGAAAGCACATTAAGAATAACTTATTTTAATTACACTTTTATAGAATAAGCGTCCCGTATTTAATGAGATCATTAATCACGTTACTATAAGGCCATTCGCATAATTAAGAAATTCTGGTCGACTAATGTCGTTTTAACGGTATAATTCTATATTTTTTACTACTACTGTTAACATTTCTTAATACACTTACATAGTTTTCTTGCAATTTAACGCGACGTTAATTATCTTGATCGCGGCATCGCGCGAATCCCAAAAACAAGATATAGTTAACAACCCAACCTACTCAATAAAATAATGTGCAATGTTCGCGCGCACGGTTTTAAAATTTATTTATTTATTAACATTTAGCGAAATGTTTTAAGGAATGTTATACCTCTTATAATCCATTCATCGCATAAACTAACATCACCGTTATATTGCGAAATTATACTAATAGTTAATTGAATAATTATGCATCATAAACCTGCGATATTAAGCAAATCGCGCATCAACATTTTTTTTTTGAAATTGTTTTGTACATAAAACATTTATATACGATCGTTGACTTATGAAAGCGAGTATAGGTGATGTGCTAGGCACGGTACACCAAATCACCCATCAAAAGATGTGGAATTTGTGCGCGCGCGATAAGAAAATCCGCGATCATTAAAAATCTAAATATCTGCGGTTGTCGCACAATCGTGGAATGTGTAATAAGATTGTGCGAAACATCTGGTGTGGTATATTCGAATGATCGTTCGTTCGCACTATGTGTGCGGTATATGGCTAGCTGTGCGCGCCCTTGATATAAATCAGATAAAATTTTTTGACCGCGCAATAAATCATCGCATGCGGCTAATATTTTAACGGAATTTGTGTATATGGTATGTATATACATACTTTATTCTTGCAGACGTAGATCGATGTGAACCGAATTTCTTATTTACAAATTGTTAACTAATATCGCGCGCGTTGTACGTGGGTGTTACACATATATATTTTATAAACACATATATCTTGTATATACGAACACCTTGAACAGCGGACATGTATTTCATGTTATTTTCGGTTGATGTACGGTATACCGCACCTGATTAATTGAACCGCAATGTAACCAAGGGTTATAAATCTACATACGTGTATATATTTAATATGCGACAGCAAAATCATTAATAAGACAGGTTTTTTTTATGTTTCTCGTTATTTCGAACAAGAAATCTCTAATATCTGAAATTAAAAACTTATCCCACCGACATATTTCTCAATAAATCCACACATTAAAATGTCGTAATTCATATATACACGTAAGTACATTTATACATCGCGATATCGAAGTAAGACAATAATAAGAAAACTAAAAAGATTAATTTGAAGAAATGCTAAAAATAACTGTAATGAAAATTTTCTTGAAGTGAAAGCAGTACCTACATGTAGAGAGTACGACGTTACGACAACCGGCAAGTAACCAACCAACAGAACCAACAAATGAGACGTGTACGTTTAAAATTTTTTCTTGGGACATGAGTCTGCGTGTATGTGGGCGGTTGGCATAATTAAATTTATATCATTAATACATAGACTTGTTTAGATACAAAATGCTCGGCTGTGTTATTCTACATTTATATATATGTATACAAGAAGTTAATTAAAATAAGATATATGGTAGCTTTGTATATGTCTGTATATAGGTATGTATGTATACACATCACGAAATATGTTCCATTACGCTCATTAAAATTTGCATGATTTTTTAATTAAATTTTATCAAAAGACATCATCATCATCACACGATAAGAAAAGGCACCACACGGTATATGAGGTGAAATTAATTATAACAACACCAACACCATGTACCCATATATATATACATATCTAAGACAACATAAAAATATATATGTATACAACAACAACAATAATTGGTTCAATCATGCGATGCAAGCATTTCGTGCGCACCACACATTTAAAAAAAAAACTTTTTAATTAACACTAAACACTATAAAAATATTTATTTATTCGAATGCAATGCTGCCATTAAAATACGTACACATGTATATCAAAAAATTAAGCTTCTGAACTCATAAATTATCTTATGTCTATAAACAGTGTGTCTGCGTTATCAAAAAAAAGAAGAAATATGTACACGAAACGAATATGTGAGCGCATACATAAAAATAAAAATCATAAACTCCGGATATTAGATAAGAAAATTTAAAAAAAAAAAACTTTATCGTTATCAGTGCAAAGAACTCACAAGCACAGCATAATTTTATATGGCACACGCGATAATCAAAAAATACCCATGCATTTTATCAGCGCTTTATTCTATTTTTACGCTGCGGGTTTATTAAAAACTCCGGGATTATCAGGATTTGAGTTCTTTTTTGTATTCGTTAGAAATACGCGGTATATGTGTGCACGAGAGAACTGACGATATGTAAACATGTCAATAAATCAAATATGTGGTGAAATAAACCTTAAAATCGGATTATACATATTCGAGCTCTATTTTGACCAGGGGCATCATGGCCTAAAAATTGGCCGTCATATTAGTTTATTGTAATAAAGTCGATTTAACATAGCAATAAATTATTAGAATTATATTTTATCGAAATGGATTAGTAAGATAAAAAATAATGTGCTAATTATTTATGGAGAGTGGAGTGGGGTATTCCAATTTGAAAATTGATCAGCATATATTATTGAGAAACAGAATACTTCAGGCTGAAAAGTTTCTAAGTGCCCTACTGTTGGAATATCGACATCAAGCAATTCTGTTGTAGCTGCATCCAGCTTCAGCAGAATCGCGCAGTACGCACCAAATCAATCGCACGTTAAAACTCTAAAGTACAATTTATATATGGAAACAGAAAATAATAGCAAAGCCTGTCCTAATTAACCAAGTTCACTAAATTTCTTGATTAGTAAAAGTAAACAAATCTGAAACTGATTCGGCGGCTTAAAAATATATTCAACTTGTGTTGGTTTTTTATTCTATCAATAAACAAATTCTTAAGGAAAGACAAAATCTGATTACGGTATTTAAACAGTCATTGGTAAGTCTGGCGCTCCAAATTGTTTTGATCCAAATTAATGCCGTTTGACCTTCCACAATTGACGAAGAATTTAGACTGTCTAAGATAGCGCAAATTTGCATGAAAATAACCCGATTACACTACTCGCCACAAGTAGCAGGACTATCACAAAAGAAAATTTATTTTGTTATATAATTAGTAGCGAAATTTTTTTATTCATTTTTTATCTCTTTTTCCACAAAATAAGGCATCCCAGCGGAACCCTGTTAAAGTTAGCCGATAGTTTCCATCCGCAAAAGTAAAATATATCGATAATGCAGGTAGTGTCTTTGCTATCTCAGCCGAAAATATAATAAGAGATGTCAAATACTAATATTGTTACATTTTCGCCTTGTCACTCAAGGTTCGAATCACTGGATTGTGAATAAATACAACTGCTTCAAATTTGAACTCACACAAATTTATTTACACAACACAATAATTATACATCACTTTAATAATCGCTTTAACGCTTTCGAGTTCAAAAACTTTTTTTTTTGCTTTTATTTAAGTTCACCATACACAAATGTGTATGTAAATAATGACAGGTTGTAATGTCTTCCGTATTTTAACGGATCTTAATTAAATCGAAATTCCTTTTGAAAAAAGCATAATAATTTGATAACAAATTAATTATATAACATATTAATGATTAGTTTTTGATCACATATTAATTATTTTATCATTATTATAGTTACTGTTATTTTTCGACCGAAAACAAATTTAAATGGCATGCACAATTGTGTATGCTGGTCTTCAATTACCACCTAATTCTAAGTTTGACATATTCGGTTGTCGTTTACGCACACAATTGTGTATGCGGGTCAGGAAAGGGTTAATAATCACTTTAATAATCTTTCTATTTAACCTTCACTGTATCACGGTTAAAATAAGACTCAGTATTCCACGACAATGTACGTACACCTTTATATTACAAAATATTTGTTTCTAGAATAATTCTAAATGCGCTCCAAGAATCGAGCAAATATGTTAGTATACAAATGACGCCTAAATGTTGACCCAAATCACAAATACATTGAACAATTATTGAATAACTTATTCTATTCTAGGTGTCACCGTAACAATATGCTTCAGCCGACATTTTCCAGCCTAGATTTCTCAGTCGATATTTGTCAACTAAAAGTAGTTTTTATACCAAAAATATTTCTTTTCTACAACAAAAGGTCAACTCAAACCGTGAAAAATGAAACACTAAACTATATTTTTAATAGAATTATTAATTAATACTGACGTGAAATAATTCCTAAAAAAATCCTAAGTAAAACTTGCATGTGTGTATTAGTGGTTACTGGTTATACACGAAAAACCAACATTTAGGCGTAAATAAGTATTTTTAAAAAAATTTTAAAATTCCGCCATAAAGCAAATTTTTTTTTTTTTTTTTTTTGTAACTATTGCCAAAAGCTTTATTCTTGAATCTTTCTTTATACGAAACTAACAAGAAGTGTGAAATTCTTAAAAACTATATTTTATTTTAAATTAAGCCTTAACCTATGTTAATACTTAATATCATTATGCATTATTATTATTAAACTATTATTATTTACTTAATTTTAGGGTGTTAGTTCAACATTAGAGGATCTGCCCTGCGAAGCCGTCTGTATTTCGGTTGACTTAGTAGTTCTCTAGCTAATTCGTTAGGATGTGATTCCAGTTTCAGTTGGTACTTTAGACTGCATGATTTAGTTGTCTCTTTAACAGTTTTGATTCATAGGTCTCTATGGATGTTGCTGTTTCGAATATACCATGGGGCATTTGTAATGCTACAAAGTATCTTTGCTTGCGTTCTTTGTACGATATCTATATTTGATGCACTAGTTGAGCCGCATAGTTGGATACCATATGTCCATATGTCCATATGGGGATTAGGATCGCTTTGTATAGTAGAACCTTGCAGTCTAAAGAGAGTTTCGATTTTTTACCGATTATCCAGTACATTTTAGAAAATTATATTTTTAATTGATTGCATTTTGTTTCAATGTGCTTTTTCCATGTCAATCTACTATTGAGATGAAAACCGAGATATTTGACGTTTGTTTGTTGAGGAATTGTGATATTGTTTAATTTTACTCCTGGACATGTACGTTTATTCAATGTGAATGTTACATGTGTTGATTTACATTCATTCGTCCTTATCCGCCAAGTTTTTAATCAATCTTCTATTTTGTGTAGATGTTCCTGTAATTTTCTCGATGCTGTTTAAGGATTTCTGTGTGAAAATAATATAGCTGTGCCATCAGCAAAAGTTGAAGTGACATTTTTTTTAGTTCTTGGTAAGTCAGCTGTGAATAGCAAGTATAGCACAGGTCCCAATACACTACCTTGCGGTACTCCTGCCTTTATCTCGGTTAGATCAGTAGTGGCCGTATTTTGCTTCACCTGGAACATCCTTTGGGCTAAGTAGTTTTCAAGAATTGAATGAAATTGTCTAGGTAATTTAATCCTTCATGCCATACTTTGTCGAAAGCTTGCGCAATATCCAAGAAAACTGCCGAGCAATATTTCTTTTCTTCTAAGGAAAGCTTAATTGTATTTACAATTCTGTGCACCTATTCTATTGTGCCGTGTTGCTCTCTAAATTCAAATTGGTGATCTGGTATAATGCGACCTTCAGATAATATAGGTATTAGTTGTAGACTGGTAGGTAAACTGTGGTAGTACGCAATCGTTATTTTGTTCGTTTGGGGTGAACATTTTTTGTAGATGGTTAGAGAAAGCGATGACCTTTTCTAAGTCACTTCTGGCCCAGTGACCATCTGGTTTCCTTATCGGTGGGTTCGATAGCTCTGGCCTTTTTAAATTTCGTGATACCTTCCACAGTGAGTAATCGGTTTCTTCTGTTGCTGTGAGCTCACTTAGATAATTCTCTATTCCTAAATTTTGTTCTTCTCGTATTGCTTCTCTCAGAGCTTTAATAGCTCTATTTAATTTCCATTTATGCAAAGGAGATCGGTGAAGCTGCCGTAGTCGCCGAATTGCCCACTTCTCTGCCAATAATTTTTGAATGTTACTTGAAAGCCTTGTATTTTTTTCGGAATTTTTGTTCTCCGGAGTAGCTTTTTTTGCAGCCATTTCCATTATTTGTCTTAAGTTTTCTATCGCGGCATCAATGTCTTCTGGTGTGCGAAATGGAAGATTAAGATGACAATTTGCATTTACTATGTTTCTATAGAGAACCCATTTCGTTAGTTTGTTTGTTAAACGTTGGGGTGATTCAGTTTTTGATGCTTGGGTACTTAGTGTTAATATTATTGGTGTGTGATCTGAAGATAAATCATAACAGTCAACGACTTGAGCATTAATATAAAATAATTAATAATGTGATGTAAAAACATTATGCTACATATCGTAACAAGATAAACTTAAAATTAAATTGAAGTTTGTTGAATTTTTTAGATTTCATAGATACACTATTCAAAATTTAAAGAAATGCTCATAAATCTCACCATGTCTTTATGTTACTTAAATCCAATAAAAGTGATGATTTTAAGAATTTTGTCATAGTTCTGGCATGGGCAAATATGGCCCCGAAACGTGTGAACTATGATGTACAGTATTTTTGCCATTCAAACGATTACTAATCGAGATTTTGCCCGGTTCTCATCGATTCCGTTATGTTTTTCAGAAAGATATACAGTGGATCAAAAATAAAGTCGGACACCTACCATTTAATTCTTTATCACAGAATAAATAGTAAAATAGAAGTTTTTTTAAAAAAGTCCAATACTTTGTTTAAAAGCTCTATTCATTACCTTACAAAAACACAAAATAAAAAACAATATTTTATTTCATTTGTTATAATGAAATAAAATATTCAAAAAAATCAATAATATAAAAAAAGTAAAATAAAAACTCAAAAAAGAACTCGGACAGTGTTATAATTTAAATCATTTAAGTTAAGACTATGTCTTGAAATGTTTTCATGTATGCATAATTCAATATTTTGTTGGTAAGCCCTTGTTTTTGGTCACCGCCAGAAGCCTCCTAGGCATGGATTCTACTAAATTTCGACATACAGAAGGATCAATTTTGGCCCGTTCCTCCTTGAGAATACGTTTCAGCTGTTCTTTATTCGAAATCACGTGCTTTTTTAATTTATTTTCTAAAACAGCCCATAAATGTTCAATCACATTTAGATCCGGTGATTGTGGAGACGTCGTGTGATGGGTCGTTATCCTGGTAGAAATAAATGTTTTCTTTTATTCCCAACTGTTCAGCACTCTGCACTAAATTTTGCTTCAAAATGTTCAAATATTTCGTTTGATCCATGATGCCATCAATAATGCATAATTTTCCTAGGTCACCAGCTGACATACACCCCCACACCATCACCGAACCACCACCATGTTTAACATTAGCTAGTAAGTTTTTTTTCGTAGTTCTTCGTTTGGTTGTTTTCAAATATAACATTGGCCATCTGATCGGAATAAATTAAATTTACTTTCGTCTGAATAAATTACTTTGTTCCATAATTCGAAATTGGCACTTTTATATGTTTTTACAAATTGTAAACGTTTTTTTGCGGTTTCGCTTACTAATGAAAGGTTTTTTACGAGATACTCTTCCATGAAAGTTTTGCCTCCTCAGTACTTATCTTATCGTTTCTGAGTTTACACTTTTTCCCAGCTCCATGGAAACTTGTTTGGTAAGCTTCGGAGCACGAAGTTTCAGATCCTTTTTAATTTGGTGGACGATCCATCGCTCATCTGCTGACGAAAATATTTTGGGTCTACCAGATTATGGTTTATTTTCCAGAGATTTCGATAAATTAAATCGTCGAATTATGTCATGAACCGTTGAGTGTGGCCTATTTATTATTTTTGCTATTTCTCTAACAGATTTATGGTCGTTGTAGTATTTAATAAACAGTTCTCTAACTTCTACAGATATTTGGCCACGTTGTCTTCCCATATTTATTTTACTAGTAAAAATGCAACTGCTCGGCGTGATATCACAATATGACTAAATATGTATTTTCTTCGAATTGTAGATACATATTTTCATTGCATGTTGATTTTGGGGATTTCCCCTTTTTGTTTTATCAAAATTGCCATGAACATAGTAGGTATTGTCATCTGTCCGAGTTCTTTTTTGAGTTTTTTTTTTAATTTTTTTATATTATTGATTTTTTTTTGTTATAATGAAATAAAATTTTGTTTTTGTAAGGTAATGAATAGAGCTTTTAAACAAAGTATTGGACTTTTTTAAAAAAGCTTCTATTTTACTATTTATTCTGTGACAAATAATTAAATGGTAGGTGTCCGACTTTATTTTTGATCCACTGTATCAAATCTCGATTAGTATAATCGTTAGAATTGCAAAAATACTGTACATCATAACTCACACGTTTTGGGGCCATATTTACCCATGCCAGAACAATGACAAAATTCTGAAAATTAACATGGACATTGTCATTTTATATATCTTCCTACAATATTCAATCTGTTGTTAGTTCTTATTTGGAAAAGGAGTATCTATCTAAATTACTATCGTATATCATATCTGAGTGAACTTTTATTCATTTCTTCTCTTTCACTATTACCATATTTTATTTCCCCATTTGTAATTAGATGGTGGTATTCAATAAAATTATTATATTGGTAAAAAGTAAAGTTGGTGGTGGATGGTCAAAAAATTAAATTGATATTTTATTATACGGCTAACCAAGAAACATAGTGGAATTGATGAGTACTTGGCAAAATTTCCAACAGAGTTTAGTTGTAGATGTATTTTTATGTTGAAATTAAATTTAATTTTTTTAATTTGTTTGCATCAGCTAATTTCCATATTTTTTAAAATAGGAGTTTCCCTAAAATATCTTCTCGCCTAAATGTTCGCTTTTAAGACTATTTTCACTAACACTAGTATACATAGGATTTCGTTCGGGAAAATAATATTTAATCGGGTTTTCCCGCAAATATTAAATCGGGTTTTCCCACAGTTCAAAATCCACTGGAGAGTACTCGGCTATTTCTTAATTAGTAATTGAAATATTTGCATCGCATACAGGGACAATTCGGACAAAATTTATATTTTTATTTTTTGAGGTCACAATTGAAGTCACCGTACAATATCATTATAGTTAACACTATAATTTTGCAAGAAGGTCCCAAAATCTTCAATGATACGTAAGAACTAACCATCAATTTAGTTAGTTGGAAATTTAGACAAAAAAATCGACGTGAGGCACAGAGCATTAGTGAAAAAAGTGATACATAATGAATAAAAAAATTCCGCTGGTAAAACAAAATAAATTCTCTTTAGTGGTAGTGCTGCCATTTGCGGCGAGTAGCGTAATCACTTATTGTCTGCTCTCTTATATAGCATCGCTAGATAGTGTATCGAATTATCTTAATGTAGATGAAATAAGTATATCCTCAAATTTATTTGGTCCGCCCAGACGTACTAAAATCGATCATAAAGCATTAAATTCCCTTCTTCTACAAGAAATAGGTACCTCTGAAATTATTACTATATCCTACATCCACAAACTATTATGCATTATGATCAATTTTTGTGGGTGGGGGTTGTTGTAATAAATTCATGGGTATCCACTTCTTGAACATAATGGGCTGTTTTTTATAATTTGAGGGTAGGTTGTTACATTCAAGCAAGTAATACAGATAAATATGGTTTTTAAAGAAGAATGGTAGCTTAACGGGACCTGTAAAAATTTGTCTAACTGCGTGTAACAAATTTATAGTTGATTTGTAAAAAAAATTCTAGTACCATTTGCAATGGATTGTGCTACAAGTGCTGGAACGTCATGAACAATTTAGATCTAGAAGAAGCAGCAACACTTCGAGTTTTTGTCATGCGTCGTTAAATTTCGATTGCAGGTCTTATCTATATAGATCCAAAGAAACTTTTTCTACCAACTATATAATTTTTGTATAATGTCTCTATCAATAGATACGTCTTAAATTAGACAAATAGAAACCAAAAAAATGTTTAACTTTAAAGAAAATATAAAAAAGCCAACAACAAAATTCATGTTCAAATACAGGCAAAAATTCTAAGAAATTTTATGTTCACACCAAATAAAAATAATTTAATTATAAGAAATAAAAATAAATTTTAATGAAATGTTTTGAATTGATCTTTAATGAGAGTATTAAATGAAAATTTATGACGAATTTAAATTTTAATGTGAGTGTGTAAAACTATACATATATACATAATACTGATATACAATATAAGACAGTCAGTCAGGCAGACAGACAGATAGACACAATACATATAATATCAAGATTTATCATTTTACAACAGATGGTTTTATACCACGCGCACGTCTACATCTCAAGATAAACAAGTTAATGAGGGTGAATTGATATTTGTCAGCTATAATCATAAATCAAATATGTTACGCTGCTACCAAATCAATCTCAACATTTCTAAAACATGTATTAAAACATTATCTTCAAGTGACCTAATCGTGTTTTAATTTATATATTTATTTTATTTTACTACTCCATGTGACATTAAAAACGTGCCATTAATTAATAATTCGGTAATTAAATAATTGAGATAAAAAAAAATCGTAATACCAACCAACCAACCACCCGGGCGTGTAATTAAATTGGTGTTTTCATAACTGGAAAACACGATAAATTCGAATCGATAAAATATATATACAACATTAAAACGTTTAGTGCGTTCTTATCGGGCCACCGTGTGTGTGTGTGTATGCATATCATATAATATATGTCTCTGGTATTACATAGAAATTATAAATCAATAACAAATTTCGGTTGCTTCATTCGTTCAATTTATTAAACGTGTGAACATTTCTCTAATCTAATCTAATCATGTTAGTTATTTGTTTAACACAAATTGTATTCAAATCATAAATCAAACACCAATTTATATTGCATTACGTGTAGATTCGGTATTTAAACGCGAAATTTGACGCGATTTAATTACAAACCAAAATCTATTTATGAAATGCTTACAAAATATAAATACAAAGGAACGGAACGTCCCCATAACAATATAAAAAGTTGCGGTTTTACGTCGAACATCGCGTTTGAATCGAGAAATATAAATACTTTGTACTATAGAAGTAAAATCGTGAGCTTCTGCCGCTTATCTAAAGTAAATGTAAATGTATATTTTTTTTAAATGGGCTACTTAAGATAAAATATATATATAAAGACAAAATACAGTCGAGAGCACATGTCTCATTACCATATTATATACGTACGAGTATACATATTGTTGTTCTTCTCATTATTTATTTTGCGCGCGGTTTAACCGCACAGCTTTTAAACGATCTATATAAGTGTTTTATATATATATATGTATATATCTTTTACCTTTTGATTCTTAATAATTTCTTAAAGCCATTCTGCTTCTTATTCATTTCGTTTTAACTCCTCATCAGATAACCGAAATAAAATAATAGATAAAACAAGAAAAACGACTAATTAAATTAATTAAATTTTATTTATGTTTTGTTGTTGCTGGGTTTATTAAAAAAATAAAGTTTTTATTCTTATGTTGCTTCTTATACACATACCATATTGGTATAGGTATCATAAACGAAGAAATAGTAAAGATTTAAGGCTACGAAATTCATAGCGTAGCTTATGTTGACCAATCAAAAATATACCTGTTTATGGGCAGCAAAATTATAAACTTTTGTGAGCTTTAAAATTCCAAAGAACCAAAAAGTTGTACTGAGTATAGCGCACATTGTGAACCCAGTGGTTTAATATTTTTTATGCAACTCGACTTTAAGACCACCAAATTCACGAGTTACATCCGGAATTTGTTATGATTAATCAATTTTTGAAAATATAAATTTCGAGCGGAATGCTTTCGAACAACAGGATAAAACGTTCACTTGAAAATGCAGAATATCGTAGTGGCTAGAATATTACAACCAAATATTCTAGTCGTACATATCGAAAATAAAGCATCGCGCAAGCTCATCACTTTGTACGTGCATATACGCGCAAGACGGAAACCCCACGACGAGCATTCTAAACCGAAAACAAAAAGCGACACTACGAGCAATTTTTATTACTTAATAAACCGCTCAGATAAAGATTCTGTATAAGACAGTATATTTCCGATACTATTCGACTTTTTCCGATACTCTCTCTCTCTCTCTCTCTCTGGCACTATATCCCATCAAGGGATTTGGCCGCCTCATATGAGGTTTCATACTCATTTTTTCATTTCGGATAATGAGTGATTAATTCATTGATCCTAAACCAGCCGTGACATTTTTTTTCCTTGTCACCACCGGGAATCGAACCCGGGACCTCCGGTCGCTGGAGCAAGCATGCTAACCACTTTGCCACCGGGGCGGTTTCCGATACTCTGGCTGTATAAAAAGTACTTAGATGCTTTCGTGCCGTTTTCTGTACTTTTGAGAAAATTCAAAAATTATCACTCTCCCCACTTATGGGACAATTTTTGTAGAAGAAAATAATAACAAAATGCAATCCTTTGTATTTCGTCTAGTACCGGGTGGCTCATCTAGCGTTTTCAATTTCAACAACAGGTTATTTTGAGTATGGCAACACACGTTATTCGTGTTATGACAGAAAATTAGTTTAATGTTTGACATTTACGAACAAAATTAGGAAATATTGACATATTACTTACTTTCAAAGTGCGGTGAGTCTTCTAGAAATGAAATCCCTATGAATAAACCAACACGTGCACGTGCTTTTACAAAACATTACAGCTGACGCTCAGAATGCGACTGAATATGTCCAACATCAACTCGTCATCGTTGCTAAGAATTGAACATTCCACACAGTTCTGTGAAGACCTCGGTATAGAGACACGTAAAGTTCAATTAGTGCAGGAGCTGAAGCAAAATAATCACCCGCAACGTCGTCGGTCCGCTAACTGAGCTATAGAACGCTTGGAAGAAAATGAATGTTTTTACCGAAATATCATCTTTTTCCGACGAAGCTCATTTTCATCTCGGAGGCTACGTCAACAAGCAAAATTGTCACATTTAGGGCTCAGAAAATCCACACGTAACCATGGAGAAGCCTATGCATCTACAACGAGTGATTGTTTGGTGTGAATTTTGGACCGGCCATTTTGAACCATTGGTTCATTTTTTTCGAAAATGAGCAAGGAGCCACCCTTACCAATGAGAGCCAAATTAAATTGTAAACGTTAGATGGGCCACTCTGTACTAGCTTGAGCTTAATATTTTGAGTCAAGCGCAACAATTTGTGTGAGCCGCGTTTGTAAGTTTAAACAGTTTTAAGTGTAAAATCTAAATAATAGTTCTAAAATTGAAATTTATTTATTGTCAGCAAATTTGCTTCAAGACTAACTGATTAAATAAATGCTTGTAATGCTTGAGGGTGGGGGTGACATTTGCAAAAATGTACCAATAAAAATGCTTTTCTCATTAAATATTAAATATTTAAATTCACATTTCTGTCTGTTGAGTTGGACCAAAATCCCCGGTTCATTGGTCTGTACTGTACGGTCACCAAATATAGTGATTAATATTTTACTTATTGCGACACAGAGCTTGGATTCTAGATCTGCTCGAACCAAATTTTCACAGTTAAGCGTTTAATTTTTTTTGGTTTCTAGCGTGGCGAAATTACAAAGAAATATCGACAATTTTCTACTTTTTCAGTTAAAGCTAAAGCCGAATTTATGTTACGTGCGTCAGAGTTTTCCGGAAACGTTTATTGCACTTTAAAGTGAAGTTGGCTGAAATTTGTTTAAACAATCACAAAGGATTTATAATTCTTGTTTTGTGAATTAGCATCCCTGCGTCAAAATTTGTCGCAAGAAACATATTTTAATTCAAAGAGGAACATATTTCGTTCGAAGAGGAAGTTTGTTTCCAAACAAAATGTTTTGGTTGGCTAGTTTCACTCTCTTTTAATGCCCTCGTCAGTTTTTGGGAAAAATTAGACGCACTTAGAAATGAAGTAGCTGATTATCGCTAGTTTTATTTCTATAAAACGAACACACAAAACAAAATGTGAATTTTTGGAAAAAATTAGTAAAAATATGCACAGGGGCACACAAAACGTGTGAAGGGGTAGATTTGTTTGCAGGATAGGGTATTTTCAGACTTTAAGTCCACGATTAAAAAAATATACCACTAGCAACACCAGCGTTAAAAAAAACTCATCCGAGACTCTACATTTTATACACTAGGTTAGGTTTTTAGGTTTCAGTGGTTGACACTTAGGCCATTTGTTTGGCCCATTGTGATACCACGCATTCACGCCACATCATTAACCCATTCACCTATTCACCTACTCACACAACTACAGTATACCACCTGCACATTGCAAGCTCCATGTCAACCTGAACATTGACATGGACGGTGGGTCGGCACTGAATTCTGCACTCCATCAGAGGGTCTTAGTTGTGTTTATTAACATCACCGATTGTAATTGATGATGAAAATTCGATTTGCATCTAGCCTCTGATGGGATTCGAACCCAGTACCTCCCGGTCCAAGTGCCGAAGCTTTAACCACTGCACCACTTGTCTGGTTTTATTATACACTTATTATACACTAAATATGTATTATTTCTAATCCCACGATTCCCCTCATCCCATACTCCTTTGATTTTCTCATCCCACACTTCCTATTCCCATTCAAAACAATATTTCGGAGAGTAAGATTGTGTGCTGCACCCTTTTAACTGTCTTGAGTCGAAGTAATAAATTCCGCAGATCACAACTCAAATAAATCTAACACGAAAAAACCACTTGCACTGTTAAAAAAAATATAAAAACAAATCTACCTAAATCCTAAATTTATCTAAATCCCAAGAATTGAAAAGATCCGCAAAAACAGCATTTACGCTATGTAGATTTGGCATAGCGGCATGGGAAGCGGTTCTGTTGAAAAGAAAGCAATTCTCCAGCGTCAAGGTTCAAAGGGTCCGCAAATTAGTTAATTTGGGTAACTTTTAGATTCATATAGCTACTAGACTCCTATAGACTAATTTATACCGGCCATATGTATCATGTCCGTTGATGGCGATTTGAACTCAAAAATGTAGCTTGTCATTATTACATTTCCTTCTGTAGTGTTACAAACAGGGATATACGAACATTTCGCTAAATGTCACGAGTTAGTGTTGGTCCCCAGGATTATTAAATATAACGCCTCATTACCTCATCAGTTGGATCGCCTAGGTTCTCATAGATGCGTAGATCTATAGATGGGCAGTTTGTTTAGATGACCAATATAAGAGAATCCATACAAACCAACCAAAATCTGCGGACCGTTTAAACTCTTAGACAGTAGAATTTTGTTATTTTTTCGCATACATCGAATAGTGAGCATTTCCACGATCGGTGGAACTTCATATTTCATCATAAATTGACCAACAGAGTATAGAAACTACTGGCAATAATAATTCTGTGGACTATATCGCAGACTAATTTTCACGGCTCAAACTCGTAGAATATCGTAGAACTGACACTTAAGTTTACATAGCGGGAGTACCCACGATTAGCGGAGCCTCACACTCATACGTGTATGGTCCATATATCAACGGAAAAGTACGTTTCCCGTGTCACGCACGTTTAAATTATGATTACTTCCACGACCAACGAAACCCATTACTTGTGCTCAAGACAGCCATAAACGTTCAGAACACGATTCTGCTGAAAAATCAGTCGACTCTCCTTAGATTTTAACGGTACAATTTATTTATTTATAAAAAATCAACTTTCTTACAAAATATTGCTAAGAATAAAAACAAAAAGTATGGGATGAGAAAATCAAAAAAGTAACGGATGAAAAAAAAATCGTAGGATGAGAAACACGTATTATATGTATAAAAGTGAAAAATCTGGTATGAGCTTTTTAACACTTACGCTGCTAGTGCTATTATTTTTCAATTCGCGGGATGAAAGCCTGTGACAACTTCAAGGTGGAGTGTGTCAAACCTGCGTCAAATTTAAAAAACTGGCAAAATCCTATTTTGATGTGCATCAAAACAAACTGAATTGAATTTGTCTTGATTTGCTTGTTTAGTTAGACAATTATTGGTGAAGTATAGGTAACTATGAGGAAAGTACTTTCAAATTAAATTCAGTACTCAGTTCCTTAAAATTCAGTACTTTTCATAACTTAGCAATATCATGCCTGGTATAAGCAGCAAAAAATTTCCAGCAGAAATAAATTTTGCTATTCACCGCCAGAGGTATCATTATCACAAAAATGAAATTTTTTGAAACCAGCAGAAATTTTTATGCAAATTAATAATTCTTTGTGCAAATTAATAATAATTGCTCTTAAGAAGAGAAAATGTATGTTTAAACGTTTTAAAGCGAAGAAAGTTAATTTTCTTTAAAAAACGATTTGCGTATATGTATAGCGTAGGACTCTCAAATATCCCTTTTCCTACCAGACACATTTTTTGTATCCATTTAAGTCCAACCCACACAAATGTGTGTGTAAAAAGTGACATATCTTTCAGATTTTAACGGATCTTAGTTAAATCGGAATTATTTTTGAAAAAACATTATATCCTGATAACATATAATGTATATAAGATATTAATTATTTGTTTTTGATAACATAATTATTATTTTATTATTATTATAGTTATGGTGTTATTTTTCGAACGAAACCGAATTAACTGGAATGCCCAAACACATACAAAATATACATACATACAAAAATAAATATTTGGCATGATTATTTTGCGTTACCCACACAATTGTGATGGCAGGCAGGATAAGGGATATACTAAAATAACTATTATTACTATAATTCATCATCATGCGTTGCCCTGTAACATCAAAAAAGTCGTCATCGTCGATATAGCACTCCATACATTTCTGAAGTCATTTTAATTTGAAAGGTTTTCAGTTTTTTAACAAAAGCGTTAGAAGAAGCTCCCTATAAGTACTCTGGGTGTATGTTTTATGGTAGCTGAGATCATAATCTATATACATGGGCAACATAAAATTCATACCTGGCGTCAGTAGCCTTCCATACATTTTTGAAGTCATTTTAATGTGAAATGTTTCTTGAAACTTTTTCATTCCACGTAAAATTCAAGTTACCCAAAATTACGATAAATTTGCAAGAACTTTTTGACATAAACATGGTCGAGATTATTAATATTGATTAATTAGAAACTTGCTGTCGCCTAATCTCTGCTGTTTTGATTTGGAAATTACCGAAATATTTTTGGAGTCGGTAAAGATGCAGGATGTGCTTCCAAGGAGGATTCAGTGCTATGTGCCTCAAAAATTCAATACTTTTCTTTTTTTGACAATATCATCCCTAGTCCAAGGTACAGAAGAACGAATGAATAAATTTAATTAATAAAAATTTATTTCTTTTGTTTGTCTTCGCTTGTAAGCACATCCGCGCACCACCATGCACGCAAAACCATTCGCCATTGTACATGGCGGGTAATAATAAAAATTAAATTCAGTGAAATTGAATTATTTATATTGATAAATTAATTATTATAAATAATAAACATGACAATTGGTGATCCCGATGCCGGTTTCTACCGAGATAATAAATAATTTCAAAAAATCATAATTTAATTAAAGTGGGCTAAAAAAATATTTAGTGCTGTAAATAAAATTATTTTGTGCGTGCACAAATAAATCCACCGCACCAACATGGGTGTTAATTAAATTTTTTTACGAGTCCATATATAATCACCACACCTACGCGGCATTAACTCATGCCCAAAGAGATAATTTTTGCTTCCCCAATGGCAAGGACGCCCAACACTGGAATTTTTGTGTGAGCGCAGAGGCAATTATGGAACAATTTATCTTCGGCAAGGTCGATCACATCCTTGTGGAAATAAAAGTACGCCATCACGAAGTGGAAACAACACCAGCGATAACAACAACACAGCATCTAGAACAACAACAGCAAAAACAGCAACTACAACAACACCAGCGACAACAACATCAGAATATACTACAACAGCGCAGCAGTGCTGCAACCAGTTATTTTTATTATTTTTTTGTTGTCGTAAACAAAATAACATTTTGTTGTGTTTTATTACCATTTTCATGATCCAGCGGCGTACATGCTGAAGTGAACATCACCACTTCATCCACTTTCGTCTTCTTCGTGGTTCATATAGCTTCTCTTGAGTCTTACCTACACAATGACTACAATCTCCTTATGAAAAGCAGTCTAACTAGTTTCAACTAGGCCTTTTAATCAGTATATCTTTCCCCACACCCGTTTCTTGACTAGCCCAATCGTGTGGTCATTCTCGATTGACTGGCTTAATCAATACCGCGAGATAAAATGTCGTAGGCACCTATCCTGCGATATCTTAACAACTAGCCACGATCAACACTTTACCAACTGCTAAAAAACCACTAGCCATCGGTAAATCCTTATTTACACTCCAGAAGCTACACTTGTAATTTAATATCTTAGATTTACACACAGCGGAAGGGAATCACGAGTAACACTCGATTTATTAAGAAAAAACAAAAGAACACACAATTTTTTATTATTTTTTTGTTTTTCTAATTTATAATCTTTAATTCCAAATTTAAATTATTAATAATTAACAGAATATCGAACTCTTTCAGTGGTAAAGTATTTTTTTAATTAGATTGTATTTAATTCATTTTAATTAATTCAATTCAATTGCCATTATAATTTGAAGAAATAGAGGTATTAATTCAAAATGAGCGACATGGAAACCACTAATGTCGCCAGGACTGTGAGATAGATCGAGAATGACTACACTTACCGCCAAGTGGCTAAAAAGTTCGGTGTGTCCACGTCTACCATTTATCGGTCTGTTCAACAATGCAGGCAAACAGGCTCTTGCGAAAGAAGACAAGACCAAGTGCGAATAAGTGAAAGTACTGTGAGAAGCCTGAAAGAAGGCGTTTTCCGATCAAATGTGCCAGCCTATCACCTAACTCAGATATTCATAAATCAACGTCTATTTGATTTTTAACACGTTTTTTTAACTTTTTTTGTTTTCCTAATTGTGCTGCAGCGTGTATATCTGAAAGAGTGACAAAGCAACAAGAACAACATATGTTGCTATTTCTAACCTTGTTCAGGTACAAACTTAATTTTGATGATATGTTAGAATTAAAATTTATGGAAAGTCCTATTTGGTTTCTAAAATGACCTGTTCTATCACGATCAAAGACGTTAAGGCCAAGTATTGAGCGAAACATGTATGACAAGTCTTCAATGTTTCTCGATCTATTACGATCTTATGATGATGGCGTAGATCATTTTATTTTAGGCCCTACCTTGATGAATCTTCGGATAAATAAAGGTTAATTAAATGACCATTAAACTTTTTTTATGTCTAATCGCGATAAGCTTTAAAAAGCATCATATCAAAAGAATTTAGGCTCTTCCCGTTTGTAAACAATATTAGGGTGTATTACACAAAACCGCAGAACAAAATTATAAATCAGATCTAAAACCAACTTATCGGTCAATAAGTCTCGAAGCGACACGAAAAAATATTTGTTTGTTGTTGCAAAATTAGACTTTATTCATCAACATAGTATCCTTCAAGAGTGACACATTCATACCAATGCTTTTCTAATATTTCGATACCTTTCTGTTGAACAGTTTATCTTTGGCCTCTAAATTAACGCAAATCTGTTTTGCTGGAGCGTGTTGTGAACAATCGCCGTGATCCAGATCCGGAGAATGCGATGGATGGGGCAGCAACTCGAACTTCAATTCATGCAATTTTGCCATAATAGCCATTGGCTTGTGATACGGTATGAGCGTACTGGTGGACCCATATTTCATCCATTGTCACATAATCTTGTTTATTACGGTTAAACAGCTCCAGACTGGATATGAATCGAACGCATTACTATATTTGATCCAATGTGAGCTATTATTAACTGATAGACGTTAAAAAACATTAAATTCCATTTGTTAATTAATACTGTATTAAGAAAATATTTACTATGGTTTTTCATTATCGAGCCTAAATTGGACTGAAAAAGTAAAATTGTCGAAATTGCTTTTAGCTATAATATAATATTGGACAATCGGCAGTTTAGACGGGGACATTTAAACAAAGCAGCGTCAATTTTGAAATAAAATATTTATCGATAGGACAAACATTTTTGGAGTTAATTTCAGAAAATTATCTAATTCGTTGAAACTTTAAGTGATATTCTAATGATAGTTGAATGTTGTTTTGGGATTTCTCAACTTTCGGAAAAGCTTAGGTGCGAAATTTTAATCTGATTAGTCAACATGTATGGAGATTGTACGGTAACCAAATTTAGGTAAAAAGGCAATTTTTGTCAAAAAACGCCATTTCTACTAAATTTTGGGAAAATTATCTGAACCAAATTAGTTGAAAATTTAATTTAGAATAATTTATTTCTTAATCGGTTCTATCGTAAATGTTGTACATTTTAAAATATATAAAGGAGATGTCAAAGCTCCTATCGAAGCTGCAACTTCCAACAGATCGATTTCCAAAATATTTCACGCACTCTCCCAATTTTTGAACAAAATTTAGTAAATTAACCATCTCAAAAATAGTTTTTTCATCTTTAAGTAAATCTCCAAATTTTAGTAATTGTTCAATACTCTGTAAAATAAAGTAAAAGTTACCGACTTACAAAAATTAACGAAGACACATTATTTCAGTAACATATAAACTTACAAAAAGAAGGGAGTTATGTTGCTATTCCAAAAATCGAAATACTAAAAACGTATTGTAATAAAAACACTTAAATTTTTTAAATCAGGGCTGGGATGTTGTACCATCACTATTTTCGACTTTTTTTATATCTCAATTTTCAGGAATCAATTATCATTCTATTTCGTGTAAACACTTATGTGTTTTATGTCGCGATTTCAACTTATTAATATAATTGTGAGCTTTCTCTCTTTTCTACATTTCGATGAACATATCACGAAAAAATTATTTGGTAATAAATAGAGTCAATTAATCTAGTAGTCTTAGATATCGTAGAAAAGAGATAGAGTGATGTTTTACTCGAGCAAACTGAGAATACATTAGAAAATCCGTAGTTTTGGAAGTGAAATAGGCTGCCATTTTACTCGTAAAAAATGGGACATAAAATAAGTCAAAAGTCGAAAATAGTGATGGTACAGAATCCTAGCCCAGGTTTTTGTAAAATACATAACAAAAATTTACACTGTTAAATTAAAATAAATACCAATTGGATTTGTCTTGTAGTGAAATTAAAATATTTTTGAGAATAAATATTTTTAATTCTTGTTGTTTAATTCTTATTGGTATCATAGTAAAGGTCATAAAATTGTCTAGCGAACTGAGCCGAATACGAAAAAACTGTTATTTACTCCTGTTTTTTTAATTCAAAAAAGAGCTAATTGAGACAATATTTCTAGATTTATTGAATTAAAGAAATGTTCACGGATCTTCACCTATATGTGCGGATAGCTCAGTCAAACTCTTATAATAACAGAAGCTATAAATGTGAACTGAATCTAATTATGATTATTTATAAGTTGTTTAAACACCTTTCATGTTTACTGTTAAATCGCCTGTCTCAGAAATTTTTGCGAATGAGCTTTTATATATTCAAATACGTCAGGAAATTTTCGATCAATGCCGTGAAAACGAGGCACATATGATATTTTACACCATGATTTTCTAAATTTAAAAATTCTTAATTTTCAGTATTATTCTCAGTCGAGAACTTTGGTTTTAAGGCAATTGAGTTTTACCCAATTGATATCCCAAATTAAACTCCAAACCCGAATTAGAGAAATCTTAGATATGCGGACAGGGTCATGGTTATTTTGTAGGATAGTTCAAAGGTTTGACTATCGATAGTTCCGAACAGGGCTCGGTATAATGACGATATCTACTATACACGACTTAGAACTTTGACGAATTTGAATAAATTTTCAAATTGTATTTCAACAATCCTAGAGATGTTCAGAAGGTCCAACTTATATGGTCAGATAAATCAGTCAAAACCCTATGAGAGTGGTGAACAGGATCTAATTATGATGATTTCTAACTAGTCTGAAGACATTTTTACGTTTACGGTTATATCGCCTATTTCAGAAATGTTCACGGGTTACATGAAAAAAATTTTGTTTTGTCGTTATGATAACATGATCTAAAATTTCCTAACCCATTCGAATATATGAAAAATATTCTGTGAACATATCTGGGATAGACGGTATAATAGTAAACGTAAAAGCGACTTAAGGCTAGTTAAAAAATCATCGAACTTAGATCCAGTTCACCACAAGCTTAGAGTTTTGACTGAGCTATCCGGCCATACAGGTAAAGTCACGAGAACATCTCTAGGATCATGGACAGAACAATTTTCTCGTAATCAGCTCAATTCGTTAGAAAATTTCTCGATCTTTACAATGACACCAATAGGAATTCGGAGATTTTCTATGATAAGAATTAAAAATAGTCAAAATAAGTATATTTGATTTTTACAAGAAAAATCCAATTGAAATTTTTATAAATTATCATGTTTAAGAATCTAAATTATACTTAGTCACGTTTCTACTCCCGATTCCACCTGACTTTTTGAAATGATTCCTCATCACATGTGACACCGGTAACTATACCAGCTGGTGCTTAACATAATTTTTTATATAATATATTTTATTAATTCAAATATTTTTCAAAAGTAAAATTTATTAGTTTTTGTGTTGCCCGATGAACTTTTTCTGTGGTAACGAAATTAGTTCGAGATTAAATGCTCAGAATTTGTGAAACCGAGTGTATTCTGTTTTGTAATGCGCTTCCGAGAGATCGGTAGAGCATCAGAGCTATTCAATCAAATTTTATTTTAATACTAGACTTGGGTCTTTTAAATAAACCGAAAAATATTTATTATGCCTGACTAATTATCACCATTTGTTATGGTCACATCGGCTTATTAAAATTCCCAAGCTTAATATGATTGACCGATTCATTAGACGGAATGCCTGTCAAATTGAAAGCAATTTATGTCATTCTTATTTCACGCTTCGATATACCAATTTAATTTTCTACTTTAGTAATAAAATTGGTTAAATTTTCATTACACGGTCAACTCTTTACTTTCATTTGACATTTTATCAATCGTACGATGAAATGAAAATGCGATCAAATAAGCTCGGGTTTGTTTCCAACCTCTGAAAATATTAAAACCTCAATTTGGGAAACCATTATAACAATAACCACATAGATTAATGTCAAAGAGGAAAAAAACTAATCAAATTGCCAATTAAAAATCTAAAAACCCAGCTAAGTCAAAACTAGCAAAAATGAAACGAAATTCCAAAAAATTATTTAATTTCAAAAACAAACGGAGATTGGAAAAATTAGTTGAACACTTTTGTGTTTCGCCTATGACGAGGAAATCGTTGTTCACTTTTAAAACCGGGATTTGCCGTTTGGGGTTTTACTTTCAAAATTAATAAATTTAATATTTCATGTAAACGGATTAGATTATTTTGGGATTTCAAAAGACAGGAATAGCGAAATGGAGCTCTGTTTTTTTTAATAATCCATTCCCGTATCGAACTTCAACCAATTAGTAAAAAATCACGCACCCTAAGCTGATTTATTTCAAGAAGATTTTGGCATTTTAAAAATAAAGGGAATAATAATTTCAACCCGGAATTAAATCGAATACGAATTTTACATCAAATGCTTCAAAATATAGCTATCAGATGCTGAAAGAAAATAATCTACATTTGAAACTATAACAATTTCCATAAGCCGATTTATCAATTTACTGTGAAATGTCTATTGGCACAAATTGCCCGTAAATTCCAGAGAAATTCTACATTAAACTATCTTCAAAAATCTGTATAACATTTCACATCCAAGTGTACGAGCCCAATATGAACAAAAATTTCACTTATAGGGCAAAATCTTGTTTATCTTGCCAAAAATGGCCCAAATTCCACAATGACCCAAATCTCCATATCAAAAGCAGTATACGGGACTTCAGGACTACCTGGTTCCATGAATATCATCAGTTTCAATTCGAAACTTGGATCTTTAAGCAAACTAACCTTTCCCTACACTAGTTTCTTGTCTTGCATAATCTTACGGTAATTTTCGATCGTTTGGCTAAACAATTAAAACCGAGTAATTAGATGTCAAAAGGGACAGATATCCCTCGATATCATAACGGTTAGCCACGATCGATACTAAACCTTTAGAAAAAACAAATAAGCAAATTAAGGAACAATCACTCACGATCGGCTTGACAACACTCAAATAAACTCTTACTTTCACCCGAAAACTATATTTCAAGATTCGGAGTATCGGTCAACTTATCGACTGAGCTGATGCATCTCTTAGAGTCACATTGAGTATGAACTACCGAAAAGATAAATATCGTAAAAAACGAATATCCTTCGGTATCTAAATCAATCATACAAACGACCGCAATTACTTAGCAATGAAACGATCAGCTAATCTCACAATATTAGAAGATATGACAATAATTACGAACTGACGTACAATCTATGCCGTGTGGTGCATATCGTGCATCGGTATCACAACAATAGCTTTAATCGACACTAATCTTCATCTGTACAAATAATCTAGGTGGAGGTAATGTGGCGACCAAAAACATACTTTTGGCTCCACACAAATTGGTGGAACAACTATAAATCGCCACCTAGTTGTTTTATCACGTGTAACTAGTAAAAAACATAAAACATAGCTCGTTTTCAAATCGCCACCCATGTTGTTTACCACAATTTTTAATCTGTATGGCCACACTAGGAGTCATGATTCCAAGATACAATTTTGTTTCTTTCCCCTTTACCCATAAAACCGTTTTTATAGGTAAAGAGGAAAGAAACCAAGTTTGATCCCGGAATCATGACTCCTCGTGTGAACGCGCATGATAAACAAAATGTTAACAAAAATGAACAAGCAAGAAGACAACGGGAAAAATATTATACAACGGTTTTTCCAAAACGAAAGCAAAAAAGCAACACGACGAAATACGAATACAAAAAAAGTGAAACAAACAAATTTATTTTAATAAAAATTAATTTTACATTACATAATTCGAACTGCATCGTCTCAAGCAGACAACAAAGCAAGTCGCTACGCTACTTGCGCTCGTCCACACCAAGCCACACACAAGCCATCCGCCATATTATATGGCGGACAAATCTAAATAAAAATGTAATATATAAATAAATTAAATTAATAATAAACATAAATAAATAAATATTATAACAAACAATAATTTAGCGTTTATATTGGTTTATACAGGGTGTCCCAGAATTGGAAAATCAAACGGAACAGGGTGATAGGGGAACTCATTTCTAACAAAAATAGGCAAGTTTTTTCGGATTGTCGATGGTGCAAAAGTCATTCTACTTTTAGTGTTTTTTTAGTATTTTAAAAAAACCAAGAGTTCTTTTGTTGAGCTTTCTTTTTTAACGCGAACTAAAAGAGTGTGCTTTTTCAATAAAATCATTTTTATAAGCTGTATTATCCTCTGTCAAATAAAAACAATGATTTTGTTAAGTCTTATAGTTTCTCAAATTTTTTTGTTGTTGTGTAAGTGACGCCCGCGGGAAAACAATGAACTACAGAAATTTGATCAGAAAAATATGCTACACTAATCCAGATTTTAAAATGGTATCACACCGGTCTATTCACAGCAGAATGTTTTTCTTTTCAATTTTTTCACAAAGAAAGTCGTGTTTGTCAGAAATAAAACAAAATGATGAACACAAACAATGGTAAATTAAGTACACCAATTTTTCTAAGCAAATCTAGTAGTCAGAATTAAACAAAATTTGTGGTACAAAAAGAAAAACATTTTGTAATTCATATTAGTAGTTTCCTACCACAATACCAAATATAACAATACCCATAATACGAGGAGGTAATATACTCATGATTTTCATTTTCATTCATTCCCGCGCATCTGTCAAAAAAATTCAATATAATGGAAACCGTGAGTAAACAAAGCAGATTTATTTGCGCCTTATGCAAATTTTGAGTATTTCTAGGTGATATTAATAAAATGAATACACATATTTGTGCCACAGAAAAAATGTCTTTAATACAAACACTGCTGGAATATGTTCAAAACATCAAGAGCCGGATGACTTTATTTATACCAAACGCAATCTTCGTAGAGTATGGTTTAAAAGTAAAGTTACAATTGAAAAGAAATATAGTAGTTCTACCGCATATTTTTTGCCACTGCAAAAGGAGGCTGATTTGGTTGATCAAGGTATGGTATAAATTATGTACATATTATGACATTAATTAAAATTTGCATGCTTGTTTAAGCGCAACCGTAACTAACATCCATGAAGCCGATCCATCTGTAAGTGATCCACCAACAACGGCAAATGCATTCGATTTCTTAGATTACAAGAAGAAATCATTCATTTAAGACAAAAATGCTTCAAACAGGAACATGTTATTAAATCTATAAACCATATTTTCACAAACGGACAGTTAAAAAATGGAATGTCCTGAAAAGCGAAGCAAATGGGAAAAGGACAACATTGCTAATGCCATTACTATCCACACGTCAGGCCCACGATCATATCGATTGTTGCTTAAAAGAATATCCTCTCCCCGCCGTAATAACTTTAAAAAATGGTGTGCTAAAATTAAAATTTATCCAGGAATTATTCAATGCAGATTGAAAATTATGTAGAAAGTTGACATAACCGTTACTAAAGTTTGTATTCTTTCCTTCGACGAAATGAAGATAAAAGAAAAAATTGTTTACGATAAGACAAAAGATAAAACTTTAAAAAGTGCGAAATACGTTCAAGTCGCAATGATGTGTGGCTTTTATGGAAGTTGGAACCAGCCTATATACTAGGATTTCGACCAATGAATAACCAAAAATATTTTGTTTAAAAAGTACAAATTCGTAATAGCAATTATTTGCGATTTAGAAGGGTCGAACCAAGGTCTACTTAAAGAATTGAATACAACTGTAACAACACCTTATTTTCAAAATCCATCCAACGAATCGAAAAAAATCTACGTGTTCGCTGATGTACCACATCTTATCAAATTGCTGAGAAACAATTTCGTTGATCATGATGGTTTCGAAATTGATGGCGAAGTCATCAATAAAAGTATTATCGAGGAGTTATTTACCGAATCCAACGACAAATCGAATCTTAGCGTGGCATATAAGATATCGGCCACAAATTTGACAGTCAAAGGCGCAGGACGCCAATAATTTTATCGAACAAATGTCAGCAAATATGCTGAAAATGCGCGTGAACAGCAAATCAAATATTATGCCATTTGAAAAAGGTATAATGGATTATCTAAATTTCAACCGTTTTATATTAATTCATTTTAAATCTAAATATTCTAATGACCAACGCTTCCTTAAAATTGCTCCATGATGATTTAAAATCGCAATATGAAATGCCGTATTTATTGACGTACCATTTAAACGAAATGGATGGAATATTTTGGAAAACTTTTTTGGCTTTATTCGCGCAAAAGGTGGTTTGTATGCTCATTCAGATCGACTGGAATTTATGTACCGACTTAGATCATATATTCTGGGCAGAAATGAAGACAGTTTGTGGAACGATGGAAAAACGATGGTAGATGATACTCCAGACATTGAAATAGTCGACAGTTTAAGTAGTAATGTATATAGAACATTAACTTCTGAAATAATTATTCCTGAAGAAGCTGCCGAAGACTAATTACAAGCATTACACTATGATGCATTAGAGCAATTAGCTGGGTACATTTGCCATGAAATTAAAAATCCAGAGTTGGTGGTACATAATTCTGTAGTGAATACACATCAAGATTCTTCTTTCACGTGGACAAACCAATTAATTGAAGGTGGTCTCCAAAAACCAAACGACAAACTTTTGATGCATAAATGAAGGAACTAGAATCCATTTCAAATGAGTTTCAAAGCACCCTTACCATGTGCAATGTGCATAAAACCTTTTACCAGCTGACCATGAAAAAGGGATGCAATTTTGTCAATAAATGCTGCGTCGATGCCAATTAACAACATTTTTTGAAGTGACGAAACATATTTTAAAAGGGAGGGGATATTCAATATCCACAATTTGCACTACTGGGCCCGCGTAAGTCCGAAAGTAGTGGTTAAACGATTTTATCGCCAATTTGGAGTGCACATGTGGACGGAAATAGTCGCCAGATTTTTTTTTTATTTAATCTTTGCAATCTGTTCTAGAGCCGAAGCACTCCCAATTCTTTTCTTCCAACTCCCCAAAAAAGAATGTTAAACAAAAGAACTCTTGGTGTTGTTTAAATTAATTTTTTTTCGTGGGTACGATTTCACTAAAAAATACTAAAAGCGAAATAACTTTTGCAGCATGAACAGTTCGAAAAAACGTTACTTCGCTGTTTTTGTTGGAAATGAACTCCCATATCATCCTGTTACGTTTGATCGTCCAATTCTCGGACACCCTGTATAAATATTATAAAACAGCAAAAGCGTTATAAATTAAAACGAACGCAAATTTTGTTGAATGGTACAAACGATTAATAATTTAGTTTTTTGTGTATTCAAAATCAAAATCTTGTATAAGATTTAGTATGGTATGGTAACACTTAGAGGTGTATACCATAACCACTCGACCATCGAGTGGTATATCTGTATAAAGTATAATTCGAAAAAATGCGATTCTAACGATTCTCAATATCTTATTCAGTCATGCAATTTTTGGGCCAGCCCGGATAAGGTCGATTCAACCACATACCTACAATATATATTGTACATAAATGACAATTAAATCTTAACACATATTTGAGTCATGTTTTTTGGGTGAGGCCACAGCACTTTGGAAAATGATGTAGGTGCGAAATTTGATTTTCATGTGTGCTAATGATGTCATGTATTTTACGTGAGTGCAACCATTCGAGAATTTGATATCAAGTATCAACATTATCAATCTATGTATATAAATAATTAAAAATTTTAATTAATTAAATACCAGAAAAATAAAAATAAATAAAACATTTCACCAAACCCAAAAAAATTCCAATTTAATTAAAATTCTTTCGTTCTGAGTTTTTACTATAAATGGATAAAAACGAAAAAATTTTAATTATCAATTAAATCAAATTCATCAATTAAATTAAATTTATATATTTTGATCGATTCTAAAGAAAAATACCATATTTGGTTATTCATATAAGACATGAAACAGCTGTCTGCTTATACATATACACAAATGAATTATATATGAACGAATTAGTGACGCACTACCATTCTGTAGTCATTGAAATTGTCAGTTTAATAAAGACACTCTGGAAGTTATCGACCTCTGTAATTATATTCAATTAAAACTATTATTGTGTATATAATATTCCAACTATGTACTATGTAAGCGGCAATTAAAATCTAATTAAATTGTATGTGCATTTGTTGTTCTAACAACTAAAATGAATCATTATTTGGTTTGTGCGGTTGATATCAACTATCGAGCATACTTATAATTTCCCATGGAACAAACCATTATTGTGTGCGCCGCGATACTGGAATTAAATCGTGTGTGTAGAACATATGCAATTAACATCAACAGAGAATATTGTCATCACTATCGTAAAAATTAATTAATTACCTCGTTCGCCGAAAAAAAAACTCAAAATTAACTATCAAAATTTACTGTGTACTCTCGTCTTGTATATACGAGTATTTATTTGTAAGTTCTGTCTGTTCTGCTGTGTTTAGTATTTTTTATTATATGGAAACTATAAAAATCGTTCTCGACACTTTAAAATGATTTTATTATCGTGCAATAAAAAAGAAACACAGCAACAACAAGCACCGCGAAAAATTCGAGTGTGAATTTTAAATTTTGCGCTTTATCGCGTAGTTTTATTCACACAAGCCATACATTCATGAGGTAAATAATTGTCTGTGTATATGTGTGAATGCGCTGCATATGCTTTAAGGAAAATTCCAACAGATGTATCCGCGCCAAATTGTCTATCCCAAAGGTATATCGTGGCGAATTAGTCAAATCTAGCGCGAATTATATTCTTCATCCTATATACCGATAAAAATTGTATGTGCAACGCTTCACGTCACTTCTTATTAATTATCCTGAACGCTAAATTACTAAAACCAAAACTATACACAAACAAAACAAAAAAATTAAATACAATGCTGAAAACTAAACTCGCAATGTAATTACAATAATCGTTAAATCACATAGAATTCTTAAAATACTCGAATTTGAGCATCTATAGCCGAGAAGAATACGAAGACGACGAAGAAATCCAGAATAACATTCCAATTTCTGCTTATATACACTTTTTTTTTACAACAATAATCATTAAATTAATTGCCATTAAATTATCAAAACTTAAAATAAAAAAAATAATAGTAATAATAATAAGAAGAAGAAGAGCTACAACTACATTCATTCCATTTTTAGTACGTCTATAATCGCTTCTCTATGTCTATGGATGTATGAATTCCCCCTCCGATTCCAAATGGATCTTCGACATGAGAATTTTTTTCGTGTGTTTTTTTTTTTGGGAAGCATACCAAGCAAATGTATAAATCCGTAATATACACAAATAGACCAACAACAATTCTGGTATTCTAAAAGATATGGGAAGAGTGTAGAATAACACAAATAAGATATAAAATTTAAGTTAATCCAAAAATCATTAAAACGATTTTTTTTATATCGTCGACCGATTTCGTGAATACAGTTGATCAAAAAAAACCCTAAATTATTAACTAAAGTAGTTCAGCTAGGTCACATGACAGTAGTTTGTTACTCAAGTATACATATGAGACTAATTTTTTTTATCCTAAACAACCTTTTAGTATTTACCCTATAAACAAGTTTCAGTGCAACTTCCCGAAATAGAGAACCTAAATTCAAGATTGTTTTTTATGATTTCCAACAAAGTGCATGACATCTACGACGTCCACATTCTTGCTTGGCAAAGATAATTTACGTAACAGCAGCTTTTATCGCGTTACACAAATCTCAGATATTCATAAGATTCCGCCATTTTTTAAATGCGCTGTTTCAATTTTCTATTTCAATAGTTAATTTAATATACAGGAGCAGTATATTTTAAAAATTAATTATGTACATCGAAACTTGATTATCAGGGATCCTATTATCCGTAATCCTCCATTGTCCGTGAATTGTTTTACGCTCGCTTTTTTTTGAGGCATTCGTTTATCCGGAATTTCAATTAAATACACAGGAGAGCAAAAGAGTTGTTTGTCGCACGACCAAATTATTATTATTTTTATTGTTATGTTTTTCTCTATAGAACTGAAGAATTCGATACACCAGTATTTTTAATTATCCGGGAAGCCTCTGGTCCCAAAGGTCCCGGATAGTCCAGTTACGACTGTATTATATTTATGCTAAGTTAATGTAATCATATTTATATTAAACTTTCACAAATAGTTTCTTAATTTCGTTAAACAGATTTATTTAACACGGGTGTGTCACGAAATCCCGGTTTTCAAAATCCCCGGTTTTCAAAATCCTGGTTTAGTATAAAAATAATCCCAAATTTTAGGAACGGTTTGAATATTTAAAATTTGACATATGGGAAAATGGGACTTTTAATGTATATGAAACTAGCCCGATACTCAGCCCACAAAAAAAGTGATCAAAAAAAGTTTCACTATCGTGAAAGTTTACTATCCCAGCGCGAAAAAATATCACTATCGCATCAGTAAACAGTGTCATGATATAATGTCATGATAATTTATAACATTCAGCCCGAAATTTTAAAATTACGTTTATGTATTTTTAAGATATATTACTATTGCTTGGTAGCCTAGTCAGACCTAAACTCTTCATTTAAATGTAAGCTAGCCCGATATTCAGTTCAAAAAGCCCGTTAGCCATACAAAACTATAACTATCGAGAAAGTTTTGTATTCGAGCCCGAAATAATATCACTGTCGCGATAGTAAAATGTGTCATGGTAATTTGTTATGACATTTAGAGTATTCAGCCCGAAATTATAAAAATAGTTAAATACGTTAATTTTTAAATTATCCCTTCAATTGTTTGGAAACCGAGAAAGCCCAAGCCTAACCTGAAAAGACATTGCGGAAACTTAATTAGCGTTACAAGATTGAACACTATGAATCTACCAAGAACTTTCAGCCCGAAATTTTAACCCTAAAAGTCTTAACATAATTTTATAACATATCTTCTTACTCGTAGCAAGAGCCTCTTAGTCTCTGACATAGAACTGTTTCTATATTTTTAATTTTATTGTAAATAAACGTTTAATTATTTTAAAAAATTAATTCATTTATTAAAAAACATAAACTAAACAAATGACAGTTTAAAAAAAAATAGAGACTCACAGCCTCTCTCTCTCTTGTTAAGAGCTTTACGGTTAATTTGTTGTTCATAGAGATAGTCGTTTGAAGTTTTGTCTACAAACTGAGAGATTTCAAAAAAAAAATCTATCGGAACAACCGGGGTAAAGACGTTTGAATCTCGTCTCAGAGACGATTCACGAGAACTTGGAATATACCGCCGGATTCGATGAAATTTTGACTACAAACTGAGAAATTTGTAGAAAATTTCTGGCAACCCGAAAATTATGGGAAACACAATTTAACACAATCATAAAAGTGCGACAGACAATTGTTAGAAATGAATTCAGAGAAGAATAATTGTAATACAAACAATTTTAGACGGGAACAATTCTACACTGAACATCACCAAAAAATCAAATTTTGACTTTAGACAAATATTACGTATTATTTTATTCAAAATACGAACAAATGTCTAAATTTTATAAAAAATTTGACATTAGGATTGTATCTTAACAGTTTTTCAAGACAATACAACTAATTTTTCCGGGAAAATTTGCAATTTTTTTAGGAAAATTTTGACATTTTTTCATAATTTTTTTTACTTAGCTTGAAATAAAATTTGACACTTGAAGAATTGTATAAATTCTGGAAAAGCGGGGATTTGGGGCCAGCCTCCATCCTTTGCAGCACCCATCCTTTAAGGTATACAACGAATTAAAATTACAATAAAAAAAATTTATATTTACAAAAGTTGATTTTTTTAACATTTGTGGCACTATCAGAAGAAGCGATAAGAGCAATGAAAAATCTTTGATCTGTGTCTGCGAGGATGACGAAGCAATTATTATTAACAAAATAACAAAAAATATTGAAAAAATAAACAGTGGAAAATTTTGTTTCGATGAATTGTGTTTTCGATGAATTGTATTTTACAAAATAGTTTTCACGCACATTTGGTTATTGTAAAATTATAGTTTTCATATTTATTTTTCGATGAATTGTTATTGGCACAATTGTTTGTCGAAGAATTTTTGGGGAATCAAAATTCTATTTGGAACTATCTAGATATAGACGGTTGAATCTCAACACTCAGGTGAGTTTCTCTGCTAATCATTTAGTTTGTATAGCCAAAACTTCAACGAATCCGGCGGTATATGCCAAGTGCTCGTGAGTTGCCTGTGAGAGGATTCAATCTGCTGTATCCAGTAAGGATTTTTCAGGAAGTATTCTAGTTTTGTAGCCAAGATTTTAACGAATCCTATTGTATAAGTGAAGTGGTCGTGAATCGTTTGTAAGGCGATATTCAAACGACTATATATCCAGATAATTCCAGGTAGAATTTTTCTGAAATTCTATCGGTTTCTGGTCTTTAGCAATTCCGATGATATACATAGGTCAAGTGCTCGTGAATCGTTTATGAGGTGAGATATAATAGAATATACTCCAATTAATATCCGATATAATTTTTCTCAAGCTGAATTTAGTTCCCATAATTCCGCTGAAAACATTTTAGAATGTTTTTTGATATTTCAACAGTAATAAAATTTTTTTTTATTATTTTTATCAAAATTTAGAAGCCACGATTAGTTCGATATTTATTTAATACACATATTTATTTAATAGTTATAATTTGCGTGTAACACAAATTTACTTTATAGTTATAATTTGCTTATATTTTGTGTCATGACAGAAGTTGTATTGCCATAAGTAAAAAATTAAAATTTCGGGCTGAAAATTCGGCCTAGCTTGACGAAGGAGGACTTTTAAATGATTTTTTGACAAAATTCAAAAATGAGTTTACGATAAAGTTCTAGAAAATGGCTAATAGCGATGGAATTTGGCCATTTCTTAATAGATTTTGTTGAAATTCCATACGTGAAATAGTTTTTCTGAGATCGATTTAAAATATTGTATTTCAAAATGTTGCACTAACAAAATATTCCTCATTTTTTAATCTTGGAACTACAAAATGTGACAGTTACAAAATGTTGCAAGTATTAATCTTGCAATTAAAAAATCTTGCATAACAAAATGGCGCTATTATTTTTCTTTTTAGTATAGGTGTCATTAATAGATTCTATATAATCCGCTCCTACGTGCGGCACGCAGTACGACATATTTGCTGATCTCGGCTCGTACGCCCTTCGAATTCGACTAATTCTAGAGAGGGTGTCAATATATGGCACTGTTGTTGTAATTTAACAAAAAAAAAATGTGAGTTCAGTTTTTTCCGACTCCAATAAAATAGCACCGACTCCCGTCTCTGACTTCGCAGCCTTTGTTTTTTCTAGTAAATTTTTGGGCGATATTTCTTATTTTTATGTTAAAATATTATTAGTCCAACATGTCCAATCCCATCATATCCGGTTAAGAAATTACAGAGTTCCGTCCCAGATGCCCATATTTCATTTCCAAAAATCATTTAAGAATCCAAATTCCATCCAACTTACCCAATCCCATCATAATCGGTTATGAATTTACCGAGTTGTGCCCCAGGTGGCCATATTCCAGAACTTCTTTCAAAAATCATTTAAGAATCCTATTTCCATCTAACATACCAAATTTCATCCTAGTCGGTGAAGGAAATACAGAGTTCAGTACGAACGGAAAACATTAAAATGGAGGTGCTTCCTCCTCCACCGCGAGCGATGCGTCACATTTCCTACTCATCGTAACGAATACTTTGATCCTTGAGCTATCGAGAGGTGTAAGTAAATTTTGGATGTAGATGATAGGTAAATAGCTACAGCGTAAAACTGTATCTACATATTTCGTTATCATCAGTTTTTTGGATTGCCGCCCTATGAAATCAAAAATAAAGACGTGTTCACGTCAAAACGCGGTGGCAACCCGAAAACTATAATTTCTGTCACGTATGAACTGTCAGCCCAAAAAACTGCACATCAGGACTTTTTAATGATGTCAGCCTAAAAAACAAAAATATTTTTCGTTAGATTTTTGAAGTAAGCCCAATTTTTCTTTTTACCTTGACAGTAACAGTTGTCTTGGCAGTTATGTCGAATACACTCAGCCCAAAATCTAAATTTTCATAGTTACAGCAACCATTGTAACAATCTACAATAAATATAAAACAGCCAAGAAGCAATTCTTAATATTTTTAAATGGTTCATAAAAATATTATTTTCAAGGAACAATAATATTTGGCCTCGAGTTTCAAAGACAGACATAGTCCAAAATTACCGATTTCTGGGTTTAAACTAAATTTTATATGTTTGTTTACTATCTTTCAAAATATGTAAGCGTCTCTTAAGATAATCCACGTTTTCGCAATTTTCATTTGTTTTTTTTAAATATACAAATAATACTATACATAAATACGTTGCTCCGCAAAAACTAATAAGTTCGATAAAGAAATTAAGTTTTTAGCGATTGACCTCACTACAATTTTCGGGTAGTTTTGGTTCTAGTCTTGATAAGTAAAAATTTTCAGGAGCTTATAATGAGATTGTTATATCGAGAATGGCCCATATTCAGCCGCTTTAAGAACAACCATATTATCTTGGTGGAAGTTGTGATTTTGGGTATTGGTCATCGGTCTCACTATGATTTTTTTGGTTTCTAAGGCTTAAAATACAACTTACCAAAATTTTGATAAAAACTCTTGGTTGTGTCAAAAATCTTCATTCCTGCTTAAATTTCAGAAAACCTACAATGGCAACTTTTCTGAAAAACTAACTAAATTTTTTGGAATCTAATAATTATTCGTTGGTTTTCGTAAATTTGTTGCATTTCAACACTGCAAAAATTAAAACGCCTTCTACGAAAGTTGCCATACTCCCTAAACTGATTTTCGCCAAATTATGGAAAAATAGAGACTTAAAACGACTGGTAACGTAAATAGTTTAAAACCGATCAGACAATTTGTCTGAAAAACTATTTATCTTAAATTTTGGACCAATTTCGTAGCAAATTATAATTTGAATAATTTTTTTTATAATGATTTTTTGAAATATTTGGGGAAAATTATAAAAATCGAGAAAGTTTTAATTAGGAGTTGCTGCCAATTTCTGTATGAGTAATATCCTTATCAATCAATCCGTCTGGGGTGTAGAGGGACGATATTGCGTTTCAAATTTAATTTAGAATCTTTAAATTCATATAGTTGTTTCACTAAACTTAGAGACAGAACTATTCGATAATCATTATAAGACTGATGTCTAATACCCAAAATGTCAACTTGCACCAAATAGGATGGCTGTTTTACCGTGGCTGAATATGAGCCATTTTCAGTATGAGGATCCCATTACAACCTCCTGAAACTTTCTACTCGTAAAGGCTAGAACTAGCACTATCCGAAAATCATAGTGAGGCCGATGGCCAATGCCTAAAATCTCAACTACCACCAAGATATTATGGTATTGCCAACCATAAAAATTATAATTTTGTGGGCCAGCATTTTTTTGGCCAACTTCATAAACGTATGTTCGGAGGAATGTCGAAGAGAAAATGACCGGGAGTATTAGCGAGGAGGGTAGGAGGTATAGCTTAGAAAATGCATATAGTGGGGAATTATTGTGATCCGATGTCATTTCAGTAAATTAACACCTTATAACCAACACAAGAGCCTCTCCAAAGTTATGATTTGCTTGAAATGTTGTATATTTTTATGAAGAAGTATTTTCCTAACAAAATAATTAACTTTTGCAATAACCCGAGAAATTCACGGCAAATGCGCGAATGTCAAGTATTTCTACTTAAAAATTCATCACAAAATGACTACGACAATACATGATATAAATATAAATTTATATTCGGGGAATTGGAGATCAGGAGGGTTTCTGTTTCCAATATAATACCCAATCTTTTTCTTTTTTTATTGTGATAATTATATTATTAAAAATTAATTTAACCCTTTGAATGCCAACATGGCTTTTAGAGAATTAGCTAAAAGTGCCACGCTGCTATAAAGGAACATAGAAATTTAAAAATATATACAAGATTTGTTCTTTTTGACACTTGAAGAATTGTATAAATTGTGGAAAAGTGGGGTTTGCGGCAGCCTCCATCCTCTAAGTTATACAACGAATTAAAATTACATTAAATAAAATTTTATATTTACAAGTTGATTTTTTAAATATTTGTGGCACTATCAAAAGAAGCAATAAGAGCGATAAAAACTCTTTGATCTATGTCTGGCTGTCTGGTAAGCAAGGTTAACGAAGCAATTATTATTAATAAAAATAAATAAATAAAAAGTAGTTTGTTAATTTAAAATTTCAATTTTAATTTATTCAAAATCGAATTTATCGTCAATTTGTTCTTCATCTTCATTTTAATTTGTATTAAGGTTCGATCCTCGTCAGGAGTTTCATTCACACACATTTGACTAAAGACGGACACACATATACGGTCATTGAGTCTAATACGCTAATATTTATATAATTAAACAAAAGACAATTGGGCTAGCATAATTCCCCACTTTGCGTTAGTTACTATGAATAAATAAAGGGCACTATTTGGTTTGTGCAATCCGCCCGTGGTATTTCAGAAATTGATAAATAATGTTTTTAGAGATTTGGTACAACACAATATCGCTTGTCTACATGAATGACCCGGTTATACTTGCCAAGGACGAGATGGAAACATTTTGCTATTAAAAGAACCTTTAACGGTAGCTGAAGAAAATAGTTTAGAGATAAAATAAAAAAAAATGTACAGTTATTTGCAGTAACATAGAATATCTGAGAAATGAGAAAGCAGGGGCGTGTGAAACCTTTGACGAGGAAAACTTTGGTTATCATTAGATTTCCTGAACCGAAAAATTTGAAAGAAGTGCTAAGTTTTTTCAGTATAATCGGACATTTTCGATATTTTTTGGAAAGTTGTGCGCTTATACCAAACCTCAACTCATAAGAAAAGGATTTCAGCAAATCTATAAAGACGCATTCGAACGGTTGAAACAAGCGTTGATCAGTAGGCCGGTGCTAATAATTTATTCGGAGGTACTAAGTCCTAAAACTACATTAAATCCATTGGATAATTAATACTTTCTTTAAAAAAAAAAAAACTCCATAGTCTGTGTTTTGACAATGTTTAATTGTCACCGACTGCGAAGCTTTCAAATGCAATAAAAGGGAATTCTACTAGGATTTATGGATGTACGCTACCGTTTCAACATAGTTCGATTTCAAACTGGAACATCGAAATGGAACGTAGATGTTCGACCTATTTTCCAAATATTAGAATCAGTATGCATATCTCGATTATATAACTAAACACAATTATTTGTTTAAAATAGAACAAGGGACGAACGTTTTGGTAGTTCCGAGAGCAAAACAGAAAGAAGTAATACAGAATTATCATGAACAAGGAAATTTTTGGGGTTCGAAAAAATGCGTGACTTGACTTAATGATCGAAATATGGGGAAAAAGGCATGCTAAATTCAAACTCAGAAGGCGATACTCTACTGGCAACATAAAATATCGATCCTATGCTGAGTGACAGCAAAGACAAAAAGTGGATCAATATCTTTTTGGTAATTGACAACTTCTCAAAGTGTATGGCTTTGCCTAACGAAGACATCGACAGCAAAAGAAGTACTATAAGATCTAGAACTGCAAAAATAGCAATTTGGATTCCGCTCACATAGTATGGGACCGAGCGACATGTTTTATATCGGCGGATATCAATCATTCTTTGATTACAGCGGGTAAGACATCCGGTAACGGAAAGAAACTCAAACCAAATTATCATACCAGCCCTAACCAAACTAAGTCGGGACAATCTTGATAAGTGGTACATACAATTGCTTCGCATTCTAAAGATCGATCGGAATGGCTCCGTTTAAGCTACTAATAGGCGTAAAAATAAGAACACCAGAAGAATTGTGTAGAAGAATTTCAGTAGCTTACAAAATTACCTAGACTTTTTGTTGTTGTGTAGGACAAATGTGAATTATCAAAAAACCAGTGTTTTCAAGTGCCACTAAAACACTATTGCTTTGGCATTTTTCTGGTACGAGTAGATATTTATACTTTATTACAATTTTCAAAACCGTCCTTACTTTTATCTTATTAGTTACTTTTGTTTGAATTTTTTAAAAGTATTTCACACTTTTCACTTCACTTTAACAGTTCCATAGGCATGTGGCACCATTGGGTGAGTTACTCTCGATCAAAATGTATACGAAAATTAATCAATTTTAGATTTGTTTTCGATCAAATTTTATATTATGATCATGAAATAATATCGCCATTAATTTTGTTTCCGGAAACAAAACGACAAATTTTCAAAATTGTGCCATTAATCTTCCTAGGATAGGGCAATTTGCAGAATAATAAATTTTACTTAAAATGTTCCCTTTCTATATAATTCATGGTTTTCAAGCTAAAATAAAAATTATAACATTTTTCAGATACCGCTATAGCAACCAGGGTTTGTATGATTTAAATCAGTTGATTTAAATCAATTGATTTAATCAGATTTAAATATCTTGAATTAAATTAAAAAAATCATTCATAATAATTGAAAATTTATATAAAAATATATTTAAATAAAATAAAATAATTCAAAATTAAACAATGGCAACACTAAAATTCTATTTCTGAATCAAATTGGGGCTAACTTCTTTTCTATTTTTGACATTTTGCACATTACCGCCGCCAAAACGTATTCTCTATAAATCAATGTTAAGAAAATAGCAGATAATCATAAACTAAAAATTAATTAAAATAGATAGAGAGAGATAAAAATTTTGTGAGTTTGAAGAGAGAGATAAAAATTTTGTGAGTTTGAAATATTGTTACATATTTATTATTTCTCATCTTCTTTTCAGAGTTGTTTTACTTAAACCATAATAATGTCTAGGTAGTGGTCGGAAACGTGACCAAATTTGGCATGAATGTTTATTGAACTTCCTAAAGCGCCAAATAAAACAGGATGTCGAGCTGCTTGCAAATCTTGTAACAAAGAAATGCAAGGGATTGTAGAAAGGATGGAAACGCATTATGAGTTATGTGAAATGGCAAAAGCTAAATCTGCAGAACCGCTACACAATGTTGAATCATCGAAAATCAAAAATTCCAGCAGTGCAATACATAGCTTTGTTGTTAGAACCTCAGCAGGAGATAAACGAAAGTTTGAGTTGCAAGTGTCTAGGTAATTTTATGCAACAAATTCTGCCTTCCATAAAGCTGAGTGTTGAATTCAAAAATTTGTGTGAAATGTTACATCCAGGTTATCGACCACCAAACGAGAGAGCTTTGGCAAACGACTTCTAGACGCAGTGTACTCTAGTGAACAAGATCATTGTAAAATATTATTAAAAGATAAATTTATTTGTTTGGCGGTAGATGGTTGGTCTAATATTAATAACTCTGCTATTATTTGTACTTGCGTTATTCGCGATAATTATGTAATTTTAGTCGATACAAAAGACACTTCAGGTCATAAACATGACGCAACTTATTTAACAACAATTGTAAGGGAAATTATTGAGAAAACGGAAAGTACATATATGGCAAAAAAGAGAACTTCTGTGGCGAATGAAGCAAACATTATATGTTTTGGTTATTCAGCGCATTTCTTATATTTATTATCCCACGACTTAAGTAAAGAATAAGATAAAACACAATATCAAATATTAAGAGTTGTAAAATATTTGCGAAACCACCAACTACCGAAAAGCTGGTATACAGAGGCAGGTGGTACTTCATTAGCTTTACCTAGTGAGGTTCACTCGAATACCTTAAATGCAACCTTACAGCCTTACACCAAAAATTGGCCGATGTTGATTCGTGTTTGCGACGAACATAAAGCAGAAATTGAAAAAGAAATAATTTCCATTGTGCAAAACATATCAATAAAACGAAAATGTGAAGAGATGGTCAAATTATTTAATCCTATCGCTGTTGCTTTGGATAAAATACAAAGTAATAGTTGTAAAATTGCTGAAGGTGTAACATTTTGGAAAGTGCTCGAAAACGAATTATCGACCGTTTTGACCACAGTACACATAATAGAGGTGATATATTCATTGGCCCATGCCACACGAGCATTTTTTTGTATTTTGGCATTTTTTTTCTACCAATGTTTTGTTCTGCTCTCTCTTAAATAAAATTTTAACTAAAATGAGTCAAAAATGTCCTTGAAATATTTTTTATTTCATTTATGTTTGAGTTGTGTGGTTGAACAGAAAATTTGTTTAAGTCGCAATTAAAACTTGTGTCATAGGTAAACGGGGAAAGAAACGAAGAAAAATGCGGCATTTTTTTTTTACGTGTGGCATGGGCCATTGGTTCTATTTTGGAAAAGCTATGGAAAATTTTCAATATGGCGAAAGTTAGAGACCTATCCTATGCAAAAAACGAAAACTAAATAAAATAATTACATAAATAAATGTATTTGAATTAAATAAATTTTTTATTTATTGAAAGTAATTTCTATTTTTTAAGCTTTACTAGGCGTGTACATATGCATACGTATACATATTATTATAAAAAGGTCTCTATGTTCCGCCGTTGTTGTTTGATAGATGCGCAATATATTACCTTCATTATGTGTACTGTGCGTTTTGACCAGTCCAAAACAAAAAACCTATTTTTTAAATCGTTATATATAATATGGCGTTAAACGAAATAGATTTTGCGTCCGTCTTACTTTCTCCATCGAATATAGGCTTGCTCAGTTCCGATGAAAAGAACGTTGGTTTAAGTTTTATTGAACGTGAATTGTCTGAACAATTTCTGTCGATGTATTTGAAATTCCAAAGAGAAATCGAACCATTCTGTGGGGCTATTCGAAATGCAAATGTCATTAAATCCATGACCGCCTTTGAATGGTGGAAATCCTTTGTCGCCTTGAACCCGAATATAATTTAACCTGTGGATTACAATAAAATTAATCAATTAGTAACAGCTGTAGCATCATCAGCTGGGGTCGAGAGAATTTTTGCATCATTTGGCCAAGTACACACAAAACTACGAAATAAATTGGGGATTGAAAAGGCGGCCAAATTAACGTTCTTATACAGACAGTTGAATCAGGCCAAATAATGATGATTATAATTCTTGAAGTTGTGAATTTATGAATAATCTTTTTTTAATTAATTTCTAATCATTTTTTATTGATCTCTATATGCTATTGTTTATATTTTATGTTTTACTTTTTAATATATGGGTTGTATATTTTTGTAGTATTTACTTGAATTTGAAACTTTTCTGTGATTTATGAATTCTGCAATTTAATAAAACTATTGTTTTGAATCTAATTTTGTTTGTATATTATTCAGATTTTTTGATTTAAATCGATTTAAATCAAATAAATCGATTTTTTTGATTTTTTTTAATAAAAATCAAAAAAATACAAACCCTGATAGCAACTGACTGAGAACATTAGATTATCTATAGGTTTTTGAATTTTTGAAATAAATTTTAAGCATGATCTTAGTTGATATATCGAACCAATAACCAGTACTATTTAATTTATATGTACTTAGTATACTAATGCATTATTAACATCGATAATCAAATATATATACTCCTTTCTTGCACAATTCTGATTAACGTCATTCTCTGGTGAAACTTACCTTTCTCGCCTCACTTTTATAAGGTTGGTTATTATAATACATAAACAACACATAGATTCGCGTCACATATCACTTACTAATGAATGACATTTCAATGACATGTGAAAATGAGCAATCAACTTTTAGTGCGGCACGACGCGGCGGCAATATCTTTTACAGTCTATTATATTTCTGTACACAATATTTAGTAGTGTATCCAACCAATAAAATCCATCTATCGATCAATCGAATGCTAGATAGCCATCAATTATTAATGTACGTTATATATTTCTTAGTCAACAACTTAATTATATATAAGAAGTAGCAAACAAGACACCGCGCAATCCCAAACGAATTTTGTTTTACCTGCAAATAGAACAACAACAAAAAAAACATGTAATTATCAATCAAAAATTAATTAAAACTATTTGGCGTCGATGTATAAACATAAAAAAAACATATAAAACAACATAGTTAGTAGCCAAAGACAACAAACACAAAAAATTTATGTTTAGAAGTTAGTACACATAAGAAAACATAATTTTCTACGATTAAACATAAATACAACAACAAATCGGCTCATAATTTTCCTTTATGTATAACGTAAATACATAAACCGCACACGATATTGCGGCAGCAACAACAACAAAAGGTTCAATAACTCAGTATTTCGCGAGAGAGATTATCTATTTTCCAACCGTACGACGGCATAATTCACAATCTCTCAACCAGTTTCGCGGTGATTTTGTTGTTGTACATGTACGTATATATAAAATGCACTCGACTCGTTCTTATCAAAATCAAAATAAGAAATAAAATTCTTAATGTTAGAAGTGCACTCGTCGTGGTATACTTACTTTAAAAGATTTATAATATTTGCTTATGTGAAATCTTAAAGAAGTTGTAAACACTTTGTTTATATTTCCCGGCAAAATTTTTATGTATTGTTTGTGTATTTGGATGATAAGCGCGAAACGGAAGTTTACGTAGAGAGGTGGGAAATTTGCCAAATTTGATCGCATTGCATATACATAGATACCAAAAATGTATGTGTTAGTTCCCAGTAAGGGCGGGACTTGACTATATGTTACGTATGATGGCCCTAATGTAACAACTGTAAAATAGCAGTGACATTTTTAAATTTCAGTTGTAGAATGGGCAAAAACTGTTTAAAAAAGACTAAGTCAAATTGCTTACACCTTATACGAACTTATCACATTTCCAAAATCATAAAAGTATTATCTTAAAACGACCATTCACCAGAAAATAAAGTTAATCAAAAATGGTAATTTATTGATATCAACTGAAATTGAATTCCTTACTTTTAATAAATAGTACTCTTAGATTGCAAAAATCAGAAAGTTATTACGCAATCCAGAATACATGAGCGGAAATTTTTTGTGCGGTTCAGAGCTTCGTAACTTTGTTGCAAAGGAAACACTTATTCCATTTATGACTGCGGTCCAAATCAAGATTATTTTGTGTATACTGACTTATTTGAAAATGTATAGTCACCTCGTAAGGAGGCTTATTATAGCGTTATCAAACTTATTTGGAACTTCCTTCTTTCAGCTGATGTAAAATAAAATTTTCGCTGGTCTTAAAAATTTAACAAAAATTATACCGTGAGAAATTACGTCATGTTGAATTATTGTTTTTTTTATAACTTCATGTCAAAATATTTTTTATGTGAATTTGTGTAACAACAAATAAAAATAATTAATGAAATGTCAAACATTTAGCTTACTTTCGTACCTGCAGATATAAAAACAGTAAAAATATGAAGAGTTAAACAGAGACATCTGTATTCTAATGAGAAAAATACCAATTTAACCCCACACCCCACCCCATTTTACATCATTTTTATTTTCGTTTTCGCTTGCGTCATTTTTACAACCTTTTATTAACTTCACATCATGTCTGTCTGTCAGAGTGGAATCTTGCAAACGATTTTTCACTTACTCCCCATTTACCTAGAGCTATGAAATTTTGCAATCATGTATCTAAGAAGTGACAATACATGATTCAATCATAGTAAAACCTTAAACTTTTCGTGTAAAATTAGAGCGATATCTAATTATCCATATAAAGTCTCACATACACACAAATTTCATAGCCAACTTTGTCTGTATGTGATCAAATTTATATGCAGCGATTTGATGGTTTGAAGTTCAATCCTAATGGCCGCCTTAGTTTTTTTTGAGTTTTGTTTCATTTTATTATACATTCTAGCAGTAAGAATATTCAAATTAAATAATTTAGTTTAAAAAAAAAACATTTTACGAACGATACATTTGAAAAATAAATTTCTAATAGTTTATAGGGGCTCTTGCTCCTTTAACTGGGTTACTGATGGAGTGGACTTTCACCAACCCTATACTCGTGGGATAAAACATGAAACGAAACAAACAAACAAACTCTGAAGCCGAGTTCATTGTTGTATTCATTCCGTTCGTTGTGTTTTTTTGTAAGGGATTTGTCGCAAATGACGTTTTAATTCTTCGGTATTTTTTTCATCAAGTTGATCTATCTTCAACTTTTTACCGAAGGAACATGGCAAGAAAGAGACGACATGATATATAATAGTAAAAACAAACAGACACTTTTTCGATATTTTTATTTTGTAATCAAGTACTTACGTTGTTCATTTTGTGTTTTGATGTTTTGTTTATGAATTTTTCATTATTTTTGTTTATGGAAAACCCCAAAACTACAAAACGCCAAACTACAAAAGTCAAAATTTCGTTTTTTCGGCGATAGGTGAAACAAAATTGTTCTGTAATTTGTTCATCAACAATGAACCCAAAAAATAATAGTGCAGAAAAAATACCGAACGAATCGAACGGAACGAACACAACGAACTACAACAATGAATTCGCCTTGAGGGTAGTGGAAAGGAAGGAAGTAGAAAGCGAGATGGAAGCAGCACAGTGCGGTCGAAGGAAACTTCAACGCAACGGAAAAAACATTAGGATAAAAAAAAAGAGAATCATCTAAAAATGCTAGCGAATGAAGATCAGGATGCTAAACGTGTAAGACTTGAGAAAAATGGTAGCTGTAGAAAAAATGAATCAATTGATCAACATGAAGCACGCTTAGACAAATATCGCCAACACATGTCACAGGTTCGAGCAGTTGAAACACCAGAGCAACGTGAAGCTCGTTTAAAGCAAGATAGGCAGAAGCATTCACAGGTTTGTGCATCGGAAACACCAGAGCAACGTGAATCTCGATTATGACTCAACGTCACTCACAAGTTTAAGCCGCTGAAACACCTGAACAACGTGAAGCTCGTTTGGAAAGAGACAAGCAACGACTTGCAGTAGTGTTTAATGCAAGCATCGAGGCATTCAAACAAGCCATCAACACATTCTGCAACATCATTTGCGAAGTGTGTACAAAGCGATGCTATCCAAATCAAGTCGCCAAGTGGAATGCCAGCATAATAACAGCGCCACACTTGCCTGCTGAATTTTCTTGCAAACAACAGCTAGCCTTGTCTCATCGATGCAAGACACACCTCACAAGCAACAAGGATGCACCTCCATTGAAAGCATATTGGAGTAATCTCAATCCCGGTGCAATTCCTAATGTTATTCGAGTGTTATCACAGGCCAAATCCATGCATTCGCTAAAATGGTCAAATTCACTGGACTCTTTGCACAATATGGATTTTCGTCTTTGCTCAAGACAACTTTGAAGTAACTGAGAAACTTCCAGCAATGTTGCCTAGATTTTCACTCAGAAAAAAGATTACTACCAAATACTTAGTTAAATTAATTTGGTTGTTTTAACACAAAATTCTGACACACCAAAAAATTTACATATAAAATGAATACACTTATAATATAAATATAATTCCGTACGAATTTTTAATAGATCTTATATTAATTTAGCTTATAAACAAATGTTATAAAATATTGTATAAAATTTATATTACTCCATATAAATATTTTGATAGGTCACTGGTATAAATTTGATAAATCAACGTATAAATATCTGTATACTACAAAATATAAAGTTTATCCGTTAAATGTTAATTTTCGTTTATAAGGGATTAGTATTAAATTTATATAAATTAGTTATAGAAAATATCAATCTGGTTATTGTATAAAATTTTGTTGGTTTAGTATAGAAAATTGGGAATTCTATATGCTAGAATTGAACTTAGTTTTCAATACTAATGAAGTTTAAGATACATTCATTCAAATAAATAAAACAATTTTAGATTATTTTTTAAAATCGACATATTTATCAAAATCATATTATTTTTTTAAGTGTTATGTTTATATAATTTTACTTACAAAAGTGTACAAGAGGTACGATTAAATTAAGTGTAAAGTAGTTTATATGCTACTATTTAATATAATATAATATGTTTATTTGTTTTTCGCAACACGGTAGAGTCGTAACTTCTGTTGAATTTAAAATGTTTCAAATATAATTTATTTACGGTCCCTGTTTATTGAAATATGAACGCTATTCAATATAGTGAAAAACTCCAGTATTTTATCAAAATATAAATAAAACAAATTTTTCTTTTAAATGTTTTAATTCTTTAAAATTAAATAATTTTGAGTACATATACATAAATTGGAAAACAATTAAAATTTGGTTAAATTACCATTATTTATAATCTTATCTTTTATTCTTTGAGGCATGCTACAAATTCAAATATTGATCATATTGCAAATTTGATCACTATTTCTCCATATTTTTCAATATTTTTTTTAGGGTGGACACTGTAGGATTGATGGTTTTATATACGTTGGACTTAAGTAAGGCCTAACAATGCCGGATAGGGCTTAAATCCGGAGAATTGCCAGGCCAAGAGAGGATATTAATATTTTGATTAAGGAGGACCTTGTTTTTCTATATTTTTTTTTTCTAAAAAAAGAAAACATTAATTAACATGATGCAGTGGATTTATTGTCCTTGTAAGGTCAATTAATACTCCTCTTTTCATTAACGCACACACACACCCATTCACAAACTCACACAATTACAGTAGTACGTTGCAAGCTCCATCTCAACCTGCACACTGACATGAACCTTTTCTATTAATTTTGTGGTATGACAAGGAGCACCACTTTGCATACGAGTGTAAGAGTATTGGCCTTGAGGTAGCAACCTGATATATGAAAACAAGACGTCTGTTAACACCTTTTTATATTGTTCTTTCCTCATGGTTTCCTCTTCGAAGCATATTGGACCTGGCCCATCTCCAAGAATGCAGCACCATAGCATTACTGATGGTGGAAGTTTTATGCTCCTAACTACGCTCTCTCTCTCTCTCTCTCTCTCTCTCTCTCTCACTAGCCACATTTCATGAGGGATCTTAACTACGCAGTTCTCCCTAAACTTCTCTCTTGGTCTCCTTCTGACGAACTCAGGCGATTCTGTAACGGCCACTAGCCTGCATTCGGCACTAGATATAACCTATAAATTAAAAGAAAACTTTAATTTCGGATTTTTTTTATTTAATTTTTTAACATATAGTACATAATGTTAAAAATTCGATTTACCTTCTTCCAGTCGTCTATTGTCCAGCGCTTATGAAGTTCATCCTAAATAAAACGTTTTTTCCGCATTTTGCAGCGAGTCTGGGTTTCTTTGCTGGACGCCTGCATTTTAAATTATTTTCATATAGCCCTCGTCACAATGTCATCGCTGTAATACTTATCCCTTCTTCACTAAGGTGCTCTTGTAAAGCACGCTCGTCATTGCTCTGCGCTTTTTTAAGGCCGATTGAATAATTTTCCGATCTGTTCTGGGTGATGTTTTCCTAATCCCTTTACAGTTTCTTCTCCTGGTCTCATAAAATGAACCCCCAGATTGAAGAATCATTGTCAACATACTTACTGATGCGCAACAAACTTTTTTTTATTTTTGCGCGCTCTCGCGGTATGAATGCCTTTTTTGTTTTTAATAATGCTCCGATAGCATGTTTTTTTCACAGTTAAGGTCTTTTTATCAACCCATTTTTGAAAATAATTGTCTCAAGCTAGACTTTCCAAAAATACACACTCACAGTTTAACTTAAACACAAGTTTTTTAACTAAATGATAAAAATCATTTAACGCATCACTTCACAGTCACACAATTTCTAAACTCCTTGTCAAACCGCGCGTCAAACACAAAATGAGAGGATAAACTAAAAGTAAATTATGCATGCTGTTGATCTCTTGAGGCCTTTTCTGGTAATAATTTTAACCGCGCGTCAAACACAAAATGAGAGGATAAACTAAAAGTAAATTATGCATGCTGTTGATCTCTTGAGGCCTTTTCTGGTAATAATTTTATTGCGACCTTTTAAGAATGTGGTAAAATAATCTTAAAACAAAAAGAGATGTGATCCCAAATGCATTTTATTACTTTGAATATTTTAAAATATAAAACAATAACAGAAATTAGGAATTTCCAAAACACTAATAATGTCCATAATCCAATGAACAGGAACTTTAGTATTGACTGTGCCATAGCTTGTCAAACGAAAGACAACTAAATACTTTTGAGATAAAAATCCAGTATCACATTCTCTAAAATTATAAACTTTATTTCATAAAATTCGTTATGGTTATCGGCATCACTTTTTGGTGATGAGGCTACGAATAATCCAGGGCGATAGTGTGTATTATAATTAATCCAGTCAAGAATCCATCCAATCAAGAATTATTTTCTTGAATAAATTCTTTACTAAGTAAAGTGTTTTTCTCATTTTTCGCTTTTCTTTCTAGATTTAAATTTTTTTGTAAGAGTTGAAAACTTCGAATTGCTAAGCTTCTGCAAACTTTTTTAAAACTCCTTAGTTTTTTATTTAAATTTTTAAAATATTGGTGAAATGACTCACACGTTTCTTTTATTCCCATTTTTATATACATGGTTTACATTATATCAACACTTGATATTAGATAATTATTCGATTTATTATTATGATATTTCACTATACAATTAACAAATTATATTTATTAACACTATTAACTACTTCATAAATCTACAATAAAACTTAAACACACTTCTACTCACTACACGATATTCACAGAACTGAAAAAAAAAAATCAAACGATCCTTACAGTATAAAAATCCCGTTTTTAACCAAAATTATTCGTTTTTCTATTAATTTTATAAGACTAATCGTATAAAACTAAATTTGTATATGATAAATATATTAATTTCATACCAATCAAGGTATAAGAGTGTAGTTTTATACTGTAGGTTATAAAAAGCATACAAACGGAAGTATAGAAATTGTTTGTATACCATGAATTTGTATAAAATATATTACAGAATGATATAAACGAATTATATAGGTTCAATATTTATAATTTTTATATAGTATTTCATATAAATATATATTATCTGAATAAAAATATAAATAAATTTATAGAATATCCGAAAATTTTTTAGTGTGAGATAAACCAAGTCTCTTGTTTAAATTAGAAAGTTGGTATTTTCTTACTTGGTTACTACAAAAAGTGAGTGAAATTTGAGTTACCAGGATGTTGGTACGTAGTTTTGTTTAATTTAACCAAAAAAAATTTGTTAGGTGAACAATATTCTTGTTATAACTAACCAAATATTTTGGTTTATCTTAATTAGTTATTTTGACCTATAAGTTTTGTCATATAAACTAAGACTTAAATTCTAGCGAATCAATAAAATTCGCTAAATCATTGTGATTATACTTTGAATGTAAGTTCAAAGTATTTTCATTATTTTTGTAGTTTGATCACTGCATTCTAATGAGACGCTCTAATTTTTTAATGTAAAGAATTCAATGTTTCATTAGTTCGAAATCAAACTTCCAACGTGTTGGTTTGGTAACCCCACCTTGATGTAATGTGTTTAACCTTAAATGTTTGCAACATTTACCGCCATTTTTGTTACAATTACTAAGAAAATTTGGTAGAATTAAACTAGTAAAATAATAATAACTAATTATTAGTAAAATAATTTTTTCCCTTGGTTAATTTAATAAAATAGTTAGTCACTGTTACCAATTATTTTCCATTTCTATCCATTAAATTAACCATATGTTTTTGGTCGGCGATCGATCGTCGTACGAGAAAGACGCGTTTTTGTCTTTCTCTGTATAGAAAATTGAAACTTAAATTTTTTTTTCTGTTTTAAATAAATAAATAAATAATATTTTATATATAAAAGTTATTAAAATTAAATATTAAATATATAATATAAAGTGTTAATAAATTGGTGTTAGTAAATTGAAACGTGAATTAACGTGAAAGTGTCTAGGTTGTTATGACGGGTTGTTTTGTTATTTGTGTGATGCACTGACGCAGCAATGGTGAACGCATCACAAGCTAAGTGCTTTTGTGTTTCATATTTTTATTTATACTTTGTTTAGTTTATATTTTGTTTAATTTTTATTTTTTGTAAAAAATTTATATAAATTTTAATTTTATTAATGTAAATATTTTTTAATATACGCATTTGTGATGTGTCGTATCGTTTGCGATTGTGTGTGTGTGTATGGATATATGTACGTACATTCACGTAGTTTAGTTTAGTCAAATAAGACAAAAAGGATGAAAATAAAAATACTCTTCTGTTGCTTGTCATTCATTTTCCGTTCATTTTTAAATGAATTTTTTATGCTAATTTCTCTTCGCTCTTGAATAGTAAAATGAATTTTCAGAAATGTTATGCAGTAGAAAACGAATAGTGTCTAATGAGCGAATAATGAGAAACTAAAAAGGTTGATCTTATTTTTTGTGTTAGCGAACGGGATCTACTGCTCTTTTGGTTTTACTTTTCTATTCTAATAAGAAAGCGAAAATTCATTGTAGTTACTGATTGGATAAAATGTATTGTTGCCTGTATTGAACGATCGAATAGAGAATACATATCATTTCTTTCTACTTTATTCTTGATAAGTGAATAGTAAAACAAAATATTTTTTGTTCTTTTACATATTTCTTGTTGATCAGTTTTACAAATAATGCATTAATTCCGTGAAAGATTTGCTGACAGCAATTTTTTTACTGATAATACGCAAAAGAAAAACTTTAAAATTTCATAAGAGTGACAAAGAACAGAAATATTTTTTATTTCATTTTATAGTAAAATTTTATATATATATATGTATGTATATGTGTGTGTATGTGTGTAGATATGTATGTATATGTGTATATATATATAAATATTCATGACTTTTTTGTAGATTGATTTAAAGGGATGAGACCTCATATGTGTTACGGCATGGCAAAGGGAAAATGGTTTTTAATTTTTTATTTCCATTTGTAATGACAATTAAATCTTTGATGTGATATCCTTCAGCCTTTTAATGTTGACTGTTTTTTTAAAATTGCTTAATGCTGGCACTATTTTATCTAAAAGAATTTCTGGCTCAATAATATTTCTCGAAACAGGTTCGTCTTTGCATGGGAATGATATATACGAATATCGATTGATTTGAATTCTAAATCCTAATCAACGACCTGCTCATGTACCAATTGTGTAAAAAGCCTTCCGCGTGGTTCTATTTTCCGTTCGTGTCATCACCTCACATAAATCATGATCGATTTGTTTGATTGAGACAATATACTGCGGAAGATTCGTGTCATCACCTCACATAAATCATGATCGTTTTGTTTGATTGAGACAATATACTGCGGAAGATGCATAAAATCATTTTTGGGCTTAATTGGAATTCTAGCAAATCGCAATTCTAGCAATTAGCATTAATTTGGGAGAGGCTTAGTTCGGCTGGGTCATCTGTCAACTGGTTGTTTTGACGTGTAAATGGAGAAATAGGAAAATTCCTTGGCCGATTATTTTCGGATTTATTTTGTTGAAAAATCCAGTACTTCACCCGGGATTTATGTTGAAATCCCGATTCAGCTCAACATATCAGATTCAAACATGATTAGTTAAGACATTGCTTAGCACGGCCGAACTCCAGAACTTCTCTAAAATCCATTTTTACATTCATATTTAATTCTGCTTACCTGATTTGACAATAATTGGTCGGGGTATGGCCAAGTTCCATTCAGAATTATCGAATTTTAGAACTTTATCAAAATCAAAAAGACACATTAAAATCCCAATACAAGTTGATCCTAATTTATTAGAATCCTAGCCCAGCTCTACAATCTGAACTGGAAAATTTCGGTTGGAAACGGCATGTTTCATTCATTATAGCTGAATCCGAAAATTTCGTCAAATTCGGCTTTGCACCCGAATTTGATCATCATTTGTTTTGAGTTTGCTTAGTTCCATTGAACATGCTACAGTGCCAATCCAATTCTGCGTACCATATTTAACAGTTATTGGTTGAGGAATAGTAAAGTTCTATTGAGCATGATATAAATATCCTGTGCACTATAATTATACTTTGCAATTAATGGAATATTCTCTTCTTTGGTGAACAAAACTAATAAAATATTTGAAATTTTTGAATTAAATTAAAATTGTTTGAAATATCCTATCAGGTAGTTAATCTGGTATTGAATAACATTGATATTTTTCCGGGAACCATTGCCTTTGGGATGCCTTACATATAAAAATTGTTGTTTTTTTTTTTTTTTTTTTTTTTTTTTTCTCGATTTAAGGGTTAAATACTAATGAATTTTAGACTAAGTTTGATATAATTTAAATAATTATGGATACAGGAAATCCTTTTGTAAGTCGTGGAATTGCAGGAGGATTAAATTAATAAATGTTTATATTATTTAGGAAGCCGGAAAATATTAATTTAGAATTAAATTTCAGGAAATCTACAGACGTGAAATAATATTTCTTTGAAATATTAATTGTTGATTGTGTAGATTAGAATGGTGTTGTCATTGCATTAATAACTATCGACTTTATTTAAGGGTCTGCAACTGGGTCGATTTAATCAATTAAATTTTGCATTAATTTACAATTACATTTCAGGAAATTTCCAGATGTACGTGAAATAATACAAATTTTTTCTCAGGTTGCTGATTTAGAGAACTACTGTTGAAGACCAATACCATCGTTATCCATTAAACCTATTAAACCTTTATCCTTCCTTAGTAGATTAGTATTGTGCTGTCTTTGTGTTACTAACTATCGGCTATACCTAGGTGTCTGTAACCGGGCCGATTCTGTCCCACTTAACTAACCTATCCAATCCTTCGGTTTTGTTATATGTAAAAAAGAGTGTACGGTGGGCCCGGCGTCACCCGGGAGCTCCTGTGTAAGAACTTGGTCGTGCATTCAGAATCAATCAATCAATCAATCAATTAAATTAACCATATGTTTTTGGTTATAATAACTAAGTTATAAATTGAACAAGCAGGATTTGGTTGTTTTAAATTAAAATTTTATTCAACTAAGATCTTGTTCATTTTTTAACTAAGAAATTTGGTTGATCGAAAATCACCAAGATTTTGGCAAAATAGACTCAGATTTTTGTTTCTTTTGACCCAAGTTTTTCTCTGAGTGTTCGAGCAATGCTGGTATAGTGGTTGTCACTGAGCGATTGGAGAACTTCGACATGACGCGCAAGTTCTCAGTATATCGTGACAGAATCATCAGTGCATTTCGGTGGCTGGTTGAAAATATTCCGCTTTACAAAGATGTCATAATTGATAAAAATGATGTGATAAATGAACACGACATTGTTAGACAAGCTGAGCCAGAACCATCAGAAGAGCATGCAGAACAGCAAGAAATAAGTTAATACATGCCAATTAGTGAAACTGGTCGAATATTGAGAGCATCATGGCATCAAGGAATACAAGAAGTCTTCACATCAGGCTACGCAGGTATTCAGTGCTGTGCTATGGTATTGGCAAACATCATGCGAGCGTTCATACTTCCACCAAGATCCACCAAAGACTGGTTATACTACGAATATATCCAACGAATAACCAAGTATTCGCACACAACCAAAGCGTACTTGAACACTTCAGATCAAAGGGTGGCATAACAATATACACGGTATGAGCAAAAGATCACCTCGTAGATGTCACACGTAAGATAGATAACCTTGATCTGAGTAAAGTCATACCAGCTGACATCAACCAGACTGGAGGTCTGCCAAAAGAGCTTGAGATATTCGTAGGTGCTAAAGTTATGCTACGATCTAGCATCGATTTATCGAAAGGCTTAGTAAATTGTGCTATTGGTTTCATCGTTATCAACTACACGACTTGAAATCCTGTATTTCAAAACCGTTTTCAAAATTCTGTATTCCAAAATGTCTTATTTTAATAAATTCCGTAAAAACCTCAAAATACCGTATTTTAATTAAGTTAAAATAAAATTAATTAATTATTACCGATAACATTAAAAGTAGTCCGTGAAATATAAGATTGTAAATTACCGAATTTTGTAAAACAGGATTTTGAAAAACGTGATTTTCAGCCCGTAACGACCAAAACGTGTTAAAGGAAATACGAAAAACAATAGCATTATAGAAAAAGTGTGTAAAAAATACTTTACAGTCAAGGACCTTGTATAAAACGTCACCTCTACACGGCTTGAAAAATATGAAACTACACACAAACCGATGATGCAATAATACCACACATACAATTAAAAAAATCTAAAACAACAAATTAACTGTTATATCTATTTGTGTTAAAAGAGTGAAGAGATGATTAATTATAACACAGTTTAGTTATAACACAGCCAATCAAAGGAGATATTTCATTTGAACCAAGAAAATAAAACAAAATTTATTTCTGATAATTCCAATGTCATCGTTAGGATTTTTTGTTAAATTGCGTATCCGTATACTATTTACAAAAACTGTACACGGAGTTTGAATTTTTACGTTTCCAAACGATGAAATATCTCTTTTAGGTTGTCTCTGGTTATAATAATGTCGTTGCCTCAGTCGAAATCTCATAGTGAATTTTTGCAAACAAAATCCAATGAAGACCAAAATAAAGTTTTTCAACTTCTTGTTTGGTCTTCGTTGGATTTGGGAGGCAGGGAAATCAGTAAACCGGAAACCTGGTCCGAAATACAACTTTATCGAATAGTCGAATGTGTGCTAGACTAAAGGCAGAAACGCAAGGCAGCATTGCAAAATCGTATAGTGCTTTAGCCAGAAAATATGAAACCAACCATTCTAATATCAAAAAGTATTTGGAAAAAATGATCATCAGACGGACGAGCAAAAAATCCTCTCCTAGTCAAACCGATTGGCGGAAAAAAGTGATAAAAAGCGATTGAAGCTGCTTTCCCAAAATGTCTTTGCTGCATAAACAAACTATAAGTGTGTCATCAACGACGAGTCATATTTCACTCTGGAAGAGAATGAATTGAAACAAAAGTCAGACTACGAGCCTGCAGGACATCCTGCACCAGAAAGTATCAAATTTATTATCAAGTGAACTTATTTGATTTTTTTCAAGATGGCTTCGTAAAATAAAGCTCGAGCTTCACTCCTCAAATGGAGGAGTGATATTTTGTGGCTAACACTCGACATTCTTTTACCACGAATATACAAATATCTGGAATACACGAAAACTTAAACTTACCGAACTTTTGGCCCCGGTAACAAAGTGGTCAACATGCTTGCTCCAGTGACCGGAGGTCCCGGATTCGATTCCCGGTGGTGACAAGGAAACAATTTCACGGCTGGTTTTAGGATCAATGAATTAAGCGCTCATTATGCGAAATGAAAATATAATTATGAAACCTCATTTGAGGCGGCCTAGAACAAGGTCAGCCCCTTCTTTGTCGTTTTTCGAAAATACCAAACTTCCAACATCATTGCAAAATTGAAAAAGTTTTTTTTTATCAAAACTCGTCATTTCCGATAAAATTAAAAAAAAAATTATCTGAACAAATTTGTATTGAACCTTAATTTACAATCTTTTTGGTTCTAATCATTTCGTCGTAAATGTTAAAGACTTTCAAAATTCACTAGATCTCCCAGTTTGTGAAAATAGCCGAAGTATGAAGTTCAACCCATCTGTTTTTTTGTCAAAAGCGTCATTTACTCTGAAGAAACTTTAGAGTTAGAATCTTTTAAATCATAGCCGTTTTTTGCAAAAAACGAGAAAGTACCTTACAACCTGAAATGTCGTAATCAATCAACATTGATCATCATCAACTGACATTTCAGATTGTTAGGAACCATTAATTCAATTATGAATTACATTAATAAAAATGATTAGGCCGTTTACACACATATTCATTCCCCTTTGAGCATATTACAGCTAATTTATAAGACAATGCGAGGTTCTGAGCAACAAAGGTTGCAAACACAAATTGCCGGTTCCCTGAATTAAAAAAGGCTGAAATTAAAAAGGTTGACTTAAAAATAGTGTTTTTATATGAAAATAGACCGGAAAGGTTCTGAACCGAAACTCTATAAGCATTTTTGTTGCCTATAAAGATGTGATGTGTGATTTGCGTATTTCAAATATCACACCCAGCCACATCCACCTAACCCCATATTCACCCAGCCCAACCGACCCCAATCTACATACCATAACTCAACCGGCTCCAATCAACCGCAAACCACCACCTAAACATTATTACCACCCACTATCAAATTCAAACCCCTAAAACCCAATTCACTCGCACCACCTTATACCGCACCACCCATATCATCATCCTTTCACATCTCCATACTCACTCCCACACACACCCACACAAACCCTCATCCATCAAATCCCAATTCCCGCACCAAACCCAAAATACCCCATCCCACCCGCCCCCTCCACCTCCCATACCACCACTTCTACCACCCCTATAACCAGAAAACCCACACAAACCTACATCCGCACGATATATATATTTTTATTCCACATTCACGTGCTCTATGAAACCAAAATAGAATAAAAATAAAAATAAAAATTCTATCAATCTTAAGGAGGGGGTCAACAAAACCCTACGTACCTCCGAACACCCTGAACACAGAAATGTCCAAATCAATAGGGCACTTTCCCATGGATTGCTTAAACTTTTACTGAAAAAATTAAGTTGATATCTCTATCCGTTCTCAAGTTATCGTAGACACAGACGGACAGACGGCAAACCGAAACCATATAGCATTTTTTTTAACAAAAATGCTTAAAAATGGGACCTTTTTTAAGTCATGTAAATTTGCAAATTTAAGTTTGTTTTATATTTTCAAAAGCATTAGTTGCAATAATTGAATGGTTTGGACTTACATGTCTAATAGAGAGTACCATTAGTCAATTTTAAAATTCAAAAAACAATTTAATAAAAACGCCATTTTTAATTCAGCGAGCCCAAATTGCCCTTATAATTTTTCATGTAATTTTTGCTTAAGCTTTCCTTATTTTCGTGTGTCTTCATCGTGAAATAATCAGCTCAATACTATCAGCTTCCGATCCATAATTTAACATTTGGGTTTACCAACTACGTGAAATGTAAGCTTTGAGTTCTTATACGGAAACAATAACTTTTAAAATTATTAGGTTCAGTTTTAGCGCAAATTTTAACATACGGAAGGGACGACCTTTGACTTTTATATCGAAACCAAACGTGATCGCGGTTACGATACTTTAAGTTTCAGGGGAAAATTCATTTAAATCTTAAATATACGGTTTAAATAAAATGAATCAGGATGATATAGCGCCAATCTCAACATACGGTCACGATACTCGCGGTTCCTGGAAACAATTAGTTTAAACCAATAATTCAAATATACACTAAATGGACCATACACATCTAAGCCCATTGCGTCAATCTCAAGCAATGTCTTACCTTTTCAAAAATATTTTGAGATTATTTTAAACATTTACGTACTAAACATTTTTATTTTGGAATGGGATGAATTCCTAAAATAACTTCACACACTTACCGATATTTTTAAATATTTTTGATCTGATGGTGAGATGGCTTGTGAATGATATTGTAGTAAATTTGCATATGCAGTGAATAGTACAGCAACTACCACGCGATTTCGAGAAATGGCTTAGCTACATTCTAATTTATAATTTACGAAAACCATAATCGACACGTATACTAGAGTAGCATATCCCTTTTTCGACCAAGAAACAAAAATTGGCTCAACTTAAGTTCAAACCACACAAACGTGTGAGTAAAAAATCATAGTATGTAATGGCGTTTTGATAAAAAATGTCGGTTCATTTGAAGTACAACCAACACAATTGTGTGTATAGTTATAGTGTTTTATTCGGACGGAAATAAGTTAAAAAGGAATTCACAAATGTGTAAGTTGGTTGAAAACACATACCAAAATAAATTTTTGACATGGTACTTTTGGCCTACCCGCACAATTGTGTTAGTAAAACACAAAAGGGATATATTCTAGCATTTCACCTAGTTTTATTCCAATCCGAAAAATCCGATTCCGTCCGATTCAATCCGATTCCAATAGAAAATTCAATTTTCCATAAATGCAATTAGAATTTAAAATTTACAATTTTAAAATTAAATTTTATAGAACCACACATCCAAATGCCATCTTGGCTTTCAATTTTCATCATACAAATTCTGTTTCATCCGGTAGATAGAAAAATGATGTAGTTCTATTTTAATTAACTGTTTTTCAGACTCAAGTCCAAAACTATTATTTGAATTTCATTTCCATGAAATAACCCGAGTTGCATGCAAAACTTCCATTCAAATTAAATTAATCATTCGATGAATTATTTATGTAAGACATCTTGAAATTTCCGTTTTGTTAATACAACCCGAGTTTCACTACAACTGTAAGTATTGACTTTTCGATTTTCCAATAATATAAAAATCCAATCTAAACTAATTAAGAAGACTATTAACCTATCGTTTTTATTCGAATCATCGTTTCAACGATTTCAAATCAGTAAAATAGTTTTTTTTTCAATCTGAATGTCTGTTAGCTGTTACCATCATGTTTAGTGAAATCTTCGCCAGTTGATTTAAAAATTCAAGTCAAGTAATATAACTCGAATGAAAAAGGACCAGGAAAAAATAAGCGTCCATATTGATAATAAATTGATGATTCTTTCGGTAAAATAAAAATATCATGACCTGAACAAAATGAATACCGCTTACAATAAAAAGCCTATATCTGTGTAATTGTTCAAGAAAACAATAATCACAGCTATCAGACAATTTTAATCTGGAAAAGCACATGAAAAATTGCGGTGTCCACAAACCTTTTCGTGCGGCCGCAGATTTTTGTGTAATTTGGGTCGAAACAACCAAAAACTCGAAAAAAAAAATGTGTTCAAAAAAGTGTAATCATTGCAATCTACATTCTGCCGATATCTCGCCGATACCCACACCACCGAAATAAACATCGCCGAAAGCCACCTATGATATGGATATAGAAACTCGAGCATCAGCAAAGTGTAAGTTTGCTTTAGCGGTGTTTGTGATGAAGATGTGACCAATATAAGTCCATCTTAGTTAGTTGCCTCAGATTTTGATAAAAGCAATATAATTATTAGAACTAGTTGTCTAGAAGATTCCACATCGCTGACACTCGTATTGCAACACAAACGTCGCCGACAATGACGTCACTAGCAAGGATTTTAAGCGACACGTTTAAAATATACAACTAGTTCACCGACAAGCCATTTTGCCGACATAACCACATCGTTGAAACTCAAATCGCCCAACCACATACACAACCAGTCGATCTGCCACTTCGGCGACACCCACATCGCTGAAGGCTACATATGATATGAATATAGGAATTCGAGAATAGGCAAAGTGTAGGTTTATCATAGCGGTGTTGATGACCTAGATGTGAGCCACATAAATACATCTTGGCCATCGTCGTCAAAATCAGTGACATCGCCGACACTCACATTGCTGACATCATTTACTGAAAATTTGTACGACTTGGGTCGAATGCTTTATTGTGTTCAATGTTCCATTTAGAAATTGACGTTTTGTATGCTTTTTTTAGTATGATCGCGCTCCTTTTGATAGTGGAACGAATCAATGCGGGATCACAGTGTTATTATTCCGAAAGTATTTTGCGCCGCATTAGTTATGGCTGACTGTGCACCGGGTCACTCCTTTTATGTGGTTCATTGATATTACTGTTTTTGACTAGAGGGTAGCTGGTTGGTAACTTTGCGGTGATATTTGTTATGTGCAAGCATAGTATTTCCAGCGAACAATCTTTTATTGAAAATGTGTACTTTGAGAATCCTCTTCTGTGGGGGAAATTAACTCGATACAACTAAGTTATATCGGAGTGAAGTTTCTGCCAAAATAACAAAATATACACTGTGACCTATAAGTACTTAGAATTGAAAAAACACTCAAATATTGAACTTTCATAATAATATCTGAAATTTTTTGATAAACACAAATATTTTTACACTATAAGTAGCAAACATTTAAGTTTTGTGCAAAATTTTGAGTGAATTTTATAAAATGAAATTTTTTACAACAAAACACACTAAGAATCGCACAGAGATGATCGAAGTGTTTTTTATCTCGGCCCCTACGGATCGCACAGGGATGATCGAAGTGGTTCTGAACTAGTGATTGATGAAAGAAACAAATCTTATTTATCCACATGCTCTGAGATTTTTGTTATTCGAGACAAAACATCATTGAATGTAATAAGAAGATTCTTAAATATTTGGAAATATCTAAGTCGGTTCGCAATTAGATTCCGTCGATTTGATTTTTCTGTTTAGAAACCAATCCTTTTAGAAAGTTGTTTGATATTTCATAAAATTTCTAATTTTAAGTGATTTTAACTTGTTAAATGGTAGTTTGAGTATGTTTTGAAATATAAAATTTTGTTACGACTGTATTGTCTTAACAAGACATTTTTTTTTGTAAATTTGTTTCTATTCTCAACGGTTTATTGCGTCCGAGTTTTTCGCTGTGTGAACGTGGTGTCTTGGTGGATGGATTCTTGTGTGTTTTCTTCTGTTATGTTGGCAACGGAACGAAAATGGTAGAGAAAGAGAGAACAATGCGCATCGAGTGTGTGCAAAGTAAAACGTTTTGAAAAAAATGTTTTTTTTTTGTATGTCTCTCTTTTGTACCAACGAAAATTTGGTATAAAGGAGAGACAGAGAAGAGAGATGCATTTTCTTCTAAAACGTTTTACGAGCTGTGCGACGCTCGAATATTTTTTTTGTTTTGGATTCGAGTTTGTGATTTTTGTAAACACATTCGAGTTGTGATTTTTAAATATTAGATTCAATTTTTGGTTTTTGAGTGAATTTTACCACACGGAGTATTGGTATTTTGGTCAGTGTTCCAAAAGTTTTTTCATGACATTATTATTTTTTGCATAAATTGAGTGTTTGAAATATATTTAGAAAATATATAATAAATAAAATTGCTTATGTATAATATAAAATAAAACTAATTAATTTTTTTTTTGCAAAGTGTTAATTTATAAAATAAATTGAAAACATATAAAATATTGTAGTGAATAGAAAAAAAAAATATTTTGTTAAGTTTTATTATGCACTTCATGAAACGTCATAGATTTATCATTACGTATATTTCTCATATATAAATATATTATGTATATTTATATATTATATTATAATAGAAAATAATAAAATAATTGTGTTAAATAAAAATGAATTATAGAGTTTTGTTTGAGGAATGATTATTGGTATCTCATGACAAAATAATTATTTACATGAAAGTAGTTCGCCATTTTGTAGTAACCGCAGTGCAACGGGAAGGTGGATTTTTCGGGTTTGTGCGAGCCAACGCCCAGTATTGTATTTTTGGCGGCCAGTCGAGGCCAAAGATTTTCGGCGGTACCACGTCCAACGTAACGGGTAGCCAACCGGCTATTCATATTTTCGGTTTAAGGCGGAAGTACGCCAACTAAGTGCCACAACAAATACAACGGTAAAAATTATTTACGGGTGGTCAGTTGAGGCCATCTCGTTAATCCAACGTTTACGGAGGCCAGTTGAGGCCAGCCGGGATATTTTATTTGATATCGGGGAGAGGCCCCGCAACGAGTTTCGGGTGGCCAGTTGAGGCCACTCTGTTTATTTTGGTATCGGGGAGAGGCCCCGCAACATTACGGTAGCCAACCGGCTATTGTATTTTTTATCGGTGGTCTGCCGCAACGCAACGGCACCAAGGCCGCAACCCAATTTTTTATCGGGGAGAGGCCCCGCAACCATAACGGTCGCGCAAGGCCGCACCAGTATTTTTTTTGTAATTTAAGGTACCATTTTTTATTTTTATTTTTATTTTTTTTTGATTTTTTTATTTTTTTTATATTTTTTTATATATATTATATTAAATTTAAAAATTTTGTAATCGAGCGCCGCACAGCGGGTGCGCGCTCGGTACGTATTGCTCTCTCTCTCTCTCTCGTTCTCGCTTATCATGGTGCGGGTGGAGGGGGAAGTTGTTTCCTTTCGTTGTTTGTTTTTTTTTTTTTTCGGCGAATAAAATGAATTACTAAATTTTTCGGTTGAGTATGATGGGAGCGGAGACTCCCTCTGTGTCGGTGCAGTGTTGATTGCGGTCCCTTGGTGCCCGCATCCAATTTCGTAACCAGGGCTCGACCTTGTTTGAGTTCGAATGGATGCGCGCACCAAGGCACCTCTTTCCCTTTTATAATTGTTAAGTTGTTCGTTCCTCAGGTTCCGGCCGACGAATTTCGGCGGAACATTCGGGTTATTATTATTTATTATTTGCGTTTTATTTTATTTAACTTTCTGTATGATCACGGTGTAAGCCAGGAGCCATGCATGCCTCAAACCCCACGACCCTTCGCACTTCTCCCTGAGAACGTAGCCGGCAAAAATCACCGTGGAGGCCTCTGCATGCGCTTAGTGAAATCTGCAGGTTGGCAGTAGCCAGCCTGTAACAATTTTTAAAATTTATAAATATTTGTGATTATTTGTAAAATTTTCAAATATCATGACATCAAAACCGATGAATAACCGATCGGGCCGGGATAAATAATTTCAAATGTTTAAGAATTTTCATATTACACTCAATGATTTTTTGGCTCAACTAATAAAATTTTTAGAGATTTCCGAGCATGTGGATAAATAAGATCTGTTTCATACATCAATTACTAGTTCAGAACCACTTTGAACATCTCTGTGCGATCCGTAGGAGCCGAGATAAAAAAAATCAAATGTTTAAGAATTTTCATATTACACTCAATGATGTTTTGGCTCAACTAATAAAAATCTCAGAGATTTCCGAGCATGTGGATACATAAGATTTGTTTTATACATCAATTACTAGTTCAGAACCACTTTGATCATCTCTGTGCGATCCGTAGGGGCCGAGATAATAAAAATCAAATGTTTAAGAATTTTCATATTACACTCAATGATGTTCTGTCTCGAATAAGAGAAATGTCAACTAATAAAAATCTCAGAGATTTCCGAGCATGTGGATAAATATGATTTGTTTCTTATATCAATTACTAGTTCAGAACCACTTCGATCATCTCTGTGCGATCCGTAGGGGCCGAGATAAATAATTTCAAATGTTTAAGAATTTTCATATTACACTCAATGATTTTTTGGCTCAACTAATAAAAATCTCAGAGATTTCCGAGCATGTGGATAAATATGATTTGTTTCTTACATCAATTACTAGTTCAGAACCACTTCGATCATCTCTGTGCGATCCGTAGGGGCCGAGATAAATGATTTCAAATGTTTAAGAATTTTCATATTACACTCAATGATTTTTTGGCTCAACTAATAAAAATCTCAGAGATTTCCGAGCATGTGAATAAATAATAGTTGTTTCTTACATCAATTACTAGTTCAGAACCACTTCGATCATCTCTGTGCGATCCGTAGGGGCCGAGATAATAAAAATCAAATGTTTAAGAATTTTCATATTACACTCAATGATGTTCTGTCTCGAATAACAGAAATGTCAACTAATAAAAATCTCAGAGGTTTCCGAGCATGTGGATAAATATGATTTGTTTCTTACATCAATTACTAGTTCAGAACCACTTCGATCATCTGTGTGCGATCGGTAGGGGCCGAGATAAATAATTTCAAATGTTTAAGAATTTGCATATTACACTCAATGATGTTCTGTCTCGAATAACAAAAATGTCAGATTTCCGAGCATGTGGATAAATAAGATTTGTTTCTTACATCAATTACTAGTTCAGATACACTTCGATCATCTTAGCGATTCTTAGCGTGTTTTGTTGTAAAAAATTTCATTTTATAAAATTCACTCAAAATTTTGCACAAAACTTAAATGTTTGCTACTTATAGTGTAAAAATATTTGTGTTTATCAAAAAATTTCATATATTATTATGAAAGTTCAATATTTGAGTGTTTTTTCAATTCTAAGTACTTATAGGTTACAGTGTATAGTTTGTTATTTTGGCAGAAACTTCACTCCGATCTAAGTTATATTCAATATTACAGCTGCGAGCAAATGTAAATATTAGGCACCTCTTTTGTTTGTCATTGTCTTAACAATTAGTGGTTGAATATGCGTTTTATGGTTTTATGGCTTTACTATTGAAATAAAAAAACACAGAAATAAGAAATAACAAATATTTATGACACCCAGCTGTGTTTTAAGACGGTATTTTTTCGAATTTGCTATTTTACGTTTAGAGTTTTAGTTTGTTATCAGTGCTTGCAGTGAACATACACGTGTTGTAATCAATTATTGCTACCATATTTGTAAAGAATAACATTTATCGCGTTAATTATGCCTAAAAAAACTGAACTTAGTGCAGAACATCGCCTAAAAATTCAGATTTTGCATGAACAAGGCATGTCTCAAGTGAAAATAGCCCGAGAAGTGAATTGCTTGCGTTGTGCAGTGCAATATGCCCATGAAAATAAGCCAAAAACAGGCAGAAGAAAAATAACTTCAGATCTTGAAGGCCGATTGTTAATTAGGCAGTCCCTACAGGATCCCAAGAAAACTGCTTACGCCTGGCTGCAGCTTTATCTGAAGCAAAAGACAAATCAGTGAGCGTGCATACTGTGCGAAGAAGGCTTGTTAAAGCTAGATTAAAAGGTTGCAAGGCAAGGAAGAAGCCATGGCTGTCGGAGCACAATAAGAAAAATCGGTTGGAGTGGCCCTTAAATATAGAGATCAGATGAATCTAATTTTGAGGTATTATTATTTACTTTATATATTACATGAAAACATGTCAATGTCTTTGAAATCACGCTCTGCAAGGAAAATAATTAAATCTTAAACTAAATCTTTTTTTTTTCTTTTTGCATAGTTGTTTGGAACATCTGGTATGACTTATGTCAGGCGAAGAGTGGGGGAAGAATACAACCCAGAATGTGTGGTGCCAACTGTTAAACATGGAGGGGGCTCAATCATGATCTGGGGTTGTATGGCTGCCGATGGAGTGGGCAAAATGGTATTGCGTGAGGGGCGAATGAACAGTGCGAAATACACTGAAGTTCTTGAAACAGCTCTAGCGCCATCGATAACGCAAATTTTCGACGGTAAAAACACCGACGGCGTAAAATTCCAACAAGACAACGCCACTTGCCACAAATCAGCACACACCATGACATGGATGGCTCAAAACGGAATCGACCTTTTGGACTGGCCGCCACAATCACCAGACCTCAATCCGATTGAACACATTTGGTCCATTTTAAAGAAAAACATCCGAAAACACAATATAAATAATAAGCAATCGCTATTGGCCGCGTTAAAGCATGAGTGGAAACAAATATCTCAAGAAGAATGTTTTAAGCTGGTAGAGTCAATGCCGAGAAGAGTGGCAGCTGTCATTAAATCGAAAGGTGGGCCGACAAAATATTAATTATTTTATTAAAATAAATCATAATCACATACACATATTCAGTTTTATTTACATTCCCTATGCTAAATCACCCTAAAACTGGCAGTACTTTAGGGTGCCTAACACTTTTGCTCGTAGCTGTATCAGTTCATTACGCATTAAGGTTGTAACGATGATTTTAAAATGAAGGGATGTTATTACAGAAATCTTCTATCTCAACATGTAAATTTTCTTCGTTGGATGCGTGTGATCGTGTAGTAACGATCGCGATATTAAATTTCATTATGCCGAGTTCAACTGCGCATTTCGGCATATGCATAGGATCGCTTAACGCGCTAATGAATGAGAAAGCCGATTTAAACTTTTCCTTCGTTCTGATCGCCGGTATCATGAAGGAGTTCCCATTGGCGAATCCCGCTTCCAGACTATAGAAGTCATATAGAACAAGTAGGTTTTATAAGTGAATCATGACATGATTTGAAAGATTTGGGGATCTGCAGCTTTTAAAAAGCGGTCCATTATGGTAATTCAAATCTCGCCATACTCCCTTACATTCATCAAGGTCAACTCCTAGATATAGACCCTAGACCGCTTAAATATATTGTTGGAGGTCGACAAGAGTCAAAACTGCAGCATCACTGTTTTTTCCTTTGGTGATTTTTTTAGTAACAGAACCATATATTCTCTTATTACTGCGGATCGATTGGTAAAGTAGCTCCTGAAAACATTCATAATGTATATTTGAAAATTATGGACCGATAAACTTGCGATAGCCTAGCGCCATGGTTATCAAATGCCCTGGTGATGTCCAGGAATATATACATAATAACATATTTAGAACCTTGTGCTTTGACATTTTTAATTAGGCGGACTATCACATCTTCAGTAGACGTGATACGTCGGAAACTGAATTGTTTGTCCGAGAGCAAGAATATAATTCTGTAACATTTCGAAGATAGCGGATTTCTATCACCAGGTTTCCTGATTCCACACCTTAGGAATGTAACCAAATTTCAAACAGCTGTTTAATAATTTTATTATGCTGGGCCCTATAAAAGGCCGAGCAAGTTGAATTATTTCAGCATTCAATTTGTAAAGCCCTACTGACTTGTTTTGTTTAAGCATTTTAGAGCACTGGTGATGCCTTTCCCCGTAAAGAGAGTCTTCAGGAATGCAGATGTCCAACTACTGTTGGTAGCGATCTCACGCATATAGCTACATGTGACTTAGTTTCATTTGGTGGGTCGTCCGGTAGAAGTAAGTGAAGTAAATCCAAACGTGTATCGTGACACGTATTCGTAACGAATGAATTTGCCTTTCTAATGGTATTTAAAACCATTTTGCATCGCATTAAATACTTCATGGAAGTACTTATTTCTTTCATCTCTAAAGAGTGACAATGGGTTTGAGGTTGTGGGCGATGTACTTGTGTCGGTGAAGTATTACATCATGATCTAGTTGTATGTGCTAAATAGGCTTGTCAACCAAACTTTTAATCGTTGATGTGGTTATCGGCTATTTAGACGGCCGCGCGTTTTGGATATCGATAATGTAGGTGGGGGCGATGTTGGTGTCGGCGATGTGAGGGTCGACCTATCGGCCAAAATTCTTTTCGAGGAGGTGATTGACGGCCATCTGGTCGGTCGGCAATATTTCATGCATTTCATCAAAGACACCCATTGATCCGGATCACTCCAAATTGTATATGGGAAATACTAACAAATTTTGTTTTAGATCATAAACTTTGAGTTGAAATCTAGTAAGCGCCGTTGTGTTCTTTGATGTAAAGTGTGTGTACTGAACCGGATCATAACAAGGATTCGTTAAGTAACTTGCTTATGTCTTAAAATAAAATGCTCTTTCTTATCGTAAGAAATAATTAATTAAATTAGAGAAATAATGCTTTCTACTTAATCAACTTACTTTTATATTGAAATAAACCCTCCGTTTGAAAACAATGTTTAGAGAATGGTTTAATAAGTAAATTAAAAATTCAACCTCGAGTTAATTGATTCATACGCTTTTATCTTGTTAATTTTTTGCGAGTTAATTTTTTCCAGGCACGGTCAAATTCGGTTCTTAACTAGAATTACACCTGATAGAATAATTTTTTGAGCATGCCAATTTTAAATTAAACTGGGATGAACTCAACCATTTTGGAGGAGTCCTAGAATACCATTGAAATGATTGCAAATTTAATGTTTCTTCATCGTTTAGATTAAAATCGTTAAATTTCGATTTAATTAGTACCGAATCACTATGTCGATTGATAAATTACCATTCTCTCTGCCGCAATCAATGGAAACTCCATCTCTGCCCAGAAGAGTTTAAATATAAATTTAATGTGCGCCCTTTTCTCGTTGTTATATACAATTCGTTCAGTATTATGTTGATCATTGTATGCTGTATAAACATAAAATATATAAAATCATTCAATTGTTAAAGAAAATTTGTATCTGGAAAAAAGCGACTTAACCGATGGTTCTCACGATATAAAATTAATTGGATTTTGCATAGATTAAACAAAAAACAAAACTGTGACGTTGTTTAACACAAAGTAAAAATTAAGCATTTTTATTTTTATTTTTAATTCTAAATTCAATCAAGCTTTTAAGAGAGTGCTTGTTGCTGCTGCTGCTCGCTATATAATAAATGTATAAAGTAGCAAATCATCACGCAGATGGAAAAAATATAAAAATTCTAATTAAAATAATCAGCGAGACTAAACCGTTTAAAGTTCATGTACATAGTTATCGAGTGCAATTTTGATCGATTCGTGGGAATTTGAGTAGAGTACCGTAAATTGTAAATCAGTCAATTTACATTCGATTAGTAAAATGCCCACACAAATCACTTAAAGAAACCAATTAAATGAACAATGTCAACAAACGTTTTATGTTTTTTCTGTTTTTGAAATTTTGATTTGTTGGTGTATTCACAATAAATAATAATCCAATGTAGCTACAAAAATCTACCGCATACAAAACCAATCTGTGTATAGTCGTCACTCATCATCATCAGCCAACCGAGTTCGTTGTGTATACATTTTATTGACCACAAAAACCAATAAAACTTTAATTTCGATGATAATTTGTTTGCTAATTTAATGTTTTTAAGTATGTATCATCCATCGTATGTGTGTACATAAATATATATATATATATACTTACATACATAAAAAAACATAATAATATAAACGAAATGTATATGAGGATGGATATAGCAATATGTATGCAAGTATGTCTTGCTTGTGCACACAGAATACAAATCTTAAGAAAAATCAAACAAAGAAACTTAAAAAACAATTTAATGGAAAAGTGGCTTAGCTTAAGAAAATGTATGTAACCTTAAATTTTGTCGTTTTGCTTTATCATCGTGTCGTTTAAGTAATTATCATTTTCATCTTAAAGATTAAATTGGTTATAAAATTTTTAAGATATATACATATTTGTATTATTTGTCGTCGTTGTTGATTTTACTTAGTTAGTTATGTCGTATATTAAATTACCGATGAACAATTATAATAAACATTTTTTGACGAAACCATTGAGGAATTGAATAATCGGACATCAAACATTAACTAAAACCACGATCCGCAATGAATCAAATAAAATTTGAAGCAAATATTTTAATTTAACCTTTCTAAACAAAATTTGGAAATTTTAGCAATTTCTTCATAAGCCTTGCAAGAAACATGTTAGTTTCGACATACGCCTGTTGGCAATTACAATTTAGTTTTTAGATGGCGTACTGAATTAAACCATAGATAAAAATAATAATAAGACCATCTATGTGAAAAATAGTAAAGTAGTCGGTCCACTAGAAGTGATACCTTCCATAGAAGCTTTTCCTGTTTTTGAAATATTTTGAAAATTATATCATTTAATCATTTATGAGAAAAGCGATTATAAACTAAAAGATTCTAAATTAAATTTGTAACAATAGCTGTGTTTCTTGACGCTTGATATGATCCGGTTCAGTTCATGTTTTGTGAATCAAGACGAAGACGCTTACTAGATTAGATTTCAAATCAAAATTTGTGATCTGAAACAAAAAATGGATCTAGTTCAGGGCATTGGAGCCGACGTTTAAAAACTGGCTCCGGCTCCAAGCTCCTGCTCCATTAAAATTGCCGGCTCCGGCTCCAGCTCTGGCTCCGGAGCGGCTCCGAATAAAATGAAAAATAGAGAATTATGATATCTCCTTTCATTTTTATAATGTAATTCTGTTAAAGGCTCAATCAGCGAAAATTTAGGAGCATAAGTTGTGCTTCGTTTGGACCACTTAGGGGAGCGGTACGACCACGAACATTTTAGACGTCAATTGTTATTTGTGACGAGAAGCCTGTTAAATTTTGGTGATTGTAACACTAACCGAAATAGTATAAAGAGCGGGCAACTTAAACTCTTACGTGTTCGCTAGTTGAGGCATAAGTGCAATTTTTGGTGACGGTTCTTTGTGCATGTACTGTAAACTAGAATTCTAGTCACATTCATAGTAGCATAGAAGATATCCTACGGAGCTGGAGCCAAATATTTAAGTAAATATTTCCGCTCCAGCTCCGGCTCCGCTCCAAGTGAAAACACTAGCTCCGGGCAGCTCCGGCTCCTGTCCGGAGCCGGCTCCAAAGCCCTGAGTTTTTCATATAAAATTTGAACTGACCCGGATCAAAATCGGTCAACATCTGTTTTCCGAAAACTTTAGCGGAAACTAAGATTTTTGATGAAAAAGTGTTTTTCGAAAAAAATCGACGTTTGTCAGCTCAGACGGATTGACTTATTGGGATACAATTTTACACTTACGTAAGCTTTTTCCACAAATTCCGATGTCCCCTTGATGTTTGGGTGAAAGCTTCTATAGTTTTATGATTTTTTGCAATTATTTTGAAAAGTATATAACATTTATGCATTTTTTGTTCATATACTCGCTTTATTTATCTTTAGTTTAACTATGCTGTTCTATATATATTTGAGAATGTGCAAACTTGAGTTATTTTTATTACATATTTATATTGTTTGTATCACTTGTATTATTTGTTCTATTTGCATCATTGTTTGATTTTTGCCATTTGTTTCATGTTTTAATTCAATTATGCAAATTATACAATAAATAATTAAATTTATTGTACAATTTATATTTTCAATTGCATTATTTGTTGTTTAATTTCCAACAAGTGACACAATTGTAACATTTAACACATATAACATTTTTGATTTAATTTAATTTTATTTTGGAATTCTCTGCTTTTAGTAGAGACTTGGAATATATAATGTGTATCATTTGGTATCGATTGTGTGATTTGTATCATTTATATCATTTGTATCGTTTGCATTATTTGGATTATGTGTGTAACTTGTATCATTGGCATCATTCGTATTATTTGTTAAATTATATCATTGATCATTTAAATCACTTGTAACATTTGTATCATTAGTATCATTTGTGTTATTTGAATCATTCGTATTTGTAGTGACGCCGAATTTTTTTTTTTTTTAATTAAAACGTTTTGAAGGAACTTTTTAAGTTTTTCTGATGTGTCATTTATATTATTCGTATCATTTGTCAATTTATATTATTTGTTCCATTTATTTTATTTATATTATTTGTTTCAATTGCTTTATTTATTGTATAATTTGGATCAATAGTATCATTTGTTACATTTAACATTTTCATTTTAATTGATATTTTTATAGATATTTAGGAATTCTCAACCTTTAATTGACTTGGTTTGTATGATATCTATATCATTTTTATCATTTGTACCATTCGTATTGCTTGTATCATTCTTATACTTGTATTGTGTATATTATTTGTAAATATTTCATCATTTGTTAACTTTAACAATTTGGCAGTTGAAATGAAATGGAATTGGTTGAAAATCCAGCTAACACTCCATATACCTGAGGTTGTAATGGATTTCTAGGGATATTTTAACTGGCCTTAGAATTCTTAATATATTTGGTCTGAATACAGAAATCTATAAATTGTCCCCACCTCTTGATGGGAAGTGCTGATTAGTTTTTCTAGCTGACATGGTTCTCAACAAATTCACCAAATTTTCTTTAAATCACCCATTTTTCTCAGAATTGAATTATGTCCACTGCGGTTATCTCATTTGATTTCAATAATTCAACCTAATTAAGGTTTCCACCTTTTCAAAATTTATAAACCGGCACCAAGGTAAAAGTAATAAACGCGTCGTTTCCCTTAATTATTATTATTTTTATTTTTTATTATTATTTAATCTTTGCAATCCGTTCTGGGGCCGAAACTCTCTCGCAGTTCGCTTTTCACGTCACGAGAACGTACTGCTAATAGGTTTTCGTAACCATGTGCACATTGCATAGCTCCATGCCACCCTATAGTACTGGCATGTAATATGGTTCGGCCCATCAGTTCTGCACTTCGACAGGGGCTCATAATTGTATTCATTTTCTTCACAGATTGTAATCTGGTGAAATCCTGAAATCTGAGTCCTCGTGTGGATACACCCAATGTAATTTAAGTTCATGTATGAGATATATAATGTGTACATATATTTATAGGCGTTATTATTATTTATTATTATAATGTTTATTTAATTGGTTTATAATTTATGTAATTAAAATCGAACTCTAGAACTTCTTTTAAATCTTTCGGGATTTTGGCGTGTCTTTTTGGTGGGATTCTGCAGTTTGACCATTCTGATTGGACCTTGGCCGTTTGCCTGTTACGGCTATTTCCGGGTCACGTATGCGGAACTTGGTGGAGATTTAACTAAGTTCTGCGTGCGTGATTTGGCGGTGGCTGGGGTGGGGTGTGGCCGGGTTCGGTTCGGAGTTGTCGGGCTGTGGGGCTTCATCGGAGGGACGCGTTGGGGTACCGATGCAGGTTGATTGGTTCTTAGTTTATTAGAACCCTGGTCCAGCTCTACAAACTGAATTTTAGATAACGGCATGATTCCTAACCGATAACGGCATGATTCCATTCGTTGTTGCCGAATCCCAAGGTTTCGTTCAAATACAGCTTCGCACACCGAATTTGACCATCATTTGTTGAGAGATGGCCTAGTTTAATTGAGCATTATGCTGGAGTAGCAATCCAATTCTGCATACCATGTTTCATGGTAATTGTTTGAGGAATGGTAAAGTTCCTTTGAGTATGGGATAAATATGTCCTATGTAGACTTGGTAATTAATCTAATATTCTTTGGTAACCAAATTAGAAACGTATTCGAAATGTTTTACGAAATCAGCTAAATTTAATTGAAATATAAACATTCGGGATGCCTCACTTATTCATTGCAACTTTTTGAGTTTTTTGTTTTTTTTTTTTTACTATTTCGTGGTTGCTCAGTTCGGGCCTTCGGGGGTTGAATACTAATGGATTTTAGAGTATATAATTGTAAATACATATATTGTAGTTCAAATAACTCCATGTATGGTTTACAAAAATTCTATTGTAAGTTGAGGAGTTAAATTAATAAATGTTTATATTATTTAGGAAGCCGGAAAATTTTAATTTGGAATTAAATTTCAGGAAATCTTCAGATGCTTGTGAAATAATAATATTTTTTTTGAAATATTAATTGCTGATTTTGTAGACTAGAATTGTGTTGTGATTGTAGGTGTCTATAAACAGAACAGGCAAATTCAATCAATCAATTTTTGTTTCGGAAGCCGAAAAATATTAATGTAGAATAATATTTCAGGAAATTCCACATGCACGTGAAATAATAATATTTTTTCTCAGGTTGCTGCACCTATTGAGCCTTTATCGTTCCTCTAGTAGAATAGAAGTAGATTAGAATTGTGTTGTGCCGTACGATCGCTAGGTGTCTCAAACCGGGTCGTTCCGTCTCAAAAAAAAAAAAAAAAAAAAAAACTTTCCTATCCTTTCTATTGTTATATGAGTGAAATTATTAATAATTTAATATTAATTAATTATTAATATATGTAATTCAATTTATTATTAATATAATTCAAATAACTATGGTTTCAGGAAATTATATTGTAAGTTGTGGAGTTGTAGAGGATTAAATTAATAAATATTAATATTATTTAGGAAACCGGTAGATTAATTAAGAATTAATTTCAGGAATCTTTAGATGTTATGAAATAATATTTCTTTGAAATATTAATTGCTGGTTGTGTAGATTAGAATTGTGTTGTCATTAGTTCATGAACTATTGGCTTTACCTAGGTATTTGTAACCTTTGTTTAGGTAGCTGAAAAGTATTAATGTAGAATTATATTACAGGAAATTTCCAGATGCACGTGAAATAATAAATTTGTTTCCTCAGGTTGCTGATTTAGAGAAGCAATTGTTGAAGATCAATACCATCGATATCCATTTAACCTATTAAGCATTTATCCTTCCTCTAGTAGATTAGAAGTAAATTAGAATTGTGTTGTGCCGTACGATCGCTAGGTGTCTGCAACCGGATCGTTCCGTCCCAAAAAAAAAAAAAAAAAAAATACCTTTCCTATCCTTCCTATTGTTATGTGTAAACAGGCTGTAGGAATAGGCCCGGCGTTATCCGGGACTCTTGGCTAGCACTTGGTTCTACAGTCCAATCAATCAATCAATCAATTTGTTAACTTTAACAATTTGGATTAGTATTATAATATAACTTACATACGTTTATTATTTATAAAATTTGTATCAGTTGTGCCATTTAACATTTCTAGCATTTAATTATTATTGTATCGCATTTATCAATTGTTTATTTGGTGGGCTTCATTTAAAGCCAAATAAATTAAAAATCAAGTGGTACGATCTTAATAACAAAACAAATATTACAAAATTGAACCAAACACCACAACTGTTAGTTAAATAATAGGTTTTATGTTTATTATATCCTTTATTCAGTGTTGGGGTTGTTTGATAGGGAACCACGATCCGGTCTTTCCGGATTTTTATCTAAACTACATAATTAGCTTCTGACTTTTTCGGGTTTAACCCGATTTTTCTCATATTTTAGCCCCCCGAACGCAGTTTTTAAAATTCGGGTTAAGATAAATAGTATTCTAGAAGTTTGTAGCCCTTTTAATTAAATTTTTCTTAAGAGCGACAGTTTTTATATGTTTAGATAAAATAATATTACTTTATCTTTTTACTTCGCTGTAACTAATTCTATTTAAAGATTAAATAAAAAAGTTATTAAACAATAAAAAGAAATGCATTACATCGTAGTTATTAGAAAAAATGGGAGACAACGGAAAATCCCATCAGATTGGATATCAAAATATATAGATTTTAAAATTGTTAAACCTAATAAGTGTGGAAAAATAGACCCATTCTGTTACACATCACAGATGTCCTCATCTAATTCATTTTGCGGTCGACAAAGCTTTAAATGCATTAGAATTAACTTCAGCAAGAAAGTTTGTGATAAAATTAGGAACTCTTTTCAAATACTCACTCAAAATATTTGGGATATATTTGTAACATTGTAGACATTGTGAAATATCTGGTATTACACCATCAGACGTTTCTTTGAGAGCTTAGCTACTATTAAAATGTGGCGCGGAATAAATAATTTTTGGCAGATCCTGAGATTGTTCGAAATAAAGAAGTAGCCGACAAATTTTGGAAAAACTGAACTATTCTATTATATTTGGAAGACCGATTAAAGCCAATTATTCAACTTCAAACCGAACTTGAAACCTGCAGCCCAGTATTGTATAAAATGGACCACTCAAACTTCAAAAAATGGAATACCATAATGGAAACATTATTAGATATCACTCGTGCGTTGGTTGAAAGATGCATGGACAAATTTTCAGAAGCGCTAAGTGAAAAATGGAATGCACCATATCGCGAAATATTGATCTTGCTACTATGGAATTTGGGTCTGCTTCGATTATCCGTTTAAAAAGTCACTAATTAAGGAAAATTTGCAAAATATTCATCAAACATTACCAGTACAATGAAAACAGAATTATCAGAATATTTTATCGAGTTATCTCTTTAAAATTTAAGTGAACATATGTTAATGATAGTATGTATGCAAACAGGGAGCTGTGATGTTGAGAGGAGTTTTAGCCATTTGCAACATTTTCAATCACCTTTCTCTTTCTCGGAATGAAATATAGTATATAATCCAATAGTTACCGATAAAGATCACCACCGATACAAGTAGTCTAAATATTTTTTTTTTTTTTTTTGATAAACAAAATATTGAAAGTGGTTGTTATTTAAAACAAATTTTGAACAAAAACTATTGCTCATATTTCATTCGTTATTTGTGCTAGTGATGATTAAAAAATCACAAAATTATTAGATATTGTGGAATTAGGCTAAGTGGTATGAAGGGAGAATTATTTTGAAGCAGCAAAAGGGCCAACCCAAACAATTAACAGAAAGTGTTGAATGTTGGATATTAAGAAAAATTTAAAAAAATCCGCGTTTAAGTGCGCCGAATTTGCATCGGAGGTGCTGGAAGAACTGAGAACTGCAGTGCATCCACAAACCATCGGCAGAACATTAAAACAGCAAGGTTATAACGGCCACGTAGCCAGAAAAGAACCATTTATAAATCAGCGAAACAAGAAAAATTTAAAAAAATCCGCGTTTAAGTGCGCCGAATTTGCATCGGAGGTGCTGGAAGAACTGAGAACTGCAGTGCATCCACAAACCATCGGCAGAACATTAAAACAGCAAGGTTATAACGGCCACGTAGCCAGAAAAGAACCATTTATAAATCAGCGAAACAAGAAAAATAATCCAGTTTACCAAGGAACATATTGGGAAAGATTTCAGTTTTTGAATCGACGTAATATTTGTTGGCGAAAGAAAATATAACATATTTGGATCAGATGGATGGAATATGGTGTGGCGCAGTTGTATAATGAGAAGCCCAAACCATATAATATTACTCCAACTGTAAAACATGGTGGTGGACATGTAGTAGTATGGGCACGTATATCAGCTAACGGGATTGGGGAACTAGTTTTTATAAATGGAAACATGATTTAAAGAAAAGTGCTGAAAATCTAGGAATATTGTCCACTTTTAAATTTTACCAGGACAATGATCCTAAACATAAGTCATATTTGGTTCGAGAATGGCTATTATATGTATAATTGTCCAAATGTGATAGAACCCCCCCCCCCCTCATTACCTGCTTGAATCCTATCGAAAATATATGAGACGCTGTAGACCGACGAATTCGAAAGAGTTCCATATCCCACAAGGGATGGGGATATCCCACAAAATATTAATATAAAAATTTTTACTTTTAAAACAGATTTTATGATTTTGACCGAATATTAAAGTAGAATCTTTTGTTCTAATGTTATCAATAATGTTACGGTAATTTTATTTATTATGAAAATAATTGAATTTTATTGAAAATTAATAAAATTATAATTATTGAAAAAGAAAATTAACATTTTTGCTATTTTAATACCAACATTTTTGAAATTCGGGAATCTAACTTTGTTTCTTTAAAAAAAAAATTGGTATTTACTTTTCCACTAGTGATGTTCGTTTCTTGTTCTCGCTTGGCGATTATTTGTATCATGCTTCGATAAACACTTAATGTAGGATGTAGAGGTAAGTGAGTATGCAGAATGATAGGTAAGAGTTCTATATCTTGAATCCTTTTTCTAGAATCGTTTACAAATTAAAATATTTCAATGTTTAATTCCTTTTTGTGGTCTAGCAAGGAACTTACTAATCTTTGGCAACCCCACGACCAACCCTGAAGCTCTCAGTAAGTGCACATATAAATTTCGTAACGAAAGGCATTCATTTTAGGAAGCGTTTTTTTTTCGCGACCCACTCATGGCCAACACACTTGTTACACTTTGGTAGGCGAAGTCCGTTTTGCATTCTGCCATTTTTTGCAAACTTGGCGTAAAATGTTAATGCATCTCAAAATTGTACAGTTTTTTGACAGTTTGGTTATTACATGATTAGTTTAAATAGCTGGGCTAGACTAACTCAGTTAGTATTGTCTGGTGAAATGTTTTTATGTTCTAGGAAAGAATGCTGCCATATCTACATATAAGTATGTACGTGTCAGTAATACTTATATTTTTCAAAGAAGAGGTTGGACAACCAGTGCGTAAAGATACACGAAAAAATGAGGTACACGAGATTATGCAGACGCAGAATACCGCATCTCAGACGTTTTCCAATATCCCACAAGTTCCTTTATCAAATGAAAAATTACCACCTTTTCCGACCACATATCATTCGAGATTTGCAGATATGAATAGTTCCGCTGAACCAACATATACACCTATCGCCAATATTGATGCTGTATTTCAAAAAAACTATCCAAAGCCGAATCTCCAATCTATGCCATTTCCACCTAATATAAGCATATCTAAAACGACGATGTATTGCTGGAACTGTGCAGCACAACGACACTACTTTTCAAAATGTCCCTTTGGAACATTATTACATCAATTCTGCAAAAAGTGTGGATTACCCAACGTAGATGAGATTATGTGTCCTCGCTGTAAACTATATTCGGGAAACTCGCAAAATGTGGATCTTATTGTTGGGAGAAGAAACCCACCGAATACTGCACAAACGAATCCCACTCCACCGAAAGAAATAACAGCCATGAATACCTGGATAGACCAAAACCAGAAATTTCCGTACCAGAAAAAGTAAATACCTCTGTACCTAATCCTATACGTCTCACATCTCCGACCGAAGGAATTTCAAAAATCTCAAAACGTAGAACCACGAATCAATTAATTATTGGCGTAAGCGCAAACTATTCACTAAATTAATAACTTCTTCAATAATTTTCGGCTCACTGGATGGTAGACCTCGTGCTGATGTTAACGTTCTCAATCAAACATTTAACGGACTTCTTGACAGTGGGGCGAATGTGAGTGTGTTTGGAAAAGGGTGTGAGGAGTTCATACGAAACAACGATCTCAAAATTTATGAACGACCATCCCATTTACATACTGCTAGCGGTCAAAAGAAACGTGTTCTTGGTTTTATTACTTTATCCACCACTTTCAATGGAATCACGAAAATGTTTAATTTCACTTTAGCCCCAGAGTTATCAGAAAAATTATACTTCGGCATTGATTTCTGGCGAGAATTCGGAATTTTTCCTTCGGTTCTCTCTGAAATAACTTCCTCTTCTAATCAAACTCCCTCCAAACCAGAGTTAGATTTAAATACTCATGAGCTCAATGAATCTCAAAGGTATTAACTCGAGGAAGTCATTAAATCGTATCCTTCTTCAGAGATTTTAGGTCTCGGTAGCACGCTAAAGACTTTCCACGAAATAAACTTAATCGAGAATGTAATTCCGGTTAAACAGAGATATTATCCTGTCTCTCCGGCAGTACAATCCGATCTGTACGCAGAGATAGATAGGATGCTAGCTCTCGGGGTAATCGAAGAGTGCCGTGAGAGTGAATGGAATTCTCCGGTCACATTAGTCCGAAAGGCCAATGGTAAAATAAGATTGTGTTTGGACGCCCGAAAGGTTAACGAGGTTACCCGTAAAGATTCTTATCCTTTACCTAACATCGAGGGTCTGCTAAGCCGCCTTGATCAAACCCGATATATATCGAATATTGATCTTAAGGACGCGTTTTAGCAGATTCCTCTAGCTGCAGGTTCAAGGGATAAGACAGCCTTTACGGTGCCCGGTCGTCCGCTGTACCAGTTTACGGTAATGCCTTTCGGGTTGTGCAACGCACCTCAACGTATGTGCCGACTAATGGAACGGGTGATGCCATATCATCAGTGTTGTGCAATTGTATGTAAAAAACTGTTTTATACATTTTTTACGTAAAAAATGGTAATATACTTAAATTACTGTACAAAACGTATAATATTGTATAAAATCAAACGCGTATTTAAAAACCTTAGTAAAGTCGCAAACCTTAATATACGAAACGTAAATTTGTATCATATTAATCATAAAAGAAGAAATATCCGTCGATTAATATTACGGAGTTTTCAGATAGGTTTACACGAATTTCTTTAAGACAGCTATCGTAGTTAATCCCTAAGAGTCTGTTTGATAAAAAAATTTCGACTAGGGAGGGACAAGTTTCGAATGTGATCGAAGATTTAATAATTTTAGTGCAAAGTTGGACAAGTTTGGGTGGCTTATCGCTGCGTGCTCCAAAAATCTTGTGGATTTCTTATTTCTTTTGAGTATAAAGTATGGGATATTCCACTTTCGTTTCTGTAAATGAGCAAATCCTCATTTCCTTGGCCATTTAATGTGTTAAAACTGATTGATTTTATCCATTTGACTATCAATTAAAAAGTCGTTATTGTAATAAGGATGCACATAATAAGCTGGCGTTTTTCGAAAAATATTTGTAGTTTATCTCTAAATCTTACCTGCACGTTAAATGATAGCCACACCAAACCAGCATTCGCTAAAGTAGTTTTTCCACGTTGGGAAGTGTTTATAAGATTACATATGGGATCAAACAATTCTTTTGAGTTTTGTACGCTTTCGATTAAATCTTTATCAAAAACAAATTTTGATATATTTGCCATAACTATTTTGGTGTCTGACAAATTTAATTGGCCACGGAAATTTGAGGATTGAGGATTGGCACATTTACAAAAACAAAGTGGAATTTTCCAAACTTCATACTCAAAAGAATGCAGACATTTTTTGGAACACTGCAGCAAAGCCACCCAAACGTATCCAACTTAGCACTGAAATTATTAAATCTTCCAGCATCGACAGCGCAGATTGAGCGGATATTTTCAAATCGGGGTCCAATTCCTTGCCTAATTCGAAATAGCCTGACATTTAATAGGTCTAAAAAATTAATTCATATTTATTAATATTATTCTTTAAATAATAAAGAAATTCTAATTCGAATTGTTGATAGTGATGATAATGAAGATTTGCGATAAACAAAATTGCATTAATGTTACTTTTAAAAGTAAAACTGAATTTATAATAAATAAATAAACAATTTTTTTGAAATACAACATATTTGTTTTTTATTAATAATTATTATAAGCATAAGTAAACAAAATATTTATTTTTCAGTCAAAATTCTAGTTAGTTAAGAAAATTAAAATATTCGAGCCAAAGAGCCATTGGTATAGTTTCATTTGACTTGTAATTTAATAAGTAATAGAAAACTCACTCGAAAACGGTTAGTAAAATTTTAATATCTCGGGCCAAATTTTGATTTGCCGTATTCTTATAGCTAAGTCTAAGTGAGCGATTCATCGAACAAGCATAGTTTTGAACTTCAACTCATTCATACGAAATATCGTTTTCAAGCAAATTTGTACTATCCTTGATGGGCCGTAATAAAATCCTCTAGTTTTGGAGCTGGTGTATTTGGAGCTGGTGGATATAATTATATTATTTTGATATAATATAACATTTAAATTTTTATATACCTGATTTTATTTTTCGATTTTTATTTTTATTTTTTTGTCTTGACATTTGACAATAACAAATGACACCTAAATTTTTTGATTTTTTCTCTCTCCTGTTTTGCTACAATATTAGACCAGTATGAAGTTGTTTAATTTAAGCAATGTAATTCTTATTTTAAGCAATAATCGATAGAGAACAAATTGCACTACAGATGTCTCTGTCTGTGTCAAGTTAAATAATCTTGTCGAAAGATGGTAATGATTTCTCGTAATCATCTAAACAATTTTTGTAACATAACATTAAAATGTTATAGCATTAATATTGAATGAGTTCGATGATTAATCGTTTTACACTTCAATCCCATAGTGTAGTGGATTTGGTTTTTCTATTCTAAAAAATATTTTAGTAGCTGAGAAACAAACCATATTTTCTTTGAAAAAAAAAATAATTGTATTTATATTTTTCTACAAATATTTTACTTTTAATTATAATTAATAAATTAGAAGAATTATAAATAAATTCAATTCAATTCAATTATTTAAAGTTCAATTCTCATTTTACATCATACCTATATCAAATTTTCTTTATATAGATACGTAACAATTGAGATTATGAACTATAAGTAATTTTGAATTAGTTACGAATAGTTTTTGTATTTTACATTTTGTAAAAAATTGTTATGTGTAAAATACGTATTTTACATGTAAAAAACCGAGTATATTACGTAACGTAAAAAACAGGCACAACACTGCATATCATCTCCATGATCGGATCTTCGTTTACCTCGACGATCTGCTAATTACATCTGCTACATGGCCCGAGCATCTATCTCTTCTCCAGCATGTCAGTCGACTATTACGAGAGGCAGGACTTAACATTAATGTCAACAAAAGCAAGTTTGCACTAAAATCTACCAAGTTTATAGGTTATATTGTAGGAGAAGGGGGACTTTGAATCGACCCTAGCAAAATTGAATCGATCACCAACTATCCACCTCCTAAGACCGCTCGTAAAATCCGCCAATTTCTTGGAATGACAGGATATTACCGACGGTTCATCAAGAACTACTCGATATTAGCTACGCCTTTAACAAACCTTTTGAAAAAACAAAGCAAATTCGAATGGTCAAACGATGCACAACATGCCTTCGAATGTCTAAAACTTGCAATGACCACAGCACCGGTTTTACGTCACGCTGATTTTTCAAAGGAGTTTGTCATTCAGTGCAATGCTAGTAGCACAGGAGTCGGTAGTGTTCTGGTGCAGTACGATGAGAATGGGGAGGAACACCCAATTGCTTTTGCATCAAAAACACTTAATCCCGTGCAACAAAAATACAGCATTACAGAATTAGAATGCTACGCTGTAGTGCATGGAATTAAGGCTTTTCGCGCGTATATTGAAGGATATTCCTTTACAATATTAACGGACCATGCTGCTTTGAAATGGCTTATGTCTCAAAAAGATCTTGCTGGACGTTTAGCTCGATGGGCACTTAAGTTAAAACCGTTCGATTTCACGATTGTTCACCGCAGCGGTTCACAGAACATAATCCCTGACGCTCTACCAAGAGTTAATTCGGATGAGCTTATTTTACAAGGTATTTCAGAATTAAAAGAAGCAACGTATAATTTTACCACGCCGCTTTATATTGACTTATCTTCGGAGCATTTTAACGACTCTGAATATAAAGATAAGATTGAAAAATTTTTGAAAAACAATTCCGATTCTACCAACACCAAATATGAAGATGGCAAATTATTAATTAATATTAACTCCGGTTCAGTTTACGACGATACTATTCCAAACGAATGAAAGCTAATTGTTCCAGTGGCTATGCGCGATGAATTAATTAAACGTGCGCGTGATGACCCTACCTCTGCACACTTAGGAATATCCAAAACATTAGATCGCCTTCAACGTCAATTCTATTGGATTGGAATGGCCAAGGACGTTAAAGATTATATTAAGATGTGTGTCTTTTGCAAAACCTGCAAACCAGTGAATTATATAACGCGTCCATTAATGGGTTCCGTTCAAGAATCTTTTAGACCATTTCAATTCCTATATCTGGATTTCTTAGGACCATACCCCCGATCAAAAGCTGGAAATTGTTTCATCCTCATTGTGCTAGACAAATTATCCCGGTTCGTTCAACCTTTTAGGCCGGCTACTGCCCAATCTACAATTAACTTTCTCGAAAAACTTTTTCTCCGCTATTCAGTGCCTCAAACGGTATTTACCGATAATGGTAAACAATTCTGCTCTGTTGTGTTTAAAAATTTATTAGATAAATATGGCATTACTCATGTGCTAACCCCAAAATATTCACCTCAGAGTAATGCTTCTGAGAGAGTAAACCGTACGCTGCTATCCGCCATTCGTTCCTATTTAAAAGATGACCAGCGCCTATGGGATGCACATCTTTCTGAGTTCGAATCAGCATTAAACAACGCCAAACACAGTAGTACATGGTTATTCACCTCACTTTATTATATTCGGACAAAACCAGATACTACATGGCAAAGAATACGACCTTTATAAACTCGGTTTTACTGAATATGGTAACTTTTCGGTCAATAATAACTCCAACAAGTTGAGTAGTGTTCGCCGCCATGCTATAGCAAATTTGAGAAAGGCACACGAAAACAGTGCTAAATATTATAACCTGCGATCACGTCACCGAACATTTAATCCCGGAGATCAAGTTTTTGTGAAAAATTTTACACAAAGTGATGCATCAAAACATTATTCCGCCAGTAACCAGTTGACCAACTTCAAACAATTCAATTTTTTCAAAAGAGTAGTATTTTAATACTGAAAAATAAACCAATCTAGCCGACCTGTACTTCTCACTAATAGTTACTGGTTTTGTAACCGACACTTGCCACCAGTATTTTTTCATAAAGAGTTTAATTTTATCGAATGGATTTTATATCCTTTTATATGCCATTTAGCACATCTTTTATCTGGTACTACCACCCTTTTATCTATTCTAAAAATTATAATTTACAGTATACATTGGCATGAAAAATGAGTTGGTGCTGAATTCTCTACTCCAGCAGAGAGTCATACTTGTGCTTATTTACTTCACCGATTGTGATCAAATAAAGAAAATACGCTTCTGCTGCATCTGGTGGCATTCGAATTTAGTACATTCTTGTTCAAGTGGCAAAGCTTTAACACTGAACTACTTTTCTGTCATTGAAATCAATTACTAATACTTTTTTCAAAAAAGTTGTCAGCTCTTATATATATTTTCTAAATCATGGCTAATCTGTTTATTGGGAATAGTAATGCTTTCCAAAATTTAATTCTGCTGGTAAAATCCCTGTAAACGGATTTCCTTGATTTTTGTGGACATTTTGATGGTAAAAAACATGACGGATTCGAGAATTCGAAAGTAATTTATTCTTAAGCTAAATTGGACATAAACATAACTGGAACTGATAATACTAAGCAAAGCACATTAAAAGTATATTCCATGGGTATTTTAATTACTCCACAAACAAATCAAATCTATCTAATTACTCCGTGATAGTAAAAATAATAACGAATTTAAAATTGGTCGAACCTATTAAATTACATCATTGATCACGATCAATTCTATAATATACGAGAGTATAGCAAAACAATTACTGTCCCCTCGAGCTAAACAATTATTCTACATACTCATTCCAATATAAATAATTTTAATCTGGGTGGTCTGGTTTCAAAATAACGATAAATTAAAAACTGTCATAAATGATCTTGTACGCAAGAACTTTGTTCATCATCAAAGATATGTAATTCAATGATTAGAAAACAATTATTGTGTAACCGCGCATTTATGTATACATATAGAATTACAATTGTGCACAGATGTGCCAGAACAAATAAAATTATGAGTCTTCCAGTGATGGAGACCTATTTATGATATGCGATGCGCACTTGTACTAATCAAGGTTCTTTTTGCTCCACCAACAAATCAATGACTCTGACTAATATACACGATGAAACTAAACCAATCGATCGAATATTTTATTCTTATTTGTTCTCACATGTCTCGCGCGTATACACACAATAAACAACCGATATATACATAAATCTACGTCACTGTGTAATTTGATATTTTTAAAACATATATGGTTTCAATTTTGAAATACTTTCTTATCGCTTTATATAATATATTTTAGTGTAAGAAACTCGAAAAAAAAAAATCCAACTTCTTATTCTTTTATTGTACGAAGTCGTATACGTCTAACTATACACGTTTTAATGATCAAATTATAGTTGAAATGTGTCATAACTTCGTGACATTTATAGTGCATTCAACAAATCATTTTAATTATTATAAAAAAATCCTTTTGATTGGGATGGTTATAATTAAGGATCTTATTACACGCGATTTCATTGTACGTAATCCAAGTCAACTGTACGACGTACGTTGCGTATAAATAGCAAATTCTAATTAATTTTGTTGTCTAGAATCTAGAAAACTTCTGACTCTAGTATTTCAAATGTGACTTCAATTAAAAATGTATTTAACACACACACACATACACACACAAAAAGTATATAATTGTTAATTGGATTTCCGGTGATCATCAGAATTCAATCATTATAGCAATTATTATTTCGTATTTTTGTTTGTTCTTCTTAAATTTAATAAATGTATGCTGTGCTCTCATCTTAAAGAATCGCTCTCCGTGTATTTATATATATTTATATATTTAAGACGGTACCTATATTGCGCTGAGTCACCAATCTAATTGGTATGTACGAAACTAAAACGATGACATTATATCAAGCATCTGGTGGTAGTTGGAGTATATTTGGTGTGGTCGTTCGTCGTCATCATCATTAAAATTGTATAATAGTTATTTTCATTTCATTTGCCTTAATTTGGAAAAACATCTAATTAATTTTCGTTTTTTTTTTTTTTTTAATAAGGTTGGAACTACCCTAATTTTGTGTTTTAATAGGCTGGGTAAGTGTACCGAAACTATATACGTATATATGTATATAGTAAGGGTAGAAGTGCTGAGTATTATATATTATGGGTTTGTTTCGCGATTAAAATTTTTGATTACGTACATGCTAGGGTCATATAAAATATATTGTTTGGGAATTTTTGGGATTATCAACACATTTCCGTGTAAATGTTTATATTATTATTTTCTTATTTTTTGAGGTTTAATTACGAACACTCGCCGAATATATGTATTTCGGGGCCAATGAACTTCACCGCACACCATATACTATACTTTATTGTAATATATTCTAAAACTGACAAAATAACTTAATCGATATCGATAAAGCATTTTGGTATTATAATCAAGTCCCCTCCTAATATTCCCTCCCACATATCATGCACATCATAATATACTTAATTTAAAATTCCAATGTTCCCGCGCGGCACGATCATCAACAACTCCATTTAAAATTCAAATTACCCATTTAAAATCGCTAATCAATGTCGCATCGCGTTTGTAAAATTGATTAAAATTAAATTTATTGACGTTAAAATGTATTTTTTATGCGGCTTTGTTATTGCTGTAAATTCGCGATACGCGTAAGAATAAATTTTAACAATTTTGGTTCTGTTGTTTATTATTGCGCTGGCTGTTACGTATACGGTAAGACGAAAAATAAAGTTCAGGTATTTTGTTCGAAGGTCGTTATATTACTTTAGCCTACTGTATAATACAATTGTTTTGTTGTGTTCGCAACTCTTTACCGTGTCTTATACACGGCGCATATATTTGAATATATTAAGGAGGTCAGGTGTTAATATATGCGCGCGGTTCTTTATACAAAAAAATCGCGCTATTGTGTTTCTATGTACATTCCGTATATACGCGAGTCTATGTTGCGCTCGATTACCGTAAATGAATTCGACCATGCGACAATTAGTTTCATTTAGAACAAAATCGAATATGAAATGAGTATAAAATACTTATGTTTTTCAAGTACAATTACAGTGGGGGTGGATACACACGATAAAGATCAATTACTGAACAGTGACGCAATACTAAATCATCGATCGTGTGAATATATGGAGTATAAATGGTACTCAAGCATGCAACGCCTTTGTATACAAAATGAAATATAAGATCAACAAAATATTCTATACAGTATACCTTCATTTTGCGCGGACTAATAAACATTACAGAACATTACAAAATGTTGGTTCACTTGTTTTTGTTAATCTTTGATAATCCATAATTTTACAATCTAACCCGAGCAGGCAGAGCCCTTTTTAAAAAAAATACTCTGTTTTTTTATTCAGCCTGAGTAATTTTACCGTGCACACTGCGTTTTTCTTTGTGAACTGTGCATCTTACGCCGTGTGTAGTCGGTTCGTCAAATTGTACTCTGAAATGAATGTGGCAAGAAAAAAACAATTTAATACTCTATGCACATTGAATAATTTGATTCGACATAACTTTCGCCCGGTGTACAACCCTGGCTAAAACTGCTCGCTCGGGTTCGATTATAAAACAAACCCACTGTTCATGAGAACAGCCAGTGTTCTCAGTAAGCTAAAACACTGTTCACCTAGTAAACAATTTTGTATCAATTTTGTAGAGTATAGAGACCTCTATCGTGTGATAAAGTTGACAATAACACTAGAAGCAAAAACTATAATATTATAAAGACTTTCCGTACCATATAACTGGCAAAACAAAATTCTGGGGACGATCGATTTCAATTTGGGGACGATCGCAACGCAGAACCCTGAAATCTAAAACATCATACAGAAATGAATTCTCTTGATTATTGTTATTCTCTCTTTTTATTCTCGTTATTTTACGCTACTACAATTGTAAGTGAGAGATTGAGAAAATAAAATCATGCTTAAAAAATCATCGTACACGAAATAAAAACGATCGATCTTTTTACTTTTGTATTGTTCGCTTCACTATTCAGCGAATGGAAAACAAAAATAAAAATTTTGTTTGGTTACTCTCGGTTGACGAATAAAAAATAATTACATAAGAAATGAGTATCACATTGCCATTTTGACTGTTTTCCAGTCAAATTTGACTGGATTTCATTGTGTTTAGCTGGAAGAATTTAAAAAATTCAGCCGGCTGTTTTTTTGACTGGATTCAGTTTTTTTGACTGGAGTCAATGTTTTTCCTGCTGAATTTTATTTTACTAAAATGAAATTATATAGTGAAATCTGTCTTCCATGTTTATTGGGCACTACAATATTTTTCCACGAAGCCGCTCACTATGGCACATTTCAAAACAGGATGTAAAACAGGACATCACAAAACAGTACATGGTACACTAAAGTACATGGTACGAAACAGGACCATTGAATACGTTTAGTAATTAGGACATTATCAAGTGGAAATTTGCCTTCACTTAGAGTAATTAGACAGTATACTATATAGAATTATAATTGCTTTAAGTTACAACAAAATATCCCTTCACCTAAATATATAAATAATATATTTATTTTATTTATATATATATATTTAAATTTTGATCTATTTTGTAACAATAAATAAAACCTAATCAATTTTTTGAAATTAAAAACCTGCAAGATTAAGTTATTAAAATTTTAAAATTGACTATTAACTATTTTGTAGTGTTCTTTTTAATACGTACTATTTTGCGATGTACTCTTCCGTACCATGTACTGTAGTGTACCATGTACTGTTTTGTGATGTACTGTTTTAATCGGTCCTGTTTCGTACCATGTACTGTAGTGTACCATGTCCTGTTTTGTGATATCCTGTTTTAGCACATCCTGTTGTGAAATGTGTCGTTTCGTATGGGACCCATTTTTTCACAATTTTTTAAGTTCATTTGATCTTTTTCTATGTTTTTTAATGTTTTTTATGTTTCTATGTTTTTTTTTTATAAATTGAGCCATTTTTTTATTTGTTTTGATTGAAAAAGGGTTATTGTAGTATGTACATAGTACATACTACAATAACAAATTAATATTAAATATAATTATTGTAGTATATACAACATTTAATTATTTTATAGCATAAATCATAATGTTTTGTTTTCTAATTTTGTATTATTTAAAAATTGAACATTGAATTTCATCGTTACTCGTAAACTGACTGTGAAGACGAATTTAGTGATTCTTTAATATTTACAGTAAGAAATATTTCGATAATTGAATAATAATTTATTATTTTCATATTTATTTTATGTTACAAAAATCGAAATTGTTGTTATTTAGTTAATAATTTATACTTATTATAATAAAATCTGAATTAAATCACCTATTTTAATTTTTTCTGTTCGTCGTATTTAATTAAAATATAATCAAATCTGTTTCAGCTGATTTTTTAGCTGGTTTTAATTTAGTTTTTCTTTGACTTGAATTCTAGCTGTTTTTTTCATTTTTAGCTGTTTTTTTTCCAGTCAAAAATGACTGGATTTCAAATTTTTCAATGGTAACACTGATCACACACAAGGAAACATGATAAATAGTTGTAAATCGAAGAATAATTTCGATCTCTGGAAATTAGAAAAGTGATTTACAGCATATTTTGCATATTTAACACTAAACATACCGACATTTTATGTATACCCTACCATGAGCGGTCAAATGACCGCTTTAAAAAACATATGTATTTAGTAAAGTAGACTAGATATAATATAATTTCTTTTCGGAAATTAAACAATAAAAAAAGTTGTAAACATTGTATAATAGGTTGTTTGTATATTTTAGGAAAAGATAATAAGCCACATGATGATAAAGTAACGTTGTATGCGAGAAATTTTAAACGAAATTTAGTGGGTGTTAGGTTTAGTGTTAAATTAATTTTGTAACAATTAAAACTACAAAATATATTCGCAAACTCAAATACATACTGGTAATCGTTCATAATAGTAACATTATTTCGTTATTTTTTATTCTGATAACTTTAAAGTATAATCATGACAAGTATAAGCTCTGGTGTTTTGTGTGCTGTGAAAACTTGTACAGCATCTCGTAGAATAAATCCCGAACGATATTTTTTGTTTTTCCTTCGAATAAAGATATGTTTGACGTATGGGTATATAAATGTAGATTGCAGAAGTGGAATTTTCCGAAAAAGCTGTTGGTTTGCGAAAAGCATTTTGATCCGAAATCTATAGGTAAGGTTAGGTTTCAGTGGTTGACACTTAGGCCACTTTTTGGTCCATTGTGATACCACGCATTCACGCTACATCATTAACCCATTCACCTATTCACCTACTCACACAACTACAGTACTACCACCTGCACATTGCAAGCTCCATGTCAACCTGTACATTGACATGGACGGTGGGTCGGCGCTGAATTCTGCACTCCATCAGAGGGTCTTAGTTGTGTTTATTAACATCACCGATCGTAATCGATGATGAAAATTCGATTTGCATCTAGCCTCTGATGGGATTCGAACCCAGTACCTCCCGGTCCAAGTGCCGAAGCTTTAACCACTGCACCACTTGTCCGGTAAATCTATAGGTAAACGGTGGTTAAAAAAAATTGTGTCCCTGAATATTACTTGACGTATAAAACTGATAATCAAATACTCGTTATGAAAACATTAAAATTTATGCAAGGACTTCAGCAAAAAGCAAATCAAATTAAGGAAACAAAAATCAAAAGTTCATTCAATGCCTAAAAATGTATTATTTTGCAAAGAAATTGAAAGGTTGCCAAGTTTGAGCCCCGATGCAAAGAAGTTTGCTAAGATGATTATAGATCGAAAAAAGCAATGGCCACAATATCAGCAAAATATCGCCTAACAGATATATTTCAAATCACTGGCATGTTACAACTATCTACGAGACAATTTAAACTTGCATATGCTATCCAAGACTTCACTGTTTCGCTGGGTTCCGATTAAAAATTTAAAGCCAGGATTAAACGATTCAGTCTTGATAGGTTTAAAAGAAAAAGCTGATGTGATGAGTAATGAAGAAAAGTACGTTGTATTGATGTTTGATGAAATGTCTATCAAACCTGACTTGGAGTACGATCGCGTAAATGAGGAAGTCGTTTGATTTTCAAAAACAAATAAACGAACTCCAGATATTGCGAAATATGTAACGTTTTTAATTCGCGGACTGATGAAACAATTTAAATATGTCATATCTTTTTACACAAGTCACATAACATGGAAAGTTCCAATCTAAAAGATACTTAATTAGAAAATACGAGAGTACTGTTCAACATTGGATTTAAGGTTGTGGCGGTCGTTTGTGACCAGGGACCGAATAATCGGAAATGCTACACTTTACTTAATGCTGATAAAAATTCTCCATTTTTTTATTTCAATAAACAGAAAATATTTGCCTTATATGACGCTCCGCACTTAATAAAATCCATGAGAAACGTTTTAATGAAACGTTTTTAACGATGGCCGATTTTAACAAATTGTCTACAAATGCTTAGCCGTTCGCTTCATCTACTGATAATTTCATTCAGAAAGTCGATATGCTCTTTGATAATTTAAATAGCAAATTGGTTTTTGAAACGAATCCTCAGAAATGTGCTCTAAAAATAGATAATCAAGTTCATCAAAATCTTAAAAATATGTTAAGTTATTTTTCCCAAGTAAAGACCATTAATAAATCTACCGTTTATTGTTTGAATGGAATAATCCAAACGGTAGGTGGAATTTTATCAATGTTAGATCACGTAAAACAAAATAACAATAAGATTGACTTTATTCTAACAGCTCGTTTGAATCAAGATCCAATACAAAATTTGTTTGGACTTGTTCGTCAACGGGGTGGCAATAGTGCAAATCCATCGCTCTATGAATTCAATCATTCCATAGGAAAAATAATGGCTATAAAATTTTTGGACAATTCTGCTTTTGCAAAGTGTGAAACCGATGCAGACGAAATGTTGACCACTGATATTATGACGGATATTTTGTATCATCATACCAATACAGTTTTAAAAGACACTTTTAACGAGCCGCAAGCTCATGAATCTCAACTTAACAAACAAAACATCTCAAGAGATAATGAAGATTTGGAAATCTTGATAAAAACAGACGCGGATAATGGACTTGGATGCCACGACGATTTTGATGATTCTTCCAAAAGATATTTTATCGGTTTCGTTGCATTCAAAAATTTAAAAAAATCAAAATGCGTCATTTGCAATGAAATTTTGATAAAGAGTAATGATATTTTAGAAGCGAAAAATGAGCGTTTTATAATGTATAAATGTTATACTAGCAATAGTAACTTCGGAGCCTTTCACGCACCGAGTGATACATATTTTAATATTTCAAAATTGCACATTGATACTTTCAAAAGTTTGTTTATAATGCAGCCTCATATGGAAAACATCAAGAGCTACATGAGAGATGTCTGCGTGGCACAAACAGTTAAAAACAAGGATTACCAGCATTGGTTTAATGAAAACAGCCCTTGTTATCAGCAACATTTAGATATATTAGATTATATGTTACTTGTTATGCTTAGGAAACATTCAAAATGGAGTACAAAGAAATTTATAGCCACCAACAAGCCGAGAAAATATAACGACTCCAACACAAAAATGCAAAATAAATCGATCACAATTACTAAACATCCGAAATTGAAAATTTTAAACGCTTAATAACACAAACAAGAGACTGCAGATGTTAACCTTCATAGATGGGAGCGGGGTGAATCATAACTGAATTAATTTGTTTAATGAAATTTTCTTTATCTGCTAAAGTAATATCAGAAATAAAAAATGTGTTTTTTAATTATGACTTGTGTAATTCTTAATTTTAAATAGCTGTATTTCATTATTAAATATTCGTATAACATTAGGCTAGTTTTTAATTTAAAGTTTTATATCTGAAATAAAAAAAATTTAAGATTTATATAAAACTGACTCGAATTTCATTATACATTCTACCGAAAAACAACGCCAACTATGATGAAAAATTTCCTTTCGCTATGATAAATTCATATACAAAACTTCTAAATCAAAAATTAGCCTCGAGTATTTTATTTCCCAATGAAATGCAGCTATTGTGAACCGAGTTTGATCATAAACAGGTAGGAAATTTAATTAGTCAGACGAAACTGAAATTCTAAAATGCATTCTCTATATTGAGTTCTTGCTAAGAAAGCTGTGCCTAAAAAAACTCATTAGGCACAATTATATTTAACAAGTTAATTTAAAATCCATGTTTGAATTCAATTTTTTTCTGAATATTTGATTTAAATTTAATTCGATTGGCCGTGAGTTCCATTCATAGCGACATAAACTAAAATTTCATATCATCAAGTCCTCCAGTGTTTTTGCTGAATTTTCTAGAGTTAAGAAAATAAGAAAATTTTTTAAATAAGATTAATTTCAAAATTAGTTGTCCGGGTTCATAAAGTAAAAAGTTAGCAACCACTTTTTAGAACGCATAATTAAGTAGAAATTAATTTGTCTAACATATACAGAGGTATTTCTTACTAAAATTTACAAGGAACTTTTTGATAGCAGTAAACATTGTAAGGTTCCTTGCACACAAAAGCTCAGTTTCAAGGCTGGTACCAGCTTTTTTCTCACTGCTTCACATTTTGGTAGGTAAAGCTCAAATAAATCAAACATTATATATCATACATGGCAAAATAATCAACGCCTTCTATACACCCAGAGATTTAAATGTTTTATTTCCGTTTAGGAGATAAATGATCAGCTTACATCGCTAACAATATGAAACGATGTTTCTATCTTGCTATTTTAAATAAAGCTTTTAAATAAATCACTGTTACGAGCGTGTTGAGCTAAGCTCTGTGAGAACGGTTTCACTTATTTCTGCTTTGCACAGTTAAATGAAAAGCTGTGATCTCACGACATAGCTTGCTTCGCTCAAAAAAGCTCAAGTGTGCAATGGCCTTAAGTCTTTTGCAAGTACACCGTTACCAAGGAAAGCCAAAATATTTTTATTTGGCATAAACGTAATTTTCGATGAACAATTGGGAAATACACAATAAATTTGTTAAATTATTTCAACGGTTTATATTTAGAAACATCCTTCCGAACTTTGTTTACCATGAACATTTTATTTTCAGATTGTATTTTGAATTTTTTTTTTTGGTTTTTAATTGAATTATTCGATGCCGTTTTAATTTTAAGAAACTCAGTACACGATAAAGTTTTAACGATAAATGTAATTTCAATCAATACTGCGATAAATCCATTTTCAATAACTGAAACACATAAACAACTCCAAAGACCCAAAATACCTTTGAGTTGACGAAAATATTCGTTTTCATTATTATTCCAATTTACATTACACATAATAGCACACAGCTATATTTTATTGAAAATAAAAAAAAAACATACAAAAAAAACTCTGAAAATGAGAACGGAGAGTTTTATTATTTTGTTTTATTACTTATTCTCTTCGAATCGTAAGCGATTATTCAAGTTCCACTGTAAATCATCATTTTGAATCTGATTACCGTTTTTTCACCATACGGCTTGTCTTTGTATTTCTTATAGTTTTTGCTAGAAACCTTTTGCTCATCGTTTAAATGTCACACGGTAGATGTCACTGTATTAAAATATCAAATTATTTTAAATTGTCAAATAAAAATTATGTTCTCTTTTGGAAAATACCTTCAGCGTATCAACACCTAAAGGAAAACAGTGACTAGAGTTAAAATTAAACCGTGTTTTTTGAACATTTACCAACGCATTACCTGGACATCCGAATATCGCCCGTTAATTGTATTACCACAGCTCTCTCTCCGGACATTATTTATTTATTTATTTATTTATTCAAAAAAAATATAACGAATTTTGTGCCGAAAAAACGGCAGAAGCAAATTCGCGTAATACATAAAAATACAACATAATCCTAATATTTACAAAATTAAATGATTAAAATGAGAATAAAATGTGATAAAAGCTTACAATAAAATGACTAAGATACTAATACTATTACTACCATTACCATTACTACTACTTTTACTACTAAATTTCAACTTCATAATATGTGACTAAATACATCAAGTTTTATGTAATAACCCTGAATAAATAGGAGATATCAACAGTTTCAAATAGCCATTGTTTAACTCTAGGTAAAAAGGACTTCAAATGAATGTCCTTCCTAATGTAAATTGGTAGCGCATTAAAAAAGGTTGGTGCAGCGACCAGAATAGAGCGTCGGAAGTGGTCATTGAAGAATCTTGGGATGTTACAAAGAAATTGATGGTTACCGCGAAAATTGTAACGAAAATCGCTTCTCATTATTTGTTGACCACTTCGATTAAAAAAAACTCTCAATACCTTATAAACATACAAATGTTTCAACGGCAAAATATTCGTCGTAAAGAATAAATTCCATGATGGTTCAGTTCTTGGTTTCTTTAGATATATTCTCAAAATCATTTTCTGTAGAACATATAAAGGATACGAAGTTGCAGCATAACAACCACCCCAGCACGACAATCCATATTCCAATTTAGCCATAACTAGCGCACGGTAAGCTATTTTTAGAACCGACGGAGGACAATAATCACGAAGAAGGTAGAAAATTCTAGCAGTTGATGACAGATACTGGTGGACTGAATTAACATGCGTTTTCCAATTAAGGCAAGTATCCAAGTGAACACCAAGATATTTAAACGAGTCAACTTGTTCGATATCAAAGCACTCAGAGTGGCAACCACTAGACGCACAATCATACCTGCTGTGATTAGTCACCCGCGGCAAAATAGACGTATTAAAGCTACCAGACAATTTAAACAACATGAATTTAGTTTTCCGGCTTAAGATCAGGCGATGTTTGTCGAACCATGAGAGTAAAACTTTTAAATCAGAATTGATCATCGAAATAACGTTGCTGGGAGAATTCCCACAGTAAGCCAGAGCAATGTCATCAGCAAACCCGGTTGAATAACCATGAAGATTCAATTTAAATACGGAGTTTGTATAAATGAGAAACAGCAGAGGGCCTAATACTGAACCCTGGGGAACACCAACGTCAATAAATTTCGGATCGCTTAAATTATCATTTATCTTAACTCTCACCGATCTACCATCTAAATACGATGCTAACCACTTATTTGCCACTCCTCTAAACCCTATATCATACATAATAGATAGCAGAAGCTTGTGATCAACCATATCAAAGGCTTTAGCTGTATCAATAAATAAAGCACCGCAGCTATTACCTTTATTTAAACCAGTGTTGATTGTATTTAGAAAATCTAACAAGGCCGATTCGGTACTCATACCATGACGAAAACCATGTTGATGGATACTCAGCACACCCGTTTTATCTAAAAAATTGGAAACCCTATTTTTAACTACCTTTTCAAGAACTTTTAGGATTACTGGCTGCAAGGCAATAGGTCTATAATTACCTTTATCAAGGCGATTACCATTCTTGAAAAGGGGAATTATAGTTGCTGTTTTCAGTCGATCGGGTACAACTCCCAACTCAAAGGAAAGGTTAAAAATGTGTGCAAGAACGGGACTAATATGCCCAGCAATGACTTTTAATATATAATTACTCAGGCCAACATTATCAATTGAGTATTTAGGTTCTAAAGCACAAATGATTGAAAAAACTTCATAACTAGATACTGGGGTCATAAAAAACGTTGTCGGACCGAAATCAAAAGGCAAATTGAAACTAGATGACGTGTTGACAGAGTCAAATTTAGCACCTAAATCTTTAGCAATACTAGAAAAATAACAATTAAACTCATTAGCAATTTCTAGATCACTCGTAAGAAGTTCTCCGTTCTGTGCTAAAATAGATTTGACTAGTGAAGTTTTAGGTTTACGAGTCAGAATCTCGTTCACTAAAATCCAGTTTTTTTTTATATCACCGCGGTTAGCAGAAAAACGCTTAGAATAATAGGTTTCCTTTTCATTTTTGATATCTACATTAATTATGGTGCACATTCTGTTATAGCTATCACGAAGTACTGCATTATCAGGACGCTTATTTAACTTGGACCGCAGTTTATTCCTTTTATTAATACGTCGCGCAAGGTCAAAGGAGATCCAAGGCTGCAGGCGTTTAATTTTAGACGAGCAATAAGTGTAGCAGCGTTCCAAGATAATAAAAATATTATCCAAAAATACCTCAAGAGCTAGAGATGGATTGTCGATGTTAAAAATGAACCCCCAGTCCATATGATTCAACCTTTCATATAACAACAACAGATTGAGTTTCTTTCTACTTCTCGTGGAATTTTGGTTCAAATTAGACCTTGGTAACAGTATCTGAGAAGCCTTAAACCGTATCTCAATCAAGTGGTGGTCAGAAATTTTTAAGTCCACAGCCGATGTTCTTATACCTGAAAGATCATTAGACCTAAGTCTAGCAAAAAAGTGGTCAATACACGTTGAAGAAGAAGCAGTAACCCGCGTGGGAGTACAAATCAATGACTCAAGCCCAAAACATGACATAAGGTTTAGATAATCAATGCTGTTGCTTGGAAACCCAAGAATATCAATGTTAATGTCTCCAAAAACAAACAGATTTTTTGACCTAATACTGCCCAAAATCTCGGCCACTTCCCGAACATAGACACTCACAGCTGTAGATTGAAGTCGATAGATGCATAAAAAGACATATAAATCAGAAGAAAATCTCCACTCAACCTTTATGATATCGGCTGATGGTAAGTTATGGGCACTAACTGAGCAATCTAAATTTGAGTCAAAAAAGACGGCAACACCACCTGCTCTATACGAATCATTGCACGCACCGAACAACGTATAACCATTTAAATTATATGAAGACAATTCATTAGTGTGAATCCAAATTTCACTTAAAAATATAAACGAGGGCCTTGTGTTATATGCATTAATATTGGCAACCAGTACGTCAAAATTCCTTCGAAGACTTCGAACATTTTGATGTACAATTAAAAAATCCGCAAAATCACAATTATCCATAAAAACTGAAAAGGTTATTGAATCGCGAGAAATGTACTGAAAAATAAATTACAAATACAATCAATACGTCTAAATAAGCAGATAATTGTAACAAATAAAGATCAGACAGCCAATTAATTTGCAAAGTTAACGTTATATTCATCTGTTGATATATCGAATTCAAAGCTATTACATCACACGAAGGTAATGCAGATATTCCAAAATGAATACACGGAAGTATCATACAAAAAGAACAGTCTGAATTAACTAATAGAATATTAGATGCGCCTAAAAGTCCTAAAAGTGTTAACAAAAAAAGACTTAAAATTACTGAGTTATGATGTAGAAATGTAATATTTATGAAAATAAGAAATAGTTTATGAAACAATAATAATAATAATAGCATTAATAATAATGGTAGTAAGAACAATAAAAAATATTTAAAATTAGGTCGATATAAAATAAAATAGCAAGGATTCAAACTAATATTGTAGAACTTAAGGTGAATAAAATAACATTTGTAGGGGTTTAAAGTAATTTTACAATGAAAATGTATATGAAATGTAAGATTAACATAAAATTCGAAATGAAATCTGATATAATAAAATTTGACAGTGACCAAAAATAAAAATGAAAACATTAATAAAAACAGATGTGTCACTAATTTAAGATTAAAAACTATATAAGTGTTAATAATAAATTGTGATAAATTGTGGAAAGTACAATGAAATGAAACTGTGGTGATTAAAAACAAAAGAGTGGTGAATAAAAAGAAGAAAATGTAGTTTGTTGTGAAAAATTGTGGGCTTAAACTAGTATTATAATTATGCGAGACTAGAGAATGGAAGTTAACAGGTCTTAATAAATAATATAGAGTTATACTTATTTGTGCTTCATAATTAATTTCAGGAATCCAGGGCCTGCTCACTGTTCTGGTGTAATGTTTCAAGTTTACGGATATCGGCTTTTGACTGGATCCTGTTGATGGTAGCTCCTTCAGATTTACGGATGAGTATATTGCCCTCAGAAATCCACAGGTATTTATATTTTGATAACTTTTTGAGTTTAAGTGCTTCGCGAAATAATGAGTGACGTAAAGATGTGAGATGGTCGCGAAAATATAACTGAATATTTTGTTCCGATTTAAATCCAATTTCGTTGGCATATAGTGTAGGTTTTAAACGCTTTTTTTGTTGCATCGCCTTAGTTTTGGAAACTTGATCTTTAAATTTCATGATTAATTTGACATCACCAAATTTACTTTTATGTGAATTTTGTCTATTAAATTTGTTGGACGACATGTATTCGCAACTCGATATATTGAATACTAATTCCTGGCATTGTAAGTGGTTCAATAACTCCTCAGCTACAGCCTTTGGATCTCTCGAATTGTCCGGAAGACCAGCAACAATCACATTGGAATTCAATTCGCGTTGCTGAAAACCATCACATTTAAACTCCAGTTCGCAGATACGGATGTCTTGTTTTTTATACTCGTTTTCAAGGCGATGATATTTGTTTGTTAAAATTTCATTCTCCTTGGTTAGCTTCTCAATTGAAATTTTTACGTCATCCAGTGCTTTGCAGCAGAAACTTACTGAGGCTTCAAGCGCGTCTAACTGGTTTTTCATTGCTTGCAGGATAATAACCACATCGCTTAAAGCTGGGGTATCGTTGTTGAGTAAATTTGGATTGTGACTGGCATCGCCAATATCATCCAAGATGGAACTGTTGGATTTGCTGCGACAATCAGGGCACAGCCACGAAGTAGAACCACAATTAAGTTCTCTGAACACCTCGTCAGATATGCCGGCACATTTAATATGAAATAGACTCGCACAAACTCCACATTTAACACCAGGAAACCGCGCTTTGGATATTCCCTTGAGACACTTCTCACAATTAGAGCTCATGTTGAATTCGCGCCAAAAAATACGTCAACAAAAATAAACTTAAATTTCTATTAATTATTAAATTTATTATTAATTATTATTATTATTGTAGTTTAAACTTTTTCTTTTAGAATAAATGATATTAATTAAACTAATCACTCAAATTTTATGTTTTCTTTATATGGATTTAATTTTAATTTATTTAATTTAGAATATTATGACACAGAACGATGTTGCTAGTAAGAATGTATCATTTTTTCGAGGAGGCAAACAATTATCACCATATTTTGGGATTTTGGATTTTGGACCTTGGATTTATTACTTTACGATTTGGAACGTAACACATAACCATCACGACCCACGCTAGAATCAGGACACGAGAATTTTCCAGTTGCAGTAATTACAAAACCGACTTACATATCCAGCACGGATTATTGTAAATATTTTTGGTGCCCTCAAATCAAACAGATTTCGCAATTTGCCAATACAATAAATGATGATACAAATATGGGGGCAATTACCGTGCGCCGTGATTTGCTTCGAAATCGGTATCGCACCTTCGGTGAGCTAGAACACCAGCTGTTCGATTATCCTAATTATGCATCAATCAGTGAAGCGATTGATGAGCTGTATTGCGAAGTACAATAGCGTCTAATGCAGGCCTGTACTGGCTATGAACAATGGGAAGAAATCAGTCCACACAACTTAAACATGACAATGGCACAATTTGTAGAGCAACAAAGGTCATTCTATGAAGGAGTTAATAAATCATCAGCCCAAGCACGCCTTCCAAAGATAATCATCGCACCGTTTTGTGGAGAATATCAATATTGGCCGTCATTTCATGATCTCTTTACAACCACAAATCAACGTGCACAAATTTCAAATTCTAAGTGGATTACTAAATGGTAATGCCGCGTCACTGATCCGCCATATTAATATCACTGACGCCATTTACACACAGGCGTGGGATAAACGCTGTAAGCGATACGATTAGTTAAAACCTATCATCCATTCATACATTCAATCCTCTGTTGATCAAAAATCGTGTCAACAGGCAAATAGAAGGGAAATAAGGCGTATAGCGGAACATGCTGACGAGATTGTCCGTGGATTACGAGCGCTGGGTCGCGATGCCAAGACACGTGATCCCTGGCTAATTCATATCGTGTTGTCAAAGGTTGATAATGAATAAGTCTAGGCAACTTTGGGCAAAACATTCAGTTGATCTTAAGTTTCCATCGTTCAGCGAATTCTTACACTTTCTGAATGTGAGATGCGATACATTGGAAATGTATGAGCCAAGTATTCAAAAATCAACCACTAGGATAAAACCAGCAGTCAGATGTTTCTTAACTAGTAGTGAAGCAACAAGTGTATAGTATGCATCGTTTGTAAAGTTGTACATCTTCTGTTCAAGTGTCCTACGTTTAAAAATCTGCCGCTAGAATCTTCCAACAAAACAGTGATAGAAGATGAATTATGCCATAATTGTTTGCGGAAGGGTTATACCAGTGACTTTTTGTCTTATTTGTAATAAAAGCCACCATACCTTGCTTCACAATCGTTACCTAAAATCAGCAAGGTCATCCATAGATCCACCACCAATCACAAATCATCACGTTCGTTATGAAGACCCACCAAAACCGAATGCAACTAGCATAATACCCAATAAACCAGATGCTCACATAGCGGTACCTGATAGTAGTGAAAAAACTGTATTACAGACCTTCTATGCAACTCCCGATACCATCCTGCCGACCGCAGTAGTGCATGTAACATCATGTACAAGAGATCCAGCTAGAATATTGCTTGATTCAGGCTCGCAAACGTGCATCCAACGCCTGGGCCTAAATCAAACGCACATATCCATTTCAATCAACGGTCTAGCATCAACGCCAGCTGCAGTTACGAAGAGGAAAGCTGTTGTAACTTTAAGATCACGTGTAGATAGCCACTACACGATTACACTGGAAGCGTATATCTTGCCATCAAATCGCCAGATTCGTTCCAACGAAATTGCATCCATATGCAAACCATCCAAATCTAACGTCATTAAAGTTAGCAGATCCTGAATTCCATGACCATAAGGAAATAGATATATTGGTAGGTGCTGATATATTCATCTAACTAAGTCCGGAACGGAAGAGAATTTCTTGTCTGCCCACTCTCTAGAACTCAAAATTTGGTTGGCTTTTCGCGGGTGCATTAAAATCTACACCTGTCGAGACTACAAATGTTCACGCTGGTATTGCAACAGTCACCGTAACCAATCACGAAACAGACGTCAGCATGCTGTTGAAGAAATTTTAGGAACTCGAAGAAATTCCAAGTCAATCGTCTCCTAATGTTATCGACAACTGGGTTGAAAAACATTATGTCCAAACCACTACACGAGAAGCCAATGGGAGATTATGTGTCAGACTTCCATTTAAACATCGAAGACCACAATTAGGAAACTCCTGGCAAGCAACCCGACGAAGGTTGTTGACCATGGGAAGAAAATTCACTATACCTCACCAGAATTTTGCAAGAGCTACAAGGACTTCATGCGCAAGTACATAGAGTTAGGTCATATGAGTCACCTACCCTGGTCAAAGGTAGACAAAGGTAAGCAGCCAGTAGCACCACCAAACTACGGGTAGTGTTCGATGCTTCCAGTCAATCTACCACGTCAGTATAGCGCTCAACGATATACTGCAAATCGGACTCAAAATCCAGCAAGACTTAACAACGATTCTACTGCAACTTCGCAAACCAATCATTGCATTTGTCGCCGACATCGAGAAGATGTACAAAGCAATAGCCCGGCACAGCATGTGCTCCATTTTTAACAGTTCGAACTCTGCAACGATCTGCTGAGGAGTTTAAAGATGTGTATCCTAAAGCATCTCAAGCAATTTGTACAAATTTCTATGTCGATGATCTACTAACGGGCTGTGATTCTTTAGAGGATGCCAAGTGTCTAAAAACCAATATTATTTTCATTTTAGGCAATAGCAGCTTTCAACTAAGGAAATGACGATCTAACTCACCCGAGTTCCTGCAGTGATTTCCCCAACAAGAGATCGATAAGACACCTAAGCTAATAGAAGATGATCCTGCAGTCAAAACATTGGGAATAGTGTAGCACGCAGAATCGGACACATTCCAATTCAAAGTGCAGCATACTGAAGACAATATTGTGTGGACAAAACGAAGTATATTGTCAGCAGCATTGAAAGTATATGATCCTCTCGGTAACATCACCGTAACCATCATAGGTGCAAAGAGCAAAGTTGCACCACTAAAGCAACTCTCTTTACCATGCTTGGAACTATGCGGAGCAGTCCTAGTATGCAATTTAGTCCATCCTCACAGTACGAAAATCTTACGATTGATGCCTGGAGCGACTCAATGATTGTGCTCTACTCATTATTCGACGTTCCCCGCAGATGGAACAGTTTTGTTGCCAATAGAACATCACGAATTCTCGATCTCATACCTCGTAGCAGTTGGGCTCATATCAAGTCAAGTCTGAATCCAGCTGATCATATCATTTGAGAAGTGAGACCACAGACAATGTCAGATTCAAGTCAGTGGTGGCGAGGTTTCAAATGGTTAGCGAAACCACAACATAGTGGAGGCCACGAGATGATCAGCCAATGTTAACCGGCAAACAGAAGGCATTAGAAGAGCGATCCAGATTTATCAGGGTGTTCGTAGAAACTTCTGAAAGTCAGTCCACCTCGTGCGCCCAATTTTGGTGGTTTGTGGGAAGCCACAATGAAGTCTATCAAGCACCATTTGACACGGGTTATGGATGTCAACGCTGCGTACGAGGAATTAACCACGGTTATAACGCAAATTAAGGCGATTCACAATTCGCGTCCAATATGGGGAATTGATGATGATCCGACAAATTTGCAAATATTGTCACCAGGCCATTTCCTCATTGGCCAGCCATTGCTTGCGTGACCTAACTCTCCAGATGGCAAAACTTGCCGCGACGACTACAAAGATTTTATAAATGTTGGTCGCGAGATTATTTGTCGACACTACAACACCGCTACAAATGGAAGATGGCATCCCAACAGTTATCCATCGATGATGTTCAGTTAATCATCGATGACAACCTGCATTCTTCTCGATGGTTACTTGGTCGAGTCATCAATATACACCCGGGCACCGATGGTACTGTGCGTATTGTCACCGTCAAAACCAGGCACAGTGAATTTAAACGGCCTGTCAACAAACTGGTGAGACTATCAAACAAAATAACATGAGGCCACCACGGTGAGCCAGTACAACCACTTCCAACACAAGTCATTCATTCATCCACAACAACGACGTATCAAAATCTTGAGATATTCTTTCCAGACACCTCAACATGTGGGAGTATGTTCATGAGAACAGCCAGTGTTCTCAGTAAGCTGAAACACCGTTCATCGTCCAATAAAATAACTGTCCCACCAATGATTGTTGAACGATTCTACAGAGATTCAAAAATAAAAGATATAAGGTTTGCATGGGACCTAGGTACGTGGTGAATAAATGTTGACTTTAGAGACTTTCACCTATACATTGAAACCATAATCGAGTCGCTAAGACACCTAGATTTATTTTAATTATAAATTTTGAATGTCGTCGTAGCCTTTTATAAAAATAGCGCTTAGCGATAAGTCTCATCCATGGTTGGAGCAATAAATTGTGATTTTCTTTTCTTTATATTATATAACCGCGGTGAATTTAAAATAAGTGTGGTGAATAAAGTTTGACCCTTCAGAGCTTCTTCCGTTCCTCTAAGGCACCTAGAACTCGAATTATTAAAATTGCAAACTATTGATTGAAGTCATAGAACGATCAAACGTGTACATCGTCCGCAAAAGGCTTGTTAAAACAACTAGCAGTTGCCTGGAATAAAATTTCATCATAAAAATTAAATAAATTAATAAAAAGAATACCGATACTTTGGTATGAGATCGGAAGAGGTCATCAGACGCCAGAAATATCCGATAAAATCCATGATCTGATATTGGACGGTCGAGGAATGAACGTGTGTGAGGTAGATGAGGCTGTAGGCATCTCAACCGAGCAGGTCCGTCAGATTTTACATGAATATTTGAACATAAAAAGCTAACCGCTGGGTGTCGCGATTGCTCACCTTCGAGCATAAGCGCAACCGTGCAACCACTTCAAAGGAGTGTTTAGCGATGTTCAGCCATAATCCGATCGAATTTTTGCACCGTTTTATAACCGTGGACATGGATCCATTACAACGCACCAGAGACTAAAGAACAATCAAGACAGTGGGTTTATACGCGTGAATACACACCAAAGAAGGCCAAGGTGGGTCTGTTGGCCAACAAAGTCATGGCCAAATTTTTTGGGATGCACGCAGTGTCATTCACATCGATTACCTTGAAAAGGGTATAAGGATCACCGGCAAATATTATTCAGATTTTTTGGACAGATTCGATATTGATCTGAAGATTTGGGTTTAAAGAAGAGGTCATCACTGAAACAAACGCCTATTTTGAGGGCCTTGAGAAAACCTATAATTTGAAAAGGAATAAAAAAATTGGAAAACCACTGTATGGAAGGAGATTATGTTGAGAAATAAATCGCTTTTTTGACGAAAACAAAATCTTTTATTCAAAAAGTTGCTGACTTATCAAACTGCCCTCGTAAATGCCGATACAAAGGAAATTTAAACGACTCCCTACTTTGGTACATTTTTGAATAAATTCCAAATTTTGGTTTAAACGAGATCGCAAGAGCCTATCTATGCAGATATATCAAGAACTCAGGAATTCTATGAAAATTGGTTGTTAAAGCTCATCTGAATTCGACAACTTAACCATATGGACTAAAACAATAGAAAATGTATTGGTATGGTGAGATTGGTTTATAAGTATGTCTAATTTTGGAAGAAGAAGGGGCTTTTTATAAAGTTAACCTCGCACAGTTGATCTTGGATCAATGAGTTTACAAATTGTAACAAACTCAAAAAGCAACATCAACAAAAATGAGAATATCAGTTTTTTTACCCTGTGGCACTATTCTGGTAATTCCCCGGGAATAGGGAATTGGGGAAAAATTTATATGTAATTTTTATGTAAACAATTTTTTTCTGGCATACTGAGGTAAAAAAGCTAGGTAGTATTAATTTTTTTGAAAACAAAATTAAATGGGAATAATTTTAACTGCCAATTTAGGTATGGAAAAATTATTCCCAGTTTATAAATATTTACATCAAACTTTTCTCCTTAGTACCAGAAAAAAATATTTGAACAGAAATTTTGCCCAGTTCCTCAGTTCCCTATTCACGGGGAATTACCAGAATAGTGCCACTGGACGCGACTCAGACCTGATACAAAAAAAGTTGATTTAACTTTAACTTTTTGTTGTTGTTTAGTTCTAAAGTGACACCTTACAGAAATTTTATGAAACAATTAACCAATGTTTTTTTTTAATTTTATTACCATTTTGACATTTTGAAAATCAACTGTGTGTTTTTCTTCCAATTACTCCACCTTTAATATTTAAAATTTTAATTATACCACTTTTTTTGTGAAGAATAAAAAAAACACAGTCAAAAGTTAAATAAATGTCAAAAACGTGAACTCTTATAGTGAGTTTATCTTGGGTATACTCGTAAGCGTATTTTTCACATTTTCAAGATTCTGAGTAACGTCGAGTATATTTCAGCATTATTTGAATTTTAATTTATTTTAATTTTAGTTTATACTTGTTTCGAGAGTTCTCTCTTCGTCAGCTATTTACTCTATTCTCAATTATCACAAAGAAAAGCAATATTCTAATTTTATAATTAAATCTAAAAAAAAAATTATTTTAATGTATTGCAGATCCCAACCTAGATCATCACGGTCATAACGTAGGAGAGAAAGTGGCTGCGGATAAAAATTTTCGTAGCCACGGTCTTCAGTTAATACTTCAGCAGCAATTAGTAGTAATTTTGAAGATTGCGAATCGGCTCAGTGATCAAAATCTTCTCGTCGAAGATCACTTTGAATTATCCGCTCTGACTTTACAAAATCGTAGAGCACGAGCTTATAACTGCAATGATCAAGGTTCCTCTTGGCAATGTGACTGATGCCGAACTATCCTAGCCGGAGCTCTTTGACCATGTTTCACATTAACGATTTGTTTTGTTGAACAATCTGAGAAAATATATGATCCTCGACCATATTGGATTTTGATAAAATTATTGATAAAGGCTGTTAAAAGTGCTAAGCCATTTTTCTGACGTAGTATATTGTGAGTAGGTTGTGTGGGTTGTTTGACCGAAACTCTTTCAATTTCCCGAGTAAAATGAACCTCTATTCCGATCATGTCTCCTACGTTAATTCAAAATGTTCGTCTGTAACACGGACACCTTAATCAAACGACTACGCAATTTATCTGCTTACTGTACCCAAAAACAACAAAAAATCATTGAATCGTGTAATGAGTTTTGTTATTCATTTACGTATTTACATTGAAAGTACCGTCGTGTATTAAAAATTTATATACACAAAATGTTTTGCGATCCTTTAGCCAGATATCTGACACACACACACATACGTATACATTTTATTTTACACATTTACTCAAAAAATTACGCATGATATGTGATTTTATTGTTGTTTCGGTTCTGTATTGTCTTTATATTATTTTGATGATGTTGTTGTTGTTGTTTAAAGATCAACCGCATGGCCCGGCGATCATACAACAAACAACACGTACAAAAATTTTATAAACGTACTTGAAAGACATTTATACCAAAAGAAGGTATACGGCGATCGACGATTTTTTTTGCCGTCTTTTGGGTTGATTTTTATTCTCAAAACGATCATACGATAAAATAGGATAGCACGATCGTTTACTTGGGTTCGGTTTCTTTTTTTACATTTTATTCTTATACTTATTTTTCGTATATATACTTGTAAGTATGTATATACTTAACTTAATACTTAAGAAACATAACACAACAAAAATCTTTTTAAACCGGTTGCTTGGTTCGATGCATTTTTACATTGAATTTTCTTTTGTATATAAAAAAAATATTCCTGATGATCACACAGCGATGATATACTGAGAGGGAATTATTCACGAAAAACTATATATACATTTCATAATATTGTGTATATAAGTATATTGTGTCTTTAAACTAGGTGAACGTCTGGAAACCAGAATTTATTTATTTTTATTAACCCTATAATGGTGTTTTAATAGCAATAATCATAAATTGTATTAATTTTGTATACTCAAGGGTTATAAATATATAATGTACCATTGATTGTGTCGATCGCGATCTTTGTTTATTTTTTTCATTCGTTTCGCGTATATACAATTTCTTATACATATATTTTTTTGATAGAATATGCAATTATCCCGTCGGCTTTTTCTTATGCTTAAAGATATAATTTTGTATACTCTTTTATATAAAGTTAGACAGTATGATCGATGGTGATCGTGATTAAATATTTTATTTTTTCGTATACATATAGACTTTAAATCGTCGTTATAAGAGATATGATGTGCGAACGAAATGTAATATTAAAGCATCGTAAATAGATCAGAATTTACTTCTAGACGATCGTTAGCGATCGTTATAAAATGTCAATTTTGCTCTTAATTGCGTAATTAATGTTGCTTTTCGTCATGTACTTATATATAAATAGATGTCATTTCGCACGTCATTATATGCACATTATATGAGTGCACACATAAAAAATCATAATTTTTTATATCAGATTTTTGTGATCATTTGATCGATCAACGTAATAATAAACTGTCAAAAAATGAGAGATATATGTCAATTTTTTTTTTCATTTTTATATTTTTCCAGGGTTGATATAATTTGTATTATAAATGATCACTTGATCGGTTGCGGTCATACAATATATTGTGTGTATAATTTGATTGATATGTGTGTTGGTTGGTTGTTAGCCGAGAGTGATATAATGCAGAGAATTAGATCGTTTTGAACAAAAACCCTACCCTGTTGTGTATAGTTCGAAATGTTTTATACATATACAAAAGACAGACTATATATAAAGTACGTACACATTATTTGATAAATTAAGGCAGACATTTTTCTCGAAATGATTGATGGTAATTGTGATAAGATAAAGAAAATTGATAGATAAGACAGTGAAGCTTGATAATATTTATTGTACACGATTTGTTTATAAATTCAGTGAAGTAGGTAATCACGATCGAAGTTTACCGGTATGAGATTCTTGGAAAATACCGATTAAATTATATCATGGATATTTTTGATGGATTAGACGCTGTGTAACACATCAATTGTTGGTGTTTACTCGGTTACAAAATTCAAACTGTGCGTATATAAGAGCAAGTCATGTAAGATTATAAATCTCAGATAGATTAAATTACGATCGAATCGTATACGTTAAGCATAATTTAGGCATCATGATCTTATACGTAAATTAAAGATCTCTTTCATTTTGAGTGCTCTCTTTTGAAATAAATCCAACAAATAAAGTTAAAAATAGTCGTAAACATCTCGGAAAGAAGAATCGATGCAAAAATTTGGTTTGCTATCAAATTTAAATATTTTACAAATCATGTTCCTGGAGATAAAATTACTGTAGAAAGGAAGTATGATAACTGTTGTATTATAGAAGTTCAAAATTCTAATTTCAGAATTCATTAAACTAACTACGAACAAACGAATACAATTTTATAACTAAAATAATAAGTGTAGATCCTAAGTAAGAACAATTAAAGCATGACCGAGCCGGAAGAACAGAATGGAAGTAAGCTTGAAATATGAAAGACATATCATTTTAAAAGAAAGTTGTCATAGCTGTCGTTCTGGGCAGCGGCGGATTGGGATTTCTTAATAAAATTTGATTTTCGAAATAGCGAAGATTTTTGTTTACCATTTGTTTACCATTTACCACTGTTAATTTCATACTGACCAACTCCAATCGCAAATTTTAAAATTTTTAATTTATGACTCAGGGGTATCCAACCGCATTAACATGTTGAGTAAAATCAGGGCCAATGCAATAAAAATAATGAACTCTATAAAATTTAGAAGTCATTTCACTAATTATGTTGTCTCGGAGGATCCAATTGACCCTATTGTATGCAAAAGAGATACAAATTACCTAATTTAAAGTCCAAATTATACAATTGTAATAATTAATGAGAGCAAATTCAACTTCCTAGAAAATTTTGAGGGTAAGTGAAAAAGCTCGTTATTCAAGTTTGTACGATATACTTCGCCTAATTGAAGATTATTATACTTTAAGCGGTTAGGACATTGCAACCAAATATTCTAATCGCGCATATCGCAAATTTAACATCTCGCAATGTCAACGCCAGGTAGGTACCGAGTTCGAATCCCGATAAGGATTTTTTCATCATCTGGTTTGGTTACGACCGGTGATGGAAATGAACACGACTATAACCCCTTGTCGGAGTGAACAACATGGAGGCTGGCATGGAGCAGCTAACAATTTGCAGATGATTCTACGTAAATCGGAGCTATAGCCGTGCGTCCTCAATTTGGTAGGACATGAAAAGCGAACAGCGAAACAGCAAGGAGTGCTTTGGCCCCAAAACATTACAAAGATTAAATCATAAAAAAACGACACGACGAATACAAGTAAAGCAAACCGAATAAATTTATTTTAACAAAATAAGTTTAGTTTTACAATCATTCAGGTCATTCCAAATAGCCGCGCTAACCACGTGCTGCCCAATCAGCCCATCATTCGCCACCACCATGTTGCACACAATTAGATATGACAAATAACAAATAAATAAACTATATTTACGTTTAATTTTAATAAATTTAATTAATAAAATAATAATAATAATAATTCAATTAACTAATTTTTATAAATTAAATAATAAATATTTATTTAAATTAAAAATATTTTAATAGAACAGTTTTGTTATAATAATAATAAACAGCAAATATTATAATAAAATATGTTTAGTTATTGTTTATAGCTAACCTTCGCATCCTCTGGAGAAGAACGCCTTATTCTCCGAGAAAAACGGAATTTACATCAACGCAGGGAAGTTCAAATCACACAAGCAACCATCAAGCAACAAGGCACCATTATATTCAAAACTAGTGTTGGTATCACGGTCGATTTGGTAAAAAAGCATCCAAATGCATGAAACCATTCAGTTTCGTTATCCGACAAAGGAGTCCGCTAATAACGGCGACAGAAGATAGGGAGAGATAATATTATAGCTTTGGAACAAATCGCAATAGCGATTTAGTTCTGTCAACAAAAAAACAAAACCGTTATAAATACGGTATACCAAATCACTAGACATTGTCATTGGATGGATTAAGGCGTTCATTTAATCTCGCCTTCATCCTTGCTAATATCAATCGTCCTATAATTTGCTCGGTTTTTTTTATTCGGTTTGTTAGTGGATCTGTAAATCGCCAATTAGTTAATCCATCCACTACCACTGCCATTGTTTTGCCCAACCGCCAGGCATCGAACTACAACTTTTCAGTAAAGGCACAATGTATAGTACACCAAACTCACCATTTGTGAGATCATATAGACTTGATTCAATCCGCCACAAAGCACGATTCCTAGAACTCCAACACATGGTGGAACTAAGAATCTGCAGATGGATGGGTGCCACATTGGGTGGGTTTTGCTAACTCATGGACCATAGAAGTTGCACGATCCACGCAAGAGGAAAGCGACAGTTGACATGATTGTAAATTTCTGAGTGGAAGTGGTGGTGGTGTTTACTGTACCATGTGTACCACTAGATCATGGGAGTTGCATGATCGATGCCGATGCAAAGGTAAAGTGAGTGTGAACTAGTTTATATAGGCACATGAATGCCTGCACAACGTTTGAAATGAAACACAATTCGCGCCACTGGATATGGAACATGGGAGTTGCATGGGAATTCCAAAGGAATATACCACAAAATAAATATTTTATTTACAAAAAAAATTATTAATATTTTTTTTTTTTGATAGCAGTGGAAATTTACAATCAAAAGTTTTAACGCCACTACAGGCAAACCTCAAGACGTTATTTAACGTTTGTCCCGCTCATTTGTAGAGTATGTTCCGAGTTTGATTTGTAATAGCAACCGTAGAAAAGTTTAATGGGTTGAGGTCGTTTGCTCGACTTTCAAAATCCCGAAATCAAAATCCCGACTTTCAAAATTCCGATTTTAAGAAAAAAAAAATTATTCCGACCCGCGGGCGCTCGAGTTCATAAAAAATTTTTAATCATCGGGCTTTATTTACGCGATATTTTAAAACGCGATATGGTACAGAACCCGATACTTCAAGACGCGATATTTCAAATGGGACCCTACTATTATGTAGAACTATATTTCATTTTCATATTTTCATTGGGATACCATCGTATTCCCGATTATTTTATTACCAAAACGATATTTTTGACTAGATCAAAAATTTACTAGTTAGTCCAGTAAATGAAGGAGGAAAAAAGGCCAACCTGTAAGTTATTAGTTGCAATTTTTATTTTCTGGTGATAAGTGGCATTTGGTACCTCATGAGACCGAGTTTGCCAGAAAACATTCTGTTGTAGTGAGAGAAAATGGCCCCAAAAGACCCGGAAAATCGGTTTTTGGTGAATATCTCCCAAAATATGGCAGTTAGAATTTTTTTTTTTACATAAGAATTGAAGATCAATTAATTTTATACAAAAATGGTCCTAATGATTTTTTTCGCAACATTAATATTTTTTGCAAAAACTGGGGTTGAAAAATCCAAAATTTTAAGACTCATGAAATATGCAAGTTTTTTACAAAATTTGAGATGGAAGGTATTGCAAATACATGTTTTGGACTGTGGAAACCAATTGTAGATGGCACGACTACAATCCATTTACTGGCAAAATCCTCGGGGCAATAAATGCGTTTTGTTTTTCTCGAAGATGAGGGCTCAAGTTATACTTATTACGAAAGCAGACCATAAGATTAATTACAGCAGGATGTACCCTACCAATTGGCGAAAAACTAGCGAAAATCGGTTTTGCCCATATGACAAACTATTGTCCAATGAGGTTTTTCCTAACGAAAACTATAATCTCTAAAGAGTGAAGAATATTACCCAGAATATTCAACAACAATTTCTTGCAGATTCTCGGCAAATCTTTGTAAATTTTTTGCAACCATCCGGATCGAGATTTTTGGAATAAAGGGTTATAAAGTTTCTTTAAATTTAATTTATTATAGCAAAATATATAAAAATACATTGAAATTATGACTTAAATCTGTTAATCACCAGTCCCCGTCACAACACTCCAATGATAATTCTTGGTCATCTACGTCGCCCTCGCCAACAACTCCTTCTGGTTCTAGAGTTTCCTTCTAGAGTTCTACCTCTTCGGATAACGTATCTTGGCTGTCTTTATAATTCGAACACTGGCGGGACTCACATGAACCACAAATAGTTGAGCATGGTAGCCCTGCTTCGTTGCATGAACATGTTCCCTGACATTCTTTCTTACATTGACAATATATCTTCTTTACGAGTTCCGGAACCGCTGGCTCTTTAGTGGTTTGGACCGGCATGAGTATAACCACTACACGTTTCCATCCCCATTTTTCTGGTCAATTCGTTTCCGAGCCACTGCTGGACTTGCAGATATACATGATAAAGGTGTTGCCTTCCAGCTTCAGGTGTGGGTGGCAAGGTTGCTAGTTTGAGCGCGGTTTGGTTTCTGTTTCTGTCTCTGCGTGAATCGCTTAAAGATCTCGTATTTAATTTTTGTCAGGGTTTGTGTATCTAACGAAAGGCCCGCGCATTCAAGCTCTTGGAGGAAAACATTTGTTGCGGGTTTTTCCCCTTTCTAGGCTTCAACAAATAAATTGTTTGATCTTTTGGGGTCAGAGCTGTTATCATTACAAGGATGTCAATATTCTCTGCCACTACTACAACTGGCAGCATATTTCATACATACGCCGTATGTACGATCAACGAGTCTGTATCATCTATTGCTTGTCTAAAATAGAGCACACACGCGACGAACGACGGAAGCAATGAAAGTAATGAAATTATAGCATAACGTTTAGGACTCGGTTTTTCCCTCGTATCAATGAGATGACTTTATATACTTTGATGGAAAGGTGGAGAATTTCACCTTTACACTAGTCAAGGTGTCAAAACGTCAGAAATAAAGAGCCGGGAGAGAAAAGCCACGAAAAGAAAAAGTGTGCTATTTCCTTGACACGCGCTTTCCAAATTTATTGGAAAATGGCCGATTTTGTGAAAAAAAAATAATTGCACAGCCGAAAAGTAGACGTTCTTAGCTTTCAAATGATATGTCATAGAGACCAATCCGATCATGTATGAATTTTTAATTGGTGGTTGTTTACAAAATTTCCGAGCGCTCCAAAAACAGCAAAATATTGGGATTCAACAAAAAAAGTTTTAATCAAAATGGAAGAAAATTAGATTATACAAATTTCACAGATGACAAAGGACCTTCTAAGGACCCATAATCAAGAAAATTTGGAGCAAATTAATGCAATACAAAAAAAATAGGAACAAATTCCTTGCGAGGTCAAAATTGCGCGGCAGCAGAAAGTTTGACCCGTTTTTCCAATATGGTGAAAGAGTCAAAACGTGACTCAAGACACAGGGTATGATAGCGGTAGATTCACATCCTCTTTCACATGAACTTTAAATCATGAGAAATTATGCATTTTTAACAAAGTTATTGAATAATTTGTCCGCCCGCTCATGTGTAAATGCAAATAAATAAATACAACACACAAACTCAATATTCTAAGTGCGCTTGGGCCCGTTTATCTCGGAAACGGTTAATTTTTAGGAAAAAGTCATTAGGACCATTTTTGTAGAGAATTAACTGATCTTCAATTTTTATTTGGACAAAAAATCTGTAACTGCCGTATTTGCCGATTTTCAAGGTCTTTTGGGGCCATTTTCTCTCCTACAACAGAATGTTTTCTTGAAAAATCGGTCTCGTTTTTAATGAGGTACCACATGCCACTTATCATCAGAAAATGAAAATCGCAATTAATAACTTACAGGTTGACCCCTTTATTTACTGAACTAAGTAGGCTGTTTCTCAAATTCCAAATTACCAAAAATAAATATTCCGAAAAATATACACTTTTTGTAAATTTTTAATTGTTTGGGCGAAAAAATTAATATCAAAAAAAAAAGTCCAAAATTTACATTTAATGCAAAGTCTATTAAACGAAAATATGAAAATGAAAAGGGATCCGCTCTAAACGCGATATTTTAAAACGCGATGTTTCGAAACGCGATATGGTATACATAATGTGCATTGCGAAGCGACGGGAGCGCAGCGACCCGCCTGATATAACCCGGTCCTATATACTCTCGCTCCTATCGATTTTCAAATTTTAAATGTTTAACGCCTTCGCGCAAATGACGGCTATAGCAGTCATACAATTTTTTCGTTTTTAAGGAATACCGACATATTTTTCAATTCTCAACAACACATTCCTTTCCGCAACGAAATATCATTGCAATTACAAAAGTTATCAAAACACACATTTGAAAGTGTGCGGCAACGTGTTAAAATATCGCGTTTTGAAATATCGCGTTTTGTACCACATCGCGTTTTGTACCGTATCGCATTTTAAAATATCGCGTTTTGATAATTCGCATTTTAAAATATCGCGTCTCAAATGGGACCCAATGAAATATATAATAAAATGAAATATAAGTCTACATAATAGTAATATATATTTTATATTTTAATAAAATATCTTAAGAAAAATTATCTAACGATTTCATTTTTTCAAAGCTTCCGAAAATAGAACCAAATGGGACGAAATGTGCGTGCGCAGATTTCGACTCATTTGTTTTTATTTTCGGTAAATTTTAGGAATTTTAATTCGACATTTTTAATTTTTTGAGATTTTCTTGGTAAATATATTTTTAGTATTATGGGTTTTGAGATTTTTGTTGTATGGATTACTATTTTCGGGATAGCATTTTGGGATCTTTTTTTTGCGAATAAAATTGTTGACCTTTCGATACCAACCCATTTAATATTTTTTTTAAATTGCCGACTTTTGTCGGGATTTTTAAGGTTTCAGCAAAATCGGTATTTCAAAAATCGGGATTTTGAAAATCAGGTTTTTGAAAGTCGGGATTTTAAAAGTGGAGATTTTGAAAGTCGAAATTCTTAAAGTTGGGATTTTGGAAGTCAGGATTTTAAAAGCGGAGATTTTTTAAGTCGGGATTTTTAAAGTCGGGATTTGAAAAGTTGGAGTTTTGAAAATCGGTCTTTTCAAAGTCGGGATTTTTAAAGTCGGGATTTTGAAAGTCAGGATTTTGATTTTGGGATTTTGAAAGTCGAATCTCTTACAGACGCTTTTAAAAATATTGGTCTTTGCGAATTCAAAATTGTATAAATAAAATGTTACATAAAATCTTAGGGTTGGAACATGTAACTCAATAGCTTTTATTAGAGAATTTTGAACATTTCGTGGTTGATCAACTATTTCTTAGAAGAGGAATCTAAGTATATTCAGTGGCGCTGGATGAACGTTTGACCTAACTAATCTTAGTTGTTTTAGAATTTAATACAATTTCAATTACATTACTCGTAACAAAAGCATTCCTCAAGTGTACGTGTAACTACTGGAGAACGGATCGAGGGAGGGTGTCCAAGAGTTCCAGGAACGATGAGGATATAATTGTTTCTTTGACAAGAGAAGACACATTGTTTTGAATGTTCAAAGATTGTACTTATATGGCGAGAAAGTAACCTGGCGGCTATATCAATCGATGCGCACAAGACAAAAGAGAATGTTACTTAATGGGAACTTAAAGAAATAAAAAAGGAGACATATCTGTTACAGACTCATAAAATCATCCTTATGTTAAATAACGAGCTCGGTTCTATTTGATTTGTGTAGCTAACGAATCCAACTTTACGTTTTAAAGTAAGAAAATATTCGATTATCCGTTTGTCTGGTAAACACCCGAAAGTTAACCTCGATTTTAAATATCTATCAAGTTTTTGTAACAAATAGATCCATGTTATCCTAGATAATAAAGCACTGCGATGCAAAGTATCATTTAACGAGCACCACAATTAATTGGATTTTCAGATAATTAACCACTTTTGAAATGATATAGAATGAAATAAAATTCAATTATCCGTTCGTACGTGATGCCAGGCCGGAAGTAGACTTAGATATGATTTAACGGCGACTGTTTTATGCGGTTTGTGTCGTTAATGAAATCAACTTTTGGCAAGAAGAGTTCTTTACTAAAGTAGGGGGAAGTTCTGCACGTTCGATAAACATATGTGGGACCATATTCTTTCTAGTTTTTTGTTATTCAATAGCTATTATTACTCGTGCTTAGATTTTCCCTTTTCTCGAAATTTTCTTTTAATATTTCGTTATTAACTCTTAAACTTAGAGAAGTTGTGCAAGCTCGGTCGGAATATACAATAACAACAGACTCAAATTTTGTTCGCAATAATAAAGGCTAAAAAATTATGAAAACTAGCCCAGAAAATTGCCGATAGACCAGTGATTGTTTGGAATATGGAGTTTCTATTTTAGGTAGGTTCTAATGGTAAAGCAAAAATGCTTAAATAGCTTTATTCATATTTAATTTTTAGGTTAGGTTTAGCACCAAATTTAATTTAGTAAAGAACGCTCTTAACGAATGTTATACAAGACAATGGCTATTCTTATTTTGCTATTTCAAAGATGAATTCATTTTGATTTGCAAAAGTTACATATTCCTAATAAACGAGCACCCGTTTATTTGAAATATTTAACTTTGGCGTTTTGTTTGTTGGGTTACCCTCGAAAACCCGAATTGCAAAATCCCGATTAAATGTTAAAAACCGAAAACAACAAATCCAAATAAATAACCTGGAATCCACTATAGATGAGCTATATCAGGAAAAATTGAAGTGTAACCTTATTGTAGCTGGAATTGGTAACGAAGAGGTTCAACCCAGCGAAATTCCAAAAATATTTTTTAGTGTACTGGATTACAGTGACAATACATGAAGCAAAATTGTCTACATAAAAATGTTCGTGGTTGCTAATTACTGCTAATTACATTTAAGGATAAGCAGGCTGAATATAAGGTGCAGGACAACAAAAAGAAGAAGAAGAAAAGAAAGAAAGAAAGAAAAATGCCTTCCATGGTAGCTGGATGAATATTAAGATTGAAACAGAAGACGAGAGACACCTCTGTGATAGAATCTATTTTCTTTCAAAACACATTACGTCTTGATGTCTGTTACACAGATGAATCCTAGAGAATGTACGAATGTGGAAATTCTGTGGGGTTTTCCGAATAACTTAACTCATAGTTACATATTGGGCACAATAGATAAACGTTGTCCAATTTCGAAAAAAATACGCCACGTGTCTTCATGGATCATCAGGGTGTCCCACCTTGGACCATTCATTTTATTATAAATACAATGAAAGAGTCTTTAAGATTTTAGCACATAGCCACCTAAATAGTGAAATAGACAAAAGCTGCTCAATTTCGAAAAATACACCACATGTGTATGCGGATCATCAGAGTGCTCCAGTTTGATCCGATCATTTTATAATAATTATAATATAAAGGGCCGAAATTGGAAATTCTGTGGAGGGAATCCTGTAGATTTCAGTATATAGGCAGTACCTATATGGTATAAACCTACATAATGTCTTAAATAAAATCTGTCCGAGTTCGAAACATATGTACATATATGTCTATGCGAATCGTGAGGTTATTCATCTTGGCCTATTTATTATATCATATTTATAACGCAAAAGTCTGTAAACGGAAGTCCTGTGGAGCGAATCCTAGATATTTTGACACATAGAACAATAGATGAGAGCTGTGTCACATAATGCAATAAAGTGTTAGAGTGGTGTGTAAAAATTTCATAAGTTTTCACAAAATGTCTGACTTGATGTTCGTGATTGCGTGATGTGCCATCGCATCACGTCTAAGTAACATCGATTTTTCTTATCTTTTCTTTGATAACTGTAGCCCCATTGCTACGACTCCATATGGTCATAACAATTACTTCGTTTCCATCTGTGTGTATTCTTTTTATTCGTTTTATGGTGAGAGTATTTTTTTTTGTGATTATAGTGCCACCTGTTCTCGAGCATCCGGTACTTTTAGTAATAATATTTTTTTGCTGTCGCATTGTAACTCTTTGTATGTTGGTTCCCGTTTTTCTCAATGCGATGATGTCGCGTCAGCGTCGTATAAAATTATAGAGCGAGACGAATGTGCACCGGGTGTGGGTGTGCAATCGCATAACGGAATGGAATGTTTTTTTTTGTGGGTTGTTCTCTTTGTTTTATATAATATAAACGTGCAACTAGAGATGCGTTGGAGGGAGTGCGATGGTGACGCGCATGAAAGAAAAGAGAACAACCACAAAAAGAACATTCTAGAAGTTTTTGTTTGGTGCGAGATTTTTTTTTTGAGTAGAGTCACTTTAGTTTGGATTTTATAAAAGTTAGCATCGAGTTTTGTATTCAGATATGTCAAGTTTAAATTATTGTTTTCAATTTTTGATAAATTAATATGATGGCATGTAAAACATAAACCCAAAGAAAATAAAATAAAAATTTGATATCATATACAATATTTCTCTTTAAAATAATAACAAACATAATTAATTCGAGTTTTATTTATGTTTAAATAATAATATATATTTTCGACATTGGTTTCCAAAACATATACATATATGGCAAGAAATTGACTAATAGAAAAATTTTCTAATTGTGTTAAGAAAGGAAAATAATTTTGTGGTTTGAAATTTTCCGAGGTGTGTATAGTCAAATTCGACAATTAAAAATATTGAGTGGCAGATTTTTTTTTTCGTATTTTACGGGCGGCCGAGACAAGGCTCGTGCCGGGTGCCGTACAATATAACGGACGCCGCAAATGTTAATTTTTTCTACGCGTGCGTACTCTTACGGCGTACTACGAATATCGGCAATACAAAACCGCAACGGTCCTGGCGTGGCACCAGTGGAATGACGACGACTCCAAGGCCGCAACGGTAATTTGTTTATAGTAAAGGCGAGCCAATGCCCAACGTATTTTGGCGGCCAATCGAGGCCAATACATTTACTGGTGGATGGACCACAACGTTATACAGTACACGGCGGGAAGACACCCAACGGTCCGGGTAACAGGAGTTACCTGTGGCATGACGGCACCAAGGTCGCAACCATAAAGGTACAGTTTTTTATTTTTTTTTGATTTAATTTAACTTTTTGGGGGTTTATCTTAATTGATAAATCTTATTTATTTGTTTCATTTTTTTATTGCTTCATTTAAACTAATATTTTACAAATTCTTGCCTTTTTAGAATTTACAAATTTTAAAATTTTTTCTCTTTATTTTATTGAATTTATATTTTGTAATCAAGCACCAACTGATAGGTGTTCGTACTCGCGACCGGGGTCGTACGTTGGTCTCGCTTCATAATTTTGACTTTTTTTTTGGTTTCCTAACATTAACCCGGGCCCTCAGTAAATTTTTAGTTCTCTCTTTTCTTCTAGCTTGGAGACATTTAAAAAAAAGAATAAAATAAAAAAAATATTGCACGGCGATTCCCGGCATTTGGTTTATTATTATTTTTTTCTTTTCTTTTTCTTCTTGAATTTGTTTCCCCCCTTCTTGGTCAGACTGTTTCTTTACTTCATTTTTTTCTCCTTTATTTATTGATGAATAAACAAACTGAATTATTAATTATTTTATACTGGTCGGTATGATGGGGCCATAGGGGGTACTCCCCCTTCATTCTCTTGGCAGGACATCCACAGGGTCGTAGTGGCAGGTCCAGCACATGATACGTCCATTCGCGGGCGACCATAAAATTCAGCGGTCTCCTCGTGGCACTTCGCGGTTTCATGCTGTCGAAGTGTGAATTGAGGGATATTCGTTGGAGGTCTCTTCGGGTAAAGAGAGGCTTTGTCTGTTGGGAAAACGTCCCTACCCTTTTATTTACCCTTTTAACGTGCCTGTCGGGGTCGATGGGATATTCGGGCGAGTTTCTTCAGCAGACATTGAACTTGTCGTTCGGGGAGATCCGGTTGCCAACGGATGGATACACCCGGTTATTAGTTTCTTTATATTGTTCCTCAAGTTTCAGTCGACGGATTCTGGTGTCAATAATTCAGTTTTTTTATTTATATTTAATTTGCGGTTTTTTATGTAAATTTCTATAATCACGGTGTAGGCCAGGAGCCTTGCAAGCCTCAAACCCCACGACCCATAGCATTTTCCCCTGAGATCTAGCTGGCAAATCACCATGTAAGGTTTCTGCGTGGTTTAGATGGTATCTCCGGGTCGGCTGCTGAACCGTCCGTAACACCATGTTATCAAATGTATCCTTCTTATATCAGTAGAATTTGAGTAACACACTTCGCATGTTTCGCCCCTTGCCGTTATATGGGCAGATATTTCTTCATATATAAATCTGACAATCTCCTTTGACCGATTATTTTCATCTAAGACTGATCCCACCAGCCATTACCACCATTCCCTAATGGAAAAATGCTAAATTTAAATACGTCACTATGCACAAAATTAAGCCCAAATCTCATCGTATAAACAAAGTTTCATGTCCAACGGAATATAAATGGCTTAGCTTTATTCATATAGACCATTTTTTAAACCACATCAGGAATTTGTATTGAAAATTTAAAAAAATCAATTAGACAACACTAATATAACATATTTATATCCCTCTAACTCTTGTGTGAAGTTAGCACAACATACCCGTTTTATATTATATTTTATTCCAAATACACTTCACATGTGAAGTTAGCCCCGAATTGAAAAATAAAAATTTTTATTAAAATTAATTTAATTCGCAAAACACACAAATTAAATTGTCGGATCAGAGCTATATGATTTCGATATGGCCAGACCCATACGTCACTTATCACAAAATCGTCAACAAAATCGTCTAATTTCGCTAGGTAACAACGGTACGATTTTTTCGTGTTTTCCTAAATGTGAGATATGTGATTTTCCGTCCTATAACCAAATTATCATAATCTGACAAATTTATGAGCCATAATTTAAAAATTATTGTACTTCATTTTATTAACTTATTACATTTATTTTGTGTGTTTTGCGAATTTTAATAAACATTTTTATTTTTCATATAATAAAATTCGGGGCTAACTTCTCATGTGAAGTGTATTTGGAATCAAATATAATATAAAACGGGTGCGGGGCTAACTTCACTCAAGAGAAGGATATAATTATGTTAGTGTTGCCTGATAATAATTTTTTAATTTCGTGAATAGAATCCGGGGATAACTTCACATAAGTCAATCGAAACGAGTTACTTTTCTCAATTTTCAGAACACCCTCTAAACTCATATTGATATCCAATTTTCATAATGCAAAACAAGTTCTGTCCCAAAAGAGTTACAGTTTAAACTGAACAAACTTGGATTTTGATATCCGGGATATTTTTTAATTCCGGGATTTTGATAATTCGGGAAGCATCTCCCATAAATATAGCTACACATTTTTTCGGAGTGCCGTAGGAAAGTTTAGTGATAGCGTCGGTATTTTCGAGATGAGATGGAAGATATTAGTATTTTAGTGCCATCGCATATAGCATTTTGAGTCAATTTCGACCTAAAATCTCGCACATCAATTGCAGTCTATATACTCCAACTAACTTTATTTTGTCTGCCCTAATGTCCACGAAATTTTCTAGAGGAAGGTTGGTTTACGAGTTTATGGAAGTTAGACAGTATTGCACGATGCGGTTCGTAGAGAAATCCCGGTTTTCATTTAGGTAATAAATGGGATTATTGATTCTACCATCAATATGGTACTTGATTCCACTAATAAGCCAGACAACTTGTATGCAGTAAAAACAGCTATGAAATATTTTTCCCAATTAACAGGGAAAGCCAAAACAGCGCCACAACGATTATCATAAGGAAAGCGGATTGCCACTTCCCATTTGTGCCAATTCCTCATTTGTAAAATTTGACCGAGTAGTTTTCGTACTCACTTCTTGCAATGAGGACAAATGTAAGTTAAAAATAGCAATCACATATTTTCCAATTGTGAGCGCTTAATCAACCAAATCATGATTCAGAATCTTTCACTTTCCGTCATAATATTTATGAATCATAATCAATGTTTAAAATAAAACCTTATTGAGAAACCAATTTTATATGACATGTTTAGTAGTTACCTATTTACTTTGATGAGGTGTAATGTAATACGGAATTAGTATGCCTACCTGCAAAGACAAAAGAAATAAATTTTAAATTATTTGTTAAATATGAATTAAATGTAGCTTGTTTATGAAATAATATATGTGTAATGTACAGATATGAAGCCATAGTAAATAACAATAAAACCAAATTATAAAACCACAAGATCCGTTCTAGACAGTCCAATACAAAAAATAAATAAATCGCCCCATATACTACGCCACTTTCAAAAAATTACAATTTTTGAATGCGTTCATCTGGAAACCGTCTCAAATTTCAATTCAATTGGGAAATGAATCAATTTCTTAAAGGCTATAATAAAACCAAATCCAAAATGATCTAAATATATAAATTTATAATAAATACGTATTGATTTAGACATCACATAAAAAAAATTTATGATGCTGTAGTTACCACATTTTACAGATCAACTCAATAGCGCTATTAAAACTATAAATAACTAGCCTAAACAGCCATTAATAAAATTAAAAAAAAAAAATCAACAAAACTAACAAACAATTAAAACTCAATATTTTACGATACGATTGCCAAATAGTTTTCTTATTATACATAGCTATGTTATGTACATATACACCAAACTACATACAGACATCCCATCCCATATATACATATAATAAGACCGAATGATTATTTTTCTTTTTAGGTCACTCAAAAAATTGTTTCTTCCGTTTCAAACTATTTGGATCACGTCCAATTTGTAACTCGAAAAATAATAAAAAGTTTTTTTTATTTTAATAGACTCAACAAAACTACTACTACGACTACTGATACGACTGGCTACTAAATACACACACACACACACACACACACACTCAATTTAAATTGATCAGAAATCTCTTAAATTGTCACCCTATTATACGATGATACACAAAACGCAATAAGATTTCTGTCTTGTCTACGGCTGGGTGTGTTTGTGTGTAGTATACATTTGAGACAACTGACGAGTTAAAATGTGTATACTTACTCGTATTATATACATAACATATAGTATCACAAAACATAAAATGACTTGCCAAAAAAAAATCTATTATTTTTATTGAGGAGATACATACACAACACCAACCATACCAAGAAGACGTCTTGTTAGTTCGTCAAACAAATATAAAAAAAAATCTTCATCGGTTTTTCTTTTAAAACACCTTCTGATCATAAATTTGCGTCACACATCTTAAATACATTATTCTGTCCGACCGAAAGTGTTAAATCTTAATACAATATTCTTCTCTCGCAGACACGTAAGTCTATATAACAACAAGGCATAACAACACAACAAAAAAATGTTTATAAAAAATAATAGACAAAAAAATTAAATTAGCTTATATTTATTTAATAAGAAAATAAAAATAAGATGTATAGTTGAAAACTAAAATGGCATTAATAGTTGGTAATAACAATAACATAAAAATCAAATTTGAAGTGTTACAACAAAAAGGTAGAATCGACGACGACTTACCGTATAATTTACGAGGTGAGATAATGCGGCTGATTTATGCGATTTAATCGATACGGTGTGGGTGGGTTTCACACTTTTATAGCAACACTTTTGAGATTTGAAATATAAAAGCTTTAATTTTTTTGATTCAAACTGCAATCAAACTCTTTCAAACTACGATCAAACTTACTTTGATAGCCACCCTAAATACTTTTTATCTGCACTTCTCGTAAAAACACGGATCAGCCAACCTTATCGATTAGGATTCGCGCTTTCAAACAAGAAAAAATTGAAAATGACACACAACTATCGTATAAAGTGTAGATTTAGAAAATAAAACCTATTCTAAATATTCGAAATGAAATTCATCAAACCCGTACAAATTTCGTTCAAAATCTGAAAATACAAACCCCGAAATGACGAAATAGTTTGTTAATTTAAGCCTAATTATTTCAAGTTACGCATTCAAACTATTCTACCTTTAATAAATTTCACATATAACTTTAATTGAACGAGGTGATTTTATAGTGTGCGTAACCATTTTGAATTGATTTAACTGTCTTTTCCCTGTATATCAATGAAGCAAGTGGCCAGCAGTGGTTAGTGTAAGCAGGGGTTAAACACATGGCCCGCTTCTTGGCCGGATCTGCTACAATTACAACAAGTGCTCACACTGCCTAATCGTGGCGGCACCCAATAACTAAATTGTTAAAAAATTTCAACACAAGCCTAGGATAATATTGGAATTTCCAAAATGACCTCGAACACGGATTAAAAAATACCCAGCTACGAAACCCTTCATCAGCTATATGAACAGTCATCACAATATGGGCTCAATCGCTTAGCACTTCATGGTGGTTAGGTTTCAGCGGTTGCTATCACACACTTAGGCCAATTTTGGCCCATTGTGATACCACAGGATCCAACATCATTGAACTCCCTATAAAACCATCTAGTGCTATTCACATAGCGTAAAAGATCTCGCACATTACAGCTTTCGAGATCAGAGAGGCTCTGCGTAGTGTATTTGCAAAAGTGATCATATCTACTGTCAACTAGCGCAGGGCATTAGCATAGGAAATTAACCAGAATCTCCTCCTCCTTCTTGTCCTTGAAATTTCTGCAGAAGTCATTTGCATTCAGAATCAAACTTCTTGCATGTTCTCCAGCGTCCAGTAAGTACCCTTACAATTATACCTAAATCACACTTCCTTAGTGTGTTAAGATTTTGGAGCGCTTCAAGTTCCGTTCAGGCAATACTTGCTTCACTACCCTACCAGTCGGACTGGCGAACTACCTAGCATTTGCCAAGGCAGCTGCTTTTCTATGGCTTGCTGCTTTCAGCACAGACCTAGGCCTTCCTACACATTTCTCCGTGGTTCCAGTAGGAGAGTCGTACCATACCTTGCTAATTTATCAGCCCTCAACATTACAATGGCCCGGAACCCAGACCAATTGGATATTGAAATGTTCACTCATCTCGTTAAGAGATGTATGACAATCCATAGCCACACTTGACGCCAGGAAAACCGAATTCAGTGAAAGAATGGCCGCCCGACTGTCCACATAAATAGTAATATCAGTCAACAATATTACACTATGCTTCAACCAGTTTATAACCTCTTCAATCGCTATAACTTCAGCCTGGTACACGTTGCAGTAATCAGGGAGACAAAAATATAGACTCATATTTAATTCCCCACAAAACACACCAGCACCCACTCTACCATCGAGCGTGGCGCTGTCGGTGAAGAATTTAACTATCCCGGTCTCCACGATGAGACCACTCTACCAATCCTCCCGAAACCGCTAATAGCCGGGCGGCTATATTGACCGCCATTTGCTTACCGATGATATCCAACTGGAGATGGTACAGCATGACCTCTAAAGGTACTAGTAGGAGACGATTTCAGTGCCCCACTAATGAGCAAACAGGCTGCCCTCTGCACCTTCCCCATCATGTTCCTGTATGATATTTTCCTCAGTGCTGGCCACCATACACCCACACTATACAGCAGTACGGACCTTACCACTACCGTGTAAAGCCAGTCTCCAGCTCCGGTTCAAACCCCATTTCCTTCCGACGACATTTTTACAAGAGTAGAGTGCCATGGTAGCCTTCTTCACTCTTTCTATCGTGTTTAATTTTCAACTGAGCTTACTGTTCAGAAAATCGCTAGGAATCTCGCCTTATCAGTAAAGGTCAGCATGTTATCATTCAAACTTGGTGGAATAACTTCCGGAATTGTATACGTCCTAGTGAAAAGGACCAGCTCTGCGCCCTCGATATCGAGAAACGTCACCAATGAGAATTCCACGAGTAACAACCTAATAAACAATTAATATGGTCAGTTCGTGACTGATTTGATATCTGTCAATAATCGGATATGTTTATTAAGATTACACGGACCTAATTTTAACATTCCGTTCGTTAACGTCCACGTGCTTCCATTGAGGATACTCCCGAACAAACAAAAGACGCTTTCTAGGACCATTATGAAAGTATTCTGAGCAAAATACCGCAATATGATGCCTAAATCATTTTGGGTGATTTTAATGCTCAAATTGGAAGTACGACAAAAATATACATCATATTTCAAACAACAATGGAAGACGCACTACCGAATTAGTTTTTATAGCATTATTAGATTGTCACCGCAGCACATACTATTCACGGAAACTCATTGATAAAGGTACATGAAAATCAAACGATGGGAACACCGTTATTCAAATTGATCACATCCTCATATACAGAAGACATTAATCCAGTATCAAAGATTCCCGTGAAGTTTGTCCTAACCCAACAAAAATTCTAAGACAAGTTTAAGAAAAAATTCATCGACTATATAGTAACGTGAATTTTGTCCTAGTCGTTCCTAATTTTAACAATTTAAAATAATATCATATTTGGTATATAAACACTATTGGCAATTTAAAATATTTCAATAAATTATTAATTTATAATATTATATTTTAGTAAATTAATAATCTAGAATAATGTAATTAATTAAAAATGTATCAATTTATTAATGAACATGCGGTTAGAATTCAAAAGATTTAGGAGAAAATATCAAAGAAAAATCCGTTGTACTAAGATACTTCTAAGAGGTTACAACTTTGAGTTTTGAGAGTAGGTGTTTTCACTTTGAACTAGACCCAATCCAATTAGAAAACACGAGTTTTTCGGAAAAATTAGGGGAACACTGGGTCCGAATGGGACCAAATGGGTTGTGTCGTATAAAAAGTCTAAACTAAAAAAAATAGGTTTTCTAGTCATGATATCAACATAAAATCTTGAATGCAGCTAGGTATTGAGGTTAATAAGAACGCAGAGAGTTCTAAAAACTCAACTATTATAGTTAGAATAGAAACTCATCTCCTGGTGGCTGAACCATTTCGAACCTAGATCGGTAGAAAATTAAATTCTAAGAACTTTTCTAGAACGTAACTTTTCTTCACGATCCATTCGGTAGCTTGATTTAACGCTATGTACATTTTCCTCATGTAACTATTTCCAAGTTGTAACCTCTTAGAAGTATCTTAGGACAAATGGTTTTTACTTCGACTTTTGCCTCTACGTCTTTTGAATAGTGTGGTTCATCGAGTACTATATCATTTCAATTTATTTTTGTATTAATTATATTGTTTTGTAATACATTTCATGTTTCTTAATTAAGGCTGTCATTTCAGATTTTATCATTAATTTTTTTTTATTTTCAATTTTTCAATTTGTCTGAAAATCATCTGTTCAAAATTATAATATTTATTTTCCCGAAGTAATATATTTTACACTGTTAAATTTTATTATTAATTGGAAACGTTGTTATTGTTCGGTTTAGGACAAGTTAGGACAAACTTGAAATCCGTTTATTTTATCAGCAACATACAACCATCGCGTTAGACAACAAACCTCGCGCTGGAGCAATGATGCCTTTAACAACCACGTTACCTAAACCAATTATGGTAATACCCTATTAGGAATTCTTTAAAACCAGTCAATGCTCGATTTGTCGAAGGATCAGTGGAGTATCATAAAAACTGCGACACAACTTAAGTATTATCATCTACAATTGGTCAAACTTCACCGGGGACTAAAAATGATTGGTTGGACGCAGATTGCATGTAAGCAATTAGAGAAAGAGATCACCATCACACCTCCCGGCAAAATATATTCCAAAATACAAAAGAATCACGTGACCGCGAGGAAATTCTCTAATCGGCAGGTGGAAAACGCCAGAATTACATAATCAGCCTGTGTCTTAACATTGAAAATTCGAGTCTTAGATATACATATATCGCAACAAAGATAGCTAAAGATTTCCGAATTCGGAAAATCACGTGTTAAATTTACATAAGCGCACATTAATTTGCAAACTTACCTTTTATAAATTTTAATAAAGAATTTATTACATTACAGGTCAGAATAAACGATTTATTTTAAGTTTCGAGCTGCCCCAGTAATAATCACTCTATATTAATATAGAGCTATTAAAAGTAAACGGCTAATATTAATTATTATAATTACTATCGCCAAAAATTAATAAATGTTATTTCTAGGATTCAGTACTAATTTCTTAAAATGCAATGGTTTCATATTTATCGGGGGCTTGTTTGCAGTGGATACATTAAATTATAATGGTTTATGGAGTAATTTCTGGTTTTAGGAAATTCAGTTGGTGTTGGAAATATTATTTTAGTAAATATGTACATTACGAGTTTCCGAGTTGCACATGCAGCCATTGATGAAGACCAATACCATTAGTGGTCATAAAACCTTTACCCTTTCTCCACATTAGAATTGTGTTGTCAGCAATAGAATATGATGCAGAGAATTTTGTACTATGGGGCCCACTTCCAAAACGTTATTTAACGCGATATGCCGCCAATGTTGTTGTTGACGCATGAAACTCCACCATTAATCTTGTGGTGGCACTCGATACTTTCAGGATGGTATAATAGAGAAGAAAAACAGTAAACTTGTTACCTGATGGACTAGAAATTAAAGTGATGTAACCGCAGGTCCCTTTTAAACCCTTGTTCCATCACGAAAATTCGACTTTTGGCAGCATCATACGAACTTAACACGGTTGCTTTGGGAAAGTGTGTCTTCTCGGACAATGTCGGCCTTTTCCCACAAGTAACGTCTAAACGTAACGCCTTTTCTATACTCATCTCACAACTCAAACATAAGACACGAGTAGTATCTTTTTTTTTTTTTTTTTAATCCATGCCATCTGTTTTGGGGCCGAAGCACTCCCTGCTCTTTCGCGGTTTATTTTACCGTATTACTTTACGCATCATCTGCCAAATCGAAGACGTACGGCTATAGGGCCGATTTAGGTTACCATCTGCGTATTGCATAACTCCATGCCAGCCTATACTGAACATGGAAGATGGGTCGGCTCATGAGTTTTGCACGCCGATACGAGGTCGTCCTTGTGTTCCTTTTAATCACAGATCGTGATCTGTTGATGAAAATTTTATTTTGCATCCAACCCTTATCGGGATTCGAACCTGGTAGCTCCCGATCCAAACGCCAAAGCTTTGATCACTTTGCCATTTGGTCGGTCACGAGTAGTTTGGTTGACGGTAAATATTCCGGAAAGTATTCAACCCAATTTACTTCTCTGCGCTATAACTTTGCTTTTCTCACTTAATTGTCCTTCAGATAATAAGGACCAGAGTTAATCAATTCAAAAAATATATGCGAGTAATATTTGATGAACTTGGATCAGCCTTCTTCTCTCATGATTATTTTCTCTCTTGATTATTTTTAACACTGCCGGATCCAATGTTACAGAAGATCTAGTATTGATTATATGGTGCGTCTCAAAATTTCAAAATCTGATGGAAAATACAATTTTAGTTTGAACTGCGTAGCTCATTTGGTTAGGCCTTAAGTTTGGTGCCCTAATCTGCAAAGGTTATGTTAGCGTTAATTCATAAAAATTCAAGTCTCCGTAAGCATTTTGACGATATGCAAAGAAGCCTCCGCTCCTGAATCCAGTAATACTCTACATATTTGCCATTCGCCCGATCTTGAATTTTGGTGGTCGCAGTTCACAATACTTCCATCTTCGACAGGACCGACAGTCTTTCACGTCATTTCATTTATTCACATCGTCCTTCAATCGTCATCTCTCGAAATTTCAGGAGTTTTTAAATCGGATTGTCCCTTGTTTTACATAACGGACAGCTATAAATTAAAGTAAAGGGTTTTTCAATAAGAGCGCTTCAACTTTTTTTTTGAATAAAACACAAACTGTTCGACTTTTGAACTAACTTTTTTTTTTATTAACGAATTTGAACATATACATTTAAGTATGAAACTCGATTTCTTTTGCATGACCACCGCGTGCACGTTTTACGAAGTCCAATCTTTGAACCCAATTTTCGACCACTCTTTCGCATAAATCGGCCGAAATTCCAGCAATTTCACGATCTATATTGGCTCTGAGCTCTTGCAACGTCGCCGGCTTATTGGCGTAGACCAATGACTTCACATAACCCCAAAGAAAATAATCTAGAGGTGTCAAATCACACGAGCGCGGCGGCCACTGGACGGGCCCATTTCTTGAAATAACACGCTCATCGAACTTAGTCTTCAATAACGCGATTGTATCGTGTGCTGTGTGGCATGTAGCCCCGTCCTGTTGAAACCACATGTCGTCCAAGTCCATTCCATTCAATTGCGGCCAAAAAAATCGTTTATCATATCGCGGTATCGATTTCCATTAACAGTAACGTGGCGATCGTTATCGTCGATGAAAAAATATGGCCCAATGACTCCGCCGGCATGTAATCCGCACCAAACTGACTTTTTCGGGATGCAACGGTGCCTCATGAATCACGTGTGGGTTGCTGCCTGCCCAGTAACGCATATTTTGCTTGTTGACAAACCCATTTAGTCAAAAGTGAGCCTCATCGCTGAAGATGATTTTTCGGTGAAAATCTGCATCATTTTCGATTTGCTCTTGAGCCCAATTCACGAATCGGCGTCGCTTCAAATGGTCAAACGGCTTTAGTTGTTGTGTCAGCTTGATCTTATACGGATGTAGGCCAAGATCTTTACGTAAAATTCGCCACAATGATGTCACAGAAAGGCCCAATTGTTGCGAACGTCGTGTGAGCGACATATTCGCGTCTTCTTGAACTGAAGCCCTGGCGGCTGCGATGTTCTCAACACTTCGAGCACTTCTTGCTCTCGCGGGCACCGGAACATTATGTAGCAAAAACGTAGACTCAAATTTTGCCACTATACGGTCGATTGTCGAACGAGCTGGCTTGTTAAATGGACCGTAAAATGGCCGTAATGCTCTTAAAGTAGCAGGAACAGAACGATTATTTTGATAAAAAATTTGCACGATTTGCAATCGCTGTTCACGTGTGTAGCGTTCCATGATGAAATGTATACTAATGAAGTTTCCAAATGACAAAAGATTAATAAAAAATATGGCGTCGTTCGCCGTCCCTATCGGAAAAAAGTTGAAGCGCACCTGTTGAAACACCCTTTAGTAAATTGTGACCTCGGGTTAAACATCACACTCAAGTATCACTCAGGAATGGAATTCGGCTAGATAAAGTAGAGAAATGCCTTAAACCTCTAAGCAACAGGTTAAACAAACAAGAATCTCCTGAAAGAAGCTGGAATGCAAATGGGTTAATGCAACACAGTTCAGAATTAGAAAATTTTCAAAATACTGAAAAAATAGTATCGGAACCCCATTTTACTACAACTTCATATCTTAAAATAAAAAGATGCAGCTGTTACTCCGCCATTCATCCGCCAGGTAGGGCAAGAGAAGGATCGTCTGTGATTATAAAAGAAAACATCAAACACTTTATAGATCTTACAGTTGAAGAGGACTTAAGTAAGTAGTCATCTAAAAAGTTTATATCCCTTTTGTGTTTTACTAACACAATTGTGCGGGTAGGGCAAAAGTACCATGTCAAAAATTTATTTTTGTACGTGTTTTCAACCAACTTACACATTTGTGAATTCCTTTTTAACTAATTTTCGTCCGAAAAAAAACTATCGATACACACAATTGTGTTGGTTTTACTTCAAATTAAGCGAAATTTTTTATCAACAGCGCCATTACATACTATGGTTTTTTACTACATACTATGCTTTTTACTCACACGTTTGTGTGGGTGGGACTAAAATTGAGCTTCTAGAAAACTAGTTCACCTTCACTTCAACTAGTTCAACTAATAACAAAACCGGTTGCGATTAATTTCTTAAACTAGTTGAAAATAATTCTAATCTTCAAGTGCCAATTAAAAATCCGATACACCTAGAGAAGAAAAACAACTCAACAACAGAATACAAGAAGCGGTATGGAGGATTACCCCATCAAGTTAATGGAAAATTCGCTGAAATGTTATTTATCTTTTGGAAGTAAGATAACTGGTTGTAGCAAAACAAACAGCAAGAAAGGCAAACAACTCTTAATATTTTATTCAATAAACTAAAGTTGTTTATTAAAGAAATCAAGAACGAATCTCTTAATAAATACCTAAGTGGCCTTACTGGAAAAAAATACCGAGTATTCCTTTTGGAGAGCTACAAAAAGTTTAAAACGATTTTAACTTCAAATTCCACCAGTTAAAAATGAAAAAATGAAGATGGAAGATGGCTATAAGTGCAAAGCAAAAGACTTCTTTGTTTGCCACTAAATAACGCACATAAGTAATTAACGCAATATTCAGACTTAAACACGTTCCAAATCAATGGAAACTCGCTGAAACATTTAAAAATTCCCAAAAATTTTCAATAAACTGCTTCTCAAGAGACTCAAACCAATAATAAAAATACTAAATATTATTCCTCCACATTAAACATCAGAGAAAGCCATTCAACACTAGATCAAGTACATCGAATTACAAACAAAATTGAAGATCTACTTACTAAAGCATTTGACAAAGTACGGTATAACTTAGAATATAAACTACTAAGAGACTTACTAAAGCAGTTTTATGAGATACTAAAATCATACAAGCTTACCGATGCTTTCATGTTAAATTAGATGGCGAACACTCGGAAGTAAAGAAAATATCAACAGCAGGTCGATTCTGGCTTTCCTATAGGACCGCAATAGCGTATATTAAAGTTGTTATGGTTAAACGTTCGTAGTTGGACTTGTGTCAGGCACAGGTGGTACACCGTAACTGAGTTCGTACATCATCTTGATGCTATGACGTATTACTGTAGTGGTTTAAGCGTAAGTTTATCGGTTTATTAATAAAAGGAATTAGGAATAATATTTATATAGCGTTTTTGTCAAAAACATGATTTCTCAGTAGGCCAGAAAATGATTCTGGCCTACTGAGAAATCATGTTTGATCTAAATTTTTATAATTTAGGAAATATTTTTTCCGTACCGAAATTGGATAGGGATATTCCAATTTAATTTTGTTTTTCAAAAAAATTACACCAACTCTTTACTATTTTTTTTTTTCTTTGCAAAATAAAAAAGTTTTGTGACAAAAATACTATGAACATATTGTTCCTAATTCCGTTTTTCTATAGGAAAGACAGAATCGACCTGCAGGAGTACCACAAAGCAGTTGTCTATAACGAAACTTTATTCCTACTTCTGAATAACTTTCACCATATTTAAAATAAGTTTTAATAAAGAAAACACGTTGTTCAATCGTGTATCTCTCCATTTTAACTAACCGGAATGTCTGCCATCATTTGTCAACTGTCAAAATAACATATTACACTCTAGTATAAAAAATACAAATAGCGAAATATTTAAAAAGATACCTCCAATTTGAACACCCTTTATAATAAAACTGTAAAAGCTACAACCCCCAAACGAGATTTTAAATTATGAAAGATAAATTACTAGATAATTTGTGTATATGACTCCGGCCTTTCCCAATAGATTTCGCTACTAGTACTGCTTATAGTACAATGTTATAAATGGTCAAACGCTGTATGCAATATTTGGCATTTAGTTGAAGTGTAAACAACTAGTATTTTAACGCATTTAACTATTTTAACTCCTTAGAAAAATAACCATTTTTTGGTGAGCATACTCTATCGAATAAAATGTGTAAAGAATGGTACTGACGATTCAAAAATGATGTTTTTTACCATTGGAGATAAAAAGCCCGCTGAATGGAAAACGTTACTGAAGATTCTTCTCAAACACAATCAGGGGACCTATTTGGGAAATAGAATTCGATCAATCGAACGACATTTTCGAATCATCAATATTTGGGAATTCGAAATCGAGTTGTATTTAAACGAAAACGTATGGCAAGAAACGATCGAAAATTTCCCTTGTCGAGCAATTCGATTACAAGTAATAATTCTACGATCATGAACGAATTTTTATTCGTAGTTAGTTTTGTTTACCAAGGCGAATACAAAGAGCAAAATTTTAAAATATAAGTACGTTGATTTAATGTATGCACATGCCATTTTGAAAATAAAAATATCGTTTAATGAATTAAGATTATACATTTTTAAAGCAAAAAGACAGTTCAATAGATAAGATATGTAAGAATAGGAATTTAAAAGGTAATTTTTAACTAAAATGTATTGTATATATAATTAAGGACAACGAAAAATACGCCCTTAAACCAATTTGACATTTTGGTCACGTTTATGGAAGAACATCCGGACTTCGCGAAAGGCTACAATCTAACTGCAGATGTACGTGTGTCAAATAAGCGGCTCTGGGATGAATTGGAGCACGATTAAATAGTCATGGGCCGGAAATTCGATCCTCCGATGTTTGGGAAAAAGCCAACAAAAAATATAATTGCAATTATACGTCAAAATATCGCCAATAAATGTCAAAAATATTTTGACTGATTTTTATGTTTTTTGGCCTTCATTTAAGATAATTATTTAGGAAAAATTTAGCCTCACCTCCTAAACCCTAGAATTGAGCATGTACATTAAAATGTACAAATCTGGTGAAAGGTTGTAAGCGGCACCATAATAAATGAGTTATCGTAATAGTCAATTTATAAACAAAGTTGTAATAAATTTAAATTAAAAAATAAATATTGTATATTTTTATTGTTTTCGTTCATTTTAATTAAATACAAAGCTTTTGCACGACAAATAGTAAAATTAATTATCAAAAAATAAAAATAAATTGTAAATCATAAATTTAATTCAATAAAATAAATTAAAAATTTCAGTTGGTATTTCTAGACTCAGCGAGTGTGAAACTGTGCGAAGCAATTCCGATCGTAAATTATGCATATTAAGTGTATGGTACACTTTTTGCAATAGAAATGGGTTCAATCTTTGCAACCAACGAATTTGCATTGTGTCGCTTCCTTTTTCTATCCACATACGACAAATGGGCCGTGTTATTATACCGAATATCCTGTACTGGACCAACCTCTAGTTCGGAATCTAGTTCGGATACTGGACTCTGGATGTTAAGTACTATTTTCTTCTTGAGCAGGGCGCCCTCATTTTCGGCTATGTTCCGTTATACTTACTAAATAGAGCACATTTTTCAATATGTACTATAACACATCTTTAATTTCCTTTTAAAGCTGACCTTGCTTTAACATATTTTTTCTATATTCCATCCAACCGACAGAAATCGCAAATTCTAAAAAATGGGCTATAACTCGCTAGTTCCACTTTTTTGATTTAATAAAAGTTCGATAATATGAGAAAGATTGGTCAAATACATCTACTCCGCCCATACCTTTGGTATATAAATGTATTACTTCTGGTTGCAAAATTTCTACATATCGTTTTGTGCGTTATCCCATCTCTCTGACAAACATAAATCACCCTTTCCCACAAAGTTGGATGCAATATAAATAGGGTTGTTGTCCAATCATTTTAACAACATTCTGATCGCGGTCGCTAACTTCTTCAAAAGAACCCCATGGAAGTGTCTTAAATTCCTTATCTTCTATAAAAGGAGTTTTAAAGAAGCGAGTGATTTTCGCAGTGCCATCAGCATTAATTCCTTTTTTCTGAAAGAATTCCAAAAGAATGAAGGAAGTAAAATAGTTTTCAAAAAATAGTTTGTGGCCTGATGTTTTGATATTTTGTACTATATGAAGAACTACTGCAGCTCCACAGCCATATTTCTTCTTGTTGTAATCAGATAACTCAGAATATAAAATCTAATATAGAATGAAATTGAATAGTTGACCACTACTTCCGCACAACACAATGGGTGTTATACCGCATTTGTTTGGTTTACTCTTTAAGTACTGTACGAATATACATATTGTAAATAAATTTCAAACACAACCTTTACAAATATATCCTTGTTATCTAGTAGTATCTCCATATTATTTACACAATGCAAATTTGAGCGCAGTTGATAAAAACGATCCCGGGACATCACACTGGTTATGTGGTTCAGGCCAAGAAGATTACTCCAATACATCCTGATTCTAGGAAATCTTGACGCCAATGAAGTAGTATACTCGTTTGACTGCAAAAAAAATCAGATTCTACCGAAAATACCGACCGGTCAGCTTATTTTTTACGTCAACTAGACTAATATAATTTCACACTATGCCAAGGCCCATCAAAGTCTCGACAATCATGGGATAACTCTTTTTGTTTCACATGGAACGAAACTAAGAGACCAAAAGGTTCCAATGAAATTGTGTTGGCTAGTTTATCGCCAGTTAAATCTCACAAATTTTGAAGAGTTAGTTGATTTTGTGAAACTTTTTTGCGACGGGTGTGGCGAACAAAATAATAACCGTTCCATGATTTGTATGATCCAGAGCACTCCTTTATACCACCCGATCGAGTATTCTGGCGGATTGAGAAAATTGTAAAATGTAAAGAAACTATTTTGTAGCCAGAAAAATATATAGAAATATTTAAAAATCATGGGACGGTTTGCAGTTTAGAGGAACTGACTGTGTACAATTGGAAAACTGAAGCAGAACGGTTATTTAAGTTCTTAAGTGTAGCTGGCATTTTAAGTTTGCTCCATGCAAAAAAAAATTATTTCACCGTCTGCAAGATAATCTTACTCACATTCAAGGTGAAGCCAACTAGAAAAAGGACTTATGTATGTAATCCAAACATAATTTTTAAAAGACTTCGATCTCCGAATGACAGTAAGCTAATTGAAGTAAGCGTAGGAGCAAAACTTCTAAAAAAACACATTTTGGATTAGAATGGAGAACCAATGAATCACTTGGATCCTACAAGAATATGATTGATGAAAATGATGCAAATGAGAGTGAGATTTTACCAAACAACGAAGATGAAATGATCACAAATGTAGCAGAGCAGGATTCCTTCCATATCTAAAGATGTTTTGTTAATTTATTATTTTGTTTATACAATTTTATTTGTATGAATTATATACATAATAGCCCAAACTGAATTCCTGCCTGCCTGCGTGATGCTATGTGAGTTTGCCATGAGTTTGCTTTATTGAAACCGAATTTGTTATAGATCAAACTATTTTTAATCGAGTCGAAAATGCATGATCGATCTTATGCCGTGATGCGTCTTTTTGTGCACCTTCCGAAGCAACAAATAATTACATTCGAAGCAGGTAATGAAGATGAAGCGTTGTTTGCAGCACAAACTGGACGAACATAGCTTGAGTCATGGTTTCAGCTCAACTGCAACGACCAAAACGCACGTCATTTCCTATATACTGCCCACCATTACGTTTTCGTACGCGGTAAATGGCAACTTCGTCAAAGAGGTGGAGAGAAGGTTGTTGCACGAATGTATATACAGTAAGCTTGAGAGATTGAGGGGCGTTACTTCCAGCGGCTGCTTTAGCTACATATTCGAGGTGCCACCAGCTTTGAATTTGTATGAACTTTCAATGGTTTTATTTAAAAAAACCTTCAAAGAAGCTGCAGCTGCACGGGGTCTTCTGGTAAACGATGATGAATGGGATCACTGCTTAACAGAAGCAGCAGTCTTTTAAATGCCAAGACAGCTTCGAGAGAGACCTACGCTTATATTATTTTGTTGCTTTTGTCAACCTTCAAAACCTCTTGATCTCTGGATGAAGTTTGCAGACGATATGACTCTCGATTACAGCCGACACCATGTTGAAAATATATAGCAAAAAATTTGGCTCTCCACAATATCAACATAATTCTTATACAGCGCGGACTTTCTTGCGCTATGAACGGCTTACAAGTCTTCGATGCAGTTCGAGAAGCCGAAGAAGCTGAATTGCGAATTCAACTGCTAGACGAAAAGCAGTTGGATGCATTTCATAAAATAACTGCTGCAGTGGACTACTTGATGGACCATTTGGCAAAACGTTCCTATACGCAACACTGATGGCCTTCATCTGGGGATCAAGAAAAACTGTGCTTCTATTTGCAACAACGGGAATAGCAGCTACTTTGCTAAAGGGTGGTCGAATAGTTCGCAGCGGATTTAAATTACCAAAACCGCTGATTGACACTTCTGTCTGCGATGCAATTGCCATCATCCGAAGCAAACATTTTGCGAGAAGTTTCACTTATTATTGCCGAAGAGATTTCAATGCTGACAAAGCACGGTCTCCGCTGCATTGAAAACTGTTGCGTGAAAGAATGGGTTGCAAAATGCCATTTGGCGGAAAGGTTTTCGTTGTTGGTGAAGACTTTCGACAGAAACTTCCAGTTGTAATGAGATACAAACGAGCAATCTTTGGATAAACTTTCTTCAATTGTCGCATCATCCCCTGATTAAAGGTATCAACAATGACTGCACAGTTCAAATTCATCAGCAAATGATCGAAACTGGAGATCTGGTTAAAAATATTTTCGGCACAAATATTTCTGAAATATCAGAATAAAGGAGTTGACAAAACGCGTCATTGTTGCACCGACAAAACAACAGACTCTTAGGATAAATCGTAAGATCATCGACATGATGCCAGGACAAGCTAAAATTTATTACAGTGCTGATTCGGTGATCTCAGAGGATCCAAATGATGTACAAAATTATCCAGCAGAGTTTCTACATGATCAAACGCCATCAAGAATGCCACCTCATTACTTCTGAAGCCTGGAGTAATTATAATGCTGCTGAGAATTTTAAACCTTAAAAAAGGAATGTGCAATGACACTCGAATGATTATTAAGAAGCTGCACCGAAAATTTGTAGCAGCTGAAATTTTATCAGAGTGCAATCGGGAAGATATTGTCTTTATTCCGCGAGTTGATGCTGCTCCAACAGACACTACAATGCCATTCATATCGAAGCGACGACAATTTCCAATCACTCCTGCATACGCCATCACAATCAACAAATCGCAAAGTCAAACTTTTGATCATGTCGGAATTGATCTACAGACAGCATTTTTCTCGCATGGACAGCTGTACGTTGCATTGTCACGCTGCACAAATCTTGCACAAATGAAAGTCTGCATAATGGAAAATCCTCAACAAGGGAAGTTACTGCAAGATGAACGTCATTTCACTCGAAACATCGTTTTTCGCGAAGTCTTCCATATGTAAAAATGTAAGCAATAAAAATTGATTTTCAGTTTGGTCGAATAGTAGTTATGTGTACTATGCTTGCTGAGCGTTTTCTATTATGCGAAGGATTTATGATTTTATGACTTTACACTTACTTTTTACTAACCTATCACTCACCTACCCCAGCACCCACCCACCTAAACACAACCACCTAACACCAAATTAAAACTATCTACTCTCCACTATTCACTATTATTATTATTTTCCAAGAGTACTTTAATTTTAACGTGCGGTTTAGCCGCTCCCGAAACAGCTAGTGTATTATAACGATGATGTGTATGAATAAACACAATCAATAAAACAGCATTACATGTAGTGTACAATCAAATTAAGTTTTCCTAAACTATCCAAAAGCACTTGTTACTGTTCCAAAACTCCCTTAAAAACTATTTTGGTTGGGAAACTCGCTATTTTCCGTTTTCGAGCTGCTATAGAAAATTAACTATAAACTTCGCACAAGCAAATTTTTTTCATTTTATTTTTAGTGGTATCAAAAATGATATGAAGAAAAAAGTACACGGTACCATAAAAATAACTAAGCTGCGAATAGGTAGTTATGAAAATGAACACATGATGATGTACACAGTTGTAGATATAAACTAAGTTAAAACAACGAGAGTTGTGGCTCACAATACGCGGTTCCACACTTTAATTCTTTCAGCGTGATTCTTTCCTCGTTTCTTTCCCCTTCACCTACAAACTAATTTTTTCGCGGGGAAATTGTTGATTCTTTTTTCAGCAATATTTTTTTTTGATTCAACCAGAATCTACTAAAATATAAGTCGTGCTAACTCCACACATATAAAATAAACAATAACTAATTTTTTTTTAATAACTAAGTATAAATGTGTTGGTCCAGAAACAAAAAAATGAGCAAAAGAAAAAATCAAATTTACGTTGCATTGTTAGTATAACCAACACACTCTTTGTTAGTTTTTTTAAATAAGTATCTATCAACGAGAGGAGTAAGCAGGACTTATATTTAAGTAGATTCTGATTCAGCTAATTCTCGCACTACTACAAAGATAAATATTTCAAGGACATCTTGTTTATTTGTCGTTTTAGGGTTAATTTTAGTTTAATGTTTGCTGGAAGTGCAAAAAATTATCTTTTTTCAACCAAGGAAGCAATTTTCGCAGCAAATAATAAATATTTTTTACTATACGAAATAAACCGAAAAACATAATTTTACGCATTTTACGCACATATAGTACATAAAAAAAGATGGGGAAGGTTCGGAACCGAACTCTATAAGCATTTTTGTTGCCTATAAAGATGTGATGTGTGATATACGTATTTCAAATATCACAACCACCCACACTCACCTAACCCCTTCTACACCCAGCCCTCAACCGACCCCAACCAACCGCAAACCACCTCACCTAAAAATTATAACCACCCCCACCCACTATCCAATTCAAACCCCTAAAACCTATCTCACCCGCACCACCCTATACCGCACTACCCATATCAACACCACCTTTATACCCACTCCTACACACACACCACCCACACAAACCCTCATCCACCAAAACCCAAATTCCCACACCAAACCCAAAACACCTCATTCCCCCCTCCACCTCCACACCGCCACTCCTACCACCCCCATAACCACACCACCCACACAAACCTACATCCACACGAGATATATTTTTATTCCACATTCACATGCTGTATAAAACCAAAAAAAAATAAAAAATAAAAAAAAATTCCATCAATTTTAAGGAGGGAGGTCAACAAACCCCTACGTATCTCCGAACACGTTGAACACAGAAATGTCCAAATCAATAGGGCACTTTTTCATGAATTGCTTGAATTTTTAGTGAAAATTAAGTTGATATCTCTATCCGTTCTCCAGTTATCGTAGACACAGACGGACAGACGGAAAACCGAAATCCTATCCCTTTTTCAACCAAGAAAACCAAAAAAATTGGCTCAATTTTAGTCCAACCCACACAAATGTGTGAGGAAAAACCATAGTATGTAATGGCGTTGTTGATAAAAAAGTTCGCTTGATTTAAAGTAAAACCAACACAATTGTGTAAATATATAGTGTTTTTTTCGGATGAAATTAAGTAAAAAAGGAATTCACAAATGTGTAAGTTGGTTGGAAACACGTACAAAAATAAATTTTTGACATGGAACTTTTGCCCTACCCACACAATTGTGTTAGTATAACACAAAAAAGGATATAACATTTTTTTTTAACAAAAATGCTTAAAAAAGAAATGCGCAAAGAAATCAAATGTGGACGTCGATTGAGTTTTTGAAATCATAGAATCACGACGAAAGAATTAAAGTGTGGCGAGGCCCAATGGGTGCATAAGCACAGAATATAAAAAGAAGGGGAGTTACTCGATTGTAATAGGGAACAATTACGACGGTTTTTTTCTGTCTGATTCGTATAGAAAAGAGTAGAATAGAATATAGTGTTGAAAAAAATTGTGTCGATAGAGTAACCAAATTCTGTTTTGGTTTATGGTTACCAAATTTCAAATAATTGTTTACTGTAATTCCAATTTAAAACTAGTATTAACTAATCCCATTTTTCTGGAACTAAAATTGACCATGGCAACCGAATATATTTAAATTCTAGGTATTGAAAGCTGTGTTGCTTTCAAAAGATTACAACAACAATTGCATTGTATTCAAGCCGATTGTTTTAGAATGTTAAGAAAAAAAATTTTAGGATTAGGGGAAATAAAATCATTTTATGGTTATGGTGTTTACCGCAAGGCGTTATTTTTTCTATTTTTCTCTTAAAAATTTATCTTGTAGAATAAATTAGCCTTTGTTATTTGATAGCAAAATACCGAATTTAATTTGTTCTATTTCATAAAATAAAAAAAATTAAAATAAATATTAAGAAAATGAACCAACACAGAAAAATCAAAATGCATTAAAAAATTAAAGCCAAAAGTTGTTGCTTTCACATTTCTTAGCTAAGCTAAGCGGATTAGCGAAAGCAACACTACTGAATATTCGTTTATAGCATGAATTGAAATTATTGCGGGAAACCTCAATGATGGATCACAAATTAGGTATTTGAATAAAAAATACATAAAACTTATCAAATCAACTGCAAATAATCAAAGAATTTTAGTTTCAGTTCACATAAATTTTAATATATGGGAAACACGATTGCCTAACTAAATCTCACTATTTAGAAATCATGGCATATAACAGCTTTATTTTGTATACAATCAAAACATATGTTATTTTACAAGCCTCTTAGCTCTGAAACATTTACACTAAATCTTATGTAAACATGAACACGTTAATCTTAAAAAATGAAACTTAAAATAAACTGGTAATTTTGCTTTTAAGCTGTATTTTTGTTGCTTATGCCCAAACTAAAATAATATGTAAATCCACTCTACAACGCGAGGAAAACTTTTACATGCATGCAACAAGACAACGGTCCAATCCATCTTAAGTATCAATTCGCGTAACAAATTATTTGCAGGCATGAGTAAATCATCTTTGTAAAAGTATACATACTAAACATATTATTTATCACCAATAAAACGCTTTAAGTTCTACCATTTAAAACACTTAGTGTTTATTATTATTTTATGTATTATTTTCACCTCAATTAGTCAAAATTCCCATAAATCCAATCATAAAAATTCTCGTCTATAAACACTAAACACACACAAATATAAAAAAATACACAAACACACACACACACACACACAACAAAACTACAATTCAAGTGCAATAAAATTTTATCACCCTATTAAATGTTACACGATGTAACTTAAACTTTACTATTCCAAACCAAAAAGTAATAATTTTTCATTCATCATTAAAATAACACACAAAATATATGAAATAACAAAAAAACAAAAAAAAATTAACACAGAGAGATAACAACAACACAACAAAATCTAAACAATAAAAAAAATAAAACGATCTGTATGTACTTTCTTTTTCATACACATCTTTTAAGACGTCGTAACGTAATAACAACGCTACATTATGAATATAACGAAAAAAAAAGCAATTCACCGCATACATATAAGAACAACAACAACTTTAACGCGGTTGGTAATACGTACATATATTGGCGCGCGGTTTACATGAGAAAAAAAAAATGAAACAACGTGTGATATTGAATTATGATTGAAAGATTGGAAGACGGCGAATAGACCTTGACATTCGTCGACAAACAAAAAAATGTTTCTTTCTTTTATTTTTTTTGAATGAATGACAATGTAAGACATTATTTTATAAAATATTTATAAGATCGCGCACCGCACACTGTTATTTATTATGTATATCGTTGTTTGATTGAGGAGAGGGAGCTCGATTGGTTTGTTTTGCTTTCGTTTCGTCTTTTGTTAATGACCACCATCAATGGTTTTGTCTTGTCGCGCCATAAACATACAAAATTATTAATACATATTTCTTTTATTTCATTGGATGTATTCGTTAAGATTAGTGCTAATCGGACGGTTTAATAAATTAAACACGGTTCCGACATTTATATGAAATCAACAATCTGTTGATTCAATCTGTTGCAGTTAATTTAAACAATGTTGATTTCATTTATCTTAGGTTATTTAATTTTGGACCAAACGAGCATCAAAAAAACATCGGTTTGTAGCCGTATACGAGACAACCTAGAAAGCGAAGAAAATGTTTATTATTTTTCTGTAATAAATTTGCTTCATCGGTATCGGAGAGCAACCTGTTAAAAAACAATACTTTTTTGTGTTTTGTAGTATTTACATACAATTCAATTAAAGATTAAAATTTAAACGGTGGTGAAGAATTTCCTAAAACTTTTCTAAATTTAAAATCGTTTGATAGTATTAGTAAATCTTTCAATTATTGCTTATAATAAAGCATTCAACAAAATAACTGAATATAACAATTAAAAAAATTGCTAGTGATAATTATTAACAACCGAGAGCCTTACTAAAGAAAAATCATTGTTTAAAAATCTAAAATAGAACTCATGATTTTGCCTCCACAAACTATCTTAGGATTCGAAGGCATCAATAAGCGAAAATTTGTTCAGTTTAAGGTATGCAAAAAGTTTCAAAAAAATCAATTGGGGTTAGGGGTACGATTTCCTTCCAAAACTCCAATAAATAAATTGTACATAAAAATCAAATTGATTTGCATTCAATAATTATGTTTGTTCTAACAATATTCAGATCATGTTTGGTCCATTCAAGATAGACACACTATTTGACGAAATTCTCTTGGCAATAACAGTGTCAAATGTGTCTAAAACCACCCCTTGTCATATGTTGAATCGAAAAATTTCAATATATCCGTTCCAGAAATAACTATAAGGTCTTGGCCATAAATAAAACTAATATTTTTAGATCAAATTTGGTCCATTCGATATTCACACATATACCCCGTTTACACCAGTAGAATAAAAGTATGTAGCAAAAAAGTATGTTGGTGTAAACTCAAATTAAAATAGTTATTTTAATACTTTATCACGTACTATTTTGCTATTAAAGTATAATAGCTATCAAAAATTATTGGTATTACAGTCGTGGTTTAAGCTCTATTTTAATATTATAATACTTTAATTTTGTTTATTTTTTTCCCAAGTGGCCGGTAAAGACATTTTTTGTTTCGATATACATTTCCATTTGTGATATTAAACAAAAAAATTTATATTTTTCAACAAAAAAAGTAATATAGTATTATAGTATGGGTTTACACCGCTTGTAATGTAAACTGGCCGGGTATTATACTTTATTAGCAAAAAAGTATTATACTATTAAAGTAGCTCTGGTGTAAACCCAGTAATAGTTTGATGAAATTCCCTTGGCAATAACAGGGTCAAATATGTCTAAAACCACCCTTGTCATATGTTGAATGGAAAAATTTCAATATATCCGTTCCAGAAACCACTATAAGGTCTTGGCCATGAATGAGACTAATATTTTTAGATCATGTTTGGTCCATTCGAGATGGATACACAGTTTGAGGAAATTCTCTTGGCTATAACAGGGTCAAATATGTCATAAACCACCCCTTGTCACATGTTGAATGGAAAATATTCAATACATCCGTCTCAGAAACCACTGTTTAGGTCTTGGCCATAAATGAGAATAATATTTTTAGATGATGAAAATTTTTTGAAAATACCACCAGAAACGTCAACAATTTGGTTAATAATTTTGGATGAAAAAATGGCAAAGATGGCGTCGACGTTCAGTTTGATAGTTATAATTTCATAATAACAAAAAATTCCGCCTTGAATATTGATATTTTGTCAAAAATAATTTATTGAATGCGATAGTTCAGTGTGTTATCGGTGTCATATTTTCGTGCAATCATAATTTATCAATTTAAATTTATTTAAGTAAGTTGCAATTTGGTGTTTTGCAAACATTGAATTAATATTAGTTAATGGTTGATTTCTGTGACAAAAAAGCCTCCAGTGAGACGTCGAAATATTGGGCGGCGTACGCGCAACGCAAGCCAAGTACTTCAGAGTCACTGAGACGGATGAAGAGCGTAGACAGCGTTTGGAGGCATATCGAATTTGATTTTCCCAAACGCGGTTCATAATGATTCCGGAACAATGGATACAGTCGAGTTCGACTCGCTCAGTTGGAACGTACCCACAAAATAATTTGGAACGTCGACCTAACGGACGGCTAAACGTAATTCGAAATGAACGTTTGGTATTCAGATACGATCCAACAGTCGAATACGATCGACGTTGGACCAATGAGCACTGTCTGTCAACATTGCAATGCTTTGAGATTTTGACACGAACCGCCAAGATTATATGTTGTGCAAGCGGAACGGTCAAATTACCACAATTGACACTGCCACCAAATCCACTGGTATCACTGCTTTTTGGCCAAGAACATCGGTCGAAGTACTTCTTGCAGAATATACAAAAGTACAACAGTACATTCGAAATGACATCATTTAGGACGAATATTATTGAAGCACGAGGTGTTAACCAAACTTTTAGGGTAAATTATTTTTCGATTATAACACACAAACACATCACATAAACACATCACACAAACCCACATCAATAATTCACAACATTTCACCACCAAGTGCACTAAGAAATAATGTGGCCCTCCGAGACTCATAAATTAAGAATTTTTCTTCAATTTTACCGATTCAAGGACAAATTAACCATTGTGCAGGAGCATTGTTCCGCTAGAGAATGCTGATCGCAAATTTATTCAGATTTATTTTCTTCGAAATTCTGATCATCGTTGCGACATCAGTCGAGCGTTAAAGTGTGACATTATTACACAACTGCAACAACTCTTACATCAACACAATCAATTGGTCAAATGGTTCAAAACTGCACGCAGATTTTCGCCAGAGGCTGCCAGTCATTCCAAGATCAACAGATGCTGATCTTATTTGACGCTTGCTTGAATTCATCAAATTTGTGGAGGTACGTGAAAATCCTAAAATTAACAACGAATATGCGAGTCGCGTTACAAAGTGACGAATGGACGTGTTTTCAACGCAATTATTAAACATTGGAAGTGGAAAAATTCTGTTTAACGTTTCGACTGGTGTCATTTCATTACCACCTAATTTTTATCCATTCACAACCTCTAAAGAAGAATTGATCACGAAAGTGTTCCCGAATTTTGGTGCAAATCACAAAAACCATGTTTAGTTCAGCGATTTTGGCAGCGAAAAATAAGGACGTAGACGAATTGAATATAAAAATTGTTATTGCCAAGAGAATTTCCTCAAACTGCGTATGCGTCTTGAATGGACCAAACATGTTCTAAAAGAATTAGTCTCATTCATGGCCAATAGCTTATAGTGGTTTCTGGAACGGATATATTGAAGTTTTTCCGTTCAACATATGACTAGGGGTAGTTTTTGACCATTTGACCCTTTTATTGCTAAGAGAATTTTTTCCAAATGTATGTATTCGAATCGAAGTATTGATCGCTCTTAAGTGGATAAATAATCGTTTAAGGTATGGCTGTGATATTTAACCTCGTCTTTGCATCAAAAATAATAATAGGTTATAATTTTGACTGTAAAGCAGATCTCATTGTAGTCACTTTCATTTATTTAAAATATTTCTTGCCTAAACAAACATACAATCGCAAACGATTCCGTTACTCGATAAACCACTTTGAGCAATGCTCCAGAAAATAGTTGTAGTGGTTTTCGAAACTCAAATACAAACATAAAAACAATGATTTTATTTGGTGCTCATATTAATAATATCTTAGATATGTATAATATAAATTAATAAGATAGAATACTTATATAGAGACAAAAATTGCGTTGACATGTTTTTATTGATCAATATTGAATCAATTATTTGATCGTGCTGTTGATCTACGAGGGCAAATCAAAAAGTCTTGCAATATCATATGAAAAAAAAGAGTGAGTGAGACAGCAATATTTGTATTTTTCGACATAATCTCCTTTAAGGTTTATACATTTGTCACATCGATCAATTAACTTGCCTAAACCCTCTAAAAAAAAGATTTCTTTTGCTCCATAAAATATCCATTTTCAACAGACTGTACTTCATAGTCACTGGGAAATTTCCGGCCCCTTAGTGTTTTTTTCAAATTGGGAAACAGAAAGTAGTCACTGGGTGCAAAGTCTGGACTGTACGGTGGATGCGGAATTTCCACGAAGCCGCAGTCCTTTAATGCAGCTTGAGCAATATTAGCCTTGTGCACTGGTGCATTGTCGTGAAGAAGCAAGATTTTTTTCCTAACTTTCCTTGGCCGTTTTTCCCGGATCGCTTTTTTCAATTTTCGCAAAACCTCTGCGTAATATATGCCTGTGATTGTGGTTTTCGGTGGCATATAATCGATTATCAAAATTCCTTCAGCATCCCAAACAATTGGTGCCAAAACCTTACCAGCAGACGGTTGAGTTTTAAATTTCTTTGGTGGTGGTTCACTACGTTTAATCCATTGCATCGATTCTTGTTTGGATTCCGGATCCCAGTGATGAAGCCATGTTTCATCGCCTGTTATTATGTTATCCAAGAAATTGTCTGGATCTTCTTTGTACACGCATTTTTTTTGTTCTGCATTCAACAAACGGGGAACCCATAGCGCACTTACTTTCGACATGTGAAGGTGGTCATGTAATATAGTATATGTGGTACCGTATGAAAGAGAAAGTCTCCACGCTAACCGCGGAACAGAAATACGCCGGTCCTCCAATACAATAGATTCGGCCAAAATTACGTTTTCACGGCTAATGGCATCTGCTGGCCGACCCGAGCGGTTGTCGTCTTCTAATGACTCCCGACCACTTTTGAATAATTTTACCCACCTTATTACTGTGGCATATGATGGTGCAGATTCGCCGTAAACTTTTGATATATAGTTGAATATATAAATTGCATTTCGTCCATCTTTACAGAAAAATTTAATAACGGCGCGATATTCAATTTCATTCATTTAAAGAAAAATTCAAAACACGTGTTACTAAATTGACAAAAACAAACGAACTGTGAAATTTACATCGAAATGTTCTTTTAGAAGTTTCATCGCGACAAAAAATGGCTTTGAAAAATATATTGTTGTCTCACTCACTCTTTTTTTCATATGATATTGCAAGACTTTTTGATATACCCTCGTATTTTCGTATAGCATATTCACTAAACCATCGAGCAATAAATATATAAGAGAAATCAAGTAGTGCAAATTTTATGGGCAGGTTTTTCCGAGGTTAATCTTATTTTATAGTTTTAATATATTTATATACACAAATTTAATCTTTTTCTATATTTAATCCATATATACGTATCTTATAAACATATCAGCATAGTTATTTTATAGTTTATTGTTCTTGTTAGGCCTATACAGATTGCCAAAAGTAAAATAGATTAACCTCGGAATCTCTACATGGGTCCTCTTATATATATTTTGCTTTATGACTAAACTTAGACATATTTTCTGTTTTAGAAAAAAATTCACATTACTATATAGGCTTGTGAAATATTTCCTAAACTATTCCTAACTTTTGTTTTTGTTTTTAGGGTAGATTTAGGAAAATGTTCACGATCATTAAATTTAATTTAGATTTACCAAATTTTAAAATGTCACGTAAATTTTAAAATTCTAATCTACCGAAATGGACAATATCCGCTGAGGAACCATAGTCGGAAGTGCAGAATTTTAAATATTTGGAGCTTATTTTTTCAGAAGTCTTGTACACTGATCCTAAAATTTCTGGTAAATTTTTCATGTTTGTTAAATTTTAAATTCTGTGCAGGTATTACAAAATACATAGTTGTAAGCGATTTTAAATAACTTCTTCGGAACTGAAAACTGCAAATTTGACTGAAGCCGCATTGGTTAATAAGTTTAATTTGCTTTCTTATTAATTTGTCAACTCTTCCTGTTTGTTTGATCAACCCAGAAAGAGTATTTAATATAGAGAATAATCTTCGAATTTCATTCTTCCTTATTTTATATATATGTTCAAATTTTCTAACTTTTGATACCAAGAACTATCACCGGTGTGAAGTAGTTAACGTTAATAAAAAGTGTAGCTACACATTTTAACGAAAAGCGTAGACTTAAAAGTGTAGATACAAAAATTATCAAAAAGTGTAGCTGCAAAAGAAAAAAAAAGTTTGGAATTCGAACTGCATACGTGGTTTAATTAAAATTATTCAAAATACACAAACAATATTGAAAATCGCAGTACCACACAAATAAGTTTATGTATATTCTTCATAAAAAATATTTTTTAAAGTAATTTAATTCAGAAAATCATCGGAACCACAAGTACCGAGTGTGAAATTTACTGTTCTAAACTTGGTATGGTGTCTGAAATTTGAATTTCTAAGAATTAAGTGAATTTGTCCAAAAAGACACTTCCACGTGTAGCATCATATCGTCAATCACAACAAGCAATAATTGCCTTGAAATTATTTGTACAACTTTCAGACATCATACCAAGTTTAGAACGCTAAGTTCCACACTGGATAATTGTTGGTTCTGATGATTTTCTAAATTAAAAATACTTTAAAAAAAATTTATTAAGAATATAAACAGGGTGTTGGGCAGGTATATTTTTAATAATTTTAATTAAACCACGTATTTCGAATTCCAAACTTTTTTTCTTCTGCAGCTACACTTTTTGATAATTTGTAACTTTTTGAGTGTACACTTTTCGTTAAAATGTGTAGCTACACTTTTTATTAACGTTAAGTATATCACATCGGCAGAACTATCGTAAGAATAGCTCGGATAAGATAGTTCTACATTTTCGATAGACATGATGCATGCAAATCGTGCAATAATTACCTTTTTACTTTTGAGATGAAATATAATACGGAATTAGTGTAATTACCTGCAAAGACAAAAAAAAAACAAATTTAAAATTATATGTTAAATAACAATTAAAGGTAAATTTAAAATATATTTTTAAAATCGCAGTCAAAATAATTATTTCAATGCCTTATAAACCGACCAAGTTTAGCTTTGTTACTTGAAAATACTATATAATTTTTGTTTTACATCAGATTCCCCGCAATGAGGGCCCAATAGTCTTTCAAACAGAAAGCTCTCTCATTGATCCGGTCACGAAACGCCTAAAGGGAATAAAATTGGTAATGGTGCAGAAAGTAAGATTAGGCCCGCCCATCTTTCAAAGGATTTAATCCTCATTCATTTTGTTCAAAGAATAGTGCTCAATATTTTCATATATTCCAATTTCTTTCAATGCAATTAGATTAAGAATTGTAAGGACATCATATGTATATACATGCCACCGAATCCTTATGAACATACATCCATCGGGTTATTTGATGGAACACATATTTAAAAAAAAAAAAAAAAAATCAAATTTTTGTATGTACGAAACACAACATCGTTCATTAGACCACTACGGTTCTCGTGACTTTATCCAATGAAAGCAGTTCATGGCCTCAATTTCAGCTCATATGTTGTTCTTAAAATCGTGAATTGTTTGTGGATCATTGCTATACATTTTAATTACAGCTTTTATTATTTCACGAGTAAGAACTGGACGATGGTGTTTATCTGCTCTATGACCTGCAACTGATCCAGTTTCTAACAAAACGTTCAACAGTTTTACAAATTCCAGGCTTTCTAGGACGTCCATATTGACCACAATCATCACATAATTTACGAAACGAAGAAAAACTGTTTTCGTAATAAGTTTTGATAACCAAAATGCGTTATTGTGTTGTAAACGAACGCATGACTAAATAGGCATAGTTTTGACTTTTTAAATGTCACTAAATTATTAGGGCGCAATAAATTTTGTTTAAAGTTAAAAAAAGCCAACAGCTGGGACACTTTATTGTCTTTAACGTGAGGATGCAGGCAGAGCCTGGACCTGGAGTGCAATTCGTTTTTCAATGGATTACGCTTTCCCCAGGTATGTGCTATATATATATCGATGATCGACATTATGGGTGGCCCGTACGTGTCATAAGATACCAGTAACAGAGAAATTTGCAGATCTTTCATTTTCTGTCGTTGTTTTGGTCATCTAAGATTAGAGGAAATAAAATGTCCAACGAACAACTGCACAGATGAAGTCTCAATAAGTTTATTCAATTTTCGAACGAGCAATTTGCTCTTAATGACTCTTGTTTGAACTTTGGATCGTGACAAACGACAGATATGTTTAAAAAAATAGCCACTGTCGATCGATAGAAATTTGGAAGTGATTAAATAAAACTAACCGCATTTTAAAAATTTAGCTGTCTCGAAAACAATTAACCAAACATTTATAATTTCATATTACGGGGAATATGGGTGACACACTCACAGCTTCAAAATTTTCCACTAACTGGAAGAAATAATTACGGTAGATCTGGTGCTTCTTGTACTTTGTGTCGCATCATTGGAATGATTAATTCTAGGCTAATTATATCAAAAACAAAGTTAATTATCTTATAAATTAAAAAACTTTCGTAGCGAATCGATTATTAGAAATTCGACGCAAATCCTGTGCAATGAATGGCTTCATGTGGGGTCTCCGGATAACCCTTCTGCTATACCTTTCAGAGGGACTAAATCAACCGAATTAAAAATCGACAACTTATGTAGGCACCAAGTGATGCAGATATATAACCAAAAAAAAATTAACCTTGACGGCTACAATCATAGAGAATCAATTTATTTAATTAAACATTAACGTCTTGAAGTAACGGAATACCGCTTTTTCAACATCTTTAACCATTATTATCCTGCAAACAGCCGATTAGAATGGTCCAGCTTAGGCACAGATTTTCATAATGAAATATCATAGGACAGATAAACAAAAGCGACTGCGTTACATTCAAAAGAGTAATCTATTAACCCTAAATCCCTTAGTTGTCATCACTAATTCTACATGGACTATAAAATTATTGATTATTGAACTTTATCAAAATTAAATCATATATACTTAGTAGTAAACCGAATTCACTCCGAGATAAATAAAAATGTATCAGAAGTTACCGATTCAAGTCCTCAACAAAGTATCAACTAATGGCAAACTTACAGAAAGAACGGGTAATGCCGTCACGGCCCCTTAAACTTCTGCACTGGAACTATAAAAACCTAAATCCCTTCAACAGGTACCTCCTGAACTTTCACACACGATAGTTAATATTGTTCTGTGAGAAGCTGCAATTAAGTCATAAAAAATTTAAAATAAAACAAGTAAATGGAGACACAACCCTTTCGTTTGAAGAATTATCAACAGTGTCATCGCAGAAAGACTTTTGTCTAAATTCATAACCTCTCACAACTGTCTCATCTGAATCGATAATGTGTTAATAAACTAACTCCTGCCCTTATTTGATTGTCGGATTGCTAATCACAACCCCAGAACCGAAACTTCTAAACGAAAATATTACTGTCTGTATGTAGGAGAGCTCATTTAGAGTAAAAAAGTTTACAAAGTATCATTTGACGACAAAAACTATATTTCAGCTCGGAGTTAAAGGCTTACTGTTCTAGATAAAGGTCCATAGCATAACTATGTTAAATAATGTGAATATTTAAGTATGTGAATTACCTGGAATTTACAGATTTTTTAAAAATGGGCTAAATTTCTATTATTAGAAATTTAACACAGGCTTACAATTTTTTTTCAACATAAGTGTGTTATAGTTTTAGATTTAACTTTTCAAGCTGAATCCATCATAATAACAAACTAACAAAATAAAATTTTACTCCTGAAGAAATGGTATATTTAATCCATAATCAGCTAATATTTTGCAACATTTTTCATATGATAATGGCGCGGGAGTAATAACTGGGTGGGGGAGGCGGTGGAGGGATTATGTTCGGCGGTAATATTAGAAGGGGGGTGTAAGGGAGCTAGTTGCTAGGATAATGGGCTGGGGGTAATTAGGCGAGAGGTAACTGGGTGGGGGTAAGTCTGGTTAGTTGGCCGGGGGTAATGGCGGGGAGTAATGGCGAGGAGTAATATCGGGTGGTAATATCCAGGGTAAAATCGTACACACATTCTACGTTGGCCGAGCGATGGCACAACAGACTTACCTTAAACTAAACTGGCATCAAGCATTAGTAAAAAATGCACGCCATTGTTATGATAAAAGAAAATAATGTAACCCTAAAGAGAAGATCTAAAGAGAGCTGTCATCAACTCGAATCATCCTGGGCTTCACATAAGGCAACAAACAACATGCATGCGAGTTTGCCCCTCTGATTCGGAACCAAATACATATAAGTGTACATTTCCTCATTTTTTCTTTTTGTAATACATCTCGCTCTCATATTTAACAGTTAATTTTACAAATTTCGTTTGATTTTCACAGAGACAAGATTGTGAAATTAGTGGGATAAAAAAAATATAAAAAACCTCATATTTTGAGTAATTGTATGAGTAATTTGATATTATAAAAAAATGAATTCCGTGATTTTGTGGGAAATTTAATTTTTATTGTGTTTTTTTTCAAATTTTTCCGCGGTGTGTCCATATGGCTGCGCCAGGAACGATAGGGTACAGGATTTATAGATCTGTTTTATTATGTAAAATATGACATTTTTTTGTAGAATCTATAGTTTTTTTCCGCTCAATACGTTCTCTTAGAAAACTGACGCTTCAAGAAGCTCTTGATTACTTGGATGAGCTTAGTTCAAAGCGTGGATGAAAATAATATGTCATGCAAACTTCACACCTTGTATGTTCAACCGTCTGAGAATGACGGTGATTTGAGCGGTGAGGACCGTGGGCATTGACTCTTGCGCACTGACTCCGAATTTTCTAGAACCAAATTACGAGGATTGTAATAATTTAAAACCACATGAACAGTTTGAAAAATTTATAGATTTTAGTTTTCGTGTTTAGAACTTCGTGTTTTTATTCGCATTTTGATTGTTAGCGGATATACTGGTCAAACCGAAATCACTTTGAAGAAATTTTTCGAGCCAAACATGCGTGCTCCACAAAACGTAACTGATAAATTATGGAAGTTGAGACCGATAATCGATCACATCAAATCAAAAATATTGGAACATTTCCATCGCGAACAGAATTTATCCTTTGATGAAAGTATTATTGCTTATTTGGGAAAGCAAGGATGTAACCAGTTCATAAAAAGGGAACCTATACGTTTTGGATATAAGGTATGGTCTTTATGTACTCCCAACATGTTAAATTTCGAGGTGTATCAAGGCAAAAATTCGCGATCAAGCTCAACATATGAAGAACTATTCGATAAATGTGGTACTCCCCTTGTCAACTGGTAAAGTCCAAGAATTACCGTTTTCCGTTGTTGGTTTATTTGATCAATCGGGGCTATAATGGAACTGGTACCATTCGTGAGAGTATCGAATCCCGAAAAGTTGTGCGATTCCACATAAAAAAACATTGAAGACAAAACCACGTGGTTACTACAAATCTATCAAAATGAACGAAACCGGGATTCGCCTTACGAAATGGGTAGATAATTCGGTCGCCTGCATGCTATTAACACATTTAGGTTCCACACCAATATCGATTGCATCTCGCTATTGTAAACACGCATGGAAGAAAATAGATGTCACTTGTCCTAACATGTATGGGGTCGATTGATTTGACCAAGACGTTGCAGCTTACCGTATCGCTTAACGCGTCAAAAGTGATGGATCTACATCTTTACATAGATTATCGATGCTTGTGTGCAAAATGCATGGCAGCTTCATCGGAATATCAATCCGGATATGACACAAAAGCAATTCAAACGCGAATTTGCAATTTATTATTGCAAGCATTTTGGGGATTCGTCTAGCTACCACTCTTCGCTATGGCCAGATAGATCATCTTGTAATATCTCTAGAGAAGAAGAGACGCTGTGCGGGCGGCCTATTTAATTCGATTCTTCGAACTGCTTGCACTAAGTGCGACAAAGGTCTTTCCTTGCGTTTTAAGCCTTACCATACTAACGAATAAAAAATGTAATTACCTGTCAGTACTATCTGAATAAAATAAAACCTGAATTACTACATACTCTTGCTGTTTTATTGAATTGAATCTATTAACAAACCGATTTACTATGTGGCACTATCCTGTAGCCTTTCAATCATGGCGTTGCCATGTGGTAACAGGACCCCTGAATACACCGAGCCCTTTGAAAAAAATCTGATGATGCAATTCTTCTCGTTTCGATGAATATATACAAAAGAGCTGTTAAAAAACTATGTGTTCGATTGTGCAACCCTTGTGTGAACCACAATAAAGCGAAACTGAAAATATGTCATTCATCAAATATACCTGCATAAACACTAATTTGAAAGTTGAATAATTCTAAGTTTATTGTAACTAAACAACAGACTAATCAACAAATATTTGTCTTCAATAACACCGAAAAATTTATTCATTAATCCAGTTTATATCTAGAAAATATAGGGCATCTCTGATTCACCAACCAACAATGTCTATATCCGAAAATATTAGTTTACTTTAGTCTGACAATATATCACCCAGACTAAGCATACAGCAGCTTGACTAACAACTTCAATGAGTTTTATATGGCGACATCTGAACAAATATAGAAAAATACTCTGCAAGTAAACTGATATATGTACATCAATCATCATATCGTGTGTAATTGAGCAAGCGATTTGTTTGAAGAATAATTAATTAAAACAAATCAGGATTCAAACGTCTTTATCGGACGCTGCTTTAGAAAAGTTGAAGCAAATCACAGACACCATTGGAAAACTCCAAGAAACTGCAATTAATAATATAGTTATGGTTACACATATTTCGACTAAAGCTGGACTTTAAAGAAAAGTAACGAAAACAAACCGACACCTCCCAAATATACATAGGGCCCCGCCAAGTCAACTTAGGAAGGCGCTCGTATTAAATTTTTTGTTTGTTATTAGTTTTGTTAAACCCGAAGTGAAAAATGGTTTACATATAGAGGTTTTAAATTCTTCTGTTATTAAATTTTCGAAAAATACGTGAAATTTTTTCAGAGGTGAAGTAGAATGATGTACTGGGTTATAAAAAAATCGTAGAGCTCTGCCTAACTTAAAGAAGAATAATGTTAAAATTAGAATTAAAATGAGCATAGAATTAAAATGACCCATAATCACGAGGTACACGATTGACCTCGAATAACAATCATTTAGCCTTAGAACATCGATTAAAACATTGATAAACTCGGCATGCTATCAAATATTATTTTGTTGTATTTAACAGACCGGTGGTTTTTAGTAACCAATCTCAAATTGTATATATACATTCGCATATAACGAGGGCATTTTGTATATACCCCATCGCTTATATACCATAATTATAGTATTAAGTTCACGAACATTTAAGTGTTTCATTTTATTGTACGCGATGCGATGTCTTGACACATTTCGAAGCGGTCAGCACAAAATAAATAAATATAAAATTAAAACAACTTGTGCTAACGTTCTTCGATGATGGATTGTAATTTATAGTTTTTTCGTATTTTTTATTTTTATTTGGTGGATTAAGTATTTTATTATGCATGTATAAAGACGAAAATAATGATCACGATTTAAAAATTTATATAACAAAAAACTTTTAAAAGAAAAAAAAACTGAAATAACGTAAGAAGGTACATAAAACTAAGACGAGAGAGAAAAGGCGGCAACCAGCAATTATTTCGTCATTTTTATATAAAAAACAAAAACAAAAATTATAAGTAAATGGGGTTTCAATCGATCACGTGACATTGTAATTTAATTTAAATTATACATTAGCAGTCTCTCTTACTATATAAGTATATATTACGTGAAGAGGATTTATTTAGTAAAAATTCAAAATACGACCAGCCACACCGATATTATAATTAGAGCGCGCAACTATCTCTAAAATATTAATTACAACATTTTATTGATTACCATAAATTTTCATATTCACCAGCAGCTACATTTCATTTATAAAACTTTATGTTATATTTTTAAAAGTAAATGCGGATTTTTTATTGATTTTTTAGGATTTTCAAATTTATGTATACCTGTGTACAGGTACACGTACCTATATATCCGATTTTATACTACACACACATAAAATGATGTGTCAGTATTTAATATTATAATATATCGAAACTACCGTACAGACCAAAAAGTTCAAAAGCTAAACGTAATTAAGTTTAAAAAATGTTAAATGATTTTGATGAGGTATGGGGGTACCGGGTGGAATCGATAGCACGCGAGAACAAAACATATATTAGTGATGGTTCTCCGCTTAATAATATATCATCATTATACACAGAAATAAAAAATGTAATATAGGCAATCTGTTGCATATTCAGGCGACTGTAATTTAGTAATATAAATAATGAAAATTTAAATTTCTATATTTTGTCGGCTCGAAATTTTCTCCGAGTCAATTTAATCTTTAATGAACATGCACACCTTCTTTTAGATGTATACTCCCCATATAACCGCCTCAAGCGAAATGAACGAACAACGAAAAAAATCTCATCACCCACCACAACATATACACACAAAACGCGACATTTATTTTTATCATCACAATTATTATAATTTACAAGTGAAAAAAAAAATGTTCGCGAATAATAATGCAAATTTAACGACAATCAAATTTTCTCGCTTGTTCAGTCGTTAGTGGGGGGTGCAACACATACATGTGTTTTAACAGCAACAAAATTGTGTACTTCGATCAATAATAAATTTTAATTTTATTTGCTAAAATTGTCTAAGTATTAAAATTTGGCAATTATAGTAATTAGACCAAATTTGATCTTAAAAGTCCAAAAAAATGAAATTCCCTAAACATTAATAACTTTAATTTTCCCTAAATTTCAAAAATTTAAGTTCGCTTAATTTTAATTTTAGAGAAAATATTTTCAAATTTTGTTAAAATCCCTTGATTGCTTTGGCAACGGCTTAACAAATTGTTAAATTAGTAATGTTGAGAAGAAAATAAAGGAGTAAAATACACTGCTCGTCAAAAAAACCCGGACACTTGAATTTCTTCGTAAATCTTCAATTTCTAGAGCAATTACGCTATTTTAAAGGCACTGTCATATGAAATAGTACATAACCGAAAAATGTGTAACAGGAACCGTATTTTTTATTTAAAATCCAATCACAGCAACAAAGTATTATAAATGAAAAATATTCAAAATTTCGATTGTTACGGTTCTAAATAAATGGGCATCTATCAATTGTTTTGAAACATTTAAAGTAGCATTTATTGTTAATATTATTATTACAGTTAACGTTAACAGTGCTTAGTTATTATTATTAGCAAATATTATAATTATGAAACCAGAAAATATCGCAAAAGTAATCGCTTTGAGTGAGGATGGCCGTAGCGTGCGTTATATTTTGATGCCCACCTAAATTTCCCTCGAAGTACAGTTCAAGACGCTATTAAACGATATCGCGAAACTGGTCAGTATGAGCGAACGGTTGGATCAGGTCGTAAAAGAGCAACAAACGAGCGGGACGATCGGTTTATGGTATCAATGGTACTGCGAGATCGTTTCCAAACAGCTAGAATCGTCGCTGGGCGATTGGCACAGGTACGTGGTGTCAATATTTCAGTTAGCACTGCATCGCGAAGATTAAATGAACATGGATTGCAGTCCAGGAGGGCTGCTACAGGGCCAGAGCTTCTCCCAGCTCATCGAAGAAACCGTTTGACTTTTGCTCGTAACCACGTCAGTTGGACTACGGATGACTGGAAGTCCGTGTTGTTCACTGATGAATCAAGGTTCAGTCTGCGATCACTGAATGGACGGGAAAATGTATGGCGGAGATCCAGAGAGCGATATTCACAATGTGCCATATCCCCAAGAGTCCCATTTCATGGCCGCTCACTAATGGTGAAGGCAGGCATTTCTATAGACGCCCGTACGGACCTTGTATTTTTACGCGGCGGCACTATAACTGTCCAAAGGTATATCGTGGAATGTCTAGAAGAATTTGTGGTTCCATACGACCCATTTATTGGACAGCAATTTAAACTAATGCATGATAATGCCAGGCCCCACGTTGCAAACGTGGTTAACAATTATTTGGATCAGGTGGGAATTAATCGAATTGTTTGGCCCGTGAGATATGCTAGGGCGTCGTTTAAGGCAAAGGGAGGTCGTTCCAGAAACCTTGGATGATCTTCAATCAGCTCTACAGGGCGAATGGGAAATGAAACCACAGCAGTACGTTGCAAACCTTGTGCACAGTATGTCAAAAAGAATGCTAGATGTGATCAGAGCTCGTGGCAGAAATACTCGATACTAGAATACCGACCACTTAGATTGATTGTTGGTTTTTATTTAAATAAAGATGAAGATATATCAATATCCGTTTTTCTGTAATTTTGTTATTTCAAATGTTTTGATCCTGTGGTTACTTTTATTAAACGAAAACTTGATCCGTTAGTGCCTTTTGGTGCACATTATATTATTTCGTACAACCATTACGCGAATAATGCGAATAGTTACCGTTAACACAAACATTTACTGAAAAAATGTAGTGTCCGGGTTTTTTTAACGAGCAGTGTACTTCTTTAGAGGTAGTCCTAACAGTTTTTTAACGTCATTTTGTAATTTATAAATGTAATACGAAAACGACAAAAATAAATTAATAATTATAAAATACTCCACTAAGATACAATTGCTTAAAATATTAAAAAAAATTAACAAAATTTATGAAATTCTCAAAAATACGCATATTTTGAAAAATTAGATCAGTTAATTAGTCGTTTTTCTCTAAACTCTATGAAATATTAAATAAATTTAAAAACAATTAAAAATTCGTTAAAAAATTTAGCTTTGTTATAATAAGTTCTTAAAATTTTAAATATTTTTAAAAATTTCTAAAATTCATTAATTAAAATTAAAATAATTATAAAAATTCGCATTTCATTATCAGATTGTAAAATATAAAAAATTTATTAATCAAATTCAAAAAACTCTTAATAAATATTAAAATATGTAATTAATAAAATTCTAAATTCAAATTCAAATTAATATTATAAAAATATTTGTACATAATATTATATTTATTGACGTTTAGTTAAATTTTTGTAAAATTCGCATTATAGTGTAAAATTTGTTAATTTAAATAAAAATGAAAAAAAAAATTTACTACAATAAATTCTAAATATTTATTATGTGAAGAAAATTTATAAATTACGAATTTTAGAATTTAACAGTGAAATCTTTTTTTTTCTTTTTCGATTTTAACACAATCAAATTTTTTGCTTGTTCATTTATTAGGGCAAAATTATGTACTTCGATCAATAAAAATTTTTAGTTATTTTATTTTTTTTCTAAAACTGTCTTTTTAAATTTAGCAGTTATAGCAATTAGACCAGATTTTATCTTTAAATTTCAAAAATTTAATTTTTCTTAATTTTAAATTAGGAAGAAGACTAATTTAAACTTTTGTTTAAATTCCTTGATTGAAAAGTGTGTAACGATTGTTTGTCTGCATATTTTATTCCCCCCTATTACGCGTTCCATCTAATAGTTGAATACCACCTTTACATTTGCATAGTGGCTATTCGGTAACAGATGGCAGCGATGCTCGTCCAATCGTTCAAATTCATTGTGGAGACTTATTTATCGATTTTTTTTTCTTGACAGCTACATAGGAGGAGAGAAAAAGAAAATGGATAGTAGAAGATGGACAACTGAAAAGATCGGACAAAAAAGCATACATTATTTTATGATAATAACACACATTAAAAAAAAAATAAAAAACAAAAATTTGTTCGGGTAAAACGGTAATAGCCAAGTGATTGCTAAAGTAATAAGTGATTGCTAAAGTGATAAAAACCCATATACGAACACTTGGGCTGGCGAATCGTTGTGTAGATCGAAAAAGCAATAAATCAAGTGTATTCAAGTGTACCAAATTTGCATTTTTCTTTGGGTAGGTGCGAAAAATAAATTGTATTTATTGTGCGACAATACCCACATAACCCGCCAACCAACGAATTTAGTAATAGCCGAACAGAATAACGGTGGATCACCGTCACCATCGAAACCGCTATATACACCACTCGACCGTGTTTAACCGGCGAGAAACCGGAGAAACAAGCAAACCAGTCGTCATACGTGGATCGGAATTTTGGGCAGATCAGGCAGCGTTTTTTTACCGTAAATAATTGGTACCCAATTATTTGTTCTTGTGTTATTATATACTATGTCAAGGTCGTGGCATTAATTCATTTTTTTTGTGTTGCTTAAGAAAGAAAATAATACCAACAATACAGTTTTTTTTCCTAATCCAGTCGACTGCGGTCGCAAGTTTTTTCTTATTCTTTTATTTCTAGGTCGGTAGAAACCAACGAGCTCGAGGGCACTCACCGGCGTTAATTGATTCGGGCGTTAAGTATACGTTAATCATCGATGATGTATTCGCGAACAAAAAAAAAACTTGTTGGTTCGATGTCATTTTTTTTATTAATGCTAAACTTTGATTTAATACACAATCATTAATGTAACTTTTATAGAATTTCAATTTGTATGTAATTAATATATATTTTATATTGTTAAAAATGGGTACAGAAAAGAAAATGGTTTAGTTTTAAGCAATTCGGGGGATGAGGACGATCCGTAGATGTGTGTGTTCAGTGGCAATGAGGTAAGTAGGTTATTTTTCTCTTTTCAATAGCAGTAACAAGACCCAGGAAGGACACCACCACAACCCCACGCCAGACTGCGCGATAGCTTGCCAAATGCTAGTGGTGGTGGCTCCTGGACATCTGTGAACGCGCGATTCCAACCGGAGTTGTTCGTTATAAGTGTTAATTACAATGTTAAAGGTAGTCGACAGTTTTAAAGGGTGGTTTGTAAATTTCAGTTAATTATTTACCAATTTTAAATTTAAAAATGTAATACGCGAATGTTAGACAACAATAAAACGATTAGATTTTGAAATATAGTTAATTCTCAGAAAAATTAAAAACCTCGTTTTAAAATATCGCCAGAAGTTAGATATAATATTTCGTCCATAATTAAGAACTGCTTATAAAAGACACTACTAAGATATACTTAAAATATAAAAAAAAAATATAAAAATTTTTGAAATTCTCAAAAATAACTATTTGAAATATTAAATATTAAATATTAAAAATTAAATACTTATTAGTCTCTAGACTCAGTAAAAAATAATTAAATATTAAATAAATTTAACATATAAATCATTAAAATTTTAAATATTTTTAAAAATTTCGAAAATTGATGAATTAAAAATAATAATTTTAGAATTATAAAAATTCGTTTTTCAATTATCAGATTATAAAATTTAAAAAATTAATTAATCTAATTTGAAAATTCTTAATAAATATTAAAATACTTAAAACAATTCTAAATACTTCTAAATAAATTAAAATTTACATATTGTGTAAAATTTGATAATTTAATAAAACTGAATTAAAATATTTTATAATAAATTTTAAATTTTTAATATTTTTATAACTTTAGAATTAAATAGCGGAAAAACTGTTTGTGAATAATAATGCAAATTTCATGACAATCAAAATTTTCCGCTTATTCAGTCGTTATTGGGGAACACATGACGTGTTTTAACATCAAGAAAATTGTGTACTTCAATAAATAATACATTTTAGTTTTATTTTCTAAAATTTAAAACTAGATTTAACAGTTCTAGCAATTAGACCAAATTTTACTTTGTTAATTAAAATTAATTTAAAGAAAAAACATTAAGATTCCCCAAATTTCAAAAATTGAATAGGACAAAGACTATTTTAAAATTATGTCTAAGTTCCTTAATTGTTGTGATGACTACGCTTAACGAATTGTTGAGTTAGCAATGTTAAGTTTATTCGAATATGCTGGTTTCTTTGAGAACAAGCAAACCACAGATAACGAAAAATGTTAAATACTGTGTTAAAGGTAGTCTCAATAGATTTCTAGATGATTTGTAAATTTCAGTTTATTATTTACCAATTTTTAATTTAAAAACGTAATACACAAAAGTTAGTTAAAAATGAATTGATTAAATTTTGAAATTTACAGTTAATTCTCAGAAGCTATAGATCGCATGAATTGTCGATATAAGCATTAAAATTTTAGTGTACGTTTAACAATTTTTAAATTCTTATTAATTTCATTTAGATAGCTTTGGAATTCGAAGTTTAAAATTTCATTTTAATGAATATTAAGAAATTTAAACAATTTTCGATACAAATGACATTTAAATTACAATATCCAAAAGCGATAGTAAAGTTTTCCAAATTTCAGATGTTTAGTGTAAAAATTTTACTTTATTTGAAAAATTTAAATTTATGTCCCTATTATTTAGATCAATGATTAATTTTACGTGACTATTTACGACCGCGGCCAGAAAACGATTCAGTTATATCTTGTTAAATTACGATCTACGACAAATCTAAAATAAATATTAGAAACTGCACAATAGTCAAAATATATGTAAAATTTATAGTTCGGGATTGGACAACCCTAGTGTTGCAATCTGGCAACTGACAGCTCTATCGTAATGTTTGACATTTTTGAGATTTTACGTACTCAGAACGTTTTGATATTCGAGCGCTATCTGTGTTGTTTACAGTACTCATTAACTCAACATCTCGGCGAAAAAATGGAATTAAATCGAACATTTTCGTGCGATTATTTTTTACAACTTTCGACGTGGATTAACGCAGCAAGAGTGCATGGATGAACTTAATTCAATTTTTGGCGATGAAGCTCCATCCAAGGACCAGTTTTTATCGATGGTATGGTGAATTCAATCGAGGTCGTAGTTCACTCCAAGACGAATTTCGTGAAGGTCATCCAGAATCAGTTGTTGTTCCGGAAACCATTGATGCTGTGCGCGAACTGATATTGCAAGGTCGTCATGTGACCTATCGTGAGATTGAGACAGCCTTAGGCATTAGTGGGACCAGCATACATTCAATATTGCATAAACATTTGAATGTCAAAAAAATTTGTTCTTGTTGGATTCCACACAATTTGTCAATCGCTCAAAAAAAGGCTCGTGTCGATTGGTCGAAAGAAAAGCTCAAAAAATACGATCGCGGTGCTTCAAAACACGTCTAAGACATAGTGACAGGTGATGAATCGTGGATTTACGTATATGAGCCCGAAAGTAAACAGCAGTCGACAGTATGGGGGTTTCAAGATGACCCGAATCCAACAAAAGTTGTTGTTGCGCACAAAGCACTTGCAAGCAAATGATCGCCTGTTTTTTTTGGAAAAAACTGGACATGTCGTGTTAACCATTAGTTGTTAGTATAACTTTTAGTAATGCTACTTTTTTTATTTTCAAAACAATGAAAATTTAATAATTTCGTGTGGTTCCTAACGAGTAGAAGCCGCTGGGCACCAGATCCGAAGAATTATGGCGATTAAAAAGCAATTCGAACTTCCATTCGTGCAATTTTGCAACCGTTTTGCCAACATGCGTGCGTGCATGGTGCAATCGCGCAGACTAAATGTCTGTTGGCACTCTACACTCTACCTACAACATAGAAGGATTGACTGATCGGGATGAAATTTCGTATTTAAGCCCTTTCCATAAATTGGAAGACCCCTGTGATTTTCGCCGAAATTGGTCCACCCAAAGTAGCCGCTTCCTTAACAAGTTTTTTGCTTTTTACAAATATTTTGAAAAGAATATCATTTATGAGAAAACCCACCCACCTCAGTTTTCCTAAATTTAAACGGAAATGACAATTTTACTTATCAGCAAAAATTCGGTCATTGTACATCCCACAAGGATAGATTAATTGGGGCAAAACGTCAAACTTAAGCTTTTTCCAAAAATTGAAAGATCCCAGTGATTATTTGCGCGTCAACGGTCCGCAAGAAATAGCAGCTTCCGATGGAGCTTTTTCGTTTTTTGCAAATACAACAAAAAAATTGTGAATTAAATTTCAAATAAAATTAATTGAGATATTTTCTTTAATTTTACCGGAAATGACAAGTTTTGATAAAATGAACAACTTTATGTTACCAAAATTCGGCAACTTTACAGTCAATCCGGATTGACTATTCGAAATAACACTTCAATAAGAGCTTTTTCAATTTTTGCATAGATGAAAGTTTAATATTTACAAAGAACAACAAAGAATTATAAGTTCAAATAAATTTAATTTAATCTCACTTTCAACTAACGCAACTTTGTGATGGAAACATGTCTTTGATCAGATTTTTCTAAAATCTTTAAGCTTTCTGTTATCCCACACAACTTCACTTTACGATTTTCCAAAACGATTTTTTGCACTTTTTTTATCTTGTCTGGAATAATTGCCGAATTCGGGCCCCAGCATCATCGGTGTTTGTATGACGACCTTTAAATTCAGCAAACCAACGTTTTTCTCATCAAAAAACAGTGTTTAATAAAATGAAAACTTCGAGTTACTTTTTTCAAAAAAAAGCGTTACTAAAAATTGATTCTATGTTGGGATTCTAAAAATATTTTTCGATAAAGCGGTCAATAGAGGTGGAACTAGGCCATTTCTTAACCGATTTTGTTGAAATTGTACACGTGCGATGGAAATGGATTTCTAAAATGATTTTTTGATAAAGTTCCGAAATATGGCCATCGCTACGGAAATAGGCCATTTTAAAGTTCTGGAATAAGGCGGATAGGGATGAAATCTGCATTTTGAACCGATTATGTTAAAAATCGACATGTAGAATCTAAATGGGATTTTAAAATGATGTTTGATTAAGTTCTGGAATATTGTCATTAGGGATGGAACTAGGCCATTTCTTAATCGATTATGTTGAAATTCATCACGTGCGATGGAAATGGGGTTCATAAATTATTTTGTGTTAAAGCTGTGAAATATGGTCAATAGAGATGAAATTTGGCCATTTGTTAACCGTTTATGTTTAAATTCGACACGATCTAAATGGGATTATTAAATGATTTCTTGATAACGCTCTGCGTATCTGGACAAAAAGGACGATATATTTCAGAACTTAGTCAAAAAAATCATTTTAGAATTTTATTTCCATCACATGTCGAATTTTATCATAATCTGTCAAGAAATAGCCAAGTTCTGTCGCTAATGGGCATATAGAGCTTTAGAAAAAAATTATTTTAGAATCCCATTTAAACCTTATTTGTAGAGTTTTAACATAATCAGCGAAGAAATGGTCAAGTTCCATCCCTATCGACCATATTCTAGAAATGTATCAGTATCAGTTTTGAATTCGAATCATTCACTTAGAATAAAACAAGTAAAACTGCCCCTTTATTCCCGAAATGGTTTTGAACCCTGCTCTCCTGGAATTTTTAATCTACAGGGCCTCAGAAGGCTAAACGTAGAAGGAGGAGCGATACGACCTTCCGCGTGCGCCCAAGAGTTATTGAAGCCTCTACAACTCGGTATGTAGGAATGTCGAAGGGCAAAATGAAACCGACTCCCGCCTCTGACTTCGCAGCCTGGTTTTTTCTAATAAATTGTTCGGCAAGATATCTTATTTTTATGTTAAAAAATTATTAGTCCGGCCGGCCCGAATTAATAAAAAATATTATTTTCAAACTCAAGACTTTAGAACTAGAAGATTTTGAAAACCGGGATTTCGTAGTACACCTCGATTAGAGTCATTCGACATCAATAAGTCAACCTCAGGACTTATTCAGTGATGTATGATATCGATTTTATTAAATAAAATTTGGTTCATTCGGCGAAATCTGCTCACTACGGGTAGAATGAGCAAGTGCGTTTCTGAAATTCTACAAAAAATTGTGCAGCATAGAGATAAAACCATACTCTAATTGAGATGCCAAGATGTTCGTTTTTATCTATGCTGGGCTAGAAAAAAAATTTTTGGAGAGAAACAGTTACAACGTAAAAATATATTTAGAACCGTTTGTAAGGAAAAGGTAATCGCAACATATCAGTTTTTTTCTATTTTAAGATGTTTGGTACAATCGCGTGCCAGGCGGGTATCGCTGAACATTATTTTCGAAGTATAAGCCATTTTAGTTGGATACTACGAGAAATCAAATGTATTCAGATGTTATAATGAATCGAAAGTTTAGTTATCAGCCGTGATGTGAACTTGCCGAAAAATTTAGCAACTGGAATTTTCATGAAAAAACTAATTGAATGAGGTGGAAAATGTGAGTTAGGTAATGGTATCTATAACTTGTTTAAAATCAAACGAAAGTCCTATGGACGCTGCAGTGTTAGGGAGAAAAATTTGTGTTGAATAACTCACGCTGTTGCGTATTTTGAGAATGTATATAGAAATAGGAACTAACTCAATTTATTAATCATGCTATTCTTTCGTTTATTTAGTTTATTGTAAACCCGCCATAAGAAATTTAACCGTCATAAAGTATCACCCTCCCTCGGTATGCCAGTATTCCTAATCTATGCAGCAAGCAATTTCCAGCAGCCCTGGGACCTGGCTAAGATTTATTGAATCAATCATTCATTAATCTGAAATTAAATTGATTTTGTAACCATTGAAGGTGCTCAAATCCATCAAGGAATCTAGCACCTTCAAAACAAATAAATAAATGTGCCTTAAATGTTTATGACATTTGTAAAATCGCGATAAATAGATCTACATTTTGGACAAAATCTACAATAAAATATATCTCGTGAATATCAAGAATTTTCAGTCTCACCACAAAGCAGACCGAATTTTTTACTTAGTAAGTAAAACAAAAATTTTTAATACCCGTCCTAAATCCTTATCTTGAACGGCGGTTTCTAAAACCAACTATATTTCTTAACACACTGTACATATATTCAACCACCCCACTGACAAAATAAAATACAAAACGTAAACTTCTAAGATGCCACTAAAAGAAAGAAATTCAACAATAAGACGACAAGCGCTATATATAAGAAAACTAAAGAAAAATTTCTTATAACACAAATGTAACACGTGTTTCGTTTAATTTCGATTGCAAAAATATATGTGTGAATGTACCTACTTATGGTGTGTGTACAACACATACCATATCCGTTTGTCAATAAACTATTTCCGGTAGACCTACATTACTACCTATAGGTAAATGGTAAGTCATAATGTCGTCACTATATTAAAGCAGCCGTCCCAAATGGTAAATTTTGGGTGTGCGTGTGTGTGTGTGCAGTCATGGCAAATAAAATTGTGTTGTTGTAGTCTTTTTTTTAATATCCCTAATAGTTTTATTATCGTAATAATAATAATAATAATAATGGCAGTGTTGTTGTTCTAATTCCTTATCAGGCGAGATATACTATATATAATATTCTCGTATAAAGTATTAGAAAAGGGGATTAGACGAAATCATAAGAAGAGGAACGAACGAACGAACGAAAAAAATAAAAATTAAATTAAAAATTAAAAAACTTTGATTAATGCTATTTTATATTAAAATGAAATTAGAGGGATGTATATTATATCCCACCGCCACCGTCACCACCCTCAATTTTTTTTTTGGTGTATACGTCGTATAATATAAAATTCTTCAGTCTTCCCTCCGCATATTCTTTCTTTGAATGAAGTAAAAAAAAAGAATTAAGTAAATTATGTTTGGAGTGTACAACACAGTACACGGTTTTCGTTTTTAGAGTTATTGATTTCTTGTAGTTGTGTGTGCTGTGTTGTTGTGTTCGTTTTTTGATAAATTACTTTTAGTTTTTCTTTCTTTCTTTCTTCAACTTCTTCGTCGTCTTTAACGTTGTCCTCGTCCTCCTCGCCTCTCCATCATCCCAGCCGTCTTGATTTTGATTTTGTTTTTGTCTTTAAGATTTTTTTTTAGGGTACTTTTTGGGATTTGTTGTTGTTGTATTGTGTTTTTTTATTTGGTACACATTATTTGAAAAGGATAGTCAAGAGTTGTGTGAGAGATTTGGTTTAAATGGAATTCTTTGATAAGAAAGGTTAAGAGCTATAAATAAATGCGGGCAAAGTTGATCAGAGTGAGTGTTTTTATTTTTCATCTTCAAAGTGTTATGTATATTGGTTTTCGATTTTATGCGGTATTGGTGTATTATCTGTCGTATAAGTATACATACATTAATATAAAATTAATGTACTGCCCGCTGAGATTGCGCATATTCTCGATTCAATTACAATTAAAAATATGTTTGTATGTTATATGTTTGTGTACGTGCTTAAAATTTGTAAAAGTGTGTGACCGGCCCGAAAACACCACTCAGTCCGAAAATTAAATATAAGTAGGACAAAATCAAACTACATCCCGTAGAAGAATTAAACATTAGCTCATTATGTGTTGTGCCATCTGTTAATGACTAGTACGAACTAATCTCAATTTAATTTAGTACCCAGCATTAAAACTTATAACGAAAAAAATAACAGAGCACGATCTTGATGATTTTCTACTCAACATTCTTAAGTACGCCTAAATGACACACCCTCCCAATGTATTATTAGATAATGGTCTCAGTGGAAATAGTTCAACTACAAAATACAATAACAACAATGTTCTCACATCTCGAAGGTCTTACAAGAACTGGCACTGCTTATTGTGGAAGAATCATCCTTTTTTTTAGTTAATTTGATTCAAGTGAATTACAGAAATTAAAGAGATTTACTATGACTAGTCAACAAAGAGGTTGACCAAATCAGAGATATTCGGGATGGTTGCCAACTAACAGTCTAGTCGAGGCAATGAAGCACTAAAACGGCCAAAAGTTCGAAAATTTTTAGAGCAAGACAGATTGGAATGCGGTTTTTTGCATTCGCTTCCAAAAATTATTTGTAAAAATCGCCGATATTTTTTTTTTTTTTGAACAAACTGGAAATTGCATTGCTGTAGCCAAAAATGCATTCAAAAAAAACATTTTTGAGACGGCTTTTGGAAGATTAGAGAACTTCTGAAGAAGAGTCTGAAAGCGAGAGTCTTTGTAAATAAGAATCGGGTTCCCGGGGGTTTTCGAGGTCACTGATAACGATTATGATGTTAAAATTGCCAAACAGCCGACCAGGAGCTCAGGAACGCCGATGAACGTCATCTCCGTGAGACTCCGTGGGTTTTTGGGTCGCTGAATCCAAATATGGCATCGGCGAGAATCCCCCGGACACCTGGTGCGACCTGGAGTGGGGACAATATTTTGCGGGGCCATGTTGCGTACATTATGGCTTGAGCAATTAAAATAATTTTTGACTCGTGGCCTTCAATTGTTTTTCTATACTGATTGACAAACAGCCTTTGTAAGAAAAATTTAAGTTTCTCAGGAATTATTTTAGCTTTTTCTAACATGCAATCACTTGCAGGATACAAATCCCAATTCAATTGATATCCGAGAATGTCGTCTACAAGAATTTTCGCTACTTTATCAAGAAGTTCGGTACTCTTGTCATCTTTGCATTCTTTGTGTTCTTGCTGCAGAATATTAAACGCCTGATCTTTTAAGTAGCAGTATGTCCCTGACGTTTGTTTACTTTCATGAACAAGATCTTCTTGACAGTGATTTTTTATTCTGCTCCAAATAGTCTTCTCCCCTGGTACGAACATATCTTTTTCCAGCAAAAGCTTATGGAAATCATCAGTATTGAATTTCTTCTCTGGATTGTCGTCAATGTGATTGAATTTTTCCTCCATAGAAAATTCTCGGGGATGACGTCCGCGTCCAGGTTCGGGCGCACCAGGTGTCTGGGGGTTTTCGCCGATGCCATATTTGGATTCAGCGACCCAAAAAACCCCCGGGCGCCGAGCTTCTCTCCTTCTCCGCGTGAATTTTGGGAGAGTCCCACGGAGATGCCCGTTCAGGGCCAGGTTCTGGTCCACCAGGTGTTCGGGGGGTCGTTTTCGATGAGACATTGGATTTTGCGCCCCAAAAAACGCCCCACGATGATTTTCGGGTTGTATTTGCCGATATTGTCAGGAAAATTCTCGCGGATGACGTCCGCGTCCAGATTAGGGCGCATCAGGTGTCCCGGGGGGTTCTCGGCGATGCCATATTTGGATTGAACGACCCAAAAAACCCCCGGGCGCCGAATTTCTCTCCTTCCCCGCGTGATTTTCGGGAGAGTCCCACGGAGATGACGTTCATCGGCGTTCGCTCCAGGTCGGCTGTGGGTCAATTTGAACATCATAATCGTGATCAGCGACCTCGAAAACCACCAAAAACTCGAGTGGGGCTAGTTCTGACTCTTATTTACAAAATTCTCTAATCTTCTAAAAGCCGTCTCAAAAAATGTATTTTTTGAATGCATTTTTGGCTGCAGCAATGCAATTTCCGGTTTGTTCAAAAGAAAAAGAAAATAGGGGCGATTTTTACAAATAATTTTTGGAAGCGAATGCAAAAAACTGCATTCCGATCCGTCTTGCTCTCAAAAATTTCGAACTTTTTTGCTTCATTGCCTCGACTAGTCACTGAACCTATTTTGATACACACTTGGGTTTTAGGGCTTGCCAATATTCCAAACGATGTTATAACTTATATTGGTCTAATGCATCCGAACATCCCGACGCAGGGTTGTCTGTTTTAAACGCAAATCGAACCGACAATTATTTAAGTACAGGTTTGGCCAGAAGTCCTTCGATTGATGATACTATTATTATTTTTATTTTGAGCTGGTAATCAAATAACTTCTATGCTCGAATATAAACAGAAAAACTTGCATGATAGCAAAGCAGCCACTTTTGAGCTTATATTGGACGGATCTTTTACCAGAGTGTCAGAGCAACACTCACTTATGAATGTAGCTCAGCGTTACGGCTTGGATAGTTACCCTCAATTCTTCAGTTTATTGTTTATGTTTCTTATAACGCTGTTTCTCCTCCACCTTTCGGAGAGTTTTCTAGCCTTGTTGAGTGGAGCAGGAATTAGCAAGGGGTATACGGTGGTTTTTATGCGCATCACTGTTTATGGGGCAGCTCAAATTTGAACAATAGGTCGTTGTGTCTGTTTAATTATATAAGTACTTCTGAATTTGAAATCCTCAATAAAAGGTGTGGACCAACTTTTGTGACTTTACTTAATTCACTGGACGAACCTCTGTTCAATTCACTGAGCGAAACACGCTTAGCTAACGACATTGAATTGCAAGAATCGTCTTTAACGCAAGCAATCACTTTAGTTTTAGGTAAGATCCATTCTTGTAGATTAGGTGTACTGCGACTCCCTTATGGCATGCTGATTCCCTCCAAAATTGCAGTATAACTACTTACTATTCAATTCAAGGAGGCGACGTTATTAATTCAAAGTCTATTGATTCCGAAGAACCTAACGATACTAGCAACCCAGCTGATTGATACTTAGCCCACTAGGCTAGTCACTCTCGAAATTTTGCGCTCAAGTATTTTCGCCTTTAAACCGTATAAGGCAGGTGTTTTCCCGCTAAATTACATCACGTATTTCTTCACATTTGTGATCACTTACTCTAACTTTATCAAGTTTGCATTGCCAAAATCTTTTCACCTTTAAAAATGGTCTGATTGCCCTCCCTATAACATTTAGGCCTATTAGTTTTGCATCATTCTCAGAGCTCTTGATGAAATTGTCAACAAATTTATCAAAGATCGCTACTTACCTAACTTCCCACTTTGTGGCATGCAGCATCCTTATAGAATGGGCAAATCGTGTGAAACTGTTCTACATGAACTTGTTACAAGAACTGAAAGATCGCTTTAGATTAAGAATTTTTTCGTGGGCTCGTTCCTGGTTATTGCAGGTGCCTCGATACCACCTCGATTTCTACCATTATCGAGACCGGTACTAATTGTTCGGGGGGAAATGTTTTGTGACCCTTCTTGTGGCTGTTTGATGACTTAATTGTTAATTTTGTTAAACTACAGCAATTCGGCTTTATTGCTCTAAGACACAATCAGACACAGTCACAGATCCTCATAAACAAGTTTACGTTAGTAAACGTTAAAAGGCCACGAATGTTTTCTAACATTGATTTGCAAAATGCTGAATTCCGCTTTAGCGAAACTTAACAGGCGACAAGGTATGGCATGCAAAGGCATGCATATGGCATGCATATTACCGGTGATATGTCTTCGACTCCAATCTTCGCTTACTTAATTTTCAAACTCTTTTGTTCAACTGTATCAGAAAATTATATGGTTAATGACAAACTGTTGCCAGAATTCGACTTCTATATCCCTTTTCAGTGGTTTAACCATCGAGAGACCTTTGGTTGTCCCAATCTTAAACCGGGAGTCTGAGTCGTTAGTTTTCTTCACAGATGTCTCCTACTCGGAATTAGGTTTAAGTTTTGGAACCTAATACCTTCCCATCATAAACTACAATCAGTGCGATTGATACTTCTAACTTCGCTGCTTCAGATGAAGATATTATTTTTTGTGCGGATAATAAAGCTGAGTGACAACTTCTATACTGGTTAAGGACTGTAAAGGCTGTTTCTGATACTGAGGGTAATGTGATGGCTGATTCCTTGGCCAAGGTGGATGTGCGTCTGGAATTCATCATTCATTCAAAATGCAGTCAAACAGTGGATTGCAAAGGGGGAATTGCTCCAACAAAGGTAAAGGCTATTGCTTCGAGAGGGAAAGTAATGGCTACTGTTTTCTGGGAGAGTCATGGAAACACACCGTTTTTGAAAACAAGCCTTAATTATTTGTTTCACAGTGCAGTTAAATATCAAAACATTCGAGGAAAAATAAATTTTGTGAAATTGGTTCTGAATCTGAAGTATTGGCTGATGTATTTCTGCCTTAAATATGATGAGCTAAGTAAATCTGAACAAGTTACATTAAGAATGAGACTTTGAAGATGGATGTTACATTAAAATGGACAAATAGGCAAACTATGTAAAGTATATGAATTCATTTTCATCGCTGTCCAAGGCTGCAACGAGGTTGAAGGCACGATGATACATTTCAACGACACGGTAAACGGAGATTGTTGTAAAATCACGTTCTTTTATACCCAAAGTAGAATATAATTTGGTGCTGAATTTATTCAGTATTTTTGCTTTCTACACCTGGGTTCTGATATCTATAATTTTATTCGTAATAGCTTAGCCGCTATCATTGATGTTGGAGGTGGCAATGACCAATCTAGTTCCTTGAATGTTGGTCTTTCTGTGGCAATTGATAAATTTGTTCTTTAGATATGGTGAGCTAATAAAACATGAGAAAACTAATTTAAATTGCCGAAAATTTAAACGTTACATTGAGGTCAAATCTGAACTTGTCAAATAAGGCCAACTTTATTATGATATTTATCAAAGGATCCGGATATGCTTTAGCGTACTCGTTAATCTCAGTCTGCACATTTTTAAACGATGTTCAAGATATTTAAACTTTCAGTGGCAAGATTTCTAAAACATCTTAGTTGGTGATTGAATGTCATAGATGACAGACATATGAAAAAATCAAAAAATCTCTAAACACTCCTATTTCATATTTTTGTGTGGGTAACTGCAGCAGGGAAACTTTCGAATTTCAAAATGAAATTTTGCACACCGATTAAGACCAATTTGTGCTCACGGGAAAAAATTAGTACTAGTCCAGGAGCAGAGAAAACGGGCAAAGAAAATTTCAAATTTCGCTTGAAAGACGAAACATATAAAACCCAATTTCCAGAAAAAACTAGAAATAAGTTAAGCCTAATTTTAACACTTTCCAAAGGCGGCTAATCTGACAAAATTTGTGCTCATCATAGAAATACAAGTTTCATAAATTTTCCCTCATAAATTGAGGAAAACAAACTTGCTCTTAAAAGATACTATATTAAACAATCAAAATTCCGTTCTGTATACCGTTCAGTAATATTTGTGTTGAACAAAGTAAAAAATAGAAATAAAATATTATAAAATACAAGAATAAGAAATTCAGATAGCATATTCCTATCAGGCATGTTCATTCCATCCGAAAAATACAGTGGCTGAATTTGTGCTAATCCAGAATTAGTTCAATTTCATTGAACAACTGAATGAACGGTTTTCTGATATAGTGTTCTAGAAATCAATGAAGTTGGCACTTCTGATTGCACATTCCTAGTAGGTTTGTTCATTTCCGTCCGAAAAATATAGTGGCTGAATTTGTGCTAAATAGAATAGGCTCAATTCCATTGAACAACAAAAACCGTTGAATCAACAATTTTCTGTCATAAAGTTTTCTAGAAACCAATGAAGTTGACACTTCTTATCGCATATTCCTAATGGCAATGAACATACCTGATATGAATATGCAATTAGAAGTGTCAACTTCATTGGTTTCTAGTACACTTTTTTCAGAAAATTGTTCGTTCAACGGTCTTGGTTGTTCAATGGAATTGGGCCAATTCTGGATTAGGACAATTTCAGCCACTATATTTTTCGGATAGCAATGAACATGCCTGAGAGGAATTATTTGTCTGAATTGCTTATTCTTGGATTTTGTTCCTATTTTTTAATTTGTTGTTCAATTAAAATATTGTTGAACGGTATACCTCCATATTTTGTTTTTTAATTATAGTATCTTTTAGTAGCAAGTTTTTTTTCCTCAATTTATGAATGAAAATTTATGAAAATCATATTCCTATCATAAGCAAAAATTGCGTCAGCGTAGCCGCTTTTGGGAAGTTTTAAAATATGGCTTTAAATTATTTCTGGTTTTTTCTAGAAATTAGGTTTTATATGTTTCGTCTTTCAGGCGAAATTTGAAATTTTCTTTGCCCGTTTTCTCGGCTCTTGGACCACTAATTAGCACAAATTGGGCTTAATTGGTATGTAAAGTTTCATTTTGAAATTCGAAAGTTTCCCTGCTGCAGTTACCCACACCATATTTTTAGATAGATGTCTCTAGTTAATAAGAGATTTTAAATTAGTTTTAAAAAAAATGCTTTTTAAAGTTAGAATTAGTTTTGTAATAGACTTAATTTAAAATGTTGAATAGAATCAAATAAAAAACATCTCCGGTGGTCCGGAGGTCAGTAGGAGTAGGTCCTTATACTGACGAAGAAATTATGCGATCTAGAAACCAAATCTAAATTTATTTGGCCCCTAAAATAATGAGTAAATATAGTTTTCAAATATCATTTCTTAGGTTGTCGACGTTGTTTATATTATCGACGTCAGGAACGTAAACAACCACTATGTAATCTACCTCACACACCGCTTCTTAAAAGCACTATTTGTCATGAGATAAACTGTTTTGAAAACATCGCGTTCATCGCAGTACCGAAAAGGATGCTAATAGGAATTTTGTATACACCCGGGTCACCCGATCCGCATCATTAGGCAAATTTTATAAATGTTAGCTCTAATCCTATAATCCGAGTCTATATCCGGTACACACCCAATTATTTCCTCTCATCTCCCGATATAAACTACCCTGACATCAAATCGATAAATAAAAAGTATCTATCTCAAAATCTACATATATATGAGGGATACATATAGTGATGTGCTAGCAACAACACCAACCAAAAAAGGTATACATCTCCAGTTTTATTCCAAAATATATACGACATATATATGTGTGGATAGTTTTTATGAATTAGATGATAGATTCATTTGGATATCCACATACCCATCACCACAAATCCGTACTACATATACTCTCGTATATGTAGCAACAAAAATATGATGCGACAAATGACCACAAAAATCCAATGAAATAAAAAAAGAATCGGAAAAAAAAATTCAATCGATTAATTTCGAATTTTAATATGAATTCACACAACACACATACATATGAACATATATATACTCACACATATCCTCCTTGTGTATATATACATATATACCTAGATATATAAACATGACAATCGAATATGTCGCCGGCCTTGCATTTTATTCCCAACTACACAGCACTACCTATCTATAACGAATATCGAGTGTACAGACGACATCATTTGGATAGTCCAGAATAAAATTTCTATTACGAATTCTAGTAGACAAATTGTAGTTGTTGATTGAATATACATATATACATAATTCAACTACTATTACTGTATATACTATATAGTAGATACGTATTAAATTTAATCATCGATCATTTTTGTAGTGTTCAAGACTAGTGTACGAGTATATAGTGTGTGTACTCGTCGTCAACACAAAAATAAAAAAAATATTTTGCATAATTTATTCGGTACAATACAGTCGAACGTATCACATTTAGTATATACTGTACTATATATAATCGGGACCCCCTTGAAAAATTTATTACCCTTAGTAACATCGAATATCTGTGAGAACCACTTTATGTTTGATCGGTATACGGTAAAAAATACACACTAAGTATACACCTGCCACCGCCATTTAATTTATGTATAGTTTTAATGATAATCTGCAAAATTCAAGCTTCTTAACGCATATTAATTTATACCTAATTATGCAAATTTAATTAAAAACTAAAACAACAACTTTTTTTTTTAATTTCTAAAACCATATAATTCTTGAAATTTTGCATGACCTCAAAATAGCTTCTAATTTATGTACTCTTACATAACATGGTTATCTTTTTCACTCTGATAGTTTAATATTCACAATATACGCAACTTAGAATAAGAATTTTTAGGTTCAAACTGTTCAATTTTCGAACCATGCTCCCTGGTAGAAAAGTGATAAAGATATTTTTTGGCACGCGACAATTATTATTTTCCTTTTGAAAATAGAAAAGGATTTACAGTTGAACGATAATAATATCACGATTTGCTGGTGCGTGATATCACAAAATAATTAAGAGTCTAGAAAACGACGGATTTTGTAATCAAAATTTATAAAAATTCTCAAAAGAAATTCACGGCCATTTTGTGTAGTGCATTTTCGATTACAAAGTAGCGTTGGCTTATATACTCAAAAGTACATGATTTGTACAGGATGGTCTTATTTAACCCTTTGCCAGTCTCATGCATAAATAGTTGGTTAACCCCATATTCTAAATTAGATTATGTATCAAATATGATACAGAAGCGTCTCGGTTAACCGCCTATGTATCATATGTGATACATATGACTGGCAAAGCGTTAACTAGCCAATTAGTCGATAACTGAGTTTGTGAGTTACACTGTGCCTCACGACGATTGTTTTTCATTAAATTTTAGACCAACTAAACTGATGGATGATTAGTTCAAAACAATTGTTCACTCTCTCTCTCTTTCCTCTCTATTTCCTCGCTCTCTTTCTCTCTCTCTCTATCTATCTCTCTCTCCCTCTCTCTCTCTCTCTGGTACTATATCCCATCAAGGGATTTGGCCGTCTCACATGAGGTTTCATAATCATATTTTCATTTCGGATAATGAGTGATTAATTCATTGATCCTAAACCAGCCGTAGAATCGAAAACGGGACCTGCGGTCGCTGGAGCAAGCATGCTAACCACTTTGCCACCGAGGCGGCACATTTGTCCACAGATGACACAAAACAAACCAAGCATTGTCTACATAAAATTTGCTAAGAACTTTCTTAAGATTTGTCAGGAATTTTTGATCTGCGATTGAGAAACTTGAACCTAGATTGCAGTTCAGCAGCTCGATTCTGGTTTTCCTATAGGACAAGGAATTAGGAAAAATATTTACATAGCGTTTTTGACAAAAATATCATTTTCTGGCCTATTGAGAAATCATGTGTGACTAAAATTTTAGAATTTAGTAAATATTTTTCTCGTGTCGAAATTGGATAGGAAACATATTCCCAATTTAATTTTATTTTTGAAAAAATACAATAGTTTATTTTTTTTGTGACAATAATGCTATCAAAATATTAGACCTAATTTCTTTTCCAATAGGAAAACCAAAATCGAGCTGCAGCACTAAATATCAGGCACATTTTGGTTTATGAACATTAAAGGCATCTACCAATAACAGGTATGAACTAAAAAATGACGTCAGACATACGGTACCATAACATGGTTAACTTGGTATTCCCTCAGAGGTAAAACCGAAAACTTTCAGAAAAAACTTTCAATTGATCAATTTTGGAGATTAAAACTGCATGAAGCAGAAAAAGGAACGAAATAATTGGAAACCACTCAGAAACTTCACAACATATTAATATTGGAACTAAACATAACATAAGCCTCCGCTTCCATTAAGTTTTAAATATTAAAAAATTGCCAAAAAATATTTTCATTAAAAATTAAGTTCGATGTTTTACTTTGCCTAGCTCAAATTAAATTTATTCTGATCTTGAAATCCATTTACAACGGATAAAAACAGATAAATAGGGGACGAACTTAAAGAGAAGGAAAAGAATCGAGTGATCCAAGTATCACGTGATACGGAGCTGAGGTAGGGAGAGAGAGAGAGGCAAAGAAAGAGGACGAAATATATAAAAATAGTACGAATTAGAATTTTATGTGAGATTGAAGCCTGAAATTAAGTGCGGGACATGTCAATATGTGCAAAGGCAGTTGTAAAAAAGGAATTTATTAGCGAATGCAAGTAAAATGGAATTAGTCCTTTATGGTGCACATCTAAATTTATTTTGATGTCTATGATAAGTCTTCTTCGACTAAAATTATTTATAAAAATTATCAATGTTTGTAAAATTATGACTACATCACGAAGTCACAATAAATTATACCACAACTAACAGCCACTAATATTTCATCGGTGTAAAATAGCATCAACGCCAATCTTACAGACTTCTACTATGCTGCTAAATATTTCTTTATTTTTGCAAATTGGTTACGTGATTTTTATCTTTACCACAACCGTTCTGCCGAGTCGACTATTCGATGTTTGGTGGTCAAATTCGAATAAATAGTCAGTTAACACTCATACGTCACCGAAACACAACGTCTGCTAAAAACATCGCTGCTAAGTATAGGAGGGAAATCCGAGGCAGTTACTTTCTCGTCTCTCTCTCTCTCTCTCTCTCTCTGGCACTATATCCCATTAAGGGATTTGGCCGCCTCAAATGAGGTTTCATAATCATATTTTCATTTCGGATAATGAGTGATTAATTCATTGATCCTAAACCAGCCGTGAAATTTTTCCTTGTCACCACCGGGAATCGAACCAGGGACCTCCGGTTGCTGGAGCAAGCATGCTGACCACTTTGCCACCGGGGCGGCTTACTTTCTCGTCGCTCACAAGAAATTGGCCTTCCTGCGATTTCAACTTGGCGAATTTTGCGTCGGGACTTGTACCTGCACCCGTATAAAACCCATTTGACCAGGAGCTTAACGACTATAAATAAATAACTCTGTATGTTCGCTGACTGAGCTCTAGAGCAGTTGAAAGTTGACGTGAGTTTCGCCAAAAAAACATCTTTAGCGACGAGATCCATTTTTGAATGAATGTATCTTGCATTTCGATAAAATAAGCGATTTTTTTAGAAAATAGAAGTTTACTATAAAAAGATCCTTTTGCCAAGCATCAGAATTCATCATGCAATCAAATTAGTAAATCATTTGCACTGATTTGATATGAAAAGTTGCTAGTTATTTTTTGGATCACAAATTACTATGACTGGTAATCCCTATACCGGGTGAGTTTTTTAAGCTGATACTTTCAAATATCTCGGAAAATAAGCCCTCTACGATAAAAATGACCATTATCAAAATTAAATCATTCTGGAGGGGAAATACATTAGTGCTAAAATTAGGACCCCTGCCCCTGTTTGTAAGAGGGTGGGGGGCAACTTGGAAACTAAGATAGGAACCTCTATTTTTTATTGCAGATTCGGATTCTACGGCTAAAAGTACGTAGGATTTCCTTGAAACATTTGTTTCGATTCATGATAGATGGCGCTGTAATATGCGATATTAATTTTTTTTTCCTTTATTTCGATTTCTCCTACTGAGAACATTATGCATACGATTCTGCAATATATTTACATTGAAATTAACACGTTTTTAATGTAAATACTTGAAATTAGTTTTAAACAAATTGTATTTCTTAAATTAAAAAAAAGTACTTTTAGCGTAACCCAGGAACAACGACGGCGATGATTTTGATGTCCACGTCGTTGTTCCTGGGTTACGCTAAAAGTACTTTTTTTTAATTTAAGAAATACAATTTGTTTAAAACTAGTTTCAAGTATTTATATTGAAAACGTGTTAATTTTAATGCAAATATATTGCAGAATCGTATGCATAATGCTCTCAGTAAGAGAAATCGAAAAAATTTAATATCGCCTATTACAGCGCCATCTATCATGAATCGAAAAAAATGTTTCAAAGAAATCCTACGTAGTTGTAGCTTCAGAATCCGAATCTGCAATAAAAAATAGAGGTTCCTATCTTAGTTTCCAAGTTGCCCCCCACCCCTTTACAAACCCGAAGCTTTTTATTACCTCCTTCCCGTTTTCGCTATTAAAACTGTTGAGCATGGAAAACGGGAACTTTAAAGTATATTTTTTCCGAATTTTCCAGCATGCTTCTAATTGTCAATTACTTATTTATTCATTTAAAAAATCTATTCTGTGATTTACTAGTATGATTTCAAATTATTTAGTTTAAAATAAAAATTATATTAAAACAAAAATATAAATAAAATTTTGATTTAACATTTAAAAATTTAAAAAATAATTCTTCATATATTTTTGAAATTTCGATGCTATTGGCTAAATTAAAGTGTACTAAATTAATATTAGTACTGAGCATGTTCACCTTTTGAGATTCAGTGCATTCCATCCTGCTAATATAACTTCAAAGCGTTTTACCAGTCATTCTGAGCATCCTGCCTGCGTTTACCGCCCAGTGGCCCTATTCTGGCTTTCCCTGGGAATAGAGAATTGGGAAAAACATTTTCATAGCATTTTTGTTAAAATTATACATTTCTGGCCTACTGAAAGAATAAGGTTAGTGCAAAAAATTTCAAAACAAAGTGATTTGGGAAACTTTTGTTCCACAAAATCTTTGTAGGGAAAAATATTTTCCCATTTAACTTTGTTTCGAAAATATTAACACCAATCATGTTCCCTCAGTAGGCCAGAAAAATACAATTTAGACAAAAATTCTATAAAAATATTTTTCCCAATTCCCTATTCCCAGGGAAAGCCAGAATAGGGCCACAGAGGAACCAAGTTCCTTCGATACATCTTATTGTAAAATTGAATATTTCACATTGGAAAAGTGTTTTACTTCTCACTAGTAAATCTATTTTAATACGTTTTTGTTATTGGAAAAAATGGTTATTTTAACTTAAACGCATTGTCAGTTTGCTCGACAAAAATGCCAAAAACTGAATATAATTTGAAGAAAGCTTTTGGAAAATCTATTCGAATAATCCTAAATAGTACAAATTTAACGATTCAATAATGTAAATGCATTACGGCCTGCTTAGTAGGGTGTCACCAATAGTATTAATATAGATCTTGAAAAGAAAGAAATATAAAATCTCCAAAATGACAGTGGTCAAAAAATATTGATTGAATTTTTTAACTTTTTCAGCCAAGCTTAAAATATAATCTCAAGTATAGATACTTGAGGTATATTACAAAAAATATTATCTTATCGTAATGCCAGACAGATTAATTTATTCAATTTGCACCCATTTTAAGTTAGTGCATCATGGATCCTTCAAGATTTTAAAACACTTACGAATCACCTGTCACAAAAACGGAATCAACGCATCAGTATAGTAGCTACATAGTAGGTTGTTCAGTAAGTTGTGTCTGTCGATAAGAGATAGCGCTATTAGGTTCATCGCTTTATTTTCTAAAAATGACACAAGTTTTTTATGAACACGTGTGAAGGTTCTTGAAAATCTGCCAACTCATTCGTATATTAACAGCTGTTCAAGATTGACGTATGATACGTCAACTTTGAACAGCTGTTAATATACGAATAAGTTGACAGATCTTCATGAAACTTCATACGTGTTCATAAAAAAGTAGTACCATTTTTAGAAAAATAAAACGACGAACCTAATAGCGCTATCTCTTATCGAACGACAAAACTTACTGAACAACCACCTAGTATACGTCTTGTGAGTAATTTGTCAATTTCCAGTTCATTTATGTAGTCATTTTATTACATAGTAACCATCTAGTATTGTTCTTTAAAACAAATACCCACTTTGCAATAAAAAACTGGGAACACAGGTGTTTGCATTTGTTGAATCAGGGTCACCACAATAAGATATTTAGCTAAACTTAAAACACTTTATGAGATTAAGCCTTTTCAAGTTATATGTTTTCAAGAAATTTTAAATTGCAAGATAGACGATGGATGGTAAATGGTTCTTGGAAGCAAATTAAATAGAAGGCTTTGCTTTGTTCCTTATGGTCCCAGATTTGGTTCCTGGGCCGCTATTCTTAAAATTGGTGGATATTTCCGTCGGCGGATTTTTAAAGAGTAAAATTTATTGGACTTTTGGTTAAACTGTCTTGTACAATCGAAAAACATTGTTGATGTTTAAATTTCAGAAAACCAACAAGATCAATTTATGTTGAAAATTTAATCTTTAACTTTATTTTAACTTTTTATTAATTTTTTGTCGTTTTTTGTAAATGCCATACATTTCAACATAATTACAAAATTTGAAAAACCCCCCATGGAAGCTGCCACTTCCGGTTCACAGATTCTCACTGAATTCGCATGAATTTCCCAATTAATATAAAAAGGTTAAGCATGAAGTCTGATTCCAAGCAGCGACTGGATTGTAAAAAATTAACCCTTTGGCTTAAAACAACGTATGGGAGACGTGATCGTACTGCTGTGCCTAAAATGAGAACCTCGTATCACACACGTGATGATTCTTTCTGGCCAAAAGTGAAAAGCTCGTATCAGACACGTGATTGTTTTTACGCGATAATGTTTTTGTTTTTGCGTTATTGTTTGTTACAGTTGCAATATAAGAGTTGTGTTCATCGTCGCTCGATTCATAAGGCAAGGGGTTAAAGATGATGATTTTTGGTGAAATAAGGATGTTTTTTTATCAAAACTCGTCATTTCCAGTAAAATTTAAAAAATGATCTGAACAAATATTGCTTTAAACTTTTTACAATATTTTTGTCTTTAATCGTTTTTCCGTTTTTTGACGTGGCCGTGGCGCAAAGGGGAGCCCGTTTAAGCACATTCTTCTAGTGTTGTACTTAAGCATCGGGGGGGGGGGGGGGGGTTATTAATGTAAACCTTTCCCTTCAAGTACCCCATAAGATGTAATCGCGAGGGTTCAAATCAGGGATCATAGGGTTAGCCTAATTATCGCCCAGTCTCAACTTTATTTCTCAGTGTATGTAAATTTTCAAAATTATTTAGTACACGCTGAATGGTTGACGTATTCACAAATCAACAATTAAGTTTAAATAACATGTTTTAATAATTAAAGCACGTTTTTGCGGCGATAGAATAATAAATTGTTAATAATAAATTGTTATCGACCGCTCTCTATGACTGTCAAATCGAACTGGCAAATGTCACCCAAACAAAATGGCGGTCAAACAAAATTGACCTGGAATAAGATAAGCACCCTGTATACTTTTCAAAGTATTTGCAAAAATGAAAAAACTATGGACCTAAAAATCACTGGGATCTCCCAAATAAGGCGCGTTGCACAATTTAACTATGTTTTTTAAGCGAAATGAGTTATGTTTTGAGGTCACAGCTTCTTGGTTTACTTTTCAAAGCCCAAATAAGTGAAACCGAATTTGTGGAACATAGCTGATTTATTAAATATTTATTTACTTAAATCTGTGAGCTAATTTTTTATCTCCAAGACGAAAATAAAACATCTAAATATATTGCTTTATACAGGGTTATCCAATTCGAGATTGATAAAGTAGAAATCTGTATAACGACATCTGTCAAAGATAAACGTCAAGTACGCTGTCATTTATTTAGTTGACATTCTGCCATTTAAGAATATGGAGCATTTAACAATCGACCAACGCGTTAAAATTATTAAATCTTATTATAAAAATAGTGATTCTGTCGTATCCACATTTCGCGCTTTACGAGCAGATTATGGTCGTCATAATCATCCTACAAAGCAAACCATATTGAATACAGTGAATAAATTTGAACAAACTGGATCTGTTACTGATATTGTAAGGTCTGTGCATCATCAAAACATTCGCAATGCTGAAAATATCGCTTCTGTAGCTGAAAGTGTGGAAGAAGATCCAAATTTGTCAATTCCTCGTCGAGCTCAACATTTAGGCCTATCTTATGGCTCATTATGGCGCATTTGGCATCTGGATTTTCATCTCCATCCGTATAAAGTCCATTTGACACAAGAGCTAAAGCCTGCTGACCATTGACAACGAAGAACATACGCAAATTGGGTGTTGGAAAAACAGGCCGTCGATGCTGATTTTTCGAACAAAATTTTCTTCAGTGATGAAGCTCATTTTTCGCTTGGTGGATACGTTAATAAGCAAAACTGTAGAATTTGGGGCTCAGAAAATCCACAATTGATTGTAGAGAAGCCATTACACCCGGAAAAAGTCACTGTTTGGTGCGCATTGTGGTCTGGCGGTGTGATTGGGCCGTATTTTTTTGAGAACAACCATGGACGAACCGTTACCGTCAATTCTGAGCGCTATGGCCGCATGTTAACCGATTATTTTTTTACGAAAATCGAAGATTATGATCTTGACGATATGTGGTTCCAGCAGGATGGAGCAACCAGTCACGTAACACGAGCAAATCGAGATCTTTTGCAAGAGAAATTTCCTGGACGTTTGATTTCGCGATTGGCTGATGTCAATTGGCCTCCAAGATCCTGTGATTTAACGCCTTTGGATTTCTTTTTGTGGGGCTACGCGAAAGATCGTGTTTACGCAAACAATCCTCAAACTCTTGACGAATTGAAAACTAATATTCGTAAGGTAATGGCCGAGAAACCGCCCGAAATGTGCCGAAAAGTCATTGAAAATTACCTCAAAAGAATCAAGGCCTGTAAGAAGTCCCGTGGAGGACATTTGAATGATATCTTGTTTAACTAAAAATGGCAAGGATCAATCTGTAAAATGAAATAAAAATTACAATACATTCCGAATATTTTGTGTGTTTTTTTTAAGTTTACTTTATCAACCTCGAATTGGATAACCCTTTATATTGGGTTGATCCTGGGACTTATCTACAATGTTTCTCTTATTTGAGTTTTATAAACCCAAACGGGAAGCTGTTAAATGAAAAGATACCGCACATCAGTCAAGAAAAACATAATTCAAGTTTGCAACGGGCCTTATGGTAAAATATTACGTTGGCTGTACAGCGACCGAATTTTTGTTAAAAAAGTTTTTTTTTGTCAAAAATCTACTTTTCAAAATTATTGCGATTGTGTGAGGCAATTTAAATATTGCTGATGTCGTATTTTAGCCAACTCTTTGCAAGTAAATATTTACATTCTATAGTTATCATCGTTAGCTCGTTGCATAAGGAACCTTTTAAAAGAGAAATTTCTATTTTAATAATTATGAAAATAAATTATTTTTTGAGATTACACAGACGACGCGTTGCTTATAGATTGTGAGCCAATTGTGGAATTTAAAATATCTGGAAACTGGCAAAATCACAGCTTATAAAAACGATATGCTCAATTAGCAACTTATTTCCGGCATTTCAAGCTAATTTGTAAAAAGTTTGCCCAACAACAAAATTCCCCTTGACTATATAATATACATAAACATTATAATAACATAGAGAGTCAGCAAATTTGACAGTGAAATTTATTTCCAGCCATTCAAACCAATAATTTTGTGCTGATGTAATTACATAAAATTCAAACGAATTGTTTTTATTTATTTATTTTTCATTTTCGTCAATCACAAATTTCGTCATTATAAAAAACTATAAAATTATAAAATTAAAATAACACGTTTCGTAAATGTGGGGCAACGACCTCCTTGAAGTCTAGACATTTCAGATTTAAATGCTACATACTTTTCAAAATAAAACGCGAAGTAAATCACAATTTTTTCGTTTTTCTACGTGAAATGTGAAATTTAGGTCGGTCTGCGAATACACAAAGTGAAGGTGATTTCATTTAATTTGTCAACCACATACTTATACTTACAGTATGACCTTTAAATTGCTGTACTAAAATTTAATTGTAAATTGTGGCGCGAATATTTAGGCAGTCGCAAATAGCATAATTAACACTAAATTTATGTAAGTAATATGTGCGCCTATTGATAAACAAAACACCGAATTTTATCTAGAGCCGCACGTAATAATCCGTTTTGTATATACAAACAACGAATAAAAAAATTTCATATCATGAAAATCGCATTTTCACGTGTTATAAGAAAATAATAATAAGAACGTTTAAATATGAAGTGAAAAATTTCACCAGAACACAAACAAAATTTGAAAACAAAACGTCTAACAGCAGCTAAAGTAAGTATATATAGTAAATGTGTGTACACCGATTAGGAAGTGGAGAGAAAGGAGACAGAAGGGAAAAATTATGAGAAAAGTCAACGAAACGATAAACTCGAGGAATTCAAAGAAATTATGAAATATATATCAGGGCTAAGATAATTTATGTATTTTGTATTCTATATTTAAAGAGTTACTACTACTATTGTTATTGTTTTTGGGGTGAAATAATAATAGTAATGATAATAGTAGTAATAATAACAATAATAATAAAATCTGTCAGAAATCGTTTAAATCATGGACTCCCCCCGTACATTTTTTTATATCTACATACCCGAGAATGAAATGTGTGGGGTGGAATGTGTACAAAGACATAAATCATATCTTTTGTCGTCAAAACGATTACAGTAATAGTTTATTATATGCCCTGTTATATACACGCTGCTTTTTATATATACGACATATTCGGTTGTCTATATAGGATGCACATATTTTAGTAAGGGATAGTTTTTCCTACAAATGGAACTTTGATTTATGTTTTTCCGAGTGTTATTCGCCGAATGGCTCTACTATGGAACTAATTTTTGTGTAACAACTCATTTGATCGGATTTGTAGATTATTTTGGGTATATAGATTAATGAATTTGAACTGTGCAATCTGATCCAATTAATCTGTGAGTTATATTTGGATTCATACCAATTTGTCTATTAAAAAATGTAGTGTCCAGGGTATACCAATACTCTCAATGTTCCGATTTCCTGTAATCACTCATAAACGTTCTTTTATATTAAAATTCTTAAAACGGCAATGTTATACGTCTGGGCCATGTTCCGCCATTTCTACGACAAAATCCTAAAAATACGCAAAACATAGTGAGCTCAGTGGTCACTTCGCAAAATCTTAACTAGTGTTCCGTTGAAATCGACAAGTTCTTCGGAAGATATTTTAGCCTTTCCGGAAATATGACAAAAAGCAAAAAACCGTTATGATCCGCGTATTATACAGTCAGTCACAAAAGTATATATACACCACTAAAATTTGCAAAATCGAGATAAATGAAACGGACTAAATATTATAATATCAATTAAATAATATATTTAAACAAAAACAATTGGACAAAAAAAATTAAAAAAAAATGTTTTCAAAAAATTCATAAAATTTGTATCACAAAAGTCAACATTCTGTAAATAAAACCAAAAGAATTATGTTCAGACCCACTTAAGAACCAAAATTAATCTTTAGATGGGCCACCATTATAGACTCAACAAAAAACAGCGCTTAGTCGCCCGGGCATTGATAAACCCAGGTTCTCAGTAACCGCAGACGACATTTCAGCCGATGCACTCGAAAGGGCCGTCCAGATATGTTTTATTGCATTCAGATCCGGTGACTGGGTAGGCGGATGAAGTTGTTTCGGCACATTATATAGAAGCCATTGTCTTATTACAATCGCCTTATGTTTTGGATCATTATCTTGATACAAGATTCACTGGTTGCCTAGTTCTAAGCATTCAAGGGACGGTTGTAAATTGCTACGCAATATGTTCAAACCCAATCAATGATCCATATTACCACCTTCTATAAATAACAAATTTTTCGACATTGCAACCGCCGTGTTTAACGGTGGGAAGCAAATTTTTTGGAGCCATATTTTGGTTAATTTTCCGCCAAATTGTCCCCCTCCCACCGGATGAATTTTCTTTCGTCATTAAAAAGTACTTTGCTTCAAAATTCAGTGCCTTCATTAACGTATTTTTTTGCAAATCCATCCTGTTTATTTACTAGGTTTATAAATGGTTTTCCCTTGGCACTCTCCTTGGGATTATGACTGTGAAGTACATACCAAAAATAATACCAAAAATTTACACTGTTAAATTTAAAAATATTCCAATTGGATTTATTTTGTGGTGAAATTGAAACATTTCTAGATAATCTTTAACATTTATATTACAGAAGTCTCTAAGTTCATAATAGTGTCGCTGTAAAGATCAAATAATTTTCTAGCGATTTGAGATAAACACGAGAAAATTGTAAATCGATTTATTAAACTTTTTTAATTTTAAAGAAAGCTATGTAAGACCATGTTTCTACTTTTATATCTCCGATCCTAGAGATGTTCACGGGTTTCACCTATACGACCAAATAGCTAAATCAAAACCTCACGTGTGTGGTGAACAAGATTTAATTATGATGCTTTTTAACAAGTTCAGTGCATTTTTAAACAACTATGGTTTTTGATTTCAATCTATTTTCTAATTTTTCTATTACCCCTCCTAAACACGTTCACAGTTTTTAAATGTGATTTAGGATAGCGTAGACAAAATTGCAACACTGACATGAACATGGATAGTTTAAGATGATTTTTACTATGCCATACAGGCTACTTAAAAACTCCATGAATTTTAATAAATTTTCAAATTTTATTTCACCGATCCTAGAGATTTTTACGGGGTCTCACCCACATGGTTAGATAGATAAGGTAAAACCCTATGAGTGTGATGAATGGGATCTAATTATGATGATTTTTAACTTGCCCAGAGACATTTTTAAGTTTTCGGTTATATCCCATACACCAGAAATGTTCACGGGATCTTTTTCATATATTCGAATAGGTCAGAAAATTACCTATCAATATTGTGAAAACGGAGCACGAATGATGAGTTTGACCTTGTTTTTCAAAATTTAAAACTTCTTCATTTTCAATTTTTTTTCTCAATTCGAAATTTTGGTATTTTCTCCTATAGGATTTTTACCCCATTGACATTCCCAAATAAGCGACGAACCCGATTTATTGTAATAATAATCAAATAACAGAAATCTTAGACATGTTCACGGGCTCACGTTTATACTTTTGGATAGTTCAAGGTTTCGACATTCGATAGTTCTGGACAGTCTCTTATATTTAAAGGACGAAAAAATAATTTTGTAGAAACAATACAATATGACGTATTCTAGGATATGTATTCTACTTTTACGTCATTTTAAAAAGAAGAAATATTGTATACGTACACACCTCACAATGTGTGTACGTATCTTAATAAAATTATAGCGCATACATTCATAGGCCCGTTTCATACACGGCTTCAGCTTCTAGCTTCAAAATAACTCGCAATAGATTTTTGATAGCTAATTTAAACCCTTATTTTATATTAAAACACCAGTGTTGCAATTTTGTCTACGCTATCCTAAATTACATTTTAAAAACTGTGAATATCTCTAGGAGTGGTAATATAAAAATTAGAAAATAGATTGAAATCAAAAACCATAGTTGTTTAAAAATGCGCTGAACTTGTTAAAAATCATCATAATTAAATCTTGTTCACCACACACGTGGGGTTTTGATTTAGCTATTCGGTCGTATAGGTGAGACCCCGTGAACATCTCTAGGATCGGAGATATAAAAGTAGAAACATGGTCTTAAATAGCTTTCTTTAGAATTAAAAAAAGTTTAGTAAATCGATTTACAATTTTCTCGTGTTTATCTCAAATCGTTAGAAAATTATTTGATCTTTACAGCGACACTATTAGGGACTTAGAGATTTCTGTAATATAAATGTTAAAGATTATCTAGAAATGTTTCAATTTCACCACAAAATAAATCCAATTGGAATATTTTTAAATTTAACAGTGTAAATTTTTGGTATTATTTTTGGTATGTACTTCACAATCATTTCGGGATTAACATCACCAGTGCTATTTTTGGAGCACTAATCCTCGGATTGGATGAAACCTTTTTATTATGCTTTGAACATTCCGTATGTGTCAAGTTTTTAGGACGGCCAGATCGTTGTTTCTTTTGAATACTTCCTCTGTTATCAAAATTTCGCACTATTGTTTGTATGGGTGCGAGTGACCCCTCAAAATCTTAGCTAGTATTTCGTTGAAATCGAAAAAATTCTTTAAATCCTAATGATTTGCTTCGGGACCATGTTTTGTTATTCCCGTAACTATGACAAAATTCAGGAGGAATCGATGACCATCTCGCAAGATGTCGAATAGTATTTCGTTGAAATCGACAAAAAAAATTAAACATCATCAAAGATGTTTTCGAGGCCACTTTTGTCCATTCCAGAACTGCGACATAATTCTAAAAATTGTAGTGGACTTGGTCTAACATACATACTTAGTGAGTCCGATGATCACCTCGGAAAATGTTGATCAGTATTTCGTTGAAATCGATAAAATCTTATAAACAGTAAAGATGTTGTTCTGGGTCATGTTGTATTATTCCAAAACTATTATAAAATTCTGATAATCGTAATGGACAAGAGGATGTGATAGATCTAACATAAAACCATGATCACAACAAAAAATCTCTATTGGTATCAAATCTATTACCTATCTATAGATTCTAAGTTTTCAAAGGAAGATTAGAGTATCCTGAAAAGCACCAACAACTGAATATAGCAGTGGCTATCGACCACGAAAAATTGGCCATTAGAATCATCATCATTTACAGGCGAGGGCCAACCATTAATTTTGGCCATAGAGGTAAGCCATTTCTTTTCATCACCTACACATTTAATCCGAACTGCAAGGAATTGTAAAAAACCGTACTCAGTGGGCAATCAATAAATCACAATCATCAATAAAAAGTAATCTAATTCATAAGAATGTTTCAATCAAAGGCCAAGCTTTTAGACCCAACAAATACTGGTTGTAATCTGAAGGAAAAATCTCAGTCCAAATCAAATATATCAAATCATCTGTTCTGAAATTCCGTGTGTTCAAACGGACAAAAAATTCACGAAATGGTTATTAAAAATATGGTTCATGTACCTTGCGACGTGTTGAGCCCTGGTTCCAAATGTATGAAAGTTGGAAGATGTACAATCTTTCCGGTAATAAATGAAACGCTGATATCAGGTGATAGATATCGATTATATAGTCCACTCCTCAAATCAATAAAATACTTTCAAAAATATGCCCCAAGGGCTCAGTACAAGGTGTGTTTCCCGCCCTGTCAGATCGAGGAAGACGATACATTTGCAGTAACGGGGCTGCATGGGGACTAGCTAGCTAGTATGTAATACATAAGTCTAAATTGTTCAAGCTAGCTGTATGATTTTCTAAAGTTAAATGGTTATGGCAAGTTCATTGATTGCAACCAACCTCTAACTCTAAAATTGCGCTCTGTCCAGTATTGGAAAAGTCTGTCCAGTATAGGAAAAACTACAATCATTGCAATTAATCCTATAAACACCAGAATTGGAAAGGCGATCATAATATTGGTATAACTGGACACGATTGATCCTAATCCGTTGGCTCGTTTTTCCTATATACTCTAAGCGACGCCAATTTTCCCGCGTTGGACTATCCGGTGGATAAATACCCGTTAGAGTTTTACGCTTTAGCTTTTTATTTAATAACTTTAATATAGTCCTAGTTGCATATCCGTTATTCGTTGTTATTTGAAGAATTATGTTAAGCTCAGTGTTGTAATTTGAATTTGTCAAAGGGATGTTTATTAGTCTGTCTATGAGTGAGTGGAAAGCAGATATTTTAATATTATGGGGATGGTTTGAAGAACTTGGGATAACAGCGTCTATATATTAGGGTTCCCTCCTTATGGTTTCCGATAAATTTTGAAGTCTAAAGAAGAATTAATCCTTGTTATTGTTATATGGAGAAAATTAATACAATAATTTTCTTCTTTTACGTAAAATCTCCAACGTAAAATCAATGGTGGGATATTCAGAATTTAACCAAGTAAGGGATAAGTCCAGCTGTCTGCCAGTTCCACTCCATAGACACAGTATGTCATCAACATAGCTGTACCAAAAGATTATATGACGAAAATAAGGATTGTTGTTTGATATAATTATTTGTTCGAAGAAATTCATGAAAATTTCAGCCAACAAAGGTGACAGAGAGGAGCCCATGGGAAGACCATCAGCGAATTTGAAATATGTATTATCAAAACAGAAATAATTTTGTTTAATACAAGTTTCAAACATCAACTTCAGTTCACGACGTAAGCCCTCATCTACAACAACCCTATCTAAGTAATTAGGAACTATTTGGGACAAAGTATTAATTGGAATAGAAGTGAAAAGACTGCCAGCTTTAAACGAAACTAATTTTGAATGTAATGGAATGTCGATGTCTAGAATTTTGTTAGAAATTAGTATGACAATTGAAAAAATTTATGAAACCCTGAAATAGCTTGTAGACAAGAGCATTACATTACGTGACTATTGATCTAATTGGAATGCCCTCCTTATGGATTTTTGGTAAACCATAAAGAATCGGAGCGGACGGATTCATGACAGAGTACTTCTAACCAGTTCCATCAAACAACTTTTGGCATTGGTTGATGCACTTACTGAGTACTGACCGAAGTCTTAAAAGACTTAGTTGGATCCTTGCCAAGCTCTATTGCTTTGCTTTCTGTAATAAAATCAGAAATTTTATAACAGTAATTGACTTTTGTGAGTACAGTTATTGTATTGTCTTTATCCGCTTTACACGCTATCAGGTCATGATCATGTAGTTTTTTCTTTATCTTACCAATCACTTTGAGGTTAGTATTAGAAGCAGCAGAAGAAGAGTTTGACGGAGAAGAAGAGTTATCAATAGCTTGCTTTATTTGTAGTGCACATACTGATTTTAGTTGGGTTTGCTAGTCAAATAAGGCAGTTTCAGCATTTACTGCAAGATTATCGAATGGCTGAAGGCTGATGGCTTGTTAACTGTTACTATTTTGTATCACCAGATATAATATTTTTAAGTTTAAAGTCGTCAAGTACTCTTAGTCTAAGGACAGTTTCTCGCTTGAACCAGAGTCTGACTTCAGTTATCTTAGAACGAGGAGCCACAGGATTCCCACACTATGCTACTTCCAGAGAATTATGTGAAGGTGATGATCGAATTTCATTGATTTTTGGCAGCGCATATCTTTTGACTTGCTAATTTTCGTTTGTTTAGTGATGGGTACGAAAAATACCCCGTACCCAAAACCAAGCGAGCTGGTACAAAGCGATTTACATTTATAAATGTAAAAAATTAGAGAATTAGACAAGCATCGCATCGCCAAATATTCGGCCAACGTTACAGAATTTTTAAAACATGACGCAGTAACACCATCAGTATGCAAAAACACCATCATCTACATGTGAGCTATGTCTTCTGATTTATAAACTGATTGAACAAGTTCAGCAAACATGTTGGCTAGCTACGTCCGGGTGATGAAACTTTTGTTAAACACAGTAAATTTCAGTTTACTTTCCTGGGAATAGAATTTAAAATTTTCCATTTAGCTTTCACCTTTTACTTTCTTTTACATAGTAAATAAAGCATAATAATCCTGAATAATTTTAACCTCGAGATTTTTGTAGACTTACACCAATCACTGTATCGCCAAAATCAAAAATGAAACGGGATGAAACTTCATAATTAAACTCATCACTCATAAATTTGGAGATCCCAATGATTTCTGGAAATTGGTCCACCGAAAATGGCAGCATCTAAGGAGCTTTTCGTTGTTTGCAAATGGTTTAAAAACTATATACTTCGCTTTTGCGAAAAAATGATTAAAAACAAAATTATCGTAAATTAAGTTTCAAACAAAATTTGTTAAGATAACTTTTTAAATGTTACCGTCAATGACCAGTTTTGATAAAAAAAAAATTATTTCACCAAAACTCGGCATCTCTACAGTCCAGGCGGATTGTTTATTCGGAATTAAACTTCAATCCTAAACTTTTTTTCATTAATTGGGAGATTCCTGCGAAATTCGATGGAAAGCTGTGTACCGGAAATGCCAGCTTCTATGAGAGATGTTTCAATTCAGGAATAATGATTTTTGAATATACAAGACACTTTTACCGAAAGTCCGGTAAGGTTAATTTTTCACTTTAAAAATAAAGTGTGGTGTATTCGAGATATATGTATATACATTCATGGTAAAAGAAAGTTGGATGTTGGCCAAAACATATTAACCCCTCCATTTTTTGTTGTGTTTAAGGATATTTGTTTGGCCTGCTTGTAGTCAAGAGCATGAAAAAATCAACGCTTTTAAATAAACGAGTGTAAAATTTCTCCACTTTTACACTTATGCCATTACTGTTAAATTCGGCATTCCAATTTATTTGTTCAAAATATTAATGTAAGCTATTTGAATCGGAATATTTGAAATATTTTGTTTCTTACAGTTTTTTGGGTGATTATTATTCCCAGCTTTTACGATAATATGGCGAATTTTCTTTTCGCAAGCAGAAAATTCTGTTCCAGTGAAATGGTGCCGTTGGACCCCTTCAATCGAAGAAAAATAGATAAACCTGAGCGTATGCGTGAGTTAAGCCATTATAGCGTGTGTGTTATGATCTCAGGTAATTTAATTGCTTTATCTAACAGCCGAGCACGAACCAATCTTGATGATGCTAAGGATTAATCCTCATTATGTAAATTACACTTGTTTTGTCAGGTGTTGTGTATTTTAAATATACAGTGGTTGGCTTCGTTTATACGCAGCGTATTTTTTCAATATATCCGAAAATTAAACCAAAATTTAACACTTTTTACGTTATTTGCCATAGGCACTTGGCGAAACACACTTATACTTAATAAACACATTAACAAGTCGAAATCGATCGAGTGATTTTTTTAAACTTTTTGAAAACATTCAAAATAATTTTGCGAAACAAAAAACAAGTGATTAATAAAAATGTGTTTATTAAGTACAAAATTTAACATTTTATTTCTAAAAACTTGCTGTGGATTTCTTTCTCGTTCATTCATTAAATTCAAATTTTTTACAAAATTGCAAAGAAATCTAATGCATTCGTTTATGCGCGTTTGCATATTTAAACCGAAAAATTGTAAAGCGTATCAAGGAATGAAATATTAATACTTCGCCCCACCTCCCTCATTCTTAATAACTTCAAAAATTCGTTTTGGCATTGACTGCTAAAGATTTTGGAGCACATTGAGACTGATTTCAACACAGTATTGCTTGACATACTGCTTCAGATCATTTACTGACGAAAATTGACGTTCATTTGTATACAACATTGCAGCCATGTTCCAAAGATTCTCAATTGTTGAAATATGAACTCACTATCAATATGATCATCAATAATTGGAATTAAAACATCTTCCAGCAGCTCACAATATTTTGTAGAATTCGTTTGGTATTCGTTATCGTACAATTGACCGAACGACAGTGTGATTGCGTAGATCATGTCAATAAAAACTGTAGCAGTCTGGTCCTTCAATTTTTTTTTTTTTTTTTTTTGTCATCAGAAAAAATCATTTAGCCCCATTCTTTTGTCCAATGCATGTACTGCTGGGCCAACTTCAAACGGCGTTCCATATGTGTGGTTGTTAGACGGGGTTTCGATTTAGGTTTGATCCGTTTAATGGTTTTTGTTGTCCTCAGAACCCGAGCTACAGTTGATTTGACTACCGGAAAATAAAGTTTTGTAATTATTTGACTACAAAATAGTTTGTTTTGATTACTTCTTGTTTAATTTACCACTTTTGGCGTGTAGTGAGATTTGAATTTTCTCGTGTAGACTTTTTGATACCATAAGTTTTTGGATTTTTTAAATTATTTCTGATCAATCCCTCAGATCTTTTGATTTCCCCGGCAATGAGGAGATTAGAGTAGCCTAATTTCTTCAATATTTCAATTTACGCTATTTCTTCATTATTCAAACGTTTTCCCTTACCCATCTCTGCAAAAGTGTCTTATGTTATATTTATATTGTGTTATGGTTTGAAAGTAAAAACTTACTGAGATATTGCAATTATCTTAATAATCTTGCATTATCTGAAAAATATTTTTTTTTGTAAATACGTATAAAGGTACACCCAAAATCGACACTCTCACTAAAAACAATACTTCACATTGTGATCCATTTCCAGGTACAATAAAACAATTTGAAGACGAAGAACTCAAAAAAAGCTTGCAGGACAGTTCAATTCCATGCAATGGGGAAAATACAGAAGGAAGGAAAATGGGTTCCTCACAAACTGACCGTAGAAAACAGAAACCGAAGAGTTAACATCTGCATGATGGGTTTCTCGGTACAAAAGAAAGAATTGTTTGCACAAAATTGTGACGAGTGATGAAAAGTTGATTTTGTAAGGTAATCTTAAACGAAGAAAACCATGGGTTGAAGCAGGCCAGCCATCAATATCAGTTGCAAAATAGAATATTCATACCAAGAACGTGTTAATGTGTGTCTGATGGGATTGGAAAGAAGTCATTGACTACGAACTTCTGGAACCTGGTCAAACTGATACAGCTGAATGTTACCAGACTCGCAATTAATCAAATTAAATGATGCTCTGGAGGAAAAAATACCATTTACGGGCCAAGGAAGGCGGAAGGTGATATTGCTACATGACAACGCTCGTTCAAATACAGCAAAATCAACCCAGGAGCTCATCTTCTCCTTAGGCTTCTCTAAACTTGGCTTCCTTGGATTACCACTTTCAGATCGATGTCATCATATTTGAAAGACCAGCATGCCATTCAAACCGAGTCCATCGCCTATTATTTCTTTGGTCATTTCGGCCATCTTGATCAATTTTTACTTTGTCAAAAAGCCGAGTCCGGAATTTTAAAACTATTTGTATGGCAACTTAAAAAAGAACGATGCTTTGCGCGATTCTTTGTAAAAAAAAAAATTATTTTACTATACTTATTTTAACTCTTTTCGAATTTCTCATTTTCGATTTCAACTTTTACAACAATTATTGCAGCTGGGGTTAGCCCCTTAATATTAACGCTCAAGAAAATTCAGCAGATCTTATGAGGAGGTAACTAACTTCGATAAAAAAGTAGAACAATTCTAGAACATTAATCATAGAAAATATATCATTAGAATCGTGTTAATACAAAAACGATTCTCACAAGAACGAATTTAAGGTAAATACAATGAAGACGTAGCTTGACCCAAGTCGAAGGCTCTCAGCCAAAAACAATGTCAACAACTTTGCGTACATTGAGCTCGATTTTGCTTATCGACGCACACAGGAAATGCAACTTTATTATTCATGCGTATCTTTTTATTTTGCACAAGCGACCGCGAATATCAACACAGAGCTCATGTGAATATTTTTGGTACCTCTGTGCATATATGGTATATGTGTGCTTCTTATCAATTTAATGTATAAAAAATGTCTTGCAGCAACAAACTAACCCCAGCTAACAACACAACAACGAAAAACTATCAAACACAATAAAGAGCGACCGTTTAACATTTTTATATTTTCTGTCCGGTGCAGGCAGGCAGGCAAGGCAGTTTATACAGACACTATTAGGTATAGTACATGTGACGATCGAAAAAAAAAACAAAAACCAAATATACAAAACACAAGAGAAATAACAAAGCAATAACAATTTCAATATATCCCACTATCTCACTCTAATGCATGTCGCAAATCCTACTATTCTCTCGTTTATTCTCCTGTCGTAAAATACGCTATGTATCTTCTCTGTTATGTACCCAAAAAAAAGAACAACAACACTTTTGTACATTTACTAAAGTATATAAAAGAAGTATATACCGTCGGCCGACGGAATGTGAATCAAAAGTATATAAGCAGCATTTATAGCAACAACACGAAAATAAAGAGACGACACTAACAACAACAACAATATCACATATAAAACAAAATTCTAACCAAAAAAAAAAAATATTTTGTGAGGTTATGTTACCTTATTTTTGTGTATATTATGCGAGATTTAATGTGTCCCCACTCCCGATTTTTCTCGTCTTTTCAGTTTTTCCGAAATAAATAAATAAATAATATATTATTATATATATAGAAAATAAACCAAACAAATCCTGGAATATCCAAAATTATCCTCGACTTTCGGAAAAATCAAATTAAACAACAAAAAAAAGCAAACGAAAAAAAAAAAATCGCTATCACAGAACAGAACCCAAACAGAGAAACTTAAATAAATGAAACACACTTTTCTCACTGCTTTTTATAATAAATTTTCACCAATATAGATTATTTTGCACTTTACACCACTTTAATATAACCACATAAATATAATAATATGATTTTCTTTTAATAAAATACACCAAATAATTTTTTTCAATCACCTTGCAATTTTTTTTTTAATTCAAGAAAATCAAGGAATTTTTCTTTTTTTTTTATTCTATTTTGTTTAATACACACGTTCCGTTAACATAAAAAAACAATTGACAAACACACTCCATGACTCATAAAACGCAACTAACGAGAAATAAAAAGAAAAAGTATATTTTTTTTCTATGTGTTCTGTGAGAAAATATACTAAAACGAAAACATAACAGAATCGTAAAGAATTTATATATACATATATATGTGTGCGTGTGTGTGTTCTGTCTGTATATAGATTTGTTCGTTATAAAAAAACACGCCGCTCGCTGCACACGAATTTTTCGTCGTTCTGTTGTTTAATTTTTCTGTTTCGTATTCTTTTTCTCGTCTCTCACCTTGTGTATAGGGGGGGCATTTTCTCTTTCTCGCCACCAGAAAAGAGCGTGTGTGTATAATTTTGTCTGTATACATTTTTTGATCGTTAATCGAGTAATACAACACATACTTATATATATAAAAATAAAATAAAAAATGAAAACGAAATGAAAATGGGGAGAGAGTATAAGAAGAAAACTTCCCCATCCACATTGAAAATCCATTAGAATTTCTACATTCACAATCAAATTAATTAACAAATACATTTATAGGGAAAATTTTATATAATTTTTTTTATTTTGGTATATGAATTGTTAACATGGTGGCGGGCATGGTCCCATATGCGATGGAGAATGTGAAACATAATTTTTACAATTTTAAAGCGATGTAAATATGTAATCGTTTGATAGCTACCCAAATATTGGGGCGGTCACGTTATTCGTACAAACTTTCAAACCGATTAATTCTTATGTATATAACCAAAAAAATTCTTCAGCCATAGACGCATTTCTCGTTTAATAATTTACGTTATTGTATGGCTCCTTTAATTTTGTGTTGCCATAATGTAAAAAAGAAACAAAAAAAAAGATGAGATGACAAAATGGGATTCCCAACCTGAGAATGTTATATGTGAATTTCATGACCACGTACATCAAATTGCAACATATGAAGCCAGTTAGACCCAATAAAGGGAATTATTATCTACCTCACCATGCAGTATTGAAAAATACAGATACCGCAAAAATTCGGGTGGTGTTCGATGCTTCCATGCAGACACCTACAGGTCTAAGTGTGATGCATATTGGACCTCCACTACAAAACGACTTGTGGTTCATACTACGAATGCAGAAAGAACATCAGACTTATCAAACCATCATTTGGAGAGAAAATAGGCATCAACCTTTGCAAGAATACCAACTCACTACCGTCACGTATGGGACATCCGCCGCACCTTATCTCGCTATTTGGACACTACATCAACTGGCTGAAGATGAGTCCGCTAACCATCCAGACCCGATCTTTTTATGAAATGGTCACCTAAAGAGGGACTTGAATGAAAGTCACGCCACAAACAACTGCAAGTTATGCCACAAACAATTGCAGTGTTGAGCTACACGGATTTTGTGATGCGTCCGAATCCACCTACGCGGCGAAAACGACCAAATAACCACCCGATTACAAACGGCAAAAACTAAAGTGGCTCCAGTGAAGTCCAAACTAACTATCCGTCGCCTACAGCTAAGTGGAGCACTTTTGTTAAGCCGTCTAGTATAACAAGTAATGAAAGCTCTAGACGTGAATATGACCAACATAACCTTATGGACTGATTCCATGATCACATTGGCGTTTATTCAGAAACCTTATAATCCCGCAGAACCAAGATAATCCCGCAGACTGCTCATCTTGAGGGGTGACCGCAAATAAAATGAGATCACTAGACAGTTGGTGGGAGGGACCCAGTTTTCTGCTGAACAAGGAACCACCTGAGGGGGAGCAGATTTCCGAGACATCAGAAGAGATCACAATCAGTTCACATCTCCAAATACTAACTAGCCAATTAGCAATTGATTGGTTATTCAACAAACATTCATCTCTCAGCAAACTCATCCGAATAACAATCTACATATTAAGATGGCGGACCAAACATCGAGGACTAATACGGCATGAAGAGTGGGATCACGCATTAATACGTTTAGTTCAAACAGTCCAACAAGTGGCATTCGCAGAAGAACATTCAATGCTAAGCAGAAGCAAGCCTCTTAATAAGCATAGCAAGCTTCATTCACTATATCCATTTCTGGACAAAAACAACGTAATTCGGATGGAGGTAGACTGGAAAATTCAAAGCTCCCGTATGAAGAACGACATCCGGTTATAATCCAATACAAGGGACACTTTACCGACTTGGTCCTGGATTGGGGCTATCGCCAAACGTTACATGGGAGTAATTCTTTGACTTTGGCATATATTTGCAAACGGTTCTGAATCATCAGAGGGGTTCAAGCAGTTAAACACCACATGCACCATTGCATCCGATGTCATCGATTCAAGGTTAAAACCTCGGAATAGCTCATGGGAAACCTGCCTGCTCCGCAAGTCACTGTAACATAACCATTACACATATACTGGAGTGAATTATGCAGGACCCATTAATATACGTACGAGTAGAGGCAGTGGAAATAAATCCTACAAAGGGTATATCTGCATCTTCATCTGTCTCAGTACCAAAGGAATTCACATCGAGGTAACATCGGATTTAACCACGGAAGAATTCGTAAGTGCCTTAAGGCGATTCACTGCACATCGAGGCAACGCAGCCTATATATATACAGCGACAATGGAACCAACTTTGTAGGAGCTAGTAAACTAATGCAGCCCATAACTTGGAATTTCATTCCCCCTTCAGCACCACACTTCGGGGGACTGTGGGAAGCAGGAGTAAAATCCATCAAAACTCATCTTAAAAAGTGTATAGGCGATACGAGGCTACCATTCGAGGAATTGACAACCTTACTAAACCAGATCGAAGCATGCCTAAACTCCAGGAACAACTCGGGCATGTACTTTGACAATATTGCCAAAGTAGAACTGCTTTCGACTAAATGGGATCTGGTAGTTCGGTACAACTTGTAAAATTCAAAAAGGGAAGAATCAAATTCCAAAAGGGAGAAATGTGATCATATTTCCTAATACTGAAACTGAAATGAGTACAAGCATTGAAATATCTTTGGAGAACATTCATATTATCCTGAAGCATTCCAAACAAAACAACGTCACCATATAGAAAATGTGGAAAAGGTACGAGAGGAACATACGCTTTTTAAAATTACTATCAGTGAAACGTACAACTTTATACAAACAACTAAGCATTCCAAAAACCGTTCTGCTAACCATAATCAAATGGTCACCCCTAACCCTAAATTTCTAACTGTATTAGAGAATGAAATTAAAAAATCACCTAGAAAAATTCCAGGAAAAGAGGAAGTATCTACAGATATTTTATAAATTATAATGGATTGGGATTTTTTAGCATTAAGAGCGAGTCGGATAGTTAATGACCAATTATAAATTCTTACCAAATCATCATTAACCTTTACCTGGCACATGGGGTATGTACGAACCCCACACTGTTTCTCGTCGATTTTCGATATCTAAATTTTCGAAATCTAAACTCGTAACGACATCTATCGGTAGTTAAGGGGTACACTTTTATACCTATGCCACTGAGATAGCGCTGCGACCGTTAGTTCGTCTGCAGCAGTCGTTTTTTACGTTTTTCAACGATTTTCTACGTTTTTTGTTCATATTTTGAATGGCGTATCATTTGCGTTCTCGCTATTTACGAGAGCGGTTGCTCGAGGGTGATATGCAGTAAGAACCAATAGAAGACAATGGTGCCGACCATCTTTCAAGTGCGGAGGATTCTTCAGATGATAGCTATGAAGAATCTGATGACGATGCTATGTGGTTAAAGCGAAAATCAAAGGGTTCTTGTATTACAGTTGATTATGGAAATCTGCAAACGTCGATGTTAATCGATTATGGTCAACAGCTAATGGCTTCACAATTTACAAATGCGTATTTCTAAGGCACAGGTTTACTTGTTTATCAACTTGTCTTCGTTTCGATAATAAAGACGAAAGAGAAGAGGATGACAGATTTGCTCCGATCAGGAATTTATGAAACATGTTTATAGAAAAATGTAAAAGTAACTACAGCCCGAGTCACGAATGTACTGTTGACGAACAGCTGCTGAATTTCAGAGGACGCTGTAAGTTCCGAGTTTACATGAAAGATAAGCCGGATAAATATGGGCTCAAGGTCGTTAGCTTAAACGATGTAACGACTTCGTACATGGTAAATATATACATGTTTCTTTACACAGAGAAAAAATAAATAATAAGATCTTCCTTTTAACACACGTTACGGGATATCTTCTTATTTAACGGGGTTTAAGTTGATTTCTCCTTAATATTTGAATAGACAGCACATAAACTCTGCATGAATTTTCACCTTAAAAAATAATAGGATTTTCGCATTCAAAATATGAAGTATATCCTTTTAATTTGGTTATTTATCAGACAACGCATCTTGAAATAATAAAATAATGTGAATACTCCCGTTAGAAATGATGATCATGTTTCGTCATGATATTTTTTTCTTGCTTTTTAGAATGTTGTATAAACCGCATGAACAATTTCATTTATTCATTAGAGGTCGAGGTAGTGAGTGGATTAAACTAAAAATTAAAAAGTTTAATTAATTATTGTGAAGTGGTTTATTCTAAATGTGATATTAATAAGTGATATTAAGTGATATTAATAACAATTGCTTTGTGAATTTAAATTACTTAATAAAATAATTAATAATAATATTTAATTATAATATTTTGATTGGCCGTGCACAATTCAAGCTGCGTTTATGGATAACATAGAGGAAAATTGTGATGCTGAAGTAACGGTGTTATATATTAAGCCTTTAGAATTTAGTCAACAAGAAACTGATGAAATTCTAGCTATTTTGCAATCGTGGAATCTTTGCTTACCAACATGTGAAATAATAATGGCGGGTGGTGTTTACACAATTAAACACTTAGAATGCTTAGAAGTAGAACAGGTAGAAGATATATTTTCTGGTATTGGGAAAACGTTTATCGGTGAGAAAGCAGTGTTCCTAAGTAAATTAAAAGCATGGCGAAGAGAAAAGGTAAGTTAATCGTTTAAGTATTTTATGGAAAAATAAAATTTTTTGTATCTTTTGCTTTTCTGTGGATCAATCTATCTAGAGTATACCAATGGTATGCGATAAAGAAACGGAATATGCTTCACAAAATAGTAGAATATTGGACTGGCTAGAAAATATTTCTACCGAACTAAGTAATTTTAGTCGACCGTCTAGTAGTGCCAGTTGTTCGAATGATTTTGTGGAAAATAGCTTACAAAAACAATACCAATTAAAACCCCTATTAGAAAGTAGCATCAAGGGGAAATTAATTCTCTCTTTTTATGATCAAAACAATTTGCTTGATTCCAAAAATCAGAAGGATTTGTGCCATATCATCACAGATTTTTACAAACATAAACAGCTACGAATGTCCTATGCAGACATGGGGAACTGGGCCAAAAAAATTGAGGAATTATTCCCAAATGAGAAATCGGTAGATAATATTTTACTATCTCTTTCAGAATAAATACATGTTTATTAAGTTATAAATAATTTTATAATTACCTCCCTATTTACAGACTACTTACTTCATGCAACGTAAGCCTGACAAAAAAAAACCCTACTGGCAAGCTACATTCTCGATGGGCTAATATTCAGGAAAAATTGAACAATTTGGCTGAGGAAAATGTACCACAAGGAACAGAACTAACTGAAAATCAGAATAATTGTGTGTATTTTCTTAATATTTTTATCAAATATAATTATTGACACTATACTATTCGAACAGGTGAATTGATAGAATTAAAATGTTGGTTGGCGAACAATTGCTCACCATGGCATGAAGTATGTGACAAATGGGAGCGCACGTCGTCAATTCGAATTCCAGTATTCCAAAATTCAACTCAATCTATTCAAGAGCTACTAAAGGATTGGCCACGATTCGACGATCCTGATGGGTATCAATTGGTGAGTGTTATTATATTATGTAAACGTTGGTTTTTTTAAACTTTTGTCGTGTTAAACTTCAGTGGTATATATATATATATATATATATATATATATATATATATATATATATATATATGTATATATATATATATATATATATATATATATACATATATATATATATATATATATATATATATATAACATAACAGCAATAAACGTTTATTAATAATTTCAATAGATCGACATTGATTTTAAGAAGTTATTCCCAACTGCACATAATATGCTGCTTAATGGTTATGAGGAATTTTGCCGAAAAATATTACCAATATACGAATCGGAGATTAAAGATAAGCAATCGCGAACACATCTTAAAATGTTAAAGGACGGGACTCTTTACTCAAGTAATTATTTTACTGGTTTTTAAAAATTGCTCTAAAGATGCAATTTTTTATTATTATCAACTCATATTTTCGTTTCTATTACTTGCAGATTCACAACATTTTGTCATTGCAATGCTTCTTCACAGTGTATTACTCCCGAAACGAATTTCAAAAACGCATAAGCCTACAATTTTGGATGCTCAAACAGATTTTGTCGTCCATGTACATACAATTAACGATCTACAACCAAAACTAGAGCTTTTAAGAGAATTATATCGTAAAAATAAAGAAAACATGCAACCTAAGATCATCGTGGTAGGAACAGACTGGGGTAATTTGGAAGAATTTTATGTCTTTTTTGATAGTGTAAAATATAAAGTTTGCACATTCATAAAATGTGTAGACATAATAATAAAATTGGTTTACGTTTATAAATTAAAATATTCACAAACATCAAAACTAGTATGGTTATTTTTTGAACAATATTTTTTCGGTCTTTCTTCAGAGAATTTTTCTGACATATCAAACTTAATTAACAAACTAAACCATTTTAATTATTAACCGAACCTAAAATGTACCAGCTAAATTGTTTTATGTGTGAATATTTTACTTTAAAGGCCACCAATCTAATACAACATTTCAAAAATTTTCATAGTATCCCAGCTATTTATAAGTTTAAATGTAGGCAGGAACATTGTAGACAAAAATTTCAAAACATGTATGCATTTAAAAAGCATATTTTAAAGCACGAACAAGAGTATGATAAAATTAGATTTAAAAATATACCAAGTGTTCCTATTTCTGATATCTCTAAAAATATATCAAGAGTTTTTAATTCTGATGCCTCCAAAAATATGCCAAGTGTTCCTGATTCTGAAGCCTCTACAATTAATAAACCATTAAATGGAAAAGATGACTCTTTAGATACAATACAATGCAAAATAACCCCTCATCATAAAATAGACAAACCGTTAGTAGAATTCATTTTAAAACTTCATTCGAATCCCTCGCTCTCTAGAAAAATCGTTTCAGATATACAATTTAATGTAACTGAGCTTGTGACCAAACCTATAGCTAATAAAGTCGTAGAATTTTTTAAAGTTGATCAGTGTAGCAATTTACATGATATTGAAAAAAAAACCAGTTTATTGAAAACATTGCAAATCCCTTTAAAGAAATTAGTACCGAGTATAAACTCCTAAAACATCTCGAGAATTTAGGAATATATAAAAAACCATTAAGAATACAGATTCAAAAGGAACTGTCTCACATAATTGTGAACAGCACTCCTACTTTAGCAGAAAGTAAAACTGAGGTCTGTCTTTTAGATATAAAATTTATGATTAAATCGTATTTTGAAAATTCAAATATTTTGGATCAAACATTAATAAACTTTAATGCCAATTTAATGAAGCCAATTCCAAATTATCTAACATAATTAATGGAAAACTTTGGTCTGATATGAAATTTCCTCCTGGGAAAGTAGAGCTGCCAATATATTTATATCTAGATGATTTCGAGATTAACGACCCATTGGGTTCGAAGTCTGGTGTGAACTCAGTATGCGGTATTTACTTTAATTTTCCTGTTATTCCGAAAGCTCAATTATCTAAAATTAGCAATATTTTAGTAGCAGGGTTTATAATGAGTCGTGATATTAAAGAATATGGCATGGAAAAATGTTTTAGGCCTCTTGTGCAACAAATAAATGAATTGCAATCTAATGGATTAGAAATAAACACGAACAATGGAACCCATCAAATTTATTTTCAAATAGCACAAATATTAGGTGATAATTTAGCACTTAATTCCGTTTTGGGATATGCTAAATCATTTAGTGCAAATAAATTTTGTAGAATTATGCCTCAGAAATAAATTTCAAACCAAAGTTGAATGCGTTGAGGTACCTGATGCACTCAGAAACATTGAAAATTATAACAATGAAGTTTTAATGATAACTGATTCTGAATCGAGTTTAAAAGAGGTTTCGATTATAAATAAAATTGATAATTTCCATGTGACTATGAATATCGCCTGTGACATAATGCACGATCTATATATTGGTGTCTGCAAATACGATTTGTCTAAAATTCTAAACTATTTTGTGTATATAAAAAAGTTTATATCATTGGAAACTCTTAATTACAGGAAACAAATGTTTAATTACGGTAAAACTGAGATATCTAATAATAGTCCGCCTATTGAAAAGAACCAAATTCGCGATTCGTCCTTTAAAATGAATGCTTCACAAATGAAAACATTTATTCATTTACTGCCTCTAATAATTGGCGATTTAATTGATTCAAATGATCCAGTGTATACGTTTTTGATGTTATTGATACAATTAATCGATATGTTACTTTTACCAGAATTTAATGAGAAGGATCTAGACACATTGGCCTCACTAATTGAAAATCATCACAAACTTTATCAAGATTTATTTCACGATAACCTTAAACCTAAATTCCATATGATGGTACACTATCCCACTATTATTAGGCAACTAGGGCCTATCAAATATTTGTGGTGTTTTCGATTTGAAGCCCAACATCATTTTTCTAAGCTTTATGAACATAATATCACTTCCAGAACAAATATTCCGCTAACTTTAAACACAAAAGCGGCATTAAATCATTCGTACCTAATCATGAGTGAAAGTTTTTTCCAAGAAGAACTAATAACTAAAAAAGGTAAATTATTTTCGATTTCATTACAACCATATTTCAGTATGCTTGAATATTGGGTAGGATATCCTGTTTCAACTACCCACTCCTACGACATAATCGTATTTTGAGGGTTGGAGTACAAAAGGGGCTATATTTTAACTAAAACATTACAATCTGATATACCTAAAGTATGCGAAATAGTTGATATAATCATATCAGACAAACGACCATATGTCGTGTGCCAAATATGGAGTGTCGTAAAGTTTTGCAAACATTTTCAGTCATACATCATTGGAGAGCCATTGCATTATATATTCAATAATATTATGAGTTTTGATGGGCCACCGATACATTTCTACCATTTAAATAATGGTCAAAAAGTAATACGTCCCAAACTATATTTTTCTTAATTATACGAGTACTCGCATCATTATTTCACCTCCTTGGATGGGTCATAAATATGTATAATATAAGTAAAATACCAGTATAATACGGTAACGTAAAAAATGTTTTCTACACGGTTTATACACGAGTATAACACATGTAAAATACACGTCTAATATGTAAGGTAAAAAATAAAAATAAATAAATAATTAATATTTAATAATATCTTCATCTTTCATTAATTCATTTTATTCGTTATATGTAATTACATTAAAGTACATTTATAATATAAATAATAAATATAATTATTATTATTATTTAATTATTTATATTTTTTGTCATTTGTTTATTGTTTAGCTTCAGTAAACGGAATAAAATAACAATGTATTATCTGAAATTAAAATTATGTAAAAATAAAAAATGTAACAAAGTAAATAAACTCTTCATTGTTCGTTCGACTAATCAAAAAAATAAAAATCACATTTCATATAATTAATTATTAATTAATTAACATCAGACTTATTACTGTCTTGTAGGTTCAGCTGGTGGTAATTTCCAGCAATTTCTTCGACCGATCGATAGTAAGTTTGTTTCTATTCTTGTTATGCACAAAAGACCATTCCGAAAAAAGCCGTTCGATTTCCGCCGAAGAGGCTGGAATCGCAAGAAGCTTTGCTGCAAAACAGGAAAGTTGATATTTAGATTATGCCAAATTCCAGAAAATTTTAGGACTTTCGATGTCCTTTGCAAAAAGAACTCCAAGCCCTCCGGTTTTATCCTTATATGCGGTATACTCAACCAATCCGTTATTGTCAAGCACATCAATGAGGTATTCTACGACAATTTCGAGTTGCTCACTTGACAACCTAAGACCCCTATACTTTGGGTGAAGAAAATTCGCTACCGCAGACTTTTTTTATTCAACACCATTTTCTGGCGCATCCTCAATCGATAAATGAATCGAATTGTATATAAGATAATAAAAATAAAATAAGTAAAAATAAATTGTTTGGTGGTTTTATGATTAAAAAATTAAGATATGAACATTTGGTTCGTTTCCATGGTTTATGAAAGTGTACTTTTACAATAAAGAGAAAATCATTATGATCGGGTTAGTTTAAGAGGAATTTCCGATAACATTTTATGTTAACACCTTATTGGTTTAATTAGAAATCCTATTACTTTTAAGACGGTATCCAATGCAATTAATCTGGATTAGTATTATTATTTAATACGAAATCCTATTAAAACCATGTAGCTCTCTACTGGAATTCAAAAATAATTAATAGGAAAATATATTTGTTTTTAAATGGTCTCACATGAAAATATTAAATAGAAAATTCTTATGATTTTAATAAACTTTCTTCTTGGAAAAAAACTATAGAGAAATCGGATTACTTTTGTATGTAAAATGTGAATTTTCATATGATTTTTTTTCTCTGTGTACCATTGATTTAGGAAAGAATACTGAAATCGTAGAAGGTGATGAAAAAATTCCTGAGTATTATTTTAGATTAGTAACTGAACCTATTTACAACACAAATCGATCAGTAACGTGTGAAAAATGGTATATGTCAATTAGTTTGCTTCAACAAATGTACAATGAACCATATAATTTGAGCATTACTGACAGTTTAACCCTTCTCAGCTATGCTCCGAAGAAAAAAAAAATCGGACAAAATTGTGCTGCTGGCCTCCTCGCTTCTTCACACGGAATAAATAATAGAACAGAAACCCAATATTGTTCTGTATTAAAATATTATTCTATATAAAAACAAAGGAGGCACAGACACCTTTGATAGGCTGTGCCACTCTTTCAGTGTGCGTAAAAAGACGTACAGGTGACCGTAGCGTTTTTTTCAAGGCATCTTGGACATGGCAATCATGAATGCACGAATTTTGAGAGCCTGCAGGGCCGTCCAAAACCAAGAAGAACTAGCAATAACTGCGGATTATTGTTTGGAAAAAATATATTTAGATTTGATAAAACCGCATTTGGAACGTCGTCTCATTCATTTCAGTCTTCGCAGAGATTTAAAAGTAGGGATTAATACAATTTTGAATCGATCGGTTTTATCAGAGCGCTATTTACAGAATTTAAATCTTGTCATCAAACACAGATGCGCCTTATGTGCACGAAAAAAAGTCAAAAAAATAACCGATAAAGGATATGCATCGTTCAAACGCCCTATATGCATAGACCATAGGATTTTGATGTGCCCCGATTGTACCGGTTATTAATTGAAATTTTGTTTTTAAGCTTCAACAATTTTTTCAGCAACTCTACTTCTTGGAAGACTATTTTGTAATAAATTTATTGAAAAAAATAAAAAACAACGACTTTTTCACTATTTTTCGAAATTTTTTTTCGTGAAATTCATACCTTCATTTCTCAAAATAAATACTTTTTTTGGAAGACCCATGAAAACTAATATTTTTTCTTTATAGTGATGTAATAGAAGAAGACACAGCTAAAATTTTAGCCCTTTTTGTCAAAAAAACAAAAAAGTTATGAATTTTTTTGTAAAAAACGCACATTTTTCTAGTTTTTCAAGTTTCTGAACGCTGATCTTGATTTTTCTGTATTCTGACTATTCCACCCTTTAAAGAGGTATATAAAGATAATCTCCGATTTTTCTAAAAAAAAAATATTCAATATTTCAAGTTTTACAAGGATATTTCTCACTGAGGTTCGTACGAACCAGGTATGTTACTCAGGGGAGGTGCGCCAGGTGAAGGTTAATAAGAGAAAGAGTGATTGGAATTGTTATCTAAGCGACTATACTCCTAAATATTTGGACATCTTTGGTAAATATATAAAAAGAACAATGGCAAATGGAACATGCAATGTAATTAATGTACATTGAGAATAGTAAAGGAACAAGAACCGACCCCTGAGGAACGCCAGAAGAGACAAGTAAGAATTCAGAAAAAGAATTGTCATAAAAGACTGCCTGAAAGCGCCCCGAAATGTAGTCTAAAATCAATTTAGCACCAGAGAGAGAAAAATTAATGTTCGAATTCGAAATAAGCTTATTAAACAAAATTTGGTGATTAATTGAATAGAACGCTTTAGAAAAATCCAACAGAGTAACGCAAGTCATTTCTATTTTACTCATACTACGACGAATATCATCACAAACATTCAATACACCAGTGGTAGTACCATGGAACCTTCTTAAACCCGGTTGAAAAAGACTAAGCAAATTAAAGCTATCGATATGAGATTAAATTTGGTTTTTCACTACCAATTCAAACGCCTAAGACAGGAACTTAAAATGCTACTATGGCGGAAATAGGAAAGGTCAGACGGGTTGCTAATTTTAGGAATAGGAATAATTTTACTCATCATCCACTGCTCGGGATATAAAAAGGTCGTAATTTTTAACTAGCCATATCTAGACCAGTGGATTGCGATTTAACTTCCCAAATTGCAGAATGCAAATCGACAGTAGATATATTTGTAAACGAAACAGAATTTAGGGGTTCTACGGACACTAAATCAGTATTGGACATATCATAGGACTACAGTTAATTAGTTAATGGTTAAAATCATTAGCTTCGAAATCTACAGAGCAGAGCTTTCCTACCAACGTCCAATTTGCGTACGTTCTTAAAGGGAAGTGAGAGATCTAACTTATCCTTGAAAAAATTTTGCTTAGCGATACGAATTAAACCTACCACTCTATTTTGAGATTGTTTATAAGCTAGAAAAGACCAAAATTTAGGGATAATTTTCCAAAGACGATATTTGCAAAAACTAACAGAAATAAATAATAATAAACAGTATTGAGATGAACGGAATGACATTGGAAATATGGAATGGACGATGGAATGACATTGGAAATATCACAAATACATAGGTATGGAATGCGGATTTTTTTACTAAAAACACTTGATTGTAAAAAATGTTTTATTCAAAGTATGCTCCATCGCTTGTTATACAATTTTTCCATCTTTTGGGCCCCCTTTTGCAGCAAACCATTCATCGGCCCTTTTTCGCACTACTTCGAATAAACCAAAGCGCTGCTCAGCAAGTGCGTGCCCCAAGTGGTAATCGGAAGGAGCTAGGTCTGGTGAGTAAGCCGCATGGGGTAGAATTTACCAGCTGAGTGATTCCAACGTATCGCGAACCAGTTTTACCGAATGTGATGGAACATTGTCATGAAGAAAACGACTTTGTGTTGATCTTTCGGTATTCTGGGCTTTTTTATGCTGCGAATGGTTCAAATCGGTCAATTGTTGTTGGTAACGTTTAGTTTTAACTGTTTCCCCAGCTTTTAGAATCTCATAATAGACCACGCCCATCTGGTTCTATTAAGCACAAATCATCGGCTATCTGCCAAATCGATTCGGTCTTGCGATCGATGTGGGTGGTGCGCGCCTGGGTGATTTTTTGCGCTTGGTATTCTCAAAATAGATTAACTTTCCATCCCCTGTAACTACACGATGCAAAAACGACTTCCTTTTGTACCGAGCGAGCAAAATGTCACATACGTTTGTGCGGTTTTCCATTTGCATGTCGTTCAATTCATGTTGTACCTATCTACCGGTCTTCTGAATCTTTTCCATCTCTCGTAGATGATTGAAAACAGCTTCTTGACCATCGCCCAAGTGCTTGGTGAGTTGTTTTTGTGTGCGCGATTCATCTTCGTCCAAAATTGTTTTGCAACATGAAGTATCTTGTGATGGAGCATGTTCATCAAAAGCTTCTCGAAGTAGTCAGTATGATTCAGAAACACTTTTCTTCATATGAAAACAAAAATCAATGCTGTCCGCGAATGCTCTTTGTTCGGTGTATATTTCGACATACTGAAGACAACAATACCACACTATGCACGCACTTTTATAATTTATCACTCGTGTGCATCTGAGCTGGTTGATGACATAACAAAATAGCATAGTGTCAAATTTGTATAGCAGAAACTGCATTGGTGCACCATCTATAAGTATCTGTGCTCTAACTAAATCAAAATGCCTGCCCTCCACGGTGTTAACAATCGTCGACGCGTCTCGTCTGATTCGTTTCTTTTTTGTTGTGTATTTTATTTTGGAATTTTGTTTTATTCACATTGCGATTCTTGCGTATTTTGTTGTTGCTGGTGCTGCACATTCCCGTATATGTATGCATATCGTAACCAATACAACAATACCAAAAATAACGAAAAAAAAAATCTCGTTCTATGTTTTGTTATTTATTTCATTTTAATGAGCATGTATTGTGTTATAATAATAATTATAATTAAAGTAAAATGAAGATAATGATGAAGAATAAAAAAGAAGAAAACGACACGATGAAGACGACTGATGATGGCAAGGGAATGAAGATGATACGACACAAACGAAGGAAAACTGATTATGTATATAAAAATATAGAAATCCATTTTATTAAAAACTCTCTGCTTTTTGTTTCGATATGGAAAGAGAGAGAGAGAGAAAAAGAGCGGTTTGCATAGGGTGATATAAAAAAAAAAGAGACAAATGGAATATAAAAGTTGAGAGATAAATTATTGGAACTGATGAACAGTTTGGTCGAGTGGAATGGTGTACTACATGCGGGCACCATCCCTCACAAACATACACGTACTACATCGTATAATGTGTAGTCCCGCATTCATTTCGGGGGAGACGAAATATAACGAGAAATGGGAACTCGGTCGGTATACTCATCCTACACATCATGTATTTTTCTATATATATATATTCCATCCTTATCAGCTTGCCCCAATCTTTCTCATCGTCTTATTTCGCATTTTAATTACATTAAAAATAAAAATACATTTTAATTAAATGGTGTACGTATATACATAGTGTATTGTTGTCTCGCTTTTATTCTGTATCCTTTATGCACATTAAATTAATTAAAAATATTCAAGACAACAACACACATAAATATAGGGGATGGGTGGGGAGAAACATGATGATGAAGAAAAAGAAGAATATAAAATTAATTAGGATTTTTTTTTTAATTTGATTACTTTCTAATCATAATGTGTGTGTGTGTGTGTGTGTGAGTATGTATACATATATAAATATATGTGTGTATGTATATATTATGCTTCTGTCAGATTTTTTTAAATTAATTAATTGATTTTTTGTCTCTGTCAATTAAATTTTTTATTTTTTGGACTCAGATATCTTCTACCAACGTACACAGATGGAATATTTAAATTAGTTTTGTCTACGGCTTTTGGATTAGATTTTTTCCTGTTTTCTTCTATTTTTAATTAATTAATTAATTAATGTAATTGGATTTGTGATTTATTGATGGAGATAAGGCAAAATAGACGTGTATAGTCAAAAGTTGAGTATATTATTATTACATGGATGGGTGCGTAGGTGTATTTGGATGTGTAGATTTTTGGGGTGACGGAATTAAATTATGGGCGTGCAAGAATTATAGCATAGTGGTGAGCTAATTTGATTAAATTTTTTTTTTGTTTGGAGAAATTGTTTGGAAATTCACCGGTGGGAGAGGCACGTTATATTGAAATTAAATGGATTAGAAGTAAAAGCTTTATGAAAGACCTTATAATGGCTTTGTCTGTAAATAAAATGTTAGTTGATATAATCATTGTGGCGGCCACAGAATAGGATATACCATTTTTGCATTCGTAAAGCGATCCATAATTTCGTTTTTTAACCGTTCGTTTTAGGTTCTTAAAAATGAACTTAAATATTTTATGTGACGAAGCTTTAAGGTTTTGGGCTGTTTACTTAACTTACACCAATTACATAAACCAATTCGTTTTAAAAATAAGGCTTCTGAGAATTCTTACTTTTATCGTTTAAAAGCGCCAATGTGTGTTTTAACTATGGCTAAGTCCACTCAAATTCATTTATATATGCCTTTTAACTGGCTTAGCTTTAACTTATGGACATACATGTATGCCTAAACCTTCGTATAAACGATTAAATAAATTTACAAATGCTTTATACAATTTCTAAATTAAAAAAAACAATTAATAAGGATACAAACTAACAGAAAATTAACATTCTTTGAAAAATTATAGGGGCTACGGGTTTTGCTCGATATCGTTAACAATAGATTTACGTTGTAGGCGTTTTCCATAAAAATTTCCCATGTTTGCCCTATGAAAACCCCCCACCAAATATTAAGTGACACATCCAGGATAATAAGGATCCAAACCAATCAAGACTCACCATCGCTTGAAAAGTTATAGAGGCAAAGTGTTTTTAGTAGGCTAAATTCCCAATACAATAAATTTTCGTTGTCAGCGGTTCACCATAAAATTTTCGCAGATCCTAATAAAACCCCACCAAATGTGCAATTCCATTTAAATAGCCCCATAACTTTTCAAGGAATGGGAATTTTCAGTTATTTTGTATCCTTATTATCCCGAATGTTCCACTAATATTTCATGGGGTTTTTGTAGGAATTGGGAAATTTTTTGTGAGAAAACGCTTACAACGTAAATTTATTGTATTTCGAGTTGAGCATACTAGACCCTCAAAATCCCTAAAGCTTTCCAAGGGATGCTTATTTTAGATAGATTGAATCCTTTTTAACACGAATAAAGACTTAGTATTTTGTGAGGGTTTTCCTAAGACCTGAAAATTTTTTATGGAAAAACGCTTACAAAATAAATTTGTTGTATTGCGTATTGAGCATGTGTGCAGCAGATTTGAACACTTGTATCTTGGTGAAATAACACTTTTCAAAAAAATAATTTTGCTCTAATTGAATGAAGTTTTGCCTTCTTTTCCAAGTCCAATTGCACAAAAATATGCCACATGTTTATGCGAATCATCTCATCGAGATGTCCTATTTCGGCCCCTCCATTTTCCAAAATATTAAGGAAAAAACACGAAAATGGAAATAATTATGATAAAAAGAAAGAATCACGAAATCGTAAGTTTCTTCATGGACATCTAAAAATCTAAATGATTCGTTCCATAGAATTTCTATTAACGAACTATTTCGTTATAATTATGAATAATTAACAGGCTGAAATGGGTCCCTAACGATACGCATAGATATATGGCACTTTTGCGAAACTAGACAGCTTTTGTCTATTGCACTTTGTTCAAATGGAGAATCGAAGTGCTACTAACCACTATTCTAATTTGTTTGAAGCAAATAATGTGTTTTAAGTTATGTTACCGTACAAGTGACGCAGTGGTAAAAGCTTCGGCACTTGGACCGGGAGATACTGGGTTCGAATCCCACCGGAGGCAGGAACACAACTTAGACCCTCTCTTGGAGGGAGTGCAGAATTCAGTACCAACCCACCGTCCATGTCAGTGTGCAGGTTGACAAGGAGCTTGCAACGTGCAGGTGGTATACTGTAAGTAAATGTGTGAGTGGGTGAATGGGTGGGTGAGTGCGTGACTGAAAAGGGGAGCTATTAATTGACCTTAAAAGGACATTAAATCCATTGGATGATTGATACTAAAAAAACAAAAAAAAACATTTGTAAATTCTGAAGGAGAATCCTGGAAATTTTTAAAATTTTATACCGATGCTTTTGAAGTCGAAAACACATAATTGTAATCGGTTTCTGATGTATAATTCTGACTGGTCTCGTGGAAAAAAAATTCACTCATAAGCAAATGATGATGCAGCCAACAAACCAAATGGTCATAATTTAATCACAAATCGCAATGTAATATATCCAAAGCTTTTACCAAAATTTGGTACGAGAATCTGAGTTGATAATTTCCTGTAGAAACAAAAAAAACTTTTGATATTTATGAACCGTAATCCGAAACACGAAATGCTTACATATTGCGTGGTTACCATTGCATCGGAACTAATAGAGAGAAAACTTAAAAAAGCCTTTTGTGTGTTTTTAGATTATCGGATATATTTTTTGTTTTATCATTTTTTGCACGCTGATCAATATTGCGAATTTTCCAATTGATTTTCTATAGAATTTATAAAAAAAATTAAATGGTTCTTGTCGAATAAAGACTTCTTTGGGGGCCGATTACCGTGAATTCAACTTGTTATTTTACTAGTATACATTTAAAATTTCGAGATAAACACGTATTGTAATTTTTTTTTGTTTTCTTAGAAAATTTGTCAAAATTATTTTGTTTATTGGGATAATACAGTATCCAATTATTTGCAAATATCTAACGGAAACTGTATTTTTGTTCAGTGGCTATAAAATCAAATGATAAATACTAATCAAACGCAAAATGTACAAAAGAATTGGGCTTAAATTTAAAGAGCCTTTTCAAACTGATACATATATTTTCAAAAGTCATCCACATTTGTTAACAATTTTAAAAGAAGCTGAACGTACAAGAAGGAATGCTGTATAAGATAGCGGAAATTTGACTGCAGAAAATAGGAGATTGCGCTACTCGCCGCAAGTGGCAGCACTATCAGTAAAGATAATTATTTTCGAAATTTTTTTGTTCATGTTTTATCATTCATGTATCACTATTTTCACTAAATATCTCAGCTGAATAAAATATTAAATAAAGTGATCCTTAAAATGGCAAATTGATTGACCTCCGACGTAAAAGAACTCGGTATATGAAATCTTGAAATTTAACAATATTCCGTCTTTCCGGCATTTCTTCCACTAGTAACCAATACATTCGGTTATTTTTCTAATAGCTTAGAAAAACCCTATATCCCTTTTTCATTCACAAATGTGTAAGTTGGTTCAAACAAATACAAAAATAAAATTTTGACATGATTCTTTTGCCTTACCCACACAATTGTGTGTTTACCTTTCTGAGGGTGAGCCGTGTATTGCGACGTTATGCAATAACTATAGTTTTATTTTTGCGATACCCTTGTATCTGAATTCCTGCAAATATGTATTTAATGGCTGCAGTCTTTGTATAGTTAATAAACACCAAATGTACAAACAAATTGGGCTTAAACTTAATAAGCCTTTTAAAACGGATTTCGACGATAATGATTCATTTTGGTTAATTCGATACTTTATACCAAAATACTTTTAAACATTTCGAGTTTAAATCATTTTTCGTCTTATACAGGTAATATCACTAATCCATAAGCAATTAAAAAAGTGGCAAAGGATTCATAAACACTACCAACACGTTTTTTTTATCTGCCAGTCCAGCACAACGATGATATTGTCAATACTATTGTACCTTTTTCGATACTTTGGTACTTTGTAACGGTCTGTCTTGCATTTTGTAATTTTACTGTATATCGCCAAAAACCGTTAACAGAACTCGTGGTGACTTTGCGCTGAAGGGTGGGATCTTTCCACCGGTCACCATGAGCTTGATAATTGCTGCTTAATATTTTATATTTGAACACTTAATCACGCACATAATGGGCATTCACAGATATCGGTATATAAAAAAAATTGTTAAATCACAGATCTATTTATCACAAGGTAGTTTATAATAGTTCCCAATGAACATAACAGATTATCACTGCACTCTATCACATCCATATAACCATATATCCATACAACCGGGTTGTGTGGCCTTCGATATTACGGTCACATTGTTCTACACCCACACCTCCTAAAATATAACTTCATTAAAATGAAGCCCCCCAAAAATGTGGCTCGAAGCTTACACCATCATGGCAACCTTGTTTAACCTATTCACTGCACATCATATTTACAATTTACATTTTCGCGACACCATAACACCCAGAAACACTTGAAATTATTGAAATCGAGAGAAAGATCAGAAAAATATAAAACAACACACCTATAGTAAATCAAACGAAAACCACAACGCTTAAATTGATTAATATATGTTCAAAGATTGAGTATATTTAGATAATAAGAAATAAGAAATTGTATAAATATAGTTTAAATATAGTAAATAAATAAATATGATTATATAATAAAAGGAACATGTAATAAAACTAAATATCTTAGTAAGACGGAACCATGGTCCTTAATATGTTTTATAAAATGTTTAATCATAAATTAAATGTTTAAATTTTCTTTCATGCAATTAATAACTATTAACCCTTTATTGCACAGTATATCATATATGATATGTTAATTTCAATTAATTATATTTCGTAAAAAATTTTCTTTTTCATCACTACTCTGCCACAAATACTTTTGTTCATTGTATTACCTTATGAAAACTCTGTTTTTAGGGCAAAATGGTTGTCAAAAAATTGGCGGGAACATTTAATTCTACCAAAGTACTGTGTTTAGTGACGTAGTGAAAAGTTGCTCCAGATTTACTTCGATTTATTTAAGAATTAGGCAAAAATTATTCAATGTAAGTAGTAAATCAAACGTAATATATGTTTTACGATCCTAATTTATTAGTTTGGAAAGTGAAATCAAACTAATTTTATAGAAATTATACATTTTAGAAAACTATATCATATATGATATTTTATGCAGGAGGTATTTATTTTACCCAATATCATATATGATATCATATCAAATATGATATATTGCGCATTAATGAATTAATTTTTGGGAAATATTTAATTTAATTTTTATAGAAACATAATAAGTCCAAATCGTCGTTATTATAATGTAGAAAAGGTCGCGGAAGTAATTTTTAAAAGCTGGTCTGCTTGGTGTGCCTGAACTTAGCAATATAGTGACTGCTTTGAACGAACTAAAGGAATTGAAAGATAAATGTTCACGAATTGTGTGGAAAAAAAATATTTTGACATATCTTCAGAGCAACCATAAATTTTTAGGGCCTCTGATCTTACGGAAGATCAAATAAATTTAAGTACACCATTATCATTTTTAAATTATTTCTGCGACGATAGTATGCAAATATTATTGAAGAGACAAATTTATACGGATTTCAGAAAAATCTGAATAATACCAAATCATTTACCACCAAAGATGTGAAGAATTTTATAGGGATATGCCTGTTTACTTCAGTTGCACAAATCAGCAATACTTCAAGATATCGGCGTCCGAAATTGGGTAATGCTATGGTCCAAGAAACGATGCCATTGAGAAAATTTGTGGCAATTAGACAAAAGATTCATTTAATAATAATGAGAGACTGCTTCTTACAACTGACTCAGACCACGACCGAATGTACCAAATAAGGCCACTGTTCAACAATTTAATTCAAAATTATCAAAAGTGCCTTGGAAAACGCAACAAATAAGCTGTTCGTTTGAGATGGTATCTAATATCGAGGGAAACCAAATAACTGTAGTTCAGTGGAAAGACAAAGATAGTCACTCTGATGTCTACATTTGTAAGTAGAATTCCACTGTATTTATCGACGAGAGGGGAGAAAAATTCTATCTCTATCAATGTTGACAGTCCGTCAATAGTGAAGGAATATAATAAATTTAAGGATTTGTAGACCTGCTAGACACCAATTTAGGACGTTATAAAATTAAAATATGATCCAAAAAATAGTATATGAGAGTTTTATACCATATGCTTGATCTCAAGTAGCAAATGCTTGGATACTTTACAAACGAGTAGAAAAACAATGTGGCAGTATCGAGAAGAATCTGTTAGGTTTGACAGATTTTAAAGCAGAAATTTCGGAAACTTTAATGAAATATGCAGATCCAGTAAGAGTTGGAAGACCATCTCGTGATATTATGAACCGAATGGACTTAAAAAGAAAGAAAGCTTCAGTAACTCAGGTACCTCCAAAAGAAATTCGGGTAGATAATATAGGACACTTGCTCACTTCGAATGGTAGTAGATTGTCATGCAAGCTTCCAGGTTGCAATAAGCTTGGATTTATAAATTGTTCCAAATGCGACGTGTCGCTATGTCTACAGTGGTACATATTCGTTTAAACGCACTTGATTTTTTTGGTGTTTTTTAAATTAAAAAGAAAATCGTTTACATTCGGTAACCTTCGCCACATGAAATTAATGTACAAGTTAATCATTCTTGTTTACGGAAAAATCGTATTCTTATTGTTGTTGTAATAATGATTATTGCGCATTTCATTATTGTAGTACATATGTGCCGGACATATTCGTTTAGACGCAGCACAAAATTGTTCGTATTTTTTAAAGTTAATAGATTTTTTTTTTTTTCGTTTAGAAAATTGATTGGTAATTTATCTCTTTTTAAACGCGAATTAAAAACGCTAAGGTGAATCCATCATATTTTTCCAGAAGATAAGCAAAACGCCTAAAGGAAAATACTTGTCGGAGAAAGAAAAAATTGAAATTGCCTTTTATCACAAAAACAAATACTCAAATCGCAAAATCGGACGTCTAATTAACCGATCTGAGTCTATCGTCCGCAACTTTTTTAAAAAAAGGGGAATGGTATGGTTTTAAGAAACCAACAAAAGGTAATCGAAAATTGTCAAAGGGACAAATTGGGATGATAAAACACGAGGCCACCAAAAATAAACTCAATGTTACTCAAATTCAAAGAAAGCTTGATCTGCCAGTATCAAAAAATCATGTATTCCATATTTTGCGATCGACTCCTTACATTAAATGGAAGTCGCCTCTTTGCAAACCATCGCTTAAACAACACCACACAACAGCACGGCTTGAATTTGCTCGTAGACCTATGCAATGGACAACTCAATGGAATCAAATAGTATTTTCCGATGAGAAGAAATTCAATTTACACGTTCCTGACTCCATGAGCTGTTATTGTCATGATCTTCCACGTAATGATGTTCAAATGTCGAAAAAAAACTTTGGAGGTGGCAGCGTTATGGTGTGGGCGGCTTTCCCTGCAATTGAAAAGGCTGAAATTTATTTTGTTCCTCAAAAAATGAACTCGGCCATGTACAACGAAATGTTGGAAGACGTTCTTATCACTTTTATGGAAGAGAAAATTGAAGATGACTGCGTCTTCTAGCAGGATAACGCTGCAATCCATGTCTCAAGGGTGTGATTGGAGTGGTTTAATTAGCAACAGATCCCTCTTTTGGAATGCCCAGCACGTAGTCCTGACTTGAATCCCGTGGAAAACCTATGGGGCATCATGGTTCGCCGGATTTACGGTCAAAAGCCTCAAAATCACATTTTTCGTACGATTATGGAGCTCAAATTGAAAATTAAAGAAGTTTGGGCTGAAATCAATCCGGAAATACTTCAAAACCGGATAAATTCGATGCCAAATAGAATATTTGAAGTTATTCAAAAAAATGGAAAATCAATAAACTATTAAATATAATATTTGTATTATTTTTTCTAAGTGCGTTTAAACGAATATTTCTTCTAATACCATTGCTCTTAAAAATAAGTGTTTGAAAAAAGTATGCATGTAAATATATTTGTTTGTTTGAATTATATATTAATTACTCATACATTGAACCTTGAAATATATTAACTTAAATGCACTTTAATTTATGTTTTTTCATTTCTCACATCAAGTTGCTTAAGAGCAGTTGTGCGTTTAAACGGATATGTACCACTGTAAATTAGGATAGAAATTGCTACGCAATGTTCCATTCATAAGGAAAACACGATAACCTAAAGACTGAAAAATTTTGAAATTTTGTGATTTTTAATTATAAATTATTTACTTTTTTAAATAATTCAAATATTTATTTTATTATATGTAACATTATATTATTTTATTTATTTATATTTTAAGTTTTATTGAATTCTTTTGAACTAAATTGATTTATTTACAGTGTTAGCTATTTTTATTTATTTCTGCGACATAGATATTTTTTCTGTCTTTCTGCGTGAAATATCATATGTGATATGTTTGAAAAACCGTGATTTCCATGAAAAATAAATTTTTCGCCCATTTTTAAAGTTGATTCTCGTTATCAGTGATTAAAAATACATATCAAAATAATTTTTGTTCCGTAAAATGAGCAATTGTGCAGTAAAGGGTTAAGACACATTTGTATATGGTGAAAAATTCCTGAAATCACAAATTTTTGAAAGTCATGTTTGAATTTCATGTTTTTTATATTTTCAATGTATAGTCTTGATTAAATAAAAAGTTTGTGGAATTTTTTTTTTTCGTTGTTGTTGTTGTTAAAGATACAGGATGTCAAATTTTGATAAAAATGATGAACATGATGTTGTATATATGGCTATACAACGAAAACTAATTATCCGATACTTATAAACGAGGGCTCATTTTTAAGATAAATGAATAGGGATTCTAAAAAAATTATAAAATTGGTACCGTCTTTCAACTCTTCCTATTCAAAATGGCCGCCAAAATAGTATTTTGGAATTTTCTCAAAAACCTATTTTTTTTTTTTTTAATTTTTCCTCATTTAATTCTATTGAACACATCAAAAAATTGTACTTGTGTTATTTTTTGTTTTCTTGCAAAAGGCATTTAAGTAAAGAGATCTACCTATTTTTGTATTTAAAATCAAATTTTAATGAGGTATTTCTTTATTTTTTTTTTTTGCAAGGAAACAAAATATCGCAAGTCCAATTTTTTAGTATATATATTTTTATTATTATTATTTTTATTATTAATATTTTTATTATTAATATTTTTATTATTATTATTTTATTAAATGTATTACAAAATAAATAAAGAAATTTAAAAGTATTTACACAATCAAAATTTACATGTTACATAATGTTCACTATTTGAATATTTTTTACATTTTAACTTGCCTTCTCCTGAAGGTATAATTGCGTGAAAATCGCGGGTTCCTTTTATTGTTTTCAAATTCCCTAGTCTAGTCTCCAGTTGAATTTGTTTACTTCAAATCTTCATTTACTTCAGTCGAGCGCGGCAAATGACTTTTAATATAATCAGAAACTTTTTCGGACAAAATATCATTTTAATGGACACCCATACAATGTTTTACGACAATTTTTGTCGCATAAAAACAAAGAGGCCATTTATTAAAAATATTTCTACCACAAAAGTAGAAAAAATGCATTCCCCTCCCCCACGTTTAACCCCAGGGCACTTGTGTACACAAAGATACACAAACCCTTACAAAAAACCCCTTTTATCAGTACTTACCCCCCTTTTATCAGTACGAAACCAAGCTGCCAAGAAGCTACCTAAGGGAGTTCTCATTTTTGTAAGGGTTTGTGTATCTTTGTGTACACAAGTGCCCTGGGGTTAAACGTGGGGGAGGGGAATGCATTTTTTCTACTTTTGTGGTAGAAATATTGTTAATAAATGGCCTCTTTGTTTTTATGCGACAAAAATTGTCGTAAAACATTGTATGGGTGTCCATTAAAATGATACTTTGTCCGAAAAAGCCGAAAAAAACTTAAAACAAATTAAATTCACGGACGTCTTTAATTCTTCATAATCAGAAACGTTTCTTAAATTTTTCGAACATTTCGTCTTAGGAAACGGCTTACAACATTTTTTGAGCCCAGATATTATTACACTGAACTACTTTAAATTAATTTTTTGTTATTTAAACAAGCAAATGCTTCAAATAGAACTTCACAAGTTAAACTAACTGAAATATTATTTTAAACTCTAATTTATACAAAAATGTTAACAAAAGCCACTGGTTATGTTATTTTACAGGCCTACTCCCCCTTCTATAGAATATCAAAAAAATTATTTCAGGAATACAAATAAATTTTTAAAAATTCGATCCAAAAAGTTATATTCAGGTACAGAAAATAGTGATTAAATGAGTAATGACAAAATTTTATTATTCTACTAATTACTTTAGGGGCTATCGATAAACTACGTCACGCGTTCAGGTACAGAAAATACGCTTAATCCTAACAAAATAAATGACTCATGGCAAAATTTTATTGTTCTACTAATTGCTTTAGGGGCTATCCATAAACTATCTCACATTTGTATGGGGGAAGGAGTATCGATTGTTGTGACGTATGTCACTGGAGAAGGAAGAGTTTTATAAAATGACAGATTGTGACATGACGTCACGTGACAACGTGTCTAATTATAATTACATCAGTCACTTTGATAGGATAAACATCCAATATAACAATTTGCAATCAGAAGCTATTGTTAAATCTTTTGAACAAGATAGCGTTGAAAATCGCAAAAAATTTTAATCAAATGAAATAATTTTGCTAAATGAACACGCGTAGACGTAACACGCTGAAAGGAAGTTAAAAATGATCAAACCTAGGGTGATGTAATTTATGAACGATTTGTGAACTGAATAATTCTATACAGTTACTTTACCAAGTTGATCGTAAAAATAGTTGAAAATAAAAAATACCACATTGACTTTGATTTTATATACAAAAAATGGGTAGATCTTCATACACAAGCGTGTTTTGCAAAAAAACAAAAAATAACACAAGTACAATTTTTTGGTGTGTTCAATAGAATAAAATGAGGAAAAAAAAATAGGTTTTTGAGAAAATTCTAAAATACTATTTTGGCGGCCGTTTTGAATAGGTAGAGTTGAAACATGGTACCAATTTTATAATTGTTTTAGAATCCCAATTCATTTATCTTTAAAATGAGCCCTCGTTTATAAGTATCGGATAATTAGTTTTCTTTTTATAGCTATATATACAACATCATGTTCATCATTTTTATCAAAATTTGACACCCTGTAACTTTAACAACAACAACTACAAAACAATTTTTTGTTCTATAGTTTTTTTTTAACAATTACTACACATTCAAAACATAAAAAGTAAAAAATTTAAACACGACTTCCGGTTCCATATACCAAATTTGTGATTTCACGTATTTTTCGCCATATATATATAAATAATGGGTCCCATTTGAAACGCGATATTTTAAAACGCGAATTGTCAAAACGCGATATTTCAAAATGCGATAATTCAAAACGCGATATGGTACAAAACGCGATATGGTACAAAACTGGAGTTTAGGATCGGGTGATATCAGGCGAGTGAAGGGGAACTGTAATTTCATTTTATAGGAATTTAAAAATCGATAGGAGCGAGAGTATAAAGGATCGGTATCAATTGGGTCGCTGCATTCTCGTCGCTTCGCAATGCACATTCTATAACATAACGCGTTTTGAAATATCTCGTTTTGTACCATATCGCGTTTTGTACCATTTCGCGTTTTGTCATATCTCATTTCGAAATATCGCGTTTTGAAATATCGCGTTTTGAGCGGATCCGATAAATAATTTAGTAACTAGTCAATAATTAAATATTAATAAATTAGGTAATTATAGTTAACGGCGTAAGCGAAAATTGTTATGTGGAATAACGCCATTTGTACCGTCACGTTTCATAAAAAATTGTCTCTAAGACGCCGGTATCCATTTTATTTAGGTGGAAATATAAATTATGCTTCTTGAAATTTTGAAGCTTATCTTCTTACTGCCATACGCAGCTTAATATAGTTTTCGTTTATGGTAGTAATTTTAGTTTTAGGGTTTAATATAAGTCAGAAAAAATTGCTTACCAAGCTAAACGGGATTTTTGCCGATTGCCACAGATTTGATACACCCGTAGCTACAGAAAATATTAGAAATTACAAAACACAATTAGTAATCATTCATTACTATGGAACACAAAACTTTATAAAGAAAATTTACCTTGGTAAGCTTTACAGAAAATAAACAATATTTTCGTATCGGTTTGTTGTAGCTTCAACGTATATGCTGCACTTTTCAATTTGTTTTTGTTTCTGTGAGAAACTTAAACCACTAGCACACGTGGTGTAACAAAAAAAAGACTTTTAAACAAATTATGTATCAAACACGATTATAGTCACAAAAATTAAGTAAATAAGTTAAAAAATTTATAATATTACCTAATAATATTTGATGACACGGTTTAACCAATGCGGAAGATGTGACAATACTGATTTGACCGGTAAAGAATATTATTTATTTTCTGCATATTGTTAAGGGGAAAATTAAAATATATATATAAAAACTTGTTTTACTCGCCACCTCAACACTGTGATGTTCGATTTATTTACTATAAATCAGCTGTTCAACATTATATTGTAATTGGTACACTGCGTAACTAAATTTCAAATGCGCGCGCGGCTGGCATGCCATGCGGGAATAATAAATTTCAACGTTAATATATTAACTGTAACCAAGCAACGGTTACAACTTTCGAGCTAGTTTTAGTTCAAGTTAAAATTCAAGAAATGTCCCTCGTAATTCGATTCTATGAGACAACTATTGTAGAAAATAAAAATAACAATAATGGGCTTCATCTAGGAATCGGAGTGCCCAACAGTTTTAATACAAAGACTAAGGTATTTAATCCGTTTTATGATTAAGGCTACTGGCGTAGCTTAACATTTTGAGCCAAGTGTAAAATTTTGTAAAGGCCCCATGCGAAATGCTTATTGATCTTTTATGCTCTTTGATCTTTTATTGCTGCAGTCTTCCTATCATTTATAATAGGCCTAAAGACCAGATCAGAAATTTAAAATTCAAATTGAATACCTATAACTTGGTTCGAAGGAACCCCAAATTTAATAACTCTCCATAAAAATTGTTTTAGTCGGTACAGCATTAGTCCCTAAACACATAGACATCCTCAAAATGTTTGAATCTTATTTTTAAAGCCGTTCTTGGATATAACGTTAATTTAAAATTTCTCGGGAAATTAAAAACTATAAAAGATTTACGGGCCGAGATTTTCCGATCCCTTTTCAAATAGACGAGTAATGATTTTCAGGCATATAGAAAAACCGGACCTAGGCTAGATACTTGGGCTAATTTAATTAATTTTGAATGCAAAGAACTAAAATTTGATGAGATCATATTGCATTGCGACACCTGATTTATGATAAGTTAATAAAATAAACACCCCAACGTAAACCGCTTATGGTAAAGCCAATGGGGGTTCAATATACCACCATATACGTAAAAGTTATCGTATGTACAGATAAATTGAGTGTTCAAAGCGATTCAACAATTAGTTAGGACTTATTTAACGGCGCTCTTTCCAGTTCCAAGTTACAAGATAAGTAATCATGATTGCTGATATTACGATAATATCTTTAACGTGAAGCGGTTTAATTACTGAACGAGCAATACAGTATGTATTATTTCAATAACAGCACCAGGAGCAGACTCAGCAGTTAAAATTCCACTGTTTCCCAAAAAAAAACGTAGAATCCAATTTTCCCAAAATTACGATAAACATGAACGTGGTCGAGATTATTAACATTGATTTAATTTGCTGTGGCCTAATCTCTACTGCGCAAAAACGCAATAATTTGGCTGATACAAAATGCTATTTTGATGTGGGTCTCATCAGGCTAAATTAAATTGGCTTGTTAAGTTTCTGAAATATTGGTAGAGTAAGTAAAAGTGCTGAAAGTACTTTTGATGCCTGTGTACTTCAGGTATTTTTGTTTTCTTGCTAATATCATCATTGGTCCTGCAGTTAACAACAATGATTTTTATTTATTCCAGCTTTTTACTTTCACCGAGCATTCTTTTTTGGCAGACTGTGCACCACGTTTGCATTGTAATCCTGAGGTATCATCTTCCATTCTTCCAGCGGAGCTGATCAAAGATGATCTAAGGTTTCTGGAACGACTTTCCTTTGCCTAAAACGACGCGCTACCATATCCCACACGTGCTCAATGGGATTAACATCCGGGCTGCGAGCCCGGTTACTAACTACAGTTAGTAACAAATATAAATTTACGACTTACAAAATTGATGGTTAGTTCATACTAGTCGCTCATAGATGGCATAAAACCAATTATGTCTTATATTTATGCTATGAGCCGTAATCAAGTAAAGAAGTTAGTGAAATAAGGTAAATGTTGCTCAAGTAATATTTTTAATCTGTACCTTTAATTGGTTAATTTATATGTACACAAATAGTTAGACTGTGTGCCTAAGAGCGATTTTTTCAACTAAATTGCCGACTAAACTAAATTAATGACTGATTCATATCATTCTTTCAAAGGTGGGACTAGTATCTTTTAAATATGCTGTGCCTCCGATTGTAAACTAAATTGTAAACTAAACTAAATTAGTAAATTATGACTTTTCATATGTCATATTGATTTCAACAACACCAATTTGTTATTTTTTAAAATGAAGGGAATAGAAAAAATAAAACAAATATGGATATGGAAATCGTATTATTCATGAATGTGATTATAAATTACAATCGGAATTTAAGAGTGAGATATTTCCTTTTAGACATTTTTACTCGTATGCACACGATAAAAAAAAAAGACAACAATAAATGAAAATGACAACTAAATAGTCAAGCAACCTCAGCAGGAGTCTAAATGATAAAACCTGGTGGCTAATAGCATAAATTTTCATTGATTTAGTTTAGTCGAAAAAATCGCTCTTAGGCACACAGTCTTAATATCATTTGAAATTAGCGTACCATACAAGGGATCCGTTTACAACGGCATAATTTCAAATTGTATTTTTCACAACGGCATATTAAAAAACTGCATAAGGTACAAAACATCATTTTCCAAAATGTCATTTTTCAAAACTGCATTTTAAAAACTGCACCAGGTAGAATCGAATCTTTTAATCGATCATGAATCTAGAACTTTCAATATTTTTCTGGAATATGACCAACAGATACGATAATTTATAAACTTGAACGATTCTTGGATTAAATTCTAGGATACAGCCAAATGAAAAAGAAGTTGCCCATTTCTTAGTCGATGAAGATCAAATTTCATATGTTCCTTTGGTAGGGTTGAATTTACAAATGATTTCTACCTAAGTCGTTGTTGTGCCTTAGTCGTTTTGAAATATAACATTTTGAAAAATGCTGCTTTGCTTTGAAAAATGTCTTTTTGAAATGCCGTTTCGAAAAATGCCATTTTGTACCAATGTCGAAATATGCTGTTTAGAAATGTGCCATTTTGAAAAATACCGTATAAAATATGCCATTTCGACCAAGTCCCCATAACAAAACTATAAAAATCAATTAAAAACCAATTAAATTTCCTTTTCGTCAGCCGCATGGTGAATCTTTAACAATTAGTTTGCCCAATTTATTTTAGCCGGTTAAGGCAAACAGCATTAATTAAAATTTAATTACTAAATTAAAATGTATAAATATATTTTGGTTTTAAAACATTACAGACATCTACATGTAACCGGTATGAACTAATCGACGCCAATCGTCTTAGACGAAAAAAGCGGTATGTGTTACCCTGCAATCACTACTGACGGAAATGTAATGGATTACCGACGTCGACGACGAGTAGTCGATGTTCTCTACCAAGTTGTCTACGCAATCGCGTAAAAAATAGTAGATGACGCGTAAACTCCCACCTCTGATAATCATTAAATTACTCAATATATTCATACTCAATCGCTCCCATGACCCGTTTTATAAAATTGTTGGATTAGGACGAAAGTTTTTCAAATTTGGCACACCAACATAATCATTTTAGACCGACGAAATGGTACAGTGTTTAAAGGTGTGACGTTTGGGGCAGGATGAAAAAGGAAATTTTTCTTATCAGATTACGATCTGTGATGAAACGGAACATAACTATGACCCTATGTCGGAGTGGAAAACTCCTGGACCGACCCACCTTCCATGCCAGTACTATAAATTCGAGCATGGGGCCATATAATGTGCAGATAGTTCTACGTAAATCGGATCTATAGCCGTACACGCCCTTGATTTGGCTGGCAACGGCGTAAATGTAAAGACGGGACAAGCGTACCGCGAAAGAGTTGGGAGTGCCTCGGCCTCAAAACAGATGACAAAGAAAAATAAATAAAAAAACCGAATTTTTATTGTTTTCCAAAAAATTTGTAACGTCAATTCTGGAGATATTCACGGCCTACTGAGGAGCAAAGTTTGATGTAAATATTTATAAATTTTGAATAATTTTTCCATAACTAGGTAAATGGGCAGGGAAAATTATTATTTTGTTTTCAAAAAAATTAGCACTAATTTTTTACCTTAGTGTGCCAGAAAAAAATATGTTTAAACGAAAATTACATACAAATTCTTTCCCCAATTCCCTATTCCCGAGGAATTACCAGAATAGTGCCACAGTACACTAAAATGGTAGTGAACGCTATACTCGATTTTGATGAACCTGTCTATGGGTAATAAAATTTTAATTTTTTTAACAAATTTAATTTTCTTATGTCGCCGATCCTAGAGATGTCGACAGGTTCTCACCCACATTTTCGAATAGATTACACAATATTCGAGCGTTATAGAGATTGGCATCCGATTCTAATGCACTTTGCTATGTCTATAGTAGTATTCATGTTTTCATTTGTACTGTCACTTCCAGAAATGTACACGGAATCTCAACACGATTTTTGCCTAAAGTTACGGCAAACTTTCCAAATCTGGGCCATCATTTGGGCATTTTAAGAAAATGTTCATTTGTATGAGGCAAATATTCTACGTACTTGCTCAGCTTGATATGTGAATTTGCATGACAATTGGAGCATTTTTAGAAAATGGTCATTTGTATGGAAAAATATATTGCTCAAGTGTAATTTTCGATTTTGGAGTGTCACTTGTCGAGAAAACACCTATCTCAGTTTCTAGTTAAAATATCATAAAAAGTCTTATCGTTCTAGATAGTAAAAGAAACATAGCATGATTTTGTTTAATAACTTATTTATGTGAATTACCTGGAGTTTTTACTGATTTTTTAAAAATGGGCGATCGAAACGACGCGTTACAGATAATTTGAAGTTATCGAGATTTAACACAGCTTTACAATTTTTTTACGAAATGTAATGTGTTACAATTTTAGATTCGACTTTGTCCCCTATAAATCAGCTAATTTTTTGCAAACTTTTTCATGTTTTGAAATTTTTTTGATTTTTTTGTCAATCATTATGTTTCTGGTGGTATCAAACTACCAGTACTTGAGACCAATCACTCGATCCCTTATTTCCAGGAATATTCGAATTATGGCCGGGGGGGTTCTTACTGTGATAATGGGAGTAATCGAGTGAGTAATTGGCGGGGGGTAATGACGAACGGTATTGTCTAGAAGGGGAATAACCGAGTGGTAAAATCCTCCACCCATTGAGGGAAATGCGGCCATACACATCCTTGGTGTCTGTGTTGATTACAATATGTAACTGGCTAAATGGAATTTTAAAAGTGAATATGTGCTTACACCACCAACAAAATAAAAGTATCGAATAATTTCGTAGAAGGTTTTATTGAAACTTCACAAAAACAAAATTCTGTATAATTTTAAATTTTGCTTATTAAGAAATTTTATTTTTCTTGTGGATGGAGCATGACACTGCACATTACTCTAGTACAACTCTAACTTTGATGTTACTATAAATTAAAGTTGTCGATTAAATGCAAAATCAATTAAAATATATAATTCAGTCTATTGTGTTTACAGCATAATGTGACATTTGATTGTTCTGTATAAATTCATAAATTAAAGTTGTACTAGAGTAAAGACTAAACTGTCATCATACGAAATTTGTAAATAAAAATGTAATAAGATCGCGACAACCAAAAATAAAAGGACAGCAGACTTTACTTACAATCATGATTTCTATGTGCAGTGTCATGCACCATCAACACGAAAAATAAAAATTTTTAATAAACAAAATTTAAAATTATACAGAATTTTGTTTTTGTGAAGTTTCAATAAAACCTTCTATGAAATTATTCGATACACAAATGTAAGGTTTACTGTGGGATCCTCGAGAAGGTCAATTCACGTTCATAATTCATAATATGCCACAAGACAAGTGTACGAAACGGAATATTTAATCGATAGCGTCGAAGATCTTCGATCCATTGGGTTGGTTAAACCCATTCATAATTAACATTAATATTTCTATGCAAAATGTATGGCTGCGAAAGGTATCATGGAATGAACCACTTACAGAAGCTCTACGAAAAGAGAAGGAAAAATTGTTACAATCAGATTTATTGGCGGTTTTTATAATGACATACAAATACATGGTTTAGGTGAGAACACGATACAATGATGGTTATGTGGTGCACTTCTAACAGCGAAATCAAAAGTAGCCCCAATTAAATAAATTAGTCTACCTCGATTAGAACTTTGCAGAATGTAAATGTTTGGTAGTGGACCGATTCTATGGTGGTCTATTCGGCGGAACTTAGAATAGTAAAACACGTCCAGCAAACCCAATTTGCTGAGGATATCAAATCTTTGATCAAGTACCAACGAGTATCGCCAGCATCGAAATTGAAACCGTTAACACCATTTATACACTCTGATGACATATTATGACACATAGTCGACCGTTTTCTGTAACTGGAATTTATTTATTTATTTCATTCAAAATTAGCTAACAAACGGAAAAAAAAAAATTTCCAATTACTTGCTAGCATAAACACGATTTACAATATTAATTATAATAATATACAACAGAATTAGTATTTCAAATTAAAAATAATTAAAAGGTTTAACAAAATATCACAATTTACATTTAAATTTAGTTTTAAAGGTGATTAGAATTGTCTAAAATGCTAATTACATATTTTTTGTAAATTGCTAAAGAACCAATATTAAATTCTAAATCATTAAAAAAAATATTATGAGCATTTTGCATACGAATTAAAGGAGAGTTTTTACAATAATTTGTTTTAAACGGTTTAACATTAAATGTTAGGGGTTTCCTGATGTTAAATGGATTTGTGTTCAGTTTAACTTTCGTTTTTAAATCCGAATAAATTATGTCATTTAAAATTTTATATAACGTAAGCTCGTCATTGATTTTACGTCTATTTTGAAGCGAATCTAGACAATATCTCTCAAGACGGGAAGGATATGGTTCGTAGGGTAATCTCATTCTAAAGTTAAGTAAGCGAGTAAATTTTCTCTGAATTTTCTCCAAAGCTTTACTATGTACCTCATAATTTGGATTCCAAATTGGTGTTAAATATTCAGTAATCGATCTAACATGAGCACGGTAAAGGGCCAGAAATGATTGATAATTGCAAAAATTTGATGTAACTCGCATAATAAAACCAAGCATTCTGAGGGATTTACTAACTATTTCTTGAATGTGGTGGTTAAAGCTCAGTTTATTATCAATAATAATTCCTAGATCATGGGCAAAACTTTTGACTTCAAGTTCAACGCTGTTGATTCGATAAGTGTATGCGGAAGTTATATTTCTGGGTTTGATTTTAAGAACAAAACATTTATTTATATTTAATTCCATATAATTTAGCTGGCACCAGTCAAATAAACTATTAAGATCCTTCTGCAACTTCTCACAATCAGATATAGTTTTAATAGCAGCATATATTTTAAGATCATCCGCAAATAATAACATATTATTTTCAAGATTGGTTGAAAGATCATTAATAAAAAGTAGGAATAATAGTGGACCCAAAGTGGAACCTTGTGGAACACCTGATGTGGGAACTATTTTGTTAGATCGAATTCCTTCTATTTCAACATATTGAACTCTATTGCTCAAGTAGGAGGTCAACCAGCTAAGATTCTTACCACCTACGCCATAATTTGGTAGTTTACTTAATAAGAGAGAATGATTTACTTTATCAAAAGCCTTTGAAAAATCAGTATATATAACATCAACTGAATGTCCGTTTTCTAACGACTGATAAGCGAATTCAGTAAATTGTAGCAGGTTGGTTAAAGTTGAGCGACCGCGAAAAAACCCGTGCTGATATTTCGATATTTTATCTTTAGTATGATTGAACAATTTAGTATAAAATAGTTTTTCAAAAACTTTAGAAAACACGTTTAAGATACAAATTGGTCTATAATTTGCTACATTGTGGATGTCCCCACTTTTAAAAATAGGCGCAACCTTCGCTGTTTTCCACTCACTGGGAAAAATACCTTCCTGCAAGGATTTGTTGAAAATAATTGTTAGTGGTATATAAATAGAACCAGAAACATTTTTGATAAAAAATGGTGAAAGTGAATCTGGGCCACAACCCTTATTTGTGTCGAGGTTTATCAAATTGGTATAAGTTTCTTCATAAGAAACACAAAAATCGTTTAGTTTCGAGGAACTACTACATTCAACTAGATTGCTTGGATTCGGTATTGGTAAGTTATTATTATTGTAGACTGATTTAAAAAAGATTGAGAATAAATTTGTAATGGTTTTATGATCTGAAGCATGTGTGTTATCATAATACATACTAGATGGAATACAGTTTTTATTTGTTTTTTTGCAATAGGACCAAAATAAATTGGGATTGCTACAAATTGAGCTTTCGATATTATTCAAATATTTCTTATAACATATTTTTTGTTCCTATTTAACTCGGGATCTTAGTAGTGCAAACATTGAATGATATTCAGAATCCTTGGTTTTATTAAATTTTTTACGAAAGTATTCTTTAACAGATAATAGCTTGAACAATTTAACGGAATACCATTCCGGATAGGAATTATGTGTCTTGCGAATAACAGGCACATTTTTTGAAATTATAGAATTTATCAATTTGTAAAAAAGTCTAACCGACTGCTCAGTATTATAGTTATTGAGCGTATCAACCCAATTTATCGCATTTATTTCGAAATTAATCAAATCATAATTGCATTCTTTGAAATTTAGAATTTGTTTTTTAATTTCTTTTAGGTAATGCATTTTGCTTATTTTTAATATAATTTCAATGGGAGGATGATGTTCATCAATTTTACTTAAAATGTCATCAGCCGACTTAACCAAACATTGAGTAGGAAGGGTATTACAAAGAACTAAATCTAATAAACGGTAGTTACGGTTACGAACTGTATTAAACTGGAATAATCCAGAGAGTTCCATCGCTTCAAGTAACGCTTCACCAGCTTTATCGTAGTATTTAATAGGCGTCATTAAGTTTTCATCTTCATGCAACTGCCAATCAATATATGGTAAATTAAAGTCACCTACAATGATAAAAGTAGAAGACGATTTCTCTATATTAATAAGATTATTAACGTTATCAAAGTATTCTTTATAATCAGTTAGTGAAGCTTGCGGATAAATATATGGTACATTAATATATAGATAATTATTGTTTAGCTGAACACATATCCAAATTTCTTCCTTATATACCTCCCAAGTTGGCATACGGTAAGATTTAATATTATTTTTCACAGCAACGAGACAACCACCTCCGTCAACTTTATCAGGAAACAAATCTAAATTTCTATCTTGTCTATAAACAATGTATTTATCAGAAAATATTTCATTATTATTTATATTTGAATTAAGTCTAGTTTCCGTTAAACAAATTATATCATAATTACTTAGTAACAAATTTAACTTTAATTGATTTAGTTTGGTTTTCAAGCCATTCACATTTTGATAATAAAAGATAATTAACGTTGCATGACCCATACAAATTTTATCTAACACGGTGCACGATGAAGGCGTTCATTGTTATATTTGTATGTTTCGATACCAAAGCGTTACACATCTAGGTTGCATCTTCGCTATCCACGAAAGCATTCATCAATTCATTGGAGCGATTTGTTGGACAGATTCAAATTGAAGGCCTTCCTGTGGAATTACGAATGAGGATACAAGCAATAATTGATGCGCTAACACCTGGACGCGTTTTAATTTTGGGACCAATCACAGCACTACCTAATGCAAATTAACATGAGATTAAAATGACCAAATTGAATAGATGGGAACAAACACAAAAATGAGTGAAATTATTTTAGCAACGCTATTCTCTGACTTATTGTCGTCCTTCATAAAAAAATGTACCACCATGTACTTCGTTATTGGGTCGTATTAAGGAACTTCACCCTGGAACAGATGGATTAGTAAGGTTAAAACGAAATCATCAACTTATAAACGACCGATTACGAAATTAGCTCGATTGCCAACACATGATTAATTATAAATAAAAATTTCAATTTTAATTGGAGGGGAGTGAATTAAAAGTAACATCAAAATTAAAAGATAAGTACAATCAACTTTATTTTACATTAATAAATTTCACTGAAATTTATTTTTTCTTTTAGATAAATATATGAACTTGTTGGACTTCTAGTTTCCTTCGTGTACTCCAGAAAACCCCAATTTTCGATATGTTGTGTAAAACCAGGAGTATCGAATTTGCTATGTGAAATACATTGTTTATAATTTGAATAACGAATCGTAGATTTGAGTTGTATTTTATATTTTATTGTTAACTGTGTAGTCTTATTGTTCGTGAAATTGATGGTAATTTTCGCTCGCTACCAGACAAAAAGTTCTAATATATTCCTCTAATTTTTGTATTTTCTACTATTAACTTTCTGCTTCGATCAGTTTTTCTGAAATATTTAGGTAAATTGTAACAAAATTGGCGAGGATGCGTAGAACTCTGATGGGTGTAGTGATTTCCACAGAAACTTCTATTTATTTTGAAGTTTTCTAGAAATATTTACGTGAACTAGTCGATAATTTCTAATATTTGTGGTGAGCATCAAAAATACATTCAATGAAAAACTCCAACTCAATTTCCTAAATGACCGGCACTATCGATCAGAGAAGGTAAAAGGATATGTCAAGATTACTACCAAGAACTAAATAATGAAACCGAAGATTAGAGTTGAAACCGGGGAGAAAATTGTGTAACGCGGTCATCAGAAATTAACACCTGTCATGATATACGCCTGAAGATCGAAAGAAAATTAGAGATAGCTAAACAAATACAGAAAATGGCAAAGAATGATAACAGAAAACGTGGCTGCGCCTCACGTTGTCCATTGTCATAAACCACTTTTCCTGATTAATGAAAATTAAAATTAGTGTATCACATTACTTTACATTAAATTAAATTACGCCTTAATCACGGCTATATATATATATATATATATATATATATATATATATATATATATATATATGTATCTATCAAGGATTCAAACCATGCCATTGTTAATTTTGTATAACAGATTAGAACTATAATATTTTTCAAATAATTGTGAATACTCCATAATGGTAAATTTAATTCTTACCACAATTATTTACCATAATTTGTTCGTGTATGTGTCGCTTATGTCAACCTGAAAATGTAAAATTGAATTTTTTGTATTGTAATAAAAGAGCAGTCTAAGTCGAATTGGTGCGGTGATTAGTCTTATAAAAATAATTTATTCGGCAAAATAAAAAATCATAAACAGTTTAAAACAAGTTTTATTGGTACAATTCAATTGAATTGGGTTCGTTTATTCATAAAACCTTCAGCGGTTTTTCATGGTCCTTCGAGCCGGATCGGTGTTAGTTACAGTGGTTAAATACATCAAGTGCATTGTCAACGGTATATTATAAAACAACTTTCTCGTATGTGTGTGCATTAAATAATTTGTGGTGCAAAACTAATGTCGTGAAATCAGACAATTATAAGTGTCGTGTGAACAGTGACAAAACTAAAAACACAAGAATTTATAAGTGCAACAAAATAGTGTGTGAGATCGAGATTGACGGTGACTAGACATAAGCGTTTAATCAACAATCCTGTTCGTGGCATGCAAGAAAAACGATAAGTAGAACAATTTTTGTTTTATTAAAAATCAAATCTATTTTATTAACTTGAATTAACTAACAAACGCCGATCAATTAATATTAGTCGTCTATATTGTTAAATTTTTCACCGAAATTTTACTGTATCGAATTATATTCAGTTAACTTAGTGTGACCTTGGTGTGTGAAGATGGCAGATGCAATTATATTATCTCGAGGCAACATTCTTGCATCCGTTACCAAAATGCAAACGTGGGTTAATAAAATTACTGTTGAAACAACAGTTGAGGCCATAGAAGTTCGTATCATTAAACTAGACGAATACTGCAAGGATTTTAAAACGTTAGAAAATAATTTATTTTCGTTTCCCGGTCAAATATCAAAGTACGAAGAATTTGAAGATAAATACTTTGTTGTTCGAGAAAAATTAATGAGATCATTACGTGCAAAACAGGGTGCTACAAATACAGCTGCTTCTGGATCCAGTCTACCTCCAGCACTCTCAGAAATGTTCGACCAACAAAGATCATTCTTTGAAAACTTGACTACAACAACGGCTCAATTGACAGGCCGCACGCTACTGAGTTATGATCATGTCAAGTTACCAAAATTAGAGTTTGCAAAATTTGATGGTACCTATAAAAATTGGCCTGCCTTTGAAGATTCGTTCGTATCGTCCATTCATAGCAATCAATCATTGTCTAACATTAACAAATTAAGGTTACTTAAGAGTCTTCTGATGGAAGGTCCTGCATCTCTGATCAAAAATTTGAGCGAAACAGAGGCAAATTATACAGAAGCCTGGACAAAATTGAAATCACGTTACGACAAGAAAGGAAAAATCTTGACATCATACATCACCACATTTCTCGATTTATCATCAACAATGAGTGGGAAGGCATCGGATATTCGTTCACTTTGTGACAATTGTGACGAAATTTTAATCGGAATTCGAACCATGGGTATCGGAGCAGAGTATCGAGACGCATGGCTGATACAAATTATTCTACGTAAATTGGATAGTGAAACAAAACAGTTATGGTCAAAGGAAACAACCGAAAAGGATTTTCCAACACTTTCCGAGTTTTTCAAATTTTTAAATACCAGATGTGACGGGCTTGATAATGGGGAAATTGACAGTCAGGGATTACGATACCAACCAATTTTACAGCAAAACCAACGTTCCAGGGGAAAACCGTTTTTCAAAATAATGACGCTAAATTCAAATGTGTCCTTGTGTCCATGCTGTAACGCAAATCATCATCTTTTTCATTGTATGAAATTTCGCAGTTTCGATGTTAGACTTAGACGAAATTTAGTCAATCAATCGGGAGCTTGTTACAATTGCCTGCGTATGAATCATTCAGTAAATGACTGCCCTGATTTGTCCAATTGTCGTATCTGCAATAAACGGCATAATTCATTGCTTCATGGGTCCGAACCAATGAATTTTCAAAATCAGTTTAATTACCCACAACAACAACAATCAACCATTAAGCCTCATGCATCGAATTATTTAAAACCACTTGAACAGCCTCAATTACAATATATACGCATTCGCGAACACCAGGTCACTCTTCGTCACCATCGCACCCATCAACATCAGCGCCAATCATCCATCAAAATGATCTCACACTGTCGACGAATTCAACTATCAATGGCGATACAAATCATCAAGAATTAAAATCACCGAATGAATTAAAACCATCCCACAAAATGGATCCACCTCACATTCAAAACATGGCCACTTTAACCACAAAACCGTTTTCTACAATTAAATCACGAAACGTTTCAATTCCGCGACTGGCGTCATTACCGACCGCTCTCATTCACATACGTGATCGTAATGGAAATAAACATTTTGCCAATGCATTGCTAGACTCAGGTTCGCAATGTACATTCGTATCGGAAAACCTAGTTCAGCGCCTGCAACTCGGACGTTCATATTCATCATCAATTGCTGTAAACGGCCTGGCTGATATACAAGCTGCTAAGACCCGAGGTGTAGTTAACATCAACGCGTCGTCAAGGTTTTCATCGTCAATTAGCCTGAATTTCAACGCTTACATCTTACCGAAGCTACTTACCCTTCAACCTGTCGAGCATGGTAAATTATTCGGGGAACAGTTGCCCTCACCACTGGAACTGGCTGATCCTAATCTCGGTACTACAAGAGAAATAGATATTTTATTTGGTGTTGATTTATTCTTCGATTTAATGCAGCCGGAAAAAATCGTCTTATCAGGACATACATATGCACAGTCAACCATTTTTGGGTGGATTCTTCTAGGGCCTCAAGCACATGATGACCCTTCAACTACGTCGGTTCCAGCAACTATCACTGATGATGATGTGAACAAAACTCTTCAATGGTTCTGGGAAGTTGAGGAACCTCCAACAGCATTGAAACCCAAGCCAGATGATCAATTGTGCGAATCTTATTTCACCCAATCAGTCCAACGGAACCAGGCTGGAAGGTATATTGTACGACTACCATTTATCACACCGCACGACAAATTGGGACATACAAGGTCTGCAGCTGTGCGTCGACTTATAACAATGGAACGTCGTTTCATGAGAAGCCCTCAGCTGGCAATTGAATATAAACAATTCATGAATGAATACTTGAATTTGGGCCATATGACAGAAGTTCCACATAATGAAATAGCCAGACTTGACGAAGATGTTTTTTATCTTCCACACCATGCTGTTCAAAAGATAGATAGCTCGACCACGAAACTTCGTGTCGTTTTCGATGGGTCCTGTAAATCGTCTTCCGGCTTATCAATTAATGACATCTTAATTACAGGACCCACTCTACAAGATGATCTTATCACTATCGCTACTCGTTTTAGGCAGCACCTTATCGTTTTTTCCGCAGTTGTCGAAAAAATGTATCGACAGGTACTCGTATCATCGCCTGATAATGACTTTCAGAGAATAGTATGGAGAAACAATCCTACCGAAGAAATTAAAACGTACCGACTCAACACAGTCACATATGGAATGTCGTGCGCACCATTTCTGGTGGTCAGGACACTTCAAAAAATAGCTGATGATAACAAACAAAGTCATCCTGCTATTGCCAAAATCATACAACGGGATTTTTATATTGATGATCTTCTTTCTGGATGCGAAAACCCTAATCTCGCCATTAACTTGTATGAGGAACTATGTCACGTCATGGAGGGAGCTGGCTTCTGTCTAAGGAAATGGAAATCGAACTCATCAGAATTTTTATCGAGAATTCCTGATGAACTTAAGGAACCTACCATGTTAACCTTTGACGACGACACTGCGACCATCAAAACTCTTGGTGTTCAATGGAATCCTGTGAGAGATGTTTTCTCATTCGCAATCAACATATCTTCAAACACTATGTATTCCAAGCGACATTTACTCTCTGAAACACACACCAAAATTTTTGATCCTTTGGGCTGGGTATCTCCATCGGTTATAACTATGAAGATACTTTTCCAAAAACTATGGATTCGAAACATTAAATGGGATGATGAAATCCCAGCAGATATCAGTCAACAATGGGAGGGTATAAAATTGAATTTACCTAAACTTGAAACCATCCAAATTCCTCGATGTTTTTTCATTTCTTCAACCACGACATCGATCCAATTACATGCATTTTGTGACGCGTCTGAGTTGGCGTATGCGGCCGTAGTTTATCCACGTATTGAAGATGCAGCAGGCTATATTAAAACATCACTCATCATTGCAAAAACTCGCGTTGCACCAATCAAACAAATCTCGATTCCACGACTCGAGCTATGTGGAGCCTTTATGTTGATGAAACTAATCAAATTCTCGGCTAGAATTTTCCGAGATCACCAGGTTCAAGTATTTGCTTGGACTGATTCAAAAATTGTATTGGCTTGGTTATCAGATCATCCGCGAAGATGGAACACTTTTATTGGTAATCGCACGTCTCAAATCATGGAGGTAGTACCTAGAAGTCAGTGGCACTATGTACCATCTAAAGAAAATCCTGCTGACATTGCATCACGAGGAATTAGTCCAGAATTACTTCAAGAATTAGATCAATGGTGGTTCGGTCCTAAATGGTTGATGAGTCGAGAACAAAATTGGCCATCCAGCATTCTGCTACAGTTCAAGACAATATGCGAGGAACGTCAAATTTCACCAGTCGTAACACATCTTCATGTAAAATGTAGTGAAATTGCGTCATGCTAGTTGAACAAATTTTCATCATTTAACAAAATCAAAAGGATTGTTGCAACACTATTTCGATGGCTATATTCACACTCGTGTCTTATTGATTTGATTCGAAGGGCCGAATCATTTCTCATCAGGGAAGTTCAGCGCGAGACATTCTGGCTCGACATGCAAGCACTTATCAACGGACAACTTATTGATCGTAAAAGTCAGATTATTTCATTGTCACCTTTCATTGACAAGGATGGAATTTTGAGGGTAGAGGGACGTCTGTCGAACCTTGACTGCCATTTTGACATGAAACACCCAATCATAATACCCAAAGGCCATAGACTTACTTGGTTGATAATCTACGAAACTCACTTGCTCAATCTACATGCTGGGCCATCTTTATTGTCAAGTCTTCTAAAACAGAGATTTTGGATCGTTAATGGCCGTAACGCAGTTCGTCATTTTTGTCAGAAATGTATCAAATGCGTGAGATAAAAACAAAATATTACCACACAACTCATGGGTGATTTACCAAGGCAACGTTTGACGGCCTGTCGTCCCTTTACAACTACCGGTGTTGATTACGCTGGCCCGATTCATATTAAAACAAAACATGGTAGAGGAAAGATTCCATTAACTAAGGCGTACATCGCGCTCTTCATATGTTTCGTTACTAAGGCTGTCCATATAGAGCTGGTTTCTGAGATGACCACCGAAGCATTCATCGCAGCTTTGCGTCGCTTCATTAGCCGAAGAAGGATTCCAGCTGAGATCATCAGCGACAATGGCACAAACTTCATCGGTGCCAAAAGCGAACTTCAACAACTTCACGAACAATTTAACAATCAAAAAACAAATAAATTAATATCTGATTTCTTTTCGCAGACCATGATTAAATTCTCGTTCAACCCAGCTAGCGCTCCACATTTTGGTGGACTTTGGGAATCCAACATAAAATCTATCAAGTACCATCTCCATCGAGTTACCAGTGAGAGCAGCATGACATTCGAGGAAATGACAACCTTGCTTTGCCAAATCGAGGCATTGCTCAACTCACGACCATTGTGCCGCATGACCGCCGATTCTGATGATTTACTAGTGCTTACACCAGGACACTTTTTAATTGGTGAACCTCCCACTTGTATACCGGAGCCAAATCTTCAAACAGTCCCAATATCACGACTTACCAGGTGGCAAAATATCCAGCAACGAGTTCAGGGGTTTTGGAATAAATGGTTTCTTGAATATTTGCATACTTTGCAACAACGCCTGAAGTTGAAACAACAATTACCAAATCTTGCTATCGATGATGTCGTCCTCATTAAGGAGGATAACCTGCCTCCAGCTCGGTGGTTACTCGGAATCGTCACACAACTTCAACCAGGACTCGATGGACTTGTTCGAGTAGTAACAATTAAAACAATCAAGGGCGAAATGAAGAGACCTATTGTTAAATTATGTCGTCTACCAATATCCAGCGAAGACAATACAATCGTACAACCTACAGCAAGGGTCAAGGTTAAGTAGTAAACTTAACGGAGGGAGAATGGCTGCGCCTCACGTTGTCTATTGTCATAAACCACTTTTCCTGATTAATGAAAATTAAAATTAGTGTATCACATTACTTTACATTAAATTAAATTACGCCTTAATCACGGCTATATATATATATATATATATATATATATATATATATATATATATATATATATATATATATGCATCTATCAAGGATTCAAACCATGCCATTGTTAATTTTGTATAACAGATTAGAACTATAATATTTTTCAAATAATTGTGAATACTCCATAATGGTAAATTTAATTCTTACCACAATTATTTACCATAATTTGTTCGTGTATGTGTCGCTTATGTCAACCTGAAAATGTAAAATTGAATTTTTTGTATTGTAATAAAAGAGCAGTCTAAGTCGAATTGGTGCGGTGATTAGTCTTATAAAAATAATTTATTCGGCAAAATAAAAAATCATAAACAGTTTAAAACAAGTTTTATTGGTACAATTCAATTGAATTGGGTTCGTTTATTCATAAAACCTTCAGCGGTTTTTCAAAACGCTATAGATAATATTGTCGAGACTGCAAAGACCGCAACCGCAAATAGAATCATGCGCATACTACACCAATGTGTAAAAGAGTTACCGAAAAATAAACAAATTTATCACATCTTCTGGAATATTCGTAAATTTCTAAATTCTTTAAAAATCGCAAAATTCGTCGGAGTTCTGGCCATTTTCGTCACTTATATCACAATTTACCTAACCGTTCCTTAACAGTGGTCGGATTACCTGCATCATCTATAGTTTTCCATATATTTCAATAAATCGACTAAAAAAATGGGTTCTTTGCTTGTTTGGGGATGTCAATTTAAAATCAAATTGGAGAAATTGCCAAAATCTTGCAGAAGGAAATAATAATATTTTATTTAAAATCACGAAACTTCAAAATTCCAAAAAGCGATAGAAAATATTATACGATATTCCGTGGACATATCTGGTAATGACAGTACAAATGAAAGCATGAACACTATTACATTTACAGACATAACACAGACCATTAGAATCAGATGATAATCACTATAACGGTAGGATATTGTGTAATCTTTTCGAAAATATTGGGGAGAACCTATGGACATCTTTAGGATCGGCGGTACAAAAAAAAGTTAATTTGTCAAAAATTTTAAAATTTTAATAATCATAACCAACAATCAATTTTCGAAAATAATAAAATTCCGTTTAATGTTTCGAATTGCCAGATTCAACAAAAAAATATTTAGCTCACGATTTCGCAGATGAAAACTCTACAAACGTTTTCGCACAATTTTATATCTACCTAAAACAATACAATTTAGAAAAATTAAGACTATGAAAACGGTTTCGAACTATATTTTTGATTGTTCGCTCTAAACTTGGCGAATCAAAAACGAATCGCAGCCGAGGAAATTTATATATGAAACACTTCGCAAGCAAACGTATCGCCTTAGCGAAGCAAAAGCGATTCGTTAGTATTTCATTTGGCGTATGAAGTTCGCATTTCTCTTCATAATCGATTCATTTACGAAATGTTTTGGAATCAGAAACGAAATGCAGGTGATATGAAAACGTATCACTAGCGAACTGCTTTACGTAGTTACTTTGTTCAAAACAGTAATTTTAAAAGTAATTTTAAATAATTAAATAAAAATCGTTAAAATGTTGGTTTTATTTATATTTATTTCCATGATTTATTTAATTTCATTTAAAATATCACAATGATTTATACTTCACTATAATTTCAATTTTTTTAATATTATTCTCCCTACCTTGAAAACTATTCCCAATACCCAATACAATTGGAAGGGCGCCATTTCTGGGACTTTTCTTCTAAATAAGTCACGTAACTCACAGAATGAACTACACCTAACCTAACTATTTTCTGATTTGTTACCGTTGAAAAATTTTATAAAAAAAACTTTTAAATTTGTCTCCTTTACCTGTTATCTCCACAATATATCCCGACCAAAAAAGTTTGTTAATTATTTCCGCCATTTCACCGAACCACCAAACCCAACTATACATTTCACATTCAAGAGATAATTAATGCTATACTCATATACAAATATAAATGTGCATCGTCGTCGTTAAATAAAAATAATAAAAAGCTCGGGGAAAAGAAGAAAACCAAATGCACATACGAGTATAGGTACTGATAAAATTGGAAATTTGCATGTGCACGATAGACTTTTTTTGTTTTCAATTTTGTTCCCGATATCACTATTATGGTACGTATGACGATATCGTATATCGCAAAAACAAACACAGGCATTGCTATATATGCGCCTATGTACGTACATCCATATTCAGTGGGAGTTCCAACAACAAAATTAAACTACAATTATATCATGATAATGATGATAGTAATGATAATAGTAACGATGTATGCCTGCGATGATACTTGAGTATGTGATACGCATCGTCACCACATATTCGACCAAACCGTACACCACCCCCCAACCAACCCCAATAAAATCACTACAGCAACAACGTAAAATACGTGCATTATTATTAAAAATGAGATATTCGGCTGGATCCTGGATGTGCTGCTGCTGGACATTATTTGTGTGTGTGTGTGTGTGCGTGTTTCGATGACAATTTTAATTAATTTTTATTTTCGATTTTTTCGTCGAATATTTATACAAAATTTTCTTCGCCTGCATACCTTGCACATATCATCATCGTATACATAAATACTGGATTACATACGCAAACATAACGGTTACTGTTGTCAGGGAGGCAAGAAATATTTTTTCCTATATTAAACATTAATTAAAACTTTATTTCCCTACGTGGAGTTGATATTGTACCAAATTCTAATATTTTGACCTTGACGATGGATTAATGTCTTGACAGTATAAAAAAAAAAATATTCTGCTTCTTTGAGATATCCGTATGCCGCCGCATAATGTTTTATTGATTATATATACACATCACTATTAGTCACCCACCCACTTTGTAATGTGACGTGTCCGTTTGTAAAATTTTCATGACAACATCGAACGTGCGTGTCAACTTATTTTCCCATTTTTGTTATTGTTGTTGTTGTAAGAATGCGTACAGTCCACCAACAAATCAATCATTATGCCGAATGTTCGCAATACAACCGCATCGCATTAATTTATGTCACTGTACAATTGAATTTATATGTGTACAACAACAATGCAAATGGTACATGCGAATAAGACATCTGGGCATCATAATTGCACATGAATTGCATTTTTATTTGCAACAGAAAAGAAAATTAAGAAGAAGACGACGACGAAGAAATGCAGGAAAATTCTTATAAATTTCTGTTGCATATGCAAAGCAACATGACGACGCCGCCGACGACAACCAATCACAATAAGGGAAAATGAATGGAGAATGGTGTTCCTAATTGGGTCAAAGTGTTTTATGTTGTTGTTGTTGTTGTTGCGGATTGTTCGATTATGGCATTTAATGAAAGTTGATTATGTTTCAATGCGATTGCTTAATTTGTATTTTTTATTTGCGGTAGGTACGTGGGTCACCATAATTACTTTGTATATATGTATGCGATAAGAGATCGTATCGCAAGAGGTGACATCAAAATCGGTATTCGAGACCAAAACAATTTGGCGCGCACACAATGACACTGTTTAATCAAATTAAATAATATAAAATGTTCCCAAGGTCGGGAATAATAAATCGGCAAGGGGATTGATATAATCAAAATAGTCATCCCTTTTTTAACGATATGTGTGTAGGGAATTTATCCGTTCTCCCTTTCTTCCCTCCATTTTACATGTGACTTTAATTTTTTCCATAACCTTCAATTTTTTTCCGAGCTATTGTCTCCGAATTATTTCGAAATGATGGGATAACAATGCACACGGCAACAGAATACAATTTAGTCAACCGTGAATAATATACATACGTATTTGTGTGTGTGTGTGTTTGTGTGTTTATATGTTGCACACATCCAGTTTTGATTTGATTGAGGGGACTCAGAATTCATTCAATTTCAGAATTCGCTCATGAATGAAATTTTAATGTGCATTAGCATATGCTGTACAGTGTGACTAGATTATTTGAATATCGAGCGCGGTTGAATATTATGATATTCAATTTAATGAATCGTTTAGTTGGATTGAAAGGGTTGACGAACGGTTTTCCAGGGGTGCCGAATTAATTAGTCTAATTGTGCCAGCTACTACGATACTATTAGTGAATTCTATTCTCATCTAGAACATTACTAAATTTTTAATGAGATTGGTGACATCTGGGATTGAGTAGTGGTATAGCAGATAGAACTAGAAGAGAACCATCGAGAATGCTACTTCTGTATAAATCCAAACGAGTCTAAAATATTCGATCGGTATAAAAATACGAATGCAACGAACACAATGAGTCAGCCTTAGTGAGTGCTTTGGGAGAATGAATTAATAAATAATTGTGGTAATTATTTGTTGTGCAGTTTTAGTAATTAGTGGATTTTAAGATAATTCGTGTGGGAATTTTTCTGGTATATTCCGCGGAAAAATTTCAGTAGTGGTAGATGTTAAGTAAATGTTAGGAAAATCTGAATCTCACAAATCTCAATCAACCGAATTTGACAGGATAAACTAGCAGATGGGTGTTTCACGGTTATAGAGTTAAAGTTCCAAGCAGCATAATTTAACGACGGATGGTTGCAAAAATGAATAAATATTGCGACTACTTGAGGCTAAGGAAGGGCAAGGGTCAGAGCCAGATCATTATGAGTTCGAAAAGGTAATAAAGAAAAATCTAGATGATACACGTGAGATGGTGGTGGCGGACCACCTGGAACTCTCGATATGATTTAATTTTTGGCTGTTATAAGTCAACGAATTAAACAAATAATACAAGACGAAACTAATGGATCAAAAATTTCATCGACAAATTAAAGATTTGACGCGAGAAATGAAATAAAAAATTAATGAAAAATCGAGAGGAAACTGGTATATATGGTACTGGTAACTATATATGGTAGACATAATAGCTGTGTTTCTTGATGTTTGATCTGATCCGGTTCAGTTCATGTTTCATGAAACTATGCAAAGGTTCTTATTAGATTTTTAATCAAATTTGTGATCTAAAACAAAATTTAGATCAAGTTTTCCACTGTAATGAAACACTGCAATTATTTGACAATCAAAATGTTAATATATAGGCAATACGGAGGAGAAGGTGGAGCATTTCTATACAGGTGGAGAGCAGATGTTGGAAATGACTGTCGGTAATACGATGGAACAGGATGATGAAGATCATGAAGAGGGTACTTTTGGTCGGAAGGAATCATTCAGCTTTGTGGAATCTAGAGGTGGCAAGGAGGCAACAGATAGAAAAGAAAGAAATGAACTACTAGCGATTTTGGATGTTCAGCTAGATGAAGATTCGACATCTCATAGTGAGCCATGTATTTATTTCATGGTTATGTACTGGAGAACAAAAGTAACCTAGGGTTGTGCGGTAAACATGATGAAAGTGATAACGCTGATCTTGGTAGCGGTGAGGTGACAGAGAACAGTATTGTTCGTCTCCGCGTATTTCGGGATTGGGTACCTGTTGGTGTCGAAAATAACGTAGACAATAGATTTTTAAGCAGATAATGTCGAGAATTGGTAGAGTATTAGATGCCAATTTAGATTACAGCTAAACCCCGCTTTACACGGTACTCGCATTACACGGTTTCGCTATAGCACAGTTATGCAAATGTGCAAACCCTCGGATAACACGATTCGTTTAACACGGTTTTTGCTTTAACACAGTCGTGAAAGCGACTCGTTTAACACGATTTCAATTTTAGCATACAATCCTCAATCAATTACCGTTAACGTACATATATGTATGTAGACTAACAAGATTTCGGTGAATAACCGAGTTTTATTTAATTCTGCATGTAATCTAATGTGTTAGTGATAAAAAGTAAAAAAAATAATTTTAACGCACAATACCAAAACCAATGTGTACAACTACATATGTATATAGATAGTTTCACATTAAACTTATACAAACTGCATTCCTAATTTAATTTTAGTTCTAAACGTACACAAACTGCAACACGCGACAACACACAAAAGAGGATGCCATTAGATTATAATGTTATACGACAGAAAGCGGTGAAAATATACCACGAGTTAAAGAATCAGTTTCAAGTCAACCGTCCACTTCTACACCAGACGTTCCAGAATTTTTAGGCAGTAAGGTGTGGTTTGAGCGATTTAAAAAGCGTTCCTCTTTGTTTTGTTAAACTTCAAGGAACAGTTGCTTCGGCAGATAAGGTTGGCGCTAATAAATTTCCCGCAGAACTGGCGCAAATTATCCACGAAAATGGCTATACTGCAGACCAAGTTTTAACGCGTTTCTGAAAAAAATGGCAAACCGTACGTATATTGCGAAAAACGAAAAAGTGGTTCATGGGTTCAAAGCAGCTAAAGACAGGCTCATACTGCTGTTTTGTAGTAATGCGTCGTGTTATTTAATGACAAAGCCATTGCTTATTTAGCATTTTGAATTGTGAAGACATTTAGCATTTTGAATTGTGTGGAAATCATTTCTTTGGCAGCTAATGAATTAAAATCATCCACTTTAAACGACTGTTGGAAACCAATATGACCGGAAATTGCTTCTAAGGACGTTGAAATTCTAACAGCGAATGAAGAATATCAACAAATCGGTTACCTGTCACATGCTGTAGGAGGAGAAGGATTTGAAGACTTAACAGTTCACGATATACACGAGCTGGTAACTCAAGAAAATGATTTGACTGAACAAGATCTATTGTGTATAGTTGATGCAAAAAAAACACTTGATGAATCAACTGATTCCGAAAGCGAACCGCCAACTCCAAATTTTACTTTGAGAGCAAATTAAAATAATATTCGAGCTTGCTGAAAAATTAAAAATCAAATTTTAGAGATTGACCCATCCATGGAGCGGAGTTTAAAGTTTGAACGGGAATTGGAAAATTCTTTAGCACCATACAAGGAAATTCAGAAAGAACTGGACAGCAAAAAAAGGCAGCCTCTGAATACGGAATTTATAAAAATCGGTAAAAGAAAACAAAATGACGACCTCCAAAGTTGCTCCAGTGGGTTGAAATGTGCTAATTTTTAACGACACTACATGACAAATGAATTTTATATGTAGATTTTGTATTTTAATGAAGTTTTTGATTCCTAAAATATTTCTATAAGAAATTTGAATTCTTTAAAGTTTTTTGTTTTAATTTTTATTTAATTTAATTTAATTTTTATGAATTAAGCAGTTTATGTATTTTCTAAAAAATAAAAAACTTACAGTATAAAATCAATGTTTTAATATTTTATGAAGAATTTAGCTATATTTGAGAGCCAAATCACTTTAATTGTATGGATTCTGGATATCGCTTAACTCGATTTCACATTACACGTCATTTGTATGGAACCAAACTACCGTGTTAAGCGGGGGTTAGCTGTATTGATATTTTTGTTATTTTTAGGTACGAAATCATCTTAAAATTGTCCAATTGGTTTACCTTTATAATCAAATTGAAGCTAAATTTGTTCGATAAAGTTTTGTAACAGAAGTAATATCCAGTTTCGATCTGATAAGATCATGAAAAAATTCAACAATCTCATCAGGCCATGGCAACTGAATATTACTACACATTACACAATGATCACACTTTGTATCCTATAAATGTAGAACACCTGTGTATAACTCTAGTGAATTATATGATAACTCACTAAATCTATGCTTATAGCGTGTTCATTTTGGCTGTCAGGCAAAAAAAACTTACCCGAATTCAGCTGTCAGGGTAAAAAAACTTACACTGGTTGAGCTGTCAGGGTAACATTTTGACATTACGTGTTCATTATCAGAAAAAATTTTACCCGGACAAGTTACCCGGGTTAATTTTAAAAAATCGCGATTTTTTGTCAGATTTTTACGCATACATATATACAAAAGTAAACGTCAAAATATAAACATCAAAACAAAACTTCGCGCCATTTTAATTATTATTTTATGTGTTTATTTTCGTTGTGAATCTGTGCCTAATTTGTGATTTTGTGTTTCTAATTACATTAAAAAATTTAAAATAAATTGTATATTTTTATTATATAAAGTGTTACGGTGAACAGTGTTTTGAGGCTAATCGTGAGAACAGTTTTTGATATTAATCGTACAAACAGTTTTATAATCAATCATACCATAAAAAATGGATGAATTTAATGTATTAAAGAATACAGTAATGGGGAGTTGATGAATACTTCGTCATCCTCCTCATCATCATCTTCGTCGACATCCTCTTCGGACTCCAGTGATTCACTGTTTGATATAATGTGTTCAGGAGACTTATTTAACTTAATAATAAATCCGTCTCACAGTAACAAGAAGCCACGGGTTGATAATTTTGTAGACGACGTCGTAAAAAAATATTCCGATGATGAAGTGAGTAGTTTCGAAATATTTTTACAGTTTTGAATTTTTCATATAAAATATTTGCCGAAATTGTATTAATGAATGTTATATTTTATTTACAGTTTAGACAACACTTCCGATTATCGAGAAGCGTGGCTTACAAGCTGATCGATATATATCAACAGTCAACATACTTTAAAAGCAGATATTGTGGAAGAAAGGGGGTAACCGATGCTGTATAAGATAGCGGAATAATGACAACGGAAAATAAGAGATTGCGCTACTCGCCACAAGTGGCAGCACTATCACTAAAGAGAAATAATTTTGTTATGTAATTACCAGCGGAAATTTTTCATTCATTATGTACCACTTTTTTCACTAAATAAAATATCCCAGCAGAATAAAATATTAAAAGTGAACCTTTAAATGGTAAATTAATTGATCTCCGAAGTAAAGAAACTCGGTATATGAAATCTTGAAATTTAACAATATTCCGTCTTTCCGGCATTTCTTCCACTAGTAACCAATACTTTCGGTTGTTTTTCTAGTAGCCTAGGTCATACTGAGACTATATGGAAAATTTGGGGAAAATTCATAGACCAGAATTTTCAGTAGAATTTTTTGATTTTCTGTGGCCAAATAAGTGATTTTCAGTTTTTGACCAATATCTCAAAAACTTCCACTAGTAACCAATACTTTCGGTTGTTTTTCTAGTAGCTTAGGTCATACTGAGACTATATGGAAAAGGGAAAATTCAGAGACCAGAATTTTCAGTAGAATTTTTTGATTTTCTGCGGCCATATGTTATTTTCAGTTTTTGACCAATAACTCAAAAAACTTCCACTAGTAACCAATACTTTCGGTTGTTTTTCTAGTAGCTTAGGTCATACTGAGACTATATGGAAAATTTGGGGAAAATTCAGAGACCAGAATTTTCACTAGAATTTTTTGATTTTCTGCGGCCATATGTGATTTTCAGTTTTTGACCAATATCTCAAAAACTTCCACTAGTAACCAATACTTTCGGTTGTTTTTCTAGTAGCTTAGGTCATACTGAAACTATATGGAAAATTTGGGGAAAATTCATAGACCAGAATTTTCACTAGAACTTTTTGATTTTCTGCGGCCATATGTGATTTTCAGTTTTTGACCAATGTCTCAAAAACTTCCACTAGTAACCAATACTTTCGGTTGTTTTTCTAGTAGCTTAGGGTATACTGAGACTATATGGAAAATTTGGGGAAAATGCATAGACTAGAATTTTCAGTAGAATTTATTGATTTTCTGCGGCCATATGTGATTTTCTGTTTTTGACCAATATCTCAAAAACTTCCACTAGTAACCAATACTTTCGGTTGTTTTTCTAGTAGCCTAGGTCATATTGAGGCTATATGGAAAAGTTGGGGAAAATTCATAGACCAGAATTTTTACTAGAATTTTTTGATTTTCTGCGGCCATATGTGATTTTCAGTTTTTGACCAATATCTCAAAAACTTCTACTAGTAACCAATACTTTCGGTTGTTTTTCAAGTAGCTTAGGTCATATTGAGACTATATGGAAAATTTGAGGAAAATTCAGAGACCAGAATTTTCACTAGAATTTTTTGATTTTCTGCGGCCAAATAAGTGATTTTCAGTTTTTGACCAATATCTCAAAAACTTCCACTAGTAACCAATACTTTCGGTTGTTTTTCTTGTAGCCTAGGTCATATTGAGACTAAATGGAAAATTTGAGGAAAATTCATAGACCTGAATTTTCACTAGAATTTTTTGATTTTCTGCGGCCATATGTGATTTTCAGTTTTTGACCAATATCTCAAAAACTTCCACTAGTAACCAATACTTTCGGTTGTTTTTCTAGTAGCTTAGGGTATACTGAGACTATATGGAAAATTTGGGGAAAATTCATGGACTAGAATTTTCAGTAGAATTTTTTGATTTTCTGCGGACAAATAAGTGATTTTCAGTTTTTGACCAATATCTCAGAAACTTCCACTAGTAACCAATACTTTCGGCTGTTTTTCTAGTAGCCTAGGTCATACTGAGACTGTATGGAAAATTTGGGGAAAATTCATAGACCAGAATTTTCACTAGAATTTTTTGATTTTCTGCGGCCATATGTGATTTTCAGTTTTTGACCAATATCTCAAAAACTTCCACTAGTAACCAATACTTTCGGTTGTTTTTCTAGTAGCCTAGGTCATAAATAAGACCAATATTCATAAATAAGACCACTTATATGGCCGCAGAAAATCAAAAAATTTTACTGAAAATTCTGGTCTATGAATTTTCCCCAAATTTTCCATATAGTCTCAGTATGACCTAGGCTACTAGAAAAACAACCGAAAGTGTTGGTTACTATTGGAAGAAATGGCGGATAGACGGATTGTTGTTAAATTTCAAGATTTCATATACCGAGTTTCTTTACTTCGGAGATCAATTAATTTGCCATTTTAAGGTTCACTTTTATTATTTTATTCCGCTGGGATATTTTATTTAGTGAAAAAAGTGGTACATAATGAATGAAAAATTTCCGCTGGTAATTACATAACAAAATTATTTCTCTTTAATGATAGTGCTGCCACTTGCGGCGAGTAGTGCAATCTCTTATTTTCCGCTGTCAAAATTCCGCTATCTTATACAGCATGGGTAACCGCACAGACTCAATGTTTATCTTTTCTATGGTATGAAATAGTAACTGGGATAAATTATGAAATCTAATCAATTTTTTATTTATTACTTAGGTTTGCTGCGAACAAAAATACATATCGGGAAATTTCCAATTTATTTAATGTGTCTAAAGGAGCATCGTATATTCATATGACCAATATATTGGATTTTATTTTTGAAATTTCGCCGCAGATCATCAAATTTCCTGATACCGAAGAAGAAAATGCTCAGAAATCTCGTGAATTTGAACAGGTAAGCAACCAACATATAGGACGAATTGTTTGAGGACACTTTATTTATAATTTTTTTTTAAATATCAGCTCGCTGGGTTTCCGGATATTTTAGGCTGCATCGATGGGATTTATATAAGAAAGCCCGCACATAAGATTCGTTCAACTTATGTTAACCGTCATGGGATAATTTCGATTATATTACAAGGAATTTGTGATGCTAACAAAAAATTTATGGATGCTTCTGTCGGTGCACCAAGCAAAGTTCACGATAGTCGACTGTATAAATTATCGTTAATTTCAAAGGATCTTCCGGAAATATGTGGTGAAAAGTATTACCTTTTAGGAGATGCAGCCTACCCATTACGCGAGTATTTGTTAACACCGTACAAAGATTATGGATAATTTAACGGCGAAAAAGATAATTTATAATAAAAAACATTGCCAAAGTATAGGGTTAAAATTGAAAACGCCTTCGGTTTATTAAAACAACGGTTTCGACAGTTAGTTCGGCTAGACTTTTTAACTGTTGCTAGAATGTGTAAATTTGTTCTAGCTTGCTGTGTACTACATAATTTGTGCATAGATAATGGTGATACTTGGGACGATAATGATACAGAAGTCGTTACAAATGAAATCACCGAAGGGGAAAGATCAACAACAACAACTTCAGAAGCAAATGCAGAAAATATGTCTGAAGCTGTACTAAAACATTTAGGTGAATTGAAACGAACACGTATTATGGATAGTTTTTAATTTTGAATAAAAAAAAATTTACATCGTCTTTCTATATAATTCTATTTAGTCAACTTAACAATAACAATTAAAACTTAACTTAAATTATTATTTTTTATTTAGTTGGAATAAAGTATTGAACATTTTAATATTTTCAATATGACGTTGTTGCTTCAGCTCTTCTCTCAATTTTTCACGCTGCTCCTTTTCTTTTTTTCTTTTTCTTTTTGGTTTTTCTCCTTTTCTTTTTCCACGCGTCTATTTTCCTCTCGTCTTTTCTTCATTTCTATATATTGTGCGATTTCTTCGTTTTGCTGTCGTTGTATCGAAAGAAACTCCTGACTGAGAACCAGTTGTGATGGCCTCTTTTGCTTTGGTGTTGGCGTTTGCATAGGTGAATCGCAGGCTCGCGAAGTGGATGGTCCGGAAATTGATCTTGGGAAGGATGATGGCGATAATAAGGCTGATGGCATGGATGAGGTTGCTGGTAATGATGAGGGTGATTGTAATGATGAGCGTGATGTTAATGGTGATGGTGAGGGTGATGTTAATGGTGAGGGTGATGGTAATGATACGGGTGACATAAATCTTATTGATGAGGATGGGGACGATGCGGGTGACGGTAATGGTAAAGGAGATACAAATAGTGTTGATAAGGATGTTGATGAAGAAGGTATTGGTAACGATATGAAAGGTGTGGTTGGTAAGGACGAAATTTATATTCGGTATTGATTTTTATATTCGGTGTAATTCATATTCGGTGTAATTTATATTCGGTATTGATTTTGGGACGCATTAAATTTTGAGATGCATTAAATTTACCAACCACGCCGCGAGGTGATATCAGGGTTTCGGGGGATATGGAATCGTCTAATGCGATAATATGGTCTGTTTCTGCCTCATAACTAGTTTCGGCGTAAACAGCACCACTTGTGCGATTGTTATCTATCGCCTTCTTGCGCCTCCTCACGACGCATTTACATCGCGACTCCACCTGAAGCTCGGACAACTTTTGGTTATATTCATTTCATAATTGTTTCGCTATATTTTGCCACAACAGACGCTTTGTTTTAAATTTTTTTAGGGGCCCAACTTCCCTAAACAATTCTGAATATAAATTGAGCATAAAACGTGTTTGCCGCTGATCCTCAGTGTAAATTGAAGCCCAGCATACTCATTTGTGTATAGATGTAATTTTGTTTTCGTTCGAAAAATAATACTGTAACTATAATAATAATAAAATAATAAATATGTTATCAAAAATAAATAATTAATATGTTATATAATTTATATGTTACCAAAGTATAATACTTTTTTCAAAAAGAATTCCGATTTAACTAAATCCATGAAAATCCGGCGGACATTACAACCTGTCACCCTTTCGAGTTCAGAACAAAAATTTTTTTTGCTTCAATTTAACTTCACTATACACAAATGTGTATGTAAATAATAACAACTTGTATTGTCTTCTGGATTTTAATGGATTTTAGTTAAATCGGAATTCTTTTTGAAAAAGCATTATACTTTGATAACATAAATTATATAAAATATTAATTATTTATTTTTGATAACATATTTATTATTTTATTATTATTATAGTTACAGTATTATTTTTCGGACGAAAACAAAATTACGTGTATACACAAATGTGTATGCTGTTCTTCAATTTTCACATAAATATATGTTTGACATATTCGTTTGTCGTAATCGGAATTTTCATACACAATTGTGTATACGGGTCAGGGATACTATAATTCGATAATTTGTGATTTATCTTATGGTGTGAAACCCGATTTGTATAGACAAAATTTTTTATGATTTTATAATTAATTTTTATTTTCATTTAATCCATATATTTCGACCTGTTGGGCATCATCCATCAGTGTAAAATTTCTGTAACAAAAATGACTTAAAATGCCCCAAAAACATTTATAACATCTTTAAATAAAAACTTTTATATTAAAAATCACAATGCACATAATGGCTACTAACTACCAAACAACTTGAAGAACGGTATCATTCAAAAAATTAACCAACAGAAAAAAAATTTCCACTCTTGCTTTTTTGACCGTTCCTCAAGTTGCTTGGTAGTTAGTAGCCATTATGTGTATTGTGATTTTTAATATAAAAGTTTTTATTTAATGATGGATGATGCCCAACACTGATGGATGACGCCCAACAGATCGAAATATATGGGTTAATTGGAAACCAAAATTAATTATAAAATCATAAAAAATGTTGTCTATAAAAAGCTAAGTAGCTTCATTCCATATATCAATAAATTTTAAAAATGATAATCCAATTTAAAACTAAACACATACCATTTTCATAATTTATTTCTTCTAGACCATAGGCGTAAGGTACACTTTCCTCTGCGTTTAATTCTATAATAATAAATGAAACATTTATTGGTTTATACCGACTATAACTATTTATAAATTATAACATACCAGTTTCATTTTGATTAACTATTTTCAAATTAAAATAGTTTGCCACCTCGGAATATTTCACCTCTATAATAACGCCAGCTTGAAAAAAAAAATAAAAATTTATTTAATTTTATATAAAATAATAAAATGTAAAAATAATTTCTTACTGTGTATATGCTGTAGGTCGACAGATTCATCTTTGTACACTATAAAGCCATTGGCATCCAACAATAAATTAAACTCATTTAAATTAACCTCCATATTAATTACAATAATAATTTAATGAAAAAAATTTGGAATCAATCACAACAACTCACATGAACAATCACCAAACGAATAAAATTTTGGATTGTCAAAATATTCAAAACAATAAACAATTTTTAATTTTTGTTTTTCACACACACTACAACAAACTTCGGGTAACAATTTTTCGTGTTCATTTTGACAAAATCCGGGTAACTTTTTGTTGTATTTCAGAATGAACACGCTATTACAAACTTACATCCCATTCACATCTGCGTTCGATCAAATCCAGTGTAAGTAATTTTATATTTTTAATATTTTTCCCTTCCCAATTAATACTGTATTAGTTAATTAATTCAAAGCGTTCACTAAATGGCATAAGGGCCGATATATTCGATAAATCGCTTTGAATTAATTAATTAATTCAGTATTAATTGGGAAAGGAAAAATATTAAAAATAGAAGGTTTACCTATGTTTTGAAAGTTAAAATTATATTTTTACAAAACAAATGAGTTTTTTCTATTTATTCCGCTGGCGCTACATTCCATAGAGGGATTTGGCCGTCCCCTTTCTCTGAATTTACATTTGATTCCGTTTCTGTGTATTCTTCTTTTCATTCTCATGCAGTTGACTTGTTGATGATGTTGTTTAGGTGTTTCCTCTCTGTGCCACCCGCCCCCCAAGATGAGATTACATACTACTTTTAAAATATAGTAGTTCAAGATATTCCAATACAAATTTTAATTTTTAATTCTCATTACCTTCTGGTTTCATCAAAAGGGTACTTTTTGCTCATAACAGAAATGGCACAAGTCACGATGATATCAGCACTCCACTTCCTTGATAACTGGATATAAATCGCTCGCGGTTGTACATTTTTTTGTGTACAAAATGTATAGTAGAATGTAACAATTACACTCTATAAATTATTCTGCCGTCTTAAATCTACCTGGACTTTAGGCATTTTCTTATTCGTTTAGTCCTCCAATTAGGTTAGTTGTTTATATTGAGTGAAGCCGTCTCCAATAATTATTTACTTCCGATATCAACTTTACAATTGTGTTTAAAATTTACATTGCACTACTATTTACTCAAATTGGTCTCTGTCCATTGATTGTGCGCCTGCAACAAGCTGAAATGATCTGATTTGAATTAATATCTGATGATCTTGAAATGCGTGTATTGCGAGTGCATCAGAAAACAACCAAAAACTTTTATAAGGTTCTAATAATGGTTCGACCGGCTCTTTGCACAATCGATGTCTTCGATATTGGTACAAACATAAGCGATCCCATTTTCGTTTGTGGAATAAAATAAATTATCTTTTCGATAATTGGTAATGCTTTACTAATATTTGGGTTAACGTAAGTTTTCACGTACACTGGTAGTTCCCGTAACCTTAATAAAAGGCGTTTTCACGATCCAGTTACATTTGGTGCGATTTGTATTGATACAACACAGGCGTCGAGCCTAAGTTTTTTTTCGGTATGCGGCGCGCTCTATAGAAATTAATAATTTTCATTCTGGTTGAAATCAGTTGACATCCTATGAGATCAAATAAAATGTTGTTGCCTAATGGTATCTAATATACATTCATGAGCTTATCGATTATCATAATGCTGAAGAAGTTACGAAGCTAAATCCAGCATAGGTTTTATAAACAACAATGTGTCGTGTGTCATGAACTTTCTCGAAACGAATATTTCATTGCTAAATTTAACGTCCGTTTAATAACTTTCTCGATAAATGACTTTTTTGATTGAGGTTAGGTTTTTTGGTTATGTTTCAACATAAATTGAACAAAAATTCAAAATCAAACAAAAAATTATGACTTAAGCGATTAAGGTTTACGACCTGTTTTTGTTCTATCTTATTAAAATTGTCTGAAAAAAATTGTCTGCCGAATATTGAACATGGAGGAGATTGTATAGATGGTCCACCAATTGCGACTGTTACAACAGCAAAGGGCATCGGATTGTGATTGGCGATTGGGAATTCATAGGAGGGCTGCCCCTCATGGGTCCTATGTTTTTTGCAACGCCCAAGGAAGAAAGGAAGATATGTAGAACATATCTGCCAAAGTGGTTGCAAGAACTGGTGGAAAATAAGGGTGAGCAAGAGCTATATGGAGAGCCATCGGCGTGAAAAACGGCCTAAGAAAACAGAACAAATGACCAGAAATTGAGAAGTGCAACGGTGATGTTAGATAGAGCAGGTATGTACCATGTATTGCTAAAATTCGAGAGGCGGAAAAGGTCACTTATGAAATGCTGATCACAGAGGGCGTTAGCAATGGGGTCGTTGGCTATTTACAAGAATATCAGGTGGTGCTGATATGCAAGAGACACGTTGCGTGCCAGAAATGATGGGGTGGATTGTCGTCACGGATGGGGTTTAGATAGAGTGGGCCATGGAGAGTGGCTGTAACATTGTATAGCGTCGGGGGGCAAGGCCAAAGGTGAAGATGAATAGGTTAACGTTATACAATCAAGCCTACAGAGGGAGTAGTTTAGGACGAACAGGCAGAGGGGGGGGGGGGTAATATTTCGATCTGAGAAAGAAAATTGATCTTTTGAGGTTTAGAACATTATACTAACTTTTTCTGAGATTAGTGACATCTAGGGTTGAGTAGTTATTGGTTTGCAGCAGATTTGTGGTATTGCAGATTATAGTACTCGATTTCTGTATAAATCAAGGCAAGTTTAGAACGTTGGATCGATATATAAATACGAGTGCAACGAACACAGTGAGGCAGGTTTAGTGAGTCATATTTGAGAGATTCGGTATGCGAAAGAATAAAAGCCAATTATTTCTAAGTTATCGTTTTAAAACGACTTTTTAAAAATAAATCGTTTTTAACGTAGACAATGTAGCAATTTTAATAAAAATTATTATTTACTGGGTTTAGCTGAATTTTGATTTTCCTATAGAATATGAAATTACACCCAAACCTGTTTTTACACGGTCTTTTTTACACGGCTTTTAAATAACACGGTTATCAAAAACAAATAAAAATTGTAGGCTTTTAGGCCTCATTTGATTTTTGTTTCGAAACCTGACATGTTTTTGCTGGTAGCTCTAGTCGTTGCAGGGTGTGTTGGTTTCGAATCTCGTACTGTAAATTACATGTAAATCCAATAAGGGGTATTTGCGACCAATTCTTACCGTTACTATTTTCACACCTTACATCATCCTCCTGTATCTTCACTTAATACCACATTATTTCAAACTTTCCCAATTAGTTAATTTTATTAAATTCATCTATGAGTTTATTATAATTTCAATTGTATAGAATGTAAACTATGATTTAACTAAATCTAACATGCCCGCTACGCTACGTAAGCTAAAGTAAAATAATTGAACATAATCATAATACCACGCGACCGTGTTGTATCTGAAGTCATACGATATTCTATGCACACCACCCCCTATAAAGGAAGGGTGTGGTTGTATCAATGTTATGTATACTCAAATCCCGTAAATAGTTAACAGTTTTAAGAAGGCAAAAAAAAGTACCGGTTCAAAAACTCACCCGTTTATTTTTATCCGCTGTTTTCCGGTCCTTCCAGGAGCGCTCGTGGTTGAACTGAACTGCGTCTATGCTATATGGAATTCAATTTACGAAAATACGAAGTTCCTTTTTTTTTCTTAACACTGTATAATCAAGCGTTTATGGCCTTGTTATTCGGTCGATTTAATGAGTACAACCGATTTAAATTTTTCACACGATATAATGAGACAAACTAATTATTATGATTTTTAACTATTTTACCCAAACTTGAAAATATTTTTTGTTTGTTTTAACAGATTGACAACTAACTTATTTAACTTATTTACACTAGATTTTATAAATTTAGTAATATTATAGTAATGTTCAGTAAATCACTTAAAGACACGGACGAATTAAATGGATATTCCCAACACCAATTAGACTATCCACCCTAATATTTATATATTATATTCGGATTCAGGGATGGTATTGTTTTGATGTCTAACAAAAATACCGGCAATGTGGTGGATCTGAAGGGCAACTCTCACCCTTGCGTTAACCGAGGGTTGGTTTAATGGTGAGTATTTGCGGACTTCTATGTTTTCCCCCATCCACCACGGTAGTATATTCCACCCGTTGAAAGTTAATCGATGGCCTTATAACCCTAGTGAAATAGTAACATTTAATGAGGTGAGCGACTACCAAAACCGCGGCTTACCTTAATTTGAATCTTTCCGAATAAATAGGGATAAGTGGTCAGCTTGTATGCGCCGCTACCGTGGGATTTCTAATTTTTATTTCGTTTTTTAATTTTGTACTTGTTGATACTATGCTTGCCAGGTCAAATGCGAATGACAAATGATATTTTTTTTACAGCTTTTGCCGCAAAACAAGATGAAACCACAATTTTGTTTGCCGGCTTAAGCGAACCCTAATGTACTGGAAATGAAAATTATTATGGATATCCATGACTCAAACCACGGTGATAAGGCAGATTAGCGATTATGAATTTTTATGGTCATTTATGGTCATCCATATAACTCAAACCATAAAGCAAAATATATATGAGAGGACCCATGTAGAGATTCCGAGGTTAATCTATTTTACTTTTGGCAATCTGTATAGGCCTAACAAGAACAATAAACTATAAAATAACTATGCCGATATGTTTATAAGATACGTATATATGGATTAAATATAGAAAAAGATTAAATTTGTGTATATAAATATATTAAAACTATAAAATAAGATTAACCTCGGAAAAACCTGCCCATAAAATTTGCACTACTTGATTTCTCTTATATATTTATTGCTCGATGCTCAAACCTACTTCGGTAAGGTAGGACAATAATATCTTCATTGTAAATTCCGGTTTGGAGCTCGAATATTATAGCACCGTTAACCAACTTTTAAAATTTGATTGTAAAAAAAATTATCCAATCGTTACAAACGTATCACCGTATAAAAATCGGTTTGGGTGGAAGTGGTTTTGAATAAAAATCGCGTTTTGCCTAAATGTTTATTTGAATAATAAGAATAGATATTAATACATAAACAAATTTTTAAAGTTAGTATCTTTTTAGTAAAAAGTTTCAAGTCGTAATTTCCGCTTAAAATTTAGAAAACTGATCTGGACCGGTATTGTTGCAAAATTAATTAAGAATCTGTTAGTTTATAACCGTTTTTCTCATAAATGACATACTTTTCAAAATACATGCATACGATGAAAATACACTTATTTAAGTTGTCACTTCCGGTGGGAAACCGAATACCTCCTACGGTGAACCGTTTCGGCCAAAATTCACTGGGATCTACAAATTTGTGGAAAAAGCTTAGGTTATAAGTTTCATCCCGATCAATTAATTCGTCTGGGCAGAAAAACCTCGAACTTTTGTTGAAAAATTGACTTTTGACAAAAAAACGCCGTTCCCGCATAAATATTGGAAAACGATCTGGACAGGTATTGTTGCAAATTTAATTTAAAATCTATTAGTTTATAATGTTTTTTTTTATAAATGATATACTTTTGAAATTATCTGCAAAAACGAAAAAGCTGTCATTTCCGGTGAACCGATTTCAAACAAAAATCACTGGAATCTGCTAATTTGTGTTAAAAGCAATAGCGCGAAATTTCATCTTAATCAATTAATCTGCCTGAAAATAAAACAGTTTATTGTCAAAAAACGTCATTTCCGAATAAATTTTGAAAAATGATCCGTACGGCTATTGTTGCAAATTTAGTTTAAAATATTTCAGTTCATAATCGTTTTTTCTCGTAAATCATTTGATTTTCAAAATATTTACTAAAAACGAAAAAGCTCCTATGAAAGCTACGACTTCTGGTGGTGCAATTCCAACCAAAAATTCTTAGTTTCGCCCCATTTATGGGAAAAGTTTTAGTATGAAGTGATCCAGATCAGTGAGTCGGTCTAAAACGTAGAGAACCAATAGCCACAAACGTACGCACTTAGATTTTTTAAAAACTCTTTTTACGACTTTGGCGATGGTAAATCTGCAAAATTTTGATACCAAAATTACTTATTATGAAAAGAAAGTAAAATTGAAAAAGGTCCAATCCTACTTCCGGTACACAGAGTTCCACCAAATTTCGCGGGTATTTCGCGGGTAAATGTCTGTTGGCGCACTATTGCCCAGGCAGATTGACTGATCAGGGTGAAACTTCAATCTTATGCTTTTCAACCGAAAGTAGCAGCCTCCATAGAAGCTTTTACGATTTTTGCAAATATTTGAAAAATTATATCATTTACGAGAAAATTTATGATTATTATTAATTTACAATTATGAACTAAAAGATTCCAATTTAAATTCTCAGCATTTCCGGTCCAGATCATTTGTCCACCTCATGCATGTGTGATGTCGTGCATACTAAATGTTGTTGGTTCCCTACAGCTCAGATGGATTGACTAATCGAGAAAAGCTTCATACTTAAGGTTTTTTCATAAATTGAGAGATTCCAGTGATTTTTGGACGAAAGCGGTCGATTGGAGGTAGCTTCCATATAAGCTTTTTCAAATTTTGCAAATACTTACATATTTTGATACGAAAAAACGATTAAAACCCAAAAATTATACATTGTTTCAAATAAAATTTTTCAAGATAATTTGTTTTTTAATTTTACCGGAAATAACAAGGTTTGATCCAAAATTCGGCATTACAAACCAGGCAGCTTGACTATTCGGAATGAAACATCATTCAAAAGAGGTTTTTAAACAATTTATATGTACGTGCGTATGTGGTTTCGTGCAGACTAAATGACTGTTGGTTCTCTAGAGTCCAGACGGATTGACTGATCGGGATGAAACTTCATACTTATGCTTCCCAATGCTATCCCAATGATCCTTGGTTGAAATCGGTAAACCAGAAGTAGAAGACTAAGGAGATTTTTCATTTTTTGTATATCTCTACAAATTTCTTGTAAAGTATGGCATTTCCGAGAAAAATATTACGAGTTACGATTTCCAAAATGTAAGCGGAAATGACGTTTTTTTGACCAAAAGCTGTTGTTCACCGAAAATTTTGATTTGTACAGCACAAACGGATTGATTAATTGAAATGAAACTTCATACTTAAGAATTTTTTACAAATTTGGAAATCCCGGTGAATTTTGGCCGAAATCCATCCGCCGGAAGTGACTGGTTCGAAATGAGTTTTTCATTTTTTGCAAATACATATTTTGAAAATGATATCATTTACGAGGAAAACGAGTATAAATTAAAAGATGCTAAATTAAATTTTGACCTCGGGATTTTTGCACAGTTACCATTTGCTCTATCGCCGATGTCAAAAAAAGTAGTTTTTTAAAAATCTCTGTGAGTGCGTGCAGACGTAATGTTGTTAAGTTTCTTCAGCCCAAACGGATTGACTGATCGAGGTGAAACTTCACACGTAAGATTTTCCTATAAATTCGGAGATCCCTGTGATTTTTGGATGAAACCGAAAGTGGAAGCTTTTCCGAGTTTTGCAACTATTTTGATTCGACGCTTTTGACATGGTTTGGCATGAGAATCCCATTTGTAAACTTGAAGCGTACGGCTTGAATACGATTACCATCAAGTGGATGAAAAGCTTTCTCAAAGACCGAAACATCAAGGTTGTGCTTAACGGCAAATCATCAATCATACGCACCCTAAATGCTGGAATTCCCCAGAGATCAGTTTTACTACTGACCTTGTTTTTTGTTATCCATTAATGATTTGCTGGATAGCACTGTTAACAGTATCCATGGCTTTGCTGATAAAGCCACGTTGTAAGCGGTTATAAGTTGCCACTTCACTTCTTAATTCCGATTTGGGAACTATATTTGAGTGAGGAAAGAAATCAGATCAAGTTTAACGAATATCCTTTTGTGATAAAAGAGCACGTACTCTTTGGACGTGACTCAATTCGTCTACTTGTTGCTCAAATTAGTAACATTTTAAAATAGAATGAACAAATTGTTGCATTGGCCAAGTCAGCTTCACAAAAACTTTGGTTCCTTAATAATGCAGAAGGTTTTTTAAATCTCACCAGTATGCTGATTTTGTTCAAAAACCGCGACTTGAGAGTTGGGAGTTTTTTGGTTGTTTCATCAGCTCACTCGACGGAAATATAAAATTTAATTATTATATTATTAACTTAAATCAATAATAATGTTAATTTTGTGCATTTAGTAGGTTAGTGAGACAGCCGCAAAACTTCCAACTCTCAAGTCTCAGTTTTCGAACAAAATCTGTATTCTGGTTTCCTCGACGAATGAGACTTTTATTAAACAAACTATAGAGTATTGCTGTCAACTTTGTGGTGTAGCATATGGTATTGGTCCCGAGTTGCTCGACCGGATTTCGCGGAATACCATCTGAATAATACGCAACCACAGACTTACAAAGGATCTAAACAGTCTACAACACCGCAGAGATGTTGAAGAACTTTGCGTGTTCTAATTTCGCATATGCATGATAAAAGTTCTGCAGAACTAAAGGAGAAAATGCCACCATTCGGTTCGGAAGAGTAACTAGAGGGACGATCAATGATAGATTTGCGGTGAAGCTGGCAAAACTTCGAAACTAGGAAGTCAAGCGCGAGTTTATTCGAACTTCACAAAAGCGGAATTCGCTAAACCTTTGGGAACCCTTGGGAACTGCACTCATGAACAAGAGTACCTGCTACTAAATATAGTTAGAAATAAAATGCATGCTGATTTTAATGGCAGAATTTTTCTAGATAACTCTACCATTACTTGTCTTCATTACATAAAAAATAATATCAAGAAGGTACGAAATGCAGGAGAATCAAGCATGTTTCCTTCTTTTTGAGTCAGATGATTTGATTTTTTTAAATTATTGTTGTTGTGTTTGACGTGTTAGTTAAATGGAATTTGTTGATTATTGTGAATAATTTGCAGGGGTTGTTGTTCTTGTTATCCCTCAAATAACTTTAGGCCCGCAACTACGAGCCTGTGGGTTATCATTTAAGCAGCTGGTAACTTTCAATTTTATTTGAATGGATCTTAAGCGTATATTACAAACCATAACTTTAATCTTTGACAGCCAAAGATTGATGACACTTCTTATGAAATCGCCCATCCAGAACAGGAAGTATTGCATTCAAAATCGAAGACGTCAATATATGTTAAACCATAAAATTACCGTAATTGTCTGTACATAAGAAATGTCTAATTATTATTTCGACGCATCGCTTCATCTCTCGTTATATGCGATACATTGAATGAAAACGCGCACACAAAATTTTACATCCGGCCCATCCACAACAATGTTGTGCTTTTTGTTGGTGTAGTAAAATTTATGCCTTAGTCATCGCATTGTATTTGATGATCTTATATTTACTGTACACAAGCAAATGTACGTACGCAACACATGTTTGTGGGTTACATACATTTTGGGGAGCAATGATCTTATCGAAATTTAATTGTAGCTAAATCATCTCACTTCCGGCTAATTTCGATATATTATACCGTCATTAAATGAAAGTCATGGTGGTGTCATACTTGGATGATACATCAGGGTACAGAGAACAAATAAGCATGCACATTAATTATAAACAAATTCACCTGACGTTGGTCTATTGTCTTTTAATTTAATTCCCAAAATAATGATAAAGGACCCAAAAACTCCTTCGAATCCTTTTTCACATATATATATATATATGGTACATAGGCTAATGATAATAAAAACCGAATTAAATCGCCTAGGGCCATTTGCATCCAATTTTATTATTTCACATCCTTTTATTTGCGGATGGCAATCGTTCCTTCGCATATGGTTCGCACACGCAGACAAAAAAAGGATTTGGATTGTATATAAAATAAAAATTCCTTCCAGTAAAGTCCGTTCACGTATGGTTGGATATTTTTATATCATAATTTTTTGGTTACCTTTCTGTTTGTTTGTATATATGTATATAATTTTAGTGTGGTGACTTAAAGGACGATCCACGGGATATGTGGATAAAACAATATATGGAAAAATAATATTTTCTTAGGAAAAATATTCATAGAATTTTGGTCGGCTTGTGTTTTCATTTAATTTTTCCAGCGAAACAAAATTTTTGATATGAAAACAACAGAAAATGAATGGAAATGTGCACGGAGGCGATAAGACATATACTACACCGCATAGTATAGATAGAAGGGAGCCGCGATTCAAAATTTACGAACACACCAAAAAGGTAGCAATTAAAATTCATCGTTGTAGTTTAGCAACGAAATAAAAAATATAAATCGCATGCAAAATATCTAACCGATTTTAATAATTCGTGTTTTATTGAATAAAAAAAACTGATCTCAAGTCACGCGATCCGATTATTACAAAAATGTTTTTTTTAACGTACAGAGGAGGTAAGGTACAACACATACAACAACAAAACAATTATCGACACAACTTTAAGAGTTGCTATAATGTTTGGTGCTGTAAGTACTAAATCGTCTATAATTAGGTGTTCGTATTACAACACAATACATAAACACGGTGTGCGTTAACGATATACGGTATAGAGTGATGATGGCGGTGGAAAAGGGAAACAACAACTCATAAATTTCTACTAATTTTCTTTTTACGTATATAAACTTTGAAAACAAGGTAATTAGGTATATTTGAAATCCAATTAGTATGCGAAAAGTATGACGTGTGTGTGTGTATGTGTTAATGGACTGGTGAAAGGTCGTGCGGTACTCGCATCGATTTTTCGGTAAATCGCGGGCACCTAAATTCCAACGATTAATCCAATTCTGTGTGTAGTAATCGCGCACGCCTTCACTCATCGCACATTTTCTTACAAGTACGACAACAACAAAAATATTGTTTTTCATTGAATTGCGGTATTACCGGGATAATAATAAAAGCACTTGTACGATTTCGTTCAATACAATTCGAGTTTGATCCATAAGTTAAATAAATAAATTTCTTAAGAAAATAAATAATCGGTTGGTCGACTTCTTCTTCTTCTTCTTCTTTCGTCTTTCATGTTTTATATGTCTTTCGTTTTTGTTCATCGTCGTTATAATTAAATTTTGTCGTAATCTTCTGTGTTTATTTGATAAGAATTATTTTTTTTGTTCTTAGTTCCTCTTAATTTCATGAACTCATTTCCTGTTTAGTTAACGTCCCCGTATTTAATGTAATTAGAAATAAGAAGAAGACGAAGAAGATTTTTTTTTTGTTTGAATAAAATATGAAATTCTTCATTTAATATTCGCTTTGTCGGTATCATTATACAATATTGGGTACAACAATCGGAAGATATATGTTTGGAAGTAATTAGATGTCGACCTACATGATCGATTGATTTTCAACGTATAGATTTTTCTTTGTAGAGTTTTCATAGAATAGTTTGTTGTATTTATGGGTGCTACGACGCTCGCTTTAATATTAAGTCTTACCTGATTTTAACTGCAATATGCTGGCTATCTGTAAAATAAAAGAGAAAAACTGGTTAATTTTGGAAATTATTTTGACTAATCCTTATAAGTTGCATAATCGTGTCCGTCAGGTCAACCAGAACTATATCAGCCGAAACAACTAAGGCACAAGTAACTCGATGCATTGTGCACTATATGATTTTTCAGCCGGAATCTTATAAATCCAGTCGGAACCTAACAAAGCCAGCCAGGACCCTTCTACAGCAAAACCTACTATGTATGTTATTAGCAGCATCATACACTAATTGTGTTTTCAGCCGGAACCTTATAATTTCTGCCGGAACCTTAAAATTTCAGCCAAGACCTTATAAAGCGTTACTACAAACCTTACAGTTCCACCAGAAACCTTATGAATCTAGCGAGAACCATACTACAGCAAAACCAACCAAGAAGCACCATGATTTGTGCATCATTGAGCACTATATGATTTTTTAGCCGAAAGCTTATCAATCCAGCCGGAACCTTATAAAGCCAGCTGGAACTTCATACCCATCATGCCCTCCACAGCCAAAGCAATGAAGGCACAAAAAGCACAATTTATTGTGCATCATTGTGTACTATATGATTTTTGAACCTTACAATTCCAGTCAAAACCTAACAAAGCCCGCCGAAACCACACTACAGCCAAACCAACATATTTTGCATCATTTTGCATTATATGCTATTTTAGCCGGTTCTATTTAATTCCAGATAAAACATTATAAAGCCAGCCAGAACCATATGATCCATAGCCATACTTACTATGGCACAAACAGCACAATCGATTGTGCATTATTGTGCTCTCTCAAACCTTATAATTCCAATCGAATCCTAATAAAGCCAGCCGGAACCATACAACAGCAAAACCAACTATGGCTCAGGAAGCGCAATGTACTGTGTATCATTGTGAATATGACTTTTTGGTCGGATTCTTATTACTACATCCGGAACCTTGTAAATCCAACCGAAACCGTATAAAACCAGCCGGAATCATACAGTATATGATTTTTCAGCCAGAACCTTATAATTGCAGCCGAAACCTAATAATTCAGCTGAAACCGTACTACAGCAAAACCAGCGATAGCACAAGGAACAGAATATGTATTATTGTGTGCTATAAGATTTAAGAGCCCGAACCTTATAATTCCAGCTGGAACCTTATAAGGCCAGCTGGATCCTTACCCTCTATATAGTTTAACCAACTATAAGAAGCATATGGATTCGGCATCATTGTACACTACATGACTTCTCTGCCGGAAGCTTATAATGTGCTTCTTGTGCCATAGTTGGTTTGGCTGGCTTAATTAGGTTTTGGCTGCAATTATAAGGTTTAAGCTTAAAAACCATATAGTGCACAAAGATGCACCATCCATGTGCTTCTTGCACCATAGTTAGTTTGCTTGCCGAGGATATGGTTCCACCTGGATTTATAACGTTTCGGCTGAATTTGTAAGGTTCTGGCTGAACCTATCAAACAGCGATGCTACGCAGTCGCAAGAATTAGACAGTATGTTAGATCTGTGAGTGATTGAAGTAAGTGACAGTAGTTGGTGTTCTCCCGTTACGCTAATAAAGAAACCCAGTGGTAAAGTGAGACTTTGACTGGATGCGCGCAAGTTGAATGCCGTTACGGTTAAAGTTGCGTATCCATTGCCACTGATTGAAGGACTATTAGGAAGACTGGATCAGACGAGATTCACATCTAGTTTGGATTTAAAAGATGCCTTTTGGCAAATCCCTTTAGGCAAAAATTCTATTCAGTATACAGCTTTTACCGTACAAAGTTACGCAGTATACAGCTTTTACGTGACGGTTGCATAAAGATTGACCCGGAGAAAATCTCAGGACAAAGAATATCTCGATCAAATAACCAGATACCAAAATCTGCGAACGCCTAACAATTTCAATTTACGGTTAGAGGAAAATAAACTTCTTATTTGTCCGTCATATAAGAAAAGAATTAGTGACACAGATTTGCCAGAATGGAAGTTAGCAATCCCTCAATCGCTGAAACACCAACTAATGGACCAAACACACTCTCCCCCTCTTTCGGCCCATTTTGGTTACACGAAAACGATAGAAAGGCTGCAGAGATATTTGTTTTGGTTTCATATGGCAAGTGACGTCAAAAGATATGTACTATTAAATTCGGCTATACATGGGAGAGTTCCCAGAACCAAGCGTGATAATGCATATATATTGATAGTGTTTGATAAATATTCTCGTTTCGTGTTACTCCAAGCATTAAGAAACGCCAACGCCGCAAGTTTGGATAAATTCGTTGAAGGACAAGTATTTACCCTATTTTTTGTCCCCGAAACCATTTTAACTGACAACGGTAAATAGTTTATATCCGTTCAGTTCCAACATTTACTCTCTAAATACGGGGTATAACATCTTACTACTCCCAAATATACTCCACAATCCAATGCTTCCGAACGAGTAAGTAAATTGTTGTATCTTCCGCTATTCGTTCGTACAACAAGCCGGATCAATGAGACTGGGACATTCATCTAGACGAGATTGCTTCGGCATTGCGTAATGTGGTGCATGCCTCTTGTGGATACTCCCCGCATTATTTGGTATTTGGAACCCACCAGAAGAATCATGGATCGGATTATGCCTTGCGTAAACTTTTGTCTTCACACGGAGATAATGAACTTTTGATGTTTTCAAAACCTAGCCGATTGAATTTAGCTAGAGAATCTATTTTGTCTCATCTAAGGACTGCCTATGCTAAAAATACCAAACCATATCATCTACGCAGTCGAAAAATTTCGTTCAAAGCGATGCCTCTAAAAATTTTAAGTCACATTTGAATGTACCGATTTAAAGAGAAATGATTTGGGCGTTTATCATTTTTTTTATATATATTCAATCTCTGAAACTTTCACTTATCTATTCTGAATACTGAATATTAAATAAGGCCCGGCTTTGTAAGACATCTCAGTGGTGTGAGTCGTCCCCACAAGTGTAACAATCCGGTGGAATTGATTTCACCAGCAATAAAATTTGGGTTGACCTCCCCGTCGAATGGTCGAATGGGATAAGGTCGGTATATTTTTGGTGTAAGTACAATCACGTCGGATAGGATCTTTGAATAACCCCCCCCCCTCTTTAACCCTGAGCTCTTAGACAGAGCATTACTGTGCACCAGGCTCTCCTTCCGATATTGTTTGTCAACGGTTCCTCGGTCAGAATGTTACTAATGGCGGTTCTGATGGAGTGGATTGTTACAAAATTATATACATTTTTCAGCTAGAACCTAATAAATCCAGAACTGAATTTCTTAGCTATGTATAAAATTCTTGTTGTTACATATCCAGAATCTTTCTGACTATATTCCTAAAAGAATTGGCCCAAGGTCTAGATGTCCCGGTAGACCTTTTTCCTAAAATTTAAAATTTTATTTATTTTTTGGATGGTGTTATATGCAATTAGTGATATGCTCAAATCCATACTGTTCGTCTCTAGATCAAGGGGACCCTCCTTATAAATTTCCACACAATCCATCCAATGTAAGAGTGACATAGTCCCCCTGGATGAATGGGGCTCTCATTATAAGTTTTCAAATAGATAATGCTTGTAATGATGAAAATTGCCTCAACTATAGGTATACTGATGTATATCATGATGAAATATCGACTTCTTTGGTAAACTTTCTATTGCTAACTGCACCTTAATGTCAGCTTTTAGTGCCTCAATCTCGGTACAGAAGTGAAAAAAAAATTATAATGGAGCATTTAATTAACCTAAAATTATCTTTTAATTGTTTTTAAATAATTTTTTGATATACGTTGATGTTCAATGAAATAGCGCACTACGAAAATTTTCTATTAATTTAGAAATTTTTAAAGATTCCTCTCGAAATTTTACAATGACATATTACTGCAAACACTTGCAATATTACCTACTAAAAAAATACATACTGCTTAACTTGATTTTTTCGTAAATTTGGGGAAATCACCGAAAACCAAAATAAAATATTTTTTTTTGTGTTCATTCAAATAAAACATCAGTCGTAATTTGATCTTTGCCGAATACTCATCGAAAAATTAATTTAAAGAAATTTGTAACATAGAGATTTGTAACATTGCCAATTTACCTGTGGAATAAACGCGGCAATTGTAGAACAAACTAAACCATATATAAGGAAATGGTGGGAAAACTTTTAATGCGTCTTGGGCCATAAGCCCCAGGAAGAAATTAGACGAACTAGGTTGCCTATGGTAGTATCAAGCAAATATTACTGTCACAAAGGCTTTACATATCTTTATGGATGCTTGGAGAAGAAGAATAAACATAAAGGGAATTTGAAACCTATCAGAAAATACTAAGCAGCGCTGTAAATCCCAAAAGTACTAGTCAAGTTTAAAGCAGCACTACTTACTGCTTTAAGAATGTTCAAAATGGAACTAATAAGGTACAATGGAATCCTTGAAGATTCTTTTGTTATAAAAAGGAGGATCTCTGGGCATTGTCGTTTTAGCAAGATTTGATACAAATCCAATTATTCCCTTGGCGATTTTCAATGACACTCGCTTTCCAGCAAGCTTGTCGCTAACCGGGTTTAAGCCATATATAACTCATCTAAGACGAAGGTGTTTAAATTTAATAATTTTCGACAATTGTATCTCAACTAAAAAGGTGCTAAACTCATTTTTACTGATAAACTCCTGGAGAGTAGGGCTAGTCGGAATTCGCAAATTTTAAAGAAAGTAAACAATGCTTTTAAAACTTTATGCATAATGCAAGAACGATATTTTTAAAGATCAAAGAACTCTACACTTTACCTTACATGAAAAGAATGGAGAACGTCTAAAGAATATGGCTTTAAACGAGATGACGGACCATTTCAAGATCCAGTGAATATTGGACCCCCTATTTAGTATAGCAAAATAAGTACACCCTAAATTGTTCTGCGAGGACGATGGTCAGGATCTTAAAAATCTTACTACTTGAATCAACATTTTGGGATTTTTCTAATTTTGTTACTTAAAGACTTCACAAACTGTTGCTTCCTGCCATTTGTTTTACTGCTCAAATTCCAGAACATTGATCAAAGTTCTCGTTAAAATCCCAATTTATGTAAGACAAAAAATTTTAACTTCATCGATTGAGAAATGGTAGATTCGCTCAGAATAGTCAAGTACTAGAATTGTATCCAAAATTTGTATTAGAATCACAATCTCATCTCAAAAATTGAATTTGACAATATTCGGTTAAAGAATGGCCAAGTTTACAAACCCTCTATCTACTTTGGATAAATTCAGAAACATGATGTAAAATTTAGTATTCCAAACACATCCTACTATCCAAATTTATCAAAAATCGGTTAAGAAATTGCAAGGTTCCATTCAGCATGGTCTTGTAAATCCAAAATTTATGTTGTAACCCTAATTCTACCCTACTCGTTGAATTTCGGCACAATCTGTTAAGAAATGATTGATTTCTTCTTATAACGGCCGTATTCAAGAATTTGATCTAAAATTCACGATGGCTACATTCCATTATGCCGAACCATATTTCAGAACTTTGTAGGTACGGGATCTGCATTAAAATCCTAATCATGTACACAACGAATTAGTTCAAAATTGAATTTATAATTAGTGTTTGTATTTTTTACAAAAACTTAAACTTACCAGCGGAACATAAGAGTTTATACTACTCGAAACTAGAGGCAGCACTACCACAACAGAGAAATTATGTTGTTATTTTATAACCAGCAGAAAGTTTTAATTCATTTTTGTAAATTTTTGAAAATATTCCAGCAATATTCTAGTTAACCTCCGATATCAAAGAATTCGGCTTTTCTTAAATAATTATGATGAGGGTTATATTGGGAGTCTAACAAGTATTTTAGATGAAGTTCTGCAATCTGATCAATCTTCTGGAATCTCATCAAACACGGGAAATTTTAAAACAACCGAACATGTTGGTTATCTCTGATAGGTTTTGTGATATTTGCCAGGTACTAAAATTATAGATTGCGGCTAGAAGAGCTTAATGTACCTGTTTCCAGCGCCACAACGGCCTGTGTCTAAGCACGACCTTTGTGCTCGACTAATGTGTCTTTGTTTTTTATTTTTTTACTTATCTCTGTTCTTTTGGCGGTCTCCGCTTAATGGGTATGGTTACTGCTTGTTAACCCACTTTTTTGCAGATGGCGTAAACTTAAATAATTGCAGAAGAAAACTAAGAAAAAAGACAACCTGGATTCTTTATACACACCGATAAGCATAAAAGTTTGTTTAAAACCTAAGCAATATTTTTTGTGGATATCGAATAATTGATTCTGCGGAGATAATATAAACAATCCCAATTGATTTCTCAATTTTTTCAGCAATATAATCTAATCTACAAGAGGAAATAACAATTAAAATAATCGAACGACACTGTGTAAAATTGAGAAAAGCTCTGGAACTGTTTACTTGTGCCGTGGACGCGAGAGTGTAGTTGGTGTATTATCAAGTACATACCATGCGATAAATAGACAAGATCGACCTGAGCGCATGAATGAGAGGCTAGTAGCACCATCAATAGACAGAGACCGCGGGGAAAGGGCGTTACGAATCGCCAGAGTAGTACAGTTACCTAAACTCATGCTAATAACAAAACTTTTGCTTTTTCCAAGACCTTACAAACGAGATTCCACATGATTATAAGAGAATAAGGAATGCAACTGCTGTCAGCGCAACAATGGTAGTTTTGAGTACTATTGACGTACTATTGACGTCCATAATGCCAGCAGAAAAATACGAGATACTATGGATATTTATAGACTAATAATAGGCTGATTAAATACTCTATTAAAAAATTGTGGGCTTCATCCCTTCCAACTTCAGGACTCTGCTAACTTTAGAAAAAAATAGCAGAAATAATATCAAAAAACTATTTAAAACAATTGGAAAATTAAAAGATAATTTTAGGCTAATTAAATGCCCCATTAAATTTTTTTTTGGTGAGTTCGTACTAGAAAAAGCAATAGGCTTTTCCACTTCAAAGACAGCAGAACCAAAATCGAAAACAAGATCAACTAACATACAAATAATTCTAGGCTCATTATGGCCTAATCAAATATTGCATTTAAAAAATTTAGGCTTCACTCAGACCAAAACCGAAATTAAAGTAAATGACCTCAAGAACTAGTGAAGCCTACAATTTTTAATTAGACATTTGATTAGGCCATACTGATTTATTATTTGTGTCAATTGATCTAGTTTTGCGTTCAAATATCGGTTATGGTCCGATTTTTAATTTTAGTTCTGCTACCTTTGAAGTGGAAAAGCCTAATGCTTTTTCTAGAGCGAGCTGAACAAAAAAAATGTTATTGGTGCATTTAGTTAGCCTAAAATTGTCTTTTAATTTTCCAATTGTTTTAAGTAATTTTTTGAAATGGGTTCTTTTCTAAAATTAACATAATCCATCGTTTGGGTTTCAAGATGGAAGGGAAGAAGCCCACAATTTTTTAATAGAGTATTTAATTAGCCTATTATTAGTCTATAAATATTCATAGTTTGTAATGTTCGGCTGGTTGGGTTTTGATAGGTTTAGCGACTTATATTTTGTATAATAAATGAAAAACAATTGACCAGCGCCAAACCGTTGAATTTAAGAACTAAAGTGGAATCGTCAAAATTGTTGTTTGATCCAAGACCTTTTAAACACAAAGTATTTTAGAATAATGTATAGTAATAGCATTGTAGTGGGTAGTTTTTCTGGATGATTTACTATGGCAGGTACCCGACCCTCTCGAGGTAGAGGTCCCAAAACATTACGAATTCACCAAATTAAATATTAAAGAAGATTACATCCATCCCATCCAGACGGATTTTTTTTTATAATTTTTGGAATCAAAACAACACTTTTTGTCAGAAAATCGACCATTCAACGGTCGTTGTTGTTTAATGGAATTAGACCAATCATAAATTAGCACAAATTTAGACATTATATTTTTCGGATGGCAATGAACATGCCTGACAGGAATATGCTACCTAAATAGCTTATTCTCGGATTTTATAACATTTTATTTCTATTTTTTAATATTGTTACGTTTTTGCCTTGTCACTCAAGGTTCGAATCACTGGATTGTGAATAAATACAACTGCTTCAAATTTGAACTTACACAATTTATTTACACAACACAATTTATTATACACAACAAAATTTATTATACAACACAAAATTCACAATTAATTATTACAATTATAACACACTTTTTAATTATCACTTTAATAATCGCTTTAATATTCACTTTAATAATCTTTCTATTTAACCTTCACTGTATCACGTTTAAAATAAGACTCAGCATTCCACGTCAACGCGCGCCTTTATATACCAAAATATTTGTTTCTAGAATAATCCTAAATGCGCAGCAAATATGTTAGTATAGAAATGACGCCTAAATGTTGAATATAAATCATAAATGCAATTGAACAATTAATGAAATTAACTTATTCTATTCTAATCTAGGTGTCACCGTAACAATATTGTTACGATTTTGCCTTGTCAATCAAGGTTCGAATCACTGGATTGTGAATAAATACACTGCTTCAATTTTAACTCACACAATTTTATTTACACAACACAATTTATTATACAACACAATTTTCACAATTAATTATTATAATTATAACACACTTTTTAATTATCACTTTAATAATCGCTTTAATAATCACTTTAATAATCTTTCTATTTAACCTTCACTGTATCACGTTTAAAATAATACTCAGCAATACACGTCAACGCGCGCCTTTATATACCAAAATATTTGTTTCTAGAATAATCCTAAATGCGCAGCAAATATGTTAGTATAGAAATACGAATAAATGTTGAGTATAAATTATACACGTAATTGAACAATTAATGAAATTAACTTATTCTATTCTAATCTAGGTGTCACCGTAACACTACCCCCCACCTAAGCCTGTTCGTCCCGAACAGGATCCACCAGATCACCTCCTCTGTAGAGCGCCAAACGCTCTAAATGCACCACCTTTCCGTCCTTTCTGTATGCGATAAACCACGTCGTTCAACTTTTTAATGACAGTGTAAGGTCCTTCCCATGTGGGTTGCAACTTCGGTGATAATCCCTTGTGCCGTTGCGGGTTGTGAAGCCATACCAATTGCCCTTCCTCGAAGCCTTGATTATTTGCTCGTATGTCATATCGAGCTTTCATTCGATCACTTGATATTCGAATTTTCTCCCGTACAAATTGATGTATTTCATTAAGTTCTTCTTTCATTCGGTCGACGTAATCCTGTCCGCATAGAGCTGCTGATGGAACAGCCCCAAATTTTAAATCTCCTGGTAATCGCAGATTGTTCCCAAATATGGTTTTAGCTGGTGTCACTCCTGTTGTGTCATGTACCGCTGATCGGTAGGCCATCAGGAACATTGGTATATGTCGATCCCAGTTGCGTTGGTTCCTTTCCACAGCTTTTGCTAGATATTCCTCCAATGTACCATTGAATCTTTCCACCATACCGTCCGATTGTGGGTGTAAAGGCGTCGTTCTTGTTTTATTGATTCCAAGCATCTGACATATCTCCTGAAATACCACCGATTCGAAATTCCTTCCTTGATCCGTGTGAATTTCCATAGGTACACCAAATCTGCTAATCCAATTGTTAACCACGGCATCAGCTATTGTTGTTGTCTCCTGATTGGGTATGGGGTACACTTCCGGCCATTTGCTGAAATAATCCATTATTACTAGCACATATTTATTTCCGCTCTCGGTGGTCGGAAATGGCCCCGCCACGTCCATTGCAATTCTCTCAAATGGTGCCCCGACATTATATTGTTTCATGGTTCCACGGCTTTTTCGTGCTGGTCCCTTCACTGCCGCACATTGGTCACATCTTCGACACCATTCTACTACTGACTGTCTACATCCGGACCAGTAGAAACGTTGGCGAATTTTGGCTAATGTTTTATTAATCCCTAAGTGACCTCCACTTGCTCCTCCGTGATACTCCTTGAGGATTTCCGCTATCCGATCTTTTGGCACCACTACCAACAATTGTTTTACTTTACCATCCGTGCTTTCCCACTTTCGTTTTAAACATCCATTTTCTATGTGGAGGCTATCCCATTGAGCCCAATATGCTTTTACAATGGGAGCTTTGTCAGCTATCTCACTCCATGTGGGCCGGTGTGCCTTTTCCTTATGTTTGATGTATGATGAATGATAGGCCAGCATCCCGTAATTGCTCCTTCCTGATCATTTCATCAGTCCATTGCTCCTCAGGTAGCGCTTGCATGAGCCGAATATCGACGATGTTTTCCTTGACCTCCACATGCCCACAATCCTTGCATTCCGCGGGACATGGTCTTCTTAATAACGCGTCGGCATTTTTATGTGCACTTCCCTTCCGATGTTCAATATCGGCTTCTTTTGTCAAGCTCTCACCGCTCCCTTTTAATCTCGAAACTTGGATGGATGTTATGGGGCAATCGATTGTGGGAGTCAGCTTTTGCTCCTTCAAGCTGTCTCTTTTTAACGACTCCAATGTCGTCCGACCCTCCTTTCTGGCCTCTCTCTGCTGTTCGTTTGGTCTACGCTTCATAGGAGATGGCAACCTTGCTCGTTTCTTCTTAATCTCCCAACAGTCCCGTGAGATGTGACCCATTCTATTACATACCCAGCATTTAATCCTGCTACTTCCATATCTGAACCTTGGTGTATCCCGTTTGGTGTCCATTCTGGAATCAATCTCCACTCGGCGAATTTCCATTGCTGGTTTGACGATGGCCTGAACAGTTTCATTTGTTAGCGCACAAGCGATGGTTTCCGTAAAAGTTGCCTTAGGTGACAACATCACCGCTCTGCGCGTCTCAGGATCTCGAATACCGTCAATGAATGCATCTATTTTAATTCGCTCCATGTAATCGGCCGACATATTTGAATGTGCTAAATGTGCGAGCCGCTCAATTGCCGATGAAAATTCCTGTAGCGATTCTCCTCCTCTTTGGTATCGACCCTTCAATTCCATGCGATAGATTTCTCGTTTGTGGTCACTTCCGTATTTTCGATCTAACGCCTTCATAACTCCCATGTAAACGTTCCGTTCCTGCTCGGGAATGATTTGTAATGTTTCTGCCGCTTCGCCTTTAAGAGACACAATTAACGCTGCAACACATTGTTCTTCAGTCCACTGATTTTGCTTAATCGCCGTTTCGAATTGGAACTTAAAAATGCTGATGGATGTTGTTCCATCAAATGTTGGTGGTTTTATCTTAACTGCGTTAACCGTCTGAATCACTTGATGTGTCGTTCCATTCACTTTAACATCTTGGAGCTCCTTTTCGAGACGTTGAACCTCTCCTTTAACATTTTGAATCTCTGCGTATACTTCTGTTTGCAGTTTTTCCACTTTACCGTGTAGTGTAGAAGAAAACTCCAGAAACCTCTCGTCCATTTTCTTTTGGCCATCTTCTATTTGGTTTTTAATGTCCGCTCCTTGTTGCTCCATTTGTACCATCTTCTGTTTAATGTCCGCCCCTTGTTGCTCCACTTGTAACATCTGCTGTTTCATTTGATGTTTAATGTCCGCCCCTTGTAGCTCCAACTGTTGTCCCATCATTTGATTCATAGCAGCCATCAACTGCGATAAATCGAAACTTCCGGATGGGTTTTGTGTTTTTCCGACCATCGTTTGTTCTTCCTTTTCTTTCTTGTCCACACTGATCTCATCCGTGTTGTCCTCCTCGAAATCATACACATCTGGATTTAAACCGTCCTTCTCCATGGCCTCACGTAGTCGCTCCACCAAACTAGCTTTTGTGCCTTCACTAGCCAAACCTCGCTGCTTCAGTTGCTCCTTTAGTTGCGCAAGCTTTAATTCGTAGAGAATCATTTTCCTTATTATTCACAATCCCACCGCTGTCACCAATTGTTACGATTTTGCCTTGTCAATCAAGGTTCGAATCACTGGATTGTGAATAAATACACTGCTTCAAATTTGAACTCACACAATTTATTTACACAACACTATTTATTATACAACACAAAATTCACAATTAATTATTATAATTATAACACACTTTTTAATTATCACTTTAATAATCGCTTTAATAATCACTTTAATAATCTTTCTATTTAACCTTCACTGTTTCACGTTTAAAATAATACTCAGCATTCCACGTCAACGCGCGCCCTTATATACAAAATATTTGTTTCTAGAATAATCCTAAATGCGCAGCAAATATGTTAGTATAGAAATACGCCTAAATGTTGAGTATAAAACATAAATGCAATTGAACAATTAATGAAATTAACTTATTCTATTCTAATCTAGGTGTCACCGTAACAATATGTTGTTTTTAACATGTAAATATTATTGAACGGTAACCACTGTTTTTGTTCGTTTAATATAGTATCTTTTAGGGGCTGTTTTATTTTCCCTCACCTTATGAATGAAAATTTATGAAAATCATTTTTCTATGATAAACACAATTTTCGACAACGTGGCCGCCTTTGGAAAGTTTTAAAGTTAGGCTTAAAATATTTCTGGTTTTCACTAAAAATCGTGTGTTATTTGTGTTTCGTCTTCCAGGCGAAATTTGAAATTTTCTTTTCTCGTTTTTTCGGCTTCTGGACTAGCACTAATTTTTTCACGGGAGCACTAATTAACACAAATTGGGCTTAATCGGTATGGAAAGTTTCATTTTGAAATTCGAGAGATTTTAAGTTAGGGGATTTTGAATGGAAACCAGGATTTTTTGCATTAATTGAGACGTTAAACACAATAGCGCAGAAAGTTTATTTGTCAGCACCAACAAAAAATATTTTTCTCCAATAATCTAAAACCAAGTAAAAGCTCGCAAAAAGCTCAATTTTATCAATTCTCTCGTTCACCTTTTCACAAATTTTCTTTACACATAAAATAAAAACACAACAACAACAAATATACTTAATCTTACTTTAAAATGTTGTTAATTAGTAATTAAGAAAAAGCAAAGAATTTTTTATACATTATTTTTTTTTTTTGTTCTGTACGATTATTTTGTTGTAATATACAAGAAAAACACTTGTTCGGGGGTTTTGTTTCTGTTTTTTAATGGATCGTAATATAACAATATTGTTGCTGTTATTGGCGTGTAAACTTCTTGTAAAATTTCTTGTTTCTTTACGCTCTGCTCTGCAGCTCCATCGTTTTGACCAAAAAGCGAAAAACCAATGCTGATGATGATGATGATGATTTTTATACTTTTTGAGTTAATTTATTTGTTTTAAGTATTCCAAGTTGTTATTGGTATTTTACATTATATACCAAAGGTGATGATTTCTTAAGATTTTTCCCTTTTATAAAATTTTCTTCTTCTTTTCTTTAATACATCACCTAACAACAATTCAAAATGATTATGATAATGATAGTATTTTTACTGTTGTTGTTGTTGTTGTTGCTATTTAGTTTAAAAAAAGTGTAAATGGTTTTGACTGTTTTGTGTTGTTGTATTTTTTCAGTTTGAATTTGCACGATTTTTTCTCTTACTTGAGAATGTCTTAAGAGTTTTATAATACACATCATGTGAAGAACAAATAGCACTAGGTATAGGAATGTATAGTTTTAGGTGGTGGGAAGTGTTAATTGAATAGTTTTTCATGAAGATCATTAGTAAAATTGGAAAATATGATGTGCGAATGTTAATTTTCGTTCTTGTGTGTTAAAAGAAGCAGCAGATTGCTTCTTAGTTTGATATTGAGATAAAGGCAGAATAAAACACGATAATTTAATTTGCACGCTAGGGATTAAAACGAGTGCTAATGAGGTTTGATTCCTGTAACCTCACATATAAATCGTATGTTACAGTTCATTGTAATCAGCTCAAAAATTCAACCATGGTAAATTTAGGTATCGTCAGAATAAAAATCGATATAAACGAACGCAACACAATTACTACCAATCACACATATATATATATATATATATATATATATATATATATATATATATATATATATATATATATATATATATATATATATATATATATATATATATATATATATATATATATATATATATATATATATATATATATATATATATATATATATATGACAGAACTATAACAATGATTCTTTGGGGACTTAATTAAAAATAAAATAAAATTCTTCATGTGGTGCTATTGTGCGGGAACTGCCTGCGATCAAAACCAAACACCAAAAACAGAAAATATTCAACAAATTCAATTCGGGAAAGTGTTAATCAAATATATAATTCGTCCATAACGAAAAAAAATGAATTTTCTAGTCGCGCACATAAATGTTTATATGATTACAAAATTAAATTATTTTTCCGAACATTTTCCTCCAATGCACATACTCAAACGTATACAAGCGAGTATATTGTGTATTTGGATAGCAACACAAAAATACATATAAATTCAATAACCACCAGCAAACAATAATTTGACAGTGATTGAATTTAATCGAATGTAGGTGCGCGGGTACACAAAAAACCTATACATAAATACAACATTGATGATGTGTTCCATTACGTAATCGGATTACATATCGAAATTCGAATTCTATAATTTTCTAATGTGCTTATGTACGTACCTACAACTGGACTACACTACTATGTCCCCGCATATACAATCGGAAAAGCACAACAATAAAAAATAAATTTCCACGATAAATTAAAAATGCGGTTGAAGGGGGTTTTACAGAATTTATCTCGTTGTTGGTCAATTATATATAAGTTCGATATATACGCACAAGTTGGATACTGATGAGTCCTGTATAGAAAAGACTTAAGAATCGTTCACAATTTAAAATCCGATTTTACAAATAAAAAATGTTTGTATTTTGTTTTTATAGGCAGCTTATTATCCTTTTTGCAGGAGGATTTAATAGAATTTAAATTATTATGAATTGAAAGCTGCTTTACGTTTTTTTTAAAAACCATTTTAGATTCCATATGGTTTTTGACAGGCAATTTAATACATATTTTACAAATTTAATGATTTGTAATTTATTGCGTAATTTAATATTCTTAAGCTCAAAATGTTTTTCATAAATTGTCATATCATAAATTTTGAAATAGTTAAGGTCGATGCTAAATTATTAATATTAAACCAAAAAAAAATTAGGGGTACCTAATAGCCTTAACAGATTGCTAGAATGTTAAGGTTTGTAGCATTAGACAATATGGTGGTTTGGTTTGTCATCATTTGAAATCAACTCATTGAAGAAACCAACAACCGTCACTATCGAATGCCGTTTTCAGAACTATTAGAGTTATTCCACTTTATTGCGTTCGTACGAACAGACCAATCTCGAAACTCCAAAACAACTCTAAAAATGCTCATCATGGTTTGTTGTTGATTGCATATGTCAAAACCGGTTCGTATCACCGGATTATGAATGTCGTTATAGAATTTGGTGGTTACAACGCCAATTCTCGTAGTTCACACAATCCCAGAATATTCGTGAAAATATCGGAAATAATCGCTGTATAATTTCCAAATAATTACTAAGTAATTACGCCACTACTATGGAATATTCTCGAAATATTGCTATCAAAATCACACGTTTATTTTATCAACACTAAATCACAACAACAAATAATTTCCACAATCATTTATTAATTCATTTAATACACCATTTACAATTTTTGGATTTTAGGATGCAAAGTGAAATTTTATTATTATTATTATTATTATTATTATTCTCTTTATTTAGAAAAACAGGTTACATACATTAATACAAATCATAAACTATTTCTAATAAAGTTAGAGCTCCTAATAGGTTTTTAGAACCTGTGGGGGAGCAAGAAAGAAAAAAATCATGAAATTTAGGTTGCCAAAAGTGTACAAATAAAAATAATAAATTAAAAACTATCATAAAAGAATAAATAAATAATACATACAATAAAATTAAAATTCCAGCTCATATTTAGTGAATACAATACAAAAAAGAAAAATTAGAAGTAGGTTTCAATGTTGTCTATATTAATCAGCCAATGTCGAATCATTTTATCAAAATAGTGTTTGCGGCCAATCGGAATGAATTTCAACTCTATTGGTAATTTGTGAAACCAATACAATCCCATATAAAAGTAAGACCTTCTGAACCTTTCATTATTACAACGTAAACCGGCAAAGTTGTTCGGATTCCTTAAAGTATACGTGTGATGAATACGACTATGGAAACTGGAACTCCGAACATAAAACATCTTTAATACCTTATAAACATAGAGATATCTTAAAGGTAATAATTTCAAATCTCGAAATAAGGGAATTGTTGGAGTTGTTAAAGGCCGACAATAAATCAATTTAATAATCCGTTTTTGTGAAATGTATAGGTCCTCTATATTGGAAAAATAAATCCCACCCCAGCTTGATATACCATACATAATAATAGATTCAACTAATGCATGATATAGAACTCGCAGTGTTGACGGTGGGCATAATTGCTTCAGATGGTAGAATTTATAAGCCGCAGTAATAACATTTTTTCTGACAATGGTGAGATGAGAATTCCATTTCAACTGCGAATCGATGGTAACTCCTAAGTACTTAAACTCATTTACGAGGGAAATTTCAAAGCACTGTGATGAACATGAGTGTCCCGAGCAAAATGGAACATGATACAAAATTTTAAAATTGGGCGAAGCGGCCTGACCAAAAAACATTACTCTGGATTTATTACTAAGAGCCAGGCGATGGTAGTAAAACCAATTACCAAGATTCACTAAGTCTGTGCAAACTAGGTTGTGTAAATCCGAAGGGTTTGCTGAAGTGTAACTTAATGCTAAATCGTCCGCAAATGCAGTGGTGTACCCCAGAAGATCGATGTCGAATATAGAATTTATGTAGATTAAGAATAGAATAGGTCCTAATACTGATCCCTGCGGAACGCCGCAATTTAAGTAACCAGGTTCACTAAATTTATCATTTATTTTAACAATTTGGCTACGATTGTTGAAATAACTAACAAACCAGTCAAAAACTTTACCTCTGATACCTATATTTCATAATTTGTTTGCAAGAACCTCGTGATCCACCGTGTCAAACGCTTTTGCAATGTCTAAAAATAACGAAGCGGATTTTTGCGAATTGTTAAAAGCCGAGTAAACATAACTGAGGTGATGTAGTAGTGCTTCTTCAGAGGATCTTCCTGCTAAGAAACCAAATTGACTACGGCTAAAAAAATTGATTTTCTCCAGATAACCGAGCAATCTACGTTTTATTATTTTCTCAAATAGTTTGGAGAAGGAACTTAGCAACGAAATAGGTCGATAATTATTTAGTAATAGAACATCACCTTTCTTATGAATTGGAATTACAAGGGCTGATTTGAAAACATCTGGAAATACACCACTTTCTAGGCTGAAATTGAAGAGGTAAGCTAAAACATCTACTAGATACCACACGCAATTTTTTAAGATTAGGTTGTCGATTCCGTCAATTCCACAAGAGTGTTTATTTTTCAAACTACTAATCTCTTTTATAATCTCTCTGGCGCTAATCGAATCAAACACACAAGACATACTTGGTGAAGTGGTCGAGCCTAAAACATATCTGCTATAGCCTGGAGAATTAGGCGAAAAGTTAGTGTTGTTCAAATTATTTGTTATCTCCGATGGAACGTTGAGGAAATAAGTATTGAATTCATTACTTATATATTGATAATTTGAAATAAGAACATCAGATTGGTATTTGTAAATTTTGGTGATTCGGTTTTTGTCTTTATTTGTTCCCAAAACTTCATCAATAGCCTTCCATGTGAGTTTAGCACTCTTTTTAACATACTCAAATTTCTTCTTGTAAAATGAATTTTTGACAAATTTAATTCTAACATTTACTTCCTTGGAGAGTTTCTTGACAAATTTTTCCAAACGTGCATTAGTGGGATTATGGCGTAATTTTCTAGAGAATTTTTTTAATTTATGAATCTTCAAAAGGAGATAAGAATTCATCCACGGTTTCAGTTTTTTTAATGTAGGGGCAGAAGATTCGACCTTAGATTCACGAATGTGCGATTTCAGAATAAATAAGAACCTATCAAAAGCGATATTGCAGTTATTCTCACCATAAACAGTCGCCCAACTTTCAGATTGTAGTCGAGCATTCAGACGGCTATAGTCAACTCTCGAAAAATTAGCAGCTACACTATTTTGAAGCACAGGGATCTGAGATGCAAAAATGTTTAGCTTTATTAAGTTGTGGTCAGATAGATGAATCGGTGTGTTTTCCACAGTAAAATTAAACGAATTTGTTGATTTGATGAACACATGATCGAGACAAGATGAATGTCTAGTAGCTTCATTTAAAAGACTTAGAAATCCGTGGGAGGCTAACATGGTAAGATAACTATAGCATTCATTGATATTAAGTAAATTTATGTTGATGTCTCCCAGAATAACTATGTTATTATTATTAATTGATAGAAGTAACTCCTCAATATCAACACAAAACGCGTTTACCGGTTTATTACAAAATCTATAAATGCAGATAAAGGTCCAATCATGACGCCCCAAGGTAACATTTAAAATTAAAACATCAGCTGTGGTCCAGTTGTAACAATGAAAAGAAGATACAGTTAAATTTTGATTGATAAACACACCAACACCACCAGATCTATAATCATCATTACAGCAAGCAATGAAATTATAATTTGGCAGTCTGTAATATGAAGATTCGTGTGAGTAAATCCAGATTTCCGAAACAAATATTAATAGTGGTTGCACTTTTAAACTAGATAAATAAGCATTGAAAATGTCGAAGTTTGCTCTCAAACTTTGAATGTTTTGGTGAATTACACTACTCATAATATAAGACTAACAATTCAATATGCATACAACAAATACCGAAAAACAAATTTTGAAGAGTGAGAGCAAAGTACAACATTTTCAATACAGCCAGATAAAACACAACAACGAATAATCTATACCAAGTAAATTTCAAAATATTCCGACTAATTATAAATAAATTTGAAAATGTTAAAAAAATAAGTTTTAAGTTTTTTGAGTAAATCACTATAAAATAACTCAAACAGTGTTTAAACATCATCCAAATCATAACAAACACTACCACCATAAAAACAATAATTACCGGAATCAAAACAGCTGACTGATTAATATAAACAAATATTATTTTTGACAACAAAATGTATAAAGAGTTAAGCTGGAATATGGAAAAAATATATAAAAAACAAATATGAGCTAATAAAGGTAAGATAAAAAAACTACTTAACGTTACATTATTTAATTCTAGATACCGAAGCAGCAACCGCTTTATCCAATTGCTAGTGTATGATGTTCTGGATACGAAAAATATCGTTCATGGATTGAATACGATAGACGTCAGAATCAGCCGATTTCTTTAGGTAAATTTGTCCGGCTTTGCACCATAAATATTTAAAGTTTGATGACAGTTTTATGTTTTTAGCCTCATGATACAGCTGTGATTGGAATTTCGTAAGGCGGTGCATTATATGGATTTGATGCTCCCGGTGGTTTTGTGGCAAGATGATATCCAGATCTGTAGTGCAAAGTGTTTCAATTTTGCGCATTTGCGTTAAAACTTTTTGTTGTAGATCGATGGATTTTAGTTTTATAATAAAGAAGTTGTGTCGAGTTACATAATTGTTGGTTTTATTCAGTGCGGTTTTGCTAACGTTTCTACGAATGGGTTCGATCGATAAAATATCATCCGGTTGAATGGAATTTTCGACTTTATTAATTGTGTTGAAAATCATTCCACTAATGTCAACATGTTCCATCGGCAAGCCACTGATTGTAATGCTTGAAGCGTTTAGCATTTGAGCTGGTTTGTCATAATCAGCCTCCATTTGATATAATTTTGCAGAGTGGATACTAAACTGGTCTTCTAGATGTTTAAGTTTCGAAGTGAGAGCATCGTTCGCAGCTTGGAGAGTATGTACTGCGTCTTTAACTTTGTCCAGAGCAGATAGTTTCTTTTCCATTCGTTTTAATTGAATCATAATATCGGCTAGACTCACGTTCACATCACATTCAGAGTCCGAGATTTCGTTGTCAATCACAGATTGACTGGATTGTAGACGACAGCTTTCACATAACCAATTGACAGTACGATTATTAATATCACTTAACAATTCCTGTGAGATACAAGCGCACTTAACATGGTAGAAATTTTCACAAGGACCGCTACATTTAATACCAGGAACTCGTCCTTTTTTTCATAAATTTCATCAACAGATTACGATCTGTCGTGAAATATAACACATCTATGACCTCCTGTCAGAGAGCAAAACTCATGGACCGACCCATCTTCCATGTAAGTATAGGCTGGCATGGAGCTTGCAATGTGCAGATGGTCTTAAAATCGGTCCTATAGCCGTAGGTTCTCGAATTGGCTGAAACTGGCGAAAAAGTAAGAACGAAATAAACAAACCGCGAAAGAGCAAGGATTGCCTTAAACAGGCCGCAGAACAGATTGTAGGAATAACAAACAAAAAAAAATAGGCGAGACCGTAACAATATTATTGAAAACTTATCGTTTAAATTTATGTATATTCCATGGTAAATTCAAAAGGAGTTGCACGATTGAAAATTGGCAATATAAAAATCCAGACAACAGATGGAATACTGTTAAAGTTAGCCAACTCGCTCCAGCCAACAATGTCGACATTGCAAATTCGACTGTAACAACTAAAATGTACCTTGTTAAAGTTAGCCGAAAGTTGCCACTCGAAAATAAAAGTAATGATAATGCAGATTGTGTCTTTGGTTTGATAGCCGAACATAAAAATTTAACAACGTTGATCAATATATATTCAGACGAAAGTTACCAGATACTGTTAAAGTAAGCCAAAAGTGTCCAGCCAAAAGATAATGCAGATAGTGTCTTGAATACAGCAAAATTCAGTCATGCACTGGAATTTATGATTGGGTTATATCATTCGGGTGAAGGGGAAATTATTTCAGTTTATTTAAAGATCGATAGGAGCGAGAGTATAAAGAGAGTTTAACTTTCGGCTGAAATAGTCCAGACACTATCTGCATTATCTTTCGGCTGGCAACTTTCGGTTGACTTTAACAAGGTAGTTACTTTAGTAACTTTAACCAGCCGATATTTAAGAAAAATAATTTTTTCCTTCATTTTATTTACTTCTTTAAGTTGATATTAAAATGAAAGTTTTAGTTTATGATATGTTATGTCTACTCCAGACTAATTGTGAAAAAGTTTTGATGGGGATACGGAGGTGCAATTTGACAAGATTTCCAATACTGTTAAAGTTAGCCGACTCGCTCCAGCCGAAAAATATCGATAATGCAGAATCGGCTGTAACAACTAAAACGTATCAGCCGAAAAATGTCAATAAAGCAGATTATGTTGTATTAGAATCAAAAACAGGTTGTATTATTCGCCAGTAAAGGTCGGTAATGCAGATTCGTAATTTTGGTGTTAAACAGTAATTACTTTTTAAATCAAAAATGTTTATTTCGGTTCATCAACGTAAACTATTCTAAATTAAATATTTTTATTAAGTGCATTAAAACTATAATTAAAAAAATATTTTAATAAGGAGAAAACTCAATGGCATATACCAAGCAAAACTTCAAAAATTTCAGGACAATTTTCATGTGAAAAGTCAGAAAATTTCCATAAATAAATCGCACACACAAAATTTGAAAATTTCTAAAAAATGACCGTTTAAAGTGTCATGGCTGGAAATAGATTCAAATAAAAGGTCTTATTGATGCTCACATCTGGAAAAAAATTCAGGTCGATTTCTATGTTGGAAGTCCGGGAAAACTCGATTGAATATATCGCATTAGAAATTATCAAATTTTGTGTGTGCGATATATTCAATCGAGTTTTCCCGGACTTCCAAAATAGAAATCGACCTGAAATTTTTTCCAGGCATGAGCATCAGTAAGACCTTTCATTTGAATCTATTTCCAGCCATGACACTTTAAACGGTCATTTTTTTTAAATTTTCAAATTTTGTGTGTGCGATATATTCAATCAAGTTTTCCCGGACTTCCAACATAGAAATCGACCTGAAATGTTTTCCAAGTGTGAGCATCAAAAAAACCTTTCATTTGAATCTACTTCCAGCCATGGCACTTCAAACGGTCAATTTTTAGAAGTTTTCAAATTTTGTGTGTGCGATATATTCAATCGAGTTTTTCCGGACTCCCAACATAGAAATTGACCTTTTAAATGGTAATTATTAGATGACGTGCCATCTTAAAAATTCTCCTAACTATAATTACATTTCACATTTTAACTCCAAACATGTAATACAGCACTTAGAGAAATTAGGTTTTGTATATTAATTTTTATTGTTTCGAATGAAAATTTGTTATTTTAAATTGTTTAGTTGGTTTTTAGGAAGAACAAAATAAAAATTTGCAATAAAAATATTTACATTTCGATACTGGTAATTAGCCGACATTTTCCAGCCGACTGATAATGCAGATAGTGTCTTGAATACAGCAAAAATCAGTCATAAACTCGAAATTAGGATTTAGGAAAATTATTTCAGTTTATAGGAATTTAAAAATCGATGGGAGCGAGAGTATAAAGAGAGTTTAACTTCCGGCTGAAATAGTCAAGACACAATCTGCATTATTTCTCGTCTGGAAACTATCGGCTAACTTTAACAAGGTTACATTTAGGCATAAAATTCGCATCTGCATTATCGATATTTTTCGGCTGGGATGTTACCGACAAAAACCAGCCATCATTTTCGTTTGATAGTTTGAATCTGCATAATCGACATTTTTTCGGCTGAGTCGGCTAACTTTAATAGGGTAGATTTCCATAGTTCAATTTCTGAAAAATTCATTGAATGTCCTGGCGCTCAATATGTCTCCACAGTAATGCCGAAGTTGACTAACATGATGGCTTATCTAGTGACCATAGTGGCATCAATGACAAGGCATGCTAATCTAGAACGACAGGAAATTCAATGCATTTTCGTTATATTGAATTAGCGAAATTTTGATAAATTACACCCCTGTATCCCCTTCAGAACTTTTTCATAATTAGGCCGAAATTGACCAACATGATGGCTTATCAAATGGCCATAGTGGCATCCGCACCATACTCTATGTTCATTTGAAGCAAGGTTAACAATATTGCTTTTCAAATTATGATTGATTGATTTAAACATTTGTATTTCTCAAGTTTAAATAGAATTAGGTTTTACAGCAACCTTCGCATACTAAAACAATAAAATTCGTTTCTGTTGATGTGTTATTGAAATACTTGTTCAACTGATAACTTTCGGCTGAAGAATGTTGATCAACGGTGACGTATTTATCTACTTTCGGCTGAGAAAGCGAAGACACTATCTGCATTATCGATTTTTTGATTTTTCCGCTGGTATCTTTCGGCTAACTTTAATAGTATGATGGATAAATAGTTAATATCATTTTTTTGTCTTGAGCCCGAAAAATTTTTCTGTTTCTATATTATCATGAAAATGCAACATTTTTATAACGCTCAGCCCCGAAAAAGTTTGTGTCGTGATAGTTTTAGATGTCATGACAGTAAATATTTTCTGGGCTGAGAGTAAAAATTTGGCATATTTTTCGGGGCTGATAGTCAAAAATGTCATGATATGTAGAGATTTTTTGTGCTGAGAGTAAAAAAATGTCATGATAGCAGTAATTAGTGTTGCCATCGCATTTTTCGGTGATGGAATTTGGGCTATCTCCACATACATCCAGACGGAAGAACAAAAAATACTGTGATTGATCGGAATCTACGACCAGGGGCCGTATTCTTGAAATCGGTCGAAATTTCACTAATCGGAATGCAATTTACTTTGGAATTTTCTATATTATTCGAATTTTTCGCCGGCTACTTTAATATTTTTTTCAAATTTGCTTTCAAGCTTACTAATAATATCTGTCTCCCTACTAAGGGAATAATTTCGAATCGATTAACACGGTCGGAATGATTCACTTACTAGGGGGGAAAAATTATGTTTCTTAATTTAAAAAAGAAAAGAAATTTAAAATAATGATTAAAGTAGCCGGCGAAAAATTCGAATAATATAGAAAATTTTAAAGCAAATTGTATTCCGGTTGAGGATATTTCCACTGATTTCAAGAATATGGCCCCAGGCAATTTAGCGAGAATATTAAATATTCTATTTCTTCTAAAAGTCTTGTAGCATAACTTGAATCATTTTAAATATAGACAGCTTATTAATACTGAGATCGAGTAGTGAAGCTTCAGGAAAGACTAAATGTGAGCTTTATGGATCAGGTGTTATAAAGCAGTAACATCTGTTGGGTTATTAGGATGTGAGGTTAACAGCCTTGAATTCAGGCATGCTTCGACTTGGCATATTACCATTGAATTTTGAACCATTTGATTTGGTGATTCGTATACAAAATGCCCCTTTGCATCATTCTGAAAACTCTGTGATTGAAATAAAGTTCGCAGTTTTTTTAATTCAGAATGAGCACCAATGAAATTTGTGGCATTGTCAGAATAAATTTTTAAACAATATCCATTCAATAAATCTACGAAGGCATAGGCCAGAAATTCATCTCAACTACTGAAAATGTCCTTGATTGCGTAACACGATCAGAAGGTAAATCACCCATTATTTGTTATGACAATTTCTGTTTATTCCTGAAACCGTCTACTCAAATTTCTACCTGTGCTATTATCCAATATTGGGATCTTAAATTATGGAGAAGAGTTTGGGATCCACAATGTAACAGTCGGTCATGCTGCTCCGATCAACTAATAATGTCGAAAATATAAACAGTGACGAAATAAGCCTTCTAAGACGAGTGCACTTCAACCATTCATATGGCATCGCTCTATTCCGTTAGTGCTAAGAAGCGCAAGACCAGTTGTATTATCACACTTTTGGTACTATCGAAAGTTACGTCATCGAAATGTACGGTACTTATTCGTGATGAAGAAGAAAATTTAGTGGCTTTTCATTTTTAATCATATGCGTTATATTTCAATTAAGATTTCTATTTTGACCTGCTCGAATAAAAAATTAGGCCTTTTCACTGTTGTTAGCCAGTCTATTTTATCAGTGAAAAAGGTTGAAACCGTGTGTGGTGCATTTCGGCACCGGTAAAATGTATTGTAAAAGAGCTTACTTTTGTAAAGCAAAGTTCTTGCATTTCAACAAGGTGTAATTGTTGAAATGCAAGAACTTTGCTTTACAAAAGTTATAATTACATGAAGAAACTTGTTCGAGATAGCCTGGTGGTCGCTGAAAACAGGTTTAATTGCGTTGAAGAGTTTACGTATCTCGGGTTAATCAAGAATCCAAGTCGAGATATTGAGGTCGAAACATTTATCACAATCGTGCAACCTCTCACTTTATAAAATACTAATCGGGCTCGTGCTTTCTTCCGGAAGCGATTATATCCTTCGACTGCAGGATAAGTCATAAGACATTTCCGTTGAAATGTTTAGAGTAATATTTGAGTGGGAGGTCACCTAATCGAAATTCATCTCAAGAAAGTTGCTGACATTCAATATAAAACTCACATGGATTTTGAAATAAACTAGCAGAGAGTGACGGCGGGGGCCACGTCCGATTAGTCCCATTACTTAAAAAAGCTCACTAAAACATTTTCGTTTCTTCAACTTAATAGAGATTTTGACCTCCAATCAAGCCCTGCAGTAAGATTTTTGCCAATTCTCAATATCTCTCAACATTGAACTATGGTATTCCTTGCCTTGAGTGTCTTCCTAGAAGAACTTCCGATTTCTTTATGTATTAACTTTTCGATGCATTGCTGTATCACATGCATTTGAACTAGCAATAATAATTTAAGGAACCTTGTTTTCAACCACCATCAAGCCGCACATGTTTCTAAAATGTACAACAAAATACCCAACTTTATTAAAAAGTGTTGACCTCCAACTAGCATTTCTGGTGTATGGACGGAGTAGAGGAGACGTGGTGTATTGAGGTAGGTGCGTGCTAGATGAGGTTCATGGAGTGGATGGATTAGTAGGAGTAGATAGAGTAGATAATCTTAATAGATCTGATATAAGCTAGATAGGGTAGATAGATTATAGATGGACTAGAGACTTAATAAACTAGATAGCCTAGATAGACTAAATAGTCTAGACAGAATGAATAGACTAGATACACAAGATAGACTAGATAAACTAGCTAAACTAGATATTTATAGACTAGGTAGGTAGTCCACCAGAACTGGATGGAGTGGATTGAGTAGATGGAGTGGATGAAGCGGATGGATTGAATGGACTGGGTGCACTAGATGGACTGGTTGGTCTTTATTGGCCAGATTGTCTAAATGTACTAGTTGGAGTAGATGGTCCAGATGCACTGGATGGACTGGATGGACTGGATGGACTGGATGGATTGAATGTACTGGATGATGGAGTAGCAGTAGTAGCTGTAGATGGTCTAGTAAGAGTAGATAGACTAGATAGTCTAAATATACTGATATATTAGATAAACTCGATAGGTTAGAGAGACTAGTTAGGTTAGATAAACTGTAACAGTAGCCTGTTACAAGTTACCGCGTAATAAAAAAAAAATCACGAGCATCACACCCAAATTTTTCGTGCGTAGGTAAACACTTTTGTGAGATACTGTATATCAAGATAACAACGACGCACAACTCTAAAATGAGACATCTAGATTTGAATAGATAAAATTGATGCAAAAAGAAATTTTGCGTTTATCATCGACAATAACTGAAAAGTAATTAAAATCTTCAATATAATCATTAGTTGTGTAACCACAGTATAGTAAAGTATACTCAACCCATCATTGAATGTGCATAGTGTATTTATGCACAAAAGTGAAATAGATATTATTGTATAATTTCTATAAACCTAGCGAGTAGTAACGTCGCTTTAATAAACGGGCTAAAATAAAGTTGTGGTACTTAATCAGATTTGGTGTATAGCTGTTTCGAGTGTTTATGTACAGCTGGATTAAAATTGAAGATTTTCATTAATTTCCTTCGCTTACCAAGAAACGGATCAAAGATTCTAAAACTAAAATCGAGACACACCCTAAAATTATCCGTTTTCTTGGTAAGCTTGTTATTTTTATTATTTAGTATTTATCATTTACAATTATTATAAGTACCAATCGAGTACCAATACAATCACGGTTAGCCGTCAAGTACGGGTACAGCAAAAGTGACCTCGGACGCGTAAAAATTACATGTGCAACCATAACGGGTGGTTACATAAAATATGACAAAGTGTGATGTTTTCAAGAACCGTTTAATAAAACTGATTAGACAAAAAATGTTCTAATTATCATTAATCATATTACAAGTATTGCATGAATATTTATTTTAAGTTATAAGCATATCAAATTTTTGTTATTTATTATTGTTATTGTTATTGTTATTATTAAGGGCGTTTGCTAATTTAATGAAAATATAAAACTTAAATTCAAAGTTAACCCTATATGAACCATGGTTCGAAGTATGCGCGGGTGGTTTTAAAACAAAATATTATTTATTTATTTATTACTATATTAATTATTTATTGAATTTATTTATATATTTACATATTTACATTTTGTATATTAAACACATTTATTACATTATATATTATATATTATATTTACATATACACTAAATTATTATGGACTAACACTATTGTCATAATTTATTAACATAAACAAGAACGTTTATTCATATTATATTTATTTTATATACATGGCTTGGAACAAATACTACTTATATTAAAGTTATTTATTTATTAAAGAAAAGCGATTTTTACAACTAATTCAATTACCCAATTTAGTTATTTTGCTAATTTGTTCGAATCATTTCTGGGTTCTCTAAACTGAGTTGTACTTAAAGTGTATAGTGTTTTTCCTCAAGGGTGTAATTATTTGAGTGTGATGTTGGTTAATAGTTTTCTCGTTAAATAAAGTAAAGTTAAATATGTGGAGTTAAAGCTAAAATAAAATGGTGAAGTAAGTGCAACCACACTCTAACGAAGGGGGTTTTCTAACAGGGAAACCAAATGTTAAGGAAGGTGTGGGTTAAGAACGGGATCACAAGAACAAGGATCTCAAACTAGTTACATTAAAATATGATAGTGTAGTGTTAAAGTAATGAATGCCAATATAGTGTTATAAGTCAAGCAGCATAACTAGCTCTTGGTAAATGGTGGAAAAAACTCACCCCGTACGACTGCCACCTAGCCGGCAATATGCTGCACCACCAGAAACTATACCAAGAGTCTGTTAACGGTTAAAACGCGTGATTTTTTTTTGTTTGCACAGGAGTACGACGAACCGTTACAAAACTAGAGAGACTTGATTGTACTTTCGCATATGATTTAAGTTTTGTTTTACAAGAAATGTGCTTATGTCTCGAATACACTATTCTTGATTTCAAAAGCAAAAACTGAAACCTCTACCGGACTTGTGATAAAAATTGTCTTGTAAAATCAAAAATCATTAATTCTGCTTAAATTTAAAAAAACCAACAAGATCAACTCTTGTTAATAAATTTAATCTTTAATGTAAAAATTGAAAGAGCTCGTACAGAAGCTGCCACTTTTGGTACACAGATGTTCACCACATTTCGCATGAATCTCCCAATTTACGGACAAATCTTTAATGTGAAGTTTTATTTCGAATTTTGATGATATAACGTTGTTTTATCAAAATTTGTCATTTCCGGTAAAATATAAAATAAATTATTATAATTATATTTAAATTTAACATAAGATCTGAACTAAATTTTCTATGAAATTTTATTTACAGTCTTGTTTGCTATATAGTTTTTAAAATATTTGCAGAAAACGAAAAAACCACTATGGAAGCTGCCACTTCCAGTAGACTGATCTCGGTCAAAAATCACTAAGATCTTCCAATTTGTGGAAAAAGCTTAATTTGAAGTATCACGATCAGCCGTTTTGTATGGAATGCACGAGGATCAAATTTTTACTGAAAGACGGTTTATTGACAAAAATCGTCATTTCCACTTAAATTTTGAAAAACTGATCTGGGCCGGTATTGCTGAAAAATTAATTTAGAATCTGTTCGATACAGTGTTCGATCAATGCGATACAGTTTTTCTTGTAAATAACATACTTTTCAAAATACATGCAGAAGACGTAAAAGCTCTTATTAAAGCTGTCACTTCTATGTGGAAAAACGAAAAGGTTCCTCTGGAAGCTGTCACTTCCGGTGAACTAATTATGGCCAAAAATCATCCGCCCACACATAAACACACACACAGAAATTTTTAACAACTTCTTTTTTCGCCGAATCTGCAAAAATCCCGAGTTCAAAATTTTTCATGATCACTATTCACTATAATTTTTTTTAATACGTAAAAGAAAGTAAATTGGTGCATAGACTGTAATGTGATAATTGTGGATCCATGAGTTTTGTTTGCGGTGGCTTTATGTATTATAATGTAATGAGCAACAGCTGTGCAACTTCGAAACCAAAATAACTTTTAAGTAAATTTCCAAATGACGTGAGAAAGGAAAATAATATTATAATGGATTACATCCCCAGCCTGAAATGGTTTTATCCCGAATGTTTAGATAGGTTAAACGACCAGCCAAGTTTTAATAGTGCTCGTAAAAGAATTGAAAAGTTATAAGAACGATTGAGAAATGCAATTTTCTAACTAAAGCTATAACCAGAATCCAAGATGTAAATATAACTCAACCGACATTGTCATTGGCTACTCAAATTTAGGTCGTTCCAGAAATGCACGGCGAGCAGAGTTTCAGGAGATACATTTATCTAGCCTACTCACTTACCAGCATCATATAGAACAGTGGAAGTTCATGAGATAAAAACTTAAATTGAAGTGTCAGATGAAATACAGCCTCACAACGAGGTTAAGGCTAGATCTAGCTCATACGATGGCTTTTTCGTGAGCAGATTGCTGGATCGGCCACTAAACATGAATTTACAAATTTTGTTAATTTAAAAATGCAACTGGATAAAGCTGTTTGCGAAAAATTCTTACCAAATCGGCAAACGGGAATATAAGAAATTCCAATGGAAACCTCAACAACAAAATTTTCTACTTTTAAGTCATTCCAAATACTTTCTGTAACTGCTAATTCTAAATATCTATCTTCTACAGCAAATCCCGTTCTCCAATTCTGTCATTCCCAATTCAGGAAAAAACCGTACATGGATTTTTTTTTTATTACCAAAATGTTAATCGAATGTCATAAACGACGTCAAATGACAAATAAAACTGGAAAGGAAAAATTGTATTGCTCAATTCTTAAGGCTTTTGAGAAGCACGTTCGCTTTCAAAAATTTTTAAGTTACTGCGGAATATTATCATTGTGTTCAATACCAAAGCTCTTTGAAATGTTCATCCGCAAATATCTAAAAACAGTACATAGTACCAAACTACATTTCAGTATGGGTTTCTTCTACCCGACAGATCGACTACAACAGGTTTGGTTTATGGTTTACAAGAAAACTCTGCAAACCGACGATGAATCTATGCAAATAAACACAATCTACACTGACTTCAGCAAAGATTTTGATTAAAGCTACCACCTTCAAGCATTTCAAAGCTTGTCGAAGTTTGATTTAGCTTCAACAGAGCATTTGTAATGTGGGGCAATATATCGAAATAGACGGTGTTAAATCATTACCGATGGTTAATGGATATGCCTTAAGGTGTACTGGGCTAGATAGACTTAATAGAATAGATAGATTAGACAGACTAGATTTTAACCGGCCACACATATCCTGGAGTTAGACTAGATAGACTAGATAGGCTAGATAAACTAGCTAGACTGAATGGAATAGGTAAACTAGATAGACTAGGTAGACTCGATAGGCTAGATAGATTATTTGGACTAGAAGTAGAATAGATAGAGTGGATGAAATGCGGACTGGGTGGATCGGGTTTGATTAATTTGGTTACACAGAGGTTCTTGTCGTTGTTTTGCTTTGGGCTGGATAAAATACATGGATGATAAGGACAAATTAGACTGAATGGATTTTATTCTGCTGATTTTATACTTCTATTTCCTCCTGCCGCACAATAACTGAATACCGTTTTCAAATTATTATTGATTATGATAAAAAATCAGTTGGATGGATATGTCTTTCTGAACTGTTTATTTGCCGTTATTTGCTTGTTCAAAATAAAGTATTTTAACGCAGTCACGAATGGTGAATTGAATAAGAAATTTTTTAGAATATGGTGCCCTAATATAAAAAATAAAATTATTCAGATTTATATCCGGGTATTCGATTAGAACAAAATTTAATCAAAATATGTGTATAAACTATTGAAGTTGTCCCACCGCTTGTGACCATATGCAAAAAAAAAAATATTAATTCGTCCTTCCGAAAAGTTTATTGATGTGGATATCCTTAAATAACACGATGTTGCTGTTAGTTTCCATTTAAGGTAAAATATAAAATATGCAGTAACTGGACACAACATTTCTAAAGAGCGCCAAATAAAAAAGGAAGAACCATTTTTGATGAAATTCAAAATGAAAAAAAAAATCACACACATCCTTTTTAGTGTGCAGAGTGTTGAGTAACAAAAATTGAATAATTTCCATACATTCCAGATTGATGGTTTGAACAATTTTTTTTTGTGCTACTCCATAAAAATAAAAATCATGTCCAACCATCTGGTGTCGTTTTATGATGATTTTTTGATGGGGGCTTCACCATAAATATTATTCATGCCATGTTCGTTATCTATGTATAGTAACGAACGGTATTTTACTTGTAAATTCAGGTAACACTACTTTTAGGGAAGCGATTATATACATTCGCTTTGATACGAATCGATTATGAAAATTCCACAGAATTTTTCACCTGCAAAATTTTTCCAATGAAGCACGCGTAACGTAAATCGATTAGCCAACAGCAATCTATATAATTAAATTACCAAAACGAACATTTTTATTTTGCGTATATCCATCGACGTCATCATCGTTTCCAGATCATATTTAAATTTTTGGAAGAAAATGCAAACAAACGCAATTGCGAACTAAATTTTCGAATGTACTGTAATATGTTTGCATGTGCGGTTTTGTGTAAACTATCACCTGCTTTAATCTTCTAAACCTCATTTCCGCTTCTCTTATCTCAATCGAAATTTATTTATTTGCAGTTTCGTGTTGCGGTTAAGAAGTATATGACCAGTGTTATATATATGAAAGCGTTACGCGCGATCATGTGAAAAATTATATCTCTATTGTTGTTGGTTTATATTTGATTTTGAATACTTCTTCGTCGTGTGCTTATTTTCTCAAGATTTGACGAAATAAATAACAAAAATCGTCTTCCCACAAAGCAATATTTTTATGGTTTTGTCTCGAAACTAGTGGAGCATATTATTCAATCATGTTGAAGTAAAAAATTCGTGTGACAATCAACAGGGCGAATATCGTAATATACAAGCGGAACCCGGCGGATGGCACCTTCTCAAAATAAAAGATTTAATATAATATTCCATTCTTTTATGATTCGGGGCGGGAAACCCACCACCTAAAATAATTTATTCAGACTTCCTTCCACGAAATAAAAAATGTAAAAATTTTACCTCTGTATGGTGTGGTACCGGTTTGTAATATTCCCAAAAAAAACTGTCGTTTTGTTTAGAAGAACGTTACCCACTACAGTAGTTGCGGAATATGAAATAAGAGTCCTCTTCGGTTAGCGATAAACTCATGCGATAATAGTGTAACGATAAAATAAAATTTAAACAATAGAGACGGCGGGAAAATCATGGAAAATAACGAAAATTTATCGCTTTTCGGTGTCCTCCTGTTACACGGGATATTTATTGTGTTTATTATTTTCCTTTTTTAAAGATGATTTTATTCTTCCTGGTTTTATGTTCCTGATTCTACTGTACTCTATGTATACGGTATATTTATGCTCATTGAAAACGATTTTGGTTTGGAGATTAGGAAGTCTGTCTTACAGAAATTTTAATTTATAGCGATTTTTTTTTGTTTTACGATATTTTTTTATCTACATAATTGTGGGTGGGTAGATGTGTATATGGGTAGGTTTGATGAAATTTTCAAGATAAAATTTTAAAGTTCAATTAAAGCTTTTCTAGCGAATTAAAAAACATTTTTACGATTTTTAAAGCTTTTGAAATTTTAAACGGCTTATTTTGATTCATAGTTTTGTTTTCAACTCACGAAATGTACATGCCAACTATAACGGCGATCCTAGGTACTTTACCATAATCCTGAAATATCATAAATCAAATAAAAAATTATATCTAAATGCGAATAATATTTCAGCATCATGTGGGCCCTGGGTCTGCCTGTCACAGAAACGACTAGGGCGAACCGCAGCAAAGTCATTTTCTAACTAATTAAATATGTTAAAATGTTTGTCTCAATTAAATTCATACTCTAGATTAGATTTTGTTGAGGTAAATGATACTAATAAATAAATCAATCATAATAGACAGTTTAGGTTATTTAATTCACATCTACGGCTCATCTCATCATATGCTTGTTACCTTATTTTGCCCTATCTTCCCACCCAATACCATCTAATCGAGAGACTTAAGGTTCGTAATGGCTCGACAGCATTATCAAACATATGATGGTCTAACTGCAAGCAGGGTTGATTTATATCTAACCTTCACACAACTTCACTAAAACATAAACTGAATTCAACCAGAAAGATCGTCAAAAAACAACATTCCATAGCAAAAAGTCTTTGGATCGTAAACATATTTGATTGCATTGAGTTTATCCTCAAAGCGTAAGTAATTAAATAGACCCGTTGACCAAGAATGTTACAATCAAACACTTCCCTGACCTTCCGGTATGTTTAAAAAATGTACTAACTAATAATAATAAAAATAAATTGTTTAAAGTCAGGACTTTCGACAAAATTTCAATTTATAGAATTGTTTGAAGTACGGAACGAATTTAATTTTGGAACATAAAACATTCTAGAAATATCTCGAGCCTAGAATGCTTAGAAGTCATTTAATTAATTTTAAATCCTTGTTTCTTTTATTATAATAGCCCACCTAAACCGAATGTTCCGCCGAAATTCTTTGGCCGGAACTTGAGGAACGAACAACACTATAATTTTAACAGAGTGAGATGCCTTGGTGCGTGCATCCATTCGAATGTAAAACGGGGCAAAGCCCTGGTTTCGAATCCGGATGCGGGCACCAAGGGACCACAAACAACACGCCGACACGGAAAGAAAAGTCCCTCCTCACCATACCAACCGAGAATAATTAGTATTTCATTTTTTTTGTATTTATCCACGTCGGGGAAACGAAAACTCACACACCAAAAAAGAAAGACCAGCCAGAAAATAAATTCAACCAAAATAAAAATACCCGCAATAAAATTTCTGGAGCGAGACCAATGTGCACCGAGCGCGCGACAGACCACCGCTGTGCGGCACTCAATTACAACAATTTGAAAATTTAAAATAATGTTACGGTGACACCTAGATTAGAATAGAATAAGTTAATTTCATTAATTGTTCAATTGCATTTATGATTTGGTTCAACATTTAGGCGTCATTTCTATACTAACATATTTGCTCGATGCGCATTTAGGATTATTCTAGAAACAAATATTTTGGTATATAAAGGCGTACATTAACGTGGAATGCTGAGTCTTATTTTAAACGTGATACAGTGAAGGTTAAATAGAAAGAATATTAAAGTGATTATTAAAGCGATTATTAAAGTGATAATTAAAAAGTGTGTTATAATTGTAATAATTAATTGTTAATTTTGTGTTGTATAATAAATTGTGTTGTGTAAATAAATTTGTGTGAGTTCAAATTTGAAGCAGTTGTGTTTATTCACAATCCAGTGATTCAAACCTTGATTGACAAGGCAAAATCGTAACAATTTATAAGAAATGAGGGGATCGGCTCAAAATCCCGAATCACAAAATCCCGAATTAGCAAAATCCCGACAAAAAAAAAATCCCGATTTTCAAAATCCCGAATTTATCAATCCCGACTCTCAAAATCCCGACTTTAATAATCCCGACTTTCAAAATCCCGACTTTCCAAATCCCGACTTTCAAAATCCCGATTTTCAAAATCCCGATTTTCAAAATCCCGACTTTGTTGAAATTTTAAAAATCCCGAAAAAATTCAGGATTTTTTTAAAAATATTAAATATTAAATTTTGTTTTTTGGTGTCATTAATAGATTCTATATAATCCGCTCATACGTGCGCCACGCAGTGCGACATGCTTGCTGATCCCGGCTCCTACGTCCCCCGAAGTTAATTTCTAAAGCCCCTCGGAGGGGCCCCTAAGCGGGGGGGAGCGCAGCGACCTCCCGCGTGCCCGTTAGAGTTATCAAAGCCGTTAGCCTCTACAATTCCGGCTTTTAAAAATCGGGATTTTGAAAGTCGGGATTTTGAAAATCGGGATTTTGAGAGTCGGGATTGTTAAATTCGGGATTTTGAGCATCGGGATTTTGAAAATCGGGATTTTGATTTCGAGATTTTGATTTCGGGATTTTGAAATTCGGGAAATCGAGCCCAACCCAGAAATGAGAGAAAAAAACAAAATCAAACATAAAAATCAAAAAAAAATCGTATTAATTAACTTTTTTTTTCAATAAAAAATTTCTGTTGCGGCCTTGGGCGGCCGTCATGCCATAGGTGCCCCCACCCGGAGCGTTGCGGCTTGATTTTCCGTACTCCACTGATGCAGCCTTGGTGCCATCGTTGGGCGACTTCCCGCCTTCGTGCTCGAGCGCTTGCCTGGTTGGGAACTTAAACAAATGTGGGGCGTCCTTTCGCCTTGTCCTTAAAAATGTTGCGGCCCACCCGCCGATAAACGTATTGGCCTTGACTGGCCACCAAAATAGGCCAGTAGAAATACTGTTGCCGTAAATACCGTTACCGTTGAAAAAAACTAAGCACAAACTTAAAGTAACCACCAAACATATAACCACGTTGTTGGACCCCGGTACAAAGACGTGGCCCCTTCTCAAGGGTTTTGGCACTACACGAAGATGTATTATTTCGATGTACCACGTAAACAACCACAGGCCCTAGGTAGGTATTTTAGTAGGTGTTTCACACAGTATATAATTTTTATTTGCTTAATATCCACGCGAATCTAAAATAGGCCTGGTATATACATAGATATGCATACCAGAAAAACCTCACAACAAGTTTTCCAATTCAATAAAATACTGATATCCGTAATATTAAGTAATAAATATATACTGTTTATTTAAATTTTAATAAAAATGTATTTTCTTGACATGTTTGGTTTTTATTTACGCTCTCTGATTCAATTTTCTCTTAACGTCGCGCCATCACAAAAAGGGTGTACAAAACCAAAACCGCCGCGCATACGTTCAGAATACAACAAACAAACGGTAAAGGAAGTGAAACGATCGATACTCTCCTGCGTTTCAAAGTTTAACACCCCTGATACTATTTACTACAACAGTACACATATTTGCGAGAAAAAGCGCGCCACAATAGAATACTGGAACAGGGGGATATGGATACCGGTGTAATTGCTTTATAACGGGGATACTGTTGCTTTTGAAATGGTATAAATTAAAATTTTTGGATGCACGCGGGGTCAGTCAGTTTTGGTTTGTGATTTAGTAATTTCACCTAAATTAATTTTCGGATAATTTATAAATTTTTTTATTGTAACAAGTTGGTTACTTAAAAATATTATCTTTGTTTCATATCGATCTTATATCTATAGTGATGTTAAATAAATTCATTGAGTTTTGTTAAATTAAGTTGCCTAAAACTATATAAAGATAATTGTGTGCTTATAAAAAAAAAATTAAATTTGCGAAATTCAGTTTATAATTTGTTAAATTGTGATGCAAATAACTAATAATGGACATAATAAAAAAAATAATAAAAAATCTAAAAATCTCGTGTATATGAACCGAAAAATTTTCTGATACAAAAATAATGTGCGAAATATCTGTCCATTAATGTACGAAGTTATGTACCGCAATATTGCAAATTATATATATATATAAACAAAAAAAAAAATAATTGCTTAGAATCTAAGAATCTAATGTTAGTGGTTAAAGAAAAGTACTTCTTATGTATAAACGGTATGAATATGCATAAACTAATTTTGTGATAAATCATATGCAGAAAAGTGAACAATTAATCTAATCGTAATAATAAAATATTTGGTGCGGGTAATTAGTGTAAACAGAGTATTGTACGTAAATATTTGTGAAGCATGATGTACCTCTAAAATATGGTGCACATGCGAATATTCGAGCACTTGTAACGTTACATGTTAGTGCTGTATATAACATTAAACTTAGTGAACTAGTTAAATTTTGCAGATCATTAAATTTTGTGAAATAAACTTAATAACTAAATAATATCTACAAAATTAACTAATCTATAATATAACTAAATAATATATCTATTGCAATTATTAACAAACTGTTACGGTAGTAAAATGGTGGTGCGCTCCTGTGGATTAACTACATATTTGAATTATCGGCCGCAACGCAAGTAATATTACAAGTACAAATTTGTTTTCTATTATTTAAGTATTACTCTAATTAAGATTTTTGTATATTTGAGAATCATTTTTTTTTCAATTTTGTTTCCTTTCTTATTTTATTTTCTTCAAATTTTGGTATTTAAATTTAAGTAAATTTTAAAACAAACAAAAAAAAAAGGAAACTTTTCAAATGGTAATGGGTTGTTTAGTTAGATAGTTTAAGATATTCTTTTTATTTTTTTTATATTCATTCACAAACATTTCGGTTCCTAATCGATTTATGAATAAAAATAATGTATTTTATAGTTCTTGGCAATTTAATTCCAATCTTTTATTTGATTTTTTTTTTGTGTTAAGTGATTAATTTTTTTTCCACTATATAAATTTGATGGTTTTTCGCTTTGATAATATTTTTACCTCAGCATTATAATTTCAGAATGAAAAAATAAATATTTTTTTTTTTTGAGGATGAAGAGTTGATGATCACGATCACGTGCTAAAATGGTAAGTTGATCCAACCTTGTCATTTCCGTTCCCAGTCCAGTTAGTTTATCCAGTTACATTATTCACCAAATAATTAGAGTGGTCAATTTAGAAACTTTTCATCTTCGGAAACCCCCACACCCAACCATGAGCCATAGCCGGTAGCACCGACCACTGATCCGAAGCTCTGAATAGTTCACCAAACTAAATTCGGTAACGAACGGCATTATGCGGAAACCAAGATTACTGGTAACCTACTCATGCCCCTCTTAGTTCGTTACAGATGGCGCCCAAACGACTTCTTACAAACTGTATTATGGCTTTTAGAAAACCTACGCAAATAGCTAGATAAACTACGTAATTTTTTTAATCCCGTCAAATTCCGGTACCAAATAAAATTAATTTCATTTTTTCTTTCCGTTTTTATGACTTGTTATTTGATAGAATTAAATCGCGTTATTTCCTTAGTAGAATACTTTGTAGATCTTAATGTTCGTTTGTTAAATTTTGTCAGGTAACAAAGTAAAATCCTTTCACGTTTACGCAATGACTCCACTTTTGTGTATTAGATTGCATTGTTAGTCGAAGCATGAAAGGAATAAGGTTGTCTTATATCGTAAATGCACCAACGGTTATTAGTTTGTAGAATCATTTATAAGAATTTTAAGACAAGCTTCATTCACCTCATATCTTAAATTTTTTTTTGCATTTCTGGCGCAAACGCTTCCAATATATAGTTTACAAATTTTCATATTTTTGTTGACTCATTTGTACGATCCCAGAAAGCATTTTGTTAATTAAATCCTTCTTTCATAAACCTAAGGCACGGATCAACTTATTTCATTTAAAAAAAAAAAAAATAATAAACCAATTAGTATATGTGATCAGAACATTATCAACCTTCATCCTCATACTTATGTAAATTATAATATTTTCAATTTATATTTTTTTAAATTACAGTTTTTTTTTCTAATCAAGTTATAGATCTGAATTAACCGTAGTGTCCAAAAATCGTTTCGTACTTCTATATAAAAAAATTACTCATTATTTTTCGCTTATAAAGTTATTAAGTATTATAACTGCTTTCAAGTTTAATTTTTTTTTTTCGTTTATGTGTAGTATTGGTAGTAAGTATTAGAAGTGGTAAGCTATTAGATTTTTTTTTAATTTTGTACAACAATATGGATATTGAACATTTATTGTTTGACGAATTCGAACTTGAATGTCTTGTACGTGGTCTTGTTGGAATATCGGCAAACGAGCAGCTCAAAAATCTCAAGGAAAGATTAGAACAGGAAAAGGTTCATTCATGTCTCATTCCCAACAAACTTCACGAAGCGGCCCGAAAGAATCCCAAACGTGAAATTGGCAAAGTGTCGATAAAATTAAGAGAATTGTATGATAAAATTCAAACTGCAGTTCAAAAGAATGACACTGATGAGTTAAAACGATTAAAATCTCGACTGTTTCATGTTCGAGATCGCTTAACCCGTTTGAGCATTTCGAAAGTTGTAGCCACAGAGGTCACGGAAACGTCTGCCATAACTACCCAGTTGCTTAATTTTATAAATTCCACTATCACAACGACGAATCCAGCTGATGAAAGTTTATCCAAATTAGAAAAAATAATATTAATTGAAGATGCTGAAAATATAATTGATTCGGAAACCGATTCTGAAACAAGCCATACCTCTAAACAAAAATTTGTCATTAATTCTCACTCGAATTCACCTTCAAAATTGGTGGATAACCGCCATTCAAAGTCTTCAAAAATGGCTGAACAATTGAATAGCACTACTCAGGGTTATGTTCAGTTAAACATACCAGAATCATATAACAATCATCCCCCGCCAATAGCATAGATCTCTTTCCAAATGGGATATAAAATTTGATGGTTCTCCAACAGGAATCAACATTAAAAGATTTTTGACTAGAGTCGAACATCTGGCGAATTCTGAAAGTATTCCAGATTATCGTCTTGTAAATGATCTTCATTACGTTCTTCGTGGCACCGCGGTTGAGTGGTATTGGGCTTTAATAGAGCGAAACAAAAATATTTCTTGGGATGAACTGAAGTCGGAAATGAGAAATCGTTTTCAAAATCGTCGTTCTGATTTTGATATTCGCTATCAACTCGAATCAAGAAAACAGAAACCTCGTGAACCCTTCTACGACTTTTATACTGAATTAATTTGTTTGTCACTCCAATTAGAAGCACCATTAACTAATGTCGAAATGATGAGAATCATAAGACATAATATGCGACCAGGCCTGCAAGACCGTTTAACTGAAATTAAATTTTCTAATGTTGATGAACTCGTCCGTCGTTGTGTTGCGCACGAAGACACCTGGAAACGAACTGGGTTCGTTCCCGAATTGATGTGTCAACAAAAATGGTATGTAAATGTCAATGAGTTAACCAATGACCATAAACCATTTCAACCATTCGAACAAGATCTAGCGGCTATTCAACTTAATTCCCGCGAAAAGACTAACAATCAATCTCATCTTACCGGTAAACAAATCTCCGAGCCACCTAGTAAGAATTGTTGCTGGAATTGTTTACAACCTCGACACTTTTATCACGACTGTCCGATGCCTATTCAGCAACGATTTTGTTTTGGATGCGGCTCAAAAGGATACATAAAACCGGAATGCCCATATTGTCGACAGACGGGAAACGCGCCATTGGGGTTTCGAACATCGAACATCCAAGCCCCAAAAACGACCAAAATGATGGTGGATTCTGTAAGCAATACGGATCCGGAATTTTACAAGATTCTTCGTCACTCGAACGATACTCAGTAACTCCTTCATGCTACACTAGTACGTCTAATTTAAACTCTACCATGTCAAAACCTAGCTCTACAAAATCTAATACAAAATCCCGTGTAAATAGATATTGGAATCTCAAGAGATTGATAAGAAGGAAAATTTCGGAATCAATTATAAATAATGGTACCGATGGTCGGCCATACCTTAAAATTCAAATTCTTGGTAACACGTATACTGGTCTTTTGGATAGTGGAGCCAATATTTCTATTTTAGGCAAAGGCTGCGAAAAACTCCTTAGTGATCCAAATATTAAGCTACACAGTTTCCCATCCTCCGTTAAAACTGCAAGTGGTCATATGGAATCTATTATTGGCTACATAAGAGTTCCTGCTTGTCTTGCAGGAAAAACTAGACTGGTGACATTTTATTTAGCTCCAAACTTAATTCAACAACTTTATCTTGGTGTCGATTTTTGGAGAATCTTTGACCTAACAATATGTGTTTCTCCAGAGAGCTCAAGTTCTAAAGCTGTTGCACTTCCGCTGCCTTTTTCAAACGTAGCTACTGAAGAACTGTCTGGCAAAAAGGATTTACAGGATGATGCTTCTTCACAGCACTATCTAAACGACGATCAAAAACGCTTGCTCGAGCACGTCATTAACAAGTTTCCTTCATCCGTGGTGTTAGGATTGGGAAAAACAAATTTAATCTCGCATATGATTGATGTTGGAGATGCGAAACCAGTGAAGCAGAGGCATTACCCTGTATCGCCAGCAGTTGAAGCAGAACTGTATAAAGAACTAGATCGTATGTTGTCCATAGGTGTAATTGAAGAAAGTGTTAGTTCATGGTGTTCACCGATCGCTGTTGTGCGCAGACCAAATGGACGGGTACGGCTGTGTCTTGATGCACGGAAAGTCAATGAGGTTACCGTAAAGGATGCTTATCCTTTACCTCTCATCGACGGATTGCTGGGACGTCTTGACAAAACAAGATTCATTTCGAGTCTCGATTTAAAAGATGCCTTTTGGCAAATTCCGCTTGATGAGGGGTCAAGGGATAAGACAGCCTTTGCTGTGCCTGGACGGCCGTTGTATCAATTCACAGCCATGCCATTTGGTCTGTGCAATGCCCCACAAACAATGTGTCGCCTGATGCATCGAGTGATACCCCATGAACTGCACTCTCAAATTTTCGTATATCTGGATGACCTACTGATCACCAGTGCCACTTTTGAAGAACACATCCGTTTGTTGAATGTTGTGGCTGATTTACTTAAGCGAGCCAACTTGACGATTAACGTCGACAAAAGCAAGTTCTTCCTTAAGGAAATAAAGTATCTCGGTCACATTATTGGCGATGGAGTGATAAAAGTCGATCCCGCGAAAGTTGCAGCTGTTAAAGAATATCCGCGCCCGAAGACCGTTCGGCAAGTTCGAAGGTTCTTGGGGGTAACTGGTTGGTACCGTAGATTCATATCTCGGTACGCAGAAATTGTCGAACCTCTTACTAATCTTCTTAAGAAGAACAAAAAATTCTTGTGGACCGCTGAAACTGAAAAGTCGTTTGAGTCTTTAAAAACTGCATTATGCACTTCTCCCGTTCTATGCAATGCAGATTACTCACAACCTTTCTTTATTCAGTGTGATGCCTCAACAACCGGAGTTGGTGGTGTCCTGTTTCAGAAGTCCTCCAGCGGCGAAGAACGTCCCGTTGCTTACTTTTCTAAGAAACTCAATGCGGCGCAGCGCAATTATAGTGTCACTGAACTTGAGTGCCTTGCTGCCGTATTGAGTGTCAAGAAATTTCGGCAATATGTAGAGGGGTACTCTTTTACCATCATCACGGATCACGCCAGTTTGAAGTGGTTGATGGGACAAAGAGATCTCTCTGGACGTCTCGCTCGCTGGAGTCTTCAGTTGCAGGGCTTTAACTTCTCTATAGAATACAGAAAAGGTAAAGATAACTGCGTGCCAGATGCGCTTTCCCGCCTCTACTGCGATGAGCTACAATCTGTTGATCCCGAACACTTACCATTACACGTCGATCTCAACGACTCACGTTTTAATGAGCCAGATTACCAAGCTCTCGTTAACACTCTACGTGATAATCATGGCGTTTCATCTAATCTTCAAGTACGTGATAATCGAGTATATTTCCGTCAAAATTCTTTACAAATCGCTAATTTGAATTCTGATTTACCTGACTGGAAATTATATATTCCTAAAGCATTGACGCGAACTCTTATTGAAGCTGCGCATTGTCCACCGTCTGCTTCTCATTTTGGCATTCGAAAAACATTAGAAAACTTACACAGATTGTATTATTGGCCTAACATGAAGTTTGACGTTCATGACATGTAAGGCCTCCAACACTACTCTGCGTCCACCTATGGGTAACTTTGTCGAAGTACAGCGAAGTTGGCAAAAGCTTTATGTCGATTTCTTAGGACCATATCCACGTTCGAAAAACGGAAACTGCTACATTTTTATCGTAATGGATCACTTTTCAAGATTCGTACTGTTAGAACCAATCCGTGATGCCACTGCTACTAATGCATGCAAATTTCTTGAGCAACGGGTGTTTACAGTATTTTCTGTTCCGGAAATTATTATGAGCGACAACGGAAGGCAATTTAAGTCTAAATATTTCGCCGAACTAACTCAAAAATACGGAATCAAACACAATTTCACGCCTAACTACCACCCGCAACCAAACGCTTGTGAAAGGGTGAATCGATCGGTGATAGCTGGTATACGTGCTTATGTAAATGAAACTCATAATGATTGGGACAAGTATTTGCATTCAATCGGAGCCGCAATACGTAATGCTGTGCACGATACGACTAATGAATCTCCCTACTTTGTGGTATTTGGCAAGCATTTCGTTGGACATGGAGCAGACTATGAATTATTGCGAAAACTTCACGAATTAGGTGACGTTGGATTAGACGTAACTAATTCCGAACGACATACCCAGCTGCAGAAAAATATTTTGGAGCGTATGAAGAAAGCTTATCAGCAGAGTTCAAATACTTATAATCTAAGAACTAGAATTCGACAGTTAAATCCTGGACAAATCGTGTTCGTCAGGAATTTTGCCCAAAGTGATGCATTCAATAAAATCTCAGCAAAACTTAGTGGAAAATTTAGAAAGGGTATTATCCACAGGCGTATTGGGAATGTGGCTTACGAGGTACATGATGCTAATGGCAAAAACCTTGGCATTTACCACGCAAAGGATATTAGGCAATAATTTTCTTCCGACAAGTTTTCTTACGGATATGTTTCTAGCTCGACAGGTAAATTTTAAATCGACTGCAATAATTCTGATCCTTTATCAAAGGTTGATTTTGCTCGTTTCCTAAGCCCGGCTTGATGAGACAATCTCAAGGGTATGGGTCGTCCCCACGATTGAAACGATCGATACTCTCCTGCGTTTCAAAGTTTAACACCCCTGATACTATTTACTACAACAGTACACATATTTGCGAGAAAAAGCGCGCCACAATAGAATACTGGAACAGGGGGATATGGATACCGGTGTAATTGCTTTATAACGGGGATACTGTTGCTTTTGAAATGGTATAAATTAAAATTTTTGGATGCACGCGGGGTCAGTCAGTTTTGGTTTGTGATTTAGTAATTTCACCTAAATTAATTTTCGGATAATTTATAAATTTTTTTATTGTAACAAGTTGGTTACTTAAAAATATTATCTTTGTTTCATATCGATCTTATATCTATAGTGATGTTAAATAAATTCATTGAGTTTTGTTAAATTAAGTTGCCTAAAACTATATAAAGATAATTGTGTGCTTATAAAAAAAAAATTAAATTTGCGAAATTCAGTTTATAATTTGTTAAATTGTGATGCAAATAACTAATAATGGACATAATAAAAAAAATAATAAAAAATCTAAAAATCTCGTGTATATGAACCGAAAAATTTTCTGATACAAAAATAATGTGCGAAATATCTGTCCATTAATGTACGAAGTTATGTACCGCAATATTGCAAATTATATATATATATAAACAAAAAAAAAAAATAATTGCTTAGAATCTAAGAATCTAATGTTAGTGGTTAAAGAAAAGTACTTCTTATGTATAAACGGTATGAATATGCATAAACTAATTTTGTGATAAATCATATGCAGAAAAGTGAACAATTAATCTAATCGTAATAATAAAATATTTGGTGCGGGTAATTAGTGTAAACAGAGTATTGTACGTAAATATTTGTGAAGCATGATGTACCTCTAAAATATGGTGCACATGCGAATATTCGAGCACTTGTAACGTTACATGTTAGTGCTGTATATAACATTAAACTTAGTGAACTAGTTAAATTTTGCAGATCATTAAATTTTGTGAAATAAACGTAATAACTAAATAATATCTACAAAATTAACTAATCTATAATATAACTAAATAATATATCTATTGCAATTATTAACAAACTGTTACGGTAGTAAAATGGTGGTGCGCTCCTGTGGATTAACTACATATTTGAATTATCGGCCGCAACGCAAGTAATATTACAAGTACAAATTTGTTTTCTATTATTTAAGTATTACTCTAATTAAGATTTTTGTATATTTGAGAATCATTTTTTTTTCAATTTTGTTTCCTTTCTTATTTTATTTTCTTCAAATTTTGGTATTTAAATTTAAGTAAATTTTAAAACAAACAAAAAAAAAAGGAAACTTTTCAAATGGTAATGGGTTGTTTAGTTAGATAGTTTAAGATATTCTTTTTATTTTTTTTATATTCATTCACAAACATTTCGGTTCCTAATCGATTTATGAATAAAAATAATGTATTTTATAGTTCTTGGCAATTTAATTCCAATCTTTTATTTGATTTTTTTTTTGTGTTAAGTGATTAATTTTTTTTCCACTATATAAATTTGATGGTTTTTCGCTTTGATAATATTTTTACCTCAGCATTATAATTTCAGAATGAAAAAATAAATATTTTTTTTTTTTGAGGATGAAGAGTTGATGATCACGATCACGTGCTAAAATGGTAAGTTGATCCAACCTTGTCATTTCCGTTCCCAGTCCAGTTAGTTTATCCAGTTACATTATTCACCAAATAATTAGAGTGGTCAATTTAGAAACTTTTCATCTTCGGAAACCCCCACACCCAACCATGAGCCATAGCCGGTAGCACCGACCACTGATCCGAAGCTCTGAATAGTTCACCAAACTAAATTCGGTAACGAACGGCATTATGCGGAAACCAAGATTACTGGTAACCTACTCATGCCCCTCTTAGTTCGTTACAGAAGCAAAGACACAAACCACCCAACCGATTAAACAAGACACAAACCGAGGGGAATATAACATAAAGAAAATTATAGTGATGATCACACAGTCGTAACACATGTGAAGATACTGCTAAAGTTTTACTAGTAAAAAAAATTAATAAAAACTTCACATGTTTATATAGCAGTGTGAAGTTTTTACTAAATATGTGCTAAACGTTTATATGTGTTGGTGCATATCAAAATGATAAACCATTTCGTAATTTTTATTATATTTGGTAATAATACATAATTTTATTAACCCTAAAGCTTTTAACAAGAGCCTGTGAGTCTCTATTTTTTTAAAAAACTGTTATTTTTCTAGTTTAAGTTATATTTTATAATAAATGAATTAATTTTTTAAAATAATTAAACGTTAATTTTCTATAAAATTAAAAATATACAAACAGTTCCATATCAGATACTGAGAGGCTCTTGCTAAGCTCTTGGTCGCGACCTTAGAACCATACTATGGTATCTGATGGCAGTATAGTTTGGAGAAATCCAAGTTCAAAAATTCAAAATCTCATAACTATTTTTCGTTACAACCATTACAAAAACAAATCTGGGGGCCGATTTATAATACAACTATAGATCTAATTTTCTAACAAATACTATTTAATAAAGTATCAATTAGGAAACATTTGATTAATAATTTGGAGATACACTTTTGTTACTGAATCATAACTACATTATCAAACGAATAACACAATTCTAACTGACACATACAATTTTGTTACACAGTACTATACCTTATTCAAAATAATCATCAGAAACAACTTTTTACTTACAAACTATTAAATAAAAAATACGAATTTTTCAAAAATTATAAAATTTATTTGTTGAATAATTCAAATTTAGTATAACAATCAATAACAATTCAAGTTCTACTTAAAAATAACTAATACAATATTTAAAATAATTCAGTCTTCATATCACATTTAATAATTTTTATAGGTACACTACCTTTTAGCATTTTGCTTTCGATTTTTTGGCCGTTTATTTGAGGCTGCTGCTTTTAGTTGATTTGTAGTGGGGGTGGTGGAAATATTTAGTTAATCAGGCCCATCCAATTTTAAAATTACTTTGTAATAACTGATATCATTTGGCGACATATATTGGAACATGGCCTGAATGTGCTGCTTCTTCGTATCTGACAATTCAGCCTTTTTCTTCAGTGGAAGTAGTTCAGTTGTATGCAAAGCTATATCCGATTTTTTAGTATTTCTTTCTGTACGCCTTATACTTTGAGCAATTAACTCGGACTGTTTGTAGCTCAGAGAATATTGGATTTGATACTGTTGTCTGGTAAATTTCAGCAATTTTAATTTCGTAAATGGAACTTTGGAAAAATCAAGAACCATTTTACCGAAAAATCCGAAGTCCATACAATCGGCTGCATTCATTTGCATGATTATGAGAGGGTTTCTACGGTTTACCATTTTCAATAGTCGTATGAGCCCCATTGGCGAGAAATACTCATTAACGGCTAAAACTTTTTCAATACTGTTGTGAATATTGTCCACGTCTTGTATTGCACCATGTCCAGCAACAGAATATTTCATGCAGATTGAATTAATTTGCGGATTTGCTATTGTCCTCAAAAACTCTACTTAAAATTTTTAACAGCGCCGATGCCAGATCATTACCGCTTCGCCCAGATGTATATTCTGTCCAACTACAACAATACGTTTTCCTTGTACTCGACAGGTGGGCCGTCAAATTGTAAATATTCAGCTTTGATAAGTAAAACATTGGTCCAATTTCAGCTCTAGGACAGTTTAGCACGTTTTGAAGATCGAAGCTGAGAATCGGAATACCACTTTTTTATCACATTCCTTCGATTCCCTCATTTCTAATTTTTACGTATAGTGATTTTCTTTTTCTGCAATCATCAAATCAGTCATCAAATTGTCTCTGTCTGCGATCTTATATTTTTCACAAGCACCACATCTATCTGATTTTGGATGTTGAAAATCGATGTCAAATCTTGTACAAAATATATTTCTGTAGAAGCTTTCTTTCACAGGATCGCTAGTACAGTCGCTGTATAATTCATACATCTTTGTTATATTAAGATTTGGCTCTAAATATTGGCGACTCGTTTTTGCCCGACAATAATGTGACTCGATTCTTGGGAAAGAGTTGATATGAGCAATAATTTCGTCAATTTTTTCCTGTGGTATTTTTTTGATTTTTTTTTGTCCTCGCATGTCAATCTGTGCTGTCCCTGTTTGGGAGCACTTAATTTGATGAGCCGTATACACTGGTATTTGAGAAATGTTAAATGTCCCGGTGTGAAATTGTTTGCATACGACATGACGAATACCGGCTACATCTATATAATAGGTAAAGCTATAGGTTCGGCGCGACTGATCTTTTTTTGTGGTTTTCCTTCCCGTCAAATTGCGAGCTGTGGTTTTCAAAATAAAATCTCGTTTGCGTTGCATGTCTAGTCTGTAAAACGCATTAAATTGGTCCTGCCTCTCAAGATTCGATATTTTTTGCGAACATGAATATTTGCAACTCCGTAGACAATCCTTTGTATTTATTATTTTCCTCGACGGGTTAAACTTTCCACGAGCGCTGATATATTCTTCTCCAGATTGACATTTTTTCTTTCTTATTTAACTTTTCCACAGTTCCGGATTTCGTTTTCTTTTACGAGGTTTTTTTGGTGGGAGCTGTTCTGAATCTACAACACTTTGTTCCAATTCAATTTTACTGTTAAATTGTGTAATATTTCTAGGTGATAATGGTTGCGTTAGTTCAGAAAAACTCGAATTATCTTGGATATTGACTTCCTCTATTACAACGTTCTCTAATATACAGAACTCATTTTCCCATAAACAATTAGCATTGTTATTATTATTCTGCTTTTCTGGTACGTATACTAAAATTTCTGAATCAGACATTGCTTTCGTTTATCTAGTATTTAATTCCTATTATTTAAAATCAATATAAGTAATATAAAAAAAATAACGAACTTACCGTGAAAATTTCACATCCATTCAGCAAGAGCACCACAATTAAACTAACTGTCAAGAGAATTTGTAGCGGTACAAAATTCTATCTGCTTTTGAAGATGAAAGAAAGAGAAAAATAAAGTGGTTTCTACTAGTTTTATAATTACAAAATTGTATCTACAATATAAACATTTTTTTATTGGAATCGCAAAACTCAAACTGGTAGATACAATTTTGTTTACTTAATAATAATAATTATAACCTCACAAATAGTGTACTTACAACATTTTTTCATGTTCTATTTTGGAAACGAAAAGAGATAACGTAATTTTGAGTACAAAATCGGAAAGAGCGCGAGCTAATTAGTATACCCACATTATATAACTCAAATTTGTAAAAAATGTTAGTTACAACAGTATAGTTCTAAGGTCGCGAATAAAATTATGTTAAGAGCTTTAGGGTTAACTGGCCCCTCCCCTGGATGGGGAGCATCTGAACATATTTTCTAACTGAAATGGTCCCCAACGAATACCCCATATACCTGAGCTTGTGTTTAGATCTCTCGAGATATCTCAGTTAGCCTGAGAATTTTTATTACATTTGGTCATAAAACAATATGTTATTAACTGCCCTCTCCCTTGGATGGGGGGCATCTGAATATTTCTTCTAACTGGCATGGTCCCTAACTAACACTCCATGTACCTGAAGTTGTGTTTAGATCTCTAGGGATACGTCATTTTCGAGAATTCTTAATAAATAGTTGTTCTACTAATAAAGTTCTATTAATAAATAATTAAACGTTAGTTTTCTATAAAATTAAAAATATACAAACAGTTCCATATCAGATACTGAGAGGCCTCTTGCTAAGATATGTTATAAAATTATGTTAAGAGCTTTAGGGTTAACTGGCCCCTCCCATGAATGGGGAGCATCTGAATATATTTTCTAATTGGAATGGTCCCCAACGAACACCCCATATACCTGAGGTTGTGCTTAGATCTCTAGGGATATCTCAGTAAGTTGTGTTTAGATATCTAGGGATACGTCATTTTCGAGAATTCTTAATAAATAGTTGTTCTACTATATTGTATAATTTGTTGTTGAGAATTATGAATACGAGTTATTTTTACTGTCTGAATATGAGCATGTTTTCCTTATCATTTATCATAATAAGATACTTTTTTAATTATTTGCTTTGCATTCCCTAAATTAACACAAGAACGCTCTTCGGGTGAAATTTCACCCATTAATGATTTTAAAGTTATTTTACCTTTTTATTATGAAACTCAGGATGGTTAAAATTTTTGAATTCGTTTGTATTACAAAAAAAATATTGAAATATATGATATATGGATGGATATGTATATAGATTTTCTATAATATATATTCGGGTGAAATTTCACCCGAGCAATACATGTGTAATTTTTTTTGAGAGTCGTTCGAGGATTAAGGCAAAATTATTCAGTAAGTTTGATAATTATTAGTGTAATGCTCGTTTTTTAAGAATTATAAATACAATTTTAAGTCAAATTAAACATTCATGTAACTAGTCCAGATAAAGTAGTTTTATATTATTCAGTTAATTTTAATAGTATTTAATAATTACATCCAAGAAAACACAAATTTTCGATAATTTTCTGTTTTACTCAATCGAATTTTTGCGGATAATTCAACAAGAAAAATTTATCTGAAATTTTATTCAGACGTGAGCATCAATAAGACCTTTCATTTGAATCTAGTTTCAGCCATGACACTTTAAACGGGCAATTTTTAGAAATTTTCAAATTTTGTGTGTACGATCTATTTATAGAAATTTTCTGTCTCCTCACATGGAAATTGACCTGAAACTTTTGAAATTTTGCTTGATATATGCCATTGAGTTTTCTCAGTATTTTTATTATAGTTATAATGCATTCAATAAAAAAGTTTAATTTTGAATAATATACGTTGATGAACCGAAATATACATTTTTGATTTAAAATGAAATTACTGTTTAACACCAAAATTATTTGTCTGCCTTATCGACATTGTTCAGCTGGCTACTTATAAGAATCTGTTTTACCGACTTTTACATGCTAATGACATAATGTTGTTTTTGAATCGGCATTATCGACATTTTTCGACTGATAGTTTTGCTATTGCATACGAATCTGCATTATCAACATTTTCCGAGTGATACATTTTAGATACTACTAAAGTTAGCCGAAAGTTTCCAGTCGAAAATAAAAAGATCGATAATGCAGATAGTGTCTTCGCTTTCTCAGCCGGAAGTAGATAAATACTTCACCGTTGATCAACATTCTTCAGCCGAAAGTTATCAGCCGAAAAATTATTTCAACAACACATCAACAGAAACGAATTTTATTGTTTTAGTATGCGAAGGTTGTTGTAAAATCTAATTCTATTTAAACTTGAGAAATACAAATGTTTAAAACAATCAATCATAATTTGAAAATCAATATTGTTAACCTTGCTTCAAATGAACATAAAGTATAGTGGGGATGCCACTATGGCTATTTTATATGTCATAATGTTTGTCAACATTGGCCTAATTATAAAAAAATGCTGAAGGGGATACAGGGGTGTAATTTATCAAAATTTCGCTAATTCAATATATCGAAAATGCATTGAATTTCCTGTCGTTCTAGATTAGCATGCCTTGTCATTGATGCCACTATGGCCATTTGATAGGCTCTAATGCCTGGTAACGACAGTTCAATTTTGATGAAATTGTGATGCGGATACATCAAGCCATTCAATAAATATTTCAGAAATTCAACTATGAATTTTTTTTTCAAAATAATACCACCCCCCCCCCCCCCCCCCTATGTAAAGTATGGCCTTGGGTCCGCCCAACAACACGAGGCACACTTGTCATTTGCGGGTAGCAATCAGTGGCTAGGGGGGTTCTTTTATACTCGTGATGAAGGGAAGCCATTTTACAATAATAATTTACCTAAGTGTGCTAACTGAAGGAGAAACTTCAAGATCAAATCAACCTTGGCTACAACAACAATCATCCCCTACAATATGGAAGTTCTAATCTTTCAACATTATACTATCGCTAACTTAAAAGCTTTGAACAAAATATATCTCGACACACGATGACATGATAGCGACTACAGAGTTTGAATTTGAGTAATACGAAAGAGAAAAAAAAAAATCCATTCACAGTAAAAATATGACAAAATTTAACAACAATAATTACTAACACTAATATTAATATATAGGTTCAATGATAATATTAAGAAGAAGAAGAAATGTATAATATAAAAATGTTTAAAAACAATAATAATGAAATATTTACGTCACCGAAAATAAATGTTGTTTGTTGTTGCGATGGTGTCCTTAACACAGCTATCCGCTATTTCGCTATCTGCTTGGGGTACCATATGCTTGTCGGGAATTATACGTCTGTTTTCTTTCTCGTTGGTATTCCGCTTCATTCGTTTATATGCACATACTAATGCACATGGAATGGCCTGGGTTGAAGCGCAACAATATAATAATAAATTCTTGGTGTATGGAGAATTTACAGGCACACTCGAAAGTTTTTCAAACCGCTTACGTAGAGGTATTTCACTTGATTTAACTCGCTTACTAACAATATATTTTTTTTTCGCTTTGGTATTTACGGGAACTTTTACGTAGCTTGAATCACATAGATTAGTTATGTTGACGTGTATTAGTTTTTGACATAACAGCTTTTCTAGATTATTATATATTTATATTATTTATCACTTTATTATTATATATGTTTGTCCATTCACATTAATGTTATCCAAAGAAGTAGATAAGAAACATAACTTCCCAGGAAAAGCTCGATTTACATGCTAGGTTAAACTCAAATTTTCCGTGTTTCACCATTAACAAGTGTGATTTTTATTTAAGTTAATTTTTTTTTATAAAGTTTAGTTATTTTCTTAACTGGATTTTTTCAAAACAAAACATCATCCATATTGTTTTGATGCACTTGCCAACCAACATAAATTTTTAATTTCTTTTAATTTCTATTTGTTGTGCTTTTCATTAATTTTTATTTATTTTCACGAATTAATTTATATAATTTTCTTTTAAGTAATTTTATATGTACATGCACCTTAACATTTTAATTATTTTACTAACTATACACTATATATTTCTTTATATGGATTTTTTTATTTTTTTTTTTATTTCTTTCTTAATTTTTGCGATATTTTAAAATCTTTTCGCGCACGATCAATATCAAACTTTTACTATCCACCTTTTATCTTTTTTTCCGTTCGATATTTTGTTCGCCGCTTTTATACCCTCTTTCCCCAATTTTTGTGTTTTTTTTTTTTTTTCTTTAAGTCATTTCCCCCGCCGTATATAATTTTATTTTTGTCTTGCTTTAGTTCCAGTGGTACCCGATGTGATCTACCATAAAAACAGTACCGGAAACAATTTCATCGTACTTAAATTGGGGCGCGTGCCCAATTCGAAGTTTTTTGTTCTATGTTTTTTACAATCGTTACACCTATCCCAATTAGAATTTTTTCAAAATCGGACTGTTGCTAACAGGCATTAGGGCCTATCAAATGGCCATAGTGGCATCTATGCGAGTTTAGGTTAAATAAGAGCGCCAGGCCATTCAATGAATTTTTCAGAAATGAACTATGGAAATTTTTTTCAAATTACATCCCTGTATCCCCATCAGCATTTTTTCAAAATTGGACTGTCGTTAACAGGCATTAGAGCCTATCAAATGGCCATAGTGGCATCAATGCGAATTTAGGTTAAATAAGAGTGCCAATTCAATGAATTTTTCACAAATTGAGCTATGGAAATTTTGTCAAGTTGCACCCCCGTATCCCCATCAAAATTTTTTCACAATTGGACTGGAGTAGACATAACATATCATAAACTTAAACTTTTATTTTACTATCAACTTAAAAAATAAATAAAATGAAGGAAAATATTATTTTTCTTAAATATCGGCTGGTAACTTTCGGATGAATATATATTGATCAACGTTGTTGAATTTTTATGTTCGGCTATTAAACCAAAGACACAATCTGCATTATCATTTTTTTTATTTTCGGCTGGCAACTTTCAGCTAACTTTAACATGGTTTACCCATCCCCGATTATGTTTTAAAAAAATTGTACGTGATTTATTTTACGATCGAACTATCAGCTTTAGTCTGGTGATACAAAGTAATTTATGAGATGATGTTAGAATTTTTCTATGGAATGGAGTTGAGATATAGCATAGCAATACATATATAGTAGTACCATCATTCGAAAAAAATCTTTAGAGGGTGAAAATCCAGGTAGCGCGTTAATCGAAATTAAGTTATGCAATAATTTTACTAGTTCGCCTAAATGTTTGCAAGATCAAATACACTTACAGTACACACGGCGTATTTTTGTATACCATTAACCAGTATAGTATTGCTTCACTCTAACTTATTATACTACATATTAACACAGAATATATTTATTTCAACTCGTATTGTTTTACAATTGTCAAGGTCATGTAGAAAATGTGTTTAATATTTTTTGTGATAAACAATAAAACAAATCATGAATACCTTACTTCAATTTTCTTTTTATAAAAAATAGCATAAATAATTTTTTTTCTATGATAGAAATGCAAAAGAATATGAATTGTTCAATCAAATAAATCCATTATTGGAAAGGAGATATGAACGATAGGATATATACATATGTATATTAATATATTGAGTACATACTTAGCTGTGTATTATTATTGTTTATTTTAAATACATCTGTTCTCACAAACACAAACGGATAAAGATTAAAAATGAAAACGATGTAGAAATCTATATAGAACAACTAAATACAATTTTTTAAAAGGATGCCGTTGATTGCACTGTTACAGTATGGTAATTTATAATTGAAAATATGAACGAGTAATTTTCTTATATATGCATACATTAAGAACAATGTATTGTTATGGAAAGGCAGATTTTCTATTTATCCAAATCTGTGTGAAAGTTCAGGGACATTGAACCCAATATTTGTTTCAAAATTAAAATAAAATTTATTAATTCGATTTTATCATAAAAAATATTACGTAAGAGAAGTACGTAAAAATAGGAAAATTGTCACTTGAACATACTACAATAGTATGTCGTTTTTCATTATTGTCTTTCAATCAACTATTTATTAAGGGATTGTTCCTCATTGGAATAGAAAAAACGAGGATGTCATTATAAAGATTATAATTTCAACCAAAGCATGTCTGACTTGATCTGTTTTGTCACAGAATCCAATGAGAGTCATGTGGTGTTTACAGTGTGCAAATCTAGAGCGTATAATTATAATCTAATTATGAGCATTTAAGATTCGCTAACAAAACTTAAATTCATTTTTCTGTTAATCTAATCTGTTAATCTCTAATAAATTTTATTGTTTAAATTGGGGGCTGAATTAATCCATCTCAAATGAATTACATATCCCTTTTGTGTTTTACTAACACAATTGTGCGGGTAGGGCTAAAGTACCATGTATATGTAGTTTTGTATGTTTTTTGAACAAATTTACACATTTGTGAATTCCTTTTTAACTTATTTTCCGTCCGAAAAAACACTATATCTATACACACAGTTGTGTTGGTTTTACTTCAAATCAAGCGAAATTTTTAATGAACAACGCCGTTACATACGTTAATTTTTTACTCACACATTTGTGTGGGTTGGACTACAATTGAGAAGATTTTTTATTTTTCTTAGTTGAAAAAGGGATATAAGGAAGTATATAAGATATTTTTTATAAATTCAATATACAAGTGAATAGCTTACGAGTTTAGGTTGCCGCTCACTATTTTGTAATTAAAACTATTTTTAAATAGTAGTTAAGCTAGAGATTGGTCAGCATTGTCTGAAAGAAAACGTTTCAGTTCTTTATGGCAGGATAAATAATAAAATCAGTTTTTATTTTCCTCTAAATTGTAAAATTTTATTTTTATGTCTTAATTTAATTAATTAACCTTAATTTGTATTTAGTCTTACACCGTTTTAATACTTAATTACCTTTCCGAAACGAATATTTATTTGTGGAGACTTTAAACAGCTTTCACAATAAAACAATTTTTATTTTGACAATAAGGCCTGTTTCAGCTGAACTAAGACAAGCGAACTGACCTATGTTCATCGTTCTTGGTTGTATATAAAAAACTTTTATAAGCCCCGTTTCCCACTTGAGCTAAGTATTTTGACTGATATGAGCTATGTTTTCATTTAACAGCTTCACGTTTTGGTTTCTTTCCAAAGTCAAATAAGAGAAATATTGTAGATAAATCTCAGAGTCTACCCAATCTGTAAAGCAATGTATTTAAATTTTTATTTTCACCTTGGAGATACGAGGGTATATCAAAAAGTCTTGCAATATCATATGAAAAAAAAGAGTGAGTGAGACAACAATATATTTTTCAAAACCATTTTTTGTCGCGATTAAACTTCTAGAAGAACATTTCGATGTAAATTTTACAGTTCGTATGTTTTTGTCAATTTAGTAACACGTGTTTTGAATTTTTCTTAAAATGAATGAAATTGAATATCGCGCCCTTATTAAATTTTTCTATAAAGATGGACAAAATGCAATTTATATATTCAACTATATATCAAAAGTTTACGGCGAATCTGCACCATCATATGCCACAGTAACAAGGTGGGTAAAATTATTCAAAAGTGGCCGGGAGTCATTTGAAGACGACAACCGCTCGGATCGGCCAGCAGATGCTATTAGCCATGAAAACGTAATTTTGGCCGAATCTATTGTTTTGGAGGACCGGCGTATTTCTGTTCCACGGTTAGCGTGGAGACTTTCTCTTTCATACGGTACCACATATACTATATTACATGACCACCCTCACATGTCGAAAGTAAGTGCGCGATGGGTTCCCCGTTTGTTGAATGCAGAACAAAAAAAAAATGCGTGTTCAAACTTCAAAGGCGATTTTAGATATGTACAAAGAAGATCCAGAAAATTTCTTGGATAACATAATAACAGGCGATGAAACATGGCTTTATCATTGGGATCCGGAATCCAAACAAGAATCGATGCAATGGATTAAACGTAGTGAACCACCACCAAAGAAATTCAAAACTCAACCGTCTGCTGGTAAGGTTGTGGCAACAGTTTTTTGGAATGCTGAAGGAATTTTGATAATCGATTATATTGCACCGAAAACCACAATCACAGGCATATATTACGCAGAAGTTTTGCGAAAATTGAAAAAAGCGATCCGGGAAAAACGGCCAAGGAAAGTTATTAAAAAAATCTTGCTTCTTCACGACAATGCACCAGTGCACAAGGCTAATATTGCTCAAGCTGCATTAAAGGGCTGCGGCTTCGTGGAAATTCCGAATCCACCGTACAGTCCAGACTTGGCACCCAGTGACTACTTTCTGTTTCCCAATTTAAAAAAAAAACACTAAGGGGCCCGAAATTTTCCAGTGACTATGAAGTACAGTCTGTTGTAAATGAATATTGTATGGAGCAAAAGAAATCTTTTTTTTAGAGGGTTTAGGCAAGTTAATTGTTTGATGTGACTAATGTATAAGCCTTAAAGGAGATTATATCGAAAAATAAAAATATTGCTGTCTCACTCACTCTTTTTTTCATATAAAATTGCAAGACTTTTTGATTTGCCCTCGTAATTAATCAGCTCACAATCAGCTATGTTTCTATCCCACAGCTTTAAATAAATAAATTAAATAAATCGGGACGTACGAGTGTGTTGAGTTAAGCTTCGCTAATTCGGTTTCACTTATTTAGGCTTTGCAAAGTAAATCGAAAGCTGTGATCTCAAAACATGCTCACTTTGCTAAAAGAACATAGCTTAAGAGTGCAAGGGGCCTTAGCGAGAAACGCAGCTATTAGCATAGTTTGGCATCCACAGCTCATTCCACTGCACATTTGAGTTAATTACATCGCTCTCACATACATTTCAATTCAAGTAAAATGCTATATGTCTGCCAAAATATTATTAGAATCTCATAATTAGTCACATAGGCGAATATGTACACAATAATAGCAATGTATGTGTGAACGATATAGCGGACTTTTGCAATCCAAAGACAACCCGAGCTAAGTTAGTTTGTATCGCTCAAAACAGAAAAACATAGCTCGCATAGCTTAGCTCAAGCGTGCATCGTTTCATTAAAACTCTTTATTTTCAACCAAGAGCGATGAACTTAGCTGACATCGCTTAGCTTAGCTTAGCTCAAATGTGCAACGGGCCTAATGGAACGATGCACATTTGAGCTAAACTATGCGAGCTATGTTTTTCTGTTTTGAGCGATACAAACTAACTTAGCTCGGGTTGTCTTTGGATTGCAAAAGTCAGCTATATTGCTCACATTGCTATTATTATGTGTACTTATAAAATATTGAAATTTGGATGACATTTGAGTATTGTTGTGTTTGGTATTGTGGATCAAATTCAAAAAAGTGGTTGAATTCTTAAATAATATAATAAAATTAGTTAATTAATTTTTGACAGACATAGGATTTTACTTGTATTGAAATGTATGCGTGAGAGATATAATTAGCTCAAATGTGCAACGGAATGAGCTGTGCGAGCTAAACTATGCTAATACAAACTACGTTTCTTGCTTAGCTTAGCTGAAATGTGCAACGGGCGTTAGAATGAAATAAGTAGCCGTTTTGAACAGAACCAAAGAGCTAAATAAAAATTAAGGTTAATTAAATGGGAGCATTATTTTCATAAAAGCTCCCATTTAATTAACCTTAATTAGGTTAATTAAATGGGATTTCAGTTGGGCTCTTGAAAGTTCTTGTTGCTACAATAGCTTAAATTGTTGTAATTTATTTTATCTTAAAAAACAAATTAATCTCTCATAAGATAAAACAATAATATTTTTATCTAAATTGTATTTTAAATAGGAAAGCAATCGCCAATGGTAGTTTTTAACTTGCTTATTAGAGTTTTAATCTCTTTACAATTTTCATAATACCCTTCTAAGACCCTTCTAAGTCACATAAAAATAAAATTAAAATTTAACCCATACAAAAATTTTAAAACATGTACTATTTTTTTTTATACTGAATAATACAATTTTTTATCCTTATCTGGCAAATTAAAACCTTTCTTTAATAAATGCTTGTAACATGAAGGTGATTTAAAATCAAATTCCAAATACATTTTTTGTTCAACTTGGGTCCAAGATAGTTTTAATTTATGAAATATTTGTGCAAGTACAAAATGTGTTTACTTGTGGTCGATCGTCAAGTGTATTATCAATTAATATTTTTATTGTGTTTTCTTCTGTTTGCATTTTACTTTTCTGAGGGGTATTTAATATAAACCTGAGAATTTTGTTTAAAGGTTGAACGGGTTCTTTATTTTCGTCTTCAATTTGATGTTGCGGACTAGGAAATTGAGATGGTGAGATGGGACATTCATGAGGAATTTGTGGAACTTGATAATTCTTTTAATAAGTTCTTGGAGGCCCTTTTTCATATTTCAATGTTATAGGTGGGAAATCAGGTGTTTTCAATATTCTTGTTGTTTGACTCTCAGTGTTGTGTGTCTGGTTGGAAATCGTACGCGAAACTTTTGGAATCAATTTTTTTTTATTTAAAAAAAAATCGAATTTTAATAAACGCTTGCATCGTGCATCTATGTCATTGACCTTACACTTACAAACAAGATTATTAATTGGCTGGGAAAGACAGTTTTTTAAATATTTTTTGTTCTAAAACTACTTATTTTGAAATCATTAAAATTAAAGTTCTTCATAATAGTTACGCGTTTGAAAGTAACTTTATTCTTGTCGAACATACGACGATGGTCATGCAGCACCGTAAAAAATGTTCTGGTGGATTTACAGTCATTTTTATTTAAACAGTTTTTGTAAGCTGGTGTGTGCTTTTTATAACGTTTAAAAATAAGAAAACACACAGCTAGATGCATTACGATTAGACGACAAGCAATAAAATTTTAAACGAACAAATTTACGAAATTAACTTGCAAACAATTTTTAAATCTTTGTTAGTGTAGATGTACGATTTCCTTTTACATACATTGATTTGCTGAATGTGTGCGTGTAAATAAGTATGTATATTATCGGTGGTCTATCTATATAGTTATCGAAACGAAAACTAAATAATGTGTATGTGTTGTACCTACAAAATCATTTAAAATAATCTTTAATTGGATTTAAATGTAGATCGTTTTTATGGACAATCTCCAATGATTTTAACTTTTTATAATTTTCAAGGAATATTTTAATGTTCAAAATTATTTGTCTATAATTTAGAAAACATTGTTGCAATTCAAACAAAACCAACTTAGTTGCGATCGGTATTTTCTCTTCATCATCTTTGTTACATTTTCTATTTACTTTTGAGCGTAAAACTGTTTTGAGTTATAATGAGAGCGTCATTATATGAGTATACAATGCGATTCATTACTATTTATGATAAGAAAAAAATTTAGTTCCCATTTCTGTTTTTTTTTCATATGAAATTATTATTTTTATTACTATTTTATTTGTTAATTATGTATTTGTTAATTATTATTATATATGTTATTTTATTTGTCAATTTGATATGAAAAGAAATAGAAATGGGAACAAAATTTTTTTCGTATCATAAATAGTAATGAATCGCATTGTAAGTATATGTATAGAATTTTTTTTGTTTGTTTTCTGCATGTTGCACTATAAAATATTCTAGCTACATTTAGGAGAAGGTTATGCTATTTAGGCGGATATATAATTGCAGAAATTCTTTAAAAAGTTTAAAACGATACCAGTAGTGGTATCTAACATTTCACTCACGAACCTACCATTACATTACTATATAATGATTATACAATGGATATAGTCCTCCAAAATCAGCAAATATTCGTTGGCCGGCCTAGTGGGTTACATCGGATGAGCTCATAAACTATAGTTTTAGCTCTAACTATAGTTTCTGAGTTCCATGGACTATTATATCTGGAATACTAAACATACAAAAATTCTCAAAAACTTATTTCAAATACGTTAAATGTTAATCTATCACCCGATGCAACCCGCTAGTCCGGCCAACGAATATTTTCTGTGTTCAATGGACTATATCTTGAATTTTAAATAATAATAATAAATAAACTTTCAAATATTTAATATTTTAATCTTATGATGCTTTTATTTCGACTGTCATGGCAGTTTTAAACTATCGTGATAGCAAGTATTTTCGGGGCTGAGAGTAAAAACGTGACTATTTTTTGGGCTGAGAGTAACCAAAATCATGAAAATAGATACAGTCCGATTTAAACCAAATATTTTCTTGATAGTATATCTAAAGTTGTATAATGTTGCCCTATGCAAACTATCCAAGTTTTCGGGGATAGAAATTTGGGCTATCTTCACAAAGGTTCCGTCTGGTGCATAACATACAGTAGCTGTCCACGTGAACAGTATGGATTTTTCAAATTTAGTCACATACTTGCGATTGTTCCTATGCTTTGTTGAGTGTAATTGCAAATGTGAATCCCACCGAAAACTGCAAATACTTGAATTCGCATGGCAGAGCTGTCGGAATCATTGGGAAGCGTAGCAACAGTGCATCTTCTCCTTAAAATTTTCTACTTAAAATTGTAGCTTCGATGATATTGTTCATAATTTTTTTCACCAAAAGCCTGGTATCATTACAAAGTTGTGGTGAATTGATATTTCGGAAAATATTGACAGGCCTGCCAATTTTCAATGTTAAACTGTGCCGCGGTATTAGTAGCAAATCTAGTGAATTCAAGAATAATTGACAGCTTCGTTTTGATTCGTGACGGTATCGATGGAAATCGACTGGTATTTCGTTTTGAATGATGAAATCAATTGTATTGCTTTTGGCTGCTATAGCACGTGTACTGAACCACTGATGATTTTCGTAATTTTGTGAATCAATTCGCCTGTGGTTGCTGTGGTTTCACAGAAGTTTGCTGACAATTTTATAGATTGTGTGGATAAAGCGATTGCTATTTGTCCCCGTTCCCAATATCCAACACTAGTTTTGCGAAACGTTCTGCGAATGCATCATGTTGTAATTGTACACGTATATGCAAAGGTGTGTCTGCACAGTCAATTTATCTATATACGTATCGCCATACAACTAATGATTTGAGACATGCGGAACATGGGCAAATGATTCGCGCAACGGCAATTGAAAAACTCCATCAGTTGAATTCAATTGAATCCACTAAGTCGGCTATGATTTTAGTTGAATATAGTATCTAGTTGGAAAACTTAATCACTTAACTCGGATTAAAATAAAAAATATGCATCTTGTCTACCAGACGATGGACAGGTTTAATACGGTTTATCTAAAGTAAATTGCTATAGTTCAATGGCTCACCAATAAAAGGACATCGACACCAAATTCCAAAAGAATTCAATATGTTTAAGATTTAACAGATATTTGGTTTAAATGCATATAAAACTCGTTTCGGATGGTAATTTGATCTATTGGTGAATCTATCTGCACTAGACAACGGCGATATTTGAAGTAGTTTTGTTTCTTTCAACAACGCAACAGGTTACCAAATTCGCGTTTTACAGACGGTAATGTACCAAAAATTTGATATCATAAAAATTTGGTTAAATCTGGTTCTTATCACTTAAAAAATCTCTATACCCGAAATTGCAACTCAATTCAAATAGAAATTGCGAGACATCTTTGAGTATATACGACTGAAGCACACATAGCATGAATACCTCTTATCTGTTAGGTGCAATCCAACTTTTTATTTAAGCTTGAACATCCTCAAATCATAATATTAATTTAGTAAGCAAACCAGATAAGATTAATTGCTGATGTAATTTACCGCTATATATAAAACCATAAACACATGAATGCACAATGCCAGTTAATTAAAAATTTTCAAAGTGGCAGACATAAGTACGATGGCACTAAATTTATTATTCGGAGTTATAATAATTTTGGGCCTAGCCTATCTCTACATCCGCAAAAAATATTCATATTGGGCGGATCGTGGTGTTTTATCGCCACCCGCAGAATTTCCGATGGGACACTGGAAAGGAATGGCAAGGACACGACATCCAGCTGAAATCACTAAATCACTGTACGATGACTGGAAAGGGAAAAGTTCGTTCATCGGAATGTATTTATTTACTACACCGACTGTTTTGGTGACCGATCCGGAATTAGTTAAAAATGTGTTAGTGCGCGATTTCGACTATTTTCGCAACCGTGGAGTTTACTACAACGAAGAAGACGATCCCCTGTCGGCGCATTTATTTAAGATTGAGGACCAATCGTGGAGAGATATACGCGCAAAATTAACTCCCACCTTTACAAGTGGCAAAATGAAAATGATGTTCGACGTTGTTTTGGAAACGGCCAACCGGCTGGTCGACCATATTCATCCAATCGCGACTCAAGGTGAAATTTTTGATATTAAAGATATTGTGTCGCGCTACTCAACCGATGTAATTGGTACGTGCGCATTTGGAATCGAATGCAATAGTATTAAAAATCCAGGAGCTGAATTCCGAACAAATGGCAGTGAATTTTTTAATCCAAAACCAATGCAACAGTTTAAATATTTTTTCGGCAGTGCGTTTCCACAATTGGCAAAAAAATTAAGGATGCGTGTCATCCCAAAACATATAAGTGATTTTTTTATTGGTGCGGTCAAAGCAACGGTCACGTACCGTAAATCATATAATATTGTTCGAAACGATTTTATGCATCTGCTGTTGGATATTCAGAAACAGCATGAAACTAGTTCAGAAAAATTTAGTGATCTTGATATTGCGGCCCAGGCATTTGTATTTTATATTGCCGGCTTTGAAACGTCTGGTTCAACTATGACATTTGCTTTGTACGAGCTAGCCAAAAATCCGGCAATTCAAGAACGTGTGCGCACCGAAATCAATGACGTTTTAATGAAGTACAACGATAAAATTTCATATGTTGCCATAAACGAAATGCCGTATTTGGATCTAATAATTGACGAGACTCTGCGTAAATACCCAGCGGTGGAGAATTTAATACGTAAAACAAGTCGTGATTATTTAGTGCCCGGTACAAAACACGTGATCGAAAAGGAGACTGTTGTATTTATTCCCGTATTTGGGTTGCGACCCAGACATATACGAAAAACCTGAACAATTCGATCCGGAGCGATTCACCGAGGAAAATAAAGCGAAACGATCCCAGTTTACTTATTTGCCATTTGGAGCGGGTCCACGTAACTGCATCGGGTCCCGTTTCGGTATAATGCAAACTCGTCTGGGCTTAATTTCAATTTTACGTAATTTCCAAATATTGACGTGTGCCGGTACACCACCGTCAACTACGTTAAGTAAATCTACGGCGATTTTAGCATCGGATAAGCCAATCGTGCTTAAGCTCGAACCATTGCACAAGCAGACCATAATTTAATATTTTGCAGGTAATATTATGTAAAGACATTTTATTTTTGACAATATAAAGTAAATCTAAATTTCGAATTTTTTGTTTCAACTCTCCTGATAATCCTGATGGTGTCGTTGTTTAATGTTTTGCTCTCGATCGTAAAGATGGATTTATCGTATTTTTAAAGTTTTTGCTGAAACCATTTTCTTTTGCGCTGTTGTAAAAATGAATGGCAAGAGATATTTTTAAATGTCAACTGACGCTTGTTGTCTAGATGATAAGTGAAGAGGCTTCACAAGTTTACGAGCTAATTTACCTTGCAACGCCAATTTACCTTGCAACGCCATAAAATACAAATAAATTTTGACATTTAATTATTTCCAAGCTTGTGACTGGTAATTGAGCAAGCCGCTAAATAACTATAGAAAGCGGTCGGAAGAAAGCGGTCAGTTTTTCTAACATGCCACGTGTCCAAAATTCAAATGTCAAAATAACAAAAAATAAATATGAATTTGTTTGTGCAACATACCCTTCACGAGCCAGTATGAACAGTGAAAAAACGAAAATGTAACCCTAGCTTGGATGACGTGTTTCATTTGCCCAAGCTCTCGAAAATACCCAGTCGGCGAGGTGTATTTAAAAAAACGAAAGCGAAATTCAATCGAACGCGAATGAGCTGAACAGTCGAGGTAGCAAAAATTGTGCCCAGTCGATGGGCACAGTCCGCTGCAATTGAAATGGGTCAAGCAATCGTAAATCAGAGAAATGTCGAAAATGTTTTAAAGTTGGTCATATTATATCGGTATGTGCATCGAGAAATAGTGATCGGTCAAGTCAACTACAAAAACGTGGTGATCGAAATCAATCCAATAACAATGTCAATCGGTGGATGCCATCAAAAGTTTTGAAAATTCCTATGATGAATTGTTCACAATTTCAGATCTTTGTTTGAGAAAATACGTCCGAGTGCCAATGTGGTCGAGTCTGACCAGGAACCATTGATGGTCCAAATCAAAACAAGAATTAGCTCTGCATTCAAATAGGATGAAGCACTGCGGTACATAATTTTTCGTAACAATGGAAATTAACCGAAAGCCTCTAAAATTGTTAGATAGCATTGGATCATCTACCATGATTGATAATAACGGTTATCGTGAATTAACCCATCCGAAAGTCATGATCGTGAACACAAGCGTGAGCGCCTACGGTAATATTCGAGTGCAAGTGTTACATAAATTGGACGATAATGTGAAATTTATAAGCGTTCATACGGAATTGCTACTACTTGTGCTCGATGGATCAAATGTTTTCGGAATGAACTAGTCCAATGTACTTGGTCTTCAAACTCAGCGTATTGAGGCGGAGAAAGACTATTTATTTTCTATTTCGTGCGATTGGGAAATCAAATTCGATGATCTGTGTAAAAAATACTCGAGCATTTTCGAACTGTATCCAATGTGGGGTTTGACCACTTGATCTTAAAACATGAAGCTAAACCGAAATTTTTCAAGGCACGTCTCTTACCGTTTAAGCAGATGGACGAAGTTAAAAGAGAAATTGACAGATTGATTTCACTTGGCACTCTTCAGCATCGCTGTTGTCCGTAAAGCTGACAAAATCCACGGTAAATTTTCAACTCTGCGTCTACCAGTATACAATTCTGAGAGTTGAGGAGTTATTTCAGCGCCTGCAAAGAGGGAAACAATTTTCGAAGATTGAACTCGAGAGATTTCGAAGAGCTACTTGGACGACATAATTGTAACAGAGAACCAAAGAAGAACATCTCAAATATTTGTAAGAGATTTTTAAACAACTTGCTGCTGTCAACTTAAAATGCTTTATGAACAAGTGCAAATTCTTCCAAACTAGAGTGGAGTAGGGCGTGTTTTGGATTAATTCTGAATCCGACCATCAGGAAGAGTTCGAGCAATTCAAGAGATGCCCCGATCAACAAACTTGAAAGAATTGGAAGCTCCTCTTATTGGTGTAACAAGGCTTGAAGGCTCTTGATGATCATCACAAGAATTATAGTCAGATTGAGAAAGAAGCACTTTCGCTTGTCAGTGGTTGTAAAAAGTTTCACCAATATCTCTATGTCAGAGAATTTATTCTAATGACGGATTAAAACCCCTCGTATCAATGTTTCAATCAGAGAAATGCTTTCCAATGACAACAGCGAACCGTCCCCAAAGTTGGGCTGCAGGTTACACTAGGTGTATGCTATCAAGTATAATGCAAACGATACGCCTGGCAACGCCGATGCATCTTCACAACTTTCCCTTGGTCCGGATTTGTATATAGATCATGAAGAGTGAGCTTGTCAAGTGAACAAAGAATATCACGAAATATTGGAGAGATTCCAACTTGTCCAAGCGAGTGTTCTGTCCTATGTAAAAGAAGGATGGCCACAATCTGCCCAAAAACGAGATCTTCAGAAATTTCGTGTAAAAAAAATTCTATTCCTGTTTGCAATTACGTTTTTTTATCAGACTACGGCCCGTAGTCCCAGACTGGTAGATGAACGTCGACAATGAAATCGCAGCAACCACAGTAAAGAAATGTCGAGGGTGCCACGAGGTTGCTCTGAATTCGAGAACGCTGTTCGAAAGTTGGCCAATCGCAACGATTCAGGGGGACAGTTACACGGTTACTTTGCTAGACCGTTTCTAGGACATATGTGGATGCTATGTGTGGATAGTTTCTCTCAATGGCGATAAGTGATGAAGATGCCAGACATTAATATCAAATCTACGGTCGGCGAGCTACTTGAACCTTTTGCAATGGGAGGGTTGTCAGAAACCATCGTAAGTGACAGTGGGGCACCGTTCACATCAGAAGATTTTCACGAGTTTCAAAACCACCTTGAAGAAATAATTGGGAGATATAATTATTGATCACGCAAAGCTGACGTACCCGCACTCAACTTCAAGGAAAAATTTGAAGACAAAGTTCATTGTAGACCAGCCTGTTTTCATACAAAACATCTCATGCACAGTGGATTGAGAGAGAAAGATCAACACATCAATTATCGAGCAAGGTTGCTACACGTACAGCCAGTCTCCCACGACCAATTCTACGCGACAGACTCTTAAGATCACTGAAACTGTTAGTCGGTCAATTAAAATAGCAATACTATAATTTATGGAATTAACAAATAGTTTGATAGCTTAATTTATTTTTGAAATGACGTTGGTTTTGCAGCAACAAAGTAAACGCATATCTGGACGAAACAAAAATATTTATCTCTACATAAAATGTTTAGCAAGCATTCTTCTATTACGTCTAGTATGCAGCTGAATTTCATTTTACGATAAGCAGTTTAGCAAGTGACCAAACTTCCCGCATTTAAACTACCTCCATAAATTTTAGATGACGTCCCGCCCCCCCACATGACTGCTGTAATTCTCTACGGCCCTGAACGTTGTTTCTCAGTCTATCACCGTTCGCTTTACAAGCGCCTCTAGCACTGCAACGTGGTCCGAATTAAATCTCCATTCCTGCGTGTTATTTTCACAGTGGGTGTGGTTTGCAACACATCTTCTGAGGAGTTTTATCATCGGATGTCTTAGGTTTTAAAACTTCATTTGAGGTTTCGGCAACAGCGTTCACTGCAACCTGCGGACTTTCCATATTAGATTGTGAGACATGCGTCCCAAACTTTTTTAGTTTAACTTTCAACTTCCTCCTGGACTTTAAACTCGAACACTTCAACTCGGTCGTCTCCAGTTTTCAACTTGTGTTTTCGACACAAGGATTGTGTTATTTGGTGCAGGACCGGTATAAGTTGATACTTTTTGGAGCTCTACGGGTTTCGTCTTTCTGTGGCAACTTGATTTGATTGATGCTCCAATTTGGCATCTAGTTTGTCTTATATAGCTTCGTCTCTACTTTCGTCACCTGAAACGAAGTACGCGATTGCACAAATATTGTTTCTGATTGATGTCATTCTGATGGTTCTGAAGCCAGTGACAATGATCGTGATCACACTCTGAATGCATCTCTATATAATCGAACTTCAGCGCAGTAGCACTTCCCTTAATTTCTGCGACTTGTGAAATGTCTACTACGCTCATTTCTGCTTATATTTGCATAACTCCACTTCTGACACCAAATTTTGTATATTCGATACGGATTCCTACCAGGTTTTGAAAATAAAATCCGCAGCGTTTAAAGTTACATATTTTATTTATTTATACCAACACCTAAAACTTTCTCTACAATTTATCTCTTGGCTGTGATTTGTATTGTCGCTACAATGTTACCAATTTTGTCGGTACCAAGACTTCAACTTGAGCATAAATTGGCTGCACCCATAAATCAAATAAGAAAATTGCTCAACTATAAAGATGGCATTTCGTACCGCCGGCTTCACTCCATTTTAGAGGGCTTTGGGTGGCTGCATTCTAGTCAGTAAAAAGATGCAAATTCAACATCACTCGCACCACTATCAACCGATCCTACATTGTCACCTTTTTAACTCCTGAACACTTCTTAATTGGTGCACCTTTAAAAGCAATTCTACAAGATACAATTGCGGAAACAAACATTCACGGCTTAACACGTTGGAAACTAGTAGAAAAAATTAAATAAGATTTCTAGAGAAGATGACATAGCGAGTACGACTTGAATAAATTATAACATATATATGTAGAAAAAAAATGGTGAGATTAAAATCCAAACATGAAGATCGAGGTCCTTGTTCTCATCAAGTAGGACAATATTCCTCCATTAAAATGGCTAACTGGTCATGTGGTAGAAGTTTATCCAAGCGTATAGACTAGATATAAGCGCTTTTCTGCCCTGCAACATCTGAAAACATGATAAATCTACTACCAACAGATGCCGGCATCTATTTTGTACAACACAGGAACGGTCAACTTGGTGGGGAAGAAACTGAAGGTTTGTGATGCAGCAGCTAAACGAGCAAATGCACGAACTTACACCGCAAAATGCTCATCTCATGTCAACAAACAAGGACCACGTACGAACGAAACGTGACATAGGGGATACAATGGATGACGCTTTATCATCAATCAAAGGGATGCCTCACACATAGAAAACCAACTAAGGAAAAACCACAATTTGTATTCAAACACGATAGCACGGAGACGAATAATTGTTTTAAGATGCACAGCCATAAATTTTGCATACCCAAGTTTATGCCATGGACAATATTTGTAATAAAACAACAAAAGTTGAAGCTAATGCGGATTGTATAGTTTTGGAGATTTATGATAAAATTAATTTGTTTAAGAATTTTTGATACCGACCAAATGGCACAGTGGTTAAAGCTTTGGCGTTTGGATCGGGAAGTACCGAATTCGAATCCCGATAGGGGCAGGATGCAAAGTGAAATTTCATCGACAGATTACGATCTGTGGTGAAATGTAACACATCTATGACCCCCTGTCGGTGTGCAAAACCCATGGGCCGACCCATCTTCCACGCCAGTATAGGCTGGCATGGAGCTTGCAATGTGCAAATGGTCTTAAATCGGTCCTAGAGCCGTACGTCCTCGAGTTGGCCGTAAAGTAAGGACGTATAAAGCATAACCGCGGAAGAGCAGGGTGAGCCTTGAGCCCCAAAACAGATCGCATTCCTTATATACGCCTAAATGTTGATAATACAATGCATACACGTACAGTTGAAACAAATAGTTTGTCTGCGATATGAACAGAGAAAATATTGTTTTTTGGGTACACAAGTAAATGTCGTGAACTGTAATAATATGTGGTCTGACAACGATACAATGTAATCTTGTTTTTATTTACTTCTAAACCGGAGCCGCTTGAAACGCGATATTTCAAAACGCGATATTTCGAAACGAGATATGACAAAACGAGAAATGGTACAAAACGCGATATTTCAAAATGCGATATTTCAAAACGCGATATGGTACAAAACGCGATATGGTACAGAAGAATGTGCATTGCGAAGCGACAGGAGCGCAGCGACCCGCCTGATATAACAACGGGCTGTACTCCCGTTTCTATCGATATTTAAATTTGTATAAACTAAAATTTTTTTTCCTAACTAAGGAGCGAAGTGCTTACCTGATATAACCCAATCCTATACTCCCACTAATATCGGTTTTTAAATTCCTATAAACTGAAATTAAATTTCCCATTTTCCAGAATGTACATTACGAAGCGACGGGAGCGCAACGATTCGCCTGATATAACCCGGTCCTTTACTCCCGCTTTTATCGATTTTTAAATTCCTATAAACTGAAATTTTTTCTAACTAAGGAGCGAAGAGACTGGAGCGCAGCGACCCGCCTGGTATAATCCGTTGCTGTACTCCCGAACTGCTGAAGTTTTTCTTTCTAACTAAGGGGCAAAGTGCTCACCTGATATAACCCGATCCTATATACTCCCACTCTTATCGATTTTGAAATTGCTATAAACTGAAGTTTTTTTTCTAACTAGGGAGCGAAGCCCTCACCTGATATAACCCGATCCTAAACTCCCTCTTCTATCGATTTTTAAATTCCTTTAAACTAAAATTAAATGTCCTCTATTTGGATTATAAAAAGAATTGAAATAAAATAATTGAAATAACAGTAGATTTTTTTATTTGTATAAAAGTTGGGATTTGGGGCGGTAGCCCTCAATCTTAAGGTATAAAATGATTTAAAATAATCATAAAAGCATTTGTGCTTCAAAAAACACAATATTTTTTCGCGTTTGGGTTGTCTTTTAAGACCATTTGGGGCATTTAGGGCCACTTGGGATCATTGAGAGCTACTTGGGCGGGGTCGTTTCTCGATATTTTCATGGCCATATTCGTAATCAGCATACTAAAGTACCTTAGTATACCGATTTTCAGAATTTTTGGAGGTATATGACCTATTAGGAAGTATAACCATGCAGTTAAAATTTTCGGCCGTCAATTGATATCAGGTGCAAATTGAATGAAAAATTGAATTTTATTAAAACCTTCAATGTTGGGCATTTCTGTATCTTGGACACTTTCATTCAGTCTCTTGGAATTTCATATATTTATTTTTTACAAAAATGGTAAAAATATTCTGTATATTGACAACCTCTTTATAATGTAACTTGGACACTTTGAAAATTTTTGTCTAATCTTTAATAAATTACCCTTTATTGGACACGAACACTTTTGTTCAATACATAACAGTAATTCGATTTAATGATAAAAAATATCACGTTTTGTGCCGTATCGCATTTTGAAATATCGCGTTTTGTACCGTATCGCGTTTTGTACTTTATCGCATTTTGAAATATCACGTTTCCAAATATCGCGTTTTGTACCATATCGCATTTTGTACCATATCGCGTTTTGAAATATCGCATTTTGAAATATCGCGTTTTGAAATATCGCGTTTTGTACCATATCGCGTTTTGAAATATCGCGTTTTAAAATATCGCGTTTCAAATGGGACCCCTTCTAAACACATTTACTGTCACTATGGGACTATGGGAATTGGGGTTAATGTTTAATATTATGTTTCGCGTCTTACCTAAGCTGTGACAAATAATGTTTTTCTTTTTTTAATATGATTTTTCATTTATTTTAATAGGGTGTGTAACGAAATCCCGGTTTTCAAAATCCCGGTTTTCAAAATCCAGGTTTTTAGGAAATCCCGGTTTGAATTTTTAAAATTTGACATGTGGGAAAATGGACGTATGTGAAGTTATCCCAGGATTCTATCCCAGAAAAAAAAAATTTTAATCAGGCAACACTAACATATCAATAACCAATTTGCTCTTGTGTGAAGTTAGCCCAGCCCATAAATTTTATCAATTTTAACGAAAAAACGAAAAATTATCAAGTTTATTAAATTCGATTTGTTTTTAATATAATAAAAAAAATTTAAATGTAACGTATAAAAAAACTGTAAAATTCTAAATTGCATAAAATAATGGTAATATTCAGATAATGTAGGAAAAAATTTGTTCCGTGGCAAGTTCCCGAAAATGAACTCTCGGCTGAGAATTTCATTGATTTTTTATATAATTTTTCGTACCGCCCGATAAATTAAAAACTATTTCGCCAAAACTAAAAATGTCTCGGATCAGGGCAACATGATTTTGAAATCTATACACAAATAGCTAAATTTCAGCTAAATTAGAAAAAAATCGTTCCGTGGCAAGTTCCCGAAAATCAACTCTGGGCTGAGAATTTCATTGATTTTTATATAATTTTTCGTCCCGCTCGATAAATTAAAAATTATATCGCCAAAACTAAAAAATTGCCACGGAACGATTTTTTTCTAATTTAGCTGAAATTAAGCTACTGGTGTATACATTTTAAAATCATTTTGCTCTGATCCGAGACATTTTTAGTTTTGACGAAATAATTTTTAATTTATCGAGCGGGACGAAAAATTATATAAAAATCAATGAAATTCTCAGCCCAGAGTTGATTTTCGGAAAGTTTATTAAAACTTGATAATTTTTCGTTTTTTCGTTAAAATTGATAAAATTTATGGGCTGGGCTAACTTCACAAATATAATATATTTAAATGAAATGAATCAAAACCTGGGCTGGGATAACTTCACACAAGAGCAAATTGGTTATTGATATGTTAGTGTTGCCTGATTAAAATTTTTTTTTTTCTGGGATAGAATCCTGGGATAACTTCACATACGTGGAAAATGGGACTTTTAAATGATTTTTGAACAGAATTCAAAAATGAATTTGCGATAAAGTTCTACAAAATGGCAATGGAATTAGTTAACCGATTTTGTTGAAATTCTACACGTGCAATTTAAATGGATTTCTAAAATGATTTTTTGATAAAATTCTGAAATATGACCATCCCTATGGAACTAGACCATTTTGTGGGTCCATAAAATCTTGCATAACAAAATGGTGCACTTATTTTTCTTTTTAGTAGGTGTCATTATTAGATTTTATATAATCCACCCTACATGAGGCATGCAGTGGGACCTGTTTGTTGATCCCGGCTCCTACGTCCCCCGAAGTTCAAATGTAAAGCTCCTCGGAGGGCTATACGTGGGGGTGGGAGGTTGGTAGAGTAGCACAGCGACCTCCCGTGTGCCCGTGAGGGTTATCGAAGCCGTCAGCCTCTACAATTATTGCATTTCAAAATGTTGCATTAACAAAATATTGTATATGGTCTTATATATACTTCATAATATCGACTCCCGCCTCCTTCGCAGCCTGGGTTTTGGCTAGTAAATTTTTGGGCAAGATATCTTGGTTTTATGTTAAAATTTTATTAGTCTGGCAAACCGAAATTAGTAAAAAATATTTTTTTCAAAATCAAGACTTTAGAACTAGAAGGAAGGAAAACTGGGATTTTGAACCAGAAAACCAAAACAGTCGTAATATTATTGATAGTCTTAATAATAATATTAGTATAGTTGAAGATCAAAATAATAATGAACATTTTTTAATAAATGAAAGTGCTAACCATGATAATCTTGAAAATACGAACGTCGTATCTCTAACGTTCCATCGTATTTCTTCATCTGATACGTCATTAACAAATTCTGACCCGGCAATATGGGTCATTGATGCAAAATTGATAGATTATTTTGCCACTAATGGTTTCTGGTTAATTTATTCCCCATTTAGATTTTGAGTGTTTTTTGGTCCTTGTCGTTTGATAAATTTGGATTCAACTGATCGTTTAATACATGAAGGTTTTAACGACTGGAAAAATGCGAATCAACGAATAAAATCTCACGAAAATTAAAGTCCACATAAAATGGCTATACTAAGTTTAAAGGCTGGGGTAAGTAATGAGAGAATCGACAAAATGCTATTAACTCAGTTAAATGAGGAAAAACTATATTGGCGAGCAATTTTAAAGCGAGTTGTTGCCGTAATAAAATCGCTAACATTACGCGGTTTTCCTTTAAGAGGTGACGATGAAAAAATTGGTTCGGGTAAAGATGGAAACTTTTTAATGTCGAAAGAACTTATCGCCCAGTTCGATCCATTATTATCTGAGCATATAAAAAGTGGTAATACCAGTTATTTATCTTTTACAGTAGTTGATAGAATAATACTACTAATGGAAAACAAAGTTCGAGGCGTCATAATGGCTGAAATAAAAAGTGCAAAATAGTTTTCAATAATTCTTGATTCGAGCCCCGATATTTCCCAATGTGATCACTTATCTTTTGTTGTAAGGTATGTTCAAGATTGTGGCATACCCGTCCAACGTTTTCTAATGTTTATAACAAATGCAAGTCATAAATCGGCGGACCTAGTAACAACAATTACAGACATCCTAAAAAAATTTCATATGAATACTAACAATTGTAGAGGCCAATCGTACGACAATGCAAGTAATATGGCCGGCAAATATTCTGGAGTCCAAGGTCTTGTAAAATAATTTAATCCATTACCGTGTGCCGCGCATTCTCTCAATTTACTTGGTACTTGTGCAGCAGGTAGTTGCAAAAATGTTGTATATTATTTCCGGTTATTACAAGAGCTGTACGGAACTTATTACAGACGTTAGTACAATCAAAAAATACCTTAAAAAGTCTTTCAAAAACACACTGGTCAGCTCGTGATGACGCTTGCAAGAGCCTAAATAATTCGTGGAGTGAAATAGTACAAGTTTTAACCAGTATAGAGAGTGATTTGGAAGAAAAAAAATGTGCCTAGAACTGAAACCAAGGGCATTCGATTGAATTTGGAGCGGATAGAAACTGCATTTATGACCGTTTTTTGGACATTTGTACTAGATAGATTTAGTATAACCAATAAACTTCTTCAAAGTAGTAAAATTAATATTGCTAATGTTGTTGAATTGTAAAGTTCATTAATACAACGGATGAAATCTACGAAAAATGAGTTTGAAAACTTTGTGCAAAAAGCGAAATCCCTGTCCAACATAAATGAGTTTCATTTTGATTTATTTCGACAACGAAAGAAAAAATCTCATTTTGATGAATCTCTTCAAGCTAATTCTGAGAACCTACAAACCGGAGCTAGTTCGTTAAAAAAATTTACCTTCCACGTTATCATGGATAACATAATAGCAGAGCTAGAAAGACGCCGGTTAACATATGATGAATTCAGTAAACGTTTCTTCATTATTTTAAACTTAACCAAAATCAGCACTGACGAAATACATAAATCAGGATCTGAATTTGCCAGTTATTTTGAAAATGATATTGAAGAAGAGACTTTAAAAACGAATGTTTACAGCTCAAACAACATCTACTTTTTTGCCAATATGAAAAACCAGTAGAGGAATTGAGTGCTCTAAACCTGCACCGACCAAATTAGCCCGCCGCAATGAAACCTGTACTATAATTTGTTACACATTTATTACAATTTATTACAAGAACTCCCGATTTTATTACAGTTACCGTTTTCGAGGAACGAGTGGTCGGTTTAGCTTGTAATTAAACCTACACCGCCAAAATTGTAACTTTTGATGTAGCTGTGATATCGGCATGGTTCTTGGACCAGAATTTATTACAAATTAATTACATTGATTAAATAGTTCAAGATCAACGCGATAACTTGACTAAGGGTAAATTTCACCCCAAACGGTTTTTATGACAAAAACATCGATTTTACCAATAATAATAAATAATTACACAAGACCGCCACCAGATATTTACTACCAGATATACTCTTTCGACCTTGTGGAGGGCAGATCAACCTTGTACAGGTGTGGAAGCACACAGCTATAGAATTTTTATATTTTAAGAATCAGACTATTGATGCGGTAACATCGGATGCATGTAGGGGGGGGGGGGGGGGGTTTATATTTCTCTAGAGTAGAATTCGTAACCGTATAATAAATTATGTATGAATTCAATTTATGTGAAAGAGGATCGATGTCTAAAAAGTGAAAACCCCTGAATAATTGGGACTAGTGCTAAATAAGTGTGTTAAATAAATAAATAAATAAAAAAAGTGTGTATCAACTACAGGAGTTATTACTATAGGTAAATTCTCAAATTATCAGAATTTTGAAGTTTTTACGTAAACATTTTGAAATTTGAAATTTTATACTGAACATTTTTTTAAGACTAATGAACATCGGTTTTTATATCCAACATTTTTTATCCTTCCTAATTAGCATATACAATTAGAAAAGCAAACCAAAATAATTTGAATTGAATTTAAAATACGCTACTATTTTATACGCACCACCACATTTAAAATTTGTGTTCAAGAAGGACGGTGAAACTTTTAAATTAACTCATTAAAGTTATTTTGTAATTTAGAGTGCGCGAACATTTATCGTGGCACCTCATAATGAATTCGTTTATGATTTTGATTAGTGTGAGACTATCTATAGCTACATAATACACTTTCTTTAAACACTACACACGAGAATGATAAATTGACACAATTACAAAGGCTTCTGTGAATAATTTCATATAGAACGATCGATGTGAAACTCGTTACTTTGAAAAAGTCATAATGATCAATCGATCATACTACATACGTTCAACAAAAATAAATCAGAAGTTATATATTTCTACTGCGCTATGAATCAACATTAATTAAATAGTCAATTAATCAATTCAATGAACATGAATTGATCGCATCTTCGAATTTTTATTTTTCTACTTTTATTTACTCGTATATATCCAGTAACGTTAAAATTAATTATAATGATCATGATCGATGATCATTAATTGTTTGATAATCAAACAAAAATAGAAATATCTCGATAAATATTTTTTCTCAAGCGCGATCGAGTTCATTAACGTGTACTTATCGTGTACACGATCGATCGATCAATATCGAAATTATTTTTTTAAATAGCAATAATTTGGTCTCAGCATAGGTATATGGGGCCGTTCAAGATCCATTCCACCCAAAACCGATAGTTTACCACGATTTAGATTTCTTAATTAATTTTTTGCTGAATTTCAATCCATCACAAAAATCTAATTAAATTATTAATTTTCGTAATAAAATCATTTAGAAACGGAACTCGTTGAACCGTGTGCCGTACAAACAAGAAACTAACCAAACTTACTTAACTAATTGATAAATAATTTAATTATGTTTCGATCGTTCAGTATAATTTACCAACTATAAATTTAATTTATAAAGGGAGTTTCTTAATTAAATTATTTTGCAAATCCATAGGCGAATAAAATTTGGAATGTACGTCGCTTATACTAAAAAAAATAGAGGGGTGCATAAATTTATCCCACCGCATATACCAAAAATGACTTTTTAATAATATTGCGTCCTGGTACATGCTGAGGAAGAGTATTATTTGTCCATATTCACCATGTGTGAAAGTGGATTTGTACACACAGACGAGATAAAATCAATCAAAAATCAATTTGCAATCCCTTTATCCAAACGAAAACACGAACAAACAACTCACCTGAGTTTGGTACGAATGTGTACATGTATGTAATCAAATTTTATTATGTATGTGTGCGTGTGTTTCCTCGCTTATCAAAATTCAATTAGATTACATTTGTTAGATTTTGACTTTGAATATAATTTTTTTTTTCATATAGGGGTTGGTATTTTCAATCAATCAAATATGCGGTATATACATTTGGCACGCATACCACTTATTATCTCATCAATTCGGTAGCTGCGCTACATAATAAGGGAGATGATTCATATAACACTTTCTCATCACAACATTTTTTTCTTAATTTTTCACACTCACAACACACCCAAGAAAAAAAAAAATAAGAAAATCGGTCGACCAGTTGGAGACACATAAGCATAGAAAAACGCCGAAAAATAATCAAAGACAAAAAAAAAAAAATTTGTTGGATTTGTTTACTAAACCGACCGCGGCGGAATCGCATCTTGATGTCACACAAAATTGAATTTTTTTTTGTTTCGGTTGTTGTTTTTGTTTTCTTTCATGGTATAATTCTCATTCGGTCATGGGAGAAGAATCATCAACACGGTGTATCATCAATGTCATTTTCACACTTTGCATATTTTGAAGAGACCGACCGACCGGTTATCTTTCAGATCTTTTGAATGAATAAGAATGACAGTGTCGATCGATTTAGTATATACTCACTAATTGACACTTTTTTGGTTTATATAAGAACTGTACAGGAGTACATTGTTTAATGTGTAGCGTGTATTTAAAATTCAAATAGAAAGTCATATTTCTTCCAATAACTTAAATTTTACTTTCGGTAAAACCTCTAGATTTTTGAAGATTTACGTTTCGTTATATCGCCGAAGTCAAAAATTAGTTTTTAAAATATTTTTGTGTGTCTGGGTGTGCGTGGTGTCGTACAGACTTTGTATCCTCTCTACACCTCCGATGGATTTACTGATCGGGGTGAAACTACATACTTAAGCATTTCCCATATATTGGGAGATTCCAATTGTGTCTCATTTTTGCAAATATTTTGAAAACTAATTTACGAGAAAACTATGAACTAAAAGATTCTAAATTAATTTTGGAGCAATACCGGTCCAGATCAGTTTCCCAAGGCTTTAGTCGAAATAATGATTTTTAAGAAAAAAACTGTTTTCAGCCAAAGTTTGGTCCCCTGTACGGACCCCATATGAATTGGTTGATCGGATCGAAACTTCATACTTAACATAGATCTAAAAACATATACATATACAAATCCAAATTCAATTCTCCCATTTGAAATTTTATAGCTTTTCTATGTACAGTCATGGGCAAAAGTATTTAGTTAGTAATTAAGTTTTTTTTACGAGAAGTTGATTATCATAATTAAAATAATAAATTTTTAAGTTTTAATCATAATATATTAATTTTAAATTAATGTTTATAAAAATCATAAATAAAAATATATAACAACAAAAACAAGATGCTAGGAAGACCTTCATTGTTTTTATTTCTACGTATTTGGAATCATATATTACAGTCTTAAGACGATTTGGCTTTGAATCAATAATTTTTTTTAAGATAATCGAGAATTAAATTGACCCCAAACATCGCGGATTTCATTTTCGGCCATTTCTTTACATTTTTCGGGTACGCATGCCATTTTTCGCTTGACTTATGTCAAAAAAAAATTCAATTACATTTAAATCTGGATTGTGGAGGCCAGTCTAAAACAATGAAGCCAGAACCTTTCAAAAATTATTGGCATACTTTCGCTGTGTGAATTGCGATATTGGGGCAGATACTCGATCGGCTAGCAAGCAAGCAATTTGCTAGCCGAAACCCTGACTAATCAATGAATTATACCAAGGAAATTTAAATTTCAAAATATATTTTTCATAATTTTTTTTTATTTTTGCGTAAGCTTCCTTGGTAAAATTGATTGAGTAGTCAGCATTATGTTGTTACATCAACCAGTTGAGATTGTCACCACAAACAGCTGCAAGGTAATTTTCATCACCGTTATTAGGTAAAAGGACCAAATCTCTAACACCGCAAAACATAAGCTTCCTACCCTTTATGCCTATTCGAACGATGAAGAATCGGTGATTTTTTATGTTTTTTTTTTCGGGAATACATCAGTATTATAAAATATTTCTCCAATTATCCAAGGGTTCGTTCACAAGCTGCAAAGCAAAGATCATTCGCTATTTCTTGTTGATGTCAGTGATATTAATCACTGTTCAGGTTATGTATCCTTGCTTACTAACTTACTTAAGTCTTCTGGAGATAGTTCGTCTACTGATCTTTCTATAATATTTTTTTGATATTTTCGAAACATTGGAAACTGATATTTTGGATATATAGTACAATCAATTCTCTAACTAAACGGCGATCAACTGCTTCATTTGGTATCCTTCTCAACCCACATCTCTTTTCGTTTATAACAGTTTTACTTTTTTTAATATTAGTAAGAAATAGTACTTTTCTGCTATTTTAACTGTTTACTTAGATGCACTGATATTCCGCATTCAAATTTAAAGATTAATTATTGGCTGGTTCACGTCAGGACAACTAAACAAGACTAAACATATCCCAAGTAAAACAAAGCAAACACCTTTAGAAGAAAATCATATTGCAACGTGAACAAATGAAATTTTAATTACATGAGGCGATAAAATAGCACACTACTACTTCGATTTGGGTTTTTTCGTATCGCTGTTTCATTTTTTGTTTAAGAATTCATAAAAACTACGCACAAAGAAGATTTGAATCAAATGTAGAAGCAAAATTTTTATTTTTGTGTTCTACAATTTGAAAACGTTTTGCTTGAAATATAAAAACTCCAATACTTTTGCCCATGACTGTATATGAATGGAGTACACTGTTATAATTTTTAATTTGCGAATTAGTCAATGAAAAGTAAAACATTTTTAAATAAATTACAACATTTCTAAGTTTTAATTAAAATATTGAAATAAAATAAAAATGAGATAGAAACAAGCGACAGATATAACACTGTGCTTGAATTTCAAACTTTTTTTGCGTGACAAGCTGGGCACCCGGGGGGTAAACCTAATTCGACTATGCTGAATTCATTGGTGCTAGTCCCATTTCAAAGTTAGTCCCCATTTTTGAAATATCGCTTTCGACATATTTTGCCTCTGAGACAAATATTTGTCCAAATATACACTCATATTCACGTTGATAGCTCCTGAACCATTAAAATTTTCGTTATGCTTTCTTCAGCAAAGTTGTTGCGCAAGCCAAGGCCAACAACTTTGCTGAACATATCAAGGCCGAAAAACGACATCTACAATCACATACCGCAAAATATCTCGCACTCTACATTCAGCGAGATCTGAAAGGCTGGTCACACTGGACACGCCCAAATACTTATGCCTTCTGTATGATAGTGCCGGACACGAGCCGAGCATAGGAAGTTATCTAAAGTCTCTTCTTCCTTTTCGTCCATGCAACTTCTACAAAATTATTTGTCTGTAGACCCAGCCTTCTCGCATGTTCCCCAAACAGGCAGGGTCTTGTAAGTTTTGGCAAAAGCTTCTCACAGAAGACTCCGGCTCCACCTTGCCGTTTCGAGAAACAAAAGTGCACAGGTAAGGCTAAATACAACTGGAATTCGGCATACTTAGGCCAAACAAGACACTCATCTCAGATAAGATACAAAGAACACATCACAAGTACATAAAATCAAGTTTCGTACAACACCATGCTGAAAACCATACACTAAATTCAATAAAAATGTAACCATTTTGCACAGAATCAAAAAAGGACTGAAATTAGACAGGTGTCCCAATTTGACTCATGAGTCATGAGGCATTTGTATTCTGCACGTATACGAATTACGGCCAAAATTCACACCCTGAAAATATACAAAAACAAAAACACCCACAATTTACTTCGCGACAAAATCAACACAAAACCCCAATAAAATTTACGACCTCCATAACTTAAAAACAAAGCAGGTACCAAACAGCAGCGCCTAGCTACAGTATATAAAGAGCTTCAAAATAGATCATGTAACAGTAGCAGAAAATAAACCGAAGAAGAGATTATTCTCGAAATTGATATTTCTAAAAAAGTTAAAAAATTGGCACAAGAAGTAAGAACTAAAAACTGTAAAATAAAATTAAAAATAAAAAGTTATTCGTCTAAATATATAAAGTGACAAAAGAATACAAAAAATAAAGTGAAAATCGTCTTGTGAATCTGGTGAAATAAATAATATGGATAGGTGTTATAAACTCAAGTGCTTTTGTTATGTGTGTGGAAAATTTACAATTATGAGCAATCGCCGCAAAATAAGTGATGAAACCGCTGATTTATATCGACTATACTTTTCACAAACTGTTATTAGTGGTGTAAATTGGACGCCGTCTTTTGTTTGTACAACATGCATTTTCCATCTGCATAGATGGCAAAACACTGGAGCCGCAATGCCATTTGGTGTCCCGATGATATGGGTCGATCCACAAGGACATGATGCAGTTCAATGTTATGGGTGCATGAATTATATTCTCGGTACAAACAGAAACAAAAGTGGTTCTTTGACATACACTGCAACGAGAAATACACATCTACCGCTGCCGCATTCAGATGAAATGCCTGTTCCGGAAAGATCAAACCCAACCGAGGATTATTTACCAACAACATTTGAATCAGGTGAAACCGGAGAAACATCTGCATCAACATATCAACCATCAAATGTCACTGCGCCATGCAATCACATTGAAATCTCGCAAAGTCGTTTGGATATTATGGTACGACGCCTGAAACTATCTCAGCGGCAAGCCATTCTTTTGTCAAAGGATTTAAAACAAGTGAACATTTTGGCTCCAAATGTTCGGATATATGAAGCAATAAATCGTCATCGTCATTTTACGAATTTTTTCGAATCAATTGAGAATAATTCACTCGCTTTTTGCACTGATATCCGAGGTTTGGTATCCACAATGCACAATGCATATAATCCTGAAGATTGGCGATTGTTCATCGATTCCTCTAAAAGCAGCTTGAAAGCAGCTTATCTTTCACGTTACCAACTCAAAGAATTCCATTCCAATTGCACTCAGCACAAACACAAAGGAAACCTATGCATCAATGAAAAAAATCATCGATTTGATTAAATACAATGACCATCAATGAAAAGTTTGTGCAGATTTAAAAGTGATAGCTCTTTTAAGTGGCATGCAATTGGGTTACACTAAAATCATGTGTTTTATGTGCTTATGGGATACTCGTTTTAAAGGCGACCAATGCAACGAACGGAACTGGGCTTTACGTGAGAACATTAGATTGCGATACGACAGCATCGTTGAGGCTCCACTTGTGCCAATTAAAAAAATATTGCTACCACCACTTCATATCAAACTTGGAGTAGTTAAAAATTATATAAAAGCGCTGAATCCAGATGGAAATGCGTTCGTCGAATTGCGTCGCATTTTTCCACGGTTAAGTGGAATGAAAATAAAAGAAGGTTGGTGTTTAAATCTACCAGAATCTAAGTTTTGATCAAATGAAATTTCATCTCACATCTTGTTTTTTATTACAGGAATACTTAATGGACCAGATATTCGTCGTCTGATGAAAGATGATGCAATTTGAAAATGCTCTTAGTGAACGAGAGGTTGTGGCATGGAAATGTGTAAAAGAAGTTATTAAGAATGTTCTCGGAATTAACCGAGCCGATGATTGGCGCAGATATATTGAAAATATGCTGACAGCTTTTCATAATATAAACGTTAGAATGTCACTGAAAATACATTTTTTGCATTGTCATGTGGAAAAGTTGGCCGAACAATCACCAGCCGAATCCGATGAGCACGGCGAGCGTTTTCACCAAGTGACGGCAAGGCTCGAACATTGGTACAGCGGCAAAAAGCTAGATGCACTCTTGGGTGACATTTGTTGAAATTTGCAAGAGGAAGAAGAACCCGAAGACGACACGAACAAATCAGAAAATTAAAATTAAAAGTTAAGAAAAATGTAAATTATTTAGGAAAAAATTATCGCAAATATATCACCAGCGGAATCAAAACTATTTTCACAATGTGAATACTCCAAATCTACATTTTGGTTTGGATAGTGCTTGTCACATGGTGTAATTGTAATGATTTTATCCATTTCAGCAGTTGTTGAACAAAATCCTATATTACGAATTGGGCTAATTTCAGCAACATTTTCTTCCAGAAAATCATTGACGTTAAACATATAAAGATACTCCGGATCCGTTTCTATGTTTAATTGAAGTTGGTTATTATTTTGCATTGTACTCGTATTTAGTACCTCTTGTTCAAAATAATTATTGTCGGATGCATTTATAATAGGGTTTTCGGTTGGTGAAATCTGCATACTACCCATGGGACTCATGTGTGAGAGTTCATTCGTTGAAATGACATTATTATTCAATTTTTTTCGCCAAATGTCATAAATTAAGGTTCGATTCCCTTTATTATTTTTTGTTCCAATTAAACTACAAATTTGTTTCATTTGTAGTGAATCGGATGAAGATATTTTAATGTTAGATTCATTTAGTGAGCGCAATGCATTTGCCAACGATTTGGGAGAGACAAAGCTACGTTTTTTTTGTTATTATACCTTCGAATGACTTGTTTCATTTTGATTAAAACTTTTATGGACTCTCGTTAACACGTTTTAATACAGCAGGTTCAACACTTTCAATAATCACATAAATAATTCTCAAATAAGTTTTATAATCAATGTTTTCACACATTCACAAACAATGTTTTAAATTCACAATTCAAACTTTTCATACTTTTCTACGTTAATTTTCACATAATGTACACTGTGTTAATGAAAAAATAGGTTCTGTAAAGCGTAATGTTCTAAACCTATTAGAAAATCAAAACGATCCTACAATACTAACTTTTAACTTAATACTAGCGCATCAAAAATATTATGTTTTATTCTTAACACTAAAAAACTTTTTTTGTTATTTTTCAAAATCAGTTTTAACATGTGAACGACGGTAGGATGCATATATGTGTTCTATAGGACGCATATATGCGTCCTATGGTCGTCAACATGTTAAGGAAATTACAGTTACTATCCAAACTAATGATTTATTTCTACAAATTGAGTGGCACACGTGCAAAATTTAACTATAAAAAACAAATTTACTGTTCCACAAAACAAGTGTTCACCAATTTACACGGTAGATTGTTCCGCAGAATAACGTGTAAATATAATTGGCATTAGGGAAAATAAATTAAATTAAAAATAAAAACTTTAAATATAATATTTTTTTTTTGTTTCTTCAAACCGTGTAAAAGCGAAATCGTGTAAAAAACTACCATGTAAATCGGGGGATGGCTGTATCCTGTATGTGTCCTTCAAAATATTAAACTAAAAATATTTTGATGGTTTTATCATAGTATAGGGATCCCGTTACAAGCGTAACTATATAGAAGAAAAAATTAGTTAAAATTATAATTTCAGTTTTATTAATTTATTAAACTGAGAATACAATGATGATGCCTCGCTGCTATTTAATAATGTATGTAGTTTGTTTTCATATAATTGTGCTTCACAATACAAAGTTGTTTTTCATGAAAATCTGTTTTTATTGTGAAGCACAATTATATGAAAATATTTATAAAACTATCAATATTGACAAAGAAATCACATGTTTCAGATTCAAGATAAACGAAATTGTGTGGGTCACGACAGAAATTCCATTTTGGTAATCACACGGTTTTCTTATTACGTCGAGTAGTATTTGATTGTACTATTTTGTGCGTCTAACGGTAAAATTTGGGTGTAATGTATTTTGGGAGATAATGGAATTTCTGACGTGATTATCACACCAGAAATCCTACAGATCTGTTTAATCATTAAAGCATATGTTTCATTTTAGTTTAATTGTGCCAAACTATGAATGCCAAAAACAATTTAGTTCTCCTCCAGAAATGGTCGGGATTTTTCCTAGAAAGGCTATATCTGCATATTTACATGCGACATAACCAAATTAGCGGCATTAAATAAAATGTTCGGATATTCATGTGAAAATTAAAATAAAATAGAGAATATATCAAAGAAGTTTTGAATGTTTGTGCACCGATTGTCATGTACAGACTCGTGCACATATGAACCATCTATCTCACTGATATGGTAAAGAGTATAGGAAAGGTTATATGTTTTTGAATTCTGATACTAAACACAAACTCGCGGTTTGGTGGTATGGTAATAAGGGTATATGATTTAGATTTCTGATGACCAACACTAGCTTCAGACCGTAGCCGAAGTAGTCGGAAATCCCTGTGGAATCTGCTACAGAATAAAATGTAACAGTGAAAATTCGATTTTGTGGGCTCCGATCATTATGTACAGACTCAGGCTAATATGAACCTTCTATCCCACTGATATGGTAATAGGAGTATATGGTTTAGATTTCTGATGGCCAACACTAGCTCCAGACCGTAGCCGAAGTAGTCGGAAATCCTTGTGGAATCTGCTACAGAATAAAATGTAACAGTGAAAATTCGATTTTTTGCGCTCCGATCATTATGTACAGACTCAGGCTAATATGAGGCTAATATGAACCTTCTATCCCACTGATATGGTAATGGGGGTATATGATTTAGATTTCTGATGGCCAACAATAGCTCCAGACAGTAGCCGAAGTAGTCGGAAATCCCTGTGGAATCTGCTACAGAATAAAATGTAACAGTGAAAATTCCTTTTTTTTGTGCTCCGATCATTATGTGCAGACTCAGGCTAATACGAACCTTCTATCCCACTGATATGGTAATGGGGGTATATGATTTAGATTTCTGATGGCCAACACTAGCTCCAGACAGTAGCCAAAGTAGTCGGAAATCCCTGTGGAATCTGCTACAGAATAAAATGTAACAGTGGAAATTCCTTTTTTTTGTGCTCCGATCATTATGTGCAGACTCAGGCTAATACGAACCTTCTATCCCACTGATATGGTAATGGGGGTATATGATTTAGATTTCTGATGGCCAACACTAGCTCCAGACAGTAGCCGAAGTAGTCGGAAATCCCTGTAGATTTTGCTACAAAATAAAATGTAACTGTGAAAATTCGTTTTTTTGTGCTCCGATCATTATGTGCAGACTCAGGCTAATATGAACCTTCTATCCCACTGATATGGTAATGGGGGTTTATGAATTAGATTTATGATGGCCAACACTAGCTCCAGACAGTAGCCGAAGTAGTCGGAAATCCCTGTGGAATCTGCTACAAAATAAAATGTAACAGTGGAAATTCCTTTTTTTTGTGCTCCGATCATTATGTGCAGACTCAGGCTAATACGAACCTTCTATCCCACTGATATGGTAATGGGGGTTTATGAATTAGATTTATGATGGCCAACACTAGCTCCAGACAGTAGCCGAAGTAGTCGGAAATCCCTGTGGAATCTGCTACAGAATAAAATGTAACACTGAAAATTCCTTTTTTTGTGCTCCGACCATTAAGTGCGTTCAGGTATTTAGAATATTCTATCCCACTGATATGATAATTAATGTTTTTATTTATATTCGTGTTATTGATAACTTTTTCGTAGCACTTGCAGATAGTTTTTGGAAATTTCTGTTAGGGCGACCACGTAACCATATATTTAGTATAGATTTTCAACGATCATTTATGATTTTGGTTTAATTATTATTATATTATAATATATTTTTGATAAATTTGCATGGTGGCAAACAAAATGTTTATTTATTATGTTTTATTATATTATTTAATTTTCCACAAATCAAATAGCGTAATATACGATGAAAAAAAATATTTCGGGATGAGAATTTAAGATAATGCAGTTTTTATAAAATTTTCGGGCTGGCCCGAAAATATTAAAGATGTAGCAAAGACACATTTTTTTCGGGCTAACTTCACATACATCTCTTTCACAGTTTTTTTGTAATATTCAATACAAAATTGCTCCTCTTCAGTGTAAGGAACCAATTGAATGCTAGCTATGACTAAACCTACCCTAGAATTGTGTGCCTTGGAATATATATTTTTACATATATATTTTTCCACATTATATAATATGCCTATCTTCCCTTCACTTTTAAAATTAGGAAATTTTTGTAGTGTGTTCATATTTGCAATCGAAGGCTAGTATGAGGAGATCTTTGAAACTATTAAAACTCTTGCTGTTATGATGTACGTATCATCCTGAAATTTAAACTTTATTGATATGTTTGCCACGCCTTTCGAAATACCAGAAGTAACATCATTGATTTTGTGATATTCAGAATTTGATTCGATAGAAGTTTGCCGGGAGCCACCAGAGTTTGCAAAATTTTCTTCAGAATATAATAAAAATAAAAGTGAAATAAGAAAGATAAAGTTTTCTTATTTAGTTTTTTTTAATTATTTCTTATTTCTTCCTACATTCAACTTTGTTGGTACAGAAGAAATAAATGCAAATATGCTACTTACTTACACCGCAGAAAGCCAAAGTAATTCTAAGAAACTATTGTTAAATGGCACAGTGGTTAATACTTTAGCGTTTATCAGGAGGTACTGAGCCGGGTTTAATCCCGATAGGGGTAGTTTGCAAAGAGAATTTTCATCTACAGATTACGATCTGTGATGAAACGGAACACATCTATGACCCCTGGTGGAGTGCTTATGGGCAGACCCATCTTCCATGCCAGTATAGGCTGACATGAGGCAATATGAAAATAGTGATAAAATAGGACCTATAGTCGTATACGTCCTCGCATTGGCTGGCAACCGCGTAAAAGTAAGGATGGAAAAAGCATACTGCGATAGAGTTGGAAGAGCCTTGCCGCACAACAGATTGCAGCTTGACTATTAACGCTTAGACTTAATAAACACATTTTATTTTTATTAACCACTTCGATCCGTAGATTAATTTTTATTGCTTATTTTTTTTGTCTCTCCTTCTTTTATTTATTTTTTGCTTTTTTCTACTATATAACAAAATTTTTATTTTTACAAATCAGTAGATAGTCCTAATAATGACCTAACAAGTCGAAATCGATCGAGTGATTTTTTAAACTTTTTGAAAATATTCAAAAAAAAATATTATCTTGCGAAATGTGTTTATTAAGAGTAGATTATTTTAAATGTGTTGGCGCCAAAAAATAGATGTTTACATGTATTGTGCCGTGAGTCTTGTAGTCATAGCTCTTCAAAATCGGAAGAAACTTAAATTTCAATTTCCAATAGATCAGGAAATACAAATTCAATCGATGAATTCAATAGGTTTATCTAAGCGAAAATTATTAATAAACATGACTTATTAATGAACATCATTTCCGACAAATCATCTTTCTAGGAGAATGGCTTGATTTTCTGATATTCTTATATGTGGCCTAATGGAACTTGCGGCAACACTACCATACGGCTCTTAGTTATTATAAGCCCTTACCGTTACCAACTGAAAACTGTATGAATCATTTCCGGCAAATCATATCGCTAAGAGGTCAATTTTTAATTTTTATATTAGGCCATATGAAAGATGGCCGATTGCGCGAATTCTACCATACGGCTGGTACTGTCCGACTGGCCACAGTTAGTCCGTATCATAACTTATTCAAAACATAAAGAATCATTTCCGGCAAATCATATTTCTTGGAGAATGGTACAGTTTTAGCATATTCATATAGGGCCATATGGAACTGCGTCATTTGCGCCAATACTACCATACGGCTGGTACTGTCCCCTTAATCATTGTAAGCCCTTACTGTAACTTACTTGAAACCTCATATTAACTGATATTGTTCTCATCTTTAATCAAAACAAACAATTATTATCATTTCACTTCGATAAATTATTTTTAATCATTATTCATACGCAAAGTACAAAAACAACAAATAAATGTAAAGATCTGGGATGGATATTTTGTTGTTGAGAAAAAAAATTAAAACAAAATTTCCGTCTTATACAAGTTAAAATAGAAAAAACTCGGATGAGATAAAATAGTATTATTTGAGGAAATATTTTTTTTTCTGGAATGAAAAACTGGGCTAATTGGGCTCAAGGAATAGAACATGCTGGCTGGTGTGGGACACGAGCGTGGTTGCGTGGAATTGTCGATCGAATCATCTAATAATACTAAAACGGAAATAACAACGAAGGCATTCATTATGTCTCGTGTGAGTTATCAGTTTTCGAAAAGTGAAATATCTCAGGTAGATTGCGAATTGTTGAAGAAGCTAGAGTTAGCCGATCCTAAATTTAATAAAGCTGGGACAATTGATGTCCTACTGGGAATTGACATCTTAAAAATAATTCAAGATGGAAAAGTATCATTATCCAATTGTCAGTAGCGTTAAACACTAGTTTCGGTTGGGTACTGGCTGGTCATTCAATGGTAAATAAAGACACATTCTAAAATTTAAATATTATTTTTGATATTGATCATAGCCTTCGACGATTCTGAGAAATCGAGGAAATGCCAAAGAGAATGCAAAGATCCGAGGAAGAAGATCAATGTGAGGAAATGTTTTGAAATACTACAAAACGCGATGAAGAAACAGATCCATAGTATAAAACTGCCATTTCGCCAAGCACCCGCGAACCAAGGGGCCTCCTATAACACAGCATTGACCCGGTTACGAGCAATGGAGAGACGATTTCATCGGAACGTAGAATTCTATAAGCTCTATAAAAAGTTTATGAAGGAATACGAATGTTTAGGACACATGCAGTTGGTTAAAGAATATCAGCCATGTGTTCGATGCATCTACCAAATCTAGTACTGGATTATCGTTGAACGATGGTTGGTCCTGTGGCGCAGTCTCCGTTAATCAACATTTTGTTATACGTTTCAGACAACACGAATTTGTAGTTATCGGAAATATCGAAAAGATATATAAGCAGTTTCGTATTTCTAAAGTATGATTCAGTACGACAACTTAATACAGTGACATACGGTACCAGACCCGCATCTTTTCTAGCGACGAGAGCAATTGTTCAAATCGGATACGATATGCAAAACAAGTATCCCGAATTAGCCAAAGTTATTAAGAATGATGTTTAAGTCGACGATTTAATGACCGGAGCTTCAAATAATTCAACGATGAGAACACAATACAAAACGGAAATTACTGTCAACGGCAATCAAAATTTTTGGTCCACTTGGGAGGCTATCACCTCCGACAGTGAGGGTGAAGATTTTATTTCAAAGTTTGTGGGCCTGTCAAAATCAATTGGAACGATTTATTACCAGTGCATGTTCAACAGAGTTGGTATGTGTTAGAAAAGGAATTTAGAAATATAGGCATCCTAAAAATACAGAGATGGATACACGCGAAAGATACTCAATTTGCATGGCGTCAGCGACACAAGTGAAAATAATAGTTTAATCATGGCCAAGACACGAGTGGCACACATAAAACAGTTAAGTATACCGAGGTTGGAGCTGATGGGCGCACTCTTGCTTACCCAGTTGGTTACACTAGTCAAGAATTCATTTACGGTGAACGTACAAAATATCGTGTTGTGGACAAATTCATAAATTGCTCTTGACTGGCAGCGAAATTTTATTAAAATTTACACGTCATCATTGGAGACACGTTCCGTCAAACGAACACCCGGCTGGCATAGCTTCAAAAGGTTTAATGTTAGAAAACTTATCATCCAGTGTATTGTGGTGGAATAATAAATAAAGCACTTTAAAGATAAATGACGAACATATTGAAGAAAGGAAACAATGTACCAGTTTTATTATTATCACATCGAATTTTATAGAAGAAATCTCAAATAAATTTTCTAATGCATATAAGGTGTTCAAAGTAATTGCATTAGTGTTACGATACATTAACAATATTCAAGCTAGAATCAAAGGTTATGATACAATGCATGGAAATATTTCGATTGCAGAATTGATATCTTTAGAAAACAAATTGTTTCGAGAGCTGCAAGTGATTTATTTGAAAGAGGAACTTGCGGCATTAAGAACGAGCCAACGATTGCCAAATCGTAGTAAGTTGACGTCATGATCGATCCTTTCAATATCAAACACCCCATAATTCTTCCAAACGTATAATTGACCTAAATGATCATTCTGGATTTACATCAATTCCATCACCATGCTGGAATTAGTACATTGTACAGTTTGGTTCGACGAAGAATCTGGATCATCAGATGCAAAAATTTAGTCAGAACTACAATATATAAATGCACCAAATGTTTTCGACACAAGCCAAAACGGGAAAATCATGAGAATGGCACACTTACGTGAAGCGCGAGTTACATTTATTAAGTTGGGGTTGATTATTGCGGACCCTTTAAGATGCATATAACAAAAAGAATAGGACAATAACCTATAAAGGAATATATTTGCATATTCGTATGTTTAAGTACCAAAGCCATTCATATAGAAGTGATAAGCATCATAATATTCCATACAGTTACCTGCAAAATAACCGAAGTTCAAAATAATTCTAACTTCTCCCATGCAACGCCGGGTAATTCCACTATATCTAAATTAACAAATATCAATTGCCGCATATGTATGACTGATCATCATTTGAGAACGATTGAACCGATTTGGCTGGTTTTTTGTTGTTTTCGCAACCTTGTCCTGAAGGTTTGTGTGAAAAAATTGTTTGGAAAAATCCACTGGAAAAGTCGGGAGATTCGGAAAATCGAACAATGATGTTTTTGTAGCATGTATTCGATCCAGATGGTCTTTTAAAAGAGAAAAATTGGAAACTCTGAGCATAAAACTCGGAAGCTTCCAGAAAAACTCGAAGAAAATTGAAATTTTTTTAGCGCATTAGTTGAGAACGGCTGAACCGATTTGGCTCAATATTTCTTTGCTGTGTTCCTAATTTCCAGGAGATGGTTCTTACGAAAGGAAATTTTGGGAAAATCCACCGGAAAATTAGGAAAATCGAAAAATGGTATTTTGTACGGGATTTCACACGTATCCATTCCATATGGTCTTTTAAAGGAGAAAAATTGGAAAATCTGAATGGAAAACTCGGAAACTTCCGGGAAAACACGAAGAAAATAGAATTTTTTTCTAGCGCATAAGTTGAGAACGGCAGAACTGATTTGGCTCAATCTTTCTTTGCTGTGTTCCCAATTTCCAGGAGATGGTTCTAACAAAAGAAAATTTTGTCAAAAACTTATCGGAAAAGTCGGAAAATTAGGAAAATAGAAAAATTATATTTTTGTACGGGATTCCGGAAAAACCCGAACAAAAATTGATTTTTGTTTTCTAGTGCATCTGTTAAAAACGGCTGAACCGATTTGACTCAATCATTTTTTGTTGTATTCACAATTGCGGGTGGCACAACTGGAGATGATTGATATGAGAGAATGCGGTAATATGAACTATATATCAAGATCAAAACGAAACGTTTAAATTTCAACCACTTCAATCAATCAAAACTACTATCTGAGCAGTACATTCATCTGTGTGATGCTATCGCTTCGGACGGCAACCAACGTCAGTCAATTGACCATTCTCCCAGCGACATATGTTGGCACAGCCCACGGCATATACATGAATATGCGCAGGATGCTATGACGTACATATGTGCGGCTTTCCGGACAGCCAAATTTGTTCATCACTTTCACATGCAATCAAAAATGGCCTGAAATTACCGGTAATTTACTGCCAGGACAAACTTCCCGCGATCGCCCCGACATCATCGCACGTGTGTTTAAAAAACTCAGGACGCTAATGGACTTCTTCGTTAAACAGATAGTTTTCGGATAGCCACGTTGTTGGATGTACTCAGTAGAGTAGCAGAAGCGTGGATTACCACACACATTCTGCTGTGGTTAATTGAGAAAATTAGACCAGATCAAATCGATTCAATCATCAGCGCCAAAATACCAGACCCAGAAGCACACCCGGAGTTGTTCGCGGTAGTCGCAACAAACACGATTCGATGGGAAATAGTCAAAATAAGGACCGCCTCCGTTGCTGGTAAACACAATTAGTGGAAACGATGGCTATTTACTATATCGGCGTCGTTTTGTTCACTTATTTGCAAACATATTTAATGGACTTAATGGAGTTACAGTACTCAACATTGCAGTGTGTTGCGAATGTTTTCGATAGAAGCTTGAAATACGGAATGATCCAGCGATTATCGACCACGACATCTTTTCCTTTCACCGTCATAGTGACAATTCTGCCACGATCTTCGGGTGAAGTAGCGACCTGGAAGTGTTCGGCATTGCTGCTCTGGATGGAAATGACAAAGTGTCAAGATTTCAATCGAGCCGTTATGTCAGTTGCATTTAGGCGTATTTTCTCGTTTGCATTACACGAACGACACCCTACTGTTCAACATTTGTGGGTGCACTTTGAGAATGGACAATGTGTCTATTTCACGAAAGCTAATGCTGCACAACGAGCAGAATGATCACCAGCTACAACACTGACGAATTTCTTCAAAATTTGCCAAAGCGGTCCGTTCGCACGAACATTGCTTTACTGCGAAATGCCACGCTATTATACTTGGAACCAGTCAACGAAGAAGTTCCAACGACGAAAAAAGGTCAACCTGTTGCAGGATACGTAAATGTGTATTCGACTGATGCGCTTGGCCGTGTGTACACCGTGCATCCACGACAAGACGAATGCTTCTATCATCGTTTGGTTCTGTTCAATGTTCGTGGTCCTACTTCGTTCGAATCGCTTCGTACTATAGATAGTGTGTTGTGCGCCACTTATCAAGAAGCTTGCCAACAACCGTATTTGCTAGAAAACGACTCACATTAGGACTCTTCACTCGGCGATGCCACTGTTACTGCGCTGGCAAATCAAGTTCGTACATTGTTCGCGATCATCATAGCGACGTGTCATCCATCGAACGCATTGAAATTGTGGTACAAATACAAGGACGGGATGGCTGACGACATTTTGCATCGATTTCGCACTGCAACATCGAGAGATACGCAACGAAGAAGACATGTGCTGATTGAAGACATGTGCTTGCTTATGTGCGGCAGCTATTTGTCGAAACTGGGCATACCAGCACCAATTCGTGCGATACACGATGCATTTAATCGTGAATTGCAACGAGAGCAAGTGAACGATCGAGATGCAATAAGCCAAATAGTACAAACGAATGTCCCGCTTTTGTATGCACAGCAAAAGAACGTGTACGACGCATTGATGAAGGCAGTTGACGAATAACGAAACTGCGGAATATTCTTCCTCGATGCTCTCAGTGGAACAGGTAAAACCTTTCTGGCCAGGGAATTTGTACGCTATTCTCATGAGAATTTGTATGGTAAACGTATACAAATTCTCATTGATTTCATTGCTTTAGGCCACAATTCGCTCGAGATCTCGGATAGCGTTAGCCCTCGCATGATCGGGAATTGCAGCCACATTGTTCGATGGCCGTTGAACGGCACATTCTGCGCTGAAGTTTCCGATGAATATCCACACGATTGACAAACCAGTGTGCTCAATTGCCAAGAACTCGGCGATGGCTAATTTATTGCAGAAATTCAAAATCATCATATGGGACAAATGGACAATGACACATAAACGCGATCATTGGAAGCATTCAATCGAACGATGAAGGATTTATGAAGTGACTCAAGACGTTTTTGGTGGAGCGATGATTCTGCCGGCAGGCGATTTTCGTCAAACGATACCTGTCATTGCGAGAACAACAGCTGCAGATGTTCTCAACGCACGTCTGAAATCGTCAAGTTTGTGGCGCCATGTGAAGAAGTTGCATTTGACCACGAACATGAGAGTCGCGTTACAGAACGCCACATCAACTGCTGATTTTTCCAAACAACTGCGCTTAGTGGGAATACTACCGGATAACCTAATGCTCAAGGTAGGATCTAGGATATAGGTAGGTTAAGCTTTTCGTTAAAACATCTGCTGGCATTTGATTGGTTGGTATATATTTCACGATTTACGATTGCGCCTTTTTCGTAGATTTCTCTTATGAAATGGTATTTTATATCGATATGTTTTGTACGGGAATGACAAATACTATTTTTTGTTAAATAGATAATAATCTGTTCTTCCGGTTTCATGTACGCTATTTCTGTTAAAAAAAATTTTTAAATAAACTGTTTTTTTTTGCTGCTTCACTGAGAGAAACATACTCAGCTTCTGTGCTAGATAACGCCATACATTTTTGTTTCCTGAATTCCCAAGTTATTGACGTAGTATTGGTAAATATGAGACCATAATTTTTTGTTGCAATCAAGTAACGTAAAACTCTTTTTGCAGAACTCCAATGAACTTGGCTCGGAATTTGGTTGAAGTGACTCAATGTACTCACACTATACGCTAAATCAGGTCTTGTACACACAGCTAAATACATTAATGATCCAATAAGTGATTGATATAAATTTCTTTCTGATTTATCGCGTTCTTCTTCACTCGAATCAGTCTTTTGTAACTGGATCTTGGGTTCTAAAGGGGTTTTTATCGAATTTGCGTTAGTCATTTTATACTTTGTTAATATATACCGTCAATGTATTTTTGTTGTGACATTGTAATTGTATTATCAATCGAATTTTGAGAAAATTGTATTCCAAGACAATAATTTAATTTCCCTAGATTTTTCATGTTAAATTCTGAGTTTAGGTTTTTTTTGATCTGAAATAACATTGAATCGTTATTTGTTACGATTATTAAATCATCGACTTAAACAATAAGAAATAAGGCTCCTTCGTTGCTTTTCAGATAATATAAGCCTTTATCATAATCGCTTTGAATCATCCCTGCTCTTGTTAAATGATTTTTTAATTTTTCGTACCATTGTCTGCCTGATTGTTTTAGTCCATATAGTGATTTTTTAAGTAAACATACCAAATTTTCGTCATCTGAATTTACAATCCTGTTGGCTGTTCCATATAAATTTATTCATTTAAATCACCATTGATATATGCCATCGCTACATCAAGTTGATAAAGTTCAAGATTTTCTTTTCCAGCAATACTTATTATCAGTCTAATTGTTCCAAGCCTTGCTACTAGTGCAAAAGTTTCTTCGTAATCTATTCCAGGTATTTGTGCATAACCCTTGGCAACTAAACGAGCTTTTCTCTTCTCCACTGTTCCATCAGGATTGTATTTAGTTCTCAAACCCATTTACAGCCCATAATGTTTTTATCCACCGGTCGAGTTACTTTTTCCCATGTCTTGCATTTAACAAGAGAATCGAATTAAATTTTCATTTCATTTGTCCATTCATCTGCATATGGTCCAGCCAAAGCTTCTTCTACAGATTTGGTTCTGGATTATTTTCAATAATCGGTCCCTTTGCTTTATCAAGAGAATTTGATTCATTTATCTGTGAATCATTCAAATTTTCAGAGTCCATATCTGGATTTTCTGAAATAGCTATTTCTTGGTTTGGAATTATGGATGGTAGTATAGGATTTATAAATTCGACTTCACGGCTTTCAATTATGTTTTTATCCTTAATATGTCACAATCTATATGCTTTAAAAACTGCCGAATATCTCAAGGAAATAAATTCTATCGATTTTTCTGAAAATTTTCCTGCTCCTGGCGCTTTATTTAGAGCAAATACTTTTTTGCCGAAAATTTTCAAATGCGTGATATTAGGTTTCATATTCATCCAGACTTCATACGGAGTTTTGCTTAAAATTGCTGTTGGAGATCTATTCCGTATATACGCTGCGGTACTAATTGCTTCGGCCTAAAAACGTTCTGGTAAAGTTGATTCGAGTGTAAGGGACAGTTTTTTGATGAAACATACCATTCTCTTCTAAATGTTTGTTAAGTTCCTCTCAGGAGTAATCTAAACCATTATCTGTTCTTAAAATTTGGATTTTCTTCTTTTTTTTGGTTCTCAACAATGGTCTGATATTTGATAAATTCGCGTTTTACTTGGTCTTTTGTCTTCAGAAACCTCACTTCTACCCAACGAGAATAACTATCAATGAAAGTACAGAAATATGTTGACCCTTCTATGGAGTTTACACGCACCGGTCTACAGATATCAGAACTGTTTTCTTCCAAAATTCTTTAGCTTGATTCTGTGATTCTTGAAATGGTATTACTGTTTGTTTCGTTTTTATACATACTTCGCATTTTTCAAAAAAAAACGTCTATGCCAAAATGATAACTCATTATTTTCAAGTGTAACATTCACAGATTCTGAATTTGAGGTTAGAAAATACAGATCTCCATATTTTTTCCCTTGGGCAAAAATATGTTTTGCTTTATCAGTGATTAAAACGTTTTCACGAGTGAATAGTACAGAATGTCCATTGTTTGTAATTTTCGATACAGAAAGTAAATTTGATTTCAACTTTGGTACACAAAGAACATCTTTCAACTCAATTTCTTTGGTTACTTTACCATTTTTAACCTTCAAATAAGTGGACCCTTTTCCATTTATTTCAATTTTGTCATTATTAGCCAATGTGACTTTTGATTCATGCATTGGCTCCCGATGCGAACAATTCTTTATATCATATGGCATGTGTGACGTAGCTTCACTGTCAATGCACCAAACATTTTTTCAGTTACCATCCAAACTTCTTTTTCTTCTTCTACGTTATTGTTGTTATAATTGGTTAGGATTAGTTTCAAATTTTCGTTTGTCGTTATGATTCCAATTATTATTTTTTGAAAAATGTGCTTGTGGCTCATTACTTGTGTCTTCATGTTTTGACCTAAGCTCCTTTTTTGCAGCACATTCTTCCAATAATTTTATTTTCAATAATTCGGGCTTGGCTAATTTATCGCGTGCTTCTATGGCACAACGAAAATTCTCATATGAACTTGGAATGCTATGTTGAAAAATTTATTCAGATGATTTATCATATTTAGATTTTCAGACATTTTTGCAAATAATAACTGCTTCAATATAACGTAGCTTTCATACGCAGGACCTTTTGATTCTTAAACTTGTGATAGTTGTGTCCATACCTCGCTAGATGTTTTGCAATCTTTAATATTGCATAATTAAGATGGTGACATTGCTAGAATCAAGTCAGCTTTTGCTTTTCCATCATGCATATTCCATTCAGAAATCATTTTTTTCGTTGCTTTCTCACCTGGCTTCGATTTTGATCCATTTGCGTACAGCCAGTGATCATTTTTAATTAGAACAGCTTGCATTTGAAGCTTCCAGGTATCATAATTATCTTTGGTTAGTTTTTCAATCTGTATATTTAATCCAGACATTGATGAAATAAATTCAACAAAGCGACGATCATCAAGGGAAAATTCAAAGGAGAGGATGTTCTAATTTCAAGAATTCCTCTGATTCCTACTGACATTCCGTTCGACTTCAAGCGCATTCAGTTCCCCGTTTGTTTCGTGTTCGCTTTTTTTCATGGTTAGTTGCACGTCGCGTGTTCATGTTGGCAAACCATCATCGTTGTTCATTTACGCGCCGGACAAAAAACCGAAAAATATTGTTTACCACAAGTATTGTATTGATACCACATGTATTGTTTCCATTTAATTCCACTCGAATAAAATACATTAAATTATTTTGAATTCCAACTGACTCAAATTCATTTCTACACTGAGGGAAAAAATCCAAAAAACAACTCAAATTCCGATAGATGCCAGAGTTTGAATCGACATTTCATTCACTTTTCAATACACTATGCCGCTTTTCTGGTTGCGTTCGTTCGTTCGTGCTAACGATTTTTCCTGCCTTTAGTGTTGAATGCGATGTAAAAGTGAACGGAATGGCCATTCAGCTCAATCGTCTATTAAGAATTGAGTTGAGTTGTTTGATTTGTTCTCTGAACAAAATCAATTTTGGTGAAGGACAAAAGTATTTGCTCGGAACAAAGTAGGTTGGGGCGGAACGAAGTTCACCGGGTCAGCTAGTTATTACATAAAACACGGAAAATAGTTAATTTATCTACGAGTTTTGAAAACTCCTATGCTATTCATCGGAAACCAAAAAATAAAATGTTCAGGTTGCACTACAGATAAAAAATTCTCGCCCTCTTGACAAATTTTCTATGTAGATCTATTCATCGGGTTCTTGAATTATACCCATCATAATACAATATGCCGTTATACGAAAATTCATTGCACTTTGATGAAAAATGTTCAACTGACTTTTCTCTAACAAATTTATGCTGCCGTTGTTGTTTTTGTTTTTTAATTACAGCTTAATTAGTTTAATTAATATAATTAAAACTGTATGAATTTTTTTTTATCTGGTGTACTGTTGGGAAAGTTTTTTTTTTTTTGCTTTTTAACGTATACGTATGCCATTTTCCTATTTTCTCCTCAACAGTTTTTCTATGTTTTGTTTTTATATTTTGGGTGAGACTACTTGCTGATGGTAGTGTGTGAATGCGAGTTTGTATATGTAACGTTGTACATAGACGATAGAGAGATGCATTCATTCCTGTGTGTTCCCTATACTCGTATAGTTGAGATGCAAGGCAAAAAATAATTTCCATAGTGGCAATGATAATGATGATGATGATGTTCATTATTATTATTGCTACCATTATTATAAACAAAACACACAAAGTTGAAAGTTTAAGATGGTAATTATATGAAAATTGGTTGGGAAAGTTCATCATACGAGTGCAGTACATATTTATGTATGTACGTGTATATATTGGTGCGGTTCTATACAGGATATTATTAATTAATTAATTTAATTTAAAAAGTTAATTTTTTCTACTGGTAAATACGGAAACGAAGAGCTTTCGTACATTATATTATTTAATTAAGAGGCAAAATCGTATATTCATCCCTTCAGTTATATTTTATATATGTAATATCATATTCTACAATATTATTATGTATCAAGTATCTCTAATTAGCTTAATTAGACAATATAGTAGTAAAAACATAACATTATTAGTTATATATATAGTCGTGTACAGGTAGCAGTAGTAAATATACGAACACATAATTCCCTACCCATAATCGTCATCACTCAACAAAACCCATCTCTCAATCAATAAAATTTACGTCAATTAGGCGCACTGGTACACACACACATACACGAACCACCCGAATTAACTTTTGTAATGCTGAATGCATGTTAATATATTATGATGTATTTTGCCCTAGAGATCATTCGCATTTACGTATACAGGACGTGTTTTTATCGTGGTAAGGGGTGGGCAGCCAAATTAAAGGAAATATTTCTAACATAAATTAATGTCAGCGATTCAGGGTACACAACAGTGGGTGACTAAGGCGTTTTTCGAAATTAGGTGTATGGTGGCCCGTAAAAATTTCGGATTTAACAGGATTAACAATCATTATGTCGCCGAAATACCTCTCGATCACATTTTAATGATGCTGAATTTTTAATTAATTAATCGACCGAACCGACAATACCTTTATACTCGTTTCCAATCCAATTTATATTCGTTTCATTTTATTTTTATTTTATTTTTTTTATTAAATTATGTCTTTGTTGTGTGTGCTGAACGTCTTGTCGATTTTCTTTTGAACTTCCCCATGATCATTACATAAACTACATATAAATTGCAGACACACAACATACTTGGTGTTTATATATAGAGCGCTGTCAGGTAGACAGAATTTGTTGTGGTTGTTGTTGTTGTTCGGTTATGGCTTTCTTTCGACGGTTCTTATTAAATTATTGAATTTCCTTCGTTTCATCGATCTTTAATATAATGAGTTTTGAACGTTGCTGCATGCATTACATTCATCCCATATACATATATATTTATAAACAAGCAAGACCAACAACAAAAATTAATTAGTTGTCTTTAAAAATTAAATTGTTTGCTTTTTTTGGTATATTTATTTCAGAGTAAATGTTGTTATTACCTTTTGGGAGGATTTCATAAATTGGTTAATTTAAATTTTTTTTTGTTGAGTCTGATTGCCACCCGAAATTTACATTATTACATTAAATATTAACAAATTTTTGTCGGTCGATAACGATAAAATTGAAAATATTTTTGGTTGGGACGCGTGCGTTTTGATTTTTTGCGCGCACTTTGAGGTCAGCGCCGAAACCTTTCCAACTGTATGCCACATGATTATATCGGAATAAAAGAAAATGTATCTACCACTAGGCCCGTTTTGAGAATTACGGTACTTCAGCTAAATTTGTTAGGTTCTACTTGAACTTTCAAAACATTGGAATGCTCGACCGCAATAAACTGACATCCGAGTATAAGTATACTATGTATATAAACGAATAATTTGCCATCAGCAGCAGTACGGTGAATTTAACACCTGAAGGGGTAGTAACAGAATTGTATGGCCTAATTCACAAACTGTATAAGTTATCATATCTAAAACTAGGTCCCTACATTCATGCAAGGAATCATATTGCTACGTTCGCAATATGACCCAATAAAATAACACGCGCCCCATAATAACACGCGCACCTTGCATCGCATGTTTCGCAAGCAAGCACATTCCTTGTAGAAGCGTATGACTCGTATAGAATAAGTAATAAAGTTTAAGTTAGTTGTAATCCAGAAATTTAGAAGTTAAGTTCTTAATAAATAAAATATTGTAAAAGTAAAGTTTTAATTCAAAGTAAATAAAGAAAAGACGTGTTTAAGATTAAAATATTAAGTAATAACGAAAGTGTAATAAACAAATAAATAAATTTATAAATAAATAAAAAATAAAAGAAAAGAAAAATTAAGAATCATAAATTGATTTTTTTTAATAAAAGTGAACCTGAGAAATTTAACTGGCGCCGCAACAGGGACCCGCGCCAAGTGTCGTTATATTTAAATTATATTTAATCAAAATTAAAGCACAAAAGATTTAAACATTAATCATTACAATACGCTTTTGAAGTTAGACCTAAACTAGTCCTAAACCAACAAAAACAAACGAAAGTGTGTTTGTATTTGTAAAAATTAAATAAAAATGACATTTAGGCGAAATAATGAAATATTTGAAAAGTTTTCCAAATGAAATTATTCTTTAAAAAAAACATTTTTCGAATTGGCGTAGTTAAAATAAATAATCTTTTCCGTCCAAAGAAAATAATATTTTATTCAAAAATTGAATACCTCGAGAGTTCGCCTGATTATCACCTAGTTCTGTATGATTTTCTGAAAGGTTAAGATTAGAACTTCCGAACCTGTAAACCATTTGAAAAGCTAATGGGATTCACGTGGTCAAATACATATTTTAATAACCTGCGCTATAGTAAGAATTTATAATTTTCTTAAGAAATTGAATATTTTGAGAATTCGCCTGATTATCACCTAGTTCTGTGTGATTTTCTGAAAGGTTAAGATTAGAACTTCTGAACCTGTAAACCATTTAAAAAGCTAATGGGATTCACGAGGTCAAATAAATATTTTAATAACCTGCGCTATAGTAAGAATTTATGATTTTCTTAAGAAATTGAATATTTTGAGAATTCGCCTGATTATCACCTAGTTCTGTATGATTTTCTGAAAGGTTAAGAGTAGAACTTCCGAACCTGCAAACCATTTAAAAAGCTAATGGGATTCACGTGGTCAAATACATATTTTAATAACTTGCGCTATAGTAAGAATTTATGATTTTCTTAAGAAATTGAATATTTTGAGAATTCGCCTGATTATCAACTAGTTCTGTGTGATTTTCTGAAAGGTTAAGAGTAGAACTTCCGAACCTGCAAACCATTTAAAAAGCTAATGGGATTCACGTGGTCAAATACATATTTTAATAACCTGCGCTATAGTAAGAATTTATAATTTTCTTAAGAAATTGAATATTTTGAGAATTCGCCTGATTATCACCTAGTTCTGTGTGATTTTCTGAAAGGTTAAGATTAGAACTTTTGAACCTGTAAACCATTTAAAAAGCTAATGGGATTCACGAGGTCAAATAAATATTTTAATAACCTGCGCTATAGTAAGAATTTATGATTTTCTTAAGAAATTGAATATTTTGAGAATTCGCCTGATTATCACCTAGTTCTGTATGATTATCTGAAAGGTTAAGATTAGAACTTCCGAACCTGCAAACCATTTAAAAAGCTAATGGGGTTCACGTGGTCAAATACATATTTTAATAACCTGCGCTATAGTAAGAATTTATGATTTTCTTAAGAAATTGAATATTTTGAGAATTCGCCTGATTATCAACTAGTTCTGTGTAATTTTCTGAAAGGTTAAGAGTAGAACTTCCGAACCTGCAAACCATTTAAAAAGCTAATGGGATTCACGTGGTCAAATACATATTTTAATAACTTGCGCTATAGTAAGAATTTATGATTTTCTTAAGAAATTGAATATTTTGAGAATTCGCCTGATTATCAACTAGTTCTGTGTGATTTTCTGAAAGGTTAAGAGTAGAACTTCCGAACCTGCAAACCATTTAAAAAGCTAATGGGGTTCACGTGGTCAAATACATATTTTAATAACCTGCGCTATAGTAAGAATTTATGATTTTCTTAAGAAATTGAATATTTTGAGAATTCGCCTGATTATCAACTAGTTCTGTGTGATTTTCTGAAAGGTTAAGAGTAGAACTTCCGAACCTGCAAACCATTTAAAAAGCTAATGGGATTCACGTGGTCAAATACATATTTGAATAACCTGCGCTATAGTAAGAATTTATAATTTTCTTAAGAAATTGAATATTTTGAGAATTCGCCTGATTATCACCTAGTTCTGTGTGATTTTCTGAAAGGTTAAGATTAGAACTTCTGAACCTGTAAACCATTTAAAAAGCTAATGGGATTCACGAGGTCAAATAAATATTTTAATAACCTGCGCTATAGTAAGAATTTATGATTTTCTTAAGAAATTGAATATTTTGAGAATTCGCCTGATTATCACCTAGTTCTGTATGATTTTCTGAAAGGTTAAGAGTAGAACTTCCGAACCTGCAAACCATTTAAAAAGCTAATGGGATTCACGTGGTCAAATACATATTTTAATAACCTGCGCTATAGTAAGAATTTATGATTTTCTTAAGAAATTGAATATTTTGAGAATTCGCCTGATTATCACCTAGTTCTGTGTGATTTTCTGAAAGGTTAAGATTAGAACTTCCGAACCTTTAAACCATCTGAAAAGCTAATGGGATTCACGTTTTCAAATAAATATTTTAATAACCTGCGCTATCGTAAGAATTTATGATTTTCTTAAGAAATTGAATATTTTGAGAATTCGCCTGATTATCACCTAGTTCTGTATAATTATCTGAAAGGTTAAGATTAGAACTTCTGAACCTCTAAACCATTCAACCCGTTCCCGCAAATGTCAGCTATAGCCGTCATGTTTGTGGTGATATGTAAGCAAATTACGGCTATTACCGTCCTGCATATTTTAATTAATAAAAAAAGAACAATCATTCTTACGAATTGTACTAATTCATTTATTTTTTAATTATTTCATATATCGAAGAAAAAAGATTTATCATTCCAGATAGCATATCAATTGTATTTTTCCGCGATTTTTCATGATTAACAGTTCGATATATTTCCGCCTACAGAGACAAATGACGGATATAGCCCACGGATTTTTGGTGATATGTAGGCAAATGTCCGAATCTTGTCTTAAGTACTCATATTCCAGAACTTCTTCCAAAAATCATTTAAAAATCCGATTTCCATGCAACATACCCAACCCTATCATAATCAGTTAAAAATTGGATGAGTTCCGTACCAGGCGACCATATTCCAGGACTTCTCCCAAAAATCACTTAATAATCCCATTTTCATCCAGCATACTCAATCCCATCATAATCGGTTAAGAATTGATCGAGTTTCGTCCCAGATGGGCATATTCCGGAATTTCCGTCAAAAATCATTTAAGAATCCCATTTCCATCTAGCATACTCAATCATAATCGATAACCGAAAAATAGAAAATAAAAAATTGTCCGTTAAATTGAGCGTCCGTTAAATCGAGGTCCGTTAATTGGAGCGTCCGTTAAATAGGAGTCCGTTAAATCAAGGGTTTACGAATTTGAGAAAATAATCGTCGAGATATATTTTTCTAGCCGATGGCAACATAGGGAAAGAATAATTTTGAGTATATAACATGAACTATTAAATTGTTAATATATAATCTTTATTAACAAAATATTATATATCTGTCTGTGGCTATAATGAAATTATTATATACTATACGAGTATATAAAGAAATTCAGCTCACAAATTATTGTTAACAATATTATAGCTATGTTTCGTGAAAAATATTCGTGATCTTAAGATTTCATTTATTTACTTCAAATTACAAATTAAAATCAATTAAAATATGCAGAACGGCCATATCCGTCATTTGCCTACATATCACCAAAAATCTGACGGCTATAGCGTCATTTGTTCTGGGGAGAGAAAAAATGTTGTGATCAACAAATGATAGTATAGTCGTCGAGAGTTTTCATGGAAAAACTGTGAGAAAATGTGATAATTTTCACTTCCAAACATATAAAGGATGCACAATTTCATATGGCAGTCACAATCAATTAAAAAAAAGTGTGTTTTTGAGCACGGTTATCAATTTAAAAGTGTGCGGCAACGGATTAATCGATTCGATCGAATTTAATCTGGGACGGATCTCAGATATTTCTTAGCCGATTATGTTGGGATTTGGTATGTTGGATGTAAATGGGATTCTAAAATGTTATTGTAAGTAGTTTTGGAAAAGGCCACCTCGAACTCGGCCATGGTTTAAACGATTATAAAGTAGTTGGGTTTGTTTAATGAAAATGGGATTTTAAAATGATTTTGGGAAGGAATTCTCGAATATGGCCACCAAGCGTCATTCTTGAAGTAAGTGGCTTGTGATGTTAACATATTTCTTAAAAGGCTTGATGACTTAACATCTATCAACAGTACGTGACCCACGTAATTAGTGGTTTAGCGGCCGGCCAACTACCAAATCTCACAAAAAACACTTTATGAACCTTACACAAAAGCCCCAGATAAACTTATAATATTTTTATCAACAACGACCTCTAAAACTGTTCACGGGAACATGAAATATGATGTCTTCTAAGACCTTATTTCCAGAACTTTTCGAACCAAGCAAACATTTACAGTTTTGAGGTACTATGCAATATAAGAGCGTAAATGGTCTGGGAGTTAATTCCATAAAACAACCAATAATTACACTCTCCACTACAGCAATAATCAGAAAAGAGGAAAATTGTGATTCGGTTTCTCATCCTCTGGCGAGTACTGCAGTTTATAATTTTAAAATCACATATTTATCCAACGTCCCGAATTCCATTATTATCGGTTAAGTAATAGCCGTGTCCCGTTGCAGGTGGCCATATTAAAAAACTTCTTCTAGAAATCAATAGTGAATCTCATTTTCATTAAACAAATCCAATCCCATCGTAATCGGTTAAAAACTGACTGAGACCCGTCCAACATGGTGATATTGCAAAACTTCTTCCACAAATCTATTAAGAATCCCATTTTCATCCAATAAACCCAATTACAGTACACTCAGTTAAAGAATGGCCGGGTTCTAGGTGACCTTTTCTAAAACTACTTCCAACGAGTCCTATTTCCATCCAGCATATCCAATCCCATCATAACGAGTTAAGAATTGGTCGAGTTTCGTCCCAGGTGGACATGTTCCTGAACTTCTTCCGAAAATCATTTAAGAATCCCATTTCTATCCAACATACCCAATTCCAACATAATCGGCTAATAAATGCCCGAGTTCCGTCCCAGATTAAATTCGATCGAATCAATTAAATTTAAAAACATTCGAATTTATTGGACAATCGGATTTAACGGACTCCCCAATTAGTCTGTTAAATCAAGGTTTTTCTGTATAACATTTTACGTGACATGTGAACGCGCAACAGTTTAACGTAATAATTTAACGCAACATTTAACATAGCAGTATTTAACGCAAAGTGTAACATGAACCAAAAACTAGGCCCCTATATGTTTTTACCTAACATAAAAAATTGATTCAAGTATTTTAAAAATTCGCCTAAATGCCATTTTTATTTCACTTTTACCAATACATTCTCATTTTTTGTTTGTTTGATAGTTTAGGATCAATTTAGTTTTAACTTCAAAAGCGTGTACAGGCGTGTGAAGTTTGTGCTAAACTATTCCTAATATTAGTTCTACTCTAATTAGGTCTAACTTCACACGCATATTACAATTTCATAATAACCAAAGTGAAAAGTGCAAAGAATTTGTGTTAGTTAACCACACTAGACAAATCAAATCTAGTACACAAAACCAAAGTGTATTCATCAGTGAAAGTGTTAGTACTGGGAAAAGAAGCGCCTCAGTATTCGAAAGGAAAACGGGAGTTGAGACGGAAGGAGTAACAGACACCACGCTGTATCGCCAATACTGCTCAACAACGGCCCAGCCATCTCAAAAAAAAAACAAACAACCACGACATCGAGGCACGGGAAGGACTACAACTCCAGATGGCCAGACATCTGATAATTTTAATGTAAGTTAATAGAAATTTTATAAACAAATTTTTGTTTTGAAAGTAAAGTGAAGAAATATCTATATTTTATTAAACTATTTGAAATAATCAAAGTAATAGATTTAGAGGAAAATTTTGGTAACAAAAATTAAAACGAAAATTATTAGTTAACTAAAAATTGAATTTAAAAAGAAATTTCTTAAATTGAACCGAACTTATATTTCATAACAATCAATATTTCAACAAAAAATTTATTATAGAATAATCAATAATCTATTTAATTTAAGAAAATTAAAGTGAAAAAGATTTGAAGAAATTAACTAAATTACTAAATCCAATTATACGTCACAAAAAGTTACTGACTTCATTCAAGTTGCGATAGTCAAGAATATTGATATACATTTTTAAACCACCATATATTTAGTACACCAATTTAAAATTATATCTGATAATTCTGTATCATAAAGTTCAATTAATTAGATATTTATTATTTAGAATTCTTACCGCCCGCGTGCACTAACACACCATTAATTAAATTTAAATATTAAAAGAATAGTAAATTTCAACTTAAGTCTCAAAATGGAAACAAAACCCTCGACATCCACCGCTAACACAAACGCAAAAACGGAAAACACATTTGACCTTAATAAATTGACAGAAATCATAACAGAAATTGTACACGAACATAGTCAGGCTCATAATAATCTTAGACATGATATAGACCAAACGATAGAGGACCGGTATAAAGGAAATCTCACAGATCTAGACAAGATCCCAGATATCGTGAAATGTATTCGTGAATTCTCAGGGCAACCTGGAGAATTCGGATCTTGGAAAAAACGTGTTGACAGAGTGTTACAAATTTATGAACATCTTAAGGGTACTCCAAAATATTATGGCATTTTAAATGTCATACGAAACAAAATTGTGGGTCATGCAGATATAGCTCTAGAATCCTATAATACCCCATTAAATTGGCAAAAAATAATGCTGTATAAGATAGCGGAATTTTGACAGAGGAAAATAAGAGATTGCGCTACTCTCCGCAAGTAGCAGAACTATCACTAAAGAGAAATAATTTTGTTATGTAATTACCAGCGGAAATTTTTCATTCATTATGTACCACTTTTTTCACTAAATAAAATATCCCAGCGGAAAAAAATATTAAAAGTGAACCTTAAAATGGCAAATTAATTGATCTCCGAAGTAAAGAAACTCGGTATATGAAATCTTGAAATTTAACAACAATCCGTCTATCCGCCATTGCTTCCAATAGTAACAAATACTTTCGGTTGTTTTTCTAGTAGCTTAGGTCATACTGAGACTATATGGAAAATTTGGGGAAAATTCAGAGACCAGAATTTTCAGTAGAATTTTTTGATTTTCGGCGGCCAAATAAGAGATTTTCAGTTTTCGACCAATAACTCAAAAAACTTCCACTAGTAACCAATACTTTCGGTTGTTTTTCTAGTAGGTTAGGTTATACTGAGACTATATGGAAAATTTAGGGAAAATTCAGAGACCAGAATTTTCAGTAGAATTTTTTGATTTTCGGCGGCCAAATAAGAGATTTTCAGTTTTTGACCAATAACTCAAAAAACTTCCACTTGTAACCAATACATTCGGTTGTTTTTCTAGTAGGTTAGGTTATACTGAGACTATATGGAAAATTTAGGGAAAATTCAGAGACCAGAATTTTCACTAGAATTTTTTGATTTTCTGCGGCCAAATAAGAGATTTTCAGTTTTTGACCAATATCTCAAAAAACTTCCACTTGTAACCAATTTTTTCGGTTGTTTTTCTAGTAGCTTAGGTCATACTGAGACTATATGGAAAATTTGGGGAAAATTCAGAGACCAGAATTTTCAGTAGAATTTTTTGATTTTCGGCGGCCAAATAAGAGATTTTCAGTTTTTGACCAATAACTCAAAAAACTTCCACTAGTAACCAATACTTTCGGTTGTTTTTCTAGTAGCTTAGGTCATACTGAGACTATATGGAAAATTTCGGGAAAATTCATAGACCAGAATTTTCAGTAGAATTTTTTGATTTTCGGCGGCCAAATAAGAGATTTTCAGTTTTTGACCAATAACTCAAAAAACTTCCACTAGTAACCAATACTTTCGGTTGTTTTTCTAGTAGCTTAGGTCATACTGAGACTATATGGAAAATTTCGGGAAAATTCATAGACCAGAATTTTCAGTAGAATTTTTTGATTTTCGGCGGCCAAATAAGAGATTTTCAGTTTTTGACCAATAACTCAAAAAACTTCCACTTGTAACCAATACATTCGGTTGTTTTTCTAGTAGGTTAGGTTATACTGAGACTATATGGAAAATTTAGGGAAAATTCAGAGACCAGAATTTTCAGTAGAATTTTTTGATTTTCGGCGGCCAAATAAGAGATTTTCAGTTTTTGACCAATAACTCAAAAAACTTCCACTTGTAACCAATTTTTTCGGTTGTTTTTCTAGTAGGTTAGGTTATACTGAGACTATATGGAAAATTTAGGGAAAATTCAGAGACCAGAATTTTCACTAGAATTTTTTGATTTTCTGCGGCCAAATAAGAGATTTTCAGTTTTTGACCAATATCTCAAAAAACTTCCACTTGTAACCAATACTTTCGGTTGTTTTTCTAGTAGCTTAGGTCATACTGAGACTATATGGAAAATTTGGGGAAAATTCAGAGACCAGAATTTTCAGTAGAATTTTTTGATTTTCGGCGGCCAAATAAGAGATTTTCAGTTTTTGACCAATAACTCAAAAAACTTCCACTAGTAACCAATACTTTCGGTTGTTTTTCTAGTAGGTTAGGTTATACTGAGACTATATGGAAAATTTCGGGAAAATTCATAGACCAGAATTTTCAGTAGAATTTTTTGATTTTCGGCGGCCAAATAAGAGATTTTCAGTTTTTGACCAATAACTCAAAAAACTTCCACTAGTAACCAATACTTTCGGTTGTTTTTCTAGTAGCTTAGGTCATACTGAGACTATATGGAAAATTTCGGGAAAATTCATAGACCAGAATTTTCAGTAGAATTTTTTGATTTTCGGCGGCCAAATAAGAGATTTTCAGTTTTTGACCAATAACTCAAAAAACTTCCACTTGTAACCAATACTTTCGGTTGTTTTTCTAGTAGGTTAGGTTATACTGAGACTATATGGAAAATTTGGGGAAAATTCAGAGACCAGAATTTTCACAAGAATTTTTTGATTTTCTGCGGCCAAATACGAGATTTTCAGTTTTTGACCAATATCTCAAAAAACTTCCACTAGTAACCAATACTTTCGGTTGTTTTTCTAGTAGCCTAGGTCATACTGAGACTATATGGAAAATTTGGGGAAAATTCAGAGACCAGAATTTTCACTAAAATTTTTTGATTTTCTGCGGCCATATGTTATTTTCAGTTTTTGACCAATAACTCAAAATATATGTACATAGTCGTACCCATAAAAATTTCATTAAACTGGATGGAATGTGAAAGATCTCAACTTTGAACTAATATTGGATTCCACTACCGTAAGTACATTAAAATTTCATTATATTCTGAAATTCTCAAAATAAATTTTAAGGCGGGTTCACATTTACAAAAATTTGTGCCAAACACATTCGGCAAAACTATTTTTGCAACAAATCGTCGTGTGGAGTATTATAGTGACATATACGCCACTTGTAAAATTGTTGTTACCAATTGTATTGGTTACTATTGGACATCAAATTTTAAACTTTAAAAGAAAATTAACTTGGTTTAAAGATACAATTTCAAGTCAATGTTCATTTTTTTCGTTAGTTTAATCATTTCTTTATTTGAAACTAATTTAAATATTTTGCTAAATCATACCGTTTTAAAGAAAATTAACATTTGCTGAAAAGTGGTGAAAATAGATTTAGGACATCTCAAATATATTTGTAAAACTCATACTTTTTTTTATTTTTATTTTTATTTAAAGCACGCAGGCTTGTCATTTATTTTCAATACGATTTTTTGTCACATATAATAATAATAATATACAAAAGAAAATAAATGAGTAGGGTAATCATCACCGATTTAACGGCAGTATTGATCTACCATTTAACAAGAAAAATTATGAAAAAAAGTTATGAATATTACAAATAAAAATTTAACAATAAAAATATAAAAAATAAAAATATCAAAAAGATAAACAATTGAAACTAAAATTAAACTGCATCAGACAAAAACTCTAAAAAGGAAATCGATAATAGGGTGCTCAAAAAGCCAAACTTTAAGTAATTGGAGAAATGATTTTGAATTTATTTGTTGCCGTATGCTAAATGGAAGTTTGTTAAATAAGGAAGGAGCAGTTTTGTTCGAAAATCTCATATTTTACCGCAGAAAATCAAAAAATTCTAGTGAAAATTCTGGTCTCTGAATTTTCCCCAAATTTTCCATATAGTCTCAGTATGACCTAGGCTACTAGAAAAATAACCGAAAGTATTGGTTACTATTGGAAGAAATGGCGGATAGACGGATTGTTGTTAAATTTCAAGATTTCATATACCGAGTTTCTTTACTTCGGAGATCAATTAATTTGCCATTTTAAGGTTCACTTTTAATATTTTTTTCCACTGGGATATTTTATATTTTTAATTTTATATTTTTTTTTAGTGAAAAAAGTGGTACATAATGAATGAAAAATTTCCGCTGGTAATTACATAACAAAATTATTTCTCTTTAGTGATAGTGCTGCCACTTGCGGAGAGTAGCGCAATCTCTTATTTTCCGCTGTCAAAATTCCGCTATCTTATACACCATCAAAAAATAGCCAAATGCCTTACTCTGCACTATGCGGATAAACGTGATTTAGGCACACTTGAATACCAAATGATGACGTTGGTACAAGGAAACCAAACCATTCAGGAATTTTATCAGAGAGTTTATCAACACCTTTCCCTAATATTAAATAAATTATCTTCCATGGACATGGGTCAAGAATCCATGAACAATTTAACAGATAATTATCGAGACAAGACACTCGATACCTTTATTAGAGGCTTAAAAGGAGATCTGCCACGACTCCTAAGCATTCGCGAGCCTAGTGACTTGCCTCAAGCACTACAATTATGCCTAAAGTTACAAAATATGGACTATCGAGCGCAATATGCTAATAATCCCAGTGCGCAAAACATCCAACGCAAGCCATCGGTTCCCCCACCTCCTTTCATTCGAAAGAATCAAATGTCTATGTCCGCTAACGGACCACAACCTTTTTTCCCACAGCTCCTTCACAACCCTCAAACCTCGTTCGAAAGATCAAAAATATTTCAACCTAGTCGACCCCAATTTGGGTATCAAAGCCCACCATTTCCAAGACTACAAAATCAACCTTTCAGACCACAATGGAGTTACCAAAATTATCCACCTAAGCCACAACCTAAAACGGCACCTATGTCAGTAGACGGCAGTGGTCAATCAAGACATGTAAATTACATGAATCGGCCACAGAATGTCCGACATCCTATGAAAAGACCACTATTTAACTCTTCACAACAACATCACCATCCAAACAAAGCTCAAAGGGTCTACCATTATGAGCAATTCAACGAGGATCCTACCGTTCAATAATATCAAGACGAATTAGCTGAGTACGACTCGCAATACGAACAAACTTTAGTGGAATACACAGACGCTGAAAATATCCCTGAAATAAAGGAAGACAATCCTACAGAAGTTTACGAGGAAGAAGAAAACCCCGAACAACTGGATGATATAAATTTTTTAGATTAAAGAGTTCTTCGCTCCCATATTTAGAACATCGAGTGAAGAACGGCAAAATTGTAAGATTCCTAGTAGATACGGGCTCTAATAAAAATTATATACAGCCCCAATATATTCGTAACCCTATACGTAACGAGAAACCATGCATGGCCAATTCAGTAGCTGGGAGTATAAAAATCACTCACCATGCTATGATTGACCTATTCGGTCCTGAACGGAAATTAAAATTCTTTATTCTTCCTAGCCTAAAATCTTTTGGGGGTATAATTTGTAACGATAGCCTTAAAGATCTTAATGCCACCATTCATACAAATAGTGGATTTATGATCGTTTACCCTTACATTAAAATTCCCCTTAAACAACACGTATCGGATTCTGTAAACACTGTCAATTTAAGAACCTCACATCTCAACCCAGTACAGAACAAAACTTTAGAGAGAATAATTAAAAACAACCCTAACTTATTTACCGAGCCAGAGGAAAAGCTAACATTTACTACCACAATAAAGGGAGAAATTAGGACCCAGACTGATGAGGCAGTCTATACTCGACCCTATCCTTACCATATATGTCTCAAGGATGAGGTGGAAAAACAAATACAACAACTATTGTCGGACGGAATAATTAGACCATCGAAATCACCTTATAACTCTCCAATTTGGGTCGTACCCAAAAAGGAAGACGCATCGGGAGAAAAAAAGTATAGGATGGTCATCGACTACCATAAACTAAATACGGTAACAATCCCCGACAAATATCCAATCCCTGAGATTAATGATATTCTAGCAAATCTCGGTGAAAATAATTTATTCACAGTCTTAGACTTGAAGAGCGGCTTCCACCAAATCCCGCTCAAAGAAACGGATATCGAGAAAACAGCCTTCTCTGTCAATCATGGGAAATATGAATTTACTCGGCTTCCTTTCGGCCTGAAAAATGCGCCATCTATATTTCAACGTGCTTTAGATGATATCCTGCGTGAGCATATAGGAAAACGCTGCTATGTCTATATCGACGACATAGTCATATTCGGAAAAGACGAAAGCGAAATAACATCGAAATAATATTCAAAGTTCTTGAAAGAGCTAACCTTAAAATTCAATTGGACAAATGTGAATTTCTAAGGGAAGAAGTTGAGTTCCTGGGATTTGTCATCAGTAAAGACGGAATTAAAGCAAATAGGAAAAAAGTCAGGGCTATAACAGAATTTCCTATCCCCAAAACTGTAAAAGAGCTTAGATCCTTTCTAGGAATGGCTGGATTTTACCGCCGTTTCATCAAGGATTACGCTAAACTAGCTAAACCCTTGACTGCACTTTTAAGTGGGGAAGATGGACATGTGTCCAAAACGATTTCAAGACATAAACAAATTCAATTTAACGAGGAACATATTTGTGCTTTTAGTAAAATAAAAAACTCTTACCTCAAACGAGGTCATACTATCATTCCCCGATTTCAAAAAAGAATTCCAATTGACCACAGATGCCTCAAACTTCGCACTAGGTGCAGTACTTTCTCAAAATGAAAGACCAATTACCTTTCTGTCCAGGACATTAGATAAGACAGAAGAAAATTATGCAGCTAACGAAAAGGAGATGTTAGCAATAGTTTGGTCTCTAACTTCATTAAGGAATTTCCTATACGAAAGCAAGAAGGTCCAAATTTTCACAGATCACCAACCCCTTACGTTTGCCCCAAGTAACAAGAATAATAACTCCAAGATGAAAAGATGAAAGGCCATCCTGGAGGAATACAATTATGAACTAAAATATAAACCAGGGAGAACGAACATGGTAGCAGATGCTCTTTCAAGGGTGACAATTCCCACTGAAGCGAATGCATTAACTTCGACGCAACACAGTGGCGAAAGTTCTGCACATGATCTCATTCCAACAATTGAAACTCCTATTAATGTTTTCAGAAATCAACTGATATTAAAGACAGGAGATGAGGACTCATACCAAATTCAAACACAGTTTCCAAATTATTTAAGACATACCATAATTAAACCAAATTTCACTCGTGCTGATATAATAAATATATTCAAACGATATCTAAATCCCAATACGATAAATGGCTTAAATACTACCGAAGCAATTTTGGGTATAGCCCAAGAAGTGTATCCAGTACACTTTAGAAACTATAAAATACGATAACGAGCAGAGTAGTAATCGATATCACAAGTGAAGCGGAACAGGAAGAAACAATCCTAGCGACACATAGACGGGTCCATCGCAATGCCGATGAGAATAGAGCGCAAATCATTCAAACACACTACTTCCCAAGAATGAATAGGAAAATTAAATTACTGATCAAATGATGTACTACATGCAAAGAGAATAAGTACGATCGGCACCCGAATAAGCAAGTGATTAATGCTACCCCTATTCCTAATTATCCAGGGCATACCATACACATAGATATCTATTCGACTGAAAACCAACTAGCCCTCACAGCAATAGACAAACTATCAAAATATGCAGTTTGTAAGCCACTCAAATCCAGAGGGATAGAAGATATCAAACAACCTCTCAGAGATATCTTATTTTCTTTTAATGTACCCGAAGTTGTCGTAATTGACAACGAGCCATCACTCAGCTAAAATACAATATTATCCATGATGGAAGACTCTCAGAGATCATGAGGTGTTTGAGAGCAGAAGGAATCGAGAGATCATTTATAGAGCTGCTTGAAAGATCGGTGAATGAGAACAATCATTCAATATACTCTATTACCAAAAGGAAACCAGTAGAGTTATTTTTCGGACGAAGTCCAAATGTTTCCCCCGAAGAATTCGAGCAGGCACGCCTGAACGGCATAGAGAGGCTCGTACAAAAACAAGAACAAGATTTAGCATACCACAATAAGCGACGAAAGCCTATAAAAGTATACCAACCAGGCCAATCTATTTACGTAAGACAGAATGTTAGATTAGGCTCAAAACTGACAGCTAGGTATAAACACGAGATAGTTAAAGAAAATCGGAACACCACGGTAGTAACCGAGTCAGTAAGAGTTGTGCACAAGAGCAATATTATGTCGTAACCATCAGAATTTCATAGACAGGATGCGTACCATACTGAGTACGGAAATCACAACTGTACATCCATTGTACATCCATACTTAAACCATGAACTCACTATGTTACAAACATTACTGGACGGACTGAAACCGCATAGGAACAAACGGTCTTTAAACTTTATAGGAACCACATGGAAATGGATCGCAGGCAATCCAGACAATGAGGACTTCGAAATTATTAAGAGCAAGATTAATAACGTGTTAGAAAATAACAATAGACAAGTTATTATTAATCAACTATATAATGAAAGGATTAATAACATTACAAAAATGGCTAACAAAATTACTAACGCTATCCATAAGGAAAACAAGTTAACAGATCAATTGGCACTAAACATACAGTATAAATTAAGGTTGATGAAAGGGGAAATAACCAACATTAAATATGCAATCCATTGGGCAAAAGCAAACCGGTGTGAAGTTTATAACGTTAATTAAAAGTGTAGCATACGCAACAAATATTGTGCAGCGTATGCAACTTATTTAACATGTAAATAATTTATAAGAAAAACCACAAAAACTAACATTGAATTAATAATTTCGAATTAAAAAAAAAACGAAAAATATATGTACAAATATGTATTAAAGTTTTCAAATTTTTTTCGTACACTAATATTTATCAATTGAGGTTAAACACATAATTAACACTCCATCCTAGAGTTTTCGCAATATCGCCACTACTATTATCGAATAGTAGGCACGAGCTAAAAGGGAGATACTAAAATTGTTGTAGATAACCAATCCGCACCTCCCAACTTCCAACTGGAAGATTGCTTAATTGGGAGAACCAAATGCTGACTACAGGTTAGCTTCATTGCACAATGTAGTGGCAGGCACCAGCAGAGAAGAAATAGAGTGGTACCGAGCTTATGATGGTGGTCTGACGCACTCAAGATGATAATCGTTCAGTCGTTCACTTAATAGAGAAATGGCGAGAGTAACGGGATCATCTTACAAAGCCCAGGAAAATAACTGACCCGCAGATGAATTTTTATATAACTGTGATAGGGCAGTTGAAGAGACTCGGCTGCCCTTCTACTCAAAATTACGATAATTATTCGAAAACAAGTGAAAATACACAGGAGAAGTGTGTTGCGAGTTACGTATTGATCTCATTCTCACCTATGTATAGGCGACATTGGCTGTAAGACAACGTTTATAACCTGCATCATGCAAAAGGTCATAAATAGTGCACTGGTCTGCGGTTTTGTAAAGGACATTCAAATAACTGGAAGGTGAGCAACGATCATTCATTTTCTGGCCATGAAGTGGATACAAAATCCACAATTAAATCTATTATAAGAAAGTCAACTGACTGTGCTACCTTTAAAATTATTTAAGGAAATTTTATTGTCAATACCGGTTTCGAAACCACTTCAATCTGAAAGCAGCTTAATAGTCTAATAGAGAGTTCCAATCATCTTTAATATTGTAGGTGCGTGTCTACTAAGTAGACCTTTGAAGAAACCTCGGCTATCTTTGTGAACAAACGAATTTTAAAGCACCCATCAAAAATGCAAGAGTTTCAATCTACTGGGAGCCTTTACGACTCATTGGCTAGAAAAATCAGAAGACTGAATCAAAATCATGATGGCTAGTTTGAACGAATCTTTCATTAACAGATTTGTGAGAATATTGAAATGTTTGTGCCCTTACTTCTAGGAAGTGCAACTTTCCTCATATTGTTTTAAATGCAAACTTTGACCTCCACTACTTGGGATCCTTTTTAGATAGTAAACTACGTGCACTTTACTCTTGCAAAAGTATTTGGTAAAAGATGGGGTTGGAGACCCACATCGTACATTGACTTTACACTTCCAACATTAAGACCATTTTATTATATAAGATTATTTTCGGGTAGTCGACTCTAAATGTTCTGGTAAACCGAAAGCCTATGATAAAAATACAATGAACATTTACCTTGTACCGTGGAACACTTAAGAGCACTTCCAATCAAGACAGTAGAATCTTTTTCTTCGCACACTCTTGGATATTTAAGGTATACAAATGGTTGTTTCTTCGACATATCAACAGGTAAAGCTAGATTGTGTTTAGTTCAAAGTATCGGTAATTTTGTACCCTTCACATACGTTAAATTATAAAAAAAATACCAATAAAAATTGTTCAAGACAATTATCTCCCCTAAATTAGATCCAATTAGTTCAACCAATCAATTTTTAAAATCATTGCGATCAATCACTTCAAATTTAAAACAATAATGTAAAATAAAATAAAAAAACTACTGGTTTTCTTCAACAACATCTTCAAAACCTGATCGACGTTTGATCATTAATCTCTGTTAACCAAAATTAAATTTCAACTGAATTCTAATTGCTAAACAAATTCAAAAGAACGATTCTCTATACAGATATACATACATGCGTACGTTTATTGATCGATCAAAAATGTTTTATTTTTTTATTAATTAAGATCATTAAAAAAAATTATTAGATCATTAATATGCTAGTAAACCCTTAAATTTAGTGTGCCATGTGCACCATATGATCACCCACGATCATTATATAGGAAATTATCGTTTTAGAAAAGTTTCGATCTAACCGATACTTGGACAATACTTTTCCACCAAATAAAGGATAATGGAAACCGTGTTTTAAACCGTGTTCGGAAGGATTTATAGTATCTCAGATAATTTCGTTTTGTGTTTTTAATTATTGCAGTTTGTGCCAAATTGTCTACACAACACAGGGTGGGTCAAAAATAATCTTAATTCTTCCATACGCCCGTAAAAAAACGAGAAATATGAATTCTAACCTTTGTGAAGTTAGCCCGTAAAATCATCCCGTAAAATGATTATAGTTAAGTATGGCAACACCATTATATATTAAAGAAATTATAATGAAACTATAACTATCACGATATAAAAATATAACGATAGTAAGAAAAATTATTATGAAAAATAATACACGAAATGGCGGCCATTATAAATAAAAACCGATTAATAAATTTTAGCTTGCGCTATATATAGCTATAATGTATAGCTGACATGATGACAAAATAAAAAATTACATAATTTGTATATGAACGAGTGGGTTTGTTTATATAATAAGTAATAATTAAATTTGTAAACAACAACAATGTCACAAAAATTTAGTTTCTTCTAAAAATTGTCAAAATTCCAGATTAATTAAATAATAATTAATTAATAAATAATTTTATTAAATAAAATAAATTAATTAAATAATAATAAATACACTTACGAATATAAATTACTGTGTACTTCAAAGTACTGTAGTACAGAGATTGACCTGTTTATACAACAAGTAGCAAAATAATTCTATGATTGAGAGCCTCGCTATAGTCGTTTGAATTTAAATGACAAGAGTTAAAAAAATTCTTTGATTTAGAGCTCCGCTATAGTCATTTGAATTCGTAGAAGAAGTCCATTACCAGAAACCGGACTATATAGGTTTTGTAGTTCAGGGATTGGCCTGTTTAAATAATAAAAGGCAAAAAAATTCTGTGATTGACAGAACCGCTATAGTCGTTTGAATTTAAATGACAAGAGGCAAAACAATTCTTTGATTTAGAGCTCCGCTATAGTCATTTGAATTCGTAGAAGAAGTCCATTACCAGAAACCGGATTATATATGTTTTGTAGTTCAGGGATTGGCCTGTTTAAATAAATAATAAAAGGCAAAAAAATTCTATGATTAAGAGCTATTTCGCGAAAACTATTTGTGATACCCTTGACAGACTAGGGTTTAGCTAAACGCGTTTAGCTAAACTAGTTTAGTTAATCTACTATAAAACCAATTAGATTGACACAAAATGAGGCGTAGCAAACCTTGTTTCAATTATAATATACGGTAGCGCTATGATTGTCCGGAATCGGTATTAAACAAATGTCATTGTCATTGCTCAGTTCTGAAGTACTCCGTTATTATACAGAATTATACAGAACAATAATATTACAAGAAAACCATACAACTTTTATGACTGATTTTTTTAGTTATACATACATTTCTATTAAATCAAAATTATTTAATTTAAAAAAATTAAATTTTAATTTTAAATTGGACCAATTAGAAAATAGCTATCGTGAACTCTACTCGATTGTTTTATAAAAAAAACGCAGCTTTTATTTGTCATGGTATTATAATACGCACTCTACGGTAAGTGGTAGGGAGTGCAAATTTACCGATTTTTCAATTTACCGGTAAACGGTAAATTTTGTATAAGGTCGGTAATTTATCGAAAATTTACCGGTAAATTGAATTTAAATAATATTTTGAAACAATACTATGCCTTAGGTGTTAAACCAGTGAAAAATAAATAAACCAGTGCTTGAAACAAATTAATGAACTTTATAAAATAAAATAATAAATATATTCATTATATCACAAAATAATTGTTTATTTATACAGGGCCTTTGGCGCGTGAACCGACAATTTTTTTGGCAGATTACATCCTATGGAATTAACAACTCTTTTGCTCTTTCTAGTCTAACTTTTTTTTGAGCATCGGTGAGACCATGCGTTTTATGGAATTTCAAGGCCTTTGGTCCACGATGATCTTTCAATATGTACTGCATCCGTTTGAGAGAAATGTTCTCCTCACAAGCCATTTTTCTGCCGCTACGGCGCGGATTCTGAGCCAATTTGGCCTTCACCTTTCGAATGATATCCAGCAATGTTGCAGTGCGTTTCGTTCCACTACCATGGCGTTTTGCAATGCTGCCAGTATCGTTATAATGATTTACGGTTCAATCAATCTGCGGATGTAGTTTTCCAGCTAATTATAGAGAAGTCACACTATTACGCTTGAATTTAATTGCGGATAACTTTTTTTCTGAACATTTTTCACTAAAATGCTTGTATACGCTTGTAAACAATGGAATGAACTGTCATTATTGTAAATTTGAGCGCTCTGTCATCACTGGTTTCACAGGTATGACAGTCTGAAGTTAGTAACACTTCGTGTGTCAGTCACCTTATAATATGGGCCGACAAATAACACCAGCCCAAACATTAACGCTGAACTTACTTTGTAAGGAATCCTGCTTTTTCTTATGTATATTTTGGCTTTTTCTGCCCTAATGAAGCAGATCGTGTAAATTCACAATTCCCTCACGATTGAAGTCAGACTCATTTGTCCACAAAATCCTTTTCAAAAAGCAATCATCCTCAACATCTGTCTACAAAACTTCAGCCGTCAGTAATAGATTTTAAAAAATAAGTAAACTGGGTGTTAATTTCTTTGTGCTGTTGAGTCAATAAGTCAGTATCTACTACGGAAAGTGCCCGTGTGTTTCACTTTGTTCTTCTTTCTTTGTATACCTTAAATTGGTAATAATTGTTCCATGTCTCGAAAAGGGTGATAATGCTACCATTTTCGAGAACTGGAACAATTAACAATTTAACAAGAACAAAGTGAAACACATGGACATTTTCGGTAGCAGAAACTGACATATTGATTGAACAGCGCAAGGCAATTAACACCCAGTTTACTTATTTTTTTAAATCTATCAATAACTTAAAAAACATTTTCCTAACCCTGGCACAAATAACTCTGACAAAATAGTCTCTCCTTCCACAAAATGAGTGATTTCTATGTCATGTCCATAAGTCATTTTTCTAAAATAAATTGTATCGAATAATAATTTATTTAGAATAAGATCACATTGCAGAATACAATAAAAGTTATTTCGTACCTTTACGATTACAAACAAAAAAGTTATGACCATTTAAAAAAGCGAGATTTTGGGTAATTTAAAAAAAAACTTAAAATTGTCATATCTCAGTTAAAATGCCACATCCGTTGAATGGGATGAAAGCTTCCAAATAGACCCCTCCCCCTGAATCTGCCAAAAAATGTTCGGTCTACGCTCCAAGCACCCTGTATAACATCATTTCATTTCATTAAATAAAATTCATTACATAAATCTTCAACCTACAGTGAACAAAATAAGTCTGCGTACACCCAGTAAATAAGTATGCGTCTGTTTATTAAAAAATCAATAAAAGGACTATATAAACTTATTTCGAATCTCATTCTTTATTAACAAAATTAATAATTATTCTTAATTAAAAAAATTCAAACAAAAATTAAAATAATAATATTAAATATTAATATTATTTTAATATTAAAAATTCAACAAAACTGATTTCACATTAATATTTCGTCGGATTCCCTTTAGCTCGAATATCGGCCTCAAGCCTCTTTTTCATTGATCCAACTAGGTTTGAAGTCACTTGTGGTGATATTTTAGCCCGAGTAATTCCCATAAATGTTCGATCGGTTTGAGATACTTCGATTGAGGGGGTGTATGGAATTGTTCGTTATACAAAAGTCCTTCTTTTACCACGTAAGCCGTATGCTTTGGATCGTTGTCATGTTGAAAAATGAATTCCGATTCTAGCTCCAATTTCGACGATCTAGCGACTAAATTGTTTTTTAAAATGTTTGAGTACATCATTTTGTCCATTTTAGAGTCTATAAACTGGACGTTCCAACGCCGCTTGCGGATATATATCCTCATATCATCACGTAATCTCCACCGTGTTTCAAGGTGCAGCGTAAATTTTTTATTTCCATCGCAGAATTCCTATTCCGCCATTCTTTCACATTTCCGTCTACACTAGAAATGTTAAATTTTGATTCATCACTAAATACAACCTTGTTCGAAAACTCTGAAGCCTGGTTCACGTACTTTTTAGCGAATTGTAAACGCTCCTTTCGATTTGCTTCTGAGATTAGGAGTTTTACTTGAAACAACGGCTCTTAATCCATATTTATGCGACAAAATGCGACCTGTTTGGGTCATTATTATTTTTTGGTAGTTTTTAGCAACTATTGACACGATTTTTCGAGCACTCTCTTTTGGATTCATCCTTATTATTTTCTGCGCTTCACGTCCTGATCAAGGCTTAGAGAGAAGCGATCCGGTTTTATTATAATTTTGAACCACCCTTTGAATGGTGGATTTTGATCTTTTTCTTAATTCGGCAATGTTTCCAAGAGATTTGTTTTTATTTCTTAATTTAATAGTTAATTCGCGCATCTCAAGAGACATTTCAGAGTTACAACGTGACATTTTATTCATTTTATATATTTTATTGATGCTAATGTTTCAAAACAACGTAAAATCCTAAAAAAGGAGTTGTATTTCATCAAGGTCATATTGTAAACTAAACCAAAGACATATGTAGTAAGAAAATAAAATATTATAACATGTGGATGATGTACCAAATCGTACGCAGACTTTTTTAGCAATGAATTTTGTAATTCAAAGATAAAAAAATAATAGACTAATTTTTTAGACTAATTTTTGTTTGAATGGTTTTATTACCGGACAAGTGGTGCAGTGGCTAAAGTTTCGGCTCTTGGACCGGGAGGTACTGGGTTCGAATCCCATCAGAGGCTGGATGCAAAGCGAATTTTCGTCATCGATTATGATCGGTAATGTTAATAAACACAACTTAGACCCTCTGTTGGAGTGCAGAATTCAGCGCCGACCCACCGTCCATGTCAGTTTACAGGTTGACATGGAACTTGCAATGTGCAGGTGGTATACTGTAACTGTGTGAATGTGTGGTCTGTGCGTGAATGAAACGGGGGTATTAATTGACCTTCAAAGGACATTAAATCCACTGGACAATTAATACTTCCTTTTTAAAAATAAAAAAAAAAAATAAAAATAAGAATAATTATTAGTTTTGTTAATAAAGAATGAGATTCGAAATATATTTAATTTGTCTTTTTATTGATTTTTAATATACAGATAGAGTGTACGCAGACTTATTTTTTGTACATTTTTCTTCAAAATAAGCACTGCTCAACAAAATGAAACCCATTTTGACAGTTCCAACTTTCGTTACGTTTTTGAGATAATTCATGGAAGTCGTGGAACTCGCATAATATCCTATTCTTTGAGCTACGGGTTTTTGTTCCACAGTTCATAGTAAAACTTGTAATAAAATGGAATTTGACCGTGGAACTTAGTCCCAAAATCGAAATAAATTGGAAGTAGCGATACTTGGATGAGGGAATTCTATACCTTATTCAAATCCCTCGTTCGATTAAAGCATGCTCTTCATTTTTTACAATGAAATGCGCATTATTAATTATAAATATATTTTACCGAAAAAATCGGTAAATTTGTAAAATTTTACCGATAAATCGGAAATACATTTTATACGGTAAATACGGTAAATCGGTAAACGGTAATGCACTCCCTTGTAAGTGGTATGCACAAATGTGTATGTTGGTCCAAAACACACACAAAAATCAATTTTTGACATGATTCGTTTTCGTTACCCACACAATTGTGATGACAGGCAGGAAAAGGGATAGAACCTAGCCTGCCTAGTATACACAATTGTGTATACCAATTTTGATTACGAGAAATGAATGTGTCAAACATAGAATTATGTATAAATTGAAGACCAGTATACAGATTTGTGTATACCGCTTAATTATGTTTTGGTCAGAAAAATAACACTAACTATAATAATAATAAAATAATTAATATGTTATCGAAAACAAATAATTAATATCTTATATAATTATGTGTTATCAAATTATTATGCTCTTTTTTAAGAACTCCCATTTAAATAAGATCCGTTAAAATACGGAAGACATTGCAACCTGTCATTATTTACGTACACATTTGTGTATGTTGAACTTAAATTGAAGCCAAAAAAAACTGAACTCGAAAAGGAGAAGTAGCGGCATCTATCATTGTATTACAGCACTAAATGACATTGTCCTATTTCTAAATTTTAACCTTCATTGTTAGGTGGCGTTATCGCTAAACCCATTCCGCGGTTCCACACTTTAATTCTTTCAGCGTGATTCTTTCATCGTTTCTTTCCCCTTCACCAATAAACTAATTTTTTGGCGGGTAAATTTTTGATTGTTTTTTCGTCAATATTTTTTCTTTATTCAACTGATTCTCGCTCTAAATCAAAGAATTTTTTTGCCTCTTGTCATTTAAATTCAAACGACTATAGCGAGGCTCTCAATCATAGAATTTTTTTGCCTCTTATTATTTAAACCGGCCAATCCCTGAACTACAAAACCTATATAGTCCGATTTCTGGTAATGGACTTCTTCTACGAATTCAAATGACTATAGCGGAGTTCTAAATCAAAGATTTTTTTGCCTTATGTTATTTAAATTCAAACGACTCTAAATCATAAAGTTTTTTTGCCACTTATATTATTATTTTGGTTTGTGTTTTGTTTTCCTACTCCTGTACTTAATTTTCTATATTATTAACTTTATATATCATTTCATGTTTTTTTGATATTATACACGTTTTTAGTTTTCAAAAATCATTTATTTTCTTGTTAGAAAATTTATTGTGACATAATCTTTTCCGGGTTGGCATCAGTTTTCAAAACAAATTGTTTATAAATTTTTATGAATTGATACAGTAAAAAAACTGTCATGACATTTTTTTTCCTGGATGACATTCAAAAATATCGTGATATAAATATTTTTTCGGGATGACATTGAAAAATGTCGTGATATTTGTATGTTAGTGTTGCCATCGCGTTTTTCCGGGATCGTTTACGGGCTAACTTCACAGACATTGAATTCTAGCGAAAAATATTTTAAGAGCATTTTGGTAAGATGGCGCAAACGTCGAGGATAAACAGGTTTCTTGTGTAAAATAATTTAAAAGATTCAAAATTGGATTCTATTTTCAACCTTGTCAGGATTTAAAACATAATATGCGACAATTTTAAACTATTCTATGCCGAGAACCACTCGAAACCGCTAGCCTCTATAGCTTGTCTTTTTGATTAGTTCACACTTCAAGCAGCATCCACAGGCCTGCAATTCTAGCTTTATGAACTAAACCGTTATTGTGAAAGTGGAAAATTTGTATCTTATAAGCATTTTGTCTTTACAAATATATTATGCGAAGTTAGCCCAGAATGTACGAGTAGGTATACCAAATTTTTAATTATTAAAATATTTAAATCAAAATTAAAAATTATATTAAAAAATAATATAAGTTTAAATTCAAAGAACTGAATTGATTTAGCACTGTGTAGAAAAGAGGGTCAGCTCCTTGATTTTACATCGAAGAAATAGTACTCCATTGTTTGGGCGATGCCTCCAAATCGGGATAAGCCTACTTCCAAACCCACTTTATATAACAACAAGACAGTGTATCAATTGTAGTAACCAATCGTTTGTCTAAAATTCAAGATTTCACTCATATAGATTCTTGGAGATATGTTCCAAGTAGAATAAGAAAATTTCGGAATTATGGCTCCCTCTTGTTTAGTGGACCGAAATTGCATGATTTGAAATAGAAATACATAAAACGGCGAAGAGTGATGAGAATAACCTATATTAGCCTCAATTTAGTCATTATATATAGTGTTTTAGGCAAAACTATTTGATAACGACATAAGGACAAAAAAACGATTTCCAATGTCTGAAGCAAAGTTCATGGAAAATTTAAATTCATTTTTTTAGCCTTCAATGATCTTACGGATTGGGACGTCCCTAAAACTAGCAGAACCCATCCAGCAGAACATTACAATATACGACGAATAATGATAGGCTAATAATAACCTAAATAAATTCTCTATTAACAATTTTGGGCTCTATCCATTCCAACTAATAAATATGTAATTGGGAAATCAAAGGATAATTTTAGGCGAATTAAATGCCCGATTAAATTTATTTAATTATTTATTTATTTTACCTATTCGTTCTAGAAACAGCATTAGGGTTTTCCACTTCACAGTTAGAAGAACCTAAATCGAAAATCGGACCAAAACTAAAATTAGAACACAAAACGAGATCAATTGATATACAAATAATTAAAGGCTCATTATGACCTAATCAAATAAACCATTAAAAAATTGTGGCTTTTCTAAAGCTAGCAGAACCCATCGTTTTAGTTTCGGAATTGAGTTTCGACGTAAAATTCCCCATCATGTTTCCAAAACCTAAATTAATGGAACTTATTGTACAAAATGAATATCATTGAAATCTTAACGCTGGTCCAAAAGCCTTACGCGATTTTGTTCGATTTAAATTTTGTCAGAATCGTAGGTCGCAAAATATTAAAAAAAGGTGCGCGATCTTTGCAGTTGAGAAAACGGTTGATAAGGACCAATGTTACTTTTAAACCTTATGTTTAAATTTTTTAAAAAAATTCCACCAACGCTGCCTAAATTAACGGACATCATCTACTATATATATCACTGTCGTGAGAGTTTACTAAAAATTCCAAAAAATTGCGCTATCGCGAAAGTGAATTCTGTCATGATGCACTCTCATTTCATTTATCATATTACGGGGTAGATACTCGATCGGCTAGCAAGCAAGCAATTTGCTAGCCAATCAATTTTACCAAGGAAATTTTTATGATGTTTTACTGTGCAATTTCAAAAATAAACAAAAAATTTTTGAAAAACATAATTTGAAATTCAAATTTCTTTGGTAACATTGATTGAGTAGCCAGGATTTAGGCTAGCAAATTACTTGTTTGCTAGCCGATCGAGTATCTACCCCTAAGCTTGAAATGTTTAAATTATTTTTAGGTACTTTTAGGCTATCCTCATATTGAGTGTTTTTTTTTATTCATTCCAAATATTCCGGACGTTCCGAACATGACATATTTTGTTTTTTTATTCATTCCATTCCTTCTATTCCTTTTTTTTGTTATTTTTTTTATTTATTCTAGACGTTCGGAACGTATTCTTTTCGTACTGGATGAAAAGGTAGAACGAAAGGAATATTTTTAATCTTAGTCGCCATATTCTTTGTTTTGAAGGGTTGTTTGTTTGTTTGTTTTTAATGTAGTACATACACAACACTGTAAATAATAGACAACTAAAAAAATGACTGTCAAATATCTATTCCATTCCTTCCAAATCGTTTTTTTATTACATTCTGTTTGGAATATTTTAAGGTCACGTGATCAGTATTCTATTCTTTCTATTTCTTCTTTGGAATGAATAAAAAAACACTCATTGCTTGGTAGCCTATTGACGATTGGAATTTAAAAAATCGCGCCGCTGGTGGTAGGTTTGACAATAAAATGCAAATCTAATATTTTGACAGCTGCAGTTTGTTGTGCATATTTAATATAAAATTAATTTTTGGTGGTGAAAGTAAGTATAATATTTCTAATTTAATATCAATTTAACAAGAAATTAAATCATTAAAAGTGAACTAGAAAATATTGAAAATAAAAATGAAAAGCTTGGTACGACTGTGTTGTCGTCAACAATATCCAATTTCATCTTGTTGATTAACCCCCCCCCCCCCCCCCCCACCTTTGGTAAATTTTTTGTGTTTTTATTCCCCTCGGTTGGTTTGCGTCCTGGTTGTTTGCGTCCGGGGAAATAATTTCGTCATCTGTACGCGGCTAATGGTGGGATTTTCGTATACTTTTTTCTGTTGTGTTGGCAATTGGGAAAGAGTGAGAGAAAGAGAGAACAATGCGCATCGAGTGTGTGCAAAGTAAAACGTTTTGGAAAAAATGTTTTTCTTATATGTCTCTCTTTTATATCAACGAAAATTGATATAAGGGAGAGACAGAGAAGAGAGATTAATTTCTTTTAGAACGTTTTGCGAGCTGTGTGGCGCAAGAATTTTTTTTCTTGTGTGCCATTCAAGTTTGTGATTTTGGATAGTAAAATTCGAGTAGTGATTTTGGACACAGTTTGTTTATAGAAATTATTTTGTTTGAAGTGTAAATTTGGATGAAGTCGATTGCGACATTTTGTTTGAGATTGGAATTTTTTTTTTATATATAAAACACACGCACGACATATAATTAAATTAAAAAATAATTAAATTCTAAGAATTAAATGAGAAAATTTTGTTGATTGTGTTTAGAACAACGTTCAATAAAACATTATACGAAAAAATTAAAAATTATAAGAATCATATAGAATAATTCGTCTTTTAATATTCGATGCACGGGCAATATAGTTCGAGAAAATAAGTAGTGTGAAGTTTTGTGGTGGAAAATAGGAAATATTGAAAGAAAACCTAGGAAATTTAACCCAATACTGTGCCGTGAATTTCAATTGTTTTTTGGCCGAGGAGTTTACTATTTTAGCGAGGGCTGCTAATTTTTTTTTTTGTTGTTAACCGGGAGGCGGAGATACCAACAAGATCGCATTCGGAACGAGTGGTCAAATCTTGGTTACGTGAATAAGCGTAGTGTTCGGCAGAAGGTCCGTCCATATAAATACGAGTTTTGATAAGCTGGATAAAGCGGAGGTACAGAGTGACCAAACTCGAGGACAACCGTTGGTACGGTGCATCCAAAGATAGTGTGTTGTTGTTGTGGTGATAACGGGTGGTCAGTTGAGGCCACTCCAGTTAATATTTAGTATCGGGGAAGGGCCCCGCAACATAACGGGTGGCCAGGTGAGGCTACTCCATTCGATTTACGGTTTTGTGCGAGACAAACGCACACCAAATTATTTAACGGCGGAAACGCCCAACACAGTTAGTACAGGGTGACCCAGCACGTGGTCATCCATAATTGGTTGTAGAACGACGGAAGGGCCGCGACGAGGGATAACGGGTGGCCCATCGGGCACTTTTTCGTGTAGCACCTGTGTCGGTCGGACACAACGGCGGCGTTGCGTAGCGGTATCGGTGGAGCGGGGAGCGGCATAACCAAGCCGCAACGAACAGGTGGCCAGCCGGCCGGTTATATTTTGGATATCAGGGTAACGGCACATAAAGCCGCAACGGTCCGGGTAACGGGAGTTGCCTGTGGCATGACGGCCGCTCAAGGCCGCAACATTATTATTTTTAATTAATTAAGGTACGATTTTTTTTTAATTTTTTTATTATTTTATTTTTTTCTTTTGATTATTTTCTTAATTTTTATTAAATTTACATTTTTTAAATTTTGTAATCGAGCGCCGCACAGCGGGTGCGCGCTCGGTGCGCATTGCAATGAAATATTAAATTTTTTCGGTGTGGTGTGATGGGAGCGGAGACTCCCTCTGTGTCGGCATAGTGATTGCGGTCCCTTCGTGCCCGCATCCAATTTCGTAACCAGGGCTCGACCTTGTTTGAGTTCCAATGGATGCGCGCACAAAGGCACCTCTCTCCCATTTATAATTTTTGAGTTGTTCGTTCCTCAGGTTCCGTCCGACGAATTTCGGCGGACCATTCGGTTGTTTTTATCATTATTTGCGTTCCCCCCCAACTTTCTGTATGCTCACGGTGTAAGCCAGAAGCACATGCAAGCCTCAAACCTCACGACCTTAGCACTTCCCCCTGAGAACGTAGCCAGCAAAAATCACCGTGGAGGCCTCTGCATGCGCTTAGTGAAAATCTGCAGGTTGGCAGTAGCCAGCCTGTAACAAGCTAGATTTGTAAAATACTCGTATGTGGTTACCATACAAAAAAAATCAGTACACATAAATGTTGTTATGAGTAATAATTCTTTTTTTACTTAATTTTGAAATTCTAAACTGAATTAATTATACCCAAAAATTATTATATAGTATTTTGTATTTATTTCATTTATTCCAGTAAAATTAAAATGGTTCAACAAACAGAAACAGTGCCAGTGATTTCGAGGAAACGATTTGTATATCGCCCTTAGATATAATGGACTATTTCTCCAACGGGCTACGGCCAATTCGCGAAGGGACGGAACTTTTAAAAGCAAGTTGAGTGCATGCTATTGGGATGGTTCCACCTCCAGCTCACGATAGAATTTTGGGACTAGTTGTTCAAACGTCGGCTATGACTTCCAGTCCTCATGAAGTTAATTTAGAAAATTAAAAAAAAAAAATTCGATTATTGGCGATGTGTTTGTTCCTGTAAACCAGGACTCGGCAAAAAGTGCAAACACATTGCCGCTTGTTTGCTGTACATAAACCGCTAAACATTTCATTGTGTTATTGTTTTTTGAACTAATTTAAGTGATTTTATTTTTAAGGTATCCGAATCTCCAAGCACTGAGCAGTACGGACGTTAAGCAAAAATGGGGAAAATCTGGACAAACTCTTGCTAGATTGTATAATTCGGTAGATACCACAGAAATGTGTCACGTTCGACAAAGATGTTTTATGCGTAACGACAACATTACCGAGCAACAACAAAATAAAGTTCCTTGAAGGTAAACTGGTAAAATAAGGTAATAAGTAAAATGGTATTATGACAATTTGGTATAACAAACATCTTTAAAATGTTAGATATAATTAAATTGTATTTTTTCTGTTTAGTATGATGTACTGTTTTGGTGTGAAAATAAAATATGTTTTATGTAAATTTTTTGTAACATCAATATATCTTTACAGCTACCCCTCAATCCGAGCTAACCAAACTGTAAAAACAGATCGAACGCTCAATGAAATCTGTAGCAATAATTGTGATAATGAAAACACCTAATTATTTGAGATAATGTTAAAACACAATAATTTAAAAAAATTTGTCCCGGTCATGGAATGATACTTAAATGGAAACGACTCACTATTTTTTCAAAATCTAACAAAGACTGTAGATGAAACAATTACAATCTGTAAACAGACTATCTGCCAAACAAGTACCTTTTGAACGGAAAATTCGAATCACGGGAAGCATACCATAAGAATAAATCAGCAATAAGCAGTTCGTAAGCCTCCAGAACAATGTGTGATTAATAAAGTATTCCACCAATTACCAATCGATGTGCGTCGTAGTGGGAGGCGAGATTCAACCGACTGTATCCAGGTAATCAGATAGACCAGATAGATTTTTGTCTGAAAATGTCGCAATTTTAAAGTCAAAACTTCCACAAATCCGGTGATATACGTCAAGTGAAACTTATTAGTTTTTTTTTAAATTAGACATTAATTTTTTTGTTTAGATGTTTTAGCGGTAATAAATTTGATTTTAAAACTAACAAAATGTAGAAGCCATGATTGTTTCGATAGACATTTCAAGCACAATTAATTTCGAGTTATAGTTTGCGTTTATTTTGTGTCATGACAGAAATGGGATTGCCATAAGAAAATAATTAAATTTCGGGATGAAAATTCGGGTTGAAAATTCGAGCTGGCTCGAAAATGAAGGCTCCACCTGCACCTTCGTTCATATATTCTGTTTAATGATTTATTTAATACTCAATCTCATACCTCTCGTACCAACCTCTCTAATTACTTTGCAGTGAACTGCAGCGTTACACATCTGTGTAAAAATGATGAAGGGGGCATTTTTTAACATTAGGACATTAAACTGGTACATCATTTTACGCCGATATAATTAATTGAGGCCCCCAGACATGGTGGGTCCCGCAGCTGTATCTTTTCGGGTACCTAATTACGCTATTCTATCTTAGAGTTTTCTATTCATCTGTTATTTGATAATCATCAAAAACTTAACCATATTCTGTTGCAAACGTAAAGTACTGCACTGGATGCATTTTTGCTAGCGATGCAACTAAAGGCGTAATTCAAAAAGATATTTCTAAAATTTTCACAATTTTAAACTACTTGGGATTTTGTATTTGTTGTATGCGTTTAACTTATTGTTTACGCTATTACCAATTTTCGGAAAGAAATCGCGATCGAATTAAAATTTTAATGCATTTAAAACGGGAAATGTGTGTTCGGGATTCACTATAGTCAAACAAGAATTCCAACTATTGAAACAAGTACTGAATTAAAACCTTTGGACTTAAACAGGCTGTTATTTGCGTGATTGCTTTTTTTTAAATCAATTGCAGTAGTAACACACCATTGGCGAGAGCACATATAATATAAAAACTATAATATCCGAAAAACAGGACACGATCACATCGATTGGCCACCACACCATATACTTACAAATTCGTATGTTGGGTAGTAGTGGGAACAACTAAATAGTTAGGATCATTAAAGTTTATAAAATTTAAATCAAAAAATGATCAGATGGATATTCCCACAAAAAATCTCATTAAGACATAACTAACGATCAAATGATCTGAAATAAATAAATATTTTTTTTTTCTTGCTCTTCTTATTATTTTTAGTATTATTATTATTATTACATTTTGATCGACATACTTAAGCGCATCATGATCGAGAGTATATATATATGTATATGTAAGTAGATGTTGTGTATGTTTTAGACGATCTACGATGATCGCGAAATATCTGTTAATTTTCCTCGATTATTTTTCATCCTCATCAAATGGCAAAACATAACATATATAGTAGTGGTCCTCGTCAAAAAAAATAAAAAATAAAAAAATAAATTCCGCCGTACGATCGACCGATCGCACCATCACCATATACTACTCCGATTCTCAATTGGGAATGTGCAATTGAATTTCTGTTCAAACGTTAGGTTATGCGATGTTGTTGTATTTTGGGTTTTTGATTTTTGTGTCGCTTATTATTTTTAATGAGATCAAGATCGTGAAATCAACTTTGATGATCATCAAAGTGAAATATAAATTTATTTTTATTTTAATGTAAATAAATTCCAAAGTGTTTGTGTGTTGTGTGTGCGTTTCTGTATTTTTTGTTGTTGTTGTTGCTATTTCTTGCGTATTTGTTATGTGGCTCGTCGCGGATACGTTTTAGTATGTTTAATGAGGTGATCTGAATTAGGAATCAGTTTGGCCTAAAGAATTTATCCTTGAAATATACATTTTTTTTTCATTCGTATGCCGCTTTAATTTAATTCTTAACCCGATCGTGTACACGTTTTTTATAATTTATTGCTAGATCGACACTCGATTGCACCCGAACGTGTTAAGAATTGATTTCAACATCGTATATACACCGATGTTATTTGGATTATGTAATACAGAACATATAGGTAAACCATTTGTATCGCACACGCTAATCATAATCTGTATCGAAATCATATATACAAAAAAAAAAAAAATCTTAAATCGATCACAAGAACTCATAAACAAATCAAAAATAATTTCTTGAAATGTTTATCTTAAACGCAAAAACCAGATTATCATATACATACTTCTGTACATATACATCATGATGATCACGATCATCATCATGATGATTTTGTAATTATTTAATTTTCCAAAAATAAAAAATAAATTATTTACGTTACACATGTTTTTCCCTCCCCAAAAATAGAATTTTCTTCGTTGTAATCTAGTTCTTATTATTTCCGTATGTATAGCTCGTGTATCTATCCGTTCCATTTGCAGCCGGTAATTAAAAATAAATTTGCCTAATACAGATCTGGCATGCCATTTATCAATTAAGCCAAAAAATTTATAAAAAAAAAATCATTCTCGAATTTTCCATCATCCATAATTGATGCACAGTAGTTTTTTGTGTTGCATCATCATCATCATCATCATTAAAAATGGATTCACTCTATACACATATACACAAAAATATCTAGGTCCATTCATCTGTTTTGTGCGTCATGCAACTAAAATGTCTCTAATTAGCCACCATCACACCACTCTACATACCGAGGTTGATGCGAAGGGAGTTAATTAGCAGAATAAATTTTTGTATTTGGTTTAGTTTATGGGGATGATACGAGAATATTTGGTGTGCGCGGGTGTTGCGTGCCCGTTCATTATTTTGTCGGATAATTTAATTAGTTTGTCGTATACTCGTATATTATAATATATACAGGGTAACCAAATCTGTATAATATGAAAATGACTCATCGTCACACACACACACAGACATATTATAATATGCTAGATGATACGATCATTAAGATTGAGAATCCAATTAAAACCGAACCTCATTAATATCACAATTTTTTATTTCTACTTACATGGGATGATGTTTGTGTATGTGCGGTTGCTTAATTAACAATAAGTGGATATATGGATTTCTCAATTTTCGTCTAATGATGTTAACTAATTAAAATTTTGGCTGAGAGTTTGGTTACCTAAAAATAGAAGAAAAAAAAATTTAAATTGCAATTAGTATATTGATGTATTTTTATATATGTGAGTGGTGGGCTTGCTAATTATAATTAATAACGAACAAAATGCAAGACATAGGCGAAATTACGACTTGTTGAATTAATTAAAATTTCTAATTTGGTGGCCAAATATATCAAAATTAATATACTGTTTACGGTAGCGAGTTTCTCTCGAACATAGAGAGCCTGAGAGTAATTATTGTTGTCCCGCTCTAAACATGCCAAAATTCTTCTAAAAATCGCACTGCGAAGTAGTGCGCCTTCCAGTTGAAAAGACGTCTGAAGCTTGAACTTACAAACACAATTTTGTTAACCACCAACAAATATCCTAAATTTGATTTTGCGACTTAACATTAAAAAAAGTTTCAAATTTTTTTAGGCAAGCCCAAGAAAAAACTCAGTGTCAAAACTTACTTTCTAAAATGATACATAAAACAATGTGATCTAGGAACGGATTACAAAGACCTGAAACACAGAAAATATTCAACAGTTTCAAATTTTCACAGTTTCCAACCGTTTAGCCAATTTATCGACCTCCTCATTGTGGATCGATCAGTATGTCAAAAAATTGAAATGAACAGAAATTTTTTACATTTTTACCGTAGAGACTGGTAACAACAATAAATACTTTGTTAAAACGCCCCACTTACGTTTTTTTACAATTTTTACATTTTTATTATTATTATAACAATTAAAATATGAAAATAATTTAATCGCCGTTAAAAAATTTACATTATAATAGATAGTAGACGCACATATTTTTTAAATATGTATTGCCAAAAAGATTCTATTCGTCCGGAGCCTTAATCCCTCGATTCACCTTTATTGCCAATTTCCCTTTTTAATTTTCCGCAATGTCATTTCAGAACAAGCAGCATTTGAGAAAATCGCGAACATTTTGGTAACTTTGCGACGACAGCAGTCAAAAAACTTAAATATCAAAAAAAAATTTGAGGATGCAGGCAAGGCTCAGAGAATTCTAAAATACGATTCCTTTTTCAAATATGCTTCTAATATTGGATTACACTTACCCATTAATGTGATATACATAGCTAACATCGCCATTATGGTTGGCCTGAACTCCTCTTATCATATCATTTCACAATATTTCTTTAGTATCAGGAAAATTCTATCAAGTGTAAAGAAAATATGGTGTCAGCCGGGACCACACTAGCCGGAACCAATCCAAATATGGCACAAGTGCACTATAGCTGATTTTTCAGCCGAAACCTTATAATGCCACCCGGAGCTATATAAAACCAGCCGAACTAATATTAAGCCCTAGGGAACAATTTAAAGCCACTCTGAACCAGGTTAAACCTGTACAATGAGTACTTTGCTCTTTACCACAAGAAGCCAGCCGGAGCCAAACCCACTATAACACAGGTATAGCATAATGCATTATACATTCTACAGCATTAGTTGATTTTAAGAACCCTCTCTGTGAAAGGATTCGGCTGTCTCTACATACACCTAGATAGCCGCGTCTACGTCTTGGGGGCGGGTACTACTTCGGCAATAGCAATGTACTACCGGGGACCAAATGCCAGTGGTATAACTTGGAAAAAACAAGCAATGAGTATGCGGTTTGGTGTTCATTTAGCGGTGTGTTATTTGGTGTACCGTTGAGAGTGAAGGCTGTACGGTTTGGTGCGAAATCACAAGTGGCAATTTTCAACATCGATAATCATTACGGGATTGCAAAGTTACATATTCATATTATTCATTTTAAATTTTTATTTAAATTAAAGTTTTTCAAAATTTTTGCGTCAATTTAAATAAATGTTACTTTGTTTCATTCTGAAATCATTTAAATTTTCGTTCACTAAATTGAATTTTCATCATTTGTTAAATTTAAATTAGTTGACAGTTATTTCTTTGGTAAAATACTTTATTATCAATTTTTTCGTGAACGTTTAAGCCATTAGAACTACAAAATGTCTGATACTGAAACCGAATTAGGTAGTGAAGCATCTTCGAAAAGGGAACTAGAATTACTGAAGCGCCAACGTCGTGCATTTAAAGACCAACTTACTCAGTTTCGCAATAAATTACCAACGCTTAATTCCTTAGGGTCAATTGAATCTAATATTCGCCGCCTACAATTAATGTATCATAAATATCACCTAGTTCAATTAAAAATAGAAATTCAGGATGAAAGTGCTTCATCTGAACGGCTGACATTCGAAGAGGAGTAAGAATATGTGGAAAGTACGATAATGAATAAACTTCACGGAATGAAAAAACCTGAAAGTCAATCCAAGGAAGCATTTTTTTCGACCAACAGCACTATGCTGGAACAAAGCGTCCCGTCTATGTCAATAAAGCTACCAGAACTTAAGCTTCCGACATTTAATGGATCGAAAAGCGATTGGTTGACCTTCAGGGATGTCTCTCGCGATATCATTCACAATAAACCTAATATTGATTCAACAGTTAAATTTGTTTATTTAACATCTTGTTTTCGTTCGGGCAAGGCATATAAGCTGATTGAAAATCTTCCTGTGGCTTCAGACAACTATGAAGCTGCTTGGAAAATGCAAGCGGTATGATAACGCAATTTTAATTCAAAAAGCTCACATGAAGGCGTTGTTGATATCAAAAGCCCAAAATTCTTCAATTTCTCTGCAAGTTTTTATTGATAATTCGATTAAAAATTATAATGCATTAAAATCTCTACCTATGCAACTGAAAACATGGGATTTAATGCTGATTGATCATTTAACTATCAGTTGATAGCCAAAGGTTCAATTATTCTAAAGCAAAATCTACTTCATTAGTATCAATTAGCTTTAAGTGTTCTTATTGTAGTGGAACACACATAATATCTAATTGTCCCGAATTTTCAGATGTTAAAATCACACCAAAAATGCGCTATCAATTTATTAAAAATAATCAATTGTGTACAAATTGCTTAGTCTGCAAGCATAAGGTTGGTGATTGTGATAAACCTCCTTGTAGTATATATGTTCACTTTAACATAATAAATTGCTTCATTTTGGTTTAACATCAAATGTTCAACGTTATAAAGGTAATCCAAGAAAATCATTTCCTAATACTAATGAACTTGTTCAAATTGACTCACTAAATCAAAATAAATATTCTGAGTCAAATGTCAATGTTCAAACAATAGGTTCGTGCAAACTAATACATAAGCCACTGAAAAATGTAGAATAAATTTTACTTGGAACGGCTTTAATCAATGTCACAGCTGGTTCCAACAATAATTTGTTGTGTAGGGCACTTTTGGACAGCGGTTTACATCTCAACTTCGTTACTGAAAGTCTCGAAAAATTTATTAAAACTGAAACAAGAATCAACACAAAGATTTCTCTGACTATATCATCGAGGGTATCAAATTTTACTGTAAACTTAGATTTCTTTGAAATACCAAAAATCACGAATCAGTTACCAGCAAGTCCAGTTAACTTCAATCTGCGTCCTATACCTGCGGAAATTGAATTGCCAAATCCTTATTTTCATGTACCCAACAAAATCGATATATTGCTTGGTGCAGAAATTTACAATGAATTATTTAATGGTAATTCCATTACAGTGTTGAGTGATGAATGTCTATCGACAGTGTTATGCACTAATGAAAGCCTACAAAATGATATAAAACGTTTCTGGGAAATAGAAACAATTTCAGTTAAAAACCACTATTCGTTGAAAGAAAAATTTTGCGAAGAGCATTACGCGAAGCACCAAAAACGATTACCATCCGGTCGATACTAAGTTTCGCTGCCTGTAAATGACAATATAAAACACCTCGGTTTGTTAAATTTTTCTTCGCTTAAACAATTATATTCCATAGAAAGGAAATTAACCCAGAAACCTGAAATTTATTCTCAATATAAAGACTTCATGAAGAAGTATTTATCTTTAGGCCATATGACGCCGTAATTCATGATCCAAATTTCAGTAACAGCTCAGATGGTAAATCATACTTTTGTCCGCATGACTTTGTGATTAGGATAGTTGTACCACAACCCAATTGCGAGTTGTGTTTAATGATTCCTCAAAATATTCATCGATATTGTCTCTTAATGATTGCTTATTTAAGGGGCCTACTGCGTACAGACATTGACCAAGGTGATTGAAAGTTTGAATATTCGTTGTAACCACATTTACCTTTGGTCAGATTCTGGGTCACTCTATTTCGAATTAAATGTGAACCAGCTAAATTCAGTTCATTTGTGGCAAACCGAGTTACACAAATTAAAAAACTTTCTACACTACACAATTGGTGCTCCGTTCCAATATCACAAACTCCTGCTTCGTTTCTCGCGGCTTAATGCCAAATTAATTTCTGAAATAAAGGTTATGGTGGCCAAGTACTTCATTTTTACTTGAAGATCAATATCATTGGCCAACAAATAATAACCAAAAAATTAGCTCAGATTTGTTGAATTTACACCTTCGTAAAAATGTTTTAATTTTAGTTTGTAACACGGAATCGCATTGGAACATAAACAACAATTTATAAATAATGTTAAAGATAATGAAAAGGTAAAGATTATGGGTGCGCTAAATAGCAGTGAATTTAATATTTCCTTGAGTCTTGTGAAAATAGTACAGCAGGTTGAATATGGCAATGACATTTAGAATATTAAAATGTATGCTAGTGTACAAATTGTCAGCAGTTTAAGATTATTACACTCCTTTCTTGATGAGCTTGAACTTGTTCGTGTTGGCGGACATCTTCGATATTCAAATCTAGATTACACTAATAAACATCCGCTAGTATTTCCAAGCAATCATTTATTTGCCAAACTATTAGTTCAATCTGACCACTTAAGACTTCTACATTGTGGCTCTCAAACTTTACTAGCACTTCCTGAACCATCAATGCTAGGTTTAAATATTAATAGGTTGTTAAGGTATCAAAGTGATGTTACAAGATTTCTGGAAACGTTGGCACATTGAATACCTTAATGAACTTCAAAAACGTTATAAATGGAAAAAAGCTTCAAAAGAACACTAAAAAATTGGCTCTTTGGTTCTTGGTCATGAAGACAATGTACCACCTATAAATTGGGTTTTGCAACTCAACCACTTGAGTATCCTACAAATTGAAACAATAAATGAAACTTAACAATAAAATTGTAAGGTTTCCAACTCATACAAATAATTTGTTATATACATTATTATGTATCTAAATTGTAATAAATATTTGGCATAAAGAAATTGTATATAAATAGAATTGTATGTATATACATTAACAAGAATACATAAATAGTCAATGTATATACAATTATAAATTATTACCAAACTCTATGTACTTTTATTATACAAGCGATAAGCTTCTTGTTTTAAAATCATTCAAATTTTTCATTAATCGTGTAATTTTTGGATAACAAAGATCTTTTGTTTATACAACAAATTAAATTCTTCGATATAAAATTTATAATAATTTATATAATAAAAATCATAATTATATTATATTATAACAATTAAATATATTAAACAAAATAAATTAAAACTTATAAAATATCATAACGCCTTTGAGTTATAAGTTTCTTCGAGTGTTTTTCTTAAAAGGAATAGTTGGATATGTGTAATTTAAACTCTTCGACTTTGTATGAAAGTCCAAAATATTTTCAATATTTTTGTAGCTTGGTGACTGCAGTCTGATGGGACGACCGAATTTTTTAATTTAAAAAAATTCAATGTTTCATTATTTCGAAACCAAACTCTCAACACCTTGGTACGGTAACCTCAACTCGATGTAATTCCAATTATTGTCCAAGTCACGAGAAACATCACCACAAATTTAAAATTTTATTCAAATATGTTACTGGCACTATTTTGGTAGTTCCCCGGGAACAGCAAATTAGGTAAAGAATTTATTGACGACTGTTAAAGTTGAGAATGTGACATCTAGAGTGCATTAAAAATAAGCTTATTTTTTCCATGAGATTTTAGCACAGCATACTTTATGAAAATAAAAATTACATACAAAAATATAACCAACAAGTTTAATTTTCTTGCCGTCAGATAAACTTATAGTTGTCTATATGTAATTTCTATTTAAACTTTATTTCTATGATACAGAGGTAAAAAGCTAGTGTTATTTTTTTCAAAACAAAATTAAATTGGGAATAAGGTTCTCTGCCAATTTAGATATGGAAAAATTATTCCCAATTTATAAATATTTATATCAAACTGCTCTCCTTAGTACGACGGAAAAAAATATTTGTACAGAAATTACATATAAATTCATTTCCCAATTCCTTATTCTCGGGGAATTCACAGAATAGAAAACTGCTTTCATCGGAACAGTATTTTAAGAAAACGGTAATGGATTAATAGTGTATTAAGCCCTAGGGATAAGGTATATCCCCGGATAAAAATTGAACGACACTTTACTGTTAAAGTAGAGTCATTTCTGTGATTTTTTTAAATTGCAATTTGACCTTAAAGAGCGTGCATAGTTAGGTAGATCAGCTGAACAATCATTAATGTGTTCAAGTTCATCAACAACGGAATCCAGTTTGGTAAGAATATGATTGCTTGATATTGTAGTTGTAACTGGAGTTAAAACTTACATTTTGTTCATTTTGATGTACATTTTGTTCGACGATGACTGAAGTATCAAAGTTTGTTATAAGAGCATCGGTATGATCTGTTGTTGTTGGTTGAGTCATTACGTATTGTTCAACCGTGAGTGGGACTATAAATAATATCTGGCAGACACTTTTGTAATTCGATTTTATTTGAAGAGTGATTTCGCTTCAGGGAAAATATCGGACCAAACATAATTTGGTCAGAGAATTATTGCAATAAATTCAAAACGATTATTGCAATCCAATATGGATTACGAAAAAAATACGAAAATTAATGTGTGTTTTGATGAAATCAATTTTTTCCTGACGACTTATAAATATGGCTATGATAAGTGGTGCTGTTGACTTACGGCTGTGAAATGGTCTAAAAACTTTATCTATCACTGTCAACCTCACTTTGCCATACAGACATTTGATTTACTAATCAATACTCAAAAAGTATTATACATGCGGTATAAAAGGATGCCTATTTGAGTAAACTCGGCATTTCAGCCATTATACATAGATTAAGTGTTTCTTGGATTGAAAGAAGTCAGTTATTATTTTAATAAAACATTTTAAAATTTGCTAGCAACGAAGGGTTCAAATTATGCGCGTTATACGGACAAATGTAAAATTATTACTTTTTCCTTTGACGAATTTAAAGAGCAAGTGTTTGAGGAAAATAACAATTGCTTACTAGTTGAGTCGTATATGGATGCTATTTGAAACAAATTTGTAGAACATTATCCATGTACAATGGCGGCTGCAAAAACCTATATAACCGAATCCTGTATTACAATTTACAGTAAAAAATGCAAACAAAAAGATTGCCCAAGATATTATACTTTCAAACATTATAAATACGACCTAAACGTTCACAAAGTATTTTATATTAAACATAGCGATGGAGAAATCGATCATCGTGAGGAATTATAGTGTTAAGTTCGTGGGAAAAATCGGGACATTTTAAAAGAAACGCTAAAAAATACATACAGCGCGGAAGTTCAGACAAAATGAATGCGAGATGTGATTATAGAACTGAAGGAAAAAGGAAATCTTGGTCATTATAAAGGCATTGATGTGCTTAATCAAGCTCATTGTGAGGCACTTTTATCAGTGGATGATCACGTAGATGACTTTCTTGATTTAGACGTTAAAGTTAAAAAGCTCGACTACGTTCACTTTTTAATGGCTAATCCTTTTACGATTTATTCGTTTTCAAAAGCCAGATTTTTAACTCATTTTGATGCAACCGGAACGATTGCTCATGCTCCACGAGAGCTAACAAAACAAGTGATGTATTATGCTGGAGTAATAAATGTTAAAAACATAGATGGTCAAACTGGCTCAAACGCTCCATTTGGTGAAATGTTGACGACTCTACAAAGTTATTTAAGTATTAAAATGTTGCATTTTGGATTTGAATGGCCGATATTTTCACACGTAATTTGGGACAATAGTAAGGCATCGTTAAATGCAATATCCTTGTCTTGGAATAATATTGAACTTGTAGATTATATAAATCTATGTCATGACTGGGTCGAAAATAAAAAAATAAATCAAATGGAAAAAATGTCAAATTAAGATTATGTTACGCGCTTTTGAAAAAACATTTTAGTCGTATAATAAAAAAGCATTATAAAGATTTTGAAGGAAACAAACACATTTTTTACAATTTATTGAATTGCCTAGATTCAATTGCACACGATAAGTGTTACAAAACAATCCAAAAAAAATCATAATGCTGTGGAAAATTTGTTGTACGGATTCCAACAATGACATAGATACCGATATTGTTCAATTGACAATTTTATTGAAAAAAGAATATTTGGAAAAGATAGAATGCGCATCCGAAATGTTTACAGATCAACCGGAAACATTATTACTAGAAGACACTACATCGATCTCAAATCAAAAATTCAACCACAATTAGAAATGATAAAGCCACGTTAAACAATACTTAAGCCACAAAATCACTTTGACAATCCGGAATTTGCAATTGAAATTCTTAATCATTTTATCTCTATTTTGCCATTGTGGACTCCAATAGTAGAAACAACGGATTTCTCTGCAAAAAAATTTACAAAAGCTTCAATCGAAAACTACTTTGGCACGATAAAATCTGAATTGGACAAACAAGCTGTTGAAACTGACTGGTAAACGACCAATTAAAGCTGGACGATTTTTAGTGTTTCCGATGGATAGAATCGAAGATCAAATATATGGAATTATAAATAATTTTCCTAAAAAAAGATTTAATAATGTAAAGTCCAAACCGAAAAACAGAGAGGAAGTAGATCCCGTAGAACAATGGAATCATAAAAAAAAACGACGGTAAGAAACATTTTTCAAAAATGAATGTTCACCAAAACACGAACAAAAATAATAGAGAGTGTAAGAATTTGAATGAACCAAACAAAAAATTAATTTCGAAATTTAAATACTAAATTAAAATCACAAAAAATCATACAAAAAAATAAAAAAGCAAAAATGAAAAAAAGAAATAGTTGGAAATGAAATGAATTTAAAAAATAGAGGCGGGTGCACAAAGGAGGGCAAAGTCCTAGATTCATACCTCCTCGCGATGCTCCCTGGATTACGCTTAATGAATCAGGCGATGAAGTTTAGGCGAAGCAGAAGAAATTCTGATTATTGTCAAGGACACTACATGACACGGCGACAATTGGCAGGGATCGCCTGCCTTGTAGCAAGTGGCTCGCAATATAAACTTCTTTCAGGTATGACTGGATACCATAATATCTGATGCCAGTACATCACTCACACCAACAAAAGTGTGTTTAACGGTGAATTAACTACTTACTCTAACAAAAACCTTCGAGTTAAAAACCCTATAGAAAGGCCTGGGACAAATTTATCGTATTAATCATCAGAACGATCCCGGAAGATTTACACGGACAAAGATAAAAAAGGTAAAATGGAATTTTCTCAACATTGGAATAAAATTTGGCCTGAAACTTTACACAGATATTCTGTTTGTTGTAGGCCCGAACCTAATTATATATCCCGCTTACATGACAAATGAATAGTGTGGGCTACACGAATTTTTGCATGTAGAGCATTTCATGAGAAAAAGAGATTTCAGACATGGTGTAGGATTTTCGGAAATTTAATTATGATCCCACATAAACTTGGCCTGCACAGGTATTCTATTTGAAGACCCGAACGTAATAATATATCCCACTTACACGACAAATGAACTATATGAGCTTCGCGGATTCTCATAGACACGTTATAAATTTTATTATACATAATTATCATTATACGTAGAAGAATTAATTAGGTAGCTTTACCCATAATACATATGTCGCAGAACCGATTTGTATATGATTTAAAATTTGTTAAAATATTTTTTATTTATGCAAAAAAATCTTCTAATATTCGTTTTCCTCTATAAATTTGTCGGTAATGCAGTATCCTGGTAAAAGTTCACCCAAAATGTCGATAATGCAGTGTTTATATTATAATTTCGACCATTTCAATATATGTATCAATAAAGTAGTTTTTCTGTCAAAATTTCGACAGAAATGTCGACCATGCAGTTTTCATAACATAATGAATTTCCCCGCAATATGTCGATAAAGTAGTTTTTCTGCTGAAATTTCGACTGAAGTGTCGACAACGCAGTTATTTCTGCTCAATTTACTGCTAACTTCAGTAGTATATGTATTTTACATCTTACCTTCGCACACATCTAATACAGCACTAACAAAAATTTGGTTTATTATATTAGTTCTAATAGTTTCGTATAAAATTTTTATTTTAATAGTTTTAGTTGATTTTAAAAAGTAGCAAAATCATAATTTATAATAACAGAAAATTATTTTCCGAAAGCTCGGAATCTGCGTTATTGACATTAATTATCTGTGTTATCATTATTATTACTTAAATCTACATTATCAACTTTATTCGACTGCCATTTAATCTTTTTATTTGTAATCTGCATTATCGGCATTTTTCGACTGGGTATTTCTGTGAATTTCTTAACCATTTTATATGTTTTATTCAACCGAATTTCTCGGTTAATAGAATTTCTATATTAAGACCTTTCAGTTGGATCTATTTCTAGCCATGACACTCGCAATTTTTAGAAATTTTCATATTTTGTGTTTGCAATCTATTCATACAAATTTTCCCGGTCTCATCACATGAAAACTGAACTAAAATTTTTGAAGTTTAGCTTGATCTTTGCCATTAACTTTTCTCAGTAATAAAACAGTTTTTTATTGTAGTTTTAATGTATTTAATAAAAAAGTTTAATTGTGAATAATATACGTTATTGGACCGAAAGAAACATTTTTGATTTAAAAAGAAATTACTGTTTAACATCAATATTATATATTTGCTTTATCGACATTGTTCGGCTGTCTATTTATAAAAATCTTCATTACTGACTTTTAAAGGCGAATAATACAATTTGTTTTTAATCAGCATTATCGTCATTTTTCGGCCGGTTCATTTTAGTTATTACAGCTGAATCTACATTATCAACATTTTTCGGCTGGAGCGAGTCGGCTAACTTTAACAGTATGATACAGAGGCTGAAGTACAAATGTTCAAAACTAATCTTTAATTTCACGGATGATTTGGGCAAAGGAAATCGCAATTTATGGCAAAGGAAAAGGAGGTATTGAAGGCTTATTAGGCCCGAAACGCAAGATAAAAACATTACAAGTAGTACAGGTATCTGCTCTCAAGGACGAAGGTGATCAATTAAGGAAGGGATAACTTCTAATGTCATTTCCAACTTTTATTCCGGTTGCTCCAAAACGCTGTAGAATGTATAGTGCTAGTTTTTTAATGATCCAAATGGGTTTCAATAACTTTAAATTATTTGCGCTGGCTTTGTTAAGCATTCCGCTTCACAAGTACACACAACGTTCCGAAATAAGCGGTTCCGGCTGAAATTTTAAAAAATTGTACAGAAAGGTCTAGAACACATCGCACTTGTTCAAGATGAATTTATATGCTTCCTTTTGGCGTGGTATTGGTTCCCGGTAGTATTTAGGATAGTTCCAACATTGTGTAATCGAAGGATGGTTGTGGCTAGTAAAATGCTGGCTGGAAATCACACACTGGCTTTTCGGCTGAAAGCTAGTATATGACATAATCATCATCAATAAATTGTTGTGTTGACCAGGCTAATGCAGTTAATAAAAAATAAAACAAAATTCAAGTGATTGTTGAGCCAAAACAAATCAATGGTTTAGGCCCATATATGGTTATGGCTACCGTGACAGGCATTGAATATAAATAATATACAGTACGCACGATAAATGATGTAATCAGTATAAACATCTCATTGTTAATTTTGACTTAAACCCAAATATAAAAATTAAATGCTCGAGTGGCGTACGCATTCCATGTACGAAGAACATTATACAAATAACGTCTCATTTGTAAAACCATTGTAGCGCATCACAAAACTCGTTTAGTCATAGAGAGCCGCCGCCGCGTACACTGTCCATCAAGTTCCATCGCATCCATCATCATTAAAATTATTAAAACAAAATGTAAATTACATTTCCCATATGAATCATTTCGAAGTGGAACCAGTGACTCACAATAAACCTGCTACACCTCCCAAGTCAACAATTATCCATCGCGCGCATATCAATTTCGCCTCTCTAGCGACACACCAAACAAACATTAAATTAATTAAATAATTAATTATTAAAAGAAATAATATTTTTTGTAATTATATATTTGCTGCGTGTGTGTGCGTCTCTGTATAATTATTAATTAGTGGCTTTTTAATTATAAAATTATTTTGTTTTCGATAATTAAGAGCATGGAAGTTTATTTTTTGCGCGCGCTTAATAATTTTTTTTTGTTTTTTTTGATAATTATAAGCAGCGGCGGTGCGATGGTGGTATACGAGTAACGTCGACGGTGGTGGCACATGTGCGTTTATTTGTGTTTTTATAATTAAAAATAAAACAAAAATTATAAGAAATAACTTTTTTAATTGTTTTAAATTTTCTTTTTATTACAATGTCTTATCCCTCGCGCACTTAGAGACGTTGCGATGTCGATGAAACATGAAAATCCCATTTTGTTCGGTCTTTAGGTTTATTCGGAATGTTAGACAATTTTTTGGCATCTCGTTTGGTAATTTTAGAATTTTAATTACGTGAAAGTTTTTTGATACGATAATTAGTTTGGTACTTTCGCCACCATCACCACCCTATACACGTTATAAATGTTACGATAAAATATGTCCAAATGAAGTATTTACATATACATAAATTTTTTGTCTATGCCCGTAAATTAATTAAAATTTATTAGTGATTTATATACGGTCTATCTATGTTTAGCTCAAAATAACAACAATTTTGGGAGAAAGGCGGCGGAATGAATAAAAAATTATTTTGGTCGTTAAATCGTATAACGATAAACTTAAAATAACATTTATCCGATTCAGGAAGGAAGATACGACGATGATGAGATCCCGTTCCCTCTACAAAAAAAATGTTAAATATCGAAAAAAAATTCTATAGAACTCAATCCTTTCCATGCAGTAAATCCTTATCTCCCATAATATTTTGTATGCGCGCAAGAGAAACACCAAAAACTTTTAAAAATCGGTGTTTTAAGGGGAGAAAGGGTGGAGGGGACTTAACTTTATTAGGGGCATGGGGATAATTTTACTTGTTCATTTTCTGTATTCGCTGGTAACACCATTACCCAACTATGTAAAGGACTAGTGTTAGCGTTATCGTTACCGTATTGTTATCGTTCTCTGTTACGCGATGTTGTTGTTGGCATTTAAATTGGTAGAGTTAATATCATTTTTCAATTGCACGATTTTCGTTTCATAATTGCCATTATTATGGGAAACACGAGTAACCAGGATGGATCATATTCGATAGATATTATACTGGATGCTAAAATATAATGTTACTAGCACCAGCTCATAAAAATTTCAAACCATGCAGATAATTGAAAATTATTTGAAGAATATTTTTATAAAAGATGTTTATATAAAAGTGCTCAATAGTGACTGAACTGATTCAGTTTAAGATACCTCACAAGGAGCAGCACTATTGCTAAATAGCTTGTTTGTTTTTATTTTGCAACCAGCGGAAATTATAAATTATTACATTGGTCCTCCGAAGTTAAGAAACTTGGTATGTCGAGTTTTAGAAATTTCGTAACCTGGCTCATAGGCAAGTGGTTATTTATTAATTTAGCTATAGTGAAACAACTTTAAAATCGCAACAGTTTTGCAATGAAATAAGTTGCGGAGTAAAAAAAAGCCAAAATTAGTCAAACTCCAATCTAATTTTTCCGATAATCCAAGTATCCTTTCCTATAAAATCACGCCATTCAATATTTCCACTTCAATTTACTGTTTGTTGTAAGGTTCGACGATATGTCTGTGTTTTTTTAGATTTTTAATTTTTCTGTGTTCTTAATGATTACCTACCTAAATACGGGTCCCATTTGAAAAGCGATATTTTAAAACGCGAATTGTCAAAACGCGATATTTTAAAACGCGATTTTTCAAAATGCGATAATTCAAAACGCGATACGGTACAAAACGCGATATGGTACAAAACTGGAGTTTAGGATCGGGTTATATCAGGGGAAATTTAATTTCAGTTTATAGGAATTTAAAAATCGATAGGAGCAAGAGTATAAAGGATCGGTATCAATTGGGTCGCTGCACTCCCGTCGCTTCGCAATGCACATTCTATACCATAACGCGTTTTGAAATATCGCGTTTTGAAATATCGCGTTTTGTACCATATCCTGTTTTGTCATATCTCATTTCGAAATATTGCATTTTGAAATATCGCGTTTCGAGCGGATCCGCTAAATAACTAGTGTGGGGCGAAACAAATAGTTTTGACTAGCTAAACGATGGATTTACGAACTTTCGGTACTGTTCCAAGCTAAAACTGGTATAATCACAACTAAATGTTATAAAACTAGTTCTAATGCTACTACTTAGGTCTAGATGTCACTAATTTCCCAAAATGTCATTAATTTTCTAAACTTCAAATTTGCAATTTTCTCTAAATTAACATCTCACCCATATTGAATTGATCGCCCGTCAAAGCAATACGCGAAATCATAACATTACCTTCGTCCTGAAAAGAACCCAAACTACCGAATATACAGTTTGGTTCATAAAGGTCCTACCAATTCAACTGTTCTTCTATTTTCGTCCTTTGACGCCATTCAATCTCGCAGTCATTACTTTTAGTCCATCACATTTCTGCCTCATCCTCAATTACAATTTATTTCATAATTGCTTGCAACTCAGCCACGCCATGCATCGTCTCTATACTCGGCACGACCTGCTAGAACATCTCTTCTCTGCAACGAGATTTTCAACATCATCCGTGCGTTGCAATGAGTGTTCGATTTTGATCAGCATCTCAGCACCGGTTTACTCTCTTTCTCCGTTATACATAACCAATCCCAGCATCCAAATCATCGAAACCATGCCAAGCAGGCGATCCGCTGTTATCCCCATTGACTGTGGACACCAATTCTCCTGGTTTTTTGCTGACTAATAAATAGTTTACTATGAGACGTCGATTCTGCATCCTGTTGATCATCCAAAATACCTAGTAGTTTGTTCCTTTCTTCATAAACTGTGGCAATATCTATCTGATCATCCTTATCTGCTATCTCCGCCCTACTGCTCGTTTTTACAAAGCCCAATGGTTCACAATAAAGTTTCACCTCATTCCCAACATGTGCTCCCCACCATTATGTGAATGTTCATATCGCCTACATCATCATTTATTTTGCCAAACATTTAGCTCTCAATTGGTCCAGTTCCCCACACTTTTCGCTATTTTTTGATTAGTTTCTTGCTCCAAATCTTTTACCAAACAAATCACCTCACTACACGTATTTATATACTGCGCTGCATATTTGACACTTTCGCGGACTTTTGGTTCTGTTCCAGGCTTAAACTAGCATCACAAAAAAACTGTTATAAATCTACTTCTAATGCTACTACTTAAACCCAGATGTCACTAATTTTACAAAATGTTTTCTCTCAATTAATGTCTCGTCCATGCTCAACTCATTGCGCATCAAACCAATAGGCGAGGGGGTAACAATTTAAGCACATACTGCGGACAGTAGTAAAACTTAAATGAGGTTAACTAACAAATTTTGGTTCAATACGACGCCGAAAGCATATTTCATATATCGCTTTGTTCTGCCATTTCGAAGTGGTTGTACAAACCGGTTGTGATTGATAACGCGACACATTGTGTAGGTGCTAAATCAAAATTATTACATTGCACCTACACAAAATTTTAAGTTTTGTACGGACCGATTTTGCCAATGGCAAACAATCCCACCGCGATCTCCACGCTTCGGTGGATTGTCGTAAGCCACAATAAAATCGGCTACATACATTTAAAGCGGATAATTGGCAATTCAAAATTGGCTCTTGATGATCTAAATACATTTACCGTGTAAGTTGAGGTCTGCCGAAACTCAAGACTGCTGACACAGATGTCAGAAAATCCTTCAGATATGGCAGCCCTAACATCCGCTCATTTTTTGACTGGCAGTTCCATTACTTTGCTACCTGAACCATCTCTGTTCTATCTAAATTTCAACCAACTATCACACTGGCAAAGGTGGTCAACCTGGACGCCCAAAAATGTCCTAAGCTATTTGAAAAAGAACTACACGTATTGGTTGGTACCATTAGAATTTTTTGAAACGTTGGCGAAAAACCGAAAAGAACCCATGTAACAGCAAAAACTCCAACACTTAAAGTGAAGTTCTAAACGATAAATCTTCTCCAAATTTCCATTGCAGTGTCAGCATGACCTAAGCTATTAGAAAAGCAACAAGTATATGTTTTGATTGGTTACCTGTGGAAGTTTTCGGGTCACAATCTGAAACCCGATCATTCTATCGCAATAAATTAAAATGTTCCTTACTGGATTCTTAACGGCATGCTCTTCTAATCTTTGAGTTAGCTTCGTAAGTTTTCAATTCAAAATCCAAATGCAACCCTGGTCAACTATAAATATGCGTGGATTCCACAGTGAAACAAAGTTTTTCAGTAAAAAATACGAAAAGAGAAGAGTATATATTTAAATTACGTTAAGGCGACAAAAAAAGCAACTTTTGTTTGTTTTTTATAGCAAAATTTATAGTCAAAATAGTGACAAATTGGGTGTAACATAACCTAAAGATTTGAAAATAAAAGATTTAATCGAAACACAAAATTTATTTTAGCCTACAATGAACGTACGTAGCGGCACAAAAAATAATCCCACGTTTCATTTTTGTCTTGACATTTCACTATAATATTTTTTCAACCATAAAATTGTCGTAGTGTGCGAAAAATATTTCTCATCGCATGCTATTTTTTGAAGGTGCTAAAAATGTTGCCATAAAAAGTATTGAGTTTCATACTTTTTATGGCAACATTTTCTCCACTTACTCTATTATTTTGCTAGTAAATTTTACTGAAAAATTTTTTTGTTTCTCTCTAACAAGTAAAGGATTTATATTTTTATCTCGTGTTAATTTTACTGAAAAAAATCATTGTGGAATTCACGCATTAGCTGATTGGTTATGAAATTGCGAAGCTGAACAAAAGGTGAACAGTTGATGAACAGATACTAAAATTTAAACCAAAATCCAAGTAAGAATCCTAACCCAATATGTAATACCAACCAAATTCCATCATAATTGCTTAAGAAATGGCAGAGATAGGTAGAATATTGTAAAATTTCACAATACTTCGGAGGTCAATCAATTTGTCAATTCAAGGAACACCAAGCTGTATAAGATAGTGGAAATTTGACAACGAAAAATGAGAGAATTAATTAATTTAACAATATTCCGTCTTACCGCCATTTATGTCGAATGGAGCCATCCTGACGAGGACAACGAGAATAACGAAAACATAAACAGTCAAAATGTCAAATGACCCGGGATGGATTTCGACACAAATCCACAAGTGGGCAAAAAGTCAGGCAGCTTAAAGCTGGATGGGCGCAGAAAAGGAATAACATTTTCCAGTCATTCCTGCGCATGCCACCACAATTCATACATCGCAGGGTGGTACCTAACGAAATAGTATACTAGGGCAGGATGCAAAGTGAAATCACGATCTGCGGTGAAATGTAACACATCTATAACCCCCTGCCGATGTGCAAAACCAATGGGCCGACCCATCTTCCATGCCAGTATAGGCTGGCATGGAGCTGTGTGCAGATGGTCTTAAATCGGTTCTATAGCCGTTCGTCCTCGAGTTGCCTGGGAAGCGTAAAGTAAGGACGTAACAAGCATAACCGCATAAGAGCAGGGTGAGCCTTGAGCCCCAAAACAGATTGCATAGTTAACAATGAAAATAAAAAATAAAAAAAATGTATGCATGTTTCTTTATCACGAGGAACGAGCCTTGAAGTGCTGTTCATCATGTCGGCTATCAATGATCATGTCTTCTACCATGGACATAAAAATGCAATTTCAATGGGTCCTCTTCAAAATAAGCTAGCGCGCTTCACCACAAATCCGCTAAGTATAGCCCAGGACGTAATGGTGAATTTTTTTCCGAGATAATAATAACGCCTCGCGTTTAACATTGAACTGCCACAGTCTCAGGTCACATCAGCTGGATCTAACTGATACACAGTCACGCAGGTATGCTCAATTCTCTTGTTTTCCGAGACCTGGCTGCGTAATGACGAACAGGTAAATATTCCTAATTTTGAATGCTGCATTCAGTTCAAGAGCGATTGTCAGCGGGCTGCCGTAGTAGCAATAGATAAAAATTCTAGTAGAACTCATACAATCACCTAGCATAAGGAAATCATCGTTGGACAAATAACTGGTGTGATCGTAACAACACAACCCATTGGGCGATATATATGGACGGCTCAACTTCAGATTCCCAATGAGAGTAAGATGCTTTCGGTAGCTGTTTACATGTCGCCGAATAGAGCTGTCGAAGGCATAATCAAGTTCATACATTTCGTCCTTGCTCCATATTCTGGAAGAATTTCAAAAAATCTCCAAGGAGGCACCACTACCATCTTAAGACGATGATTATGAGCGGGGATTTCAATATTAATTTTACTGCTCCTCAAGCTGAATCTTCTATCTATATATAAAAAAAATGGTGTAAAAAATGTATGTATCAGTTGAGAACGACTGAACCGATTTGACTCAATCTTATTTTGTTGTGTTCGCCATTGGCAGGAGATGGTTCTTACGAAAGAAAATTTTGGGAAAATTCACCGGAAAAGTCGGAAAATCGAAAAATTATGTTTATCAGTAGAGAACGGCTAAACCGATTTTTCTCAATCTTTTTTTGTTGTGTTTGCAATTGTGGAAAATCCACCGGAAAAGCTGGAAAATTTGGAAAATCGAAAAATGATGTTTTTCAGTTGGGAACAGCTGAACCGTGTTGGCTCAATCTTTATTTGTTGTGTTCGCAATTGCTATGGAGATGGTTCGTACGAAAGAAAAATGTGGAAAAATCAACCGGAAAAATCGGAAAATTCAGAAAATCGAAAAATTATGTTTTTCAGTTGAGAACGGCTGAACCGATTTTTCTCTTTCATATTTTGTTGTGTTTGCAATTGCCTGGAGATGGTTCATACGAAAGAAAACTTTCAGAAAATTAACCGGAAAAGACGGAGAAGTCAGAAAAACGAAAAACGATGTTTTCAGTTGAGAACGGCTGAACCGATTTGGTTCAATTTTTTTTGTTGTGTTCGCAATTGCTAGGAGATGGTTCGTACGAAAGCAAAATGTGGAAAAATCAACCGGAAAAGTCGGAAAATTCAGAAAATCGAAAAATTATGTTTTTCAGTTGAGAACGGCTGAACCGATTTTTCTCTTTCATATTTTGTTGTGTTTACAATTGCCAGGAGATGGTTCATACGAAAGAAAACTTTCAGAAAATTAACCGGAAAAGACGGAGAAGTCAGAAAAACGAAAAACGATGTTTTCAGTTGAGAACAGCTGAACCGATTTGGTTCAATTTTTTTTTGTTGTGTTCGCAATTGCTAGGAGATGGTTCGTACGAAAGCAAAATGTGGAAAAATCAACCGGAAAAGTCGGAAAATTCAGAAAATCGAAAAATTATGTTTTTCAGTTGAGAACGGCTGAACCGATTTTTCTCTTTCATATTTTGTTGTGTTTGCAATTGCCAGGAGATGGTTCATACGAAAGAAAACTTTCAGAAAATTAACCGGAAAAGACGGAGAAGTCAGAAAATCGAAAAACGATGTTTTTAGTTGAGAACGGCTGAACCGATTTGGTTCAATTTTTTTTTGTTGTGTTCGCAATTACCAGGATATGGTTCATACGAAAGAAAATTTTGGGAAAATCAACCGGAAAAGTCGGAAAATTTGGAAAATCGAAAAATTATGTTTTTCAATTGAGAACGGCTGAACTTATTCAGCTAAACCTTTATTCGTTCTGTTTGCAAATGCCAGGATATGGTGTTGACGAAAGAAAATGTTCGGAAAATCAACCGGAAAAATCGGAAAATCGAAAACTGATGTTTTTCAGTTGAGAACGGCTGAACCGATTTTTCTCAATTTTTTTGTTGTGTTTGCAATTGCCAGGAGATGGTTCATACGAAAGAAAATTTTGGGAAAATCAACCGGAAAAGTCGGAAAATTTGGAAAATCGAAAAATTATGTTTTTCAATTGAGAACGGCTGAACCTATACAGCTAAATCTTTATTCGTTCTGTTTGCAATTGCCAGGATATGGTGTTGACGAAAGAAAATTTTCGGAAAATCAACCGGAAAAATCGGAAAATCGAAAACTGATGTTTATTAGTTGAGAACGGCCAAACCGATTTTTCTCTTTCATATTTTGTTGTGTTTGCAATTGCCAGTAGATAGTTCGTATTTAAGAAAATTTTCGAAAAATCAATCGGAAAAGTCGGAAAACTCGGAAAATCAAAAAAATGTTATTTTTCAGTTGAGAACGACTGAACCGAATTTTTTCAATCTTTTTATTGTATTCGCAATTGCCAGGATATGGTGTTTACGAAAGAAAATTTTGGGAAAATCTACCGGAAAAGTCAGAAAATTAAAAAATTATGTTTAATCAGTTAAGAACGGCTGAACTGATTTTTCTCTTTCATATTTGTTATGATCTCAATTGCCAGTAGATGGTTCATACGAAAGAAAAATTTTGGAAAATCTACCGGAAAATTCAAAATTTCGGAAAATCGAAAAATGATGTTTTTCAATTGAGATGTTTTTTTTCTGGTAGAGAACGGCTGGACCGATTTGGCTCAATCTTTTTCTGTTGTGTTCGCAATTGCCAGGAGATGTTTCTTACGAAAGAAAACTGTGGGAAAATCCACTGAAAAAGTCGGAAAATCAAAACAAATTGTTACAAATCCGCTGACTGTGTGACGTATCAAGACGAGACAACCAACTATCCAACCGTGTTGCGAACTGAATGCGCTTGATTTGCCGGGAATACCAATGCATAACTTGATGCTTAAGGTCGGATCTCTGATAATCATACTGCGCAATCTGAACCATCCGAGATTGTGTAACGGGAGGCAATTGGCTGTGAAGAAACTGATGAAGAATGTGATTCAAGCAACGATCATCAAGGGTAAATTCAGAGCAGAGGATGTTCTAATTCTGAGAATTCCTCTGATTCCAACTGACATTCCCCGTTCGCTTGGCGTTCGCTATGACGATTAACAAATCGCAAGGACAATCGTTGGAAGTGTGCGGAAAAAACTCGAATTTTCGTGTTTTTCTCATCGTCAGTTGTCTCGTGATCGTCACGTGTTCGAGAGTTGGCAAACCATCATCGTTGTTCATTTACGCGGCGGAGAACAAAACAAAAAATATTGTTTACCACATACATTGTATTGATTTGCGTCTGTTTCGATCTAATTTCACTCGAATCAAATGCATTGAACATTTTTAGATTCCAAGTGACTCAAATTCATTTCCACACTGAGAGAAAAAATCCAAAAAACAGCTCAATGTTCAATAGATGCCTGAGTTTGAATCGAAATTTCATTCACTTTTCAACATATTAATGTTGAATTCGATGAAATAGTGAATGGAATGTCCACTCAACTCAATCGTCTGTTGAGAATCGAGTTGAGTTGTTTAAGTTTTTCTCTCATTAAAATCAATTTTCGTGAAGGACAAAAGTATTTGCTCGGAACGAAGTACTTTGGAGCGGAACGAGGTTCGCCGGGTCAGCTAGTCACTTATAAAATTCCTGCGAGACGAATTTGATTTGCACATAAACTCAGATCGAAATATATCTACTACAAGATATGAGACAACCATTGATGCAATTTTCAAAGAAAATTAGAAAAGTTAGAGTCTACACTATATGTATCTTATTTTAGCTACCAAAAGCCAATTGCGTTGGTTATACCGAAAGAGTAATAGAGCAATTGGACGATAATAAAAAATGAAAAAGTCTCGTTAATAAATTTTCATTTCTTCTTTTTTCAAAGTAAACAGTATACACACGCACTATACACACTCAGTTAACTCGACTACTAACCATTTTGTTATATTCTCAAGTGGGCGATTATTGGTCAAAAAAATGGCCTCACAGCTTCGAGAATTTCGGAAGAGAACATGGCCTAAGTATCATAAGGTCTTCCATTACAATCTACCTCCAAAATTGACACCAATGTTTGGTCTAACTGTTCGGGTAATAATAATCCTGACTAAACCGTTGAGTGGGTAGCAGTGAACTGTATCGTAACGACCACTGTTGCTCTCGTCTAATCTTGAATCGTAATCAAATATGTTCATCACCACAACCGATTTGGTTTTATAGCTTTCTAGTAGTAAGGTTGTTTTCCATTAAGCTCTTGGCGCTATTCCACGTAATTTACTTTATCCCGCACTTGTCTTTTCCTTGATTGTCTGCAAAAAAGTTGATTTAAACATTTAGTCTAATGTTATTTTCAGTAGTCACGTCACGAGCACCTAAAATAATTTAACATTCAATTTATAAAAATTATATTTTATTATTATTATTAATTATAAATTAAAGTTGACATGACGGTGTAGCGGCTGGTGGTGGTGTGGTAAGCAAAGCTGCGACGTGTCTTCTGTGACGAGTGGTACCAACTGATTTATATTATTTTTGGTTATCTCATTTCGCGGTGCCACACTTTAATTCTTTCGTCGTGATTCTTTCCTCGTTTCTTTCCCCTTCACCCATAAACTAATTTTTTAGCCGGGAAATTTTTGATTCACGTTTTCAGCAATATTTTCTTTTGATTCAACTGATTCTCGCACTACTACAAAGATAAATATTTCAAGGACATCTTGTTTATTTGTCGTTTTTGGGTTAATTTTTTAGTTTAATGTTTGCTTGGAGAGCAAAAATATATTTTTTCAACCAAGGAAGCAATTTTCGCAGCAAATAATAAATATTTTTTACTATACGAATAAATCAAAAAACATAATTTTACGCTATGTGTGTAAAAAAGAAAGGCTATAGTAAAAAAAAGAGTGTACCAAAAAGATCGTTCGGATTGTTTTGTTTGCTTATAATAAAAAATAGAAATAAAAATGATTAATTTAAAATACAATATAATTTATATTTAATTTAATATATAATTTAAAATAAAATATATTAATTAAATATTACAGTTTTAAATTAAATATTTTTATTTTTAATATGTATAAGCAAACAAAATAATCCGAACGAATTTTTTGGTACCCCCTACAAATGCGCAAAGAAATCAAATGTAGACGCCGATTGATTTTTTGAAATCATTGAATCACGACGAAAGAATTAAAGTGTGGCGAGGCCCATTGACATACTAAAAATTTGAACGTCAACATGAAATTGACTATAGCATGTTGGTTAGTCGTAGTCGTGTTACATCTTCGTCGTTTCCGATCTTTGCGTATGAGTATTTGTGTTTGTACTTGGTTTTACTTCGTTTGGGCAAATTTTGATATGTGCGGATAGAATATTGTTGGCCAAAATATTTTAACCGCTACATCACCCCCCCCCCCCCCCTGCAAGTAAAACCTCCCTAAATGTGCTAGAAAATTAGAGGACATAAAGGTAGGAAGTGGATTATTTTGTTTAGGAATTGTTCGGTTTAACACTAAGCTAGACTCAGCTAGGACACCATAGGCCGGCTTCAGTCTATCGATACTAACATTGCAGCTTTTCTTGCCATTTATTTCAAGGATGTAATGCTTTCGAGGTCCTTCGTATGGAGGTGTTAGGCCTGTTCGTATTTTATCAATGCTAACAAATACATAGTCGCAATTTGCAAATATAGGTTGTTTATATGAATTTCGAGATTCCACTGGAATAATGTCCCGCATCGCCGCGCGAAGCCTTTCTATAAAGTTATGTGAATCGAAACTATCCTTAGAGCTACTCTCGAAAAATTCACCTGGTAGTCTAAGGGCTTGTCCGTAGACCAGTTCGGCTGGAGAGCATTTTAATGTATCGTTTATTGTAGCTCAAATTCCCAGCAATACAATGGACAGCTCTGTGCTCCGCTTAATTGTGGTTGCTCGAGATTTGAGTGAGGCTTTAAGTTGACGATGGAGTCTTTCGACCATACCATTTGCTTGCTGATGATCGACTGTGGTTCGAATTCTGCGCGCACCAAATAAACGCGTAAGTTCTGTGAAGAGTTTAGACTCAAATAGACTTCCTCGATCTGTTGTGATTTTCAGTGGTATCCCAAATCTGGAAACATATGGCTCGATAAATATCTTGGCAATTGTGGAAGTGGTACTATCTTGAATGGGGTACGCTTCAGGCCAACGAGTGAAACGATCGATAATTGTGAGAATATACACATAACCTTCGGATGGTGGTAATGGTCCTACGATATATATGTAGGAACACCCTATGCGTTAATCATACGAACCGGCATTATACCGTAAGTTGCATTGACTTCGTTAGTATTGGTGTAGAAAACGTGAATAGAAAAAATAAATGGAGAAGACAAGTTGGTTGGTTGCCGTCGTACGAATCATATCTAATAAATAAATAAAGACGAAAAGTATTTAGTTTGGTTTTTTTATTACTTAAAATCGTTTAAGGGTTACCACAAATAATTTGGGGGCTCAACCGGGAGCGCAATTACACTGCGTATACAAAATAATTGGATAAAGTTTTGTAGTGTTTTGTCCTAATAATAATTATACCACGATAAACTTTATAATAACGGCACCATTGAAGTGATGAACCGTTTTTTTTAACTGGAATGTGCTGGAAGTTGTTATAGAAAATTTTGATTTAAAAAACACGTGAATCGAAAGTTCTACAAAACAAAAATTTTTTGCGTGTGTTGTGAATTGATGTGTCGAACTAGCCGATAATTAAAAGTTTAAATTAAAAAATAAAAAGACTATTAAATATTTCAGTGCTTTGTAAGTGCTAGACTACATCTATACATTATAATACAGCTAACTTGGTGATCTAGTGTAGCAATGCCTAAAAAAAATAGAGGTAACTTTAACAGCACTACGAATTCACATGACGATAGCAGTCCATCAATTAATTCGAAGATCGATGAATTAATCGGAATGATGCAAATTAGTATGATGGGAAATCAAGGATCAAGTGAAAACCAAATATCCGAAATGTCGAAACAGCTACAGGAAGCTAAAGATCGCGAGTTAGCGTATAAAATGAATCAAATCGAAAAACTTCAAAATGAAAACCAACAACTAAAACAATTAATCAATGAAGGAGATAAGAATCGACGTACCGATGACCGTAATGATGGAACGAGTAATGATGATGATAATCAGAGATCCAGCCGAATAAATCTAAAAGATATATTAGATTCCATGCAGACGTTTAGTGGTTCTAATTCTGATGTTTACCCTGTTGAAAATTGGATTAACGAATTCGAGAGTACGGCAATAATTATGAAATGGAATGCGTTAGAAAAATTCGTTTGCTGTAAAAAATTATTAGTCGGTCCTGCAAAGTTATCAATTCGCACGTCAAAAGAAATAAACTCGTATGAAAATCTAGTCCAGTTTTTGCGAGAAGAATTTGGGAAGACATTTACCAGTGCTGAAATTCATTCTAAGCCTATCATCTTCATTCTATCATCTATTCATCACATTCTAAGATGATAGGGCGAGTGAAGAATTCGAAGGAGACGTTACATGAATATTTCCTGGCAATGCGAGAACTTGGTGCATTAACAAATATGTCTGATATCGACATCATCCAATACACTATTGATGGGATCGTGGATAAACAAATTAATAAAGCAATATTATACGGGGCAACGTCAGTAAAGGAGTTTAAAAATAAACTTGAAGTATACGAAAAATTTAAATCAAAACAAACTTCTGAGGCTAGTAAACCGCATCACAGCGGTGAATCATCAACAAATCATTCACCGAAAAGGAACATGATGAGGTGTTATAATTGCGGTATTGCAGGACATAGCGGACGACAATGCAGAAAAGGTAAAAAATGCTTCAAATGCAATGAGTTTGGACACATTTCACCAAATTGTGGTAAAACGAACCAAAATGCCACCAAGTCTGAAAATATACAAGCATCTACTACACGAACCTCTTCGGCAATATCGAATTCTGAAAAGGTTATTTTCAACGACAGGAACTTTAAATCTGTAAAGATAAATAATCACGACGTTAAAGCATTGATTGATACCGGCAGTGATATCACATGTATGGCCAGTAGTACGTATGATGAATTGGGATGCCCAAAGCTAAATGGACGTGGTACCACTATTAAGGGAGTAGGCAATGTAGCGGTCATTACTACTGGTAAGTTTGATGGTATTTTAGAAGTTGATGGGGAATTATTTGATGTTCGAGTTCATGTTTTACCGGATGATAATATGCCAAGCTGTAGCGTAATTATAGGCAATGATGTACTTCATGGTACTAAAATTGAACTTAGGGAAAATGAAATCAAAATCAGCAAGATTTTCGATAACTATTCGTCTTGTTATTGCGCCTTCCGAGAAGATACTTTGGACATCGGGAACACAAAATACCACAACGAAATCAATAGTTTGGTGACTGGTTACGTACCAGCAAAAACCAAAGAAAGTCCTATCCAAATGCGAATAATTTTAAGTGATGATATTCCTATTTACCAAACACCCAGGAGATTGGCGCCTGCTGAAAGAACAATTGTCGAAGATCAAGTGTTGGAATGGCTACGAGATGGTATCATTCGTCCTAGTCACTCAGACTTTGCTAGCCCAGTTGTACTTGCGAATAAAAAGGACGGTACAAAACGGTTATGTGTGGACTATCGACGATTAAATAAAAAGATTGTGATGGATCGATATCCTTTGCCTATTATTGAAGATCAAATCGATCAATTATACGACTCACGTGTGTTTACTACATTAGATCTAAAGAATGGGTTTTTTCATGTACCTGTCGATAAAGAAAGTATAAAATATACTTCATTCGTCACTCCGTCTGGTCAATTTGAATTCCTTTTTATGCCATTTGGATTGTGTACCGCACCGGCAGTGTTCAGTCGATTTATTCATGTGGTTTTCAAGCAATCAGTTGAGAAGAGATTAATTAACGTTTACATGGATGATATAATCATTCCGACTCATGATTTCGGATCAAATATTGATATTTTAAAAGAAGTTCTCCAGACGGCAAGTGAATATGGGCGTCTGATCAAGTGGAAGAAATGTTCCTTTTTGTCAACGCGTATCGAGTACCTAGGCTACGAAATCACAGATGGTACAATAAAACCTTCTGCTGCCAAAACCAAAGCGATTATGAAATTTCCTAAACCGCAAAATATCAAAGGTGTCCAAAGTTTTTTGGGGCTATGCAGTTATTTTCGCAAATTTATCGGAGCTTTCTCAGAAATCGCTCGCCCGCTGTACCAACTTTTGAAGAAAGATGAAAAGTTTGACTTTGGCCATAAACAAGAACAAGCGTTTAAAGAACTGCAATATCGTTTGTCCAATCCACCAGTACTACACATCTTCAGCCCTAAAAGGGCAACCGAATTACATACAGATGCTTCAAAATTTGGGTTTGGTGCTATATTATTCCAGTTAAAAAATGAAGATCAGGCATACCATCCAGTTTATTACTTCAGTAAGCGGACATCCAAAGCTCAAGAAAATTACAATAGCTATGAGCTAGAGGTATTAGCCATAGTAGGCGCATTGAAGAAGTTTCGGGTGTATCTACTGGGTATACCATTTAAAATTGTAACGGATTGCGCGGCATTTAAGGCTACCATGGAGAAAAAAGAGCTATTACCACGAATTGCTGGTTGGGCGATGCTTCTGCAAGACTATGATTATACCATCGAACACAGGAGTGGCACCAAAATGAGACATGCAGACGCATTGAGCCGGTATCCAATAGTTGCTGTTATAGCTGATGATTTTATAGAGAGAGTAAAAATCGCTCAACAGACCGATGAACACCTAAATATATTGAGAAAGTGCCTAGAGAAAGGACCAGTCGAGAATTATTGCCTATACGGAGGAGTGATACATCGCACTAGGGATGATGGGTTTAACATGTTGTGTATCCCTAAGGGAATGCAGTACGAGATAATCAAAGATACACACGAAAGAGGTCACTTTGGGTATAAGAAGACAATGGAGCTGCTAAAAAGAGAATACTATATCCCTGGATTATTAGTCAAGATTCAGAATGTTATTCGGAATTGTGTACCCTGCATCCTTTCCGAACGAAAGGCGGGTAAACAAGAAGGTTTTCTCAATCCTCTTCCAAAAGAAGATTTACCGTTGTCCACATATCATGTTGATCATTTGGGGCCAATGACGGCAACCAAGAAACAGTACACCTATATATTGGTCGTAGTTGATGGATTCACAAAATTTGTATGGATGTATCCCGTAAAATCATTATCTACAAGCGAAGTAATTCAAAAGCTTGATCTTCAAAAGACAAATTTTGGTAGTCCAGCCAGAATAATTAGCGATAGAGGTACTGCATTTACTTCTAATGATTTCCAAAAGTATTGTTCGGATGAGAATATTTTTCATATATTGATTACAACGGGTGTACCAAGAGGGAACGGTCAGGTGGAAAGAATCCATCGCATAATAATTCCAGCATTAACAAAAATGTCATTGCAGAATCCAGAAGGTTGGTACAAATACGTTAATGAGCTTCAAATTTTTATTAATTCTAGTTGGCAACGTGCGATACAAATGAGTCCTTTCCAATTACTATTTGGTGTATCAATGCGAGTTAAAGAGGATCTTCGGCTTAACGAATCCATTGAAGATGCAATAGCCCACAGTTTTGACGAGGAACGAAACGGATTACGAAAAGAAGCAGCTAATAGCATAGAGCGTATTCAATTAGATAACAGGAGAAATTTTAATAAAAAAAGAAAAGAGCCAATAAAATACAGGTTAAATGATGTCATAGCGATCAAGAAGACACAATTTGGAACAAGTCAGAAAATTCTGCCTAAATATCTGGGGCCTTACAAAGTGACTAAAGTAAAGCCTAATGACCGATACGACGTCGAAAAAATTGGTGATTCGTCTGGTCCGCAGAAAACTACAACAAGTGCAGATAATATAAAAATGTGGAAGACTACCCTGAGAGAAACCGAAATAGACACAGATGATGATGATACTAATGATGAAGTGCCGCTTGATGAGACCAAAATCGAAGGCGACAATATATTAAGAAGGGTGTCAAGAAAATAAAATCAATAATGCCACATACTATTTTAGTTTACATTTATTAGGCATGTAAGACGTTGTGTACTTATCAAGACGCCACACAAATTAAAGATGTATCTCCAAAACTAAGATGATTATTTAAAAAAAAGGGGGTTCAATTCAAAGATGTTGTTCAAAGATGTTCAAAGACGGAATAGAGAATGAAAGACGTATAAAAGACGAAAATGAAGCAAATCATCGAGTCGATGTTTACCAAGATGGCCGAATTGTAGGAACACCCTATGCGTTAATCATACGAACCGGCATTATACCGTAAGTTGCATTGACTTCGTTAGTATTGGTGTAGAAAACGTGAATAGAAAAAATAAATGGAGAAGACAAGTTGGTTGGTTGCCGTCGTACGAATCATATCTAATAAATAAATAAAGACGAAAAGTATTTAGTTTGGTTTTTTTATTACTTAAAATCGTTTAAGGGTTACCACATATATATGTATATGCTCAAATCTAGTAGAAGACAATTAAAAATGTCCTGGTTCAGACTTCGTGTGATAGTAAACTTTGCTCATCTGGCAACCAGTACCAGCAACAGTACCCAGTGTGTAATGTCGCTGTTCATATTCGGCCAATAATATCTACTGAAAATTAATTTTCGTGATGCTCGCATACTGGGATGAGATAAACCGTGGAGGGCATCGAACACTATACGTCTATAAGATGCAGAGACGAATGATCGATTCATGCCTGTTGAAGTTTCGCAGAAAATTTTTAAATCGGGGAGGATGGTGAATTCAAACTTAAATTTGGAATTCGCGGAACGTGATGAAGTTTGCAATAACTGCTGTAATTCATCGTCAGACTGTTTTTCTGAGCTAGTTCTTTCAGATCTAAAGTAACATTGTCTATTGTTGAGACGTGATCGTTAGTCCGTGACAATGTGTCAGCGAGCACGTTTTTCTTGCCTTGGACATGTTGGATGTCCGTCGTGAACTGAGCAATATAGTCGAAATGTCGAGTCTGCCGTGGACTCTTCTCGCTCAGGTGGACCAATGCTTTAATTAGAGGTTTATGATTTGTATAGACAATAAACTGCCGAACTTCCAGGAAATAGCGAAAAAAATGTATGGCTAAGTAAATAGCAAGTAGCTCTCTGTTAAAGGCAGAACATTTTACTTCTGTTTGCGAGAGTTTGCGTGAAAAAAATCCCAAAGGTTGCCAACTATTTTGATTCAATTTATGAAGGACTGCTCCTACAGCACTTCCGGATGCATCACAAGAGATGCAGATATCGGTTATCGCTATTGGGGTGGGCTAACAGTGTTGCATTAGCAAGTGCTTGTTTAATTTTTGTGAATGCTTCGTTGCACTCGTTGGGTCAAGAATAATATTTCGCGTACTTTGGAATTTTATTTAATGTTACTAAATGAGCGTAAATTGGAGACAGCAATTCGGCTAGCCCTGGAATGAATCTATGGTAGTAATTAACCATTCCTATGAATCGTTGAACTTGTTGAATTGAAGTTGGTGGGGGAAAACTATGTATGGCTTCAACTCGCTGTTTCGAGGGTGTTATACCGTCTGGAGTAATTTGGTGGCTGAGGAACTCGAAAGCACGGACATCGAAAATACATTTTTTTTAATACAGATAGTTCTGTGACGCCTGAACTTGATGGTTGGTTGGGAGATATCGTCGACACACTAGGTGTTGTGATCTTGTATATTTTATCAGCTACTGGCAACAAGTCATTTATGTTCTTTTCATCCATCGCAGTCAACGAGACATAGATAACTCGTGCCAATTTACGAAAGCTCAATGTTTCTACCAAATTGTTATCGAAAGCTTCACCTGCGAGCGATTTCATCGAAAATAAACTTCGCTGGGTTTTCGATCGCCCAATTCTCCTCTCTCTAGTAATTCTTCAAGACGCCGTTCCGTAGAAAGGACGTGCCGAGCGATTGGAAGATTTAGTATTAACGGCATTATTGGTTCACAAATCTCTGTTGGTAATGCAGAAATAACATGGGCAAATTTTGTTGAATCGGACGTTATATTAAAAATATTAAACTGCGCCTCGGCAGCACATTTTGATATGTGCGGATAGAATATTGTTGGCCGAAATATTTTAACCGCTACAAAACACACCTTTTTTCTCGTTTTTCACGTTTTCGACAGCAACTTCTATAAAGAAGCACAAAATGCTGCAGCTCTTCTTCCCGTAAGATAATTCACTTTGAGATCTAAAATACCGTACGCTAACGAACTTTCATTCAAGAACCTAATTTGTCTAAGTATTTGTCTTTTTACAAATTGTATAAAAATTGTTCCATCACGGTTGCAAATTATACCTTGTCTTGTAGTTTCGTCCCTCCCCTTTCAAAAGGCATTCACCTCTAAATTTATAACAAACTATCGAGAGCTTAAAAGTAAGACTTGACTTATTGGTCGTCTGAATAAACTTGGTAAACGAACAGATTTTAGAAAGTGGATCAGAACACCTGCGATCGCAATAAATACGTAACATTAACAACTTCGATATTTATTGCGTATGGGTTGCTTACTATATGGAGGGTGAGAAATCACTCAAACCAAAAACTACAATTTATAATTAAACAATTCCTATATTGTGCACGATATTAAGCAATTATAGAATTACGTGAACCATTTCAATACGATACAACATTTAAAAAAAAAACAAATAACGAAACGGCACATCAAAGTATTTCGAAGTCGAGGGGATTAGATATCACATCTAGATACACTGTGTTGAAGGTACTTAGTACTTTTTTACACTGACGAATACACACAAACAACAACAAAAAAACAATTTGTATATTTTTAGAGTTCACTCCTCTACGATGCACAGATCTCATTACGGCGAGTTTTGTATTTTAATAACAAACATTCTAATTAAAATAATTATAATTATAATGATAATTATTAAAACGCGACTAATTAATTTAATTAACATTTTCTTCGTATTGTAGTTGTTGTTGTAGTTGTTGTTTCGCTTTTTGTCGTCTTTTCTATATAAATTTTCTTTATTGTAATGAGCGTTTCTACGTTTCTTCGTTTAATTATTATAGTGAAGTGGTTGTGTTGTTATAGTTGTACTCATGGAGATGAAGCGGAATGGTGGCGCAGCCTTTTTTATCGACCCACCGATGTTGTGTTAATATGGATATCGCACTTTAATCTCAACATATAATACTGATAAACCTATATAGACGTTACTGAGTACAGATATACCTACCCATACAAATACACATCTATCTTTTAGTGAAAAATAGTTTTTCAATTGAAAATGCATAGACATAAACTGAAAACAAATTGCATTCCTTTCCCTCCGCCTCATATTTTTTTACTTGGTACATCTCTCTCTCGACTCTCATCCCATTTTATCAATTATCATTATTTTTATCCAATTTTTCAAAAAATTCCCAACACAACAACAACAACAACAGCATACAGTACAAAAATTTAGTTTTTCTGTTGTTGTTAGATGTGAAACAATGCATTTTCGTATCTATTAACTCGTACTCCTCTAAGCATCCTACAGCAACCACCTTTCCAGCTGCCGAGTACTGCATATCTAACTCATACCCAAAATCTGCATACAAATACGAGTTCCATATAAACATAGGCACTTCTACATAACTACATATAGTTTCTAGCAAGTTTTATATTTTTTTTGTTTATTTAAATTTTTATTTTTATTTTATATTTAATTAATTTTAATATTAATTGTGAAACAATTTAATTGAAATTGAATTTTATGTTAAGCAATTTTTTTTAGTTTTTCACATTTTTTTTTCAATTTTAAATTAAACGAATCTAATCATTATATAATTATATAGTTAAAATATATTTTTGGTACAGGCTGAGTCATAAACTAGTTACAATATGATCACAGTGCAAATATTTGGTATGGGGGTTACCGACAGGTAATGATAGCAGTGTTGGTTTTATGTTTGGACTCTTACTGTTAAAATACACAGATTAAAAAATGTTGGCCACCCCAAAAAGAAACGGTAAAAAATGAGTGGAATTTGAACCAGCGAATTTATAGAAGTGAGTTTTACACAGTTCAAAAAATATGACCTATGTAATGCAAATTGCATTACATATACGTCCTGCGGAAGCTTGTATTACAAACTAATGCACAAGTTGCATTATATCAGATATTAATGCTAATTGTATTAATTTTTAGTGTATAGTTTACATTAAACTTTAACGGAATATTTTGTTAAAATTGATACAAGTTATATTAAAATTTATAGCACATTGTATAAAAAAATAATCAAAACATCCATTTGGAAGCATCATTTTTTGTCATAACCGTAAGTGGCCTGTGGCATTAAAATTGTATAGTCTTTAAATAGTAAAGCACACTACATTAGAAATTCCCAAATAATTGTATTAACACTTATATCCCTTTTTCAACCAAGAAAACAAAAAAATTGGCTCAGTTTTAGTCCAACCCACACAAATGTGTGAGTAAAAAACTATAGTATGTAATGGCGTTGTTGATATAAAATTTTGCTTGTTTTGAAGTAAAACCAACACAATTGTGTGTATAGATATAGTGTTTTTTTCGGGCGAAAATAAGTTAAAAAGGAATGTGTAAGTTGGTTCAAAAAACACACAAAACTAAATTTTTGACTTGGTACTTTTACCATACCCGCACAATTGTGTTAGTAAATCACTAAAGGGATATTAATTTGTATTAAAACTAAAAGTATAAGGCCAATTTCACAGATTCCCATTTTTTACTTCCAACTCGATTGACATAAATCAATCTACGTCCTTAACGTCCTTAATGAAAAACATTTTAAGCTTATATTAAAAGTACACACAATGACTTAGCGAATTATTATAAATTCGCTAAAAAAATATTTAACCCCAGATTATATAGAAATTTTTTTGCGACACATTACTGCAGTAATTTTAGACGCAACTGCATCATAACTATTTTTAATGCATGCTTTGCATCAGAATATGATACACGATTGCATCGGATAAGCCTCGATGCAAGGGTTGCATCATAAATCGCAGCAACATTTCTAAGTGTGTATAATTATTTTTTCGGTTCTACCAATTTCTATTGAAGCTTTTAAGTAAAATTATAAGAATGGTGTGAAAAAACAGTCAAATGTCAATTAAAATAAATTGGTTAGTTTCAGGATTGTTCATATGTGGATGAATTCGTCCACTCAAAAATTGGCTTTGCCCACCCCATTTATTTAAATTAGCATTTATTAGTATTTATTAATATAATTTAGCTCAAAAGCTTAAGTACAAATTTAACCCGTTTTAAATTGACGACCGTGCTCAGAAACACACTTTATTCTTTTCAATTGTTTATGACTGCCATATGAAATTGAGCGTCATTTATTTGTTTGGAAGTGAAAATTATCACATTTTCTCACAGTTTTTCCATGAAAACTGTCGGCGGTCATAGCCGTCATTTGCTCATCACAACATTTTTTCTCTTCCCAGAGCAAACGACGGCCATAGTCGTTAAACATGAAAAATTAAAACAATAAAAACAATTGATATGTTATCTGGAATGCTATACATCTTATTTTATTCGACTATATAGCCGTCTTGTTTACAGGACGGCTATAGCCGCCATTTGCCTACATATCACCAAAAACCCGTCGGCTACAGCCGTCATTTGCGGCAAAGGGTTAAATAATTCAAAATTTCAAACATATTGGGTGTATAACTTAGTTGTTTGAATTTTCTAAGAGATGGCGTAACTTTAGTACTAAACATTCTTTTTCAATGACACCTATGGCGTTTTAAAGTGTAGAAATTCCACATTAAAATTGAGTTTGTCATTATTCGTGAAAGCATAAACAACATATTTGTTGATCCCATTTAAATATGTCGAATTTCGTACCAACAAAACAGCATTTGCGGGAGGCATTACTTTTTTGCTTTAATCAAAATAAAAAAGCTGCTGAAAGTTTTCGTTTGCTTATGGTGAACACGCACCAACTCAACAAACTTGCGAAAACTGGTTTAAACGATTCAAAAGTGTAGATTTTGATGTCAGTGACAAAGAACGTTCTGGTCAACCAAAAAAAATCGATGATGAAGAATTGGACCCATTATTGAAGGAAAACTCAGCTTAAACAGAAAAGGAACTTGCACAACAGTTAAATGTCACTCAAGCAGCCAAAAGCAAATGTTTACATGCGATAAAAATTATTCAAAAAGGTGGAAAATGGGTACCACATGAACTGACTAAGCCAACATTGAAAATCTTTAATGGTTTTCAATTCTTTGCTTACAAGGCATCGAAGATGGCATTTTAGTCTCAAATTGTGACTGGCGATGAAAAATGGATTTACTACAATAACCCTAAACGCATTAAATCATGGATTCATCCAGGCGAACCATCTACATCAAAAGCAAAACGAAACATTCATGGTAGTAAGGTTATGTTGTACATTTGGTGGGATCAGAAAGGATTGGTGTACTATCAGGAGTGGTGTGCTATAGCTGCCAAAACCGAACGAAACTATTATTGGTGAACGTTACCAACAACAATTAATAAATTTAAACCATGTATTGAACGAAAACTGTCCGATTCCACCGAATAAACAGCGTAAAGTGCTTTTGCTGCACGACAATGCTCGGAAGCAATTAAATAAATGGGAAATTCTACCGCATGCTCCCTATTCACCAGATTGTGCCCCATCAGATTAATATTTGTTCCAATCAATGCACAGCGATCTTTAAGACCAGCACTTCAGAACCCACAAAGGAATCAAAAAACGGCTCGACCAATGGATCGCATCAAAAAGCAAATACATTTTTTTGGATGGAATCCATAAATTGCCAGAAAGATGGTCAAAAGACATAGATAACGAAAAAAAATTTGATTAAAATAAAATTTAAAATTTCTTAGAAATAAACGTGCTTTTTCTGCAAAAAAATAGCTTTAAGGGGCGGGTAAACCTATTATTGGGTTAGCAAAATTATAAAATATACAAACAGGTGCAAAATTGCAAGACATAAATAATTTCTTTACACCACTTAAACTGCTTAACGATATTTCTTGTTTAAGACAACATTTTAAGCAAATCTTTGATATTCCGCTGTTCGCAAGAACTTCAAAATTTCTTTAGGTAACTAAGATTATAACGATTTTTGCATTTTTTTATATGCATATATATAAAAAAAATATCGTCTAGAATTCACTCAAAAATTGTTTTCATTATTTCACTCAAATTAAATCATTTTAGTTTACGGCCAGAATTTTTAAAATTTTCATAATATGTAATCAATATGAACTTTTCCTTTCCTGGTAACTTAGATTATAAGGGCTCTGTGTGCGAAATTTTAAAAATGTCTCGACTAGCCTTGCTCAGTAATTAAATATTTCACTCAAATTAAGTTGTTTTAGTAATATGACCAAAACTTCCATATACAACTAATAAGAGCCAAATTGGTTGGTAGCTAGGATCATAAACAGTCTGTATGCAGTACCTTAGGAAAATTTGAAGTGTAAAATTCGATCAATAATTTTTTTCAGAATTCCACTCAAATAAATTTATTTCAGTTTCTTATCTTGGACTTCAAGAACCACAATTTGCAACTAATATGAACTTTTGCTTTTCTAGTAGCTAAGATTATAACAAACCTGAAACACTTACTTAGCCAAATTTATCATCTAGATAACACTCTGCAACCTTTTTCATTATTTCACTCAAATTACGTTATTCAGTTTCCTGTTTAGAACTTTAATAACTTTCATGTTTCCCTAAAAATTGTAGGTTATCTTTTAGCTTAGCTTTTAATAAATCTGTATTCGAAGTCTTAGGAAAACTGATAGTTCAGAATTCGCTCAAATTTCATTAAAATTAAGTTATTTCAGTTTCTTACACAGAAACCTTTGATTTGGGTAACTAATACCATAATATTGCTCTATGTGCACAATCTTAAGAAAATGTGCAGTTGTGTTTGCGGTAGCTAAGACTATAACACTTCTGTTTGCACACAGTTTTAGGAAAATTTATGGCCGATAATTTGCTTAAAAAATTTGGCAATATTTCACTCAAACTAAGATATTTTAGTTTGTTGAGTAAAACATCAAACGTTCTTTAGGTTTTGGTAGCTAAGATCATAACGCTTTAGTATGCATAAATCTAAAAAGTTGGTTTTTTCTCTGTATTTTAAATTAAATTATATTTTTTTATTCTTGTACTAAAAATTCTATACAAATTGGAGGCCGCTGAACATATAGTACGAGAAATCCACTTGCACAAATTCTGGCGAATGGAATAATTCCGAAAAAAATGTATTCTTTGTGCGGCAAAACGCGTGATACATGCATCGGATGGCTGAAAGCGGAAAATGAAAAATGAAACGACTTGCACAAAATGTAAAGCCTAAATTTGGGCCAAACTAACTGAACGCATCCATCATTGTAAATGAAGTGAAATCCTCCAAATGAGGTGTGTCACTCATAAAATTGTAAAATATGTAGAAATAAATAACAAAATAAAGAAAAACTTATCGTGTAGAAATCTTTCAATAAATTGTTTTATCATTTCACCCAAATTAAATCATTTTAGTTTTTGGCCAGAACTGTTAAAACTTTCATATGTAACCAGTATGAACATTTGCTTGCCTAGTAGCTTTTATAATGGCTCTGTGTGCGAAATTTCAAGAAAATGTGTCGTCTGTAGAACTGGCTCAACAATTTTTTTTTAGAATTTCACTCAAACTTAGTTATTTTAGTTGAGCCTACTCATACGCAAATGAGAGCCTACAATTTAGGTAGCTAAGATCATAAAACCTCGTTATGATCTTGGCTACCTAGAATCGTACAACAACCTTATTTAAAATTTCACTCAAATTAATTTATTCCAGTTTCTTGGCTAGAATTTCAAAAATCTTCATTTCTAACTACTTAAAAACTCTGTTTTTCTAGTAGCTAACATTATAACAAACCGAAAAATAATAAATTTACCATCTGGAAAACGCTCAGTTTTCATTACTTCACTCAAATTAAGTTATTTTAGTTCTCTGCCCAAGAACTTCCATATGTACCTAATATGAAGTTTTGCATTTTTGGTTTCTATCTCATAACGGTTCTGTATAAATATTTTGAAGAAAGTGTATCGCCTCGAATTTACTCAAATTAGATTTGATCAGTTTCTAGGCCAGAACACAAGAATCTTCCATTTGCAACCATTATGAGCCATGAACTTTTTGTAACCAAGATCATAACGCTATTGTATCTCAACAAATTATTCCATTTTTTCACTCAAGCTACAATATTTCAGTTTCTGAGCCAGAACCTCTAGAGGTCCATTTTTTCGCAATCTTAGGGAAATTTATAGTTCAGAATTCGCTCAAATTTCACTCAAATTACTGTATTTCGGTTTCTTACCCAGAACTTACAAAATATCCTTACAAAGATCATATTATTTCTCCGTGTGCTCAACTTTAAGAAAAGGTGCAGTCTAAAACTCGCACATCAATTTTTTTATAATTTCACTCAAATAAAATTATTTCACTTTATCAGTTAGAGTTTTTAATTACATCTTCCACGCTTTTCTGGCAACTATGTACACAATCTTAAGAAAATTTATTATCTAGAACTTAATTCATTATTTCACTCAAATTTTATTATATCAGCTTCATAGCCCTTTCGAGTCCTGATATCACAAACGTGAGCTACTTAAAGAAAGAAACATAAAAATATTTTTTGCTGTAAATAAAGACCAGACCGCACAATTGTGATAATAAATATACACCTAAACAAAAGCAGATATTTTTTTGTATAAATGTATGACGTACCGCCCAACTATCACAAACGTTACACTTAATTTTAGAGTTACTTGAAGTCATCGATAATTAAACCATCGCATTTGTGAAATTTTGGTGAGTTGACCTTTAAAACACCATATACCAGATTCCACAGTTTTTTCCTTAAAAACATTTGGATTTTCCGAGAAAAACCATACTCACATTTGTGTGGTGTGGGCTTTCCCATATACAATATCCTGGTTGTTCTATGTTGAATAAATTCGTATTATTTAATAATATTCAAATGCCGTCTCTTGTGAGCCCAGATGAACCGACAAACTGATATCGTACTCATCAAGAAATAACAACCACAACATTTATCTTAAGAAGTCAGGTTTTATTAAAAGTAAAATAAACTTTATTTTATACAATTATAACATATTCAGGTATACATATCACCTCTGCACCTCATTTTAATCTATCAACCATCTACTTTTGGCAAAAACAACTAAAAAAATTGTATGGCGTAAGTCTATGTGGCACATGCGTGATAGTGAATTTTTAATCATAATATTTAAGTACTAAACAAATATAAAACGCAATTTTTGTATGAAAAATTTATGCGTTAACATATTATTATGAACGAATAACATAAAAACTGGAATTTGATCCTAATTTTGTATAACTAAAAACAATTATTTTCGGTCCCTCGATTTTTCTCCTTATGACATGATGAAACATGTCACATAACCAAAATTTTTACAAAGGATATTATTACACAAACTTTAGTTTTTTTAGAAGTGAAAAAATTGACTTATAGGTGGAAATGAAATCCAGAAAATCCAGAAAATGGCATGTCAAAACGACCAAATTTTAACCCTCACGAATGGTAACATTTCGGTATACATAATCTTCGGAAAATTAATTGTCTAGAATTCACTCAATAAATTGTTTCGTTAATTTATTCAAATTAGGTTGAAGCGAACGTTAAAATCTTTCATATATACAACCGTAATAAACAATTTATATCTGGTCTAAAATTCGCTGAACAATCTTTTTTATTTTTTCACTCAGACTAGCTTTTTTCACTTTCTTAGCAAGAACTTTAAAAACTTCCATACACATATTAACTATAGGTATCCTTGTTTCACTGGTAGTTAAGATGATATTGGCTTAGCTACCAGAAAACTATGGGTTGATGTCATGCTAATTCACCGTGTAAAGCAACCAGAGACAAATATTAGAGGCAAATCTTTCAGCCGAAATAATGAGAGCCGCCATAATCGTAGGTGAGTAACGAGAACCTCAAAAGTGGATCTCTTTGTAGAGATATTCTGTCAAACACACAGTATTTAAAGCTAAATTAAGTAGTTCTTATTCTGAGCAGTAGCTAGTCCAGGACCAGTGAGTTCGTAAGGCACTAAATTTGTTTACATCGACAATACCCCAAAGAAGGACGGTGAAAGACTGACTAAATTAAAAACAATAGGTTTCTATGCCAGAATCCTCGGTAACAATAAGATATATGACCTCCGATTGAAGAGGTATATAATTGAGTTCTAAATTCAACTTGAGAAAATCACATGCTGAATTCTGTGAATTTCTGTTTTAATATCCTTTTCTAGGTTATCGCCAACCGCTTAGATTACATTCCGTAATCTACCTCGTCCATCCATGTTAGGGTGTCTCTGGTGGCTTTGCCTAAAACACCCTAAACGAATTTGCATATATAAAATCGGAATTAATTTACATGAGACTTACTCGACTCAGTTCCGAAACCCATAATGCAAAAATATTTATATTATGTATTGCACAGACACAAATTAGGTAGCAATTCCCTGAGCAAATGAAAAAAAATTTAACAACCGGAACCATCTGATACTTTATTAATGAGCACACTGTCGCGATTTCGTTCCATTGCCCAATGAGTAAGCTTGTTGTAGGGCAATGTACACTAATTAAATTTCAGCCGGAACCAATTGTTACGGATGGCTCGAACAAACCCGCAGATTTCACTAAGCATGCAGAGGCCTCTCTCACGATGATGTTTTGCCGGCTTGATCTCAGGGTAATGGCATGGGTCGTGGGGAATTAGAGGCTTGCGTGCTTTTGGCCTACAAGGTGCAACAGAAAAATCAAAATCAAAAGCAAATAATAAAAAAAACTGAATTTAAATTAAGTCGACCAGAATTTGTCGAACGAAACTTGAGGAAACGTAATAAATTAATCATGGACGTCGGATGGATACACGGTGGCGATCCGATCGCCCCGAGTGACAAGTACTCAGTCTACTAAAGAGACCCCCTCCCCTCCCGAATGACCCATCGACCCCGAAAGACTGATGCCCAGCCACAACAAAGCGGCATAATAGGGTGGGTACATCTTTTCAACAAACCAGGACTCTTTACTCAGAGAGACCTACAGCTAATCTCCTACAATTCACACTTCAACAGCATGATACGGCCAAAGTGCCACGGAGAGACCGTGTAGATTTGGACTCACCACTCCGACCCTGTGGACGTCGTGCCAAGGGGATGAAGGGAAGTGGCAAGCCCAGCTTCTAAAAATGGAGTCCCGACACGAGATGACAATCCCTCTCTCATCATACCGCCCCGAAAAATTATTTAGTAATTCATTTTAAAATGCAAAAAACGAAGGACGAAAAAGGTTAGATGTAATGACGAAATCTGAAAAGAACGAAATAGAATGACCTAGAAAGAAATAAACTAAATGCCGGGAATCGCCATACTCTTTTTACTAACAAAAATTTCACCAAAAGTCCAGAGGCGAAGGGAGGGTAAAAGTGAACCCAAATAAATCAAACAAACAAATAGGGATTAATTTTGTGGGCGAAAACTAAATTGATTAACAAAAACTGAACGGATTAAATTTGGTAGCGAGACCCAACTAACAACCAATGCGCGTGCCAAGCAACCGTTATGGTACTCGATTACACCAAATACACCAAAACAAAATAAAATTTGTAAAAAATTTGAAAAAAAAAATATAATGGTACCCGTGGACCTTAGTTTAGGTCATTCCTTTCCGCCGAAATGGGTTGGATGTCTTCCAACTTTTGGATAAAAAATTATAAAGGGCCAGTTTGCCACCTGTGACCGTAAACCTTCTTTGGTCGTCATCTCGCCGTTAACCATAAACATATTGGGCGTTGGTTCGCATTACCGAAGATTGTTGGTCGTCTTTCCGCCAAAATCGTAGATACATTTTTTCGCCATTGGCTCGCCTTAACCGTAGAAATATTTTACAAGCGGCCGGTTGACCACCTGTACGTAGGGCGTCTTTCACCAAAACCGCCGAAAAATGAAGTGGCCTCAACTGGCAAAATAACAACTCGCAGGACCCGTGGATAATGTCCTTGGAAACACGAACTATCGTTTGAAGTTTATCTTTATATTTATTTAACAGTGCCACTGTTTCCAACAAATAATAAAGAAAAATTTAATTTTTTCAAACACGTGTGAAAAAAATGAATATACATACTTTTGATGCCATATCTGATTGAGTTGTTTTTTCTACCCCCACGAGAATTTAATCCATTCCACTCTTTCTCAAATCAAACCAAAAAAAATATTTATATTATTGTTTCATACGATCACGGTTGACCTTTTCCCTTCAATAAAAAATTACTTAAACTATTTTTCGGAATTCTTTTTATTACACCCCGCTGTGATTTTAAAACAGCCAACAAAAATTTATATTTTCGAAAAAAAACTCGACTTAGTTTATCCATCTCCAAAACTAGGACTCCCAAAACTCAAAAAAATTTCTCACACCACACGAAAATACAGAAGAATATTTTAGTTGTGTTTTCGTGCGCGTCACTTGCACACTCCCTCTCACCCGCATCAGCTGCACGCACCAAAACAAGAAAACACAACAAAACTACTCTTCTATATCCTAGTCGCTCGCACACACGCACAAGCGGTACAAATTGGTCTCGCTCTCAAAACCATTCGACATTTACCTAATGCAGAATATTAATGCCCAATTGAAACAGAACATTAATGCCCAATTCGCCAAAGAATGTAGTACCAATAACATAACACAGATGGCAATGCTATCAGTAAAATGCATTTTTCAAACAATCAAAGAGAAATTAAAAATTTGAAAACGAAACAGTAAAAAAAATAATGTTATGACCTATTTCTTGCATAGGAAGGTAATTCGATATATTTAGCTCGATTTTTGTGGGTGTGGACTGTTGTAATAAATTCATGGGTACCTATTTCTTGCATAGGAAGGAAGTTCTATGCTTTATGATCGATTTTTGTAGGTGTGGGCTCTTGTAATATATTCATTGGTACCTATATCTTGCACTGGAAGAAAGTTCAATGCATTATCAGCTATTTTCGTGGGTGTGGGCTGTTGTAATAAATTCAGGGATGCCTATTTTAGGGGTATTACCTATACAGAAAAATGTTTTAAAGAGCTGCACTTTTTAGGGGTAGTTTTTGGCAATTGAACTATTCCAATATATTGTAATTTATTTAGCAAAAGCTTCTTGTATCAACCAGTAAGATACAATGATTTTAAACGGTTGTTCCCATTTAGGGAATTGGGTAGTTTTCTATAAGTTAAATTATGCCATTTGACTGTAAAAAGATTGTAGTACTACCCCAGCACTATATACAACAAAAATCCACATAAATGCAAAAGGCGCGGTGTGACGAAAAATAAGGTTTTTAAAGGTTGCACCCCGGAGGGGAAGCTTTTGGGAGGGAGGGGTGAAGCTATGCCAATATGTTGTTGTTAATTTACAAAAAATTACAAAACCGCCCCCAGTACGATATAAGAAATTTTAACTGATGGGTGGGGGGAGGGTGTTTGAAGAATTGCACCCCTTAGGAGAAGTTTTTTGGGGGTTGAACCATGTCGATATGTTGTAATTAATATGTTAAAGATTCCAGTACCAACATTTCCAGTACCCCACACCCCACTACGATACAAAAAATATTATAATAAAATACTATACAAAAATACGAAAAGTGTGCGTAGCTTTGTCTAACGCCAGCCCACACACGAATTGCAGGATAACGGGACCTGTAAACAATTTTCTAATTGTGTAACAAATTTTTTAATTTATTTGTAAAAAATTCCAGTATCATTTTCATTGGATTGTGTTACAAGTGCTCGTGCAGCATTAGGGTCATACAAAACAAACAACATTATAGAATCGTCTTAGACAAAATACTACAATGCAGCGTCAAAATAACAGTAGGTGATTTCAATGTTCAAATCAGATGTGATCAAGGAACGTTTCACCATCACTTAGTACTACATACGATCCACAGGGGTAATAAACCATTGAGGTAGTCATTTTCAACAATTTCATTAAGGGCAAAACACTCACTGTGAAACTCTAAATGAATCAGGTGGTGAGTGAAAACGAGACAGGCGAATTTTTTTTTATAGCCATTGGGCGCTTTCAGGGCAGCCAACAGTTGGGAACATGTTGAGTAAAATCGCAGCCAACGCTATGGAAATGTTTAGCGCTATGAAATTTTTAAATCAAATTGGCGGTGATTTTACTAATCATGATAGGGGACCTGAAAGCGCCCATTGGCACTACATGTTAGGGCGAGTTACTGGTGTTGCAAAACCAATACCGCATCAGCTTCTATTCTCCAGATTAGGGGCGGTTGAAGCCGGCATCTGTCTTGTAGCAAGCACCTCGCTATATAAACGAGTTTCAGGTAACATACCTTGCCTTAAGATCTATATACTGTTACAAAAAAGCAGGAAACATTTATCGTATTCATAATACCAACGACATCGGAAAATGTACACCGAAGCTTGGAACGTGCTAAGCCCTCTACGTCCTGGAGTTCTGCACAACTTCTCGAATCAAGCGGAAATTTACACTTTTAGCGTACTTACATACAAATCTCAACATAATCGGTTAAGAAAAGGTCGAGTTCCGTCCCAGGCGTCATACCTAATTTGTCTCTTCTCGACAACATCTTCTTGAAGATTCAAACAAAGATTATTTTATATCAAATTCAATACACTAAATTGTGTTATAGGATAAAGTATTCACGCGATAAACTGTTCTACGATAAATTGTGCATCATAAACAGAATAGTTAATCAATTTGGATGGCTGTGTAGCATATCAGTTTTCAATGGGAACCAGAAAAACACCAACGGCACCCAATTTTGAGATGAGATGAAGAAGAGTTTGATACTAAAGCTAGTTTGAACCAAGTTAGTCCTATTGAATTTTATACTGTTAAAGCTAGCCGAAAGTTTCCCGCCGAAAGATGGTAATGCAGATAGTGTATTTACAATCCCAGCCGAAAGATGGCAATGCAGATAGTGTGTTTACTATCTTAGCCAAAAGACGGTAATGCAGCTATTAATTTTGTTATCCCAGCCAAATATTTTTAAAATGTCGATAATGCAGATTGCATCTATAAAGAAGATTAACTTCAATATTCAATCCGAAAAATGGCAGCAATACAGATTTAAAAGTTACAAATGAATCATCAATTTTCTAGAAGAAAATGTCAATAACAGGTATCTATACAATAGCTATGAGACACAGTCACGCTTAGATGATGAATGGATTGTATATCAAGATTTTGACAGATGAACTATTTGACTGTACCATTGGGATGAACCATGACCCAAAGTAGAATTTGAATATGTGTTTGTAGTAGGCTTTATTCGGTTATATTGGTGAAATGATCCATTTTCCGTTGTTCCGACGATAAATTTGTCCCATTCGAAATTTTGCCAGATGGATACCAATCTGACTAGGCTGGTTCAGTATCCCATGACCATTGTTAGATTTTGATTAAAAGTTAAGGATGGGTCTGAGGGGGTTATTGGGATGAAATTTTGATAATCCAGAGGTAGATTTTGATTATAGATTAGGGGTAAGTTTAATGGGGTTATAGGGGCGAAATGTTGATTTTCCCCATTTTTCAACGATAAAATCGTTTGTCATTCGAGATTTCGGCATATAGACACCAATCTGACTATGCCGAATTAATAGCCCATGACCATAGGTAGATTCTGAGTATAGATTACGGGTCGGTCTGATTGAGACAAAGAGAATCAAAATTTCACCCCTATAACCCCATCAGACCCACCCCAACCCTATACTCAGAATCTATTTATGGTCATAGGCTATCAAATTGGCATAGTCAGATTGGTGTCCATCTGGCGAAATCGCGAATAATAAACGATTTTATTGCTAAAAAACAGGGAAAAAACAAAATTTCACAATTGATATGAAGCAATAAATTAATATCGGTTAGATTGAATATTTTAATTGTTGTTTATTATAAAATATATTTTCGGCTGATTTTGTAGGTTAGTCACTTTCGGCTGGGATAGTGGGATACTTCAATTTAATATATAATTTGTTTAATTTTCGGCTGAACTAGTCAAGACACTATCTGCATTATCGATTTTTTCACTTTCGGCTGCCAACTTTCGGCTAACTTTAACAAGGTTTGAATTTTGTAGTTAAAATAAAAAAGGTCAAAACAATCTTCACACTCAGCCTGTAACCAACCAAAAATGTACGAATATGCACAACATGTTTACTAAAACACTATACACAGACACATTTATCTCGGATAATAATTTTATTTGGCTTTTTAATTTAATTATTTCAATTTTATATTCAAACCATCAACCATCCTCCCCTTCCTCGATTTTCCCCGGAGCCGCATATAATTATACGATAATAAAATATATATTTCACTTGACTTAGATAAATACGACACAGATATATACAATACGAGTTTGTAATTGAAAGATATTAAAACGAAAATCGATGAAATTAAATTACGAAAAGTCGTGATATGTTAAATTAAAATTACGCGAATCGTTTGTTGCTGTCACGACGATGTGATGAAATTCCCGATACCGCACACCACTACCGCGATCAGAGACAATATAAAGAAATAATGCTTTGCATAGTTTTTGTTTATATGTAAGAAATCCGTATTCAATTTATCGCTAATAATATCACACCAATTATCATAATTATCCTTATTACAACAATAACGATTATGAAGAACGACGAAAAAGAAGAAGCACCAATCGTTATTATAATCTTAACAATATATATATAAGTCAATAATACATAAGAAACATATAAAAAAAAAAGTTTTTTTTTCTACATCCTCCCCCCAATCGTCGTAAAATATCGCACACTCTTTACTATAATCACATCATCATTATGATAAGACGTCGAGAAGAAGGAGGAGAGGCAATAAGAAGATGACGACGACAACGACGGCAGTGAGAAGTCGAAGAAGAAAAAATAATTTTCCAATTTTCCAATTTTTTTTTGTTAATCTTATCGTACAGAAACTTAATTTAAACTTTCGTTTTTTTTTATTTCGTATTCTTATCAGTTAGTTAAAATTTTTTGGATGGATTGAAAATTTATGTATCTATATTTGGAAAATTATTATAATTTTAAGACTAACTATTAATTAAACTACAACAACAACAAGACTATATCTAATAATGTTGATGGCAATAAATTTAAAATTTTAACAACATCCTTTCTTATCGTGCTTCTTATATGTAACGAACTTCCTCGGCTGCTCCATGATTTTGATTGCTCGATACTTGTTCTTAATTAGCTTAAAGCTATAGTGAATGAAAAATTAATTCGAGGCAAATTGAAATTAAGCATATTTTGGCATGACAACCGCAAAATACTGGGCTACATTTCAGCACGTCCTAGATCTACAAGCTAAAAAGTTAAAAGAGCGGGAAAATTACGTTAATTGCGGGAAAACTCGACGGACAGCCCAAAAAATGTGAAGGACAAATCAGGCAGGAACTTGAAAACAAAATTAAGCAACCAAACAAAACGCCAAACAAAACGTTTTCAACAAAATCAGTTACTGAAAGCTCCGACATTCAATGGCGAGTTCCCATTTAAAAATTTTAAAGTGCAGTTTTAAGGGCCGTGAGGGGAGCTGCTCAGCACACTAATTTTGGTGGCTCTTCGTAGGAGACCAGCTATGATAGAAGCTATGAGTGGATTATGACTGATTTGGAACTAGGATACGGACAGTCAAACGTTAGAGAAGTATGCTAGATTCTCCAAAGTAAGCGGCATCTACGTGGGGGAGCCTGCAAGACCCGGAAAGAGAGATAACGAAATTGACACGTCAAGATTACGGTAATGCAAATGCAGATATGTTGAACGGACTAACAGTGAACACGTTTATAAGTGTTGTCAAGGACGATCAGCTGAAACTTCATTTGAGAACCAATACTAGAGGCAAAACCATGAATGAAGTATTGGCGTTGGCTTTAGAATATGAGGCAGCAGCCAATGCAAGTTTAGCCACTAAAACAATAAAGTTGCGCAAGCTGAATTCGAAGAATATTACGCAAATAATGGAATTAATAAAGAAGGAGAAAAGGAAACCACGGATATCTTCTCGAGCTAACGAAAGAAAACGATCGTGTTCATTGTCTCGTTCCCAATGCCCATAACCCATTACTTGAGGGATTGTAAGCAGCCAAGTACACAGCGCACGAGAGAAGCTGACGTACGAGGCAATAAAAGTGAAAAAATGACGCAGTTAGACGTTGAACGAGACGAGAAGGAATATGGAAGACTAGGATGTCGAAACTGGAGGACCAGAGCGGTGGATCGAGATGGATGGAGAGCCTTAGTGCAGGCGGCGAAATCCCTTCATGGGATGTGAAAGCCAGAGAGAGAGAAAAGCCTAAGGTACTAAAATGGAGCAATTTGGAGGTCACCCCTTTAAATAAACCCAAGTGAACAAATACATTGAGAGTAATAATAAAAGACCGGGTCGAGAGACCACCGATGTGTGAAAAAACGATCGACGCAAAAACTGACTGTGACCTTGAGGATACCAAGATGGGAATTGTGAGGCCTGCCAATGTCATAAATAACGAGTTGGTGTGGGCGAGAACAAGAAAGGGGTGGTCAGCGGTATAGCTGAAGGAATCAACTATATTACCAAGTGCCAGCCGAAATAATGTCATCGATTATCAAACCATAGGCAGAAGAAGATCATTCGCTCAGTGTGCAGCTACCTTCCAGCAGAACAGTTAGATGTCGCAGTGGAAACACTACTCCAATTTCGCAAGAACCAATGGTGATTAAGGTTCGCGAGGAAGCAGCTGACAGCCTAATAAACAATAAAAATGGAACTTGACGGAGTAATATAGCAGAATAAAAGCCCATGGAGTTCGCTATGGGTTCTGGTCCAAAAAAATATGGGATAACTCGATTGAAATTTACCAAAAATTAAACGAAGTGAACAAGAAAGACATTTACTCGTTACCACGAATTGACGGCACCGTGAACATGCTTTCAGGGGTTAAGATTTTCAGTACATTGGATCTGAAAAGCGGAGTTTGGTAAGTAGCAATCCATCCTGGTGATAGAGAGAAAACGGTCTTTACCAACTTGTGGTAATACCGTTTGGATTATGCAATGCGTCTGCTACATTTGAGGGAATAATAGAACAAGTTCTAAGAGGTCTAAATTGGAAAACAAGTCTGGTTTATTAAGATGACATCATTTTACTAGGCTGTACTTTTGATGAACACATCAACAATGGAAAAAAGTCGATTCGGATGGTAGGGTGGAAGTTAAGTGCAACGGAATGCAGACTTTTCAGGAATGAAATTAAATATTTGGGTCATATCGCTTCAAGCAATGGTGTGCACCGAAGGATATTAGCCAACTAAGAAGTTTCCTAAGATTATGCTTCTACTACTAACGATTTGTGCCAATCAAAACGCATATCAAGAATTAAAGAAGAAATTATGGAGCGCTCCTGTCTTGGCGTAACCGCAAGCTGGTGGGATATTAATTTAAGAGAGCTCTTAAAATATGAGAAAACTTTTGTGTAACACGTAGAGAACTGTTGGCTGTGGCGGACAGTGTTAAACATTTTCGCAGATATATGAATGGGCAAGAATTCGTTCTTCGAACAGATAATGCGACAGTAAAATAGTTGGTGGTAGTTTAATGAACCCAAAGGCAGGTAGCTTAATCAAACGACTACAAACCTATACTTTCAAGACTGAGCACCGACGAGGTGTGTTGCACAACAATGCAGATGGATTATTCGGAAAGTTCTTTGCAATTCAGTGTAAGCAAAGTATACGACAGGAAGGGAAGAACTGTTCCACAGTTATTGCACGAATCCTATTTGAATCGGAACATGGTTGGGATAAACAACACTTGAAAGAAGACCAGGAGGCGGATGAGTGAATGGGTTAGATGGGAAATGGCAGGAATAAAGTAGAAGACCGCGTCTGCATGAAATTTCATTTCAAAGCGCCACTGTTAAAAGTTATTGGAAAAGAACTACAGTCGGATTAAAGGTAGAAATTTTGAGTCGTCCGTGTTTCAAGAACTTTGCAAAATTCTAAAAATGAAAACGGCTTGTACCATACCATATTACATCCACACTATCCACAGTCAGACGGAATGGTAAAGAGGCTTAGCCGGACAATTGAAAAACATCTGCGGAAAGAAGTCAATGCGAACCAAGATAACTGGGATCGAAGTATTCCCCAGTTTGTGTCAGAGTATCGCACTATAGTGCAGGAAACGGTGGATCGCTTGGTCGGAATTGTTTCGATGATTGTTTTGCAGCAGCGTGGGCAGAAGTGAATTTTTTAACGAAAAGTGTAGCTACACAAATTAATGAAAAGTGTAATTACTAAAAGTGTAGCAATAAAAACTGTAACACTTACCAAGCCTTGACCACGTCTCGATAGACGAGTACTGCTTCGGCAATAGCAAAGTACTATCGGGGACCAAAATAATTTCAGTGGTATAACTTGGCAAAAATATGCAATGAGTACAATACGGACTTTATGCAAAAACGGAACGTATTTCTCCAGGTGGTACAGCAGCAGAGATGCTGCCAATAAAATTTTTAAAGATTTTATGGTCTCAGACACATAGGATTGACGATTTTTGAATATTCTTCAGGAAGTTATAGTAAGAGCGAAGGAAATTATCGTATCGGTTCTGAACAGCTGAACCCTTCCACTATTATACGATATATGCCCACAGTTGGTAACATCTGTGAGATTCGCTTAATCCGTCATAGTGTCGCATATGTAATTTCAAACTTTTAAAAGATTAATTTTTTAATAACACCAACCTTTAGACTAGAAGTATTATGTTAAATTTGATCTCAATATCTGCTCTGCAATATCTGCATATCAAACTTAATGTAAAGGTAAAATGTAGATTTTTATGTGAGCATGAAGTTTCTGGCAACTTTCTGGCAAATCTTATAAATCATATTAAACTTCTAACAAACGTTATAAATATAAATAAATCGTGACAAATGCAAATTAACTCATGATGTAATATAATATTAAAATTTAATTAGCAGAAGTTCTGTAGAGCATATTCTGACTTGAATTGCAAATAAAAAGAATCTAATTAATCGAAACTATCAAAAACTAATTATATCAATATCGTGTAAAAAATTAAAACATTAAGGTAAAAATATGATGATTGATTATATCATTAAACAACGAATTAATAATGCCATTTAAGAAAGTTTACACAAACAGCCACCGTATACAAATTAACCAGAAGGGTCTAGACAAACAAAACAACACTTTAGAATTTGGAAATATAGAGAAGGGGAGCGGCCACGTGGCTTCGAAAAAGTTAGATATTGCTTAAAATGACGTCACTAACAGCTTGTTAATAACCATTTAGAAAAGTTTACACAAACAGCCACCGTATACAAATTGACCATAAGGATCTAGGCAAACAAAAAAACACTTTAGCTTTTGGAAATATAGAGAAGAGCGGCCACGTGGCTTCGAAAAAGTCAGATATTCATGAAGTTCATGAATAATAAAACTTCTGTGAATAATTCATATAGTAATTATTTTTGTGTATCATGGTGGCGCTGATGCCAAATTCTGTGGTATTCGACGTACGTATTAATACATGCGCAAGTCATTTGCGTTGTACCTTGGCGTTGTTCTGCCAATCGTATCTATTCTGCCAGTCATATCAATTACGAGTGTCAAATGGTTGAACGGTTGACATTGACCATCGCTGGGCGGTTCCGTATTCACCGTTGCTGTAAAACGTTAAAGCACACATAAACGTTGAGTTCTGAAGTTCGGCGAAGTCCACCAAATACATTTGAATACGTTCATAACAGCTGCGATATGGCTGTATTTGCTGTTCAAAATTTAAATGATAACGACTCGAAATAACACATTATCAAATGGGCCGATTCATTACACGCAAAGAAAAATATTTCGCAAATCGATAAGTAAACCTAAAATTGTAAAATCAACCTATTTTGTATCTAATTTATCCTACTCTTTATAATATAAGTTAACATATGCTTTGTTAATTTAACTAAATTGATAAAGTAAAATAATAATTTTCATAAAATAAATTATTTTTTGAAAAATACTAGTAGATTTGTAAAATTAACCGAGGACATGCTAATTTCACTAATCTACAATGTAAAATAAATATTTTAACAAAAATTTTCTCTTGCAATGTAAAGTTTACAAATTGGTGTGTTAAATTTACATCGGCGATAGGTAACAATTATTATTGCATTTTCAATATAATTCGCTAGGTCAATTGATGTTTACTTCACTTTAATTCATGAAGTATGAACATTATTTTCGTAGTAGGATAACTACATAATTTGATGAAGATATCGAATCTTTTAATTAAAAAGATTCAAAATGTGTATCTCATCAGTTTTGAAAAGATGAGACCTCATCTCGACGTGATAACAAATATTTTGTTATCATACAAATGAAATGACCCCATTTCACATTTCAAAATTTGTGAAGTTTATTTGAATTACGTAGGCTCAATTTTAATAAAGATTTTAAGTTAAATTTACTTATTTTTGTTGTAGACTTTACCCTATTATTTTTATAGTGTGGGTTTTATTTACTTTAAAAGGTCGGTTTTACTTAATCGGTCGGTTAATTTTACCAAATTGCTATTCATATTTCACTTTGTAATGTCTGTGAAGTTAGCCCGAAAAATATCCCGAAGAAATGCGATGGCAACACAATAAAACAAATATCACGACATTTTTCAGTGTCATCCCGAAAAATTTTCTATATCACGCTAGTTTTGAATGTCATCCCCGAATTTTTTTTACTATCATGACATTTTTACTATCATGATATTTTTTTTTTGTTATCCCGAAAAGAATTCCTATACAGAAAATTTCAGTAAACAAACAGCGACAGGTGTTCGAACCATCCCGAAACCAAAAAAAATATTGAAGCGCAGAAATTTATATAACGAGAAATTAATTTAATAAACAACAATTAACAAGCGTTTTTAATCCAAAAACGCAAAACAAAGCACTCTGGTTATTAGTAAGAAACAAATATTGTGGATCAAGTCTATGAGTCAGATTTTAGATATAGTCGTGTGAAGTCGTAGTAGATATCAATTAACAGAGCGAGGTTGGTATGGAATTTGTAGAGGAAGGATCCACCTTTCAAATGCCCAAAAATTTAAATCAAGTCTATTAGTCAAATTTTAGATATAGTCGTGTGAAGTCGTAGTAGATATCAATTAACAGAGCTAGGTTGGTATGGAATTTGTAGAGGAAGAATCCACCTTTCAAATGCCCAAAAATTGAAATCAAGTCTATTAGTCAAATTTTAGATATAGTCGTGTGAAGTTGAAGTAGATATCAATAAACAGAGCAAGGTTGGTATGGAATTTGTAGAATTTAAATTTTTGGGCATTTGAAAGGTGGATCCTTCCTCTACAAATTCCATACCAACCTTGCTCTGTTAATTGATATCTACTACGACTTCACACGACTATATCTAAAATTTGACTAATAGACTTGATTTAAATTTTTGGGCATTTGAAAGGTGGATCTTTCCTCTACAAACTCCATACCAACCTTGCTCTGTTAATTGATATCTACTACGACTCCATACGACTATATCTAAAATTTGACTCATAGACTTGATTTAAATTTTTGGCATTTGAAAGGTGGATCCTTCCTCTACAAATTCCGTACCAACCTTGTTCTGTTAATTGATATCTACTACGACTTCACACGACTATATCTAAAATTTGACTAATAGACTTGATTTAAATTTTTGGTCATTTGAAAGGTGGATCCTTCCTCTACAAATTCCATACAAACCTTGCTCTGTTAATTGATATCTACTGTACGACTTCCCACGACTATATCTAAAATTTGACTAATAGACTTGATTTAAATTTTTTGAGCATTTGAAAGGTGGATCCTTCCTCTACAAATTCCATACCAACCTTGCTCTGTTAATTGATATCTACTACGACTTCACACAGCTATATCTAAAGTTTAACTTGTTATATCTTCTTACCATTTTAAAAAAATAAAATAATTCTAATTTAGTTCAGATAATTTTGATTGATGTAGATTATTTTAGTGTAATTTTTTCGAGGTGATATAAAAATTTATCACGAAATGTTAAATAATAATATATTTTGTACATATAATTGTAATTGAAAATTTTGTGATACTAATTTAATATTACAAAACTATATAATAATTTACTATACATTATAGCTAATCTCGTGATATATTTGATTTATATGCAGCAATATTAATTATATATACTTGACTATCAGGATAGTACTAAAATATTCTGTGAATATATAATAGTCTTGCCATATTTAACTATAATGGTTTTTCGGGATAATTTTTCGCGCTAACTTCCTAGAGGTCACTTTGTATTGTAGTAAAATCTACATATATATTGGTTGAACTTACTTACACAACAGTAAACTAAAAATTTTTTTTTTTAAACTATTTTACTATTCTCTATGTTAATTTTACTATTTAACATTTATATTATTTACCAATCAATAAGTAAGTTGAATTTGTAACAATTTTTTGGTAAAGTTATCTAACTTTTTTGGTTAATATGACCAATTATTTCTCTGCGTGTAGCAGATATGAAGTCTTTTTTGAACATTTTCAGTTTCCCCATAAACGACATAAATCCTGCTGTTATACATTTGGCTGTGCACCTTGAAAATGGGCAGCGTATTTATTTTGCTGAAGAGACTGGTCTACAACAAACATTAACTGCCCCAAAAAACACACTAACTGAGTTTTTTGAACTATGCAACCCGACTAGGTATTTTCGGTCTATTCGCAAAGACATTAATGTATACTGATGTGTCACGATTTTTCACGTGGAACAAACAATCAAAAATGTGAGCCCCACCCATGAGAGCGTAGCATTCCAGTCCAAGCATACGACGGCATATTCATGGAAAATACATTAGGCCGATTATACTCAGTCCAGTCGAAGCAACGAGAATGCTTCTTTTCGCGTTTGTTGTTGCTTAACGATGTTGGACTGATTTTCATCGAATACTTGTGAACAGTTCATGTTATTACTGCAGGACACGTACCACAATGCGTGTCACGAATTACATTTGCTGAAAGATGACAACCTTTGACATCTCACACTTGCAGAAGCACTACTGAGTTTCTCTCTTTATCAAACTAGCTAATTATTCGTCATATTGTTGATGGCAACTTTCCTGCCGAAAGCTTCTATTCTCTACAAATATAAAGAATCAATGAGCGACGACACTCTGCATAGCATTCGGACTACTGATCAAGATATCGAAGCGTTAATAAAGATTAAGGATATTTGCATTCTCATTTCGAATATGCCACTCATTCATATCGGCACACTATTGCCTAAACCTAACTTATTTTCTGATTTTGTTTTGGGCAACAACAGATCACACAATGACGAAACGAACGTATGAATTAAAATGTCAAACCCAATGTCAAATGTCTCATAGTATATAGTTAGTCGAAAAATTCGAATATCGAGAAAACGTTTACTGAACCCGCTAATAGCAGGCAAGCCAACGTTCATATATTTTTTATACCAAAAGTATTTTTGCTGATTGTGGCCTAGACCCTTATGGTTAATTTGTGTACTGTTTGTGTAAACTAACCTAAATAGTATAATTAACAAGCTGTTAGTGACGTCATTTTAAGCAATATCTGACTCTTTCGAAGCCACGTGGCCGCTCCCCTTCTCTATATTTCCAAAACCTAAAGTAAGTTTTTGTTTGCCTAGACTCTTATGGTTAATTTGTATACGGTGGCTGTTTGTGTAAACTTTCTTAAATGGCATTATTAATTCGTTGTTTAATGATATAATCAATCATCATATATTTTTACCTTAACGTTATAATTTTTACACGATATTGATAATAATTAGTTTTTGATAGTTTCGATTAATTAGATTCTTTTTATTTGCAATTCAAGTCAGAATATGCTCTACAGAACTTCTGTAAATTAAATTTAAATATTATATTACATCATGAGTTAATTTGCATTTGTCACGATTTTACATTTATAACGTTTGTTAGAAGTTTAATAGGATTTATAAGGTTTGCCAGAAAGTTGTCAGAAACTTCATGCTCGTATTTTTTTAATGAAATATTGATTCGATTTCTTAAATAATTTATAGTACATTTTTGAAATACAGAGTGGGCCATCTCTTAGTCCTTTTTTCATTTGTAAATAAAACTAACATTTTGGAATGAAAAGTCAAAATTTTTTAAATATGAAAAACAATATCTTTTATATGCCCACCATGGCTTCGTCTACAGGCCTGCATCCGAACACCAAAATTGTCGATGCATTTTTCAAATAAAAGCGGATCAATGACTTCAATTTCAACTCGAATGTTGTTTTTACAAGAGATCGCTATCTCATACGAATCCGATATTCGGTGTTCGGAACTTTAATTGGACCAAAGATGGAACGAACGATCTTCCTTTCGAAGATAGATAACCATTTACAATCATTAAAGGTCAAGGTCCAATTGTCGCTCCCCAAAACCAGCACTAGTCTTCTGAGTGCTTGATAAAGTGTGAGCTTGCACGACTGCGACAGATATTTTCATTGAGGGTAGAAAACTCATTGTCTGGCAGCGATTCGGGCTTTTATTTCTGCCTTCATATCATTCGACTATAAAATGTTATAATTCACCGAGGTCAAAATTATGATCGCCAATTTCGAAATTTGCCATATTTTTCGTTACTGAACTTCATGGTAAAACTCTGATCAGTGGGATGAAAACCATATTGATAAAACGTTAGGTAACACTTTGTAGGCATTGCTCAATAGAGCTATGCCGCAATAATTTTGACATTTAAGACGGTCGGCTTTTTTGTACAGCGGACATATGAGCGCGGTTTTCCCATCCTCCGACAGCTCTTTTTGGTCCTAAACAGAGACGATGAGATCGTATATAAATTTAGTGCAAGATTACCGAATCCGAGCTTAATCAATTTTGCGGAGATTCCATCGAGACCTTTCCAGGTGCCTTTCCATTTTACAATTATTTATTTATTTATTTATTTATTTGTTTGTTTATTTATCAATAATGACATTTTATAATACATTGTTATTTAAATTAATTAAATTTTATTTTATATACTAAATGTCTACTTTATCTTTAATGAATGTATGCAATAATTTATTAAATTGACCGTAATCTAACTCTTGAAGTTCACCTAGCATGCAATAGTCACCCAATGAATTATACAACTTTACTCCATTATATCCCAGCGACCGTTGTGAAAATGATTTACTATACATTGGTGGTCTGAAGTGTGTACTCCGAGTATTGTAAGTATGAACATTTCTATTAGAAGAAAGCAAAGTATCTAAATATTTTGGCAGATCTCCCTTTTCCAGCCTAAACAAGAATTTTAACACATTAAATTGTATTCTCTGTTTGATTGACTTCCAGTTTAAAATTTCCAACATGTCTTTTATGTGGGTTCTACTTCCCGCATTCAAGATACGTCGCATGAATCGATTCTGAATTTTTTGAAGACGTGTAATTTGAGTTTGATTCATGATAAACAGCACAGAAGAACAATAATCAATATGTGGAGTCACAATTGATTCATAAAAAACAACTTTTGTCTGCATTGGTAATTTGTCTTTAATTCTGGTGAAAAATCCAAGTTTTTTATTCATCTTTTTAGCGATATAATCCAAATGATCGTTAAAACTTAAGTGCTCGTCGATAATAACACCAAGATATTTATACTGTTTTACTCGTTCGATAATTTGGTTATCAACTATTATATCTGCATTACTCTCGAACTTTGCTTTGATTGATAGGAGCATGTACCTCGTTTTCGAGATATTCAGTGATAGGTTGTGAAACATCAGCCATTTCCGAAGACTCTCGAGATCTTCGTTTATTTTCTGCACTGCTTCTGGAAGAGTTGTTGCCGAAATAGTAAGTAAAGTATCATCTGCGAACATATTTATTTTGCAATTTTGAATAACATCGACTATGTCATTAATGTACAGAATAAAGAGTAACGGGCCCAGGGCTGATCCTTGAGGTACTCCGAGATTATTTTGTATTAGTGACGATGTGTAATTATCAATTTTCGTATATTGTTGCCTCCCTTGAAGATAACTGTTAAACCACTCTAGTTCTTTCCCAACAACTCCGTACTTGGTTAACTTTTTAAGTAGAATTCCTCTATCGATGGTTTCAAAAGCCCTTTTAAAATCTAAAAAGACTACAATGATTACTTTGTTGTCATCTATTTGACTTTTCCAGCTATCCAACATTAGGGTTAAGGCCGTTTCACAAGAATGGGATTCTCTAAATCCAGATTGTTGATCAACCAATATATTGTTATCAGCGATATGATTTACCAGTTGGTTTTTAATTACTCGTTCCAGAACAGTCTCATACAGTGGGAGCATATTTATTGGCCGGAGCTCTTCTGGCGTGGTTGGCTTCGAAATTTTTGGAATGGGAACAACTGTTGATATTTTCCATGAATCTGGTACCACTGCTTGCCTTAAACTACAATTAACTATATCAGTAAAATGTTCAGAGAACATTTGATTCTGCATTGCATCCAGCATGACAATTTTGTTTATACCATCTATTCCATATTGCGATTTTATTCTGCTTATTATTTTTAATATTTCGTTTTGTGATGTTTGTTGGAATTGAAATTTTTGTATGTTCAAAACAGCATTAGGAAGTTCAAAATCCGATATTTCAGGGATGTTACGGTGAATATCTACGACGCTGGACACAAACGAGTGATTTAGTGCATCTGCAATCTGTTGTTTATCGGTGAGTGTTTTGTTATTAAATTGAATACTCCATTGCATCGTATTTTTAGTCTTATACATAGATTTCAGAGTTTTCCATAGCTCCTTTGGGTTATATTGGTTTTCAATGAACTTATTTTTGAAGTATTCAGATTGTTGCTTTCTTAACGATTGTTTGTAAATATTTCTAGCTTTTCTATAGTTTTCCCAACTCTCGCTTGAATTTATTAATTTCAGAATACTAAAATTACGCTCCTTTTCTTGTCTTAATAATGACAAATTTTCTGAGAACCAAGGAATTTTATTTCTACTTTGAACAATTTTTGTTTGCGTCAGTTGTTTAATCGCATTCTTTAACTCCAGTATTAAGCTTTCGGCTTTCTCATTCAATTCATTCTGTGTTCTGTAGTGCTGCAGTCTAGTGATTAGGACACAATTTAATTTTTCACCAGAATAATTTTTCCGAGATCTAATTTCTTTAAATTGATCAAGTAACTGTGAATTGTTTCTGCTTATATCCACACATAACATACAATGATCACTTATTTGTTGTTCTTTTATAATTTCACATTTTGTATTTACTGAATTAGTTATCAAAAGATCTATTAAACTTTTGCTGGTTTGTGTGACTCTGGTATAATCTGGAACTACTTGCACCAATCTATAATCCATGATTAACTGCTTTAATTGTAAACTGTAAATATCGTTGCTTTTCACGTCAATATTGAAATCCCCAAATATATAGTTCGATTTATTATAATTGATAACTTCTTCGAACCATCCATCTAAATTATTTAAAAATGCTGCTTTTGTTGTTTGGTATGATCTATAAACTACGCCAAATATTCCTGTTGTATGGTATCCTTTTATGATCTGAATCGCCAAAAACCAAGCGCGGTCCTTCTCGATATTCGAAATTATTTTAAAGCTTATGTTTTGGTGAATATACATGACAACCCCTCCAGTATGACGACTATCCGAATCGCACCGTACACATTTATAATTTTCAATAAAAAATTCCGAGTCGTACATGTCTTCTGTTGTTCTAGATTCACTGAGTAATACAATTGACGGTTTATATTGAATAATTATTTGTGATAACTCTAAGAAATTAGAGTGTAAGCTGCGAATATTAGTGTATAGAAGGTCTTTTGTTTTGAACTGCTATTGATAACTTATTTGGTTTTTCAATGTTTTCATCTTTCGTTGGTATACTGCACAAGAGGTGTCCCAAGTCGTGAGGTTAATAGCAACATTTAAATTGAGCTTTGTATTTACAGCAATGCAATTGCTACACTTTACTTCTTGACTTTTACATTCACTTAACTTATGATTCTCGCTACATCTAGGGCAACAAAGTTTGCCGGTACACCTATTGCTATGATGGCCATAACCATTACAGTTAAAGCATCTTGAGATCCCTACTGACTCTACGACATGGCATCTATCAAAATGTATATTTAACTTCTCAGCTTGTAAGATTTTTGTAAAATCTATGGAGCCTACTTCTATGATTGTATCAATTTTTTGCGAGTTTCTTCTGCAATAAGAGGTTATTACTTTGATATCACTATTAGCGAGAAAATGGTTTTGCTGTTTTAGCGCAGATACTATTTCATCACTTTCTAGCTTCTCCGACATTCCAAGTATTTTTAAACTTGGTTTAAGCTCCGCTGGTAGTTTTACTTCATAATCAGCTCCCATCCTTTCCGTCATGATTGTCTTTAGTTTCTCCTTGGCATCTTTAGTGTTGCACTGCAAAATAATTCCACCATTCGCAATGTTGCGACAGCCCATTACTGGTATAGTTTTTGGATCGAGTGACATTGTTAAATCTTCTCTAGTTTTTTTATTAGCTTGAGGTTGTTTTGGTTGTAACATAACCAACTTGTTGGGATTACTCTTTACTACTGCTGCAAAAGAGTGTGGTTGCTCCGCCGGTTTTTGAATTTCTTCTACTTGATTTTTAATTTCCCCTAGCTGGTGTCCTATCTTTAAATGGTTTGCCGTTAAATGTTGCTTCATTTCCATGATAAAAAGATTAATTTTGTTGAACTCTTCGTACAACGTATCTTCTTCATAACCTTGGCACTCAAGACAAACGAGTCTTGCATATGGACATTCTTTAAATAACTTTACAAACTTTTCAAAGTTCCAATCCACACAAGCGTAATGATATAATTTCCTGCACCGTCCGAAACATCTAATTGTAGTCCGCTCTCTCGAATCAGTAGCTTTTTTACATTTTTCACAATTTGACATTTTAGAAAATTTTACCGTTCATTCACTTCACAAGATAAACACGCGTGTAAAAGGTTTAACTGTTCTGATTTTTATCGTAATTATGTGAAAAAATGCATTAGTTGCATAAAAATAAAAATAAAAATTTAATTTTTGCGCTGGTGTCAAATGTTTTCTATTTTAATTTACTATTTTATTCACTTAATTCTCAAACTTTCACAAATCTTACATTACAACACATTCATCTTTAGTTCTTATGTATATTTTATAACTTTTAGCAATTAAAATTGCCGCTTTCTAAATAATTTAATTATTTTTCCACGCACACAATATATTGACTACTACATCCAGAAAACAGGGTTTCCAAACTCAACCAACAATCTATTAATAGCAGCGTACCAACAATCTATTAATAGCGCTATATTAATAGCAGCGTCTGCTTCCTCTACTGTGGGAAAAACCATAAAATTATTTCTATTGCGAATATTATTTTGCAGGCAAATTATGTAGCATAGGTGTTTGGGTTGTCACACACATAAATATAAATAAATATGTTTTGTGCCGTTAAACGCCATGGAGCGGTTCTTTTAAAATTAAGGCATTTAAAATTTTAAACATTCTAATTTGGATCAAGGTATACAGAATCATAGGCGAGGGTCCGCTGGAACTGGCACATTTTCGTAATTGTTATATAACAGTTATCGCTTTACCAGATGTAAATTGTGTGGCATTTAATTTATTTCGAGCTCGTGTTTGATCACAATAATAACTATTTGAAAGTGCGTACCTGATAAAATTCAATTGTTCATTAGAGAAATGGTTATATGTAGAGAGCTGTTGGAGAAGTGAGAGATATAAAACCCGTTTGCCACAAATCTTACAGTAGTTATCTTTGAACCGAAGATAAATCTATCCGTATATTCCACTCAGCAACAATAAGACGAAATTCAGACGAGAATTATGCTACATCAGATTTGCTTTGATGGAAAAATGCTTTGCACTACAAGAATTAGTTTCTTGTATACACCCACGTACACAAAACCATAAGACATAACCATATACAATTCAATATTCATACAGGTTAAATTGGATTTATTTTGGGGATAAACACCATACATGTGAGGGATATTAAATTGGCGAAAGCGCGCAAATTCCACCGTAAATCAATTTAAACGGTTTTCCATTTTCGTTTTATGTGAGTTAATCGCAGTCAAATAAATTTTGATTTTTCACCAAACTGGTAAATACCATTTCAACCACCCTAAGATTTTTAGATCTGTGGCTACCTAAACACAAAACGTATATAATTCAAATAAACATTCAAAATGAAATTTTATAAATAATTTATTTTAGGAAAATATGTAAATACATACACGTTTAAGCATATAATATGAAAGCATAAATTTAATATCTCATCAAAAGCACAATACATATATTTACACATACACACACTGTAATGATTAAATTAATCATTGTAATTATAATTTAACCACATAACATTTAAGTATGTAGCAACAACAACTACTCGTATCGCACCAACCAACATTTTCATATATAATCACAAAATTTATGTTGTTATTGTAATTTAATTAAAAATTCATAATCAATCAATTAACTAAATCCACGATGAAATTGTTGATTATTAATTTTCATCAATAGTTAATGAACACAAACTAAAATAATGTGTGTGTGCGGTTGTTTATGGAACGTGTGTTGAAATACCATGATGACTGGTGTGATTTGTTTCGGTGATTACACTTGTGATTTTAGTTGAATATACCCGTTATTGTTATAAAAGGGCCAGCTGTTGCATAAATAACTTGGCTATGGTCAAGTGGTAGTTTTGGATAATCATATATGAACATGTATGATTTCAAATTATTTAGTTTAAAACACAAAATTAATAAAACAAAAATTAAAAATTTTTAAAAAAATTAAAAAATTTAACGATAAAACTTTAAACAAAAAAAATATAAATCAAATTTTGATTTAACATTTAAAAATTTTAAAAATAATTCTTCAGGATATTTTTGAAGTTGCCCTTTGATAAATTAAAGTCGAATAGGCCGTCGATGATGTTGAATGATTTAGACATCCTATATTAATGGGGTTGTTTTCCCCATAGTTTGTGGAAAGGTGTTCTTGTTTGTAAAGATGATGAGGTTGATTTTCCAAAATAGTGAACTGTTTTCCAATTGTAAAGATAATCAAAAAATGTTAATGTTTGAGTTGACGCAGAAAACATAAATATTTTAAGGGAGTGTGAATGAGCTTTATATATGAAAATAAAAATAAAAAGAGAGTGTGAATGAAGTTTAAATGTGAATAAAGAAAAAAAGCAACGTGTCGGCGCCATCATTATAAAAAGAAAAACTGTTGAAGACGGCTGGCGAGTGCCGATTAATTTTTAAGTTCTTGCTTTAATTTTAATATCTAGAAAAAGTTATACCATTTATATACTTAACCTAAAATGAATAAATAAAGTTGAAGATATACTGTAAAAAATTGGTCTTATTCCACATATTCGACAACATTTTTCAAAATTAATCAACTAAATAATTAATACAACACTAATTGAAATATAGACTAGATCTTAAACTAATAATTAATCATGAGTGATAAAAATAGTGGAATAGATTGTGCCATGTGTGAAGAGAAGAACGAAGCTGATAATATGATCGAGTGTGAGACGTGTAAACGATGGCATCATTTTGGTTGTGCTGAAATAAATAAAAGTATTGACGAAGTGAAGAAGTGAAGAACGAGAACTGGACCAAACAGAGAACACGTACAAGCAATAAACCTCAGTGAACATAACGGGAGTTCGTCAACAACGGTAAATTCGAACAATTATACGAATACAACGATAAATAATTAAACCTCAACAGTTCAGGAACAAACATCAAAAACACGTGTCATGATACATTCTCAGGCGACACACACAAATATCAGGTCCAACAATGCACGGGGTTCTGATACAAATCCGAAGTTAACACAGGATACCTCTATAAAGGAAGTATAAAATGTGTTGCCAAGATTCGTGAAATCAGTATCATCGACGGGTGTGAAGTATTCCAGACTTTCCATAGATGTTATGTATGTATGAGTATCACACTGTTAATTCAAATTCAAATAGGAAAAAAATGAATCATATTGGAAATTTTAGTACAATCATATACGTATGAGTCTTTTTTAGAAAATAACTCAAACCTCAATTTAAATAAAAAATATATAATATTTTCTAAAATAAAAATTTATCAACAAACTCTAACACGTATTATGTAGAAATTATCGAGATTTTTATTAAAATATATTTAGAACTTTAAAACGATTAGAATAAATAATAGAAAATAAAACTTATTATCAAAAAAACACCTAAAGTCAAACATTATAAGCACCAAATGGTTTATTTAGGAGACTCTATGACCAGTTTGTGATCATGTACTCTCAATTGAAATAATCGATAACGGCCATCCAAATTTGAGTAAAAATGGTATCTGAACACCTTGAACATCAAAATTCGTAGCAGTAAACCCGAGGTCGACCATTATTTGCACTAGGTGGTTTTGGTTAGGTGACTCAATGACCAACTTCATGTACTAGCCAGACCTGAATCACGATCTCTGGGAATGGCCGATAATGGCCATCCAAACTGGAGTAAAAATGATATCTGACCACCTTGAACATCAAAATTCGTAGCAGTCAACCCGAGGTCGATCATTATTTGCACTAGGTGGTTTTGGTTAGATGGCTCAATGACCAACTTCATGTACTAGCCAGACCTGAATCACGATCTCTGGGAATGGCCGATAATGGCCATCCAAACTGGAGTAAAAATGATATCTGACCACCTTGAACATCAAAATTCGTAGCAGTCAACCCGAGGTCGATCATTATTTGCACTAGGTGGTTTTGGTTAGATGGCTCAATGACCAGCTTCATGTACTAGCCAGACCTGAATCACGATCTCTGGGAATGGCCGATAATGGCCATCCAAATTTGAGTAAAAATGATATCTGAACACCTTTAACATCAAAATTCGTAGCAGTAAACCCGAGGTCGACCATTATTTGCACTAGGTGGTTTTGGTTAGGTGACTCAATGACCAACTTCATGTACTAGCCAGACCTGAACCACGATCTCTGGGAATGGCCTATAATGACCATCCAAATTTCAGTAAAAATGATATCTGAACACCTTGAACATCAAAATTCGTAGCAGTCAACCCGAGGTCGATCATTATTTGCACTAGGTGGTTTTGGTTAGGTGACTCAATGACCAACTTCATGTACTAGCCAGACCTGAATCACGATCTCTGGGAATGGCCGATAATGGCCATCCAAATTTGAGTAAAAATGTTATCTGAACACCTTGAACATCAAAATTTGTAGCAGTCAACCTGAGGTCGATCATTATTTGCACTAGGTGGTTTTAGCTAGGTGACTCAATGACCAACTTCATGTACTAGCCAGACCTGAATCACGATCTCTGGGAATGGCCGATAATGGCCATCCAAATTTGAGTAAAAAATGTTATCTGAACACCTTGAACATCAAAATTCGTAGCAGTAAACCCGAGGTCGATCATTATTTGCACTAGGTGGTTTTGGTTAGATGACTCAATGACCAACTTCATGTACTAGTCAGACCTGAATCACGATCTCTGGGAATGGCCGATAATGGCCATCCAAATTTGAGTAAAAATGATATCTGAACACCTTTAACATCAAAATTCGTAGCAGTAAACCCGAGGTCGACCATTATTTGCACTAGGTGGTTTTGGCTAAGTGACTCAATGATCAACTTCATGTACTAGCCAGACCTGAATCACGATCTCTGGGAATGGCCGATAATGGCTATCCAAATTTGAGTAAAAATGATATCTGAACACCTTGAACATCAAAATTCGTAGCAGTAAACCCGAGGTCGACCATTATTTGTACTAGGTGGTTTTGATTAGGTGACTCAATGACCAACTTCATGTACTAGCCAGACCTGAATCACGATCTCTGGGAATGGCCGATAATGGCCATCCAAATTTGAGTAAAAATGATATCTGAACACCTTTAACATCAAAATTCGTAGCAGTAAACCCGAGGTCGACCATTATTTGCACTAGGTGGTTTTGGCTAAGTGACTCAATGATCAACTTCATGTACTAGCCAGACCTGAATCACGATCTCTGGGAATGGCCGATAATGGCTATCCAAATTTGAGTAAAAATGATATCTGAACACCTTGAACATCAAAATTTGTAGCAGTAAACCCGAGGTCGACCATTATTTGTACTAGGTGGTTTTGATTAGGTGACTCAATGACCAACTTCATGTACTAGCCAGACCTGAATCACGATCTCTGGGAATGGCCGATAATGGCCATCCAAATTTGAGTAAAAATGATATCTGAACACCTTTAACATCAAAATTCGTAGCAGTAAACCCGAGGTCGACCATTATTTGCACTAGGTGGTTTTAGCTAAGTGACTCAATGATCAACTTCATGTACTAGCCAGACCTGAATCACGATCTCTGGGAATGGCCGATAATGGCCATCCAAATTTGAGTAAAAATGATATCTGAACACCTTGAACATCAAAATTCGTAGCAGTAAACCCGAGGTCGACCATTATTTGTACTAGGTGGTTTTGATTAGGTGACTCAATGACCAACTTCATGTACTAGCCAGACCTAAATCACGATCTCTGGGAATGGCCGATAATGGCCATCCAAATTTGAGTAAAAATGATATCTGAACACCTTGAACATCAAAATTCGTAGCAGTAAACCCGAGGTCGACCATTATTTGCACTAGGTGGTTTTGATTAGGTGACTCAATGACCAACTTCATGTACTAGCCAGACCTGAATCACGATCTCTGGGAATGGCCGGCAATGGCCATCCAAACTTGAGTAAAAATGATATCTGACCACCTTGAACATCAAAATTCGTAGCAGTCAACCCGAGGTCGATCATTATTTGCACTAGGTGGTTTTGGTTAGATGACTCAATGACCAACTTCATGTACTAGTCAGACCTGAATCACGATCTCTGGGAATGGCCGATAATGGCCATCCAAATTTGAGTAAAAATGATATCTGAACACCTTTAACATCAAAATTCGTAGCAGTAAACCCGAGGTCGACCATTATTTGCACTAGGTGGTTTTGGCTAAGTGACTCAATGATCAACTTCATGTACTAGCCAGACCTGAATCACGATCTCTGGGAATGGCCGATAATGGCTATCCAAATTTGAGTAAAAATGATATCTGAACACCTTGAACATCAAAATTTGTAGCAGTAAACCCGAGGTCGACCATTATTTGTAATAGGTGGTTTTGATTAGGTGACTCAATGACCAACTTCATGTACTAGCCAGACCTGAATCACGATCTCTGGGAATGGCCGATAATGGCTATCCAAATTTGAGTAAAAATGGTATCTGAACACCTTGAACATCAAAATTCGTAGCAGTAAACCCGAGGTCGACCATTATTTGCACTAGGTGGTTTTGGTTAGGTGACTCAATGACCAACTTCATGTACTAGCCAGACCTGAATCACGATCTCTGGGAATGGCCGATAATGGCCATCCAAACTTGAGTAAAAATGATATCTGACCACCTTGAACATCAAAATTCGTAGCAGTCAACCCGAGGTCGATCATTATTTGCACTAGGTGGTTTTGGTTAGATGACTCAATAACCAACTTCATGTACTAGTCAGACCTGAATCACAATCTCTGGGAATGGCCGATAATGGCCATCCAAATTTGAGTAAAAATGATATCTGAACACCTTTAACATCAAAATTCGTAGCAGTAAACTCGAGGTCGACCATTATTTGCACTAGGTGGTTTTGGCTAAGTGACTCAATGATCAACTTCATGTACTAGCCAGACCTGAATCACGATCTCTGGGAATGGCCGATAATGGCTATCCAAATTTGAGTAAAAATGATATCTGAACACCTTGAACATCAAAATTCGTAGCAGTAAACCCGAGGTCGACCATTATTTGTACTAGGTGGTTTTGATTAGGTGACTCAATGACCAACTTCATGTACTAGCCAGACCTGAATCACGATCTCTGGGAATGGCCGATAATGGCCATCCAAATTTGAGTAAAAATGATATCTTAACACCTTGAACATCAAAATTCGTAGCAGTAAACCCGAGGTCGACCATTATTTGTACTAGGTGGTTTTGATTAGGTGACTCAATGACCAACTTCATGTACTAGTCAGACCTGAATCACGATCTCTGGGAATGGCCGATAATGGCTATCCAAATTTGAGTAAAAATGATATCTGAACACCTTGAACATCAAAATTTGTAGCAGTAAACCCGAGGTCGACCATTATTTGCACTAGGTGGTTTTGATTAGGTGACTCAATGACCAACTTCATGTACTAGCCAGACCTGAATCACGATCTCTGGGAATGGCCGATAATGGCCATCCAAATTTGAGTAAAAATGGTATCTGAACACCTTGAACATCAAAATTCGTAGCAGTAAACCCGAGGTCGACCATTATTTGCACTAGGTGGTTTTGGTTAGGTGACTCAATGACCAACTTCATGTACTAGCCAGACCTGAATCACGATCTCTGGGAATGGCCGATAATGGCCATCCAAATTTGAGTAAAAATGATATCTGAACACCTTGAACATCAAAATTCGTAGCAGTAAACCCGAGGTCGACCATTATTTGTACTAGGTGGTTTTGATTAGGTGACTCAATGACCAACTTCATGTACTAGCCAGACCTGAATCACGATCTCTGGGAATGGCCGGCAATGGCCATCCAAACTTGAGTAAAAATGATATCTGACCACCTTGAACCTCAAAATTCGAAGCAGTCAACCCGAGGTCGATCATTATTTGCACTTGGTGGTTTTGGTTAGATGACTCAATGACCAACTTCATGTACTAGTCAGACCTGAATCACGATCTCTGGGAATGGCCGATAATGGCTATCCAAATTTGAGTAAAAATGGTATCTGAACACCTTGAACATCAAAATTCGTAGCAGTCAACCCGAGATCGACCATTATTTGCACTAGGTGGTTTTGGTTAGGTGACTCAATGACCAACTTCATGTACTAGCCAGACCTAAATCACGATCTCTGGGAATGGCCGATGATGGCCATCCAAATTTGAGTAAAAATGATATCTGAACACCTTGAACATCAAAATTCGTAGCAGTAAACCCGAGGTCGACCATTATTTGTACTAGGTGGTTTTGATTAGGTAACTCAATGACCAACTTCATGTACTAGCCAGACCTGAATCACGATCTCTGGGAATGGCCGGCAATGGCCATCCAAATTTGAGTAAAAATGATATCTGACCACCTTGAACATCAAAATTCGTAGCAGTCAACCCGAGGTCGATCATTATTTGCACTAGGTGGTTTTGGTTAGATGACTCAATGACCAACTTCATGTACTAGTCAGACCTGAATCACGATCTCTGGGAATGGCCGATAATGGCCATCCAAATTTGAGTAAAAATGATATCTGAACACCTTTAACATCAAAATTCGTAGCAGTAAACCCGAGGTCGACCATTATTTGCACTAGGTGGTTTTGGCTAGGTGACATAATGACCAACTTCATGTACTAGCCAGACCTGAATCACGATCTCTGGGAATGGCCGATAATGGCTATCCAAATTTGAGTAAAAATGATATCTGAACACCTTGAACATCAAAATTCGTAGCAGTAAACCCGAGGTCGACCATTATTTGTACTAGGTGGTTTTGATTAGGTGACTCAATGACCAACTTCATGTACTAGCCAGACCTGAATCACGATCTCTGGGAATGGCCGATAATGGCCATCCAAATTTGAGTAAAAATGATATCTGAACACCTTTAACATCAAAATTCGTAGCAGTAAACCCGAGGTCGACCATTATTTGCACTAGGTGGTTTTGGCTAAGTGACTCAATGATCAACTTCATGTACTAGCCAGACCTGAATCACGATCTCTGGGAATGGCCGATAATGGCTATCCAAATTTGAGTAAAAATGATATCTGAACACCTTGAACATCAAAATTTGTAGCAGTAAACCCGAGGTCGACCATTATTTGTAATAGGTGGTTTTGATTAGGTGACTCAATGACCAACTTCATGTACTAGCCAGACCTGAATCACGATCTCTGGGAATGGCCGATAATGGCTATCCAAATTTGAGTAAAAATGGTATCTGAACACCTTGAACATCAAAATTCGTAGCAGTAAACCCGAGGTCGACCATTATTTGCACTAGGTGGTTTTGGTTAGGTGACTCAATGACCAACTTCATGTACTAGCCAGACCTGAATCACGATCTCTGGGAATGGCCGATAATGGCCATCCAAACTTGAGTAAAAATGATATCTGACCACCTTGAACATCAAAATTCGTAGCAGTCAACCCGAGGTCGATCATTATTTGCACTAGGTGGTTTTGGTTAGATGACTCAATGACCAACTTCATGTACTAGTCAGACCTGAATCACAATCTCTGGGAATGGCCGATAATGGCCATCCAAATTTGAGTAAAAATGATATCTGAACACCTTTAACATCAAAATTCGTAGCAGTAAACTCGAGGTCGACCATTATTTGCACTAGGTGGTTTTGGCTAAGTGACTCAATGATCAACTTCATGTACTAGCCAGACCTGAATCACGATCTCTGGGAATGGCCGATAATGGCTATCCAAATTTGAGTAAAAATGATATCTGAACACCTTGAACATCAAAATTCGTAGCAGTAAACCCGAGGTCGACCATTATTTGTACTAGGTGGTTTTGATTAGGTGACTCAATGACCAACTTCATGTACTAGCCAGACCTGAATCACGATCTCTGGGAATGGCCGATAATGGCCATCCAAATTTGAGTAAAAATGATATCTGAACACCTTGAACATCAAAATTCGTAGCAGTAAACCCGAGGTCGATCATTATTTGCACTAGGTGGTTTTGGTTAGATGACTCAATGACCAACTTCATGTACTAGTCAGACCTGAATCACGATCTCTGGGAATGGCCGATAATGGCCATCCAAATTTGAGTAAAAATGTTATCTGAACACCTTGAACATCAAAATTTGTAGCAGTCAACCTGAGGTCGATCATTATTTGCACTAGGTGGTTTTAGCTAGGTGACTCAATGACCAACTTCATGTACTAGCCAGACCTGAATCACGATCTCTGGGAATGGCCGATAATGGCCATCCAAATTTGAGTAAAAAATGTTATCTGAACACCTTGAACATCAAAATTCGTAGCAGTAAACCCGAGGTCGATCATTATTTGCACTAGGTGGTTTTGGTTAGGTGACTCAATGACCAACTTCATGTACTAGCCAGACCTGAATCACGATCTCTGGGAATGGCCGATAATGGCCATCCAAATTTGAGTAAAAATGATATCTGAACACCTTGAACATCAAAATTCGTAGCAGTCAACCTGAGGTCGATCATTATTTGCACTAAGTAGTTTTGGTTAGGTGACTCAATGACCAACTTCATGTACTAGTCAGACCTGAATCACGATCTCTGGGAATGGTCGATAATGGCCATTCAAATTTGAGTTATATTGACATCAGTGTTATTCAAAACATCTAGAAGATCAAAAGTCGTAGCAAGAAAACTGAATTTGTCGTTTGATAAGAATACCTTATTAAGCTTAGTTTTTACCTGTGTTTACCTATGACAATGATAAAAATCTGGATATTTGGAAAAGGGGATAATCATTATTTAACTCTATAAAAATATTAACTACAAATAAAATATTTTTATAATTGTTCTTATTTGATTTAGAACTAATTAATCTATCACATACTCAAACCTTAATCGGCATTTTCAAGTTGAAGTACTTATAAATTAAATTCGTTTAAGGAGATGTATTTAAAATACAAATATAGGTAGATATAGTAGAACGATCTAATGTTACTGAAATACAAACATACATACGAGTAGTTATATATTTACGCCTCATAAAGCATTATAAAACTAAATTGATTATACGAGAAAAAGCCTCATGCCATTTTTCGCTTAACTGGCATCTGACGGAATATTTTTAGAACTAGAGCAGATTTTTAAAAAAAACTAGTTTTAATATAATATAAACGTCATACTTGACTGAAGTTCGACAGAATATTATAAAAAATGTTTAATTAGTTTACAATTCATGTAATAAAATAATGATGAAATAAAATAAAATAACATAAGGCTTTTTTTCATATAAACAAATCGCATAGAAAGTGGCGCTAACTAGGCGGCGTTTAAACGATTAATAATCATTTCATCATTGCCGCTATATATATGGCCACGATAAAATAAAAAAAAATATTGAATTTGTGTTAGTGTCAGACATACTCGCGACAGTGTCAGACATACTCGATTATACATTTCCATAGAAAAATATTCCTACTATACCAGATTTTTTGTTAGGCACGTTTAATTTAAACTATGTTTCCTAAAAAATATAGTATGTAATGGATTTCGGTTGATTGGAAGTACAACCAACAAAATTGTGTCAAAAATATAGTGTTTTTGAAAGGAATACACAAATGTATAAGTTGGTTAAAAACACATACAAAAATAAATTTTTGACATGGTACTTTGGCTGTACCCACAGAATTGTGTTACCGGGGAGCAAAATGGTTATATTATATTTAATTCAAATTTAATAACTTTGATTTTAAAATTTTATTTTTCTTTAAAACTGTACCCTATTTTCAGACAAAATTTATTACTGTTTTCTCTTGTTTCTGTTTTTTTGCTGCGTTTGGTTTGCGAAGTGGTAGTCGTGTGAACCAATTAGGTGTTTGTTTACGTTCTTTAGAAAAATGTTTATGTTAATGTTGAATATTTTGCTTGAGGTTCATTGTGAAAGCATATTTATTTGATTTTATGTAAATTGTAAATTTGTCGTTAAAAAAATTTAATCGAGTTGTAATATCCCTTTTTCAACCAAGAAAACAAAAAAATTGGCTCAGTTTTAGTCCAACCCACACAAATGTGTGAGTAAAAAACCATAGTATGTAATGGCGTTGTTGATAAAAAATTTCGCTTTATTTGAAGTAAAACCAACACAATTGTGTGTATAGATATAGTGTTTTTTTTCGGACGAAAATAAGTTAAAAAGGAATTCACAAATGTGTAAGTTGGTCCAAAAAACATACAAAACTAACTTTTTGACGTGGTACTTTTGCCCTACCCGCACAATTGTGATAGTAAATCACTAAAGGGATATTGGAATCCTTCCATAAAATAACCTGTTTCAATAAAATTTTATTAAAAAATTATTTTTACTAACAATTTTAGTTTAATTAATTAATGCCTTTTATAATAAAAGTTGTCTAACACAAAAATTTAATTAATGCAAGAATTTCATTTTACTAATTGAAGTTTTACTTTTTTTATATTAAAAATACGTGCGCTTCAAATTATAAACTCATGAAAAAAGATACAATTTTTTGAAGTAAAAAAAAAAAAATACCGACCAAATGGCACAGTGGTTACAGCTTTGGTGTTTGGATCGGGAGGTACCGGGTTCGAATCCCGATAGGTGTTGGATGCAAAAGGATATTTTCATCAACAGATTACGATCAAGGTGGTTAATTGGATCAATGGTGGTCAAGTCCTCAAAAACTAGATTTTATATCATAATAATAATCTTATCTAATCATAATCATAATCATAATAAACATCTTATCTCATCTAATGAAAGTAATGAAATAATGGAAAAATTATCCAAGGTTTTTTTTTTCTTATAATCCAACACCACCATTTGGTTGCATAGAAAGTAACACTAAGTAGGCGGCGATTAAAAGGCCAATAAGGGAAGTTCGTTATACTTACCACAGTAAAAATGTACAGAAGCATATCACAGTTGTTCTGAAGTTCTAAGTTCAACTCTTTTGCGGTTCGTTTATCCCGTTCTACCTTTTCGCCGTTTCAGCCAATCAGTGCCTTAATGCTTTAAACAGTAGGATAATTTGTAAACGTGTAAACTATAATTTATCTTGCCTTTTTACAATATTCGCATTCTCTAATTGCACTTCAGGATAAAATTTAAAACAGTTAAGATAAATAAATGTCAAAGCTTAACACATTTGTGATTTATGTAGATTCACATTTAGACTTTGAGGGCCCGTAACTACCGTTCCGATCTAAATTTCAACATTATTTTTATGGATACAAGTTGTTCTAAGCAGCATCTGTTTACAAACAATAGTTGAAGTTGTTATGGGTTGTGGTATAGCTAATTTTACAGGTTTACAATAAATCATCTTAGCATTTTTAAATCGTATTCTTTAAACATTTTTTTTCCCAAGATAAAACAACTCACGATAAGTGAACAAGATAACATTAAACGTTAAAACGAAATTTTAATTAATTTATATCCTTAATAACTCAAAAAATACAATCACTAGAAACGTAAATTCTTGCATATACATCAAAGCCACACATAGCTCCAAAAATCATATTGAAATATAGTCGGAGTCGGAAGTTATTCTAAATAAAAATTAAGATACGGTTAGATAAAGATATAAAACAAATCAAATATTTGAAAGAATATTACAACAGTCAAATAGGTAAAGAAATATTTCGTATGGTAAAAATGTGTACAATATAAATCTTAAATACAATTCATCCGTTCAATTTTGATTAACCTCAAAACCGCGTTTGGTGCATTCAGTGTCCCAATCGATTTTTGGATGAAAATAAATTGTTTTTTACAGTGGATTTGTATTGAAACAACATTAAGTCACACATCGTTACTTTAGCGTTTCGGAAATAATACATATTCTCTTGATTGCTGTAGTATTTCTTAAACACTTGTAAAGGAAATTTTTAGCATAACCGTGTTAAGGGGCATACAGCGCCCCTAATTGTTTCCCATATATGTTGCCCCCTAATTGTTTCCCATATATTTTGCACTATTTTCTCTGAAAACGATACTAAACCAAAAAATAAATTGTTTTTTTTATAAATAAATTGTTTTTTCCATCGTTCATAACCGAATTCGATATTCATATATAAATACTTGTACGTTATTCAGTATTTAGTTTTGTAGTTTGTTTTATACGTTAGTTTACATCGTTTATTTCGTAAGTAAATCATACGAGTAGTGCCGTAAAATGGAAAACCAAAACAGTGTCAATAAGATTATAAAATTATTAAACCTGCAAATGAGAAGAGAACTTTCAGCAGAGGAGGAAGAACAACTAACTAATTTATTGGTCGTTGATGAAAACGTTAATAACGGCCGAGAGAATATCGGCGACACTGCAGTAAGCGATAGTGATTCTGATAGTAACGATGAAGATTTTGGCCAAGCAAATGCTGACTCGGATATGGATGGTCCAGCAACGGTAGGACATACCCTTATAGACCCACGAATAATAATAGTTTGAGCGGATAATAATTTGACATCGGCTCACTTTGGACCAATAAAAAGGCATGTGGCACGAAACAAAAATAATCCTCATGTGTGGTGGGCATTACCGAGTGAATTTGAAGAGCAGCGTACTGCTGCAGCAGATCAGAAACGAAAGCAACACAGCCTGCCAATTGTAAAGCAAACGTTCGATTCAAAAGCTAATACATTTAAATGCTTACTAACACCAAATATTATTTCAGACGTGGTGTTTGAAATAAATCGCAAGGCATGGCGGTTCTACTAATCATGTACTACTCCGAACGCTAGAAAGTGACATGACACAAATGAGGATGAGGTATATGCTTACATTGCTGTTCTTTTTTATGCCGGTTCTGAAAAAGCATCGATGGTACCAGCAAAAGACTTATTTCATAAAACAAATATGCCATTTTATCGTGCTGTAATGTCGTTAGAACGATTTGAACAGCTGACTCGTTTCCTTAGATTTGATGACTCACGCACAAGACCCATGCGTCTGAAAGACGACAAATTAGCTGCATTCCGCTACGTATGGAAATTGTTCTTAGATAACTTCCAGGGATTGTATAAACCATCTCTAGAACTAACTATTGATGAACAACTATTGATGAACAACTAGTTGCTACTACATAGAAGCCGCTGCTCCTTTTGCCAATATATCCCGAGTAAACCAGGCAAATATGGATTAAAAATTTTTTGGCTGGTTGAACCAACTATCCATTAACTGGTGAAATTTATGTTGGAACGCAACCGACTCAGAACCGAACTAGACACGTAGCAACTGACCTGGTCTTATATTATATAACAATGGACAATTTTTACACCAGCATTCATCTAGCCGAGGAAAAAAATACTACTCTAGTGGGAACAGTCAGATCAAAGAAACCAGAACTGTCACATGATTTTGCAAACGCAGATGTACCAAAAAAGCGAGGCCTATTTAAATCAATATTTTGCTTTTCAGGTTCAACTTATCTTGTTAGCTACACAAGTAACACAAAAAAGAATGGATTACTGCTATCAACGGCGCATGTCTCACGAGTGATTGATGAAATCAAACGTAAACCTAAAATAATTCTAGAGAAAAATAAATTGCTGACCGATGGTATTGTTTTTTAACGTAAACGACACAGCACCTTTAGCAGCATATCATTTATTTAATTTGACAAATCTGTCGTGGTCTCAGGCTAGATCGAGTAGACGAAATATTTTCCTTAAGGCCTTGACGGTGGAATTTGCTGATTGCCATATCAAAAATCGTATTGAAGAAAGTAACCTAAAAGATTCTGCAATGGCAGCCATAAAATTGTGTGGTTATACTCTCTCTCTCTCTCTCTCTGGCCTTCACATCCCATGAAGGGATTTCGCCGCCTGCACTAAGGCCCTCCATCCATCTCGATCCACCGCTCTCGTCCTCCAGTTTCGACATCCTAATGTTCGTAGATCTTGTTTGATGTCGTCGCGCCAGCGTAGCCGGGGTCTTCCTCTACGACGTACTCCGGCTGGTTGTTGGTGGAACATTTTATTTATCATCCGTTGTTGGGGAGACCTTGTAATGTGGCCGAACCATCTCACTCGATTGGATTTGATGAATCCGATAATATCGCTGCCTCCGAGGAGTTGCTTTATTTCGTGATTCATACGAATCCGATATTCGTTGTTCGCAACTTTAATTGGACCAAAGAATGAACGAATGACCTTCCTTTCGAAAGTTGATAACAATCTACAATCGTTAGTGGTCATGGTCCAGCTCTCGCTTCCGAAAGCCAGCACAGGTCTTATAAGTGCTTTATAAAGTAGTTATACTGTCAGAACTATAAATATTTCTCCACTAATTCAAGAAAATAATTAAACAATAAAACGGTGTGAAGATTGTAAAGTAAATCGCAAAGGCACAAAGGGAGACACAAAAACTACTGCAGTGTGCGATGTTTGCATCAACCCGACGTGTTCAAAACATTATATTCGGGTTTTTTTAAAAATGCTTCCAGACAAATGCAGACGCAATAACCATCGACGAGGAAGTAGAAGAACTGTTCAGTGTGGTGCCATCAACGTCATCTGATTAACCTCCGACCAAACGCCAAATAACACATTCTCCAGTTTAATAATTTTTGTAACTTTTTAAATTAGATCGTAATTATTATAATTTTTTTAATTTTTATTTTAAATAATTTATTTTGTATTCTTTAAATAATATAATTAATTGACACAAACACGGTCATATGTTTTTTGTATGTGCACGGATCTAAGCTTAATATTGTATATTCTAAATCGTTTAAAGGTTTTTCTTTATTCTAAGTACAAAATCACATTATTATGTAATTATTTTTTACGATATGTTTTTGAAATCCAATCAAATCTGTGCTCAGCAGATCTCATTTCACTGTATTTCATTGCTGAAGACAAAATGGCCTATTTAACTTTTTCTGCTCGTGTGAGTTAACGATATCTAAGTATAATAGTTGGATCTTGGAATCTTGAATATTTTCTGTAATCCCGGGATTATCTTACAAGAATTTTTAGTAAATTATAAAAAACTATGCGTTTTAACAGTTTGAGTCCCAAGTAGCGCGATCGCGCTGTTGAGATTTTGTGTCGAGAAAAGCGAAAAACACTTACACTTAATAAACACATTTATTAAATACTTGTTTTTATTTCGTAAAAAAAAAAAAAAAAATTGTCCGAAAAAATTCAAAAATCACTCAGTCAATTTCGGCTTGTTAGACCATCATCAGCCAAAAACAGTAGATACTCCTGATGATGGCGTAACAAGCCGAAATCGGTCGAGTGATTTTTTAAAGATTTGGACAATTTTTTTAATTAAAATATTCAAAAATTAATTTTTTTTCTGCGAAATAAAAAACAGTTGTTTAATAAATGTGTTAATTAAGTAAAAAATGTTTAATTAAAAATCATCATCATCTATATTTATAAAGGGTGATTTTTTTGTGGTTAGGATTTTCATGCATTAGTATTTGACAGATCACGCGGGATTTCAGACAAGGTGTCAAAGAGAAAGATGCTCAGTATGCTTTGACATTTCATAATGAATAGACGAACGATCTGCCACAACGTCGAATTTTCAGTGAATGGGCCCTAGAAAAGTTGGCAGAAAATCCGCTTTTTTATCGACAAATTTTGTTCAGCGATGAGGCTCATTTCTGGTTGAATGGCTACGTAAATAAGCAAAATTGCCGCATTTGGAGTGAAGAGCAACCAGAAGCCGTTCAAGAACTGCCCATGCATCCCGAAAAATGCACTGTTTGGTGTGGTTTGTACGCTGGTGGAATCATTGGACCGTATTTTTTCAAAGATGCTGTTGGACGCAACGTTACGGTGAATGGCGATCGCTATCATTCGATGCTAACAAACTTTTTGTTGCCAAAAATGGAAGAACTGAACTTAGTTGACATGTGGTTTCAACAAGATGGCGCTACATGCCACACAGCTCGCGATTCTATGGCCATTTTGAGGGAAAACTTCGGAGAACAATTCATCTCAAGAAATGGCCCGGTAAGTTGGCCACCAAGATCATGCGATTTGACGCCTTTAGACTATTTTTTGTGGGGCTACGTCAAGTCTAAAGTCTACAGAAATAAGCCAGCAACTATTCCAGTTTTGGAAGACAACATTTCCGAAGAAATTCGGGCTATTCCGGCCGAAATGCTCGAAAAAGTTGCCCAAAATTGGACTTTCCGAATGGACCACCTAAGACGCAGCCGCGGTCAACATTTAAATGAAATTATCTTCAAAAAGTAAATGTCATGGACCAATCTAACGTTTCAAATAAAGAACCGATGAGATTTTGCAAATTTTATGCGTTTTTTTATAAAAAAAAGTTCTCAAGCTCTTAAAAAATCACTCGTTAGACCCCGATGGCATGAAGATTTACTTATGGGTTTCAAACACCACCAAAAAGAGCCTACTTCAATCATACCTCAATAACTTCTCCGCTTGGTGTGCAAAGATCAACCTTGAGTTGAACGTGGGCAAATGTCAAACAATCAAGTACTTTCTCAAACGTGCATATTTTATTTCAAGTGACTATTATATTAACAATGATGCCAATACCAGGGCCAGTTCTGTCCGTGATTTGGGTATTATTTGTGACAGCGAATTAAATTTCAGACGTCACATTGATCGTATTATCAATCAAATAAACTCTGCGCTCGGTTTCATCAAGCGTTGATCGAAAGAATATGACGATCCTTTTCTGTCGAAGGTTCTTTATTCAACATTCGTTCTTCTCCTGCTCGAGCATACTAGCTAGGTGTGGTCGCCTTATCATGAGGTTCATTTAAAGAGAGTTGAAACAGTTCAACGTAGAATTCCTACGTTGTTGAGTTGTTAACTGGTTTGATATTTTGGTTATATTTTATTTTGTTTTATTTAATTTAATTTTATTTAAATCTGTGTGTACTAAGCAGACTCAACTTCGTTGCTTAACTATCCACTTAGTTTGCCTTCTTATAATAAATTTGATGTTTATACTAATTATTTTGTTTACCGCTTTTTAACTTTTAAAATTTCTCGAATTTCACTGATTTAGCAGTTGGATATTATTGGTTACAATTCACTTGAATTGTACTTAAAAAAATAATAATAATACAGATAGTGACTGTCCGCGCGCGAATTCAGAGGGGTAAAAGTTTGTTCGGAATTATTGTACCATAAGTATTAATATGGCTGTTTCAGCACATTTTTTGTTATTGAAAAATCGTAAGAAAATCGTGAACATATAAAGAAACATAGTCAAAATTAAACGTGCCTAACAAAAAATCTGGTATAGTAGGAATATTTTTCTATGGAAATGTATAATCGAGTATGTCTGACACTAACACAAATTCAATATTTTTTTTTATTTTATCGTGGCCATATATATAGCGGCAATGATGAAATGATTATTAATCGTTTAAACGCCGCCTAGTTAGCGCCACTTTCTATGCGATTTGTTTATATGAAAAAAAGCCTTATGTTATTTTATTTTATTTCATCATTATTTTATTACATGAATTGTAAACTAATTAAACATTTTTTATAATATTCTGTCGAACTTCAGTCAAGTATGACGTTTATATTATATTAAAACTAGTTTTTTTTAAAAATCTGCTCTAGTTCTAAAAATATTCCGTCAGATGCCAGTTAAGCGAAAAATGGCATGAGGCTTTTTCTCGTATAATCAATTTAGTTTTATATTGCTTTATGAGGCGTAAATATATAACTACTCGTATGTATGTTTGTATTTCAGTAACATTAGATCGTTCTACTATATCTACCTATATTTGTATTTTAAATACATCTCCTTAAACGAATTTAATTTATAAGTACTTCAACTTGAAAATGCCGATTAAGGTTTGAGTATGTGATAGATTAATTAGTTCTAAATCAAATAAGAACAATTATAAAAATATTTTATTTGTAGTTAATATTTTTATAGAGTTAAATAATGATTATCCCCTTTTCCAAATATCCAGATTTTTATCATTGTCATAGGTAAACACAGGTAAAAACTAAGCTTAATAAGGTATTCTTATCAAACGACAAATTCAGTTTTCTTGCTACGACTTTTGATCTTCTAGATGTTTTGAATAACACTGATGTCAATATAACTCAAATTTGAATGGCCATTATCGACCATTCCCAGAGATCGTGATTCAGGTCTGACTAGTACATGAAGTTGGTCATTGAGTCACCTAACCAAAACTACTTAGTGCAAATAATGATCGACCTCAGGTTGACTGCTACGAATTTTGATGTTCAAGGTGTTCAGATATCATTTTTACTCAAATTTGGATGGCCATTATCGGCCATTCCCAGAGATCGTGATTCAGGTCTGGCTAGTACATGAAGTTGGTCATTGAGTCACCTAACCAAAACCACCTAGTGCAAATAATGATCGACCTCGGGTTTACTGCTACGAATTTTGATGTTCAAGGTGTTCAGATAACATTTTTTACTCAAATTTGGATGGCCATTATCGGCCATTCCCAGAGATCGTGATTCAGGTCTGGCTAGTACATGAAGTTGGTCATTGAGTCACCTAGCTAAAACCACCTAGTGCAAATAATGGTCGACCTCAGGTTGACTGCTACAAATTTTGATGTTCAAGGTGTTCAGATAACATTTTTACTCAAATTTGGATGGCCATTATCGGCCATTCCCAGAGATCGTGATTCAGGTCTGGCTAGTACATGAAGTTGGTCATTGAGTCACCTAACCAAAACCACCTAGTGCAAATAATGATCGACCTCGGGTTGACTGCTACGAATTTTGATGTTCAAGGTGTTCAGATATCATTTTTACTGAAATTTGGATGGTCATTATAGGCCATTCCCAGAGATCGTGGTTCAGGTCTGGCTAGTACATGAAGTTGGTCATTGAGTCACCTAACCAAAACCACCTAGTGCAAATAATGATCAACCTCGGGTTTACTGTTACGAATTTTGATGTTCAAGGTGTTCAGATATCATTTTTTACTCAAATTTGGATGGCCATTATCGGCCATTCCCAGAGATTGTGATTCAGGTCTGACTAGTACATGAAGTTGGTCATTGAGTCACCTAACTAAAACTACTTAGTGCAAATAATGATCGACCTCAGGTTGACTGCTACAAATTTTGATGTTCAAGGTGTTCAGATATCATTTTTACTCAAATTTGGATGGCCATTATCGACCATTCCCAGAGATCGTGATTCAGGTCTGGCTAGTACATAAAGTTGGCCATTGAGTCACCTAACCAAAACCACCTAGTGCTAATAATGCACGACCTCGGGTTTACTGCTACGAATTTTGATGTTCAAAGTGTTCCGATATCATTTTTACTTAAATTTGGATGTCCAATATTTGCCATTTATGATGTTTGTTATTCACGGCAGGGTTTCCTATCAGTAATCAGGAGATTTTTTTTGTGTTATTTTACTTAATTTGGATGGCCAATGACGACTCTATTTGGATATTGTGATTCAGTTCTCGCTATTTCGTGGAATAGTTGGTTAAGCACCTACCTTAATCCATCTTGTTTTAATAATGCACTGCTTCTGGTTGATTGGTACCAATTTTTTTTAAGTTTTACTGCTGTAAAAGAACATTCTTATTTGCTTAGAAAAGTGAACAATTCATAAGTTGATTCGGCATATTTTTTTAATCTCTGGAAAAATCTCTGGAATTTTCTTATTAGAAATCAATGAGAAATTCATAATTGGTTTGATTTCAGTATATTTGGTTTGCGTCTCGACTGTTTTAGTACACAATTTTGGTTAAACATTTATGGTTATGTAACAATAATATTTTTTTCTTCGTAATTTATCAATTAAAATTTTAATTTTTACTTTATTTTTAAGATACAATATTTTTCTGCTATTTTAATTAACGCAATTTGATATACTTCTTATAAATATACTGATAAAATTTGCTTAATTTCGTTGAACTTATCTTGATGTGCTTATTTTTTTAATATCGTCAATTCAATGAATATATATCTGTCTCTGGTTTCTATCTCACTTTTATTTTATTTCAATGAATTGAATTAAAATTATGTCCAAATTTTGTAATTTATTTAAAAATGTGTTCTATGCTTTCTAAACTAATTAAAACAATGTAAAATCAAACATAATATTTTACTTTTCATTGAGAATTTTCCAAATTAAAAATCATAACAGTGTACTCCACACAACTACATAGAAAGGCTTTAAAATTCCAATTGGAATTTGCCGAATTCTAATTAGATTTGTATACGTATACGATTTTAATCTATGGAAAAATCTATGGAATATTTCACGGGCCCGTATCATCGTCAAGTTCGCTAAATCCTTCATTGTACGCAAAAAATCTACAACTAATGAAGCTAGAAGAAAAAAACGCTGCATGAAAGAATATATCGATAAAAAATACGAAATTCGCCAAGAAATAGCATCTGCTAAAGGATCACAGTGTAGTGACTTTGCCAGTGTCAAATCCAATGTACGAACTACTAAGCAATTAGCAGTTGAACAATGGATAAAATTATCACATAACGATGAGAGTTCCAAACCAGATCACAAAAAAGACACGTTAGAAGCACAGACAAACAAAGAGGAAACTCATAATAACAATAGTTTACTATATAATACTAAAGAATCATCAATACAAGTACCCAGGCATTTAGCAGAACGATAAGTACTTCCTCGGGAGCTTCCCATATTTGCGGGCCCCAGCTGATTGGGCCCTGTTCTACAGTACTTTCACGATGTTAACAGAGCAGTGTATTTTTTTCAATGGCGAAAATATCATAAGACTGCAACGGTGCCTGAAAGGAAAAGCTTTAGAAGCCGTACGGCGCTTGCTATTAATGACGACAGAAATGGACAGCATAATAAAAACATTACAGATGCGATTTGGACGCCCCGAGTATATAATCTTAACATTGGCAAATAAAATAAGATCTGAGCCAATCCTCAAAGCAGACAATCTAAGCCAACTTATTAACTTTGCATTATCAGTGCAAAATTTGGTAGCCACAATACAGGCTTGTGGGCTCAGAGAGCATTTGAGTAATCGCACTCTTCTATATGAAATTGTGGAAAAGTTACCAACAGCAACTAAGCTCGAATAGGGCAAAAACAAGCTAAAAAATGGAACTCCGTCGTTAAACATGTTTAGTAGCTGGTTGTACAATTTAGCCGAGGCAGCCAGTGAAGTAGTCTCAATGAACGTTGGAAGATTTGAAGATAGACAAGTCCAAAGAGTTGAAAGGAAACAGAAACCTTATCCGCATAATAGTCATAATACCAATAACAGTGAGGCTGAAAAAAGTTACGCCAGTCAACACAATTCGGCTCATATAAATGTAAATGGCGAGATGAAACCAGCTCAACGGGAGGAAGTATCTAAAATGGAAAAACAGTGTCCAGTTTGCAATAGACTTGGCCACAAAGTTGATAAATGTACGAAGTTTCTCGATAGTAGTCGTCAACAACGATGGACAGCAGTAAAAGAGAAACGAACGTGTAAACTCTGTTTAACCGATTCACATGATTTTATATGGTGCCGAGCAAATGTAAAGTGCGGGGTTGACGGTTGCCAGCGTCGACATCATTATTTGCTGCATAATCCAAATGGAAATAATATAATTACCGCGAAATCGAATGTTTCGATAGTAAAAACAACAAATGCCGATGACAACGCAAACTTACTCTCGCATCGACAAACAAGACCAGAAGTATTGTTCCGAGTTGTAACATTGTCTAATAACATTATTGAAATAAACACGTATGCCTTTTTGGATGATGGATCATCTTCAACATTGTTAGATAACAGTATCGCTGATGCACTAAAGTTAAACGAAGAGCAGGAATCATTATGCTTGAAATGGACCGGTGATTCATCTCGGATAGAACAGAACTCACAGAAAGTTAATCTAGGAATTGCGGCTATATCAATAAGTATAATTTATTCAAAGTGCACACTGTGCAGAATTTGGGACTCCTAAAACAAAATTTGGACGTAGATAGCCTCATAAATATATCCTCATAAGTATATCCTCGTTTGAAAGGCCTTCCTCTAAAATCCCCTGACAAAGCCGAACCAAAGATCTTGATTGGCTTAGATAATTGGCACATGGCAGTGCCGCTAAAAGTACGAGAAGGCTCCTTTAACGAACCAATTGCCTGTAAAACACGACTGGGATGGGTCCTGGGAGGACCATCAGTAACGCGGGAACACATAAAAGGTAGTGTTCTCAATTATCATCATTGTGATTGTGAAAAAAGTAATGACGTTGAACTAACCCAAATGGTTAAGTCATTTTATGCAGTCGAGTCCTATGGTGTGGAGCAACCATTTGTACCTATTGCGTCAAAGGAAGATGAAAGAACACGAATGCTTCTTGCGAGTACCACTCAACGCAAAGGAAATTATTTCGAAGCGGAATTATTATGGCGATATGAAAATATTGCGTTTCCTGACTCATACACCATGGCGTTGAAGAGATCTAAATGTCTAGAAACGAAATTAAATAGAAATTCGATTCTCAAGGTAAAAGTGGAAGAACTAATGGAGGATTACGTTCAGAAGGGCTACGCACGTAAACTACCTGAAGGCGAAAAACAGAGAGGTCCAAGAACATGGTATCTTCCCATCTTTGTGGTACAGACATCAACAAACCAAATAAACTTCGTGTCGTGTAGGATGCAGCAGCCAAGGTAAATGGCATACCACTCAACAGTATGCTTTTGAAAGGTCCAGATCAGCTACCATCATTGCTTGGAATTTTATACCGAGCCAGAGAAAAGCCAATCGCAATAAGAGGAGACGTTCGCGAAATGTTTCACAAAGTTCATATTACAAGTCAAGATCAGGATTCGCAACGTTTCCTCTGGAGAGACACGGATAATGCAGATGATCCAGAAACCTACGTAACGCAAGTGATGACGTTTGGATCATGTTGTTCACCATCATCCGCACAATATGTAAAAAATGTAAACGATTTCGAGTATGGGCAGCAACACTGGAGGCAATAACGAAGAATCACTATATAGACGATTGGTTTCAGTTCTTCGATTCAGAAGAAGACGTGATCAGAGTGGCGAACGAAGTTAAATATGATACACTCAATGGCGGGGTTCGAAATCAGAAATTGGATCTCAAACTCAACCACAGTTTTGACCGCACTAAAAGAGCCAAATAATGCTAAATGGAAGGATATCCCTTTTTCAACCAAGAAAACAAAAAAATTGACTCAGTTTTAGTCCAACCCACACAAATGTGTGAGTAAAAAACCAAAGTATGTAATGGCGTTGTTGATAAAAAATTTCACTTTATTTGTAGTAAAACCAACACAATTGTGAGTAACGATATAGTGTTTTTTCGGACGAAAATAAGTTAAAAAGGAATTCACAAATGTGTAAGTTGGTTCAAAAAACATACAAAACTAAATTTTTTACATGGTACTCTTGCCTACCCGCACAATTGTGTTAGTAAATCACTAAAGGGATATTGCAAATGTACTCGACTCGGAAAAAGTATTAGGCATGTGGTGGGATACAACTGAGGATTATTTTCGTTTTTCGATAAATCACCATCGAATTAGTGGCGAAAAACTATCAGGTAGGAGACCTACCAAACGCTTAGTATTACGCATTATTATGTGTATGCCCATATTCGATCCCATGGGTCTGATTGCAAATGTTTTATCGTACGTTAAGATTTTAATGCAACGAATTTGGCGGTCAAAAATAAATTGGGATGAACAAATTCTTGACAACAAATATGAAAAATGGGTAACATGGATACACTTGTTGCGGAAGATTGAGAAAATCAGAACTCCGCGGTGTTATTCTGGTATTCTATCACCACCACAAATACAATCAACCCAATTACACATATTCACTGATGCGAGGGAAAATGGCTTTCCAGCAGTGGCCTATCTTCGTATGGAAACAGCAATTTATAAAAAGACAATTTATAAAATTCGATTTCTTTAATCATTAATTAACAAAATTGTATCAACATTCAAAGTATTTTTAAAACAAAAATTTGTGTTGACAAGAAATAATTGGATGACGCTTTTCATTGTTTTATACCATTAGAAAGACCTTACTTATTGCAAACGGTCTTTACGAGCTAAATTTTAAATTTCCATTCCAAAACTCTCAAAACTAGTATTTTCACTTTCGATTGTAAATTTTTTTGTTGATATTTTTTGATATGTTATTAAATTTTCCGGCTGGCCAGAGTTTGTCCTTGTCATTGGCTATTCAATTCAGTGATAAAGAGCGTTGCTACCCTACCAATAAAGTACATAAATAGATTTGACTGGAGATCTGGACTGGATTCACCAACAAGAGGTAGAGTCCTACACGCAGAAGTTGGCAGAACCGAAAACTAAGCGACATTGTAGCTCAAAAGCATTAAAAATCACTTGACGGGGATTGCATTTACAGTTAATCTCCTGGTGAATCAATTTTTTATGTATGACTTCATTTTAAAAACATCTCGACAAATTTTTAAACAAGCAAAATAAAAACTTCATAAACACGGAGTGATTACCCCAACCTACACGCACAAATTTATAAGTTTGGCACGTCTTCAGATAATTGAAATACCGCCAATTTAAATGTCTCCAACTCTTTGTTGCGCATCCATATTCACACAATCCACGCAATAAATATTCAAATTGGAATAGACGTCGGCAACATTTTTATTTGTTCCACTAATACCCCATCGCATATTCAAATTGGGTTTTTGATGATTGGAAATTATTTTGTGGTACACATCTGTTAAATGTATTTGGAAAATTATATTGTTATTATTTTCAATTTCGTTTTTCATTTTCGTTTGTCTCATTTTATATGAAGCTTAAAAATGGGGGATGATATTTTTAGACAGCACGTTTCATAACATCGTTTACAAACAACTTCCGTCTTACTAATTACAAAACTAAAAATTTGTAAACGGCCATAAAGTAGTTTTTTTTCTCTGTTCGTTCGGATATGCAAACTATATAGTAGTAGTTTGACGGTATATAAACGGGATGGAAATGGTGCGAACAAATTTAAAAACGATAATTACAAGCGGATAAATGGTAGACTTACTGGGAAGCAAAAACAAAAGCACACATAATTATGATTTTTTGTTGTTGCCCGGAAGACCATAAACTAACTACACAATATTTCCAAAGTCGGAAAAAAAAGATTTTTTAATTTTTAAATAAAAATTAATTAATTTGCATGTATGCTGTTCATACGGTAACTACGGAAACTTGTGTCCGATAACTAAAAAAATTAAAAATATCAAAGTTTTGTCTATTCATTAACCAAGTTTCATATGTTGATGGTTTGCTTGTGCTTTCATGTTGTTTATGTTCATTATATGCATATAGAGTTGGTTATTTACGGTGGTAACACTAAGTGGTTTAGACATTTTATTTTAGTTTTTCGGGCTGAAAATTTGTTCAAGCCGAAGACTTTATATTATAAAAAGTACTTTAACTTTATTTGTTGAGGTTGATTTCAGATGTATGCGTCTGTAATGACTACACTGTACCAATTTAGATGCACAGTCATAATATTAAATCAATGTGCTAAAAAATAGTGTGTCTCAGTAAGTTTTGCTTCTACGATTCTTGAAAGCTCTCACTTCAAAATATTTTAAAGTAAGGAAGCAAAATTATTCTACCAGAAGCGTTTGTTTATATTGCGAATGGGACTTTATAATATTTGAAAACCTGGTAGTCTAACCGCTGGTAGTACCGTCCACAAAGAGAGAGTTTTCCCAGATATTATAAAAGAGACGCCACAAAATTGCCAGTTAAAGTATCTTTCCAACCGATAAGGAAATGCACACAAATCCGTTCAATTCAAGAATAGCGATAGACAAGTACAAAAGTACTGTTTCATATCTACCTAGCACATATCCTCTTGATTTTCAACACGAATAATCAAAATGTGCCCCTGAATAGGTTACACGTAGATGTAGGCAATGGTGTAATTACACTGAAAACCACTGAGTAGTAAAGTTCACATGACCGAATACAATCAAGTGGATGCGTTATGAATCCAATGTAAAATAATGTGCGGTTTAATGAGTAAAATGGTCATTCGTATTTAAAAATTTACATTAATGAAGCTTTTGTTACGTTCAATTTCTTTTTTGCCATGACACTGGTATGGTAAAGTGGTAAAATAAAAGTACCAAGTGGATCAATAGAGGGAAGCAGGTACACATCCTAATAGTGACTCAAAAGTGCAATTGCCCATCCAATAACAATGAAAAAATTGAAGAAAACTATAAAAGGGGGAACGATTGTCGGAAAAAGGGAGTGATGATACCGATACGATACTGATCGGAGCATGAAGTAAACCAAATAAAATTGTAAACAGATGATTTGGTGTAAAAAATTATAAATGTTACCAAAATCAGCCAAAAGTAATATATTTTTATTGGAAAATGGTGTTGAAAATAAAGTTTCAGATTTAATCTTTGCAATCTCCCCTGTGGCCGTAGTACTCCCAACTCTATTGCGGTTCACTTTTTACGTCTTACCTTACACAATTGCCTGCTAAACCAAGGACGTAAGGATTAAGGTCCCATTTACGTAGCTGCGTAGCTTTGGTCAATAAAGGATGATAAAGGAAACTAAAATAACAGAAACTGAGAAGATCTATGGTTCGAAACACGGCTAAGGCATTTTTTTTTTGTTAGGTGCAGACAAATGTGTTGTAAAGAGAAAGAAACCCTACATGAACTGAAACAGTAAATAAGCCAGCGCGAAGCGCACATGGTGCGAAAGATCTATCAAATGAAACGCGCATTCACATTTTTTGTTTTATTTAGTGTTTGTGTGAAGATGAGACTGTGGTTGGACAACAAATGTATATCCAAGTGATAAAGTGTGTCACTCACTATACACTTTATAGTTCGATGCCGGAAAGTGCCAGTGACAAACTATTATTTTGGTTTGTTAATGTGAACTCGGTGGTGGTTGAGTGTCTAGTGGGAGCATAAAAAAGGAGAAAAAGAGTAAACGCTCAAATCAGTATACAAGTGAAAACGAGAACGACGATAAAAACAATATCCCACCAAACTGAAGGTGCTGAATGCTGAATAGAGCCGTGACGTCACGAATTCCCCTCTCTTGACATTAGATTGTAGGACCACGCCGCATGTGATCAAAGTCACTTATTTTTTGGTTGTGACCTACAAAACTTGATTTCTTTCGTTACCTTTGCACATAACATGATCTTAGTAAAATTGTACCTTTATTGTGGTGTGTTCAATTCGCCCTGTGTCATTCTGCTGAAGCGAGCTTAGCCGGAGCAAAGACGTGCAGGTAGACTGGCGCCCATGAATTTAAAACGATAACGGAATTAGAGTCTGTGTCGACGGAAGCGGTTCCTTGCATTTCCGTCGACACAGAAAACTACACGTTACGCAACGTTAGACAAAAAATTGGAAGTCTGTGTGGATGAGGTTTATTGTAATTTATAAGTTCGTACAATAAGAGTTGATCGGCAGTGTTTTTAATTATTAATACACTCCGCCATGCGCATCATATCTGAAAAATGAGGCTCCATTCGTTTCTAGAAGAACTTAAAATAAGAAATAAAAAATAAATGCGCGGTCACGAAAACATTATTTTCAGTCTTTGTTCAGTCCAGTGTACGTATATGAACTAAATCAAATACTATAATAAACAAATGAAGGGGGAAATATATTTTGGCCAATACCCGACTTTCTTTTACCACGAATGTATACATAGATCACGAAAACATCACACTCGATTTCTACAGTAAAATATTAAAATTACCGGACTTTTGATATAACCCTGGTGTGTCTTTCAATAGGAACGATCGAAATTTGATAGGTTATAGCAGCCAGCCATGTTGTTACAGCAGAATCTGCCAAAACACCGAATAGCGTTTCATAACGTATGAAAATCATCAAATACATATATTCTAAAAAATCAGTGTTCTTTGTCGGATTTGGGACGATACAAAAACCACACGAATTACACCAGTACCAAATGCATCCCGACAAAGTCACTGTTTGGTGTGGATTTAGATCTGGCGGAATCATCGTGGGGGGCAAAGTCCTAGATTCATACCTCCTCGCCGGTGCTCCCTGGGTAACGCTAAATGAATCAGGCGGTGTAGTGGAGACGAGCAGACTAAATCCTGTTTATAGTCATGGACACTACATGTCAAGGCGGGTTATTGGCGCCTCATAACCAATACCAAACCAGCGTCTGTTCTCCAGGTTAGGAGCGGCTGAAGCGGGCGTCTGTCTTGTATCAAGCGGCTCGCTATATAAATGTGTTTCAAGGTAGGACTGGATGCCTTAAGATTCTCACCAGTACGTGACCCACACACGTAATATGCGGGTTGAGCGGCAGGCCAACAACCTTCCCTCATAAAAACATTTAAGTAATGAACCCTAAACAAAGGCCTCGGATTACCATATCGGATTCATCACAAACTCGACCTCGGAAATTGTACACGGACAACGCTTTAAAAATGGGAACATGGAACGTGCTTAGCCTCTTAAGACCTGGAGATCTCCGGAACCTTTCGAACCAAGCAAAGAGTTACACATTAGACGTACTTGCATTACAAGAGCTTAGATGGTCTGGGAGTGGGATCCATGACACCACCAATGGTTACACTCTTCACTACAGCGGCCATTAGAACGGAGGAGAATTTGGAGTTGGCTTCCTCATCCATCGGCGCGTGAAGCACCATATCATCGATTTCCGCCCTATCAACATGCGGATATGCACGGTCAGACTTCGCACTAAGAAATTTAACATCACGATCGTTAATGTGCATGCACCCACCGAAGATAAATCAGATGACATCAAAGATCTCTTCTTTGTCGAGCTCGAGGAAGTCATCAACAACATACCGCACCACGACATTAAAATCATCGTGGGCGACTTTAATGCAAAAATCGGTAGGAGTGCAGAAAATATATCGCACATCGGTCCCAACAGCCTGCATCTAACTAGTAACAACAACGGCCAACGCGTCACCGACCTGGCAATAACGTACAACTTAGTTGTATCAAGTACGTTTTTCCCACATAAGAGAATCCACAAAGTAACGTGGAGATCGAATGATGGAAGAACTGAAAACCAAATCGATCACGTCATGGTGTCCAAGAGACACTCCACCAGCATATCTGCCGTTAGATCCTACAGAGGTGCAGACATGGACAGCGATCACATGCTTGTCATATTTAAGTATAAGTGCAAACTGTCATCTACGTTTAACAGACAAGCACAAAAGACCGTTCGATGGAATATCGATGCTCTAAAAGACCAAGCGTCACTGCAGAGTTACCAATCAGCTGTCACTAATTATTTAGACCGGCCCCATAACAATGAAGAAGCTCCTCCTAACATCCAGGAGCAGTGGCACGCTATACAGTCAGCCATAACAAACGCGGCGCAAAATACCATCGGAAGAAGACGTCCGAGGCCCCGCAATGATTGGTCCGATGATCAATGCCGAACGGTCGTCGAAAATAAACGAACGCTTCGTGATAAATGGTTGGCTCGCAATACCAGAAGTACTCTAGCAGAATATCTCCGCGCTAGGAAAGCCACGACTAAATTCCTTCGACAAAAGAAGCGCGAACATATGAGATTATGCATCGAAAACATCAGCTTCCAAGCGGAAGTAGGAAACTCAAGGGACTGTTTTGCTAACGCCAGGAATCACACTAAAGATTTCCACCCAAGAAGTACAGCCATCAAAGACGGGAATGGAGAGCTGAGAACAAACGTGGCTGATGTTCTCTCAGTATGGCAAACCTACTTTCAAAATCTGCTAAATCGGAATGACGAAGTTACCCCCATTAGAGCAATAGCTCCGCCAGGTGAAGAGTTCTTTGTCGAATATCCCACAGTGGAGGAAGTAGACGCAGCTATTAGTCGATTGAAAAACGGCAAGGCACCCGGTCTCGATGGAATCCCCGCAGAACTAATTAAATTCGGAGGCGCTACTCTTGCAACAAGTTTATACGATCTCGTCGTTTGTATTTGGGACCAAGAAGAGTTGCCGGAGAATTGGAAGACCGCACTCATATGTCCGTTGCATAAAAAAGGCGACCGTCTTAAATGTGAAAACTTTCGTGGCATAGCTCTATTGAACACTGCTTACAAAGGGTTGGCTAATGTTGTATTTGCCAGACTCATCCCTTTCGCCAAAAACATCATTGGCGACTATCAGTGTGGTTTTCGTCCCAACCGATCGACCACTGACCAGTGTTTCACCATGAGGATGATCTTGGAAAAATGTTGGGAGTATAACATAACCATTCATCAACTATATATAGACTTCAGACAGGCGTATGACAGTATAAACCGCGACAACCTATGGGCCGCGCTCATATGCCTGGGAATCCCAGAGAAACTCGTTTCTCTGTGTAAATTAACAACATCCGGGTCTGTATGTAGAATCGTAATTGAAGGATCTGTGTCAGACCCCTTTGAAATAACATCTGGTGTTCGCCAGGGTGATGCACTCGCGCCTTTGCTGTTCAATCTGGCGCTTGAGTACGTAGTGAGGAAAAGCAACATCGAAACCTCGCGCTGTATGTTTAATAAGTCAGGCCAAATTCTTGGATATGCAGATGATATCGTGCTTCTTGGCCGAAGACCTAGCGATATCAAAGACAGTTTCATACCGCTCGATCGCTGCGCAAGAAGACTTGGTTTGGAGGTGAACAGCAGTAAAACCAAATATTTAGTAACACCTAGGAACATCTCTACGGCAAATCTCGGAATTGGCGACCACAACTTTGATAGCGTCGAAAACTTTAAATACCTCGGGTCAGTTATAACATCGTCGAATGATATGCAGGCAGAAATAAAAGCCCGAATCGCTGCCGGACAACGAGTTGTCTACGCCAAATCAAAATTATTGCGATCAAAACATCTATCGCAGTCGTGCAAGCTCGCACTTTATAAGGCACTTATAAGACCTGTGCTGGCTTTCGGAAGCGAGAGCTGGACCATGACCACTAACGATTGTAGATTGTTATAAACTTTCGAAAGGAAGGTTGCCCGTTCAATATTTGGTCCAATTAAAGTTGCGAACAACGAATATCGGATTCGTATGAATCATGAAATAAAGCAACTCCTCGGAGGCAGCGATATTATCGGATTCATCAAATCCAATCGAGTGAGATGGCTCGGCCACGTTACAAGGTCTCCCCAACAACGGATGATAAATAAAGTGTTCCACCAACAACCAGCCGGAGTACGTCGTAGAGGAAGACCCCGACTACGCTGGCGCGACGACATCGAACAAGATCTACGAACATTAGGATGTCGAAACTGGAGGACGAGAGCGGTGGATCGAGATGGATGGAGGGCCTTAGTGCAGGCGGCGAAATCCCTTCATGGGATATGAAGGCCAGAGAGAGAGAGGAATCATCGTACTCTACGGCATGGTTATCTCGCTCTACACGGTAATCAAAAATTCACTAGATGTGAGCAAACTAGATGATCTAGTTTAATCAAATAAAATGTATGTTACTAGATTTCTGGTAGTTCATAATTCAAGTAAATTTTAGTAGTATAATAATGTAGTACAACCGGAATTCTAGTATAATATTTTGTTGCATTTCTCAACCGGAATTCTTGTATAATTATGAATAGCCTGTTTTTCTAGTAAAATCACTAGATTTTCAGTTATTTTTTTAACTGAAATTTAAGTAATATTACTGTACACACTAAAAAATTTTAGTTGAATTTTACTTCAATAATTGAGTGTAACTGATTACACTCAATTATTGTAGTAATTTTAAACGCGTTAAAAATATTCAACTTCCTGTTTAAACATCAACTTTTCAAGGAGAGAATTTAAACAAAAAAGTTATTAATAATATTTTGAATATTGTTGAATTATTAACAAAACGTGTTTACCTTTAAACAATATAAAATTTTAAACACTTTTAAACATATTTATGATTAAATTGAAACAAATTAGATGTAATTTTCAACAACAGTTGATGAAATTGTCATGTAAAATTGCTGAACTTTTAGAAGATATATCCTAAATTTTTCATATAATTTGTTTAATTTCAATAACTCGTTGTTCGAATTTAAACTAAAAATTGTTGATATTTTAGAAGTCAAAATTTACTTTTATTTTTATATTTATTATATTTAAATTTTATTAAATTATATTACAACTAAATACTTAAGATACATTTTCAAATTGTATTTATAAAATGGCTTAACATAAAATTTCGAAATTTTTTATTCAATATAGTAGTATAGTAAGCACAGTACAATAGTACTCGTATAGGCACACGTACAGGTCTACCTGGCATCCAGTTTCCGAACCAAATCACTAATTTTGGACCACTGATGGACGTTTTAGGTCCACGAGGTTTGGACCTGATAACGTCTTCCATGTGTGTACCCTCCTATAAATGATAAAACAAAATAATGTATATTTATTATACATTACATATAATGTTACACACATAAACGGTATTCACGATTTTTTTCAAATTTTTATTAAAATCACAATAGTTTTAAAACACTTTTTACTGTAACTTTAGAGACCCGTGTTTTATGCAAACTATTCGAAACGAATGATCTGACATGGCAGTATTAAACACGGCTTTGTTTAATTATTCATACTAAATTTTTACTAAGGATTATCAAATATTTTAATAACATTTTAGCTCGTACCTACACTCTAAAAATTATTTGTTGAAATTAACTACAATTATTGTAGGTAATTAGTTTCCTTTATTTATTGTAGTTAATATTCATGGTTGCGTGATTTAGAAAAAATACACCAAAAATGTGAGAATTAATTGTGAAGATATACTCTTGAAAGACTGAAAATCACACATTAAAAGTGTGAAATGTTTACCTTTAATGTTAGAAAATACTTTGTTTAGAAGTGAATTATTTGTCAAATGAATGTAAAATACGATTAACTAAGTGTAAGTTACAACAAAATTAGTTTGAATTAAAATTAAATAACTATAAATCACAGCTATTTTAACTTTTTTAAAAAATCTTTTTGGACGTATTAAAATCTAGTCTAGAATGAATACCAATATTAAAAGCGCGGATTTCGAATGTATTTGTGGTAAAATTTTCTAAAAAAATACACTTTTCGGAGTAAAATACAGCTAATAATGTTGAAATTTACACTTAATGATCAATGAGGCTATAATATTAAACACATATTATATTTATTTAAGTATAGTACATTTTATTTGAAAATAAAAAAGTTTACAAAATTTCATTATTTCATCGATATAAAAAATAAACATGTCAAGAACAATTATTTGATTAATGTAAAAACTAACTTTATGAAAGATTTAATTTATTAATTAAAGTATTTATTTTATTTAAATTATTAATGGTTTTTTTAGCTCCTCTTACCGATTCCGGATAATGTTTAAGCAGAAATCGGACTAAAAATTCCATTACCTGAGAAATTTGTTTAGGATACATAATATTCAATATGTAAAATAAGTATATTATATTTTCCAGCAACTCGATTATATCACTAGGCTGGCTAATCACCTGCCTCTTTTCTAATATAAAATATAATATCTAAATATATAAACCAGCATCTCAGGGTTGGCTGGATCCAAGCTCTCTGTAATTTCAATTAAACATAATTTTTTATAGAATTTTAAATAGAAGCATATATTTGTTATGAATAGTCAATATACCTAATCAGTTAAGCGCTATTCGATAATTAAATTAAATATGTATGTACGAGAAAATAATATGTAAACATGCAACATCAGATTCGTTTAGAAACTAATCATTTAATACTCATTCATTAAGCTAGGTCCTATTTTAACATTTAACAACCGAATTGATATGCAATGAAAATGTCTATCGAACTTATGATACAAATGTTACAATTTATAAGCGTATTATACAAAACCTGAATAGAAACAGTGAAATATCTGTACTAGTTCAAAGCTTATGGACCAAGTAATTTTCTATTTTCTGCAACAAAAGGAAATCGTTAATATCTAATTGACTACGAATGCGCAATGTTGCATAAAAAGGATAGGTAACATTAGCCGAAAGTTTCCTCAGGATTCGATAAAAAAGATGCCATTTATTTTTAAATTTTAAAGTAAGAATATTTATCATAATCATAATTGATTTAAATTGAAGTAGGTACATGCTTTAAGGACGAATTGGGAAAAAGAAAGTGCAATCATTAAAATTTACGTATTGCTAAAAAAAACTATAACGAGATGAGCTAATTAAATTGTCGGCGTAAAAGTATGGGGCGAAAAAAATAAAATCAAAATTCATTTAAGCGTTTTTATCATCTGACATTACCCTGAAAAGGGTTTAATAGGTGCATCTCGTTTTAGTTTTCTACTCTGCGAAATATCGTTGAAGTACAGCACGCATAAACCAAATTACGATAGCTTTAGAAAAATTTGAATAAACAAGAATAGTGATTATGAGAATTCTTACTTATAACAGCCGCCCATGGCGTATTGGTTGGTATTTCCCGTTGCACTTCTTCTAATGTTGTTCCAAACTGTAAGTAAAAGTACACAATGTTGTTAAACTTTATAATAAAAGTACTCTTAGATAAGTTTAACTCACATCAAATTCTTTGAAAATGTAGTTCACATCTTCTTTGAAATATTTGCATAACAACTGCAATATATGTAATTTTGTGAAATCGTTAATTTCAATGGTTTGGTGATAGAAGTCAATCAGAAATTTAATAATTTTGTTTCGCGTTGCGTTAAAATTGGATTTGAAAACATCGATGTCTATTTCTAAAAGTTTTTTAAAATGGTGTTTCAAGACTACAATATCAAACATATAAGGCCACTCGTTCATAATATCAGCAATCCCAGGCACGTCTTTTGTATTATTTAAAAAAATTCGAATGGAGTTGAAGCATTGATCCATGTAATTTTCAACAGTATTCCGTTCACTTGTCGTCAAAACTTTTCCTTTTTTGTGCAAATCTTTTAAGAAGGCTTTTTATATTCAATTACGGAATCAGAATTGACAGTTTGACCACTTGGTTGCCAATTGTTACATGTAGATTTCAAAATATTCGTTTGTTTTCTGTGTTTTATATCAATATGTAAATCTACACTTCGTTTTGGCTCTCTATTCAACGTGTTATTTCGGTTCTGCATTTTGGTTATTAGTGCCAATGGTTCCACTGTTAAAAATTTGCCGTCATTATCTTTTTCTATAATGGAATCGGGATAGAGTTCGGCGGCTTTTTGTGCTACCGCTCGAAATATGTTCATGGGTTTGTAGAACGAAAACTTTCGAAGTTCATCCACTATAGTGTTTGCTACCACATTAAGTCGTTTTCCCAACTTAGATTTGTTTTTAAGCATCTCAAATATATCATAGGGCATTTTATTCCACGGTATTTCAAAATCGGAAAATAGCTTTCGACATGATGAATTTGTACTAGAAGATGTTGACATTGCAGAGCTACTCATCGATAGAGTATCGTCTGTAAAATTTGTGTCAACCTCTTCTTCAGTATTACTGAATATGTCCGATTCATTGATAGCCTCATCCACGATATTAAATATAATAGGCTTCGATATCTGCAAATAAAATTTTCGTCTAAATGTTTAGGTCTAGAAATAGTATAATTGTATTTTACATTTTAAAGTATCGAAACCTTCAATACGTAAATTGTTAAATAAATATTTTAATAATAATGAATTTTTTTTAAAGACAATCGCGACGGTTACAGAACTCCCGGGAGTGAGTCGAGTGCGGATTGGAAACTGCATGCAAAAAAATAGAAAGCAATTAGTTGGACGTTTAATCGTCATAATTTTCTTGCGGTTCCTAAACAATACTTTTCTTTCTTTATTGTACGAAAAACAGAATTTTCCATGATACTATGATTTAGAATATTTGTTTTCTATTTTTTTCTATGCAGTTTTCGGTCCGAGTTCGGTTCGCTCCAACGAGTTTTATAATCGGCTTGAGTAAATGCCTTAGGTAATAAGAACTCACATTTTCATTTTCTGGAGATAAGTTTATGTCTCCTGTAGAAATCCACTGTTCTGTTCTTTTGATGGTGTATTGCAAAACATCATCTTCGCATATGTCGGATCCATTATCTTCCACGACCAATTTTGTACCATAGATACCATAAATTGCAGCTTAATATGTACGAGTAGAAACAAAAATAAATAATTATTTATGAAATCGAAATTATCATGTAGTATTCAGTTATGTATACACTTTATTTACCTTTTTCAATAACTTCTTTAATTATTGGGAAACTCATAAATAGTTTTAGAATTTTTTTATCGCTACTCCAAACATTGAACAAATATTTGTCCATCTTTTATTTGCTTATTAATATTTTTTGAACTGTTATTAAACACGTATTATTGTAAAATTTAATGTTTCTGGCGTAATTCATTGGTATCGTGATCGAATCTATTGTAAAACATACGTACAATTTGGCGAGTGAAAAAAGATATTGTTAAATTTGAATATGTTAATTGGTTTTTTATGTAAAATATTTTCCAAGTTAACTAAATGATAAGAATGGTCCACGTTATAACTTTTATACAAAATCAAAATTTCGCAGTACCACATTTTCATCAATTCTCCATAAAATAGTGCTTTATCATACGAATGATTTAAAAAAATTGATTTTATTATTAATATTTGTGCATCATCATTTTCATCAAAATTAAATAGTATAGCGTCATTTTCTTTATAAATAGTGTTTAAATAAGTAATCTTTTTAGTTACAAATGTATATTCGCTGGAAACATCAACATTGATTATTTTATTTGTATAATAATCTGCTTTGTCACAAACGATAGAAGACTTAAAACGATCTTTATGGAGCTGTGCTTGTAATTCTTGTGAGGCTTTTGCAAGGGTAAAAGTTATATTTTTGAAGTTTCTGCAAATTTTAGCTTTATTTTTAAAAAATTGATGTTTTTGTTCAAATGGTAATGTCCATAAATTGTTTAGTGGACCGAATTTTCGAATAAGCTCGGGATAATGATAAATATAGTGATGTTTTGGCCTTAGTTTTTCATTCGGAAAACAATCTTTTCTTAACTCGAAATACAAGTTTATGTAATAGGTTAACAAACATACACCACTTTCAGATATGGTGGGAGAATAAATTAGACGAACCATTTCTATCATGGTACTTAGAAATTTCCATTCGCTGCACTCAGGATCTGGATTTTTGTCCAACATAACAAGCGGCATCAGAATTAAAATATGCATTACTTCATTACATTTTCCAGGAACTTTTTTGGTATTTTTATCAAATTTTGGAAAATTTAAACGTAATTTAATTTTTTTTTGCAAATATTCCAAGGTCATATTTAAATAATCGACAGAAACATATACATTTGAAATAAAATATTTTATAATTAGCATTAAGTCATGTAGAATTATGCCCTCGAACAAATCATGGCCAAAACAAGGAGGAAGTCCAGGGTTACAAACATGGAAATAGTTTAGTTTGTTAAGGCACGAATCAAATTTTACACCTTTCACGATATTTTTCCCACTATCAGACAAGTCTGCAAGATTTAAGTTATAGTTAGCAATATTTCTTGTTTCACAATGCATCAGGTTCCCGCATGTGAGCATTTGACGAGTGTAAAAACAATATCTACAGAAAAATTCAGATAAACTAAAATTTTCGGTGAATCCACCTATTTGATGGCTCCCTAAATTATCTCCAAGCATTGCATATAAAGATCCGTAACATTTATTTGATAACTGAGTATGGACATCAATAATATCTAAGCCATTTTCTAATATGCGGATATCGTGAATAATTGATGCGAAAATTTTTTTAAAACCAAAAGACTTTATAAAGATTTCTTTACATAACGCGACTAACTGAATATTTATGAATTGAATATCTATATTTTTTATTTACATTCCCTATCATCATATATATGCCTAGAAGCTTATGTTTTTTTCTGGAGGAACCTATTGGATTACACATTTCAAATGCATCTTGAAATAATATAATTTCAATCTTTCGTTCGCCAGAACTAAAAAATAAATTTTTTTTATAGACCGATCCATCAGTATAATCTACATATAAATTTTTTTGGGAATTATTTTTTTCATTTAACAAATTAACATAAAAATGATCTGACATTAAACACTTTATAGTTTCTGTAATAGGTACATAGTAAAAAGAGCAATTTTTATGGTATGCGTCGGTCCCTAAATTAATTTTTTGAGGAAGCACATATGCATAATTGTTTTTAATGAAGCTTCCCAATTTAAATGTTGAATTTAATTCCGTTAAATTTGCAATAAATTTTGAGTTTTTGGTTATATTAATAATTTCATTTGAATGTTGCACAATATTCAACTTTTGACATAAACAATTAATTTGGTTTATATTATCTTTTGTATTCGCGGTTACAATGTGATTAAGTTCATCGGAAAATTTTTTTAAACCCACCTCACTTAATTTATATTTGGACTTTAACTGTAGGAATAAATCAGAGAAATAATTTTTAGGACGTTCAGTATTTTCTACACTTATATGAATGCCAACATCAATTTTATCTTTGTTTTGGACAGCCGTGCTTCCCAAAGAATCAGGACATTTTTCATTTGAACTAGAAGCACTAGAAGTAAAATTTCGTTTAAGATTTTGCTTATGTTTTCTGTAAATGTGCGTTTTTAGATTTGATTTTGTCTTGAGAATATTTTTGCACTCGGAAATTGGACATTGAATTTTATGGTTCAGAGTGAAATGATAATCGAAATGAGCAATCATTTTTTTTAAATTACTTGTTTCAAAATTACAATTTTCAACTTTACACTTAAACCAATTAACTTCAAATTTTTCAATAGTATTATTTGGCTTTAATTTGACTATATGTGGATGTTGACGATGCCAAAACACATTGTAAGTGTTATACAAACTAAATCTTTTATTACACAAGGGAAATAAACAAATAAATTGAGCGGTTCTTAAGCATCTATGCAAGTATAAATGCTTGTGGTATAGTATTACCGAATCAATTACCCAGAAACTACAAATATTACATTTAAACATGTTACCTTTTATTATTATAACAATTTTCTTGTTGACAAACGTGCGACGTTGACAAATAACACAGAACACTTCTATCCTTTTTGATGGTCACGACTAAACTAAGCAGTTCGTTCACGTAAAATTACACAAATTAAGTTGTAAAAAACTAAGAGAGTGTAATGTAGTTGGAAACCAACTTACCATTGGTAATTTTTTACCAATTTAAAAATGTAAAATACAATAATTGAGTGATTTACGACTTCTTTAAATAAATCAAACTTCCAAAGTGTTTTATTACGCGTCGTTATGTAATTTTACTTATTTTTAGGTGTTAAAATATTAATTTTTCATGTATTTTTACAATCACTTTTTAGAGTGTACCTTTAAGACAAAATATCACACAAACTCCTTAAATTCCACTTTATACTTGAGTGTTAATTTTTTACGTTCGTTTTACAGTCCTATATGGCTTCAGTTTTAATAAATTTATAGAATACGTCACCTAACTGTAAATGAATTTTGTTGATTATTCAACAGTTTTATGTTTAAAATTTACCACAAAAGGATTTTATTCAACATCTCTACTGAAAATTTATCAATTGATTAAAGTTCAACGAACGTATTGTTTAGTTTCCAACAACAATTAAATTTGCAACATATTTGTGATAAAATTTAAACAACTAATTGAAAAAAATCAACATTTTATTGAATAAATAACAAAAATTTTCATTACTTCATTTATTGTATGGAAATTGCTAAAATAATTTAAATGAAATTAATTTGTCTTTAGTTTAAATTTGATCAAATTTTTTAGAGTGTACTTGCCGCTTTTAAAACTGATTTCTGGTAAGTTAAGGTTGTGCTTCTTATTGATATTCCAGTAAAAGTAACAGAAATTTTTTTATATTCTAGTAAAATCAAAATTTTTCCAACAGAAATTCTATTAAAATTAATAAATAAATAAATTTTTTAACCCGATATCAAGTATTGTTTGATGTTGATTGTCTTGTAAAATTTAAAGAATTTTACCAATTTTCTAGTAAAATCACATGAGTTCTATTATGTTTCTAATTAATATTCTATTAATATTGCTAGACAATACCAATTTTAAAACTAATTCAGCCTACAAATTTTAATTGGAACCTAATTGTTTTATTAGTGGAAAATCGAGAGTATGTTGTACATTCAACGATAAATTTTCCTTTAAGCGCCCAGTTATATTGACGTGAAGTAAAGTTAGAAAAATATTCGAGTAAACCCAAAGTGGTGGAAAGTAATGTACGTAATAGATTACCAGATGTTTACCGATAAGTTATATCATTACTATAAAGCACAAAGAGGAACGCCATGCTTGTTCCAAGCAAAACCCTGTACCAATAGGAACACATCGAAAACAATTCTAAATATATGGAAAATTAAAATAAAAAACTAAAATTTGGTTTAAACATTGTAATTTTAAGAACAATAAATTATATTTATTAAAATTCATTATATTAAAAAAATGTATCCAGAACTAACAAATATCTTATACTTATTAACGATCGATATATAACATACTAACTAGTTATTAAACTATGCTTTTGTTATACAATTGAGTATACAATTTTGATACCCTTAGTGTTGGTGTTGCTCCTTTTATTTTATAAAAATACACCTCGATGAAATTGTAAAAATAAATAGCATTTTTCGGATATTTCATTTCGAATACATAAACAACCTTGAACAGTAAGTCCATTGCATTAATAAAGATGGTCTACCCAAAATTAATAGTTTGTCCGTTGATTATAATCGAAAATATTCCCTGGTGCAGTAATCCTTCATCGGCGAAATATATTATATATGGCTGCGATTGTCGTGTATTTTTATTATTTCGGAGGTGCTTTCTTCAAAATGTATCATAAATAAAAATGAAAGAATAAATAAAACTATTATGTCAAAATCACAAATAAAATGTTAAAATAATTGACGTAATACATATCCGGTACAAATAGACCTAAAAATGTTGTTTACATAAAAGTCTTTAAACCCGATATTTTTACTAAACTAGTAACAATTAGCTTAGCCCAAATGCATATGCTGGACATGCGATTTAAAATAAATTCTTGAGACTCCGCGTCCGCAGGAATTAATTTGGAGCTGGCACCGACTGATGTTTTATATTTTATTGTTATAGAACAATAAAACCCCAGAACAAAAATCCACAATAAACTTTATTTCGGAAATATTTGCACTCAGCTAATTCCAACAGTAGGCCAGAAAAACATAATTTAGACAAAAATATTTGCTTAATATTGTTACGGTGACACCTAGAATAGAATAGAATAAGTTAATTTCATTAATTGTTCAATTACGTGTATAATTTATACTCAACATTTAGGCGTATTTCTATACTAACATTTTTGCTGCGCATTTAGGATTATTCTAGAACAAATATTTTGGTATATAAAGGCGCGCGTTGACGTGGAATGCTGAGTCTTATTTTAAACGTGAAACAGTGAAGGTTAAATAGAAAGATTATTAAAGTGATTATTAAAGCGATTATTAAAGTGATAATTAAAAAGTGTGTTATAATTATAATAATTAATTGTGAATTTTGTGTTGTATAATAAATTGTGTTGTGTAAATAAATTGTGTGAGTTCAAATTTGAAGCAGTGTATTTATTCACAATCCAGTGATTCGAACCTTGAGTGACAAGGCAAAATCGTAACAATTGGTGACAGCGGTGGGATTGTGAATAATAAGAAAAATGATTCTCTACGAATTAAAGCTTGCGCAATTAAAGGAGCAACTGAAACAACGAGGTTTGGCCAGTGAAGGCACAAAAGCTAGTTGGGTGGAGCGACTACGTGAGGCCATGGAGAAGGAAGGTTTAAACCCAGACAAGTATGATTTCGAGGAGGAAAAACCGGATGAGATCAGTGTTGACCAGAAAGAAAATGACGTGTAAACGGTGGTCGGAGCAGCACAAAACCCATCTGGAAGTTTCGATTTATCGCAGTTGATGGCTGCTATGAATCAAATGATGGGACAACAGTTGGAGCTGCAAGAGGCGGACATTAAACATCAAATGAAACAGCAGATGGAGCAACAAGGGGCGGACATTAAACAATCAAACCAAGAAATGAAACAGCAGATGGAGCAGCAAGGGGCGGACATTAAAAACCAAATAGAAGATGGCCAAAAGAAAATGGACGAGACCTTTCTGGAGTTTTCTTCTACACTACACGGTAAAGTGGAAAAACTGCAATCAGAAGTACACGCAGAAATTCAAAATGAAGAAACAAGATCTACAAATGGAAGTTAAACGTCTCGAGAAGGAGCTCCAAGATGTCAAGTCAAATGGAACAACAGGTCAAGTGATTCAGACAGTTAACGCAGTTAAAATAAAACCAGCAACATTTGATGGAACAACATCCTTCAGTATTTTTAAGTTCCAATTTGAAACGACGATTAAGCAAAATCAGTGGACTGAAGAACAATGTGTTGCAGCGTTAATTGTGGCTCTTAAAGGTGAAGCGGCAGAAACACTACAAATCATTCCCGAGCAAGAACGGAACGTTTACATGGGAATTATGAAGGCGCTAGATCGAAAATACGGAAGTGACCACAAACGAAAAATCTATCGCATGGAATTGAAGGGTCGATACCAAAGAGGAGGAGAATCGCTTCAGGAATTTTCATCGGCAATTGAGCGGCTCGCGCATTTAGCACATTCAAATATGTCGGCCGATTACATGGAGCAAATTAAAATAGATGCATTTATTGACGGTATTCGAGATCCTAAGACACGCAGAGCGGTGATGTTGTCACCTAAGACAACTTTTACGGAAACTATCGCGTATGCTTTAACAAACGAAACTGTTCAGGCCATCGTCAAACCAGCAATGGAAATTCGCCGAGTGGAGATTGATTCCAGAATGGACACCGGGCGGGCTACACCAAGGTTCAGATATGAAAGTAGCCGGATTAAATGTTGGGTATGTAATAGAATGGGTCACATCTCACGAGATTGTTGGAAGATTAAGAAGAAACGAGGAAGATCGCCATCTCTTATGAAGCGTAGACTAAACGAACAGCAGAGAGAGGCCAGAAAGGAGGGTCAGACTACATTGGAGTCGTTAAAAAGAGACAGCTTGAAGGAGCAAAAGCTGACTCCCACAACCGATTGCCCCATAACGTCCATCCAAGTTTCGAGAGTAGAAAGAGGCGGTGACAGCTTGACAGATGAAGCCAATATGGAACATCGAAAGGAAAGCGCACATGGAAATGCCGACGCGTTATTAAGAAGACCATGTCCCGCGGAATGTAAGAATTGTAGGCGTGTGGAGGGTAAGGAAAACATCATTGATATTCGGCTTATCCAAGTGCTACCTGATGAGGAATGGACTGATGAAATGATCAAGAAGGAGCAATTACGGGATGCTGACCTGCTGACCATTCATCATGGAACATAAGGAAAAGGAACACCGGCCCACATGGAGTGAGATAGCTGACAAAACTCCCGTTGTAAAAGCATATTGGGCTCAATGGGATAGCCTCCACATAGAAAATGGTTGTTTAAAACGAAAGTGGGAAAGCACGGATGGTAAAGTAAAACAATTGTTGGTAGTGGTGCCAAAAGATCGGATAGCAGAAATCCTCAAGGAGTATCATGGCGGAGCAAGTGGAGGTCACCTAGGGATTAATAAAACATTAGCCAAAATTCGCCAACGTTTCTACTGGTCCGGATGTAGATAGTCAATAGTAGAATGGTGTCGAAGATGTGATCAATGTGCGGCAGTAAAGGGACCAGCACGAAAAAGCCGTGGAACCATGAAACAATATAATGTCGGGGCACCATTTGAGAGAATTGCAATGGATGTGGGCGGGGCCATTTCCGACCACCGAGAGCGGCAATAAATATGTGCTAGTAATAATGGATTATTTTAGCAAATGGCCGGAGGTGTACCCCATACCCAATCAGGAGACAACAACAATAGCTGATGCCGTGGTCAACAATTGGATTAGCAGATTTGCTGTACCTATGGAAATTCACACGGATCAAGGAAGGAATTTCGAATCGGTGGTATTTCAGGAGATATGTCAGATGCTTGGAATCAATAAAACAAGAACGACGCCTTTACACCCACAGTCGGACGGTATGGTGGAAAGATTCAATGGCACATTGGAGGAATATCTAGCAAAGGTTGTGGAAAGGAACCAACGCAACTGGGATCGACATATACCGATGTTCCTGATGGCCTACCGATCAGCGGTACATGACACAACGGGAGTGACACCAGCTAAAACCATATTTGGGAACAATCTGCGATTGCCGGGAGATTTAAAGTTTGGGGCTGTTCCTTCAGCAGCTCTATGCGGGCAGGATTACGTCGACCGGATGAAAGAGGAACTTAATGAAATACATCAATTTGTACGGGAGAAAATTCGAATATCAAGTGATCGAATGAAAGCTCGTTATGACATACGAGCAAATAATCAAGGCTTCGAGGAAGGGCAGTTGGTATGGCTTCACAACCCGCAACGGCAGAAGGGATTATCACCGAAGTTGCAACCCACATGGAAAGGACCTTACACTGTCATTAAAAGGTTGAACGACGTGGTTTATCGCATACAGAAAGGACGGAAAGGTAAACCAAAGGTGGTGCATTTAGAGCGATTGGCGCTCTATAGAGGAAGTGATCTGGATCCCGGTCTTGACAGAATCCCGGCAGAATTGTTAAAACACGGACGAGCTGCTCTGGTATCGAAACTGTATGTACTTGATGTTGCGATTTGGCACCAGGAGGAGATCCCTGAGGATTCAAAGAAGACACTCATATGTCTTCTGCATAAATAAAGGTGACCGTCTCAAGTGTGAAAATTACTATGTGACACAGTTCTGTAAAAAACTTGCCGTGTTTGCCATGGCATTCATTGATCCCGCTTAGTTCAAATTTTATATGAAAAAAGTGATCCAATTTTTTTTTATGAAGCATAAATAAACAAGGCTGCTGCCTACAAAGTGTTTGTTATCAATGTGGTTTTCGACCCGAACCAATCAAGGACTGATCAGTGTTTCACGTTGAGTATATGATCCTAGAAATTTGTTGGGAGTACAACATAATCATTCATCAATTCTATATAGACTTTCAACAGCCATGTGACAGCACCAACTCGGAATTCCAAAGAAGCTTGTCGCTCTATGTAAGCTAACAACATCTGGCTCGCTGCGTAGAATTGTAGTGGAATGGACTGTGTTTGATCCCATCGAGTTTGATGATATCGTGCTTCTTTTCAAACATTTTCCACGCGAAACGACTGGAAGTCTTCAAATATATCGGGTCAGTTATAATATCAACAAATGATCTTTAGGCGGATATTAAAGCCAGCATAGCCTGACATTGGGTATTCTACGCGCAGTCAAAGTTATTGCGATCAAAATATCTCTCCGACCCCCTAATGATTGTGGAATATTACCTACATTTGAAAGGAAGGTCCATTCGTAGGACATTCAGTCCAGTTAAGTTTGCGAACAATGGATATCGGATTTGAATGAATTTGGAAGTTAAACAACGCTTTCGATATTGTGACATTATCGGATTCATTAAATGAAACCGAGCTAGATGGCTGCGTCCCAATGAACAATCCCCATAATAACGAATGATAAGAAAAGTTTCCTATGAACAACCAGTCGACTTACGCCTCAGAGAATAACCTAGAGTTGGGTACCACTGTACATGCGGCAAAATCCCTTCATGAAATGTAAAAGGTATAGTGAGAACAATAGGCCCGGTCTGATATCTTGAGCATTGGTGTCATACTCCTGATGATGACCTAACAAGTCGAAATCGATCGAGTGATTTTTTAAACTTTTTGAAAATTATTCAAAATAACTGCGAAACAAAAAACAAGTGATTAATAAAAAATGTGTTTATTAAGTATAAGTGTGTTTCGCCAAGTGCCTACGGCAAATAGTGTAAAAAGTATACACTCAGCATTTACAAAAATTTCATTACAATTCCTTATAATACAAAACATACAATAACACCTAAACATTATTTAAAAGAATATTCCGGTAGGAGTACGTATCCGAGTAATCATTAAAATAAACGTACCATTATACTATAATTAAATTCAAAGAAGTTTGGGAGCCTCCATGAGTATTTCGGTGTGATCAGGAAAATAATCACTAAAGTAATATAAATTCTAAAGGCTTACCTGATAAAATTGAAATCACATCTTCTGGAATTTCATTTTCTTTTAGAAAATTGCTTACATAATTCTATTATATCCATTAATTTTAATACAAACAACAAATAACTTTTCTTAATAACTCAAATAATAATTACGAAGATCACTTTTTTATTTTGATGTCACTTATTGAAATTTTGCTTAATACTGAAAAATTCCTACGATAATTTGAAAATATATACCAAAAAAAAAAACAGAAAAAAACTCGAATAACTGTTAGTTTTACCAGATTCAAGCAATATTTCAGTAACTTTACTAGAATTAACTGGATTTCAGGTAAAATTAACAATATCAATGTAAAAAAAAGATAAAAACCGTTACATTCACTAGAATTCTCGTAACATTCTAGTAAACGATTACATTTTACTGGAATAGTACTAGAATTCAGGTACATATTATTCTTGTGAGAGAGGTAGTATGAGATGCATAGTTATAAAGTGAGAACATTTTGAATTATAAACTTTACTGCAGAACATATAAATAAAAAAATATTCGAATTTTACTAGATTTTTACTGGGATTCTGGTAATGTAAAATGTTATCGCTATTTGTTAATTTTTTATGGGGATATATTTAATAGAACTCCCGTAAAATGTAATAGAAATCATATGTAAATCCAAAACAATATGGCGGAATTGAATTTTGCTAGAATTTTGCAAGAATTCATGTAAATTAAACTTTTAATGGAATTTTAGTAACAAAATTAACTTGATTTCTAGTGAAATTAACTAGACACTCCATTATAGAACCAAACAGAAATGATCTAGTAATTGTGTAGTATTTTTTTTACTAGATAACCACTAGAGTCCCAGTATAATAAACACTAGAACTAGAAATTAACTAGAACTTATTAAAATTATGGTTTTAATTTTATTTTGACTGAAAATCTAGTATATTCACTTTAAAATTTAACTAGAAAACAAAATTTCCTTTTTTATTTACTAGAATTTTATTGGATTTTAACTGGAAATAGTAATACCAGACAATCTAGTGGTCATTTACCAGATTTTATATTTACCGTGTAGGTTACTTCCTTTGGGGCTATATAAGTTCACAAGTCAATCAATTGATGCCCTCAAAGTCAACATAACGAACGATATCCAGCTAAATCAGCCAGATTTATGCAACCAAGTCATCGAAAATTCGACCTCCCGAATACGTCTCACCAAGGAAAGCGGCGGCGGACATATTCCACACTTAGTGCCATAAAATGTTTAATTATATAAAAAAAATTGAGGACTGAAAATCTAATCCTTAAATTTATTTGAATTATAAAGGGTTTTCCAATAAGAGGTTTTATTTTGATAAAAAAAACGAGTATTTTTTAAGAGAAACAAATGAATGTTTATTTCATTGTAAAGAGGAAGAGGTATGCTATTAACATTTGAAAACGATATCAGCCAAATGGCCGCCACGGATACGCTTGCAGCACCATATCCTTTTCATGAAATTTAATATCTATTTTTAATATTTTCCAATTCCGACCATAAAACATCATTGTGGGATGTCAAATTCCAAAGACCGACGAAAAATCGACAAACCTGGGTTTTCGTCAACACTACGGCCTACACAAGCAATATTCTCAGTTGTTCTTGAGCGACGCACACTGTTTCGATTCTTCACATCACTAATTTGTCCCAACAGCTCAAATTGTTCCACCAGTTTGACTATTGCCGACCGAGAAAGTGCTTCACGACGAAGAAATCTAATCTCAAAAATATTGTGATTATTTGACCAGTATACTACGTATTTTTATATTATAAAAAATTAATTCTAACTCTTAATAAATTACTTACTCATTTTTACCATTAAAAGTTGCTATCGACTTTACTTGTATTTTTCAAGTGTTGAAATATCATGTAAAAGTAGAAGCTAGACTTTATTCACACAATTGTAGTTAAATGCTGGGAAATTTTTGGTTAAATTAGTAAGTACTGGCTTTAAACTTGGCTAGTAAGTTTTATTCACTAACTCGGTAGTATTTACTTGTAAAAAGTATTTACTTTTTTTTATTCACTTCACCCAATGGCGTAGTTTTTACTTGTCAAATGTCAAAAGATGACAGCCTCAAAATTGACAGTTGCTCAAATTAAAATAACTGCCTATTCAAAATGAAACCTATTATTGGCAACGCTTTAGTATTAAAAGTCTTTGTCGTGTTTTGTAAACGTTCTCCTTTTCAACATCATTGAAAAATTGATCCCATGAAAGCTGTCACTTCTGGTACACAGATTTTCACCAAATTTCCCAACTAATATAAAAAAGTTAAGTATGAAGTTCGATTCCGAACAGTGCTGAATTACAGTAAAATAAAGTTGTCATTGACGATAAAATTTCCACTCATCAAATTTACTAGTCATTTCCGGTAAAATTTAAAAAGGATCCGAACTAATTTTGTTAGAAAATTAAATTACAATCTTTTTATTTTGGTCGATTTTCCGCAAATGCTATACTTTTCAATTGTAAAAAATGAAAAAGCTTCTATAAAAGCTGCCACTTCTAGTTTACTAATTTCAGCCAGAAATTACTGACACGTCCCAATTTATGGTAAAAAGTTAATTATGAGGTTTTATCCCGATCAATCAATCCGTCTGGGGTGTAGAGAACTAGTAGCATTTAGTCTGTACGACACCACAACACACAGACACACATATTTCTACCTTGAGGGCAGCGAAAGTCAAATTTGTATCGAAATTCGCGAGTTTGTGTGCAGCGCCGTGTCTGATCAATAACTCCATCTTAGACGGCAACAACAGAATACTTTCATAAATTATCAATTTTGAGATATTACTAGTTTTTATTTGCGACTTTTGTGTTAGGATACAACTTTTAGCCTTCACGATCATGCAGTATGGGCAAAGATTCTTCGAAATGATGTCCGAGATAAGATTTTTACATTCTTCAATGGACCGTGCGCTGCTATATTCGATCATTTTTCGAGCAAACGTCATTATGCATGTCTTCCTTTATGTGAGGGCTATGTTCAGGCATGGAATGCTACCGTTTTCCCCGTACTAAATCAAGATTCGAAGTTGGGGAGGGCATTGTCGAACGAAGGAACGAAAAATGGGGTCTAGGACGTGTAAATGCAAAAAAGGAGTAACTTCAAGAACAAGGTTGAGACTAGAGTTTTGTATGGTGCAAGCTTTCCCCTTATCACACTACCGATGTATACAATGATTTGACATTCAAAGAGAGCATGAAATTGTCAGGTGTCATTTAATCAGTGTGACTATTTCAAGAAACTCTCCGGTGTTTAATACTGTATACTGTTCCGCATTCAGTTTATGATAGGCATCCAATCGTTGACACGAGAAGCCTAACAGAACATCCGGGTTGTATATCTTTGGAAGACCGTAGATCCTTGGTAAGGTGTTGTGTTAGTGTTCTTCTCTGTTCCATGGTGATTACAATCTTCTTACTTAGTTCACCTATGAGTAAACCTAGCGTCTTCTCAACGTGTGAAAAAGGGTCGCTGTAATACAGCGGGTAGTCTGAGTAAAACTAAGTAGGTCATCCGTCTTTGAGTGGTAGTCCTTAGCATTGATTAGAGCCATTATGTTTACATAAGGAATTATAGTAGTCTTTTCCGTAGCTTTTCATGCAAGGTGGGATATATTTTAACTCACCTTGAAAAGTTGAAGTTAATGTGTGCTTCATTCGGTTTAAATGCTGCATAAAAATGTTAAATATTTATTCGTGGTGTTATTTTAACTTTTAAACTTTTCATCTGTTTCAATTGGTTAAAATTTTCGACAATTATATGGTTGCTTATTTAACGTAATTATCTTAATCTTAATATATGAAAACGTTGGTGCTAATCTCAGAAACTACAAGCCCAATTGACTCCAGATTTTGGAAATACGTTTCTCCTGGCTGTAAGCGAGTTTCTGTAAATGTAGGACCCGGTAAGTAGCGCTGTAGTCGAGATATGAAAAAAACATTATTTCTCTAGAATCAATGAACCAAATGAAACCAAATTTTGATCATATATTAGTCTGGCTCTAGTATAGTTAGTAACACAGGAATAAATGCCACAAAATGGATTGATAATAAGGATGAATATCTTTTATCAATTATCATGCTGCAAATCAGGTGGGAACAGTACAGAGAAAGGAGCAAAATGGGGATAATATTTCAGTCGCTTGTCCCTCGTTAATAATTGATTATAATATGAACATGAATGCAGTGGATAAATTTGATCAGCTTTTGACTCGTTATAATCTTGACCGACGTAGTAAAAAATAGTGGCACCGCAAATTTGGATACAGCTGTTGTTAATTCATATATTGTTTATAAACAATTAGGTAAAAACATGGAGCTGAAACATTTTAAGAGGCAGTGTGCTGGGCGTTTGTTGCCCAGGCTTTAATTGAAAAAATTGCATCATCGCAACATCTGGACTCAAGATAAAACAAAATCGAAATCAATCATGTTTCATTCTCGAAGTACGAGGAAAAGACTCGAAACATCTACCAAAACGTACTAGTTGGAGATGATGTGCATTATGCAGCACCAAAAAAAGAAGTTCGAACTCCCTGGTGTTGTAATGTCTTCAAAGTTCCACTTTGTTTTGGTAAAAAGTTGTGTTTCAAAGAATATCATTTAAAGCATTAGTTGCATGGTGGGATTATGTCCCACCCTGTAAAAAAGTAGTAGTTTTTAATAATAATTTATCTTAAATAATCGTAATGAATATTTATTTCCATTTTTTTATTTTCAATTTTCAATTAGCACCGTTTCTGTATTGACACGTCAACAGGTACAAGGTAAACCGTAGCCTTTCATACCTGAACGTCAGTGTCATCAGATTTAAAACAACATCATCAGTAAATGGTCAGCTAATCGACTTTTGGAACTCATATCCTTTAACTCATCGTGATGGAATATAGAAACAAACGATTCGTTGAAGAATAAGAATATTTTTTCGGCCACCCATTGGAATTCACACAAAGATCGTAAAGAAAAAATGATAAAACGGACACTGAGACTCCATCACCGTTTGGATCTATGTTAAAAAATAAATCGAAAGCAAAATCCCAACCATGAAGACCGTTCAAAAACCTGCAAGCAAACATGGCCCCTTCAATTACTCAAATACAAAATTTAAGATTACAACTTAAGAAAGCGTTTTATTGTATACAAAATTGATTATCTCATAAGTTGCTGCAGCTACATTAGTCACAAAGCTATTTACGGAACAACGAATACAGGATCATAAAAACAACTGCTGCCTACGACGGAGTAACGAATCAAGTAATCCGCTTTCAACATACTCGCTTGAATTTCGGGACTTTGAAAAGCTTCAAATATTTAAAATCGCCAAAAACAAAAGTATTAGTGAAGGTCCTACACATCAGAGCGCACTCCAGCGTTGTAAAATTTAAAGCTGAAAGTACAAGAATCCATTCGCCATACAATAACTTTTATAATACGGTTCGCTGCCCATAAGGCAAAACGTCAGACGACAGGAAATGAAAGTGGCGACAGCATGATGAACTTTTAAAATGTGTGAAGACCTTCCGTCTTACAAAATTATTTCTTTTATTCCTTAGGTACGCACTTGATAATGGAAAATATGGGTTCCGAATTCATTCCGAATTCAAATTTGTTGCCAACAAAAGCATAACAACACAAGAAACGGTAAAAATAAAGAGAAAATTTTTATATTACACCGACGAAAGTGAAAAAAAACGAAAAAAAAGTCGTGATCATTTACGTGTGGAGTATAAACACGTTAATATTCGAGTGATTAACAATTCAGACCAATATTAGAAATTACCTTAAAAACCGCTCGAGAATAGAAAATTGAGCAGTTTAGGGCATCGAATGAATGGTCTAGTTTACGGTGCGATTAACTGTACTTCTGATCGCAGATTGGATTATGTAAAGGCCGATCGTAATTGATAAAAGCCTCTTAAAAAGCTAGTTTCCTGCTACAATTCGACGGCGGCATGAAAGTCTTCACAATTTTTTAAAGAAGTTTTGATTTTGACTTAGCTGAACGCCAGGATGAACATTTTTTAATATAAAACTGGTGCACTTACTGTACTTACCACCACCAATTGCGAGGATAAGCTTTATTGGATAAACATCAATTCTGGGCACAATAATTTATTTTGAAAGCCGGAATTAAGTTTGTAAATCCAATATACTTCAAATATTGCGGCTTCCCTGCAAATGAAACTAGAAATGTTAAGGAGTATGAAAATTGAGTAATAAATACAATATCATTGGTCATGGTTCAAAATTATGTTAAAGTATCAATCAAAATGGGTTTTTTGGAATGCGTTTTACATTTCTGCTCTTATTTTCCGGATGGAAATAAATAAAATAATATAAGTCGCTCAGACGAGATTCTGTGGTTAAATTTGGATGATCGCATGGGACCACAAAGATGAATGGACAGATATAGAATCAAAATGGATAAACCTAAGTGGAATGAAAGTATATCTCAACCAACAGATCTGGACGCCAGGGGAAAAAACGCAAGTCTCTACTGTTAAGCCACAATCGTTGGGGCTGGACGACTCATTGATGTAAACACTGTATGTGGTTGTAAATTTTAAATAATAATTGTTAAAATTAATTTGCCAGTATTTAATCCTTCGTTTTTGGTTTAACGTTTTTATTGCATGATCATATAGAAAACAATATTGAGTAAATTTACAAAATTGGTTTGAGTTTTAGCTAAACGATTCTAAAATACGTTTTACGGCTAGAGAAGTTTTTCAATTTGTAACGACATCGAAAATTTGATTTAGCAACACATTTTTCGTTGGTTTTGGGCTATGATAGTAATTTATTTGTGGTTATGCTCAAGCTGTAATAAATCATAGACCTTAACCTTTAATCATCTCAAAAAGCAGAAGTGTAAAATTTTTAACTTGTTTAATTTTTAAAAAAATCTTTCAAAGACATTTAAATCCATCAAAAATGATTTAGACGCTGGTTTCCAGATCCGGACAGTACGGTGGATAGGAAGCAATTTGAACTTCAATTCATGCAATTTTTTCATCGCAGCCAGCGACTTGTAACACAGTGCATTATCCTGGTGAAAGAGCACTATTTCTTTTGCATTTTGGGCCGTTTTTCGCGGCTTCATGGTTCAAACGTACCAATAACGCAATGTAATATTCGTTATTGATGGTCTTTCTCAAGAAGGTCAACGAATAAAATACCTTGTGCATCCCAAAATACGGAAGCCAAAATCTCACAGGCTGGTATTTGCATTTTAATCGCTTCGGCCTAGTTTAAATTCAACAACATTCTACGAAAATCTCTGTCAAAGATTTTTGCGTTAATTTGAAAGCTTTAACTTTTAAACTATATAGCATTATAAATGTGAAGCTTTTGAAACATTTAAATGGGAATTTATTAAATTATCAGTGTTACATACACATCACAGTAAAAAACACGAAAGCTTCGCTCAAAAACTATCGATATGGTTATTAAAGCTTCAGAAAGAATTTTGTCGAAAATGAATAAGTGCTTTCAAAGATAATACCACTTGACAATAATGTTAATATTTTAGGAAAACACAGGATACTCAAAAATGAGCTTCCAGACAAACTTAATAAAAAGTTTACTGTTACGTCTCCAATCGAATACCGAGTAAAAGCTTTTATTGCAAAACGGTAACTAAACCATTTCGAACATTTTCTCTCGTAAATTTTTTTGTGTTTACAAGCTTCAACGAAGCGAGCTTTCAAATAATTTTAACATATCGAAAAAATCTACTTTCAAAGTAGATAGAAAAATAAAAGCTGCCCTTGAACAATTTTAATAAAACACTTTAGAATTTTGAAAATAGTGATAAACCTAAAATTAAAATTTTAAACTTTGAACTATAATGAGAGCTTTGTTATAAAATTTCAAATTAACGAATTCCTAATTAATGAAGCTTTCAAATAAACCGTAATTTAATCGCTAAATCTTACTCTAATTTCTTAGAAATTATCTGCAGTTAATGATTCAAATAGAAGCTTTCGGGAGACGAACTAAAATCAGAGCTATTCAAAGTAAAAGCTCTTTGACATTAAACACTTGTTTTGGTGTCTAAAATCTTTGAAAAATGAGTTTTTGGGGAAAAGGAAAATTTTAATTACAATAATGTGAAAGATGTTCAAATAGTAACTTTACAAATTTTTGACCACATGATCCACATATTTTTTGATGTTTAACTTAAAAGCTTCAAAAAAAGGATTTTGCATATATCATATAAAACTTCATTTTAACAGGTTGGAGAGTAAATATCAAAAACAGGTAAAACGAAAATATTACAAACCAAAAGCTTTCAATATTAAGTATGGAAGCTTTGATTACAAAAGCTAATTCGATCTTTGAGCGATATTTAAAATGTACAACCAAACTTGGGAAAGTACAAAGCTTATTCTACGCAAAAAGATGAAACACATTGAACCTCGAAGTACAACTAACAATCAACAAAGCAGAAAACGAACTTTCATTTCGGTACTCATATATTGTTACTTCATTTCCCTCTGTTATTGTTCCTCAAGATTTAGCCAGCTTCTTGCTAATTTTTGGTCAGAACTACACATAAAAGGGCAACTTTTTATATTATTTAGAAAGTCCATAGAGCTATTAACAAATTTTGAAAAAAGCTAAACTAAAGTGTAAAAAAGTGTCGGAGGAACATTTGTGGAATGGTTTGAAAGCTCATTTATCACATTTCTGTACATACATGTACCTGTGCTGTATTACATGTAGTAATAGTAAATTGCGCGAAGTATCCCGAAAGCTTTAGTTATTTCAATTGATACAATGAAAGTTTGTTGTTACCAAATATTTTCAATATTTATTTAGAATAACGCCGAAGAAAACAAAAACTCTTTAAGTGTGTAAACTTATCAATTATAAACAACTAAGCCACTCCTATGAGGAAGTTAAAAATAAAAAATTATTGATGTATTAATAAAAGCTTCAGTTGTAAAACTAAAATTTCTGGAAGTTTACTATATTTTTAAGTCTCGAAATTACGACAATGAAGTTTAAAGGATATGGTTTAAGTTCCTAGCTCATTTTCTTAAAATCTATATAAATTATAGCTAACTGATCAAATTAAAACTGGAGCTTTTAAAGTTAAATACTAAACAACTTAATATTAACCAAACTACGAGAAAATCATTAGCACATTAACGCAGATAAATCAACTTTAAACTTTTAGAACTGCACATAAGTCTTTAGAAAAAGCGAAGTACGGTTAAGCTCAAATTTAGAAAATGTCCCGTTTTAAGACCTCGTGTCAATTTGCAATTCGAGTTATGAATGAAATTTTAGAATAACAAGGACACTATTAAGCTTATAACAGAAATTTTCTTAGTTTAATTAATTATTACTTAACCGTACATACGTTTAAAACTTATAATAAAAGCTTTTAAATTTTATAGATAAGCTTTAATCTAATTTCCAAGAGAATATTTACATATTGAAATAAAAGATTTCGAGAGAAATAAGGTTTGAGATTACTAGTTTTGTTAATGTCACTAGACTCGTGAAAATTAAAACTTTGTTTAGATTTCAAAAAAAAAAATTAGAACTTTCTGATGTGAAAGTGTTTAACTTACATAGAAAAAAGCTTCCAATTACAAAAGTAACCCTCGCAGACAAAATAACAAAAGGTTTTATGATCCAACTATCATATTGGCCATTAAAGCTTCTAAAATGTATGCAGAACATTTAGAGCTTTCAGAAGTAACTAAAATTATTAGAAATTAATGTGAATGTTTTAGGAAAATATAGAACTTAAAAATATGAGCTTTTAACCTTACCACACAAAATATTAAGCTTACAATATTAAATTTAGCATAACTGTAAAATTACAGAAATATTTATTCAAACAAGCAAAGCACCAACATCGCAAATTCTTTCAACGAAATGCCCGAACAGGTTAGACCAAAAAAAAAATAGACCAATTTCAGTCATTTTTCCGACAGTACAAAAAAAACAACAACCAGAAAATCCAATTAAATAACAATTAAATCTTCATCATGAATCATTTCTAATTTTATTGTACTCGGTCGTCGTATTCAATTTGCTATACGAGTATAGAACTAAAACGTAAAATAAAAACTTTATACAAAATGTCCCTCTAATTTCCATTCCACTATACACCACAAAAGCTCGTTTTGTCAACATTCAAATCACCATCATCATCTATCCATCCTCATATGTAGATACCCGTATATACATAGCACAGATACAGAGAATCGAATTATAATATATTCATGAAGTCATTAGGCAAAAGTTAATTTTTCGATTTGTTGTTTTATGAGTTGACTGTACACAAATTATGTACGGAGTTTATCGGTACTTACCTTTTGTATAATCAAATTGTGTCCGAAAGTGTTTTTTTATCACTTTGCATATACACAATACATAAGCACACACAACAATAATAATATTATATTATAATTACACAAAACACTGTACATAGAAGAAAAAAAATCACTCAAACTAAAAACACGTTTTTTTAAATTTCACTCAAATTTTTTATTAATAATTTTTATTTCACTCAACACTTTTGTTTTTTTTTTGTTAATAAAATTATAAAAATCTAATACACAAACTAAATAAAATAAATAAAAATAATAAAATGAATAATAAAAACCCGCTCAACTTTTATATGTTCACTCATGAAAAGCTCCACTTTGTTGAAAGCTTCGAATAGAACTAAATATTTTCGTAAAAATTACATCCCTTTTGTATTTTGTCCAATGTTATCATAATATAACGAAACACACATATATATGTATGTGTGTAATGGTATGTATCCACAAAAAAAGGAAAACCATGAGGAAAAATTATAAACTCTGGATGGATACATACCGTGATGATTATGATGATGATGATGATGATGATGATGATGGGGGTTGGTTTATACGTACTCGGTATGTTAGTTTTCCTTCGTCTTTTCAAATTTTCCTCCACGAATTCACATGTGTATATGTTGTGCACTACACATAATTAGGTCTATTATTTTTTTTTGATAGAACAGCATCACCTATCTCAACGTTCTATCCCTTTCCTAAAGTACGATGCATATTTTCGCGTATTTTATATCGCAACATAGTCAAAATATGTTGCAACTATATATACAAAGTGTTTTGATTACGGGAAATATTAGGCAGCATAAACAACATTAATGTGTCATATGTGATTTAGATGTTTTCCCCCCTCCCAAATATTTGGTTCAGTCATTGCGCATCTAAAATCATCATTATCATTGCGATTGTCGGAAAAAGATGGCAAATCGACATGCTATAATAATGTTGCGTTTGATAGGAGACGAAAGTGCCGTTACACACAGATTCAACAAGTTGTTTACTCTGGTGATGCGTCTGTGTGTGTTTGTATACATGTTATATGGATCGTCATTAAATTTGAGTGAAATTTTGTGGAATGGTGTGTTTTCAAGAACGGGTTGAACTAGATATTTTGTGATTTATGTGAACAACAAGAATAACAAAATCAGATGGTAAATTAGAATATTAATTAAGTGGGAAAATGGGGAAAATTTTATGGCATCGAAATATATTTAATCAAAATGAGTTGGCATGAGTTAAATTTTGTGGTTTATAATGGTTTAGTTGAATTACGAAAGTCCAGGTTGATGCAATGCCGTTGTAATGAGATTATTTGAAACTAAAAAAAAATCGAGCCAAACGTTTTGTAAGAAATGTATGTATGTTCCAAATAAAATTTGAAGTGCTTTAGCAAGCATCACTTAACACGTCTGTAAAACACGCAGAGTTCTTTAACATGAATGCTGTTGTCATGTCGTGTCTAACTCGTTTAACAGACGCATTTTTTGATTGATACAGGCGCAGATGTCTCAGTCTTGTCAAACCGTTTTGTTCGGAATCGTGTCGACTGACCCATGTTCAGGTTGTTCGCAGCAAACGGTACTTCGGTAAATGCGTACGGGACTAAAATTTTAAGAATGAAAATATAAGAACCAAATTAATTTATAAAATTTTAAGAACCAAAAAGAATGAAATTTCAGACAGGTATCCGATTCCACAAATGCAAGACTTTACATAACGAGTCGAGGGCTGCACTATTTTCACAACAATAGACCTTGTCCAGGCTCACCACCAAATTCCTATTGAACCGACAGACATTCCAAAAACAGCAATTTCGACACCTTTCCGACTATTTGAATTTTGTAGAATGACTTTCGGTCTTAGGAATGCAGCACAGTCGTTCCAACGTCCTCTGCATTCAGCACTACGGGTCCTTGACTTCTGTTTTGTATATTTGGATAACGTGCTCATTGCCTCACGAAATCATGACGAACATCTCCAACATATTAAAATTATTTTTCCTAAATTAGAAGAACATGGACTTGTTTTTAATGTGGACAAATGCGTTTTCGCAAAAAATGAAGTTATTTTTTTAGGCCATTTGGTAACTGGACAAGGAATATTACTATCGCATGAACGGGTTCAATTCATCAAACATCTCAAAAGACCACAGACTATTAAGCAATTGAAACGCGTTTTAAAATCGTTCGATAATTGTAAAATTAAACTTATGGACGCTACTTTACTTATTCATCCATCATCCTCAGCACCTCGGGCCATCATGGTTGACGCTTCCAATAAGGCGATCGGAGCGATGGTTCAGCAGTTTATATCAGACACTTGGCAACAACTCGGTTTCCTTTCAGTACGTCACAGTGATACGCAAAAAGATACAGTGCTTATGATCGTAAACTTCTCGCGGCTTATTCGGGGATTAAACATTTTCGACATCTTCTCATAGATCGTTTATTCACACTTTATACAATCATCTCCTCCAATTTCAACACTTAGACTTCAGTGGTCAATTCACGACCAATATTCAGCACATTTATGGACTGGATAACTTTGTCGCAGATACTCTTTCATGTATTAATCAAATTTATATTCCTGAAAGTATTGATTATGCTATCATCACAGATGCTCAGACCAGTGACGAAGTACTTCAAGAAATTTTAAGGAGATTTAAGGATTCTGTTCTCAAGTTCGAGAAATTTCCCGTTTCTTTCAATTCAAAAAAAATTAATTTATTGCGATATTTCTACCACTACAGCTAGGCGATTTATTAATTCCCTTAAATTTTCGAAAACAAGTTTTCGATGCTTTTCATAATCTCTCATCCTGCTTCAAAGCTTCCATCAAACTTTTGACTCCGAATGTCATCTGGTCATCGATTAAAAAAGACGTTCAGAAAATGGCTCAAAGTTGTGTAGCTTGCGCCAAAAGGCTAAAATCTCTTGACATAAATCTCCACTTGGTAACCATAAATTAACTTCTTAACGCTTTTCGATTATTCCTCGATATCATTGGCCACCCGTTTTTGATAATCAGCAGTATTGCGTTACATTGATTGATAGATACACTCGCTGACCCGAGGCAGTTGTATCGCATTGTATAGCTCGCTTTGGTGTTCCAGAGTTTATTGTCACGGACCAAGGCAGGCAATTCGAATCTCAACTTTTTCACGAACTGGCTAACTTACTTGGTTCTGAACGCAGGAAAACATCTAGTTATAATCCAAAATGTAATGGCATGATTGAGAGATGGCATCGAGTAGTCAAATTATTTCCATTACGTGCTACGACCAATCTAATTGGGTTAGTATTCTTCCTGCAATCTTACTTAGACTACGAACGACTTACAGTGACAAACTAAAACCTACTCCGGCTGAACTGATTTACGGATGTAAAACTCGAGTTCATGGAACATTTTTAGATACTACGAACAATCCAATTTTACAATCAGCTTTGTTACGAACTAAGACGACATCTTGATGAAATTCGACATGTACCGGCTACTCGACATACTATACGGACAAAATTTTCAACGGCAAAGATCTGCTGATTTGCTCGCACGTTTTCTTACGGACTGACGCAATACGCAGATCACTGTAAACACCATATACTGGACCGTATTTGGTTATCGACTGTACAGACAAATTTTACACTATGGATATGAACGGACGACACACCAAAATATCCATCGGCCTACTCAAACCGTGTTACTCTGACAATCAATCAGGAATTACGGACGCACCAAGTATACAAACTTGTACAAAAGTACTAGGATAACTACAAGATCGTGTCGTGTATCCAGGACTCCTACCAGATTCTGACATTGTCGATAGATCTTTGATCTCTCTGGGGGGGGGACTATTGTGGCGTTTTGTACCTTGTACCAAATTCGTTATATAAATTTATTTTAATTGTCTAGCACCGGAATAGTTATAGTTGAGTATAAACCAACTCTTGGTTAGAATTTTGTAGTGTGCATTGCCTTTCAAAAATAGTTTTAACAAGCATTCAAAAGAAAAGTTAGTTATTTTGGTTTTGCGCAAGAATTATGCAGAAAAAATAAAGAGTTAAAAATATTTGCTGTGTTTTTTTATTAGCGCCCGATAGCTGTATCCGGAGCAGCCAATTTTCTATGTGAAAACTTATATTTAGCGCGCTATTATTGCATTTAATTAATTTATTTAAATCTAAACTAAGATTTTTCATTCAACTTTTTAATTAAAAAGCGATAAAAAAATATCTCGGCTCACTTATTTATCGGGAGCCGCTATCGGGAGCGCTATCCATTTCAATGGGAAATTTGAAAAGGCTTTTAATTTTGTAAACCCCTGAAACCATTAGAAACTAAATCTTACAATAAAAAATTAAAACGCAGCAAAATGAATTTTTGTTTATAACGTCATGTCAAAATAAATGTCAATTAATATATTTCAGGTGATAAATGTTTGTTTTATTGATGAATTTAGTTTTAATTTTTAAAGTACAGCGACACCAGTGAATAATAGCTGCAGTTTCAATAGAAAATTGCCATTTGGCTCCAGATAGTGCTCCAATATTAAAACACAGCAATTATTTAAAATTGAAACGTGTGTGTTTTGAATTAATAAACAAGATTTCCTTATTAAAGGTTAATTTAAATAAATCTTTTAAATATTAGTGGTTCTTAATGTATGTTTTACTGAATTAATAGCTTGGTGGAGCTCTAATCCACTAAAAAGTTATAAATCGATCGATACCTAATATCCGACATTGTCATCGTTGATTCAGCCCTCCCACTACATTTATTTAAATTCCTGCAAACCTGATCGAGTCAAACATTTTGGTTTGTGGGTTTCATTACGCGAGTTACGCCCTGCACCAACACAGGCCTTCACCTCGCCAACAACATGCATTGTAAAAACATTACAAAAAGCATAAATATACAACATCAACACATTTGAATTGGTTAACGTTCTTAAAATTGCAACACGATAAGCAATTAAGCAATTAAAGCGATTAATTAAATATCGATTGCAATTCGACATAGGATTTAACGTTCTTATAATTTTGACAAGATCATCAAAATTCATTTCATTACTTTATTTTTAAAGAATAATAAATATAAAATTAGAGTATATTTGGTAACCGACGACATAAGTCGTCTTAATGTATTTAACAAATAAATAAATTAAAATTTCGTTATATAAAAATAAAATCAAAGTTTGAAAAAAGGGAAGTAAATAAGTGTTTTTCTATTTTCCGCCAACGACTGCTCGAACCCTAAATATAACTCGCGCATAAATAGCCCGTAATCCGGCATTAATTAGTTTACCAATTTTTTATGGTGGAAGGCAGCTCAACGGAGATGCTATACAACTGGAAATACAAGACCAAATGGGCCTGATATGTTCAAAAAAAGTTTCTAGTTCGCCTGAACTCAAGTCATATTTCCCAACCTGTTCGTTGTTTTTTCTACCCAGTTCACAATTCATCTATTATGTGGCGTTTAGAGTCGGTAATAATGATACGGCGGGAGTAAAGGATTTTATGGTACCCCGCAAAAAACTCGATTCTTTTCGTAAGGGATATCCGGAGTGTGCACGGAGAGAAAAAATTACCAGATTTTTTCCTATTCCTTTATAGCAATCAAATTATAGTGCTCTATACCATAATTTTAGTAAATACTTCTATTTTTATGGCGGAATTTCCAATTTCTTGGGTAATATCTGCTATATAGGAATTAGTACTATAACACTAACTAAATCGTATGTGATATAGGAGCCGTTGGTTGGGCTATGGCAACTTGTTTAGGAATAATTCCTTTTTGTTAAGGAATAACTCCCATTATTTTTCACTAAATTAAAATGCATTTTTATTTTTCTCTAGTTATTAGAACTTCTTCGTGGTGAACAGTTGTGTTTTTAGAAGAGTAAAAAATGGTAAAAAAATTGTGCAAATTATTTGTGTCATTTTAAAAGTTTAGATACTTTGTTTTTTTATGGTAAGTTAGTGAATTATTTTGATTCAAATTTATAATTATAAATAAATTATTAGAATTACACTTGTATTAAATTATTGAAAATACACTATGAATATGCTATTTATAATCTGAACATTATTATTTAGATATTTTGTAGCATTATTATCCGCCATGATTTATGAGTCTGTAAAATTATGTTGTAGCACAGAGTATGAAAATTTACACAGAGTAACGAAGCAGAGGAAAAAATTTCATCAAAAAATGCATGGGTTACGCAATTTAAATCGATCATACAATACACTTACGCAACATTTTTTTATTTTTTGAGTATTGAATATTGTCATACTGAGGCTATGTATAGAAAACGACAAAAATTACTTTAAATAGAATGGGTAAATGTGTTTTTAACGCAATTAAATTGCGTAACCCATGCATTTTTTTTGATGAATTTTTTTCCTCTGTTTCGTTAGTCTGTGTAAATTTTGATACTCTTTGGTTGTAGTCATATTATTTTCAATTTTTTTAGAATTAGTAGTGTTTTTTTGAAACTGAGGAATGAAACTAATCTTACCAAATTGTAATTATAATCATTTCAGAAGAAAAAAAATCAGATGAGTAACGTACACCCTTATCGTTGTGATACGCGACACATACGTTGTAAGTAAAAATATTTTGTGATTAAAATTATATATATTTCTAACATGTGTACAATTATTATTTATTTCAGATAATATCGTCTAGAAATGGCTAAATGTGGATGCTGCATTTCCAATGAAAATTCTCCAGAGTAACTATTTAAAACTATGTAATTCAACAATATTGTTAGCTTTCATAATAAATAGTTTAGTAAATATGTATTATGAAATCAAAATTGCGTTTTATTTGTTTATATGTTAGACGGGTGCTTTGCTATATTACAATGTAGAAACTTCCATAAATATCATGAATGTTCCTATTTTTCTAGGGATTCAATCCAATAAAATATACTAATGCTGCAATATTATATTGGAAAAGATGCCAATAATATAAGAATAGTTCCCTTATCGGTGTACATATTGTCCTATAATGCATGAGGTAGAGTGCTTTGTGTATGATCATAAAGATGAATATTATAGAACACATTCCTATTTTTATGACAACCGGGTTTAACATTTTTAATAAATTTTACTATATCTCGCGGTAATCAGTCCTTATCATTAAATAGTAAGCTTTCCGATAATAGGCCACAATTCCGTGGGCTCCGATATTTTATGGAGATGTGTGCTAAATTTTTTTTCAGTGTGATGTCAAGGGTCGAATTTTTTTTGTTAAAACTCGTTATTTTTATCATCAAGTCCGATAATTTAATAATTTTATTTGACACATTTAAATCTGACGGCACCTAAAACCTTTTCGAGAGTAGCCATAGGACAAGTTGGCATAGCTCAAGTTGCACTTAGACAGATTACCTTCTGAATTTTATTATTAAATCATACGCCTTATAATATTTTGACATACCCATAGTGTCATTTGTGAATTAAGAATACACACACACTTCCGGCAATATTTGCAGAATTTTACTTTAAGCAGGGACAAAAGAAATAAGACGGTCGCTCGACCGATAAAGGCCCGAATCCTTCTACTCTTCAACATAATAATATTCCACCCTAATTTGGAGGAGTCAATACACCTGCTCTAGCTTGTGCTTGAATTACTTCCAAATTGTTGTTGTCAAAAGTGCCTTGCAGTCGTATATCGTTAAAGGCACACGTCCTGAAGTAGAATAAAATAAATTACCTGAAGCTAATAGGTCTGTCTCTACTACCTGATATCCTCTTGGATTTCCTCGTCTATTTTGGTATAAAAATTACTCGCTCGTCTCTCCAGCATCATGGAACGTGTATTAGAGGCTATAGCAGGCCATGTTCAGCCCAACAAGTAAAAGTTCTTATAATTCTATACCTCATTGAAGAAGTATGGGAATACCAAAATACGTTACATGCTATGTATTATCATGTGCACACCTAAATTTCCGGGTTTCACACATAGATGGGGCTAGCGATACATCTAGTTGTCATTTATGTCAGAGGTTGTGTTTTGTTCATAACGTGGACAGTTGTTAACAATATCGCAACGCAAAAATATTTTTTCTAAGAACGAAAATGTCAAGTTTTGTGCCAAACAATTAGCATTTGCAGGACGCTTTGCTTTTCTGCTTCAACTTGAAAAAAAATGCAGTTGAAGCACTTCATTTGCTTGAGGAAAAAAGTGCCTGTGAAGATTGATTTAACGCTTCAGAAGTGGTGATTTCGACATTTTAAGAAAACATTTTAAGACACCGAGCTGCAAGGGTTATTGGATAAAGATGACACGAAAACTCAAGATCAACTTGCGGAGGTATTAAACACGACTCGCCAAAGTATTTTTAAATGTTTACATGCTATGAGAATAGTTCAAAAGGAGGGAAAATGAGTGCCGCATGAGTTAATTGAGAAGCAGATGGAAAATCGAAGAGCCACTTGCGAAATATTGCTTTCACGGCATGAAAGAAAGAGCTTTCTGTAAAGAATTGTTACGGGAGATGAGGAGAGAATCTCTTTTAATAATCCCAAAAGCAAAAAGTCGTGACTTTCACTTGACATTCACTGACATTCACTTTCATTGAGCATTAACATCGACGGTACGGCCAAATTGCGTCGGAAAGAAGAAAATGCTCTGCGTTTGGCGGGATCAAAAACGTATCGTATACTATGAGCTGCTGAAACAGGGCAAAACTGTTAATGAGCAACGACAACGCTCCATGCCATCACACTCCCATTGTCTAGGAATCAAAACGCTGAGAAGAGATCTTTCGGATTATCACTTGTTCCGGGCGATGGCACATGGTTTAGCAGGGCTACACTTGGCCAATTTCGAAGAAGTGAAAAATTGGCTGGATGGATGGTCTCGGACCAAGGACACGTCGTTTTATCGCCGTGGTAATCCTGTATTGCCAAAGAGATGGCCAAAATGTGTAGATAGCGAAGTACAATACTTGGAATAAACCATTTTTTATATTTCTATTGAAAGTTTCCATTTTTCATTTTCTTAAAAATCGGAAATTTAGTTGCGCACCTCGTAGATATTTTTCACGTCATCCTACAATCATATAGAAACATTAACACTCAACAAATACATAAAACATATCATAATTTAAGATATAATAACTCGTAGAATTGCTGAACGTGAAATCGATATCGAGATTGGGGTCATCCTTCTTTAGAGAGAAACTATGCAATAGAGATGATCAATTGGGGAACACGTGTTGGCGCCACCACTTTGGTGGTACCACGCTCGATGCCCTCAATCTTGCAAACATTGCTTTTTGCGAGCGCAAAACTTTTAATATAAAAATCTCTTCCAAAACTAAAACTGCCGGCAGTTTCAATAACGATAAAGGTACCGACTCAATTAAAAGTTTATTTCCTTCCTCAGGAATACGAAATAAATGGGAGAATCATAGGAAAATAAATTTTTAATTTTCTGTTGCCATATCAGTTTTTTTAGTTCTTTGACCAATATATCCTAAACTCCCACAAATAAGCAATACTTTCGCTTTTTTTTGTAATAACTACTAAGTTCTTACGGAGACTACTTGGGAAATTTGGGAAACTATTAGAAACACTCTCGATAATTTTTTTCCAAATTTCCCATATAGTTTCAACATAACCCAAGCTATCAGTAAAAGAACTCTACATATTGATTACCTGTGGGAGTTTTTGTAATATTAACGATAATCTGAAACTTAATTATTATCAAACCAAAAGTTAAATACAACAAATTAGGATTACAATATAGACCTGATGCAAATTTCATAATTATTGATTAAAAATTCCCAGTTCTCTCCAGTTCAAATTCCATTGTAATCGTGTAGAATGGACAGATACCAGAAATACATCTAAAATTCATATTCCGATCCAACAGCAATCTAGAAACCAAATTTCGTTTAGTCTAGTATTAACAGATCCTCGAATTTTTGCCAAAACTCACTTTAGAATCCTTAACTAATACTACAAACCAAATTTCATCGTAACTCATCAAGAAATGGCAGAGAAAGATAGAAAAATGTAAAATTTTATATACGAAGATCAATCAATTTGTCAATTTAAGGAACACTTAAAGACCAGACGTCACCCAAGATTTTATTCCGCTTTCGAAAAGAAATTCTCTCAAAAATCTGAATTGCTCACAATGCAATCCCAATGTCAACCTATGTATACTGAGCACAGAAGATGAGACGGCACGCTTTCAACAATCCAATAGAGGGTTATAATTGTGTTTATTAACGCCATCAATCGTATGGTAATCGATGAAGAAAAGTTGCCTTTTGATGCAAAGACTGATTCTGGTGGGATTTGAATAAAGCAAATTATGGTCAAAGCACCGAAGCTTTAACTGTGCCACTGGTCCGTCATAATTTTGGCTAGTTGCTGATGTCCATTTGAAGTATTTTTACACGGAGCAACATTTGCTGAGGGTCATATACGAATGTGTTAGCACTCCAGCATCAATTTCCAAGCCAATAAAATCCCAAGCCGTAACAACCAATGGAAATTGATCCGCCGCTAAACATAAATCGCCAGATGCAAGAAGAGAATCAGCATTCAGAACTGTTAAACGAAAATGAGGACATCGAGGAACTTGAGTGGAATCCTGATGTTAGATCGCTTGTAATCGATAACTATCCTATATTTTTGCGTATTGGAAGCAACACCATCTTTCAGGAGTTTGTCAATTTGTTCCTCTACCTCCCTTGTCATAAATTGACTGGATAGGGGCAGGATTTTGTGTAGACTGACAGACTTCATCTGTATTTGTTCTGATTTGCGCCCTAACGGTGGTTCCAATTGGTATTACGTTGTTCAGACCAAATAGTGTGAAAATAAGACTATTATTTGGATTTTCTGTTTTTGTTAGGGAGAGAAATGGCGATCTCGAATTTCTAAATTACTTACCTGTGTTGGAAGCTTCTTGAATTTGGTATCATAAAATTTAAATCAAAATGAAAGAGTCTGATATACCCAAGACCTCTTTCTCAACCATGAACGGAAAGTATGAATTTTTGAAACTTCCCTTTGGTCTTAAAAATGCACCTGCCATCTGCCAGAGGACGATAGACGACGTATTGAAGGAGTTTATTGGGTAAACTTGCTACGTTTACATTAGTGATATTTTTATTTTTGGAGGAAGAACCGAGGAAGAACACCTAAAGCACATTGAAGTAATATTCTTCAAACGTAAAAAACCAAACTACGGATTAATTTGGACGAAACGGAATTTGTAAAAACAGAAACTGAATTCTTAGACTACAATACTACGAACCAAGGCAAAGTAGCTTCTATTTATAACCTAAACAACCCAGAGAGAGTAAGAACCTAAAATCGTTTCGCAGATCAGACGTTTCACTAAAGACTTTGCAAAGATAATAAAACCTCTGACAAACCTTATAAGAGGCGAGAAGGGCCAAATTATAGCAACCCAGTCGAAGAAAATAAAAATCAGTATAGACCAAAATATTAGAGATTCAAATAAAAAAAATATTAGATTCGAGCATTTCAACAGATTAAAGAACTATATTATCATCATCGGAAATACTGGTAGGTCCCTACTTCAACAAACCTTTCAACCTGACTACTGACGCTTCGGACATGACAATAGGAGCCATACTATCGCATCGCAAGGGGATATTCGCAAAGGTAGGCCGGGTCAATTACATGTATCTCGAGGTATCTAACGGAGGAAAATATGCAGGAATTACTTATATAATGCGAAGAAAATTAAAATTCTTACAGACCACCAGCCACTCACATTCACTCCCAGCAACAGGAATAATAACGCCAAATTTAAGAGGTGGAAGGCGCGCTTGGATGAGTATAATTATGAACTTGCGTGTATAAACCGAGATGCATTAATAAAGTTGCTAATGCCAAACAATTTATAGTGCTGAAGAGGACTCTACGGACCTGATACAATACTGCTGTGCACCGATCAACGTATTTAAAAACCAAATCACACTTCAGAAAGGTCAAGACATGTATGTTCACGAAGAACCGCATCCATCATATTATAGACACTATATTAGCCTAAAATTACCTGAGGAATTCATACAAGTTCTACGAGAAGTTTTAAAGAACACTTCTCCAATTATAAAGTTCGCCTAACCCAAAAAGTGGTTACAGGCCTCGCCATTGAAAGAAAATAAATTTGCAGTTATAAAAGAAAAACACAAATCATGTGGAAAATAGGAAAAGGATTTTGGAAAAGTACCATTTTCCTAGAATGGCCAGTCGAGTGAAAAAATATACGCAGACCTGCGATATCTGCAACATCAATAAGTATGATAGACGTCCAAATAATGTGGAAATATAAGAAACACCATTCCCGATGTATCCAGCAAAAATACTCCACGTTGATTGACATAATGGAAATTAAGAATGAGAAGTTAATTTCGTGTGAGGATAAATTCTCAAAATGTGCGAAAGTTTTTCGCATCAAATCTAGATCCATTAGTATTATTACAGATTATCTGAAAGCCTTAGGAGTCAAGGAAGCACACAAAGAAGCGAGATAAATGGGACTGTTGAGAGCCCATTCTACAGTAATCGAGATCTTTAGATGCCTACAGGATGACCACAAGCAGTTGACAGTGAAAGAATTAATCAATATAGCAGTTGATCGCTACAATAATTCTATACACTCAGTTATCCCACAGAAACGGAGCGATTTATTCTTCCGAAGGATAAAGCGGATAAATTACTAAAATCTAACCGACTTCAAAACCAAGATAAATGAAGATGTACTCGAACGAATCAAAAAGGCCCAAGAAACCAAAATTGCAAAGAAGAATACATTTAAAAAGATCAAAACACAAAACATAAGAGCCTGGTGATACGATCTTCGTTATAATTTTTAATACAGAAAATTAGAACAAAAAGGAAAAGTAAAAATGAAAATTATTCTGCTATTTGGGAAGGAAATCCAATGGTTAGCGGGTGGATTAAAAAAAGCAGTAATAATTTTGCATATTGACAACGCCATCGAAAATAAAAAAGCCAAGGTACAAATTCAACTAGTATCTTTTTCTGCTGAGCAAAATATACCTTTTCCTAAAATGGATAATCTAATTCCATTACTCAAAAAACTGTTTCCTGACTCTGAGATTTTAAAAAGAGTGACTTGTGCGAGAACAAACACAACAGCTTTAATGAATATCGTGATCGGCGAAACTCAGCTGGAGGAATTATGCGAGTTATTGAAGAGCAATTAGTTTTTATTGTGCGTCGATGAATCGACAGATATATCGACGGCTTAGTTGCTGCCTTTAGTAGTGAGAACCGAGTTTCAAATGAAAACTAGAGATTTTTTTTTTTGCACTGGTGAAAGTGGAAAATTGCAATGCTGCAGGAACCTACTCAAAAATAATTGAGATATTTAGTCAATGTACTGTTAATTATAAGAAATTTATGATAGGGCTTGCTGCAGATGGTGCCTACGTCATGACAGGTTCGCAACATTCTGTTGCCACTCTTTTGCAAAAAGATTGATCAAATTTAAGAATATTTAAGTGCATGCCATTCAGTTTATCCCTAAATATATTGAAGAAAATACTATAATTATATTTCAACTAAACCCCCCAATCCCACAGGACACTGTGTTTCGCAGAAGCAGCTTCATCTAAAAAAAAAAAATTTAAGGCCATTTTTGACATGAAGATTTTAGTTTAAATTTTATTTTCGATGGAGCAGAATAAATCAATACAAAAAAAATTCTAAATAGAAAACAACGTTTTAAAGTAGCAATAAAAAATCTATTACGGCTTATTTATAAGCGTGAAGCAGTACTTCAGAGAAGCACAGTGTGGAACGGTATATTGTTTTTTATAAAATATTCTTACATATAGCATCAAGTTAATTTCACATTCCAAAATTTATGAAGATTGCTTTGCGCTACTTAGGCCATTTTCCAAACAACAACTTTTTCGTAGACACCGCCTTATTCAAAAAAGTCATCTCGCGAGGACGATTCTAACGTGGTCATAGACGTAATTTCTGTCATCCGTAGACTTTTGTCTTAACGAAGACTGTAGACTTTAAATTCGTATTCTGCACTTAGTTTTATTTGTCAGTAAAGTCTTAAAAAATTGTCTTCGTTATAATATCAGCGAAATTGGTGGTCATATTAATCATAATTTTTAAGTTTCCAGTTGGTAATTTTGACGTTTAAACAGAGACAATAATTTTAATTGATTAACAGAAAAATTATTTACATACACATATAAAATATATTAATTAATATATAGCATAAATTTAAGTTCTTTAACAATTTTGAATTGAATTATCGCTTTTGGTTCATAAATTTGAAACAATATGGTGAAAATTGGGTTTTGACAGCTCTACAAAAGTCTTTAGAGAGTTACTAATATATTATTTAGACTACTGCCTTCAGAATTTGAATGAAGACTTTATCTTAAAAAAAATTCACAAGAAAGTCTTAGCTAGGAAGGTCTTACCCCCGATTCTGACGATAAGACTACTAAGACCATCTTAGCTAAAATTTTATTGTAAAGACTTTTTTTTTTAAGACTAAAGTCTTCATTGAATTTCTGAAGGCAGTAGTCTTAAATAATATATTATAAACTCTCCAAACACTTTTGTAGAGCTGCCAAACCAAATTTACATCATATTGTTTCAAATTTATGAATGAAAAGCGACAGTTCAATTCGAAATACATATAATTATTGTTTTTGTTTAATGTCAAATTATGACTCCTAAGACCACCTATTTCACTGATATTAACGAAGACAATTTTTTAAGACAACTGACAGATAAGACTAAGTGCAGAATAAGAATTGAAAGTTTATAGTCTTCGCTAAGACAAAAGTATTTGCTAAGACTGAAAATACGTCTGTGACTGTACGTTAGAATCGGGGGGTTAGTAGTCTTATCGTCAGAATCGGGGGTTATTTGAAATATGTCTACACAGAAACCTATCCAAAGTTCTGTCTTGTCTAAATGTAATACACGCAGTTTTTATTTTTAAATCTAGCGGCAACGAGCAACATGTCAAGAATTTTTCTAACGGCTCTTGAAATTCTTCCATAAATAGCAGAGCCTTGTAAATATAAGAGCCGGAGATCCCGCTTTTTTTCGTGAGCATTCCGTAGACGGGAAGCTTTTTGTTCTTTTTCATACCAATGAGTATATTTCCATATATTTTTAGAACCTCTTTTTCTATAAAAAAAACATAGAAGCTTCGTTTAAATTTTTAATTTGAATGGTTAGTTCGATTATTAATGAAAAGCATATTTTAAAATTGAGTTTATGTCGAGTTAACGCAAAAGCAATTAAATTAGTCTTACTCATTGTTTTTGTGTAGAAAGAAGAATTTGTTTATATGTGTTACTAGCTGACCCGGCGAACTTTGTCTCGCCCCAAATTACTTCGTCCGAGCAAACACTTTTGACCTTCACGAAAATTGAATTTAATGAGAGAAAACTCAAACAACTCAACTCAATTTTCAATAGACGTTTGAGTTAGACGATTGAGTGGCCATTCCATTCACTTTTTTACCGAATTCAAAACTAAAAGTAGGTTTATGGTTGCGTTCGTTCATTCGGTCATTTGTTCGACCAATCATCTTTTGTACAAAAATCCAGAATCGTCAATTTTGAGCAATATGATTGGTGGAAAAAAATTGTCAGAATGAGCGAGCGAACGAACGCAACCATAAAGGCGGCATAATGTATTGAAAAGTGAATAAAAGGTCGATTCAAACTTAGGCATCTATCGAAAATTTAGTTGTTTTTTGCAAATTGACTTTGTGATTTGTTAATCGTCATAGCAAACGCTAAAAGAACCGGGAACTGAATGCACTTGTTTTTATATATATAGAAAATAAGATTGCCAAAATTCTACACAACTTATATTTATAGTATAGTATGCAACCAACGCCATCTATTGAAAATAATCCGAAGTGGCTATTTAAATGAATGATCATTGTCAAAATACAATTTTCATCGGTGGTGTTAAGTGTATTTCCATACAAAATTCCTCTACAAAACGGAATTTTCAATTTTCCGATTTTTTTTTTTTTTGATTTTTCGGCTTTCCATTTGGTTTCGATTTTTTACGTGTTTTTTACGAATTTTGAATTTTGGATGAAAAAACAAAGTAGCAGTTTGGATGTAGCCTTCGGTGGGAATCGAAATTTAGTACCTCCCAGCCCAAGCGCCGAAGCTTTAACCACTGCACTACCTGTCTCATAAAAAATGTACACACAAAATTCATATGAAAATGGCTTTTTATTCGATTTTTCTGGTTTTTAGACTTTTCCGGTGAATTTTTTCAAAATTTTCTTTCGTAAGAACCATCTCCTGGTAATTGCGAACACAATAAAAAAAGATTGAGCTAAATCGGTTCAGCCGTTCTCAACTGATGCGCGCACATACATTTTTTGCACCATTTTTATAGATATAGATAAAGAAAATTAGAAATTATATGTAGTATACACCACTCTACACATCAAAAATTTCAGCATTATTTTTCCAAAACAAACGTTCGTTATAAAAAGCTTTTGGAGTAACAATGGGGGTTATTATGTTTAGGATTCTATTTCCACATTATTGATGAACAAACTTTGAAAACTGTTTTCGCAGGCTTTATTCTTTTATCCTGTAGCATAAACAAAACAGAGCTTTACAAAATAAAAATATTGTTATTTTACTCGTATAAAGCTTTTCGCAATTACTAAACCAATCAAAAGATTTCGCTAAGTATAAATTTAGAAATCGATAGCGACAAAAAATTGAAAATTTTAAAACCCAAATGTTTGGTTAGGAAATTTAATAATTTATGTATAGTACTGCTTGGTTCAATAGATTATGGAGATCTCCTGGAACTAAAAATAAATAAAAATTTGGGAAAATTGTGACATTTTTCTATATAGTTGTTTTACAGGGAGCAACGACTATGATGGTGATAATTTTGCAACGAAAAGTTTTATTTACGCAAACCGTATTATAAATAAAAATTATAATTGATTTGAGTCTTATTAATTATGTTAAATTATTATATTAAAAATTTTGCGCCTTATAATGGTTTATTTTCGTAAATAGTTATTTAATTATTTTACTCTTTTCTGTAATTTCAAGTAATTTTATTATAGAGACATTTATCAACAGATTTTGAAATTAGAGAAAGCTCGCTTTTATTCGGTATTGCTTTTACATGGTAATTCATAAAATCTCGTCTCAGCTCAATTTTTTTCTTTAATTTTGATATAAATGTGAGCGGTTAGATTGCTTATAAATTTCTTTTCGAAAATGCTGATGTGCATGCGGGACAAGGATTTAATAAAGAAGTTAAATTTTTTTAAAACTAAATTTTAAATTGGATGTAAGAGGAATCTGCAGCAGCACGGCATAAATTTATGTTCCGGCATTTTACTACACTACTACTTATGGCTGATTTTCAAATATGTATTTTTTGAATATTTTATTAAAAATATAAAATTAAAATTTAGATGATCTGTTTAATTTTTTATTCATAAATTTATGTTCAAAAATTTTCAAATTACCACGGTTTCTTATAGTAACTCAATAAAAGCTTCGCTTCTATTTAAAGCTTTCATTTTAATATTACGGCTCTTTAAAATCATAGATGGCTCTTATAATAGAAAATGCGTTTTGTTTTTTATTATTGCGTCACAAATATGTCGGTACAATGAATTGGAATGACTTAACCGACTTATTCAAGATGGCATCAAATAAGTCAATAAGTCACTATAGTGAAGTTTCCGACAAACTAAAAATGACAAAAAACTTTACAACAGCCTAAAAAGTGTAAATCTACACTTCCAAAATAAAACTTGTGTTGTAAAACGAAATAAACTGTTAAAAATATTCAATTTACAATTGTAAAGTTGATTTAGTCACAACCATGAGCATAATCTTTCAATATTTTTTCAAGAAGCAAAAAAATGTATGCGATGGAGCAGGCATAGATTGTTTTTACTTTTAAATTTTTGCTCTAGTAAAAAGTGTAGTGGGGGTTCGATGGTCAATGACAAGGCATCGTAGAGATGTCTAAGCTTAACAGTATATGAAATCATGTTATTTAGATCATTCTTAATGTTTTCTAGAAGCCAACATATTTATGCGGTGGGGCAGTCATAGATTTTTTTTACTTTTAAATTTTTGCTCTAGTAAAAAGTGTAGTGGGGGTTCGATTGTCAATGACAAGGCATCGTAGAGATGTCTAAGCTTAACGGTATATGAAATCATGTTATTTAGACCATTCTTAATGTTTTCTAGATCTTTATTATACCACGGACGACTTGGGGAGATGATCTTTTTGCGATTTTCTGAATAATGACAACCAGTCTGAATTTCAATGTCATTCTTTTTATTCAATGAAATGAATGTATGTTATCAGCACTCCTTTGTTCATAACAAAATACAATTGAGAAGGGGATGATTTATAATGGATAAGACTAGATTAGCTTCTATAACGACAATGTTAACTGCTTTCGAGGAAATACATAATCAAGCTGTTTTTATGTCATTTTGAATATAATAGATCTGAAATAATTCTGAATTAAACTTACTATCCGTGACTAAAACTCTCTTTACAGTGTGTGCGTTTATAGCATGTAATGGTTGGTACAAGCGCGACCACATAAGATACGGCAAATTCAAGTCACCAGCTACTAATAGGCCATCTTCTATGCGACAAAAGGCCATCATATCAATAATGTTAAACACAAGTAGATCAACAGCCCCCATTATAAGCTGATAGGTGCCAACTAGGCTAGTCGGGCGAATGTAGAGCCAGAGAACAAAAATATTTATCGTATTAGTGTTATTACTCACACAAGCCAACTTATTGTTATCGATGTTGGAAATAGGAGCTGAACTGCCAAAGTCCACATGTACAATGAAAATTCCTCTTCCGCTTAAGCCTGCAAAATTCTGAAGGTATTCCATTGTAGGTGTTTTTGTTAATTATGGGCGGAATTATATGAGGTGACGATGTTGCTTTCATTGTTTGATTTGGTGGGAACTGTTTCGAGTAAAATTTCCTGATCAAGGATGCGTGTATTAGGTGGGTCTGCACTGATAAAAACTTTATAAATAAATGCGATTAAAGTTATACCTAACTTAATCCTGACGATGCCTTGTCATTGACCATCGAACCCCCACTACACTTTTTACTAGAGCAAAAATTTAAAAGTAAAAAAAATCTATGACTGCCCCACCGCATAAATATGTTGGCTTCTAGAAAACATTAAGAATGGTCTAAATAACATGATTTCATATACCTTTAAGCTTAGACATCTCTACGATGCCTAGTCAGTGACCATCGAACTGCCACTACACATGATTTGTGTAGGTTACATTTAATCAGGATAGTTATGTATGTACACTTTTAAGCTTTTGTAAGGTTTTTTGTCAATTTGTCGGAAACCACGTTATACCAATAAGTCTGTAATAAGTCGGTGTTTAGAAAACACCCTTAGGCACAATTTTTTCAACTGAAATTTTAAGTTATTATTAACTTATATTTTTTGTAGATTTTGCACAAATATTTTTTTGAGTGCAGATTAAAAATCTAACCAATAATTATAAACAAACTAACTCACCAAGAAGAAAATTACAGCAACCAAGGAGGAATTCAACCAATTAGATGGAACTTTTAACCCAAAGTTAAAATTCCAATATAAAGATGTAGTATAAGATTTTTATATAATTAGAATTAGTTTTTATTTTTTATGAAACTGAAATTTAACGTTTTCCATAAATAAAATAATTTTTAAGTTTGTGACTTGCTAAATTCATTAGGTTGCATTATTTTAGGCCAGTTACAAAATACAGTCAGTAGTGAAGTTGGGTTATAGTATTGCTCCATATTATACACAGCCCAACAAAAAATGTATATTTCTTTCTATATACATTGAATGAATGACTCCATCGCGCTTAATTATATACCTATATATGTGTATCTGTATACCTTACGTAATTAACGAGGAAATAATTACGAATAAAAGACATATTATGCAAATAATAATAATAAACTGCTCTCGCACCTTATTCAATTAGTGATGGGGGGTTACTATATTATGTATATGTTCAACTATATTCAGCAATTCCAATTATTATACTTATTAACACTAAATATTTTCTAATTAACTCAACTCTAATTACAATACTAATTAAAATATAATATTTAGATTATCTAGCTACTGTATATCTACCTTTTAATTTGCCACACCTGAGTAAGCCGAACTCGCACATCATGCATGCGATTGTTAAGACATATTATAAAAAAGACGTATACATATGAGCGTGAATACATAAGTTCCACAATCTAAACAATTAAATAAATATTTTTGTTTTGATTAAATCATTACGCACTTTAATTGTTGTATGTTCATATTATAAAACAGACATGCATGCATAATCAAAACTGGCAAATCCAACTAAACTAATAAACATTTTCATAAATCAATACAAATTGACATTCCATCAGTCAATCATTTAACAAAACACTAAGAACAGCAATACAACGAACTTTTCAATTGGATTACGGCAAATGCAATACACAAAAAGTCCATAACACAACATTTATAACAACAACAATTTCGCGAATTCCACATTCCATCATCATCTTGATGATCATCATAAATCTCGTCACATACTCAACATCGTATACCAGCAGACGTCCGTCTCGTCAAATTCTTTTTATTTTGCATATTTTTAGATACCCCACTATCTTATAATGTATTATCTTCTTTTAGATTCTACCACACTACACTATAAAAATAATGCGCTACACAAAAAAGTGGAGGAGGAGTTTACAAGACACTACACACAATGATTTTATATTTTATTTTTAATTTTGACGCACGCGCATGTTTTTTGTTTATTTACACTATCTGTCTCATTTTTACTAATGTCGAATTAATTAGCAACAGGTGGGCGTGTTTGTTGATAAAAAAAAAGTCAGATATTTTTTTTTATTTTTTATGATGGAAAGAGACAATCGGGTTATGGTTTGCTATAAAAATTATGATTTTTTGTTGTTTTGTTTCTTATAGCACAATAATGGTTTAGAGGTGGAGCTTTTCTCCATTCTTGTATACGAAATTTGTAATTTCTTGTTGTTATTTTTGATTTCTTGCGGGCCAAAATAGTTTTTTTGAGGAATTTCAAAGTTACATGTTAAAATCAAATGAATTTGATAATTCAATAGTCTTAAGAATAAATCCAATCATCAAATCCATAATCATTATTAATAGGTCGTCGCAAGGTTTAAATTTGAGTTTCAAACAGCAAGCTTCTAAGGTCTGTCACGAATTTATTTGCATATTTGGAATGATGTACCACGCTTTACCTGTCCTTCCAATCTGATGCAACCACTCCAGCACTTTTAAAAAAAAAACTTATCTATAATTTTCAAACACACACTGAGTAAGACTGATTCACAATTTATAAGAAAGGCTATAAATCTACCGCAACACCGCATTTTATAAAAAGTCGATCTATTTCATCACGAAAATATTTGGTAATACATAATGTGTAGTAATTTTGGCAAGGCTTATATTCCAATATGCTAAAGTAATTTTACAGCCGGTTTGCGTTGATAACTAAGGAAAACAATTTTTACGACACGTTAACAGGACCCGTAGACAGGGCCCCTAAAACATGGAACTAAATCAATACAAGCTAATCTAATAACACCCCAAGAAATATGACCTATGAGCAACAATATCGCTGATCACAGTCACCATGGATTTACACATTGTCCAAGTATAGAAACTTCGATAAGCACGAGTTTGAGGTTGGCTTTAAAAAAAACCTACTAATCGGCGCATTCTCAGGTCGCACGCACACGTAATTTCAATATCTCATTTGAGAACTTACTTGTCTAAATTGATGTGAAATCAGGACATGCCAAAGACAACTTTATGCAACCAACTCGAAAGCTTGTTAAAAAAAATTACCAAAAAATTGTGAAAGCTATAATATGAAAGTTGCCATTTCCGGTACACAATTTATGAAAAAAGTTTAAGAATGAACTTTTATTCCAAATAGTCAATCCGCCTGGACCGTTATGCCGAATTTTGACGAAATAATGTTTTTTTTTTTATGAAAACTTGTCATTTTCGGCAAAATTTAAAAAACTGAAGGAATGAATAAATTTAATTGTTTTGGACTTAATTTACAATCTTTTGTTTTTAATCGTTTCGGAACTCTCAATTTATGGCAAACATTTAATGCTAAATTGTTCCGGAGGACACAAACTACTGGTCTATACAGAACACAAACACACACACACACATACACATATACGCAATGAATTTTTTTAAAAAACCACTTTTTTTTACATTAGCCATATAACGAATGATAAAGGGGGTAAGGGGCGTCAGTCTAGAACGATTATATACTAGCCCAAATGTGAACCTGACGGACACGTGGTGTTCCCTACTAATTAACTAACAAGGTTCTGGCGACTAAGGAACGGCGGGATGACCGATCACCGATAGCCTAGCAAATGATGTTCTTTCTCTCCGCTGATCCACTATCAATTTTACTGGTTAGGTTGGTAGCTGCTTTGAAAAGGGAACGAACGAAAATGAAAATGCCGAATTGTGAGAAAATTAGGAGCTGACGAATGAAAGACTGATAGGAGTTTTGGAAACTTCTGTTACTAGTTATAATGAAAACAGCAAAATTGCCTGTATTAATGGTGAGTTTCATACAGATGATGAGTGTTAATTTTTATTTTTTACTTGAATTATTTTAAAGATGATTGATATTAAATAAGATTGTAACCATGCTTATATTAAAACACAACTATATGGTTTCGCCATTAATTCACTTCTTCTTTATTGTATACAATGCCATCCACTGAAATGTACAATGCCATCCACTGAACTAAATATAACATAACTTAACAATAATACATAACATAACATAATAGATTACACGCTATTTTTTTTTTAATTACTAATTAAAGTTTAACTTTAACAATATTAAAACTATTTGTTTTATAATTAAATTCTTTTTGGAGCTTTAATTGTTCTCTTTGATACTCGTGGATGTCTTCAACAATTTTTTGAGTTTCATATTTTGAATCATTTTTATTCAATTTTATAAGATACCTGTTTCTTCTATATTTTCTTCTATTTTCATTTTCAATTAATTATGACCTATTTGAAAGTTTTTCAATTATTTTCCCGAAAGACCAAGTACTATCTGTTTTCAATTTTTTTATATAAACACTTGTCACCGACTTCTAAATCTCTTTAAATTTCTTGTTGTTTTGTCAAACTGTTTCGACATTTTGGTATTTTTAAGTTTCATTTCTTCTTTGAATATACTTTCGCTATTATTTTAGGTTTCAGTTTATTAGTTAATGAAGGTATTTTTGAACGTAACTTTCGTGACATAAGCAATTCAGCCGAACTGTGTAATGAACAACTAATAGGAGAATTTCGTAAGTTTAATAATGCTATATGTAAGGATCATTATGTTCTTCCTCTGACTTAATAATTAAATTTGTTACTGTTTGTATTGCGCTTTCTGCCAAGCCGTTACTCTGAGAATGATATGGGCTTATCGTATTATAAGTGATGTTCCAGGTACGCATGAATATTTTGAACTCTTCTGAATTAAAAGGTGGACCGTTGTCTGATATAATGGTTAAAGGTATACTATGCCTGGAGAAAATAGATTTTAGCTGTAGAATATCTTGATGACTTGTTGTATTATTTAATTGACCAATTTCTATAAATTTCGAATAATAATCAACTACAACCACATAATGTATTACCTTTAATCTCGAATAGATCAATGCCTACCTTTCCAAATGGAATTTCCGGTATCTCATGTGGAATTAAACTTTGTTTCGGATTATTTTTACTAAATTTGAGACAAATTGCACATTTCTCAACTTCATTGATAATATCCTTATGTATTCGTGGCCAATATATATTACCTTTTATTAACTCTCGACATTTGCCAATGCCTAAATGCCCTTCATGTATCAATTTTAAAAACTCCTTTCTCAATTCTTGTGGAATCACCACTGACATACCTTTAAATACTAAATCATTGATCCTAACACTATTTGCAATGCTCGATTTGTTATCTGGCCATCCAGATTCTAAATATTTACTAATTTCTTGACGAGCTAGATCTCTTCTAGTTGCTTCTTTAATCTCTTCTATTTTTGTTTCAGATAATGCTAAATTTTCGTAGACTAAATTGACATGAATTTGAACCTCTTTATCTAAATCACCACATCCTTCATCATCGTTTAAAATTGGAGCTATTGACAATGTATCCGCAATATACATTTTGTTACCAGGAATATGTTTAACTACAAAATCATACTTCTGTATTCTTAACATCATCCGTTGAAGTCTAGTCGGTACTAATGCTAACGATTTTTTAAATAACGTCTCTAAAGGCTTATGATCTGACTCTACTATAAGCTTGCTTCCGTATAAATATTGGTGAAATTTCTCACAACCAAAAACTATTGCAAAAAGCTCCCGTTCTGAAGTATTAGAGCTCCTACAGCAAATTTGCTTGCATCCAGGGATAATACAAATTGCTCATTTGAATCGAAATGCGCTAAAATAGGAGAGGAGACTCGGTTATAACTGATTTCAAATTATTAAAACTTTTCGTATGATTTCCATCCCAAATGAAATTATTGTCTTTTCTTAATAGTTGCCTTAAAACTTCAGTTTTCTCAGATAAGTTGGGAATAACAGAGCCAAGAAAATTGATCATTGCTAAGAAACGATGAAGTTCCTTAACATTGGCTGGATTTGCCATTTCCTTAATAGCCTTTATTTTAGAAACATCTGCTCTCATTAAACCTACATTTTTCTTTGTTAAATTTTAGCCCTATTTCCTTTATTTTGCTTTATTGAGAACTCGTGTTAAATTTTCGTTATGTTCATCTTGATTTTCTCCGTGAACTAAAATATCATCGATATAAACAAGAGTTCCAGGAAGTTCTCCGAAATGTTCCACCATTACACTATGGAAAATTTCAGGTGCCGCATTTATCCCGTAAGGTAATTTTAAAAAATTATATCGACCAAAAGGAGTATTGAATGTACATAAGTCAGTACTTCCTTCATCCAAGGAAAGCATCCAAAAGCCCAAGTTGGCATCAAGTGTTGAACACATAATGGATTTATTTAATCTACTCCTAATTTCTTCAATTGTTGGGATTGGATAGTGAGACCTTTTAATCGTCCTATTCAAATTTCTCGAATCTAAACATATCCGTAATCTACCATTTGGTTTTTCTACCACTACTATGCTATTATTGACCCAATCCGTAGGTTTAGTAACTTCCTCAATTACTTTAATATTAATCATATGGTCTAACTCCTGTTTTATTTGGTTTTCTAATTTAAAAGGAATTTTCGCGATGGTTCAATTACTGGGCAAATATTATGATCAACAGTCAAATGAATTTTATTGGGTAGGGACAAATATAATATTGCCGATCTCATATACATTTTTTCGCCAAATTTTTTTTTAAAAGATGGAACCAATGCACACTAACCCACCATACGGACACTTTTTTCATTAAAAAGTTTAGCTAAGACAACAATTTTTGTGAGACATCTAACGTTATATGAACAAAATTTTACGAACTTTAAATTTTTTTATCGATCTTTATTTTCGACGATTTGCACATGCTGGATGCACATGTTGAAGTATGTGCATATACTTGTTGAATAAAAACGTAAACAAGAAGCAAGGCAAGATCAAGTTTGAATTTCTACAATGGTTTTTGTTTTTCGTAAAATATTATTTTTTTTTGTGTCCTTTTAAAACAAAATTATGTTTTGTGTCCTATATTACCTACGAGTATGTACCTTATGAATGAACTGTGAAAATATTTTATGATACGAGAGACTCCATTAAAAAGAAGTTATTGTAAATAAGACTTATTATTATTGTAAATGCAACATTGTTATTCATATTATTAAGCGATAATTTGTTAATCCGTGGATAATTGATAGTAGGGATAATAAATATGTAGATTATATTTTTTTAATATTAAATCTAAGGAAGCATACACGTGTTAATTTTATCTTGTCTTTATGAGTGTGTATTTTAAAAACGCATATGAACAAAATCGACCTTGAACTAGTGTATGAACTAGACATTTTTGTTTTATAAACTTATTCTTAGTGTGGAATACCGTCGATGAGGTAAACTAGTTCAGCGTTGCACTTTTTTATCTATTTATTCTTGCATCGATTGGTTTTGATATCGAAAAAATCTGAGAATGATAAAATTTTATAAAAGGGCCCCAATTTATAAATATAGTCTAGGAAGTAAGAATATTATTAAATTATAGGAGCGTATTATAATGTAAAATATTATTTCGTTAAAGAAACAGCAGCAGATAATTTTTTTTATGAAAGCTGATATTCGATAGGAACTAGAAGAAACTCGCGTTTATACTTGATAAATTTGAATTTAGTTTGATTTCGGGTTGTTATTTATTTAGTAGAAATGTGGAAATGGGAATTGAAGGAAGACGAACAAATATGAATATTTATACAAAAAAAAAAATTATTTTTTCCAGTGATGTATGTGCAATAAACTTTTATTTAAAAAAGTCGAATATTATAAATGTATTGTTTCTCCAAAATTATTTTTCCGAGGAACTAAATTATTTTTCCTTTAAATATTATAAACTTTTAACAGGAGAAGCTGCAACATTAGTTCGTCATATCGCAGTAACTGAGGCAAATATAGTGCGGCTACGGAGAAGATTAAATAGAGATACGATAAAAAAAGGCTCGTGATGACAAATCTCATAAAGCAGTTTGTTGATAAGCTAGATATATCAAAGGTTTCGGCTAAGGCGCTTCATCAAATAGCTGACGTATCGGATGAAGTTCTGAGAGGATTGAAGGTGTTAGCCGAAGCGGAAAAAGGGACCCATGGCTCATTCATATTTTGGTAAACAAATTGGATAGTGTGACTAAGGGCAAATGAGATAACTGTAGAGGATTTCCCTACGATGAGAAGATTTTTCCGATTTTTAAGCAAACGAAGTGATTTATTGGATGCTATAGAAGTCAATAAAGTGTCGAGCAGCAATCGAGTTAAATCCTTCCAATCAAGTGCAGAGCCTTTGTGCCTTAAATGCTCGCAAGGCCATTACCTCAGTAAATGTGACCAGTTTCTTTCCCTAAGCGTTAATGATAGACAGGTAGGTTTTGTGCCTGAGAGAAAGCTGTGCTTAAACTGTTTCACTCCAAGCCATCAGTCAATCGTATGCAGCTCGAGTTATACATGCGGTAAATGCCACAGAAAACACCATCTTATGCTACACACCGAAGATGCAGTCAGGCCAACAGCGAACACGGCTACTAGAAAAAACATAGAAGAGGCTATGACTCATGTCGTTGTCAAATGCAGCAACCATGAGAAAGGTCACTACGAGAGTTTCAGCTTGTGTCACACTGAAATCCTTACACTCGTCAAAGAACGAGGTGCTGATTTTTTTTTTAAATTTTACTGTTACATTTTTGGTTTTGCGCAGCAGTGTCTAATAAAGAAACAACAACATTTTCATTGTGAACTTTTAATTTTTTAGGTAACATAAAATAGCAAATATGATTAACAATTAGCTTTTCTGAGATTCTGAAATTTTCATCAAAAAATATTTACTGACGTAAAGTAATGTTAAGAGTTAAATGATACAGAAAGAAAATAATTTCTTTAAAAAAATAGAATTCTAAAAGTTTTGTTTAAATTTGAAATACTTTTTAACTAAATATTAATAATTATTATACCTTATTTAAATAAAAATAGTTATTTCTCAAGATATTGAAGTTTCTTTAATACAAGGTGCTGCGTTGAAAGGCTGCTCTTTAAACATGTATAACTTGAAAGGGGGGCTTTAACGTGCAAAGTGACAGAAGTAACCTTACCTTCGTTTTGATCAAGGAATCCAACGGTACCATTCGTGTTAGCTACTTTAGGGACACCCTGTATGTATAGATGATAATTAATATAAATATGGGCAAATATTTAAATAATAAAAATTTAAGATTTATTTACTTAAATTTTTAATATTTCTTAATAAATTTTGAGTTTGAGTTTCTTGTATTTTTTAGGTTCTGGAATACGATTCCAAATTAACCAGAAACTTGAATATTGCTTAAAGAGATTAAATGAAATTTGCTATGATCTGCGGGAATTGGATTCTAAAATTAATTGTTTTTGAAATTGTTACATTGTATTGGAGTGAAACTTCATACTTAAGCTTTTCTCATAAATTAGGAGATCCCAGTTATTTTTAGCCGAAAGTCTGGAAGTGGCGTAGGAGCCTTTTCGGTTTGTGCAAATATTTTGCAATATTATTATAATTAGAAAAAACATTATGAACTAAAAGATTCTAAATTAAATTCACAATAATATTGGCTAAAATCAGTGTTTCAATGGAAATGGTAATTTTAACAGAAAACTGTTTATCAACAAAATTCAGGCTTTGTACAGCCAGACTTTACTATAAATAAAGAGACCGCGTTAATTTTAGAAGTGGCAGCAATATTTTATACATACTTTTATATAACATTCACGAAAAAACCATTAAAAACCAAAAGATTGTAAATTAAATTTGAAACAAAATTTGTTCAGATCATTTTAATTTATTTTACGTACTAAAATAAAGTAAAGTAACCATGAAACATGTTGATCTTGTGATTTTTGTTATTTTCTCACAGAAAAGCAAGGTCTGATGAAAACATCGCTGCTGTGCGAGCTGCGAGAGTGTACGGGAAACTCCTTGGCAGTTAAATTTCTCGTCATTCACAAGATCTTGCCCCGCGACTTCAGCTTGGCAAATTTAGTGTAGAGGCTTGGGTCTACACCCGTATAAAATCCAACTGACCTAAGAACTTAAGGTAAACGACCATAGACAACGCCGTAAGCTAGCTGGTTTAACTCTGGAGCAGTTAGAAGTTAACCCAAATTTCGCTAAAAAATCATCTTTATCGACTTCTTCCTTTGGGGCTACCTTAAATTGCAGATCTATGCGAGTAAATTGCAAACAATTGATGCCCTCAAAGTAAACATAACGAACGCCATCCAGCAAATTCAGCGAGATTTATTCGATTCATTGAAAATTGTACCTCCCCAATACGTCCCACCAAGCAAAACCCCAACGGACATTTGAATGACGTTATATTCCAAGGTTAAATACCATAAAATATTATTACAAACAAAAAACTTCACACAACATGTTTTATTTACAATTAAAAATCGAGCATCCTCGTAAATTTAATTTCAAACACATTAGTTTGAAGTTTAGCTTTGATAATGATGTTAAATTGACATCGAAAGCTTAGAAATTAATTATTATAAATTTAAAATCTGAGCCATATACCAAAAAAACCTCATATTTACTATTATTTACTCATAAAATATTTTCCAAATATGTACATTAGTTTGGTTAATTTTTAATTTTTATCGGAAATGATGACTTTTTCTAAAATAAAACTTTATTTCACAAAGGTTCGACATCTATATAGCCCAGTCGGATTGACTAATCTGTATCAATTTGTATTAATTGCGAGATTCTTGGGAGATTTAGTAGGAATCTGTGTTCCAGAAGTGGCAGCTTCCAGAGAAGCTTTTTCAATTTTTTCACTGATGTTAAAAAGTTATAGATTTAAAGATTAAAGTTTTAAATAAATTTAAAGATTAAATTTTAAACAAGGGTTGATTTTGTTGGTTTTCTGAAGTTTACGCGGGAATTATGATTTTTGATTGTGCAAAACAGTTTTACCAAAAGACAAGTAACTTTAATTTTTCGCTTTAGAAATCAAGTTTGATGTATTCGAGATCTATGTATACATTCGTGGTAAAAAAAGTGTGGTGTTGGCCACAACATATTCACCAATCCAATTGTTTACAAGTTTTTCTGCATCAATGCACTTTGTGCCAATAATATTTGCCACGGAGATGCTGGCGTTCATGCGTAATGTTTACAAAAAATGTCAACAAAAGTTTCCTTTGTATAATATACTCGTAAAGTAACTTGTACTATGGAATTTTACTGGAAATAAAATAATAAATTTTAATTTTCATCCCCATGCTTCTTTTATTGCTCCAATTTTAAAAATTCATAAAATTAATTTACATTTAATTGTGTGACGATATTTTAAAAAGTTAAATAACAATCGTTAAAAAATCCAAATGTAATCATTTATTAAATTTGGTTATGCAACCAGTTGCAACTTATTATTTTAAAACAAAAAATCTATATATTTAGAAATCTAAATCTAAAATCTCATTCTATTTCCTGCCAATCAAATTAGATTTTTCATTTTGAATTAATATTAGTGAACTATTTCCATGTTCCAGGAAATCGCTTAAATAAGTGAAACAATCCCAACTAGTTGAAATTACTCATTCGATAAATTTTTCGTAATCAGCAATAATTTTAATTTTTATTTTTACCAAACCACTGGACTTTTCGCGAGCAGGAGGTCAGTAGACTTACTTTGGCAAAAAATCTGAGGAGGAGTTACACGAAACTGGGGATAATCACTTGATTAGGCCGAGTTATCAAAATACTTTATTATGCAATGTAAATTACTAAATGGGTACAAGACTCAGTCGTAATATAAATAAATAAAAAAATAAAAAATATCCAGATATCAGTACATAAGTCATTCATCTGTTCAACCGCTAAGAAATATTAAAAAATTTAAGGTTTATTTAATTTGTCCATATTTCATACTTAGATCGTTAAAAAAATTGGCTACCTGCTTTTTAATATTATTAATGTATATTACATCTTGTAATTTGTATGTTATATTAATAACTATCGTTTATATATTAGCATTAGAATAAATTGCAGTCGAGAGTACACGATCAACGTAAAAAATAAAAAGAAACAAAATAGGAATTTAAATAATTTCGTTTTTCTGTTTATAATATTTAAAGGAAAAATAATTTAATTCCTCGGAAAAATAATTTTGGAGAAACAATACATTTATAATATTCGACTTTTTTAAATAAAAGTTTATTGCACATACATCACAGGAAAAAATAAAAAAATGTTTTGTATAAATATTCATATTTGTTCGTCTTCCTTCAATTCCCATTTCCACATTTCTACTAAATAAATAACAAACCGAAATCAAACTAAATTCAAATTTATCAAGTATAAACGCGAGTTTCTTCTAGTACCTATCGAATATCAGCTTTCAAAAAAAAAAATTATCTGCTGCTGTTACTTTAACGAAATAATATTTTACATTATAATAGGCTCCTATAATTTAATAATATTCTTACTTCCTAGACTATATTTATAAATTGGGGCCCTTTTATAAAATTTTATCATTCTCAGATTTTTTCGATATCAAAACCAATCGATGCAAGAATAAATAGATAAAAAGTGCAACGCTGAACTAGTTTACGTCATCGACGGTATTCCACACTAAGAATAAGTTTATAAAACAAAAATGTCTAGTTCATACACTAGTTCAAGGTCGATTTTGTTCATATGCGTTTTTAAAATACACACTCATAAAGACAAGATAAAATTAACACGTGTATGCTTCCTTAGATTTAATATTAAAAAAATATAATCTACATATTTATTATCCCTACTATCAATTATCCACGGATTAACAAATTATCGCTTAATAATATGAATAACAATGTTGCATTTACAATAATAATAAGTCTTATTTACAATAACTTCTTTTTAATGGAGTCTCTCGTATCATAAAATATTTTCACAGTTCATTCATAAGGTACATACTCGTAGGTAATATAGGACACAAAACATAATTTTGTTTTAAAAGGACACAAAAAAAAATAATATTTTACGAAAAACAAAAACAATTGTAGAAATTCAAACTTGATCTTGCCTTGCTTCTTGTTTACGTTTTTATTCAACAAGTATATGCACATACTTCAACATGTGCATCCAGCATGTGCAAATCGTCGAAAATAAAGATCGATAAAAAAATTTAAAGTTCGTAAAATTTTGTTCATGTAACGTTAGATGTCTCACAAAAATTGTTGTCTTAGCTAAACTTTTTAATGAAAAAAGTGTCCGTATGGTGGGTTAGTGTGCATTGGTTCCATCTTTTAAAAAAAATTTGGCGAAAAAATGTATATGAGATCGGCAATATTATATTTGGTAGGGAGCTTCAAAAATGTCTGATTCAACAATTTCTTTTATAGCTAACGTCCTTATTATAAGCCCTAGTGACAAACTCGATTGTAAGCCAATTATTGTTTCGCAATCTGATGAATTTAATTATTCAGAATAAATTAAAGCTCCAAAAAAAGGAGCTTTAATTATTCTGATTGAAAATTCTGAAAATTGAGACATAAACTAAGTGGAAAATAGTGATGGTAGAACATGCCACCCCTTTCATAACTATAATTTCGAGATCATGATTTCCTAAATGAGAACTCAAGATACACTACAATTACTTATATCTTCTCGTTGGTTAAAACCCAACATAGTAATGGAGTAGGCATTGACAAATAATGTCAAGATTGACATTTAATTGACGTTTAAATTGTTAGAAATGACTTTTATATTGACAGAACACTCTTAAATAGAAAACTCAAAGCAAACTAACTATGTAGAAGATTTGCTAAGTAAAAGTGTCCGGAATTTTCAATTTGATGTATTGGGCGTTGCGGGAGCACTAAAATGCATCGAAATGAAAAAAAAATTTCATTTCGAAACTAAGTTCAAATTTAGTTTGAAACTACATATGGTTAAACATGACACACTAGTACGAAATCATGATTTCGAGTTAATCATAATTACGAAACTAACAATGTGTCTATGATGTAAGACTTAACAAAATGTTCAACTTGCCTACTGTGGCTAAAGCATCTGGAACCCAAATTTTCCATACAGGAACATCTGAAATGCATATAGCTATTACGAATTTTTAATTTTATTCACAAAACGCGCACTTTTCGTCAGCAAAACATACGGAATTTGGAACAACTGCATAAACTAATAGTGAAAAGTTATCTAATAATTCAGAAAGACCATTACAATATACGCAAGAGATAGAGTATCTGGTAATACGTTTAAAGAGCTTTTTTGATGCTCAATGAGCGAGTTTACCGCTTATCTACTATACGCTGGACACAAAAGTGCATTGTAAAAAACACACGCATCGACCTAACGAATGGAAAAGTGCGCTAAAATGTCACATTTTGTCACATCCTGCTTTACTGTGAGCACATTTTTATAGCCTGGACAGACTGCGGATTAGTTAAACTGGTTTAGTGAAATTTATTCAAACAGCGTATGGAAAAACTTGAATTTACTAGTAGATTTTTGATTTTTACGTGTAGTGTGTCGAACTGAATTGAATTTTATTTCCTAGAGTACTTAACCGAATTTTTACTAAATCAATTTAACTAATCCTCATAGTCTGTCTATAGGTTATTAGACTGTTAAGGCAGTGATACATGTGCAGATTTTGCCTTAAAGGCAAAAAATTTACCTTATACAAAATTGAGAAATGTTCAATTTAAAATTTTTGCCTATAAGGCGATTCAAGATGGCCGACTTTCAGCAATCAGCGCGCATAATTTTTATGCCTTAAAGGCAAAATCTGTACATGTATCACCGCCTTTACACTATTAAATTATTGGGATCTTAAGGTAGCCCCACTCCCATCGGACGTTTCAAAAGGTGATTGGGAGATGTCCTCATCGGTTAAACGAAAAGCGAATATTTTGGATTCTTTTAACCAGTACAGTTCTCTTGGTGTAGCTCTACATCTTTACAAATGGTCACAATATATCAGATAAGTTTGATGTATCCCAGCCCAGAATTTAGTAATTTCGTTCAATCTTGAAATTTATTCCTAGCCCCGGAATTTGAATTCAAATTTTAAATATTAAAATCAAAATTAAAAATAATAAAAGGTTAAATTAAAGGAACTGATTTGATTCAGCGCTGTGTAGCACAGTATGTCAGTTCCTTGATTCTCGGTAATAACTAAAAAATTTCTACTTAGTGTAACAGCGACTGGATGTATCATAAATGTCAAAATATTTCCGTTTTAAAACAGTTCATTTTAGCCGAAGGCCAGTAGAACTATAGCTAGTGCAATTTTGTTTCAAATAGAATACATTCCGTTTCTTGACTCTGATGCAGAAACTTGATATCACTCTAACCCAAACCATCATACCTCTGTTCACAATATACAAATAGGTTAGAAATTAAAACTAGAGCTGAAGAGTACAAGTTCATGTCGTATAGAATAGATCTTGTTACTGGCTTCCAATGCAGCAAGACAAACCAGAGCGATCCTCTTTGGATATTATTGTAAATCTATACCAAACTGACTCAAACCGTCATAGTTCGAAATTAAAATTAGAGCAAAACAGTATACAAGCCAGTGTGGATCAAAATACTCTTGAATACGGGATCCGCTCGAAACACGATATTTCAAAACTCGATATTTCAAAACGCGATATGGTACAGAATGTGCTTTGCCAAGCGACGGGAGCGCAGCGATCCGCATGGTATAATCCGGTCATATACTCCCGCTTCTATCGATTTTTAAATTCCATTAAACGAAAATTAAATTTCCCCTTCACCCGCCTGATATAACCCTATCCTAAACTCCCGCTCCTCTCGATTTTTATAATCGTGTTTTGAAATATCGCGTTTCAAATTGGACCCCTTCAATACCGACCTCTGAAGCAGCAAGATATACTAGGTCGAACTTATTTGGATATTATAGAATTTTGAAACCACACTACCCCAAACCGTCATTTAAACTTTTATTTATTTTACATAATTTTTAATTTTGATTTAAATATTTAAAATTAGAATTTAATTTCTGGGCTAGAATAAAATTTCGATCATTGCAGTTTTAGTGTTTTGATACGATATTTTTTTTCATTTTTCTGGGATGAAATTCTGCGCTAACTTCACAATGGTATAACTTTGGGTTACCAGTGCTGTCAGAATCAGTTTCCGCACAATCATTAATTAATCTCCTGGATGCACCTGTACATCGTGGGTATAACCACCTAGAGAACTGTTTGGAAAATCACGGAGTAAGACATTTGATAATTACCACAGGTAATGCGGTAAGGCTTCACACATTCACTACACTTAATTTAGGAAATTTTCCTTTGATGATTTTTTTCCCACAAAACTGGCGAGGATTTTAACAGACAGCAGAGATACATAACAAAAATTATTACTAATTTAATGTATTAAATGCTTAATTTGTACACTCGCGAGCAACTAAATCGACTCAAAACTCCGCGCGTACAAAAAACGCATTTTTATTAAAATGGGGTAGCCGATGTTACTAAAGCAAGTTTTTTTTGCAGGTTAGTAGTTTATTTTTACAAGGACACCTTTATCATTAAAATCTATATAGAACTTTTCAAATTAAAACAATCGCAGCAAAATGCGATGTTTCTGTGAAAACAATTGGCATGCTGCAATCTCCTGTATAATACCACGTTGACCGGTATTTGTCATCAGTCACATATCAGACGTTAACCTGAACAAATCTCTCCCAGTTTCATTCGTTGTTTCCACAAAATGATGGATACTACTACAGAAAAACACGCACAAGTTGCTGCTTTATTGCAAGTAGGACGCAATCAACGAGAAGTGGCTCGTCATCTAAAATGAGCTAATATGGTGTCTCAAGAGTATCCAGAAGGTTTCAAAAAACTGGTACCGTCAATTGGAGACTATACATACCAGCAGGAGCTAAGACATGTTCAAGATCGTGCTGTTAGCTAATGAACAGAAAGAAGACGCTTGAAGGAAGCCAAAATTACTCCACAAGACGGTGCGCTAGAGGCCCAAAATTAATAGCACGCCACCGCAAAGGCCGAATCGAATTTGCTCGTGAACACATCAATTGGAGCATTGAGCAATGGAGGTCCGTTCTATTCACTGGCGAGTGCAGAATATGTCTCTATGGTTGTGATAGAAGAGGCCGACTTTACCGGCGTACAGGAGAGCGATTTATGAAGTGCTGTTTTGCTCAAACCATCTCGCTCTGTTTCCATATTTCTTATTCTAATTTTATTTACTACAAGGCATGGCGCCTTTATTAGATAAAAATTTTAATTTTTTGATGAAACAAATTTCTTAATATTAATGGACCTAATTTTAAAAACGGCAATTCGCTGCTAGCGAAATTTATCCAAACTAATCAGAAAAATACAACAGTAACGAACTTATTGTAATAGCATTGGTGCAAGTAAACATTCAGCCGAATGTATATTGCTTAATTTCGAGGAGTGTGATTTTTTAATGCAACTAAGGTAAATCCTGTAATTCAGAGGCTTTTTGCATAAACCTCGGTGATGCCGATTGGTTTTAAGCATAAAAAAAATATGTCTAGCAAGTTATATGACTTTCTAATGGATCTGACAGGGTGTTTCATGAGATTTAGAAATGTGGTTTTAATAGGTCTTATGTACATTCCAAAGTCATTATAGGTATTTTCCTAGTACAGGTAACCCTCCTATAACACGGTAGATTGGTTCCCATAATATTTTTTTATTTATATTTGCTTAGGAATGACTGGATAATATTGACATTGGTTTTGCGTGTACAGCCCCACAGCTGAATACCGTAAGTCCACACAGGTTTTAGGATTTACCTGTATAGTAGCAATTTATTATGTAGAGTTAGTTCAGAATTTCTTCCTAAGAGCCAATTCATCTTTCTGTATTTGATGTTTAACTTTTATTTTTTATTTTTCACATGTTCTTTCCAATTTAGTTTCGCGTCTGCAGTTATGCCTAGTTATTTTACCGGGTTTGCATAGAGAATTTGCTGAGGGTTCAGTTCTGCTGGTATCCAGTTGACCTTTTTGTTGGTAAAGATTAGATGAACAGATTGTATTTCATTAAGTTTTATTGGCCATCTCTTCCTCCAGGTACTGACAATATCAGTAGCACTTTGCAATTTGCTTGTGGATTATTCTATGCTATTAGCGACTACTAAGATGGCCGTATCATCCGCAAACGTCGCTTTGTTACTCTCCTCTATGGTTGACAGATCCGAGATATAGAGCAAATAAAGTTATCCCATAACGCTATCTTGTAGTATTCCTGCTGTTATTTTCTTTATTTTTGAGTATTCGCCATGGAATTTAACACGAAAGCGTCGGTTACATAAAATGTAAAATTTTAGTATTTCATAAAACTGCTTTGGTAAGTGTATTTGTAGTTTATATTCCAAGCCGTTATGCCATACTCTGTGAAAGGTCTGTGCTACATCCAAGAAGACGCTTGAACATACTTTCTTATTTTCAACTAAATCTTTTATTATGTTTGTAATTCGGTGTATACTTGTTCTATTGTTGAATGGTTTTCTCTGAAGCTAAATTGACGTGGAGGAATAAGATATCTTTCTTTTATTATTGGTTTGACTCTTTTTAGGAGTAGTTTCTCGAACATTTTTGAAATTATTGGCAGTAAGGAAATGGGCCTATACGAATTTTTCTCAATAAGTGGTTTGTTTGGTTTACTTATCATAATTACTTCTACGACTTTCAATTGATTTGAAACGTGTTTAAGTCTGAACACTGCGTTAATTATTTGGAGCATTTCAAGGAAGAGCTTTTACTATTTGACCTGTAATTAACTCATGGATATTTCTTTGGATTTAGGTTAAAATTGATTTCCTTTTTTCAGTTCAGCAGTTTGTCTACGTAGAGGCTAGATTAACATATAATTGTAAAACTATGGCTGCGGGCCAATAATCGGGTAAAAGTCAATTTTAAATAAATTTTTCGGTAAATTTATTTATTTTGCAAAAATTTTATGGGAAACTGATTGAAAAATCTTCTATATTTTAACAGTGTAGCAGAAATGTTCGAAATTCCAATTGGAATTTGAAATTTTTGGTGTAATTTTTTGTTGTTTATTTTATAGGCACAAATTTTTCTATAAATTATTTAGAATCCAATTGGACTTTCCGTATTCCAATGCTATTCGTATGCGTTTGAATGAAAGTGTGAAAAATTTCACATGCATAAATTTGTAATGTTTCTGCATTTCCTGTATTTTTTACAAGGTATCAATTTCAGACCGAGGTTCTGATTACTTCGTGAGATTAGTTGGGGAACTACACCCTAAAATCTCTATACCCAGAGTAAAACTAATGTAAATTTAAATTTTATAGTTCAACATTTTGAAAGGTTAACAAACTGTACTTTAGGCTATTTGTATTTGTGACTCATTCCGCCACTATAAATTTTCTTCTAACAATAGCGACCAAATTTCAACGTACATACTTATATATAATTTTTGTATACTGAGCATCTTATATATTTTATCTCACTGGTGTATCTTCGTTTAATATAAAATGAATTTAATACTTTGGTGTAAACTGTAAACGGAAGTGTAAGTTTCGTTTACTTTTTTTATCCCCAAAGTAAATTGTGTTTACAAAAGAAAAGTTTGTATAGTTGTGGACTTCTTTTTCCCGCCGCACGAAATTAACAATGATCGCTGTGTGAACGTTTAACGAGCCGTTATAAATAAATCTCTGTGCGCTTATACATTAAACTAAGAATACTAAAAAATTTTAAACTAGCTAGACAAAGTGAAAATCGTATCGCCAGGACACAATGCAACATAATACTTGTCTCGATTGTTTTCAGTTTTTGGTATATGGTTTGGTTTGGTTTCTCCCCTTTTCTCATTTTTCTTTGTATTTTGGGAACAATTCAAGCGATTATGATATTGTAAAGGATTAAAAATCATTTTTCCATTTTCCAAGCATTATTTTGTGCTGCATTTAAAATTTTTCCACATATATGGAATTTTCAAAAAAATACGGTTTCCATTTTTTTTTATTTTCCCAACATTTTTTTTTTCGAGGATATTCAAATTACAATAAGGATTATTGTTTTATTTAAATATATATTTTGATTGTTTTGATGATGATTATACGCCAGTATATATAGCCTCACACCCGTCGCCCATTTTAATTTTTATGTTCCTTTTGTGGGATTGACTGGGCGGGAAATTTTCAAACTACTCGTATCTCGTTCCTCGTTGTTGTTATTGTTGTTACTGGGGCTTATTTCATTGTGTTTCGTTAATTAATGAAAAATTGTTTTTTGGAAATTTAATTGAATCTGATTTTTAAGTATTTCACTGGAGTTACTCGACACCACAAAATTCATCCCATGTACAAACTCTATTTATGCTGCATGCAATATTCGAATTAATCCTAATCTTTATTGTTATACTCGTACAGATAGCTCCATACCGTTACTTGCACATCTCGAATATAATTACGTAAGTGGATTTTCAAAAACTATATTTACGAACTAATTATTTTTCAAGTATGTATCGTAATCAAATTTTGAGTGTGGCTTTTGTTATTTGAAGAATGAATAAAATTATACCATCTCGTCCCGCATTTAAAATAGAACAAGGACGGACTCCTCATTTACCAAATAAAAATAAAAAAATTTAATTTCGGGAAATTTATGTATTTCCGTTAATCGTTTATTATTTATGATTTTCCGTCTATATCGCGAGAATTTTTCCTTTTTTTTTTGGTACGATAATAGCGAACGCGCCACGATTGTTTTGTGTTTCTTATCTATTATCCTATTATACAATTGTGTATATTACTCGAAAAGCAAACAGAGGATTTGTAATTTTATTGTTATTCAAAATTAACCGGAAAAGTTTTGCTTTCCGTTTTGGATGGTGCGCTGATGGTGGTAAAATTATTCTGAGGCATTTAAATTACATTGAATACCAACTTATCTAGCTTTAAAAATATCAGAAAAAAAACAAGCCTGGTTTGGTCTCGAGATGGTTCTTCATACACAACAAATAGTAAAGTCGTTTAGTGCGTTCTTCGATAGATTCGAATTAATGTGAGTTGAAATATGTTTAAAAAATTTCAATTCGTTGTTATACAGAGGCTTTCAATCTTTTGATAGCGTGAATTCGTTATACGTCATTATCATTACACGTCATTATTTGAAAGTACAAAAAAGATTTGTGCGCGTTGTAATGAAACTGAATCTTTTACGATACTCACCGATAGCTTGAGAAAGGACAGTTTCGAATTGCAAATACAACATGTATTGGACATATTAAAAAATCTTTCCACATAATTGGAACCATTTCATATGAGATATTTTTAAAAAGAGCATAAGGGGTTGACTTATGTTGCCAACACGGTTGTTAGGACAATTGGAAAATGGAATCAATCTAGGCCGAACCAAAAAATGTTTTATAAGTGGTTTATTTTCCCATTCACCGAGTTCCAATCAATATCAAATCAAGCAATGCGATCTATACTTATGATGCGAATATAGTTAAGTAAGTTCAGCATAAAGCTCGTTAGACATGGTACAAAAATACGAAAAAATAGAATAATCCAAAACTATTACAGGGGCGAAATCATAAAATCCGACCGGAAAAATCAGTTGTTCTAAATTATTTGGAAGGACAAACACAAACAAGTTCAAAAAATGATCAAAACTGGCTTACATACACTGCAGTTCACTTGAATAGGAACGACCATTTTTTTAGAAATACATATTTTAATTAAATTAGATTTACATGGTTTTAGTAATGCGTACTACTTCCCTTATTCAAAATAATTTCATACAACCTGCTGCAGATGGAGTCATACAAAGAATTTAAATAATCTAGTGAAATTTCCTTCCAGGATTAATTTATCGCGATATTAAGACTTTCTTTGCTGTCGAATTGCTATCCAGCACCTTCGTAAATTTTCCGAATCAGCTAACCCCACACGTTTTCCATGATATTGAGATCGGGAGAATATGGTGGCCATGGCAAAAGTTCCACGTTTTGCTGCGATGTCCATGATTTGGCTAGATTATCTATATGGTTGAGCTGTGGGCATTATCTTGCTGAAATATCCATTACAATGACCTAAAAGTGGGGAAATGTTTATATATATTTATATATTTTCGGTTGGAACTGACAATTCTCCCTGACCATAAAATGATACAGATCCACACACCATAACGCCTCCTTCGCGTGAAAATAATAGTTAAATCCATCGGAACCATCAAAGTTAAATATTTTTTAATATGAGAGAATGACACGTTACCATTTTTCAACCTATATCATATGTACCTTCCTTACTAAGTTTTTCATCGACCCATTTTTTATTTTTTTATGTTAAAACGATAACTTTTTTCAAAAAAATTAATTTAATTTAAGTTTAAATTTGCTCACACTTCCATCTTTATTGATAACTATGGTCGTTTCTATTCAAGTGAAACAAACAAAAAATATACTTTTTTAGAAAAAACAAAATAAAATAAAATTCTTCTGGCCTACTAAATTATTTTTATTTAAATTTTTTTGTCATTTTGAACAAGTGTTCATCCTGTAACTAAAAGTTTTGGAAAAGTTAAACCTATTTCAAAATATTACAAAAAACGGTCGTTCCTATTCAAGTGAACCGCAATGTATTTTGTATGAAAACACAAATAAATGAAAATTAAAGCGATTTTTTTTAAAACGGATTAACCGATTTTTACAAGATATTATATTTTTTTGAAAGCTGATATTTTTACTTTAAAATGAAACTTTTTCATTAAAATTGGTTCAGTACTTTTTCTTATAATGAATTTTAAATAAAAATTCAACCAAAATTGATTATAATATGAAAAAAAATATTGGGCATATTTAAATTTAAATTACAACAAAAATTTCAAACAAAACAAAAACAATTTTTTTTGGGTAATACTTAGTATTGCCCCCCCCCCCCCCCCCCCCCTTGCGTCTACAATGTTTCGCATACGGTTCCCCATTGACCTTATTAAGGTTTGAACAAAGACTTGGGGGATCGCACCCCACCCTTCATTCAACGCAATCATGAGGTCACTGATCTTAAATGGCACGAGATTGCTGAATCGGACCTTCCGTTTTAGTTAATCTCATAAATGCTCAATTGGATTTATGTCTGGACTGAGGGCTGGCCTTTTCATCGTCTCGAGTCCAACCTCATCCATGAACTGCCGAGTGGTTCGAGCTGCGTGACATCGTGCATTGTCATGTGTCAAGATGAAATCTTCTCCTATATATCCCGCGTATGGCACTACATGATTCAAGAGAATGTCCTCGATATAAATTCCGGCGGTCAAACCTCGTACATGACCTCCATCAGGCACGAAAACAAGATCTGTTTCCCTCAAACGATATGTCAGCCTACACCATGCCCGAACCGCCGCTGTACGCTCTCCTGGACTCGTCAGTGAATAGAACGGATTTCTATTGCTCGATGCTCCAACTGATGTTATCGCGGGCAAATTCGAAGCGCTCGCGGGCCGCCTTGGAGTGAGGCTGGCTTCCTTCAACCACTCTTTGTCTTACTCTCCATTAACTAACAGCTCTTCATCTCTAACTTGCCTTAGCGTCTTCTGCACATCGACGCTCGCGTGAGATAGCGATTTCGCAATGAAGTTAGGACGACAAACCAATCGTCCCTCGCAGATGTACATCGATACTGGCTAGTATGTGGTCTCTGATTGAAGGTACAAGTTTCCTGAAACATTCACGATTCTATTGGGACAACAGATTGACTCATGTTTAGCTGACGAGCGACTTCTCATTGATTGCGTCTTTCTTGGTATAAAGCAACAACTTGTGCGGCTTTTCCTGAAGTAGTATCCATGATTTTGAGGTAACAACGAATGCAACTAGTAGAGGTTTGTCGAGGTAATCGTCTGATAAGTGACTGATGGAAAATATCGGTAAACGTGGTATTATACAGAAGATCGCAGCACGCCAATTGCTTTCACCGAAACATCGCATTTTGCTACGATTGCTTTAATTTAAAAAGTTTTGCATAGATTTTAATGATAAAGGTGTCCTTGTGTAAAGATAAAATAATAAGCTGCGTCAAAAAAGTTGATTTACGAAAAACGATTAAGTTAATTTAAAAATTACGCCTTTTAAAATTCGGTAGAAATTGAATTTCGAAAATTTTCTAGCTGATTAGGCATTGCTCTTAAACTATTAATGAAATTGCATTTAATCGATTCGAATTAATTTTTTAAAGCACTACGGCCAACTTTCCTAAATGTGTTCTCAAATTATAAATTGATTTCCACTGTTCATATGACCTTCAAATTTTTCAACCTTTTGAATTGACGACATCGATTTGCAGTATTTAGTATTTGTGCATCGGAAGCAGTTCAATTTCTCAACAATTCATAATTTGAACTGTGCATGATTTTATAATGGCCGAACACTAAATATTGAGACAAGAATTCTGTCACAATCTTCGACAGAATTTTGGGAGTCCCATTAAGACCGATAATTTAGAATTTAGCCTAATTTTTTTTTTAATCGATAATAAAACGTTTTTTTTTTGTGGCTGTCATTTATGAACATTGCGTTTAAGTGATGGAGAATTACATGGACGCATAACGCATAGAAAATGTGAATTTCAACTACCGAAATGGTGAGATTTTTGCGGAGACGGTTCGAAAACGTGTATTTTACGGTCACCATAGCGCGCCTTCTCGTCGTACAGTGGTCCGATTAATCGAAAATTTTGTAGCGATTGGGTCGGTTCAAACTTCAAACCCAGAAGAGCCCTGTGCGTGTTCGTGCAGCTTGGTCTAATGAAAACATAGCAGCAGTTAGTGAGAGTATTAAACAGAATCCCCATTCTTCTATTCGCCATCGTTTTCAGCAATTGAATCTTTCACAAAGCAGTTTAGAAAATAATAATTTAAATTCCATTTTACAAATTACCATAGCATAAAAATCAAAATCAAAAAACCAATTGCGTAAATTCTAAAATTTATTTATATTACAAGAAACACAAATTTAAAAATTTTATTATTTCATCAGTTTAATATTAATTGCAACATTTCACAAAAAAAATTATTTATTTAATTCAATTATTTTTATCATTATTATTTATTTATATATTTAAATTTAATTTAATTGTTTTATCAAATTAATACACAAACATGAGTCCATTTTTTTAAAATTCCAAAAAAAGTTAATTCCTATGCTAAATGCCAAATTTCAAAATTCTAAAAAATTCCATTTTATGGCCATGGAAAGGGTTGGGATCGATTTACCATATCCAAAATTCCAAAAACGAAACTCCAAAATAAAAATTCCACAAAATAATATTCCAGAAACCAAAATTCCAATAAAAGCAATTCCTAAAAATAAAATTTCAAAAAAACAAAATTCCTATACAAGATACCAAATTTCAAAATTCCAAACAAATATTCCATTTTATGCCCATGGAAATATGAAAGGGTACGCGCCTTTCATATTTCCATGGACACAAAATGGAATTTAATTAGGAAATTTTCAATTAAACTTTATTCAACGGTAACTCGTAATGTGCTAGAACCGTTTCAGTACTTATTTTTTAATGACTGTATCATACGGTATGTTTGTAGGGGCACAAGTAGTTTTAATTTTACTGTCGTGCGGTTCGGACGAAAAATAAAACAAGCGAAAAGTGCAGTGTTAGTGCTTTTTATTTTGTTATATCTATTTTTTCAATTGTGTGAATGGTTTTATAATTAAATACACATGGTGCAAAAAACTAATATAAAAGTGTAACTTGATAAATGATTAAGTGATGATGTAAACATCTCCCGTGATTTGACAAAACATAGTAAGTGCATTTTTATAGTTTTGAGATAAATGTCTTTTTATGTTTTTTGTTAAGCCATTTCAAGTTACTAACAAAAATTTAAAACTATTTAGTGAATAGTATAACAAAAAATGAGCTCTATCCTACCTACGTTACGCATATTCAATTAAACAAACGATTTAAGAGTTTTGTTGAATGCTTAGTTCTGCGGTACGTGGATGAAAATAATATTAAAAAAAATGCTTTTACCAAACTTAGTAAGAGCACATACTATGTTTTATAAATGCATTTTATATTAAATATTTTGGTTTTCTCTCTCTCATAACATATTAAGTAAATACATACTACGAGTATGTTTCGTAAAATGACAAAATCTAGATTATTTCAAAATTAATTAATTGCACAATTGTTTATCAGGTCAAAGTACTTAGTATATATAAGCACTCTGTGTATTCAGGTACATAAAATTCATTTACATAATTCAATTAGTAAAAATAAATGAATTATAGAAAAAAGAATTGCCAAACTTACTAACAAAGCCATATAACAGAATATTACATTAAATTATTCATTTATAAAGTATTAACACTTATTCTGCTGAAAAAGTGCACAAGTCTCTAGCGCTGTCATTAGTTTGCATCTCCTCCCAGAAACCCTTTTTCGTGCTGGCATATGCGGCATAAGTTCTTGTTTAATTTTATTTAATTTTACAGTGTTGATACCCAAATTAAATTCAATAGATGGGGGTATATTAATTTGAAATTTGTCTTTCAAAAAAACACTCATCTTGAAAGCAGAAGTATCTTCCAATTTTACTTTGTAAAATAGATTACGCGATCCTTTACGAAACAAGGATCACAAGGTACACATGATGTGTACATCTTTCATATTTTGTCTCTGTATTTTAGAACCATCATGAAATGGTCTGAAATCACCTGCTTGTAAATATATGACATCATTGTTTTGGTCAGCTTTCTGAATCACGTCAGTGACGTCGGCCATATCTAATATGTCCGCTCTATTTTTCCATTCGCCTCCAATTCTACCATGGACAGAATCAGCTTTCATGAATGAATGCCCTGGTTCAAAATATTTAATAGTTATAACCTTTGGCCCCCAAAGTCACAAGCGACGAATAGAATGTCCAGTTTTTGTTTTGTGCAGGACAATTGTCTACCCAAAAAACAAAATTGTCCACTTCTGGCTTAGCCCGTCTTATAACTTGATAATAAGCTGAAGTGACATCAGAGGCATGGCGACCACGGATTCCTTCATGCCAAAGCACATTTATATTTTTTCCTTTGTGTAAAGGGGCAAACGTTTCATTCATTACAATTAGCCGACTTACAAAATAACTATTTTTAATAGTTATTTTTGGTACAATAAAATTGTTTTGCTTATCAGCAGTAAATACGTTGCAATTTGCTGGGTGTTCTTTGCCACTATCAATTTTATAGGCTTTTCTGGCATCTGTGTAACTTATTTTATGCGATTCTTGTCGTTGACATTTTTGGCAATCGTTTTCATTGTGAACTGCAATACTTCTTTCAACAGACGTAGTTGGTTCAATAGGGATATAAGAATTAAGTCCAATTTGATTATCGATTCCTTGTTTTGCGGTGTCGGAACCTGAAGCTATGTTTGAAGGTTACATTTTATCATCTACATCTAATTCGATTTCAGTTGGCAAATCATTCTCCACCAATGTACTTAATGTTGGTAAAGCATCTGTTAAGTTGTTTTGGACAATTGGCGAGGAACTCAAAACAATATTGTTTTCGATGCAGGGCTGTTCGTAAGTAGAACACAAAGTGCATTAATCCTGAGATGGTACGGTCGAACCAATATTTTGTTTTAGGAAAACCTTACGATATTTATCGTACCCGATTTTTTCGGAAGCATTCGAATTAAAATGTTTATGCAAAAATCTCACGTTTAATTCTTGTGACAGTTAACGTCTATTGGGTGCATGCACTAGTTTGTAATGTGGTGCTACAGGGTTGAACGTTTCGATGTGGGCTATAATTTTTTCGTCGATTTCCATCATATTTATTTTACGTTTTTTGTTTGTTTCCAATGCCCGTTTGTCTTCTAAATCCACTGTTCTTTTTACCTGTTTTGATTTCAGATGAGAAGGTATTATTCCATCGCTTCTTGTTCCCAAAGTTGCAAGAAATATTTTTTTGTACACAATAATATTATCTTGGTTTGGATCTATGTCTTAGAATTTATAAATTAGTGTACGGTTCCTCGTCTGGTTAATCGTTTGATTTGTAAGCCTCTTTATTTTTTTTCGGCAATGTATTTATCCAAAAACATTCTTCTTTGAACAAAATCATAGGACTTGAAATTATTTAACACGCTCTGTCTGTTGAACAAGTGTACCTTCTCGTAGCATTTTAATTTGCTTGAATTTTATAAGAATTGCGACCTGGCGTTGGTAAACTCACATTTTCATTGTGGATTTCTTTAGGAACATTTACATTGCAGTTGGTTGTACTATGAGCCCTGCTCTTGGTCATCGTTACGTTCCGGTGCATAACCAAATTTTGCATTAAATTGCCTTCCGTTGGTAGCTCGTAAGTAGGATCAGCATCAGAATCATCTATTTGAGACTCTTGGTCAGTATCACACAGCGGGTTGGCCATCATTTCGATTTCATTATATATATAATTATAGTCAAAATTGATTTGTAGGAAAATAAATTCTGAATATTGGCCATGTTGAAACTAAATAATGATAACTATCAAATTTCATATTTCATTAAAAAAATAGCCGTCTAAAGCTTTGATCTGAAATTCATTTTCAAATTTCACTACTGCCATCAAATTTGAAAATTATCGGTTGGGACAGGGCTAAATTTCAATCCCTATAGCTGAGTGCTTTAGAAACTATTTTAACCTTAATTTGTTAAGAAATTCCGTTTGTTTAGACCAAAATCCAAAATTTCTTCAAACGTTAATATTACAATTCCAATTCACCTTGATTTGGATACATTTTTATGCATTTTCTACATTGTACTGTCTAAAAAAAACTATTAAAATTCCGCTTTCCTTTCTTTAAAATTGGAATGTTTAAAAGCTAGATTCTGAAAGGTGGGATTTTACGGTTCATGCTTTTCAATTATCAAATGGTGGCATCTGTGACAGAATCTGCAATTTCTCCGGTAAGAAAATGTATGCCTTAATACTATGTAATAAATAGTTGATAAATAACGGGGCATTGAATAATTTAAAAAAAAATAAAATTTTATAATTTTGGAATACACCAATTTGGACTAAAAAACTATAAGAGCTTGCAATGAAAAACTATGGGAACTACAAAAAAGTGCTACAAAAACAACATTCTACATTTTCTACGAAAAGTATACATATTTTACCAAATATCGACATTGTCTACACAACAATCAATTGTCTACACTATTTTCGACACTAACAAGTAGATAATTCCGAAATACGAGTAGACGCACAACGTACGCCCCTTTATGTTATTTTAAAATTGTGCGGCTATTATTTTAGTGTCCATCATTTGCTAATCAGTCCGATAACTCTTTTTAATTCATCAACCAACGTAAACTGGAGAGGTCTGGTCGGTGGGGGTAATGATGGTAAAAGGATTTTGTTTGAGATAAACCCTAAACTTATGAACATTCATCACGGTTGCTACGCTATCATGTTTTTGGAACAGCATAGTGCCGAATCTCGTGGCACGTGCATACCATTGAATGAAGAAATGCTTTAAAAAATCTAAATTCACTAAAACTGGTGCAGTTACTAAAATTTGCTTCAAGCTATTAATTTATTTTACTCCCTTCCACCTACATAACAAAGGCGTTTTGTCGTTTTAAGCATACACCTGCTCTTTTCCACATTTATGGGCAAACTAGCTGCGTTTTGCAATCTGGCACTTCAGATAATAACATCAGATGTTCTTCAAATGATGCTGAAGCAATTAAGAGATCATCTAAGTCACCACTTTATCCATCAACCTACACATCATTTGGGCTGAATTACATAGCTCAAACGATATGACTGTAAATTGATAAAGTGAGGAGGTAGGAAACAAAGAAAATAATGCATCGTGTTGCCGCACTGTCAATTCAATTATATTCGAAATTTATAATTGCAATTGTTGTAAATTTTTATACTAAACTCGTGGACTTAAAATTTACTTAAAATTAATTTGAATTAAAATAGAATTTTACGAAATTGCATCGGTCCGACCGATTCTAAGCTTAGAATTAGAAAGCATTTTACCACGATAATTTCAGCTTTCGTAACTCCGCAAATTATTCCAGAGTTTGTCCCGTTACCTGTAAATTTTTTCTGAAATGTAAAGACTTTGAGAGCGAAGTTACTTTTTATTAATAGACCAATTATTGAATTTGTAACACAGTTTTTGATTCAATGCTTATTGAACAGGCACATATATCTGAGGTTTGTTTTAAGTTTTGCTACCAAATTCAGCTCAAACTAGTTTACAATTCCTCAATTCATCGCACAAGCTAAACGTGGCCATGTAAAATTTTCTATCGCAAAATTTCCTTCTACCACCAAAACTTAATATCAAAAATGTTGGATAGAAATAATCGCCTTGCAAATTTATTTCAAAATTCTCGCACCCATCGTACACATTAAATACAGAAGGATAAACGATAAAATGTTTGCACAACAAATTAATGCCCACCGCACATACACCAAATCTACGAAATAAATCCAACTTAAATTTCGATTTACAAGAAAACAAACCAAAAACAATAAAAGCAACAACAACCTCGCAAAAAGTAAGTTGGGAAAATTCGTTTTTTAATGTTTATTATATTGGTATATCAGAATCGCGCCCCATCCCATCACCACCACTATATCGCACCTCCATCACCATCGACCTCCAGAATTTTATGGGAAAAAAATAATACAAAGAAAATATTTTATTTTTTATTTGCATTCCCTGCTTTATGTTGTTGTTGCTCCTTTTGTATTTTCCGCGGTTCACACAATTGAAAATTCCAAATCCTGGTTTTAAATAAATAAAATAAAATTTAAAAAAAAATTATTTTTGTGTTTGTAAATAAAATAAAAAACTGTTTAACCAAATATAAAAACAATGCGCTCTTTATACACGAGCATAATATTTGGTACAGTGGCTGTGGAGGTGAGAGCAAAAGAAAAGCTTAACCAGAATAAAAAAGCACACAAAAAACTGGGATAAAGCAAAAAACGGGATAAAAGTAGTTTATGAATTGTTTTGTACATTAATGTTCGTATATTGTTCACACAATAATATAAACACACACACAGCCACACACACACACACATACACAATGTGGACACAGGATACGAATGAATGGCTTTTGCTAGGATCAGACCATCGTTTGGATTTTTTTTTTTTTAAACCACAATAATATTATTTTACGTTTGGTTGTTTGTTTGTTTGTTTGTTTGTTTGCAAATTTACATTTAATATATAAATCCAGAATTAAAAATAAATCGGCCAACATTTTTTTTTTGCCTCTGTGCGAGATCATTTCAAAGTTGGTTGACGGTTAGAAAAGTTTTGCGGTTTTTTTTGTTCGTCGACTGTCCTCTAAATTCTTTCAAACAAACAAAAAAAAAACTACTTTATGGAGATTAACCACTTATACATATGGAATGGAATTTTTGTATATTTATAGCCTTACCGACTGTTAAATCTCAGAGTTTCATAACGTTATTAAAACAGTTAACCATTTTGCTGTTCGGGATATTTTGATCGGTAACTATACATTTAAACTATACATTTTGACGGTTTACAACAACAATTTTCGTAACTTTCACCACTTCTGGAATATTCCTGAAAATAAGCTTAGAATAATTTCCAGTATCCACTTAATAGTAAAACACAATAGTAGAGACTAACTCATTTTGTCCATCGACATGAATAATCACAACGGTTCTGTTCTGGACTATTCTACTATAGTTTGCTACTTATAATGTTTAAATCTAGATGTCACTATTTCATAAATGTCATTAAATTTTTAACTTTCAACTGGCCTATTTACACTGCATTAATGTTTTGTCCAAGTGACCAATCCACGATGAATTAACGCCGACCAGAAATCGTAACAATATTTTTCATAGATGGAAATTTCTAAATTGAATCTGCTAATAATTCACTTCTGGAATGTGGCCAGAAAGGGCGAAAGACGACTCGAAAATAATTTTTAACTGATCAATATTATATTGGAATATTGGATTTATAAGCGATTTGAAAACTATTGTAGTTTTAAGTAATACTTTGAATTTATGTTAATTGTTAAGCTGGTGTAGGAATTGGGCACATGTTTAATTTATATTTAAATTAATTTCAATCATTTCCTGTCATTCAAAAATATACTATTATCTAAATCGTTGGAGCCGATCTTTTTTTTAAACTGAGACCCCATGTGAGGACACCCTAAACAAACTTTCCCGTATTTAGACCTCATCACAATCGATTCATTGAAAACCCATCTCAAGTCGTTCGACCCGAAAAACAATAAATGAATTTTCCCAAAATTTGGACTCATCGCAATCCATTCCTTATCACCGCAAGTTTTATCTAAATACCTCCAAGACTTCCAAGAAAAAATTATCAAGGTCAAAACATTAATTAGATAGCGAACGCCAACCATAACATGGTACAATGTGGCACACGTCAAGCATCATGATGCAGTACCTAGCAGCATCCCACAACATGACAACATTAAGCAACATGGTGCAACATCAAACAACATGATGAAACATCATACAACATGATGCAACACCCCACAACATAGTGCAACATAGCGCAAATTTTGCAGCACCACGCAACATGGTGCAACATCATGCAACACGGTGCAACATCATGCAGCATCACGCCTGAACATGGTACAAAATAACGCAACATGGTGCAACAGCTCATCCGGACGACTCCTAAATGAATTATCCAGAACTCAGAACTCCTTGTAATCATGTTCTTGAATTCGAAAACCCAGTCCCGGAAAGTTCCTCAAAATTTTTCGTATGTCAAAATTATGCGTAGTGGAACATCAAGCAACATCCTTCAACAAGATACAACATCAAGAAACATAATGCAATATAACGTGGTGCAATATGACCAAACATGATGCAACATCCAACAATTACAAAAGGAATTATCCATAAACCAGAACTCCTTGTAAGGCCTCCGTCCAAGCCAAATAAAATATTAAAATAAGGCTCCAAGCTACTCGGTTTACAACGAATGGCTCCCAAAATGAATTTTCCCGAAATAAAAATCATCAAAATCGGTTTTTTGGTAATCGAAAACGCTTCCCCGGCAATTTTTAGAAAAATCGTGCGAGCCGAAAATAATCAAAGAAAGAGATCTGGACCCCGCCGAACAACCCTCTGAACGGATTTTCCAGAAATTAGCATCCATCGAAATCGATTCCTGACACTCAAAAATCCATTTTTATAGAAATTGTGTGAGCTAAAAAGAAATTAAAGAGAGGGACCCGGAGCCCACCGTTCGACCCTCTGAAAGAATTATCCAAAAATGTAGACCAATTGCTATCGATTCCTGAAAAATGACAACCCCTCGTCACAAATTTGTAATAAAATGGTGCGTACCAAAATAAAAATAAAAAAAAGGAACCCCAGCCTCACCGGATAACCCTGTAAATCAATCCGTCAAAATCAGGACTCATAGCAATAGATTCCTTGTACTCGACAAAAACCCCTTCAGCAATTGTTATCAAAGTCGTTTGAGCTGAGAAAACAACAAACACCCCACAACATAGTGCAACATAGCGCAACATTTTGCAGCATCACGCAACATGGTGCAACATCATGCAACACGGTGCAACATCATGCAGCATCACGCTTGAACATGGTACAAAATAACGCAACATGGTGCAACAGCTCATCCGGACGACTCAATTAGAACAGTAGAGAGATGGGTTGGTGAATTTAAACGTTATCGAGTAACAAATTTTGAAGATGATCCACGTGAAGGATGTCTAAAAAGTGCATCATCACCAGGTCGTAGCAAAAATACAGCATGTGGTTTTTGAAGATCGTCGATTAACCGAGAGAGATTTAGTAGAAGATCTGGGGATCTCATTAGGCAGTGTGAGCAATATTTTGACATTTGGAGCATTTTAGAAAGGATAAAAAGGATTTTGTGTGTCGTTTCATCACTATGGATAAGACTTAGGTATACCACTATGATCCTGAATCACACCAAGGGCCTAAAGAGTGGTGTGAATTCGGTATTTCAGCTCCGAAGCGGTTAGGGTCCTAAAATCGGCCTAGAAGGTTTACCTCTGAACTGGTAAAATAATAAATTCGGATTATTCTTGTAACCTTTTGGACCAGCTGGATGTAAAAATTCATAAGAAAAAATAATCTGGTTTACAGAAGAATAAAAGTAATTTTTCATCAAGACAAGGCACCCTGGAGCACAGCTCAAAAACCCATCGCGAAATCACTGAATTAAAGTAAGAATTGTGGATTTAGCTCCCTCTGACATCTGGCTGTTCTCACATCTAACAAAATTCATGCGAGGAAAACGATTTTCATCGAATGAAGAGGTAATAGCAGCCATGGAAGCGTATTTCGATAGTTTTCCGGATTCTCACTTCAGGGATGGAATCCATAAATTAAAAGATCACTGGAACAAGTGTATTGAACTTCAGTGAGGTTATATATCTATATACGAGGGTATATCAAAAAGTCTTGCAATATCATATGAAAAAAAAGAGTGAGTGAGACAACAATATATTTTTCAAAACCATTTTTTGTCGCGATGAAACTTCTAGAAGAACATTTCGATGTAAATTTTACAGTTCGTTTGTTTTTGTCAATTTAGTAACACGTGTTTTGAATTTTTCTTAAAATGAATGAAATTGAATATCGCGCCCTTATTAAATTTTTCTATAAAGACGGACGAAATGCAATTTATACATATATTCAACTATATATCAAAAGTTTACGGCGAATCTGCACCATCATATGCCACAGTAACAAGGTGGGTAAAATTATTCAAAAGTGGCCGGGAGTCATTTGAAGACGACAACCGCTCGGATCGGCCAGCAGATGCTATTAGCCATGAAAACGTAATTTTGGCCGAATCTATTGTATTGGAGGACCGGCGTATTTCTGTTCCGCGGTTAGCGTGGAGACTTTTTATTTCATACGGTACCACATATACTATATTACAAGACCACCTTCACATGTCGAAAGTAAGTGCGCGATGGGTTCCCCGTTTGTTGAATGCAGAACAACAAAAAAATGCGTGTTCAAACTTCAAAGGCGATTTTAGATATGTACAAAGAAGATCCAGAAAATTTCTTGGATAACATAATAACAGGCGATGAAACATGGCTTTATCATTGGGATCCGGAATCCAAACAAGAATCGATGCAATGGATTAAACGTAGTGAACCACCACCAAAGAAATTCAAAACTCAACCGTCTGCTGGTAAGGTTGTGGCAACAGTTTTTTGGGATGCTGAAGGAATTTTGATAATCGATTATATGCCACCGAAAACCACAATCACAGGCATATATTATGCAGAAGTTTTGCGAAAATTGAAAAAAGCGATCCGGGAAAAACGGCCAAGGAAAGTTATTAAAAAAATCTTGCTTCTTCACGACAATGCACCAGTGCACAAGGCTAATATTGCTCAAGCTGCATTAAAGGGCTGCGGCTTCGTGGAAATTCCGCATCCACCGTACAGTCCAGACTTGGCAGCCAGTGACTACTTTCTGTTTCCCAATTTAAAAAAAAAACACTAAGGGGCCCGAAATTTTCCAGTGACTATGAAGTACAGTCTGTTGTAAATGAATATTTTATGGAGCAAAAGAAATCTTTTTTTAGAGGGTTTAGGCAAGTTAATTGATCGATGTGACAAATGTATAAACCTTAAAGGAGATTATGTCGAAAAATAAAAATATTGCTGTCTCACTCACTCTTTTTTTTCATATAAAATTGCAAGACTTTTTGATTTGCCCTCGTATATATATAAAACAAAGTCGGGTTAGTTACACCATTTATAACTCAAGAACGGCTGGATCGATTTTTATGATCTTTGTTTTGTTGGATTTGTCTTCGCTCCGAATAGCATAATAACTATTAAAACATTGGAAAAACTGACCAAAAAAAATTTATCAAGAAAATTCATATTCTCATACATTTTGTATGGAATGGCTTTTATGATGATATCCAGAGAATGGATTCACTGATTTTGATGATTTTTTTTTTGATTTTGTTCCACTGTATTGAGCGTGGTGGTTTAGGAAAAGAAGAAAAGTCGGAAAAACTTAAAAGGAAAACCCCAAAAATCTAATAAAAGCTTTTTTTAATATGAATTTTGTATGTGTAGTTTGTATATGACGAGTGGTGCAGTGGTTAAAGCTTCGGCGCTTGGGCCGCAAGGTACTGGATTCGAATCCGACTGGAGGCTGCATGCTAATTTGTATTTTATTTTTTTATCCAATCCTTTTATTTTATCTACTTAGCTATATAATTCTTGATGGAAATGATGGATTATTTTTCTTCGATGCGCCCGGTGGAACTGGAAGGGCATTCCTCATGTCATTGATTTTGGCCACTGTTCGTGTGAGATCCGATATTGCTGTAGCAGTTGCTCAGCGTTGAAATTGTCGCTAGACTTTCAATCGGCTGAAAACCCGACTTGCAACATTGCGAAACACTCAGCAATGGCGTAAGTTTTGGTAACAAGTAAAATCATCATCGATTATGAATGTACAATTCATCACAAATGCGCATTTGAAGCATTTAATAGAACTATGAAAGATCTACGCAATGACTCAAGATGTTTTGGAGGCGCAATGATTCAACTGTCCTGCGATTTCCGTCAAAAAATACCAGGGATTCCAAGATCGACCGCTGTCGATGAAATAAACACTTGCCTCAAATATTCGACTCTGCGTGGTGCTATGTGATGAAACTACAGCTGACGACAAACATGCGAGTTGCATTGTTAAACCATAGACAACCTAAAATGGATATTTCATCCTATGTAAACGTAAAAATTTAAACTGCGAATTCATTTTCTGTAAATAGCCGCAAACAACCAAAAATATTTTGTTTTTTTTTAAATGGCAGATTAGAGTTTCCAATATCGAGTATCGAGTACCCGGGTACTCGGGTATTTTTGACCAATTTTCAATACTCGACTACTCGGGTATTTTCGTCGAGTACTCGGCAAAGTGGAACTACTTTCAGAAACAGAAGTCTGAGACCGCAAAATGTACATTTCGAGAATGCGGAACGATTATTAGTTGCAAAGGTAGCAATACATCCGTCATGATCAACCACTTTCATAAAATCCACAACATTGAATTAAAAAAACCTCAAGAGGAATTAGAATCGTCAAATTAGTCAATTAAATTGACGAACTTGAGTCAAATATGGTGTCGTTGTGCAAATTCTTGTTCTCCGAACACACGTTAATTACACACAGAGATAATTTCGGCCATTTCATCATAAGTCCAACTAATATTTGAGAGATTGAAAACCTCCAGTTATTAAAATTATCTCTGATTTATCGGTCGAATTGGTAATTTTCATATTTGTATCACGGCGCTTGTTATACGATGATGTAGGCCAATCAGGTGGAATATACGCTACTTAAATTCGAATTGGCTTATTATTGATGGCAATTTTAACACAAAATTGCTCGATCGATGGATTCGTTAAATCAACCAACTCATTTAGTGGTGATGTATCGACGAGTATAAGGGTACCCTTCCACCGGATTTTTATGCTTGCTTGTGGAGAGCGATAACATATATAAACCACAAATTGTCTGTTTCATGGTCTTTTGTGGATCTGACAAGATTGGGGTGTCATGATAACATTCCGAATTTGGGAAGGACACCATTTTCCCATCACATGGCAGGGTTTTTTGGCAAGCAGTTAATGCTCTTCGAATCAAAGAATGCAGTTGGTCTCCTTCAATTGGTTAATAGTAGATAAATTAATCTGTATGCCTGGTTAAAGCCACTTTAGCGGTGGAAGAACAAATTAATGGCATTATCTTTCAATCAAACACAAATCACACCATTCATTTTTCTACAATCACTTATCAAAGCAACGAGTTTTGATTTACCATAGCCTGGATTTGGTTTATCCAACGGTAACGAAAGGTTATGAGATCTTTAAAAAATTACTTATGTTGTCCAGTCCATTATTTCAGTGGCATGGTTGAAAAACACGTACTTTCTCGATATAATGAAACAGGAACACAATGCTCAAATTGAACAAATTCTTCTCTGTCAAATCCAAACACGAAAATCACAACTGCGATCTCCTCTATATAATTACTTTTCTGTGATTGTCAAATACAAAGGCATTGAACGAGCATTTAAGGAAATTCCCAAAATAGATTTATGGCACCGAAGACTTGTACACTTAAGTTCCAGAGACATGAAAATACTAAGTGGTATTGCATCTGAGGCCAAGCTTAATCATTCTGCACCGCAACTGATTGACGTGCATAAGTAGACGCTTCAACCATTTAAACAATCCAAAACATATACCAAAGAAGTTTTAGACCTTGTCCATTCAGATTTGTATGATCCTATGCAAATAGACTCGAACGGATGAAATCTATATTTTCTAACATTTACTGACGATTTTTATGACAGAATTATTCGTATTTTTCGTTAAAATCAAAAACGGACCCGCAGCATTGTTCGAGGAATTCAAGAATTTGGCAGAGAACCAAACCGAGAAGATTATACAATGTTTGCGAACTGACAATAGAGGCGAATGCATTTACTACGTTTATGTTAAGATTTTGCAAAAAGCTGGGATGTCACGAGACCACACTGCCCGATATGCACCGGAACAAAACGGAGAGAAGATATTTAATATCAGTTGCAGCAAAATACAATTTTGACATTGAACAGATGAACTCTGTAAACGCTTTTCTTCATAGTGAACTTACAGAAGAAGTTTACGTGCTTCAACCCGAGAAGTTCAACAATGGCGTTAAAGTATGCCGACTTAAGAAATCTTAGACTATTTCCATCTAAGCTGTTTGTAACAACGTAAGTCATCGGTGAAAACCAAATTAATGGATCGGTCGATCATCGTTAAACAATACATATTGCCTACTGACGACGGTAAAGGCCCTCTAATGTCGATGTGAGGTTCGTCAAACCGTTTGCTGATCGCTTGGTACATATCCAGCTCTTAACATACTTTACAATGCACTTTACATTTTTGACAAGATATGCAATTCTTTGCCCAAAAACGTATTTCTTGTTTCATTAATGACTAAATATTTTTTTTCCAATTTGTTTTGCGGTGATTTTAGATAATACCGCCAATTAAAAATTTGAATTACGGAATGATTTTGGTTTGCACGGGCGCTGAGTGCCACTTGAAACATTGCACAAAATATATTATCGGTTCCAAATACTAGGAAATTTCGAAAAATCAAAGTTGAATTTAATTCGATTAGCACTGCGAGTTTTAAATCATGTATTTGTGCTTTAATAAAATCTAAATGTCGGCGTTGTCTTGGCGAAGTTTTGTCCAAGTTTTAAGTAGTTAAAATGTTGGTGGCTTATAATCTAGCCGAATAAGCCGCTAATATTCTATATGGTACATATTATAACGAATTTCGAGTACCGTAATTTCTGCGAATGGAAAAACAGTGGTTCCAACCTTTTTCCGTTAGTTGTAATACAGCTCATATGGCTGTTTGATGCGTCGACCTAGATTGCAAATTTTGCTTTCGGAATCGAATACGCTAGTTGTGTACAATTCACTAATTTAGCTTTGCACAATTCGAATGCTTTCATTACCTCATCATTCCATAGAATTGATAACTTGCCATTCTTTTTTCGACCTTTTAAAAATTCATACAATGGTGTTTGATCATGTGCTGCATTGGGTAGAAAAATCCGATAAAAATTTATCATTCTCAAATATGCGAAGAAGTCCATCAAGGGTTGCGGGCCGTGGGAAATTTTGAATGATTTCAATCTCATGCTTCATTTAACCTTTGAAGAACCTTGCGAGTGTTTAATATGTTCTTCGATACCTTTTGATGCGATTAAAAAAGGTTCATCGATGTAAGGGAACACAAACGAATTTTTACAAGAAATTATAGCAAAATGTGTAGCTAAAGATGGGTTTTCTTTTAACTCGATAATAAAATCTGAAGCTATCAGAGGATACGTAAATTGTCGTATTTATGTTATGCCGAAAAGTAATACGTCTATTAAGAACAATGTGCTGCAGTTTTTCGATGAAAAGCGTGCTGAAATTAAGCTTAAATTCGTAAGTCAATTGAACGAAAGTAAGAAATTTAGTATAACCGTTGATGGACTGATGTTTTGATGTGACGATTCTTAAATGTTACGGTTCATTCTACCGTTGAATCGTTCGTCTTGGGGCTTGTGCACGTAACGAACAGCTGTACCTCAGAAAAAACTGAGGAACTGGTTAGACAACGTTTACTTGAATATGGTCTTAATCTAGACAATGATATCGTGGCATCTACTCATGATGGTGCTAGTGTGATGGTAAAATACGACAGGCTAATAAATATTGAAGGTCAATTGTGTTACAACCACGCACGAGGTTATGTTTAAAAATCCTAACGCCACCACCATCAATACGCAAGAAGAAGAATTTGAAGATGAAGACGCAGATGAGGATAACTTCAGTGACTCCAGCAATTATAATGAACCTGGCGATGACGACAATTTAACTATAGATGATACACTTTCAACGACTAGAATTGAACGACAAAACATAAAAAAATCTTTGGTTGAAATGAGAAAAACCATTAAGTTTTTTGAAAAATCATCGATTGGAACGGAAGTTTTATATAAAGAAATAACCTTAAAAGAGAGAAAATTATTAAAACTAATACTTGACTGCAGAACTCGGTGGAATACACTAGCTACATCTATCAAGCGTTTCCTGAAATTACACACATACGTTAACTCTGCTTTAGATAAACTCGGTGTTGAAGAAGTTCCCGAAGACAATATTAAAACTCTAACGGAAGTTGCAGACGTTCTTGAGACGCTTAAGTTGGCAGTTGAAGAACTTAGTAAACAGGAATCAAACCTATTGTCTGCGGAGGCCGAGGGTACACTATTCTATATTTTTCAACAACTGAAAAAATTTAATACTCCCTTGTCTCTGGAATTGTTTGATGCGATAACTATAGAAATTAAACAACGCCAAAACGTAGAAATTGTATCACTCTTATATTTTCTTCATCATGGTTGCTACCCCAAATCCAACGAATTTTTTACATATTCCTCAAAAACATTAATCAAACAATCAGCTTAAGTGCTATACAGTCGCAGATCTTCAGTGACGCAGCAGGATGCAGTTGTTATAAGCTCTTCTGATGAAGACGTTTCATCACCTACATCATACAGCGAGCTTTGGCAATGCCTCAATTCCTTTACTGTGCCGAAGCCAGAAGTTTGACCTTGTTCGTCTAATAAAGGTAATATTGAAAAGGAGTTCGAATTTATAGAGGAGAATGGAAAACCAACAGAAGGAATGGCAATGGCGGCACGCTTTTATAAAGCTTTACTTACAATACATTCAACATCAACAGCATGCGAGCGGGTATTTTCAGTATCAGGCAACATAATGACGAAATTGCGAAGTCGGCTTAACACTAGGAATCTCAATGCCCTGGTATTTTTAAAATGTTATTTCGGTAATGGCCGTGTTCCGGTCGACGAATCGAACGGATTGATTTCGTTTCCTCAGAACTTTTGCAATTTTGTCTCAACGAAGGACGAGCTCATCAACAAAGTGTTCCCGAACATCATTACTAACCACAAAAATCACAATTGGGTGAGTGGATCAGTAATTCTTGCGGCAAAGAACAAAAATGTGGATCACTTAAATTTCACAATTCAAAATCTAATCGTCGGTCCACATCATTCCTTCAAATCTATCGACTGTGTGACAAAAAAGACGAAGCAACCAACTATCCAACTGAATTTTTAAACTCATTGGATTTGGCTGGCTTGCCACCGCACAATTTACAACTGAAAGTTGGTGCGGTAATCATCATGCTACGAAACCTGAATCAACCAAAACTATGTAACGGAACGCGTTTTTTTTTTAGAAAACCCAAGGAAAGTTCAAAGATGAGGAAGTTCTCATTCCGAGAATTCTGATGATCCCAACCGATATGCCATTCGAGTTTAAAGGAATTCAATTTCCAATTCGCCTTGCATTCGCCATGACGATCAACAAATCACAAGGCCCATCCTTGAGTGTTTGTGCCCTGAATCTAGAAAATGAATGTTTTTCTCACGGCCAATTGAACGTAGAATGTTTACGTGTCGGCAAACCATCCGCTTTGTTCGTTCTCGCACCTGACAATAAAACAAAAAATGTCGTATATCACAAGATGCTTTACTGAAGGGAATCGACCCTATTGCAACCAACCCAGCAAATAGTTTAAAAGAAAGTAGTGCAACAATGCTAAGCGAATCATTTCGAATCAATTCAATAAAACGAAAATCTTGCTGCCACGTGAATTACATTCATTTCAATGTATAATTAAAATATATTTCATTTTGATTGACTTTAATTAATTTGGAGTATTCATTTAATCCGCCCGAAGGTCTCGGGTTCGATTCCCGATAGTGACAAGGAAAAAATTAAACTTAAACTTTATGGTAGTAAACTTTATTTATTTATTATTAATAATAATCATAAAAGTGTAAATGACAACTAATGGATTTAATGTACTTTAAAAGCTCGTCATTCACACTTATGAATGGTACAAAACATATACAGCATATATTGTCATAGTAACTAAAACTACATTACGTATAATAAACAATAAAATACAAATATATTGGAGTTTACTGGATGATAATTTCCGCAACTAAAGATTATCCAGAACCATCGACTGTTGCTGTTGAACACAATTCGCATACCTCGACAACAAAAAACACGATTATATGTTCACTATATACACTTTGTAGTTTGTACAATTCAATTAATAAATAAACTAAGATTTTCCACAACTAAATTGAAGTTTTTATTTATATAATGTTACTTGTACACCTTTCTTTCTACGACTGATGATTTTACATTTTGTTTTTCGCACGATGTATCACCTATAAAATTGAGCTCAATTCCCATTGGATCCATAATCGTGTGTCCCGCTGTTGACCTCTAATTGGTGATTTCACATTCGCGGCTAAAATAAACGAAATTCAAAAAAAATAGTTTGCTCAATATTGCAGCATAGTTTCAAACCAGTACGGAGTTTAATCAAAATGTTACAATGGTTTTACACTGTTTAATATTACTATTACTCCCTAGATGACACTTATAATAATAAAGTTTAACAATCTTATAACGATAATAAATAAATATGGTTTTAGTACAATTTTGCTGCGAAATGTCAGAATAATTTTATGGAGTTCGTTCAACAACATATAGGCTATGGATACGAATTTAAAGCTAAGTATTTAATGTTAAATAATTAATAATAGTAGTAATTCAAATTATTTTTTAATTTTAGATGCATTGGTTGCTGTATGATTAAGGTGGGATAGACCTGGTACTCGGGCCTTACTCGAGGTTAATTCTTAGGATTAGGGTAGGCAAGGATAATGCATTAATATATTTACGTGATAAATAAGTAATATGTAGATTCATTCATTTACAGGTGCTTCGTTGTCCAACATTCTCCCCGACATTGAATCATCCGATTCAATTGGAAGTTTGCATAATGCATGGATTGCTCGCCGGAATACGCCGGTTTTCGTTTTTACTGATGCCACTCGGACTAACCCATCATCTCCTGTGAATACTTCAAGTATACGTCCAAGTAACCACTTGTTTGGAGGTAAATTTTTATCGATGACCAATACTACATCATTGGTATTCACATTTATTTTAGCTGCCGTCCACTTCGCTCTAGACTGCATCGATGTTAAGTATTCGACGTGCCACCGCTGCCATACATGCTGTCGCATCTGTTGGATCATTTCCCATCTATTTAGCCTGGATATTTTTACATCTGAATGATCCTTATCCGGGACTAATGTTAATGGATGCCCAATGAGAAAATGAGCCGGCGTTAGAATATCTGGATCTGTGTCGTCGGTTGGTAGCGCACAAATAGGCCGTGAATTTAAGATGGCTTCTACCTCTGTCACCAACGTCTGCAGTTCCTCAAGGGTGAGTATCGTTTCGCCAATGACTCGTTTCAGATGATACTTCATCTATTTCACCGCCGCCTCCCATAGACTTCCGAAATGAGGCGCATTTGGTGGATTGAAATGCCAGGTGACGGATTCCCTTGAAAGATAATTATAAATTTTATTAGTGTTTGATTTTATAAAGGAGAAAACTTCTCGCAGATATCTATTAGCTCCGATATAGTTCGATCCGCAATCGCTATAAATATCGGTGCATAAGCCGCGTCTGGCCACAAATCTTTTAAATGCAGCTATGAAGGCGTTAGTTGTTAGGTCGGTAGTCACTTCGATATGTACTGCTCGAGTACTCGTGCATACAAACAAACAAATATATGCCTTGAATGGCCTCTGTCCTCTGCCTCTTTTGTGGAAAACCTGCATAGGACCAGCGAAATCAGTTCCCACTTGTAAAAACGCTCGTACGTGTTGAACTCTGCATGTAGGTAAGTTCCCCATTCGTTGTGCCAATGGAACTGGGTTCGCTTTAAAACATGGCATACAGTTTCTAATGACCTGCCTTATCTCGTTCCTTGCTCTAATTACCCAATATTTTTGCCTCAAGATTGTTAATAAAAGCTGCGGACCCGCGTGGTAATATCGAGCGTGAATGTCCTCAATGATTAGCTTTGATAACCTTGATGCCGGTATGATGATTGGATGCTTCGTAGCGTACAGCGCTTGTGAATTTTGTATTCTTCCTCCGACTCTCATTACACCTTCCTCATCAATGAATGGATTCATGAATCTAAGTGAACTCTTTATTAGTCTCTTTTGTTTAATGGCTAAGATCTCTTCCATCAGGCAATTGGATTGACTAGCTTTGCAACACATTTTAATCGCCGCGTCCATCTCTGTCACAGTAATAGGTCCCTTTTGTTTTGCTTTAGCTTTGCGTGAATTTTGTATAAATCTTTGTACGACAGCTACTACATTGATCAGTTTTCTGAAAGAAGAGAATTTATTTATTAGTTCGGATACAAAACAATTGGGTTGGCACTCTGATTGGAGTGTCATGCTGAATTTGGTTCGTTCTTCTTCTTTATTGCCATAATTAAATTGTTGTTGTGGCCAGTTTTCTTGACTATTCTGCAACCACGTAGGTCCACTCCACCATAACTCGTGGTTGATTATTTCCGATGGAAGAATTCCTCGTGACGCGCAATCAGCTGGATTATCTCCTGTAGGTACATGACGCCAACTATCCCGTTTTACTATCTCCAGTATTTGGGACGTCCTATTTCCCACAAATGTCTGCCAGCGTACAGATACATCTGAGAGCCAATCTAATACGATAGTAGAGTCGGTCCAACATATTATCCTTGTTGTCGTAATGGCTAGTATCTCCGTGACCGACTTTACTAATCTTGATAGCAGGTGTGCAGCACAAAGTTCTAACCTTGCCACAGAGATTTTCTTTAATGGAGCAACTTTGGATTTAGCTGCCACTAGATAACATTGAAAAGTTGATGCCATAATTGGAAGTCGTAGATATACCACCGCAGCGTATGCTCGCTCACTTGCATCGCAAAATCCATGAATTTCAATATTATCGCTCGGTGTGCGCAGCCATCTTTGCAATTTTACTTCTTCCAATCGATGTAATTTCTCTCTGATACTCATCCACTTTTGGCTAATGTGTTGCGGCAATTCATCATCCCATTCTACCGCGGTCAACCATAGTGTCTGGAATAATATTTTAATTTTTATTATTACCGGCGATAGCCACCCCAGTGGATCGAAAATCTGACTGCATTCTGACAATAGCTTTCATTTTGTAAAAAGTGGAACTCCCATATTTACTCGATATGAAAACATGTCGATTTTTGGATCCCACCGTAAGCCTAGAACCTTCACCGTAACGCCTTCTTGTGAAAATTCTTTAACACATTCAGCTCTGTCTTCCTCTGGAATTGAGCTTAAAAATTCGTCTGAATTAGATACCCATTTCCTTAATTTCATGCGTGACTCAGCAAGGATTTTTACTAAACTAATTCGCAATTCTTCCGCTTCCTCCAATGTATGTGCACCCGCCATGAGATCGTCCACGTATGTGCAACTGCTTAAAGCATTCGCTGCAGCTGGAAGAGTAGATTGGTGTTTGAGTGCTATTTCCTTTAGAACCCGGGTTGCAAGATACGGAGCAGCTGAAGTCCCATACGTTAGCGTCTTAAGTTTAAAATATTGCATCGGCTGTTTGTCACTCGATCTCCACACTATTGCCTGATATTTTGATTGTTCTTCTTTACCAAAATCTGTCGGTACATTTTCTCTACATCCAAACTGATTGCTATCCTGTGTAGACGAAAACGAAGTACGATTGCATACAAAGTTGGCTGTACTTGTGGACCGACTAGTAGCAGATCATTCAGCGAAGAACCATTTGAGGTTTTGGCAGAAGCATCAAAGACGACTCTAAACTTTGACGATTCTGGCTTTAAGATTCCATGGTGTGGTAAGTAATTCAAGGTTTCGAACTCGCTGCCCTTAACTTCCTCCATATGCCCTAGCTGGAGATATTCTTGCATGAACTCGTTATATAATCCCTTGAATTTGTCGTCCCGTTGAAATTTTCGTTCCATCGCCCTTTGACGACTCAGCGCTACATTTAAGGATTTTCCTAGTTCAACTCTAGTCGATTTAAATGGCAATTGCACGACGAATCTACCTGTTGGAGTGCGGTGAGTTGTATCTGCGAATAGTTGTTCACAACGATTTTCTTCGTCAGTCAGGCTGTTTATCGTTGGTAAATCCTCAAGCTCCCAAAATTTCTTGATTATTTCGTCTGCTTTGGTTTCTTCTGTAGTAATTTGGCTTACGCTGCTTAAAACTGTATTAGCGGATTCCAGTTCACCGCCTAACACCCAGCCAAAAACGGTTTCTACAGCGAATGTGTTGTTTTCCAGTTTCATCCGACCATCGAGTAATACATTAAATACCTGCTGGACACCTAGAATGATATCAATATCTTGAGAACAATTATAATTTGGGTCAGCTAGCAATAGGTTGTTATTAGTGACCGTAGATTCAAATGATTGGACAGGCAGTTTTGAGCATAATTTGGACATAACTAGCGCTTCCACCTGAATATGGTTTTGATTGTTGACCCGGGATGTTAGATTGACAGTGACACATCCTTTTGCAACCTGATTGACCGACCCACCAATGCCGGAAACAATTGTTCGATTCCGCCGTCTTGCTAACCGTAGTTTCCTGCAGAGCTTTTCTGTTATGAGACTAGACATTGAACCAGAATCTAATAGGACCCTGCATTCATGTTCCTTCCCGCGATAATCGGTTACTGTTGCAAGTGCTGTTGGTAGTACGTTGTTCGTCGATACCTGTGCATGTGCAGTTGTGGTTTGAGCTTCCTCCGTTGCTGGTTTGCTATCTTGTTCATTTGATTCGGATAGATGCAAAAGCGTATGATGTTTTTTGCCACAATCCCGACATCTTTGTTTTGACAGGCATCTAAACACGGGATGGTTGACTCGTAAACAATTGAAGCAACGATTATCGGCCTTGATGCATTGTCTGCGGTTCGTGACAGAGTACTTCAGAAATTTTTCACAATATTGCAGCAAATGGTCCAGACCACACAAAGGACAGGCATCTTTCTCAGCTGTCACAAAAACTTTCGATGTTCTTTGGTTTGTTGGACGTTTGTTGGTTGGTGGTTTTAGAGACTCTAAGGCGTCAGATCGATTCAATAAAAATTTGAAGAAGCTGTCTAATGTTGGTAATTCGTCCTCACACGAAATCTGTGCCCACAATGCACGAGTTTCTGCATCTAACTTTTCTTCGAGGATGAACAATAGCCAAACATCTCGTGATTCTGCTTCCTTTCCTAGTGCCTTCAAACCTCTGGTTATTTCGTCAGATGTATCGAGCAACTTACGGACGTTAACTGCATTTGGCTGGTGAATGGTTGGTTGGTCTATGAATTTTCGTATAAATTCCTTTATGGTATGCTTTTTCCGATCATACCTATCGCACAATTTTCGGAAGGCCTCAAAATAATTGGTTTCGGTGATGGAAATGTGCTTCAACAAATTGTATGCATCACCCTTTAAGAAACCCTTAAGGTACTGCAGCTTCTGCGCTGGCGACAAATTAATGTTTTCATGAATCGTTTTTACGTACAAATCGTAAAACGATTGCCATTCGGTGTATTGTCCTGAAAACGGTGTAATATTAATTTTAGGAAGCTTAACGTCTATTGGTTGGCTCATGGTGGCGTTCATGCTGGAGTTGCCTGCACTCTGAGACTCATCTGGATACTGCGCATTATATTCTCGTATGTATCGATTTAACCGCGATTCCACAACATAATATAGTTCAGTGAAATCGATCATACTACTCTCGTGATCTGGCTCTATCTCAAAAATGGATGTCTCATTTTCCTCGAATTGCTTTAATAGTACCTTAGCACGTGCTAACTTGGATTGAAATCCATCAATATCTAACTTATCAGCTGGAGCTTGCACGTAATTATATAGCTTGGTCATTTGACCTTTAATTGAACCACGCGTACTCTTCAGAGATTTTAATTTTACTTCTGGCTCCATGTTTAGCACTTCACTAATTACACTTATTAATGTTTTCACTCACTTTGATCACTCTAATTCGTTTTAATTTTGTTTAGTCTTAAGTTTACGTTTACCGGCTTTTATTGGTTTGCGACAACGATTCTACGATTTCTTACGAAAAAAAATGTCTACCTCTATGTTTTACGAACGACACGGACGCACTTGAAAATGAAGGGAGTATTGTTTACCAGAAATGGGAGAATTAAGTCTTATACTATATTGCACTTCCAAAACAAAATTAATTTTATTCTTTTTCTTTTCAAATAAAACATATATAATTTATTATAGTTCTTTTATCATTTTAGATTATTAACTTTAAATCAGAAGTTTTATAAATTGAATACTTAGCTGAATATGGCACACCAGGTAACCATGTGGTATGCAATCGCCAGCAAAATGTCCGCTACAATATTTTTTCCTGGACTGGATATATGTATATGTACTGCAACAATGTTTATTATACCGGAGATCCAGCTCGAAGGACCATGGAGTTTACTGGATGATAATTTCCGCAACTAAAGATTATCCAGAACCATCGACTGTTGCTGTTGAACACAATTCGCATACCTCGACAATAAAAAACACGATTATATGTTCACTATATACACTTTGTAGTTTGTACAATTCAATTAATAAATAAACTAAGATTTTCCACAACTAAATTGAAGTTTTTATTTATATAATGTTACTTGTACACCTTTCTTTCTACGACTGATGATTTTACATTTTGTTTTTCGCACGATGTATCACCTATAAAATTGAGCTCAATTCCCATTGGATCCATAATCGTGTGTCCCGCTGTTGACCTCTAATTGGTGATTTCACATTCGCGGCTAAAATAAACGAAATTCAAAAAAAATAGTTTGCTCAATATTGCAGCATAGTTTCAAACCAGTACGGAGTTTAATCAAAATGTTACAATGGTTTTACACTGTTTAATATTACTATTACTCCCTAGATGACACTTATAATAATAAAGTTTAACAATCTTATAACGATAATAAATAAATATGGTTTTAGTACAATTTTGCTGCGAAATGTCAGAATAATTTTATGGAGTTCGTTCAACAACATATAGGCTATGGATACGAATTTAAAGCTAAGTATTTAATGTTAAATAATTAATAATAGTAGTAATTCAAATTATTTTTTAATTTTAGATGCATTGGTTGCTGTATGATTAAGGTGGGATAGACCTGGTACTCGGGCCTTACTCGAGGTTAATTCTTAGGATTAGGGTAGGCAAGGATAATGCATTAATATATTTACGTGATAAATAAGTAATATGTAGATTCATTCATTTACAGGTGCTTCGTTGTCCAACATATATAATAATATAATTAAATTTAATTAATTAATGATGATTGGTTTTATTAATCACAAATAATCTTTAACTGATGATAGCAGATGAGGTTTTATCATTCGTTTAAACATAAAAATATGTACAGCATTCCTAATATTTTCAGGTAATTTATTATAAATATATGGCCCAATAAATGTTAATGATTTTCTGCCATATTCCATTTTAATTTGGGGGCACTTCAACTGACAAGAACCTCTGGTTGAATAGCCATGACCTCGAAATTCGAATTGTATAGACTCAAGTAAAGATAGGATGTGCAGACACTTAAACATGTAGATCGACACATACATCTCAAAAATTGCTTTAATTGGAAGAATGCCTATAGCAACAGTTCGATAGAGCTCTACAGTAGGAAACAGGTGAGGTAGTTTAAACATTGCTTTACAGCACCTATTTTGTAAAATCTGCAATTTATTCAGTTTTTCTTTAACGGCTGAGCCAAAGGTAGAAGAGGCGTATGAGAATCGAGTATGAATAAATGAGAAATAAATTGTTTTTAACACATGTTCTGGAACAAAATCAGCCAGTTTTCTAATCAAGCAAATGAAAGGGGAAACTTTAATACAAATAGAATTAATATGGTCATCCCGCGTCATATGCTTGTCGAGTGTTACGCTAAGGTACTTGAATTTGTCTACTCGCTCTATGGTGCAATTTGCAACTTGACGTGGTGGTAAATCAATGTGCCGTAGGCGTGGAGAGTGAAAAATTATATATTTCGTTTTGTTAAAATTTACTGATACTTTGTTCAGATTCAGAAAATCTAAAAGTAAAATTATATCATCCCTCATTTGTGACATGGCTACCTGACAATCCTTGGATTCATAAAAAAGGGCCGTATCGTCAGCAAACATTCTAATATCACCCGTGAGCGGTAAATTGGCCATATCATTTACGTAGATTAAGAATAGCAAAGGACCAAGTACACTCGCTTGAGGAACACCAAAGTTCACACCTAAAGTGGAGCTTTTTACACCATTTAAAATCACAAACTGCTTTCGATTACTAAGGTAACTTTCTAAAAGTTTGTGTGATAGGCCCCGGAAGCCATAAATTTGTAATTTCTGTAGAAGTAAACTGTGATCTATATAATCAAAAGCTTTACGAAGATCAAGAAATAAGCCACATATATAGTTTTACCTGTCAAAATTACGATAGATCAAATCAGTAATGTCTGTTAGGGCCAAATCTGTACTAGAACCTTGTCGAAACCCATACTGACGAGAATAAAAAACATTAGATTTATTTAGAAAATCGATCATCCGGATAGTAGGTAATAATTTTTCCTAAATTTTGTCAAATACCGACAAAACTGAAATTGGACGATAATTATTAACTATTTTAGAGTTTCCAGACTTAAAGATTGGCGTCACTTTAGCAATTTTAAGACAATCGGGGTAAACACCGGTTTCCAAAACTACATTAAATAGATCAGATTGTGTAATTGTGAAAAAATTGGCGAATAATTCTTTAGAACCACATTACGAATGTTATCGTAACCACCACCCTTTGTATTACTGAGAGTTGAAATTAAATTCGATATTTCGCTGCAGGAAGTGGGCGAAAAGAAACATGAATTAATACTAGGCTCCTTAGTGTGAAATTTATTTAAATCATCTGAGTCTGGGCTAGAACTATTTGCTGGTACAGAAGAATCAACAAAGTTAACAAAACTGCGATTAAATATATTAACAATAGCAACAAGATCATGATACTCAACATCATTAGAAATAACGGAGTCGATCCTATTATTAGAGTTATTTTCCATGAAATGATTTAGCTGTTTCCAGATTTATTTTTGGCTCAAACTATTAAATAAATTGTTAAAATAACGCTTCTTTGCAAAATATTTTCCGTTTTTGATCTTCCTATTTAGCAAATCTAATTCATGTTTCAGTGCTATTAGTACTGTTCCTTTTAAAACGTTTCAATGTACGGTTTTTAAGTTAAATTAAATCCCAAACATCAAGAGTCATCCAAGGACAAACATTTGCATTTTTAATTTTTACATTTAATTCCTTCAATACGGAAAACTGTCGAACAAGTTTATTATGCATATCAAAAATCCGTTCAAGAGTAGATTCAGGATTTCTGACGTCAAATACGGTAATCATTAAAAAATATTTAAAGGACTGATTAACCTTTTTGTAATTAACGTGTCTTTTCGTTAGTGTCCGAGTAAAATATTTAGGCTTGAAGCGAAATTTTGAGAGTACAAAACTATGATCACTTATGTCGGCTTCAATGGTAAAATTCCGAACTTGCTCAATATTATGAAAGCTACTTACAGAGTGGTCTAAAATATTACGGCTCACAGGTCTAGTAAAGAAAGTATTTGTAACAATCATTCCATGAGAGAGCAAAGTTGTGTTATATTCTGAGATTAAGGTAAAATTTTTATTAACAGGTATGTTAATGTCACCAACTAAAATAAAATCGTGAGTAGATTTATAGTTTCGGAGAAGTTGTTCTAGAAAATCAAGAAACGATGCACTGTCTGAAATCGGAGGCCTATATATTCCGCATATCTTCGTTAGATTAAGCTGCAAAAGTTGAATGCATATATATTGGAATTTTAAAGAACCGTCATCTATACTTATCATCAACATAGCAATGCCACCACCTGTTCTATCATCCCTACAAGAGAAAATACCTACGTAATCTCTAATGTTATAAGAAAATTTATTAGAACTTTGAACAAATGTTTCCGCAACAACTACAATATGTATATCAGTTTTAAGACTCTCTATAAAAAGTAATGACTTATCGGACTTAGCGAGATCGTGCATACCCCAAATATTGATTTGAAGTATATTTAGATTAACATAATTTGAACGTGATACATCAATATTTGCCGAATAATCATTAACATTTTCTAAGTAAAGGTTGTGGCACTTAGATTTTAATGATTTAAAGCTCATAACCACAATAATAAACATTTAAACTTGCAACCATAAGACAAGCGAAAGTAAGAGATATAAACAAGAAAGTAATGATAAAAAAACAGAACCATTATCAGAAGATTAATACTAATAAAACCATTACACAAGTAATTATTAATAGGAAAAAAATGCATCTTAAAAGAATAATGTAATAATATAATGATAACTACTGTACAATAACTTACTGCGCAGAAAAAATTTATATTATATATTGTTACGATTTTGCCTTGTCAATCAAGGTTCGAATCACTGGATTGTGAATAAATACACTGCTTCAAATTTTAACTCACACAATTTATTTACACAACACAATTTAGTATACAACACGAAATTCACAATTAATTATTACACTTATAACACACTTATTAATTTTCACTTTAATAATCGCTTTAATAATCACTTTAATAATCTTTCTATTTAACCTTCACTGTAACACGTTTAAAATAATACTCAGCATTCCACGTCAACGCGCGCCTTTATATACCAAAATATTTGTTTCTAGAATAATCCTAAATGCGCAGCAAATATGTTAGTATAGAAATGACGCCTAAATGTTGTTTATAAATTATAAATGTAATTGAACAATTAATGAAATTAACTTATTCTATTCTATTCTAGGTGTCACCGTAACACTACCCCCCACCTAAGCCTGTTCGTCCCGAACAGGATCCAGATCACCTCCTCTGTAGAGCGCCAAACGCTCCAAATGCACCACCTTTGGTTTACCTTTCCGTCCTTTCTGTATGCGATAAACCACGTCGTTCAACCTTTTAATGACAGTGTAAGGGCCTTCCCATGTGGGTTGCAACTTCGGTGATAATCCCTTCTGCCGTTGCGGGTTGTGAAGCCATACCAATTGCCCTTCCTCGAAGCCTTGATTATTTGCTCGTATGTCATATCGAGCTTTCATTCGATCACTTGTTATCCGAATTTTCTCCCGTACAATTGATGTATTTCATTGAGTTCCTCTTTCATTCGGTCGACATAATCCTGTCCGCATAGAGCTGCTGATGGAACAGCCCCAAATTTTAAATCTCCCGGTAATCGCAGATTGTTCCCAAATATGGTTTTAGCTGGTGTCACTCCTGTTGTGTCATGTACCGCTGATCGGTAGGCCATCAGGAACATCGGTATATGTCGATCCCAGTTACGTTGGTTCCTTTCCACAACCTTTGCTAGATATTCCTCCAATGTGCCATTGAATCTTTCCACCATACCGTCCGATTGTGGGTGTAAAGGCGTCGTTCTTGTTTTATTGATTCCAAGCATCTGACATATCTCCTGAAATACCACCGATTCGAAATTCCTTCCTTGATCCGTGTGAATTTCCATAGGTACACCAAATCTGCTAATCCAATTGTTAACCACGGCATCAGCTATTGTTGTTGTCTCCTGATTGGGTATGGGGTACACTTCCGGCCATTTGCTAAAATAATCCATTATTACTAGCACATATTTATTTCCGCTCTCGGTGGTCGGAAATGGCCCCGCCACATCCATTGCGATTCTCTCAAATGGTGCCCCGACATTATATTGTTTCATGGTTTCACGGCTTTTTCGTGCTGGTCCCTTTACTGCCGCACATTGGTCACATCTTCGACACCACTCTACTACTGACTGTCTACATCCGGACCAGTAGAAACGTTGTCGGATTTTGGCCAATGTTTTATTAATCCCTAGGTGACCTCCACTTGCTCCTCCATGATATTCCTTGAGGATTTCCGCTATCCGATCTTTTGGCACCACTACCAACAATTGTTTTATTTTACCATCCGTGCTTTCCCATTTTCGTTTTAAACAACCATTTTCTATGTGGAGGCTATCCCATTGAGCCCAATATGCTTTTACAATGGGAGTTTTGTCAGCTATCTCACTCCATGTGGGCCGGTGTTCCTTTTCCTTATGTTTCATGATGAATGACAGGTCAGCATCCCGTAATTGCTCCTTCTTGATCATTTCATCAGTCCATTCCTCCTCAGGTAGCGCTTGCATGAGCCGAATATCGACGATGTTTTCCTTAATCTCCACATGCCCACAATTCTTGCATTCCGCGGGACATGGTCTTCTTAATAACCCGTCGTCATTTCCATGTGCGCTTTCCTTTCGATGTTCAATATTGGCTTCATCTGTCAAGCTGTCATCGCCTCTTTCTACTCTCGAAACTTGGATGGACGTTATGGGGCAATCGGTTATGGGAGTCAGCTTTTGCCCCTTCAAGCTGTCTCTTTTTAACGACTCCAATGTCGTCCGACCCTCCTTTCTGGACTCTCTCTGCTGTTCGTTTTGTCTACGCTTCATAGAAGATGGCGATCTTCCTCGTTTCTTCTTAATCTCCCAACAGTCTCGTGAGATGTGACCCATTCTATTACATACCCAGCATTTAATCCTGCTACTTCCATATCTGAACCTTGGTATAGCCCGCTCGGTGTCCATTCTGGAATCAATCTCCACTCGGCGAACTTCCATTGCTGGTTTGACGATGGCCTGAACAGTTTCATTTGTTAGCGCACAAGCGATGGTTTCCGTAAAAGTTGCCTTAGGTGACAACATCACCGCTCTGCGCGTCTCAGGATCTCGAATACCGTCAATGAATGCATCCATTTTAATTCGCTCCATGTAATCGGCCGACATATTTGAATGTACTAAATGCGCGAGCCGCTCAATTGCCGATGAAAATTCCTGTAGCGATTCTCCTGCTCTTTGGTATCGACCCTTCAATTCCATGCGATAGATTTCTCGTTTTTGGTCACTTCCGTATTTTCGATCTAACGCCTTCATAATTCCCATGTAAACGTTCCGTTCCTGCTCAGGAATGATTTGTAGTGTTTCTGCCGCTTCGCCTTTAAGAGCCACAATTAACGCTGCAACACATTGTTCTTCAGTCCACTGATTTTGTTTAATCGCCGTTTCGAACTGGAACTTAAAAATACTGAAGGATGTTGTTCCATCAAATGTTGGTGGTTTTATCTTAACTGCATTAACCGTCTGGATCACTTGCTGTGTCGTTCCAATCGCCTTGACATCTTTGAGCTCCTTCTCGAGACGTTTAAAATCTTGTTCAACCGATTTAAATTTTTGTTGAACCGTCCCTTTAACATTCTGAATTTCTGCGTGTACTTCTGTTTGCAGTTTTTCCACTTTACCGTGTAGTGTAGAAGATAATTCCAAAAACCTCTCGTCTATTTTCTTTTGGCCATCTTCTATTTGGTTTTTAATGTCCGCCCCTTGTTGCTCCATCTGCTGTTTCATGTCCTGGTTCGACAATTTCATTTGATGTTTAATGTCCGCTCCTTGTTGTTCCATCTGTTGTTTCATTTGATGTTTAATGTCCGCCCCTTGTTGCTCCACTTGTAACATCTGTTGTTTCATGTCCTGGTTCGATTGTTTAATGTCCGCTCGTTGTTGTTCCATCTGTTGTTTCATTCCCTCGTTCGATTGTTTTATTCCCTCCAACTGTTGTCCCATCATTTGATTCATAGCAGCCATCAACTGTGAAAAATCGAAACTTCCAGATGGGTTTTGTGTTGTTTCGACCACCGTTTGTACGTCCTTTTGTTTCTTATCCATACTGATCTCATCCGTTTTTTCCTCCTCGAAATCATACACGTCTGGATCTAAACCTTCCTTCTCCATGGCCTCACGTAGTCGCTCCACCAAACTAGCTTTTGTGCCTTCACTGGCCAAACCTCGCCGTGTCAGTTGCTCCTTTAATTGCGCAAGCTTTAATCCGTAGAGAATCATTTCCCTTATTATTCACAATCCCACCGCTGTCACCAATTGTTACGATTTTGCCTTGTCAATCAAGGTTCGAATCACTGGATTGTGAATAAATACACTGCTTCAAATTTGAACTCACACAATTTATTTACACAACACAATTTATTATACAACACAAAATTCACAATTAACTATTATAATTATAACACACTTTTTAATTATCACTTTAATAATCGCTTTAATAATCACTTTAATAATCCTTTTATTTAACCTTCACTGTATCACGTTTAAAATAATACTCAGCATTCCACGTCAACGCGCGCCCTTATATACCAAAATATTTGTTTCTAGAATAATCCTAAATGCGCAGCAAATATGTTAGTATAGAAATACGCCTAAATGTTGAGTATAAATTATAAATGTAATTGAACAATTAATGAAATTAACTTATTCTATTCTATTCTAGGTGTCACCGTAACACTACCCCCCACCTAAGCCTGTTCGTCCCGAACAGGATCCAGATCACCTCCTCTGTAGAGCGCCAAACGCTCTAAATGCACCACCTTTGGTTTACCTTTCCGTCCTTTCTGTATGCGATAAACCACGTCGTTCAACCTTTTAATGACAGTGTAAGGTCCTTCCCATGTGGGTTGCAACTTCGGTGATAATCCCTTGTGCCGTTGCGGGTTGTGAAGCCATACCAATTGTCCTTCCTCGAAGCCTTGATTATTTGCTCGTATGTCATATCGAGCTTTCATTCGATCACTTGATATTCGAATTTTCTCCCGTACAAATTGATGTATTTCATTGAGTTCCTCTTTCATCCGGTCGACGTAATCCTGTCCGCATAGAGCTGCTGATGGAACAGCTCCAAACTTTAAATCTCCTGGTAATCGCAGATCGTTCCCAAATATGGTTTTAGCTGGTGTCACTCCTGTTGTGTCATGTACCGCTGATCGGTAGGCCATCAGGAACATTGGTATATGTCGATCCCAGTTGCGTTGGTTCCTTTCCACAACTTTTGCTAGATATTCCTCCAATGTGCCATTGAATTTTTCCACCATACCGTCCGACTGTGGGTGTAAAGGCGTCGTCCTTGTTTTATTGATTCCAAGCATCTGACATATCTCCTGAAATACCACCGATTCGAAATTCCTTCCTTGATCCGTGTGAATTTCCATAGGTACACCAAATCTGCTAATCCAATTGTTGACCACGGCATCAGCTATTGTTGTTGTTTCCTGATTGGGTATGGGGTACACTTCCGGCCATTTGCTGAAATAATCCATTATTACTAGCACATATTTATTTCCGCTCTCGGTGGTCGGAAATGGCCCCGCCACATCCATTGCAATTCTCTCAAATGGTGCCCCGACATTATATTGTTTCATGATTCCACGGCTTTTTCGTGCTGGTCCCTTTACTGCCGCACATTGGTCACATCTTCGACACCATTCTACTACTGACTGTCTACATCCGGACCAATAGAAACGTTGTCGAATCGGCGTTTCTGCTCCTGTATCTATTCGATGTTTTACCATTGTGGTTCTCCCATTATTGTCCGATGTACTGCAGAATATTGGCATGTACCGCTCGAGCAATTGTTTTGCCAAATTTTTCTGTTCCATGGTAAGATCTTCGGTCCATTTCTCCATGAGTTGTTCTACAACCTCTTTCTGCCCTTGCGAGTTAGTCGTCTTAATCGGATTTTTCTGCTCGCACTTCACAATCGCAGATATTTCTTCACATTTTCCGATTATTGTCCCTTTCTTGATAGTTTTCGTCTTATCCGAGAGATTTAGAGTCCTAATTGGTACTCTATTTTCGCTGTCTGGTTTCACTAGAACTTTCCCGATCATAATTTCTCTGGCTCCGCTCTCCGCTTCATTGGCTTCCTCAACCCACAACCTGGGTGACCCAGAACCTCCCTCCAATCTTGCCCATACTATTGTTTCCGAGTTCGGTGGCAGCTTCTCCCGATGATCCATTATAATTTGCCTGGTCGTTTCTCCTATAACGGCGCTAACGTGAAGTGGCAACTCGATATTATCATAGGTTAATACACCCCGTCCAACATCCACCACGAAGCCATTTGTTCTCATGAAGTCCATCCCCAAGATGACTTCGTCTACAATATCTGCAACCAGCACCTCGTGTTGAAAGTGATTCCGTCCAATCCTTATTTTTACAACCTTTTTCCCTTTTATTGCTGAATTTTCTCCAGTCGCCGTTCGTAACTTCATCCCATTAGCTGGTTCCATAATTCCATCGATAATATCCTCACGAACAATCGTATGAGTTGCTCCCGTATCCAGCGTGATCATGCATTTCTTCCCATCAATATCGGCTTCAATTGTCAAGCTGTCACCGCTTCTTGCTACTCTCGAAACTTGGATGGAGGTTATGGGGCAATCGGTTGTGGGAGTCAGCTTCTGCCCCTGCAAACTGACTCTTTTTAGTTTAACGACTCCGCTGCCGTCTGACCCTCCTTTCTGGATTCTATCTGCTCCTCGTTTGATCTACGCTTCATAGGAGATGGCGATCTTGCTCGTTTCTTCTTAATCTCCCAACAGTCCCGTGAGATGTGACCCATTCTATCACATACCCAGCATTTAATCCTGCCATTTCCATCTCTGAACCTTGGCGTAGCCCGCGTGGTGTCTGTTCTGGAATCAATCTCCACTCGACGAATTTTCATTGCTGGTTTGATGATGGTTTGCGCAGTTTCGTTTGTTAACGCACAAGCGATGGTTTCCGTGAAAGTTGCCTTAGGTGACAACATCACCGCTCTGCGCGTCTCAGGATCTCGAATACCGTCAATGAATGCATCCATTTTAATTCGCTCCATGTAATCGGCCGACATATTTGAATGGGCTAAATGCGCGAGCCGCTCAATTGCCGATGAAAATTCCTGTAGCGATTCTCCTCCTTTTTGGTATCGACCCTTCAATTCCATGCGATAGATTTCTCGTTTGTGGTCACTTCCGTATTTTCGATCTAACGCCTTCATAATTCCCATGTAAACGTTCCGTTCCTGCTCGGGAATGATTTGTAGTGTTTCTGCCGCTTCGCCTTTAAGAGCCACAATTAATGCTGCAACACATTGTTCTTCAGTCCACTGATTTTGTTTAATCGCCGTTTCAAACTGGAACTTAAAAATACTGAAGGATGTTGTTCCATCAAATGTTGGTGGTTTTATCTTAACTGCATTAACCGTCTGGATCACTTGTTGTGTCGTTCCATTCGCCTTGACATCTTTGAGCTCCTTCTCGAGACGTTTAAAATCTTGTTCAACCGATTCAAATTTTTGTTGAACCGTCCCTTTAACATTTTGAATTTCTGCGTGTACTTCTGTTTGCAGTTTTTCCACTTTACCGTGTAGTGTAGAAGATAATTCCAAAAACCTCTCGTCTATTTTCTTTTGGCCATCTTCTATTTGGTTTTTAATGTCCGCCCCTTGCTGCTCCATCTGCTGTTTCATTTCCTGGTTTGATTGTTTAATGTCCGCCCCTTGTTGCTCCATTTGTAACATCTGTTGTTTTATTCCCTCCAACTGTTGTCCCATCATCTGATTCATAGCAGCCATCAACTGCGATAAATCGAAACTTCCGGATGGGTTTTGTGTTCTTCCGACCATCGTTTGTTCTTCCTTTTCTTTCTTGTCCACACTGATCTCATCCGTGTTGTCCTCCTCGAAATCATACACATCTGGATTTAAACCGTCCTTCTCCATGGCCTCACGTAGTCGCTCCACCAAACTAGCTTTTGTGCCTTCACTAGCCAAACCTCGCCGCTTCAGCTGCTCCTTTAATTGCGCAAGCTTTAATCCGTAGAGAATCATTTTCCTTATTATTCACAATCCCACCGCTGTCACCAATTGTTACGATTTTGCCTTGTCAATCAAGGTTCGAATCACTGGATTGTGAATAAATACACTGCTTCAATTTTAACTCACACAATTTTATTTACACAACACAATTTATTATACAACACAATTTTCACAATTAATTATTATAATTATAACACACTTTTTAATTATCACTTTAATAATCGCTTTAATAATCACTTTAATAATCCTTTTATTTAACCTTCACTGTATCACGTTTAAAATAATACTCAGCATTCCACGTCAACGCGCGCCCTTATATACCAAAATATTTGTTTCTAGAATAATCCTAAATGCGCAGCAAATATGTTAGTATAGAAATACGCCTAAATGTTGAGTATAAATTATAAATGTAATTGAACAATTAATGAAATTAACTTATTCTATTCTATTCTAGGTGTCACCGTAACAATATCAATATACGGTGAATAATACTAAGCAATAAAATGATGTAGTGTGTTATGCACTTTAAAGCATGCTGAATTCTTATTAAGCGTTTACCACTACAAAATAATGAAAATGAATAAAAAATAAACAAAAACTGTATAGTATGATTAAATTTGATTACAACGAGGGATAAAAATAGGTAATAAAAAGTAAAGAAGCGTTTACAGCTAGACCCGTACGAGAATGAATTAAAATAAACAAAATAATATATAAATACTGCTGAATTGCATATAAAATGTCAACATTTAGGTAAACAAATACGTAATAAGAATTCAAGAGTGAATTGTCAAAAATGTTTGAAAACGAATTTTTAAAAATAAAAATTGAAATAAAAGTGTTAAAATTAATAGTTACAAAAATAAAACTAAATAAAAAAGTGAATAATAAATCAATAGCTACTATGCTAGTGGTGAATTTAGATGACATCCTTTGGTATGATTGTTGGAGTATCTGCTGCTGCAACGGATGAGTCGTTGGCTTTAAGTAGACGGTTGATGTCGTTGAAAGAATAAATATGGTACACTTTCGAGTCCGGTGATTTGCGTAAGTAAACTTTGTTGTCTTTACACCATAGAAACTGATACTTAAAGTTAACTTTAATCTCTTTAGCTGCGTTGTACAAGCGAGACTGAAACCTTGTGAGATGATGAAGTATCCAGATTGTATGATTAGGAGGCACCATTGAAAACTCAGCACCAAGTTGATGTAGGTAAATATACTTTCTCTTTCGAAATGCGTTTAATATTGTGTTTTTCAAATCAACGTTATTTAATTTAACAATGTATGAATGTTTCAGCTGTGATGCCGATTCATTATTATGAGCCATTTGTTTCACAGAAGTTATATCGTCACTACTCACTGGCGATAGGAGTGTCGGCTGCACCAATAACCTTAACAATTAGTTTATGGACATCATCAGTGTTTGTTGGAATTCCGCAAACCACAACGTTGGAACTGTTTAATTCTTGGTAACTAATGCCCAGCTGTGCCTCAATTAAATTAAGTTTATTTTCATGAACATCCACTTTATTTTCCAGAATAGAGATTCTACGGGTGCAACTATCGGAATCCTTGGTTAACTTTTCTATTGACATTTTCATGTCATCCAGTACTTTGCAGCAGAAACTTACTGATGCTTCAAGAGCATCTAACTGGTTTGTCATCCCTTGAAGTATGATAACCACATCACTTAATGCTGGGTTGTCGTTTAATAAATTAGGATTGTGACTGCCATCGCCAATATCCTCTAAGATGGAACTGTTCGATTTACTGCGACAATCAGGACACAGCCATGAAATAGAACCACTATTAAGCTCTCGAAGCACCTCGTCAGATATGCCAGCACATTTAACATGGAATAAACTCTCGCAAACACCACATTTAACACCAGGAAACCGTACTTTGGATATTCCTTTGAAACACTTCTCACAATTGGAAGCCATTTTAAATTCGCGCCAAGAAATACGTCAACAAAAATTGTTGATAATTGTAGTTAAACGATTTCCTTCAGAATAAATAAAATTAACTAAACTGGCCACTCAAACTTATGTTTACTGTTTATATATGATTTTAATTTATTTATTTAAATTGCTATATTATGATACTGAACGATGTTGATAGTCGGAACGATGAAGTGCGAATGATGAAATTGCACGGCTGGTTTAGGATCAATGGATTAACACTTATTATCCGAAATGAAAATATGATTATGAAACCTCATTTGAGGCGGCCAAATCCCTTGATGGGATATAGTGCCAGAGAGAGAGAGAGAGAGAAAAATTCATTTTATCTTAAAAAAAACTCAATTTAATTAAGCTACAATAACTTTAAACAATATTTATTGATTTTGAGGCGGTACGAAGTTCGCCGGGTCAGCTAGTTGGTTTATTAAAATGTATTTAAAACCATAGAATCGAGTTTCTCTTACCGAACGAGCAACCTATAATAGTCGCTTTGGCATATGAAGCATCCATATATAAGGCAATATTTTTTTTAAACTTGCTTCGCTGGCTTGCTTTTAGGAATGCCCTCCCAAAACGTATTAAACTATGGATTTGCATGGAAACGTTTGCAACGATATACTTCCGTGCTCTAATATTTTGTAATCTGAGCTAATTAACCATCCTAATTAGAGCTTTAGCATCATAATTGGTGGTCATAAAAAAAATAATTTACAAAAAACCAAAATCCAATTACCATTGTGAATACATCATACATTAATTGCCAAACGTCATCATAATTGTTATATTATACCATATTATTATTGTTGTAATTATGATGATTATGATTATTGTTGTACGTATATTACACGTTTTATGATAATTACCCGTAATAAAAATCAACGACTAAAAGAAATCGTTAAGTAAAATTTACAATTAAAATTCCACGTAGTAATTGGTGCCCATATAAATAAAAATTTAACGATATACGACCTTAATGATTCCGCGCGTTTCCACCAAATCGTCTTGCATGTCCGTTACTTTAATGTTATATACACCCAGGTAATACACTCACACTCACCAAAAAAGCACTAATTGGCGTTTAGTTTCTTTTCAAATTAATGTCTAATTAAAAATCATCGCAATAAAATATAAATTTGTGGTCCATAAAATTACGCTGCGCCCATTTGAACGTATATACATATAAGTATGTAGATGATCACCTGGAAAACACAAAAAATAAATCGACGGATGCAGACACCGACTTAACGCGCCAAAATTTAATTTTGGTGCGAAAACAGTAAAAAAAAAAAATTGTTTAACAATTTGATTGCACATTCGTCATACACCGGAGACTTAGTGCCACTGTACACAAGAAAAAAACATAATTTCGCATGAATAATTGATGAAGGCACGAGGCATCCCGTTTATCTCATTCCTTACACATACAATATAAATAAGACGTATAAGATCCAGTTGGAGTGAAGTCGAAAAATTAACATGAAATTTGTGCTGGGGTGGAACGATGTGAAGATGTATACGAGTACATAAATGGTTGGTAATAATTCACAATTGGATTTGTTGTTGTTGTTGTTATACCACAAATTTTATTTGACATCTAATATGATGTGCGGTTCCAAGAATATTTTCAATTTAAGATGAATTTTCCACTATATATGTATACATCTATCTATCTATTTATGTACTTCAAGATGATACACCAGTGAGATACGATACTCGTGTATTTTTAAAATGTTTTTTAAGGATATTTTACGACTTTTGTGTTTTATGCTTTTGATGCATGTCAACTCATCATCTTCATCATTGATCCTTAAGAGAGATGAATATGTACACGAGGAAATTTCTTTAGGTTTAAGATTTTATAAGACGGAATGAATACATAATTTAAAATTAAGTTGAATGAAGTGTTAAGGTGGTTTGAGAATTTAAGAACTGTGGTGCTATATGATGTAGTTATACTCGTACATTACACAAGTACATTTTTATGGATATATTGTGGTTGATTCATGAATTTGAAATGATTTTTTGTTGTTTAAATTCCTTATATATTCGAATGGTATGGTATGCATCATTTCGGTTAGGTTTAGGTTGGAACTTAAGTCTCGAACATATAATTGCATTTAGCAAAAATGTATGATCTATTTAACTATTCCCATACCATTTTTTGTGCTCATACCATGTCAACCTTTGTGCCAACAAAACACAATTTGCGGGAAGCGGTGCTTTTTGTTTTAATTTGAAGAAAATTGCAGCTGGTGGACAACGACTGCTGTGTGAAGCATATGAGGAACATACTACATTAATAAAAACATGTGAGTACTGGTTCCGCAGTTTTTTTTTTTATTTGTGCCAACAACTGCTCCATAGAAAAAAACGGAAGGGTGTTTTTGTTTCGAATCGTAACGGGGAACGAAAAATGGATCCACTACGACAACCCAAAGTACAAAAAATCGGGGGGGTAAGCCCGGTCATGCATCAACTTCAGCCGTCAAACCGAATATTCATGGCAGGAAGCTAATGCTGTACATCTGATGGGATCAGTTCGGAGTGATCTACTATAAGCTAGAACGCTATCAACAGTAATTGATGCAATTAAGCCGAGCATTGAAGCTAAAATGCCTACAATATACCAAAAGACATGACAAAGTCATCGCACGGCAACACTCGGCCGCAATGTTGCAAGAATCGTCAATGAATCTTTGGTGGCACTTCTAAGGGATGTCCACCCGCCGTATTTACCAGACATTGCTCCTTCCAACTACCACTTGTTCCTGCTAACGAAGAAGCCATACATTGGGTTGATTCGTTAGTCGCCTTTTTCGACGTGGAATCCGTGTTACCTGAAAAATGAAAAAAGTCGTAGCTAACGATAGACAATACTTTGAATAAAAAACATTGTAGCAATAGCTCTATCTCTGAATAAAGCTTCGAATTATTAAGACTCCCAATAGTGTTAAAATTGTAGTTCAGTTGTGGTTGCGTAATCATTTTGTTATCACATATTTAAAGAGTTTCGTGATCGTATTTAATATCAGAACCGCTGACAATTATTCGTTCGGTATATGAAAAGAATTCTCTTGCAAATTCATTGGTGGAATAAGTGATTGGATCGTGTAACAAAACAATATAATCTTATTCGATCGAAGTTGCACCCAAGTTTATAATTAAGCATAAGTGAGTTTGTGTATAAGGGAGCTAGAACCAAGAAATATGATGGATCAAGTTAGAGAGTTTATGGGTCGAAGGGGAGTGGCGAAAGGGAGTATCACTATATGCCGAAAGGGAGTTGGTGCTATATGCCGATAGTATCGCACTGACTGAACACCAGTTTCGAATATCAAGACTAGATTAGAGTTGTTAGAGCGATCATTTAGTGAGTTTATGGAATGTGAAATGAAGTTAGCAGCGTTCGATATAGCATCTGATATGGCAGACTATTCGAGATAAAATATTTAAATATAAAAACAAAATTGTCACAAGCATTGACTGTACCGACGATTTACTGTCAATTTATCGTGAACAAATTTATCGTGAGCAATTTTTCGTGGAACAATTTATCGTAAAACAATTTATCGTGAAAACAATTTATCGTGGAATCAATTTATCGTGGAACAATTTATCGTAGAACAGTATATCGTGGACAATTTATCGTAGAAAGGTTTATCGTGGACCATTTATCGTAGAACAGTTTATCGTGGACAATTTATCGTAGAACAGGTTTTCGCGTGGCGTTTATCAAAATTAGTGGGATTCTTAAATGATTTTGGAATATGGCCATGTGGGACGGAACTCGGTAGTTTCTTAACCGATTATGATGGGATTGGGTATGTTGGATGGAAATGGGATTATTGAATGATTGGCGTTTATCAAAATTAGTGGGATTCTTAAATGATTTTGGAATATGGCCATGTGGGACGGAACTCGGTAGTTTCTTAACCGATTATGATGGGATTGGGTATGTTGGATGGAAATGGGATTATTGAATGATTTTTGAAAGAAGTTCTGGAATATGGCCATGTGGGACGGAACTCGGTATTATCATAATACAGATCGTATCATAATACAGCGATATCGATATCTAATCTTCACATTTTCAATGTGTACTTTCATGTCGTCTTGTAGTATTTTGCTCAAGACGATAATTATCATGAATATAATTACCATGAATAATAATTATGAATGATAATTACCATGAATCAAACCCGGGACCCCCGAATTACATAGCAAGCAACTTACTATGCTATCGAGGACGACAAAATTGAAGTATATTATCGAATATATTACTTAGCTATATGTAATAACACATTCTACAGGCTCAGAAAATTCGTCTCCAAAGTTAACAAGAAAGAGACAAAAACATGTTAGTATGTGGAAGTGCAATGTAAATAAAAAGCTGAGCCAGTCAGGAAAATAATATACGAATTGGAAAAAACAACCGATGGCTGCAAGGCAAATGAAACCCTGATATAAATCTACATGCTTTTTCCTATGTACAAAAAATGTATCCGAAGAAGATCGCCAGAAAATTGTTGAGAGCTTTTGAAATCTGAGCGATTCAAATTCACCGATGAATCTGAAAAAAAGAACTATTCATATAGATTTTTCATCCAAACTAATGAACATGTAATTCGAGTATGTAGATTGTTTTGTTTTTTCTTAACACTCTAAACGTATCGAGCAGACGAATTTACTATTGTTTCGAAAACCTTTCCGACAAAATAACGGGATGCCCACGAGCTATGGAACGAGGAGAAAATGTACTATAAAAAGAGTAACGTCGCCAGAAAAATTAGATGAAATCACATAAATAGTTTTGAAACTGTCGACTCCCATTATTGCCGGGCTAACTCACAAAAACAGTACCTAGAAGCGCACTTAAATCTATCCACAATGTATCAATTATACGTAGAACGAACGAAGGAACGTCCTGTAACATTAGCCGTATACCGAAAAATTTTCAACAACGAGGTTAATATTTCATTCCATACGCCAAAAAAAGATCTATGCGATAAATGCTTCTTATTTAAACAAAAAAAAAACACAAACTCAGGAAGAAATATTGGTACATGAGAGACATCAACAAGAGAAGATAGCATGTAAAGCTGATAGAGATATCGATCGAAGCAATATTGATCCTACCACATGCATTTTATGCAACGAGTAATTGGCCTACCGCGCAAACTCAACCTATACAACCTGACAGCAACAGCTATAATACCCGATAAGAAGAAAATAACGTATTGTGCTCCGGCAATGACATCTGCAGTGCTTTAATACGAATATTAAATCAACTGATGAAAGATTTTTCCTTAACATATATAGTTTTGTGGAGCGATTCCTGTGTACCACAGAATCGTAACAAAATTAACACTACATCCATAAAAATGTTTATCAACTCAAATCCGCACTTAGAATGTGTCTTCAAAAATTTTCAGAACCAGGGTACTAAAATATACAAGAAGTTGGTTATGTGCACTCGACTATCGATCGGTATAGCCGATCGATGGTCAAGTGCACACAATCGATTGTGCGATTACTACAAAACATGAATACTCGAAATGTTACTTTGTTTATAATACAAATGAAGCCAACGGATTTTAAGGCTTCCATTTATTAGAATTAAATCTATCTTATACGAACAAGAAGAAATCGGAAGCTTTACCTTATAATACAAACTTTCCTTCCAAGAAATCAACTACAAGACTTGTTCGTTGCGAAAAAAGGCAGCTCGAAGTTCGCTTGCCACTGCACAAAATCTCTTTTCAACTGAAATTGCTACACTACCAGTACGTTCCATTGCAAAGGGGGAAGTTGCGGATATAAAAGACAGTTTAGTAACTCCCAGATATGTATAAATTGCACTAAAAAAATGAAAAAATTGTATCATCTACTTTTTGTTTCATTTAACATCAAACAAAGAAATCCATTTTCCCGAGTTTCAGGTAAATAGCGGATGGCCCATACTAATATTACAGCGACGGTATTGATGTTGTTTTACGTGTTACGAGTTGGACCAAAAACTTTTGAAATTGCTGTTCGAAATGGCATAAAAATTTAATTTACTTTATACGGGGTGAGTTTTTTAATAAATGCCAGTTTTTATTCCGGAAACGGTGTAGGGTAGGAGAAAATTACTTATAATAAAACTTGTTCAGTGTCGAGCGGGACGTTTAGTAGTTATTTTGAATAACCTTGAAATTAATTAATTTGGGAGATATTGGCAAAAACTAGTTTTTTAAATTAGACCCTATATACTTTTCTGGGTATACTATTTAATTCAACAGTTAAAAGAAATAAATAAATTCTGGTTGTACATACAAGATGGTTCGCACAGTGTATGGTTTCAGAGATATGAACACAATTAATATCTGCATTAAGGCTGCATGATACTGAAAAAACAAATTTCTTTTTAGTATCGATATTTAAATGTGTCTAAACTGGTTCGTTTCTGTAATATATATGAGTACAAAAATTTTTTATGATTCGTTTATTAAACTTTACTTATATTGTTTATATGTGTAAAATTAATTAATAAATTTACTATTTTTCATTATTTCTGTTCTAAACATTGCATATTATAATAATATTAATAACCATCATTGTATAATCATTATATAGTAATGTAATGGTAGGTTCGTGAGTGAAATGTTAGATACCACTACTTGTATCGTTTTAAACTTTTTAAAGAATTTCTGCAATTACCTATCCGCCTAAATAGCATAACCTTCTCCTAAATGTAGCTAGAATATTTTATAATGCAACATGCAGAAAACAAAAAAAAATTCTATACATATACTTACAATGCGATTCATTACTATTTATGATACGAAAAAAATTTAGTTCCCATTTCTGTTTCTTTTCATATCAAATTGACAAATAAAATAACATATATAATAATAATTAACAAATACATAATTAACAAATAAAATAGTAATAAAAATAATAATTGTATATGAAAACAAACAGAAATGGGAACTAAATTTTTTTCTTATCATAAATAGTAATGAATCGCATTGTATTACTCATATAATGACGCTCTCATTATAAGTCAAAACAGTTTTTACGCTCAAAAGTAAATAGACAATGTAACAAAGATGATGGAGAGAAAATACCGATCGCAACTAAGTTGGTTTTGTTTTGAATTGCAACAATGTTTTCTAAATTATAGACAAATAATTTTGAACGTTAAAATATTCGTTGAAAATTATAAAAAGCTAAAATAATTGAAGATTGTCCATAAAAACGATCTACATTTAAATCCAATTAAAGATTATTTTAAATGATTTTGTAGGTACAACACATACACATTATTTGGTTTTCGTTTCGATAACTATATAGATAGACCACCGATGATATACATACTTATTTACACGCACACACATAGCAATTCAATATATGTAAAAGGAAATCATACATCTACACACTACAAAGATTTAAAAATTGTTTGCAAGTTAATTTCGTAAATTTGTTCGTTTAAAATTTTATTGCTTGTCGTCTAATCGTAACGCATGTAGCTTTGTGTTTTCTTATTTTTAAACGTTATAAAAAGTTCATTTTGAAAATTTGTGTATTAAAACTTTTGTGATTTGCGTGATAAAATGGTGTGTGCTTACAAAAACAGCTTAAATAAAAATGACTGTAAATCCACCAGAACATTTTTTACGATGCTGCATGACCATCGTCGTGTGTTCGACAAGAATAAAGTTACTTCCAAACGCATAACTATTATGAAGAACTTTAATTTTAATGATTTCAAAATAAGTAGTTTTAGAACAAAAAATATTTAAAAAACTGCCTTTCCCCAGCCAATTAATAATCTTGTTTGTAAGTGTAAGGTCAATGACATAGATGCACGATGCAAGCGTTTATTAAAATTCGATTTTGTTTTAAATAAAAAAAAATGATTCCAAAAGTTTCGCGTACGATTTCCAACCAGACACACAACACTGAGAGTCAAACAACAAGAATATTGAAAACACCTGATTTCCCACCTATAACATTGAAATATGAAAAAGGGCCTCCAAGAACTTATTAAAAGAATTATCAAGTTCCACAAATTCCTCATGAATGTCCCATCTCACCATCTCAATTTCCTAGTCCGCAACATCAAATTGAAGACGAAAATAAAGAACCCGTTCAACCTTTAAACTAAATTCTCAGGTTTATATTAAATACCCCTCAGAAAAGTAAAATGCAAACAGAAGAAAACACAATAAAAATATTAATTGATAATACACTTGACGATCGACCACAAGTAAACACATTTTGTACTTGCACAAATATTTCATAAATTAAAATTATCTTGGACCCAAGTTGAACAAAAAATGTATTTGGAATTTGATTTTAAATCACCTTCATGTTACAAGCATTTATTAAAGAAAGGTTTTAATTTGCCAGATAAGGATAAAAAATTGTATTATTCAGTATAAAAAAACTAGTACATGTTTTAAAATTTTTGTATGGGTTAAATTTTAATTTTATTTTTATGTGACTTAGAAGGATCTTAGAAGGGTATTATGAAAATTGTAAAGAGATTAAAACTCTAATAAGCAAGTTAAAAACTACCATTGGTGATTGCATTCCTATTTAAAATACAATTTAGATAAAAATATTATTGTTTTATCTTATGAGAGATTAATTTGTTTTTTAAGATAAAATAAATTACAACAATTTAAGCTATTGTAGCAACAAGAACTTTCAAGAGCCCAACTGAAATCCCATTTAATTAACCTAATTAAGGTTAATTAAATGGGAGCTTTTATGAAAATAATGTTCCCATTTAATTAACCTTAATTTTTATTTAGCTCTTTGGTTCTGTTCAAAACGGCTACTTATTTCATTCTAACGCCCGTTGCACATTTCAGCTAAGCTGAGCAAGAAACGTAGTTTCTATTAGAATAGTTTAGCTCGCACAGCTCATTCCGCTGCACATTTGAGCTAATTATATCTCTCACGCCTACATTTCAATACAAGTAAAATCCTATGTCTGTCAAAAATTAATTAACTAATTTTATTATATTATTTAAGAATTCAACCACTTTTTTGAATTTGATCCACAATACCAAACACAACAATACTCAAATGTCATCCAAATTTCAATATTTTATAAGTACACATAATAATAGCAATGTGAGCAATATAGCTGACTTTTGCAATCCAAAGACAACCCGAGCTAAGTTAGTTTGTATCGCTCAAAACAGAAAAACATAGCTCGCATAGTTTAGCTCAAATGTGCATCGTTCCATTAGGCCCGTTGCACATTTGAGCTAAGCTAAGCTAAGCGATGTCAGCTAAGTTCATCGCTCTTGGTTGAAAATAAAGAGTTTTAATGAAACGATGCACGCTTGAGCTAAGCTATGCGAGCTATGTTTTTCTGTTTTGAGCGATGAAACTAACTTAGCTCGGGTTGTCTTTGGATTGCAAAAGTCAGCTATATCGTTCACACATACATTGCTATTATTGTGTACATATTCGTCTATGTGACTATGTGATTCTAATAATATTTTGGCAGACATATAGCATTTTACTTGAATTGAAATGTATGTGAGAGCGATGTAATTAACTCAAATGTGCAGTGGAATGAGTTGTGGATGCCAAACTAAGCTAATAGCTGCGTTTCTCGATAAGGCCCCTTGCACACTTAAGCTATGTTCTTTTAGCAAAGTGAGCATGTTTTGAGATCACAGCTTTCGATTTACTTTGCAAAGCCTAAATAAGTGAAACCGAATTAGCGAAGCTTAACTCAACACACTCGTACGTCCCGATTTATTTAATTTCTTTATTTAAAGCTGTGGGATAGAAACATAGCTGATTGTGAGCTGATTAATTACGAGGGCAAATCAAAAAGTCTTGCAATTTTATATGAAAAAAAGAGTGAGTGAGACAGCAATTTTTTTTATTTTTCGATATAATCTCCTTTAAGGTTTATACATTTGTCACATCGATCAATTAACTTGCCTAAACCCTCTAAAAAAAAGATTTCTTTTGCTCCATAAAATATTCATTTACAACAGACTGTACTTCATAGTCACTGGAAAATTTCGGGCCCCTTAGTGTTTTTTTTTTAAATTGGGAAACAGAAAGTAGTCACTGGGTGCCAAGTCTGGACTGTACGGTGGATTCGGAATTTCCACGAAGCCGCAGCCCTTTAATGCAGCTTGAGCAATATTAGCCTTGTGCACTGGTGCATTGTCGTGAAGAAGCAAGATTTTTTTAATAACTTTCCTTGGCCGTTTTTCCCGGATCGCTTTTTTCAATTTTCGCAAAACTTCTGCGTAATATATGCCTGTGATTGTGGTTTTCGGTGCAATATAATCGATTATCAAAATTCCTTCAGCATTCCAAAAAACTGTTGCCACAACCTTACCAGCAGACGGTTGAGTTTTGAATTTCTTTGGTGGTGGTTCACTACGTTTAATCCATTGCATCGATTCTTGTTTGGATTCCGGATCCCAATGATAAAGCCATGTTTCATCGCCTGTTATTATGTTATCCAAGAAATTTTCTGGATCTTCTTTGTACATATCTAAAATCGCCTTTGAAGTTTGAACACGCATTTTTTTTGTTCTGCATTCAACAAACGGGGAACCCATCGTGCACTTACTTTCGACATGTGAAGGTGGTCATGTAATATAGTATATGTGGTACCGTATGAAAGAGAAAGTCTCCACGCTAACCGCGGAATAGAAATACGCCGGTCTTCCAATACAATAGATTCGGCCAAAATTACGTTTTCATGGCTAATAGCATCTGCTGGCCGATCCGAGCGGTTGTCGTCTTCAAATGACTCTCGACCACTTTTGAATAATTTTACCCACCTTGTTACTGTGGCATATGATGGTGCAGATTCGCCGTAAACTTTTGATATATAGTTGAATATATAAATTGCATTTCGTCCATTTATATAGAAAAATTTAATAAGGGCGCGATATTCAATTTCATTCATTTTAAGAAAAATTCAAAACACGTGTTACTAAATTGACAAAAACAAACGAACTGTAAAATTGACATCGAAATGTTCTTCTAGAAGTTTCATCGCGACAAAAAATGGTTTTGAAAAATATATTGTTGTCTCACTCACTCTTTTTTTTCATATGATATTGCAAGACTTTTTGATATACCCTCGTATCTCCAAGGTGAAAATAAAAATTTAAATACATTGCTTTACAGATTGGGTAGACTCTGAGATTTATCTACAATATTTCTCTTATTTGACTTTGGAAAGAAACCAAAACGTGAAGCTGTTAAATGAAAACATAGCTCATATCAGTCAAAATACTTAGCTCAAGTGGGAAACGGGGCTTATAAAAGTTTTTTATATACAACCAAGAACGATGAACATAGGTCAGTTCGCTTGTCTTAGTTCAGCTGAAACAGGCCTTATTGTCTTATTAGTAGCCATCGTTCATGAGTATGCAAAATCATCCGAATTGATTCAAAGCGATTCAAGATGGCTGACTTTTAACCAACAAGCGCGCATAATTTTTATGCCTTAAAGGGAAAATCTGTACATGTATCATCACCTTAACAGAGCTCTCACAATAGACAATTTTTTCTCTAAAGTAAATTTTTTTCTAAAGTTTGATTTTCAAACAAACTTCTAAGGCAAAATAAAAATTGTTTTATTGTGAAAGCTGTTTAAAGTCTCCACAAATAAATATTCGTTTCGGAAAGGTAATTAAGTATTAAAACGGTGTAAGACTAAATACAAATTAAGGTTAATTAATTAAATTAAGACATAAAAATAAAATTTTACAATTTAGAGGAAAATAAAAACTGATTTTTTTTATTCAAAATAAAATACACAACGCATTTTTTATTTAAAAAATGAAACGTTTTTTTTTCGGACAATGCTGACCAATCTCTAGCTTAACTACTATTTAAAAATAGTTTTAATTACAAAATAGTGAGCGGCAACCTAAACTCGTAAGCTATTCACTTGTATATTGAATTTATAAAAAATATCTTATATACTTTCTTATATCCCTTTTTCAACTAAGAAAAATAAAAAATCTTCTCAATTTTAGTCCAACCCACACAAATGTGTGAGTAAAAAATTAACGTATGTAACGGCGTTGTTCATTAAAAATTTCGCTTGATTTGAAGTAAAACCAACACAACTGTGTGTATAGATATAGTGTTTTTTCGGACGGAAAATAAGTTAAAAAGGAATTCACAAATGTGTAAATTTGTTCAAAAAACATACAAAACTACATATACATGGTACTTTAGCCCTACCCGCACAATTGTGTTAGTAAAACACAAAAGGGATATGTAATTCATTTGAGATGGATTAATTCAGCCCCCAATTTAAACAATAAAATTTATTAGAGATTAACAGATTAGATTAACAGAAAAATGAATTTAAGTGTTGTTAGCGAACCTTAAATGCTCATAATTAGATTATAATTATACGCTCTAGATTTGCACACTGTAAACACCACATGACTCTCATTGGATTCTGTGACAAAACAGATCAAGTCAGACATGCTTTGGTTGAAATTATAATCTTTATAATGACATCCTCGTTTTTTCTATTCCAATGAGGAACAATCCCTTAATAAATAGTTGATTGAAAGACAATAGTATAGTAGTATGTCCAAGTGACAATTTTCCTATTTTTACGTACTTCTCTTACGTAATATTGTTTATGATAAAATCGAATTAATAAATTTTATTTTAATTTTGAAACAAATATTGGGTTCAATGTCCCTGAACTTTCACACAGATTTGGATAAATAGAAAATCTGCCTTTCCATAACAATACATTGTTCTTAATGTATGCATATATAAGAAAATTACTCGTCCATATTTTCAATTATAAATTACCATTCTGTAACAGTGCATCAACGGCATCCTTTTAAAAAATTGTATTTAGATGTTATATAGATTTCTACATCGTTTTCATTTTTAATCTTTATTCGTTTGTGTTTGTGAGAACAGATGTATTTAAAATAAACAATAATAATACACAGCTAAGTATGTACTCAATATATTAATATACATATGTATATATCCTATCGTTCATATCTCCTTTCCAATAATGGATTTATTTGATTGAACAATTCATATTCTTTTGCATTTCTATCATAGAAAAAAAATTATTTATGCTATTTTTTATAAAAAGAAAATTGAAGTAAGGTATTCATGATTTGTTTTATTGTTTATCACAAAAAATATTAAACACATTTTCTACATGACCTTGACAATTGTAAAACAATACGAGTTGAAATAAATATATTCTGTGTTAATATGTAGTATAATAAGTTAGAGTGAAGCAATACTATACTGGTTAATGGTATACAAAAATACGCCGTGCGTACTGTAAGTGTATTTAATCTTGCAAACATTTAGGCGAACTAGTAAAATTATTGCATAACTTAATTTCGATTAACGCGCTACCTGGATTTTCACCCTCTAAAGATTTTTTTCGAATGATGGTACTACTATATATGTATTGCTATGTAACCATTTATCTTGGACACAATTTTTATTTCGTGATTGCCATCTAGCGACAGTAAATTTTTCAAAAAATAATCACCATTGCTGCGTAAAAACAAATAAACTTATCGTTTGACATAATTTTTCGATCGATAAGAATCAAAATTTTTATCATTTCAACTAATTTTTCCATTTTCTACGTCATTTCAAGATTAATCTTGATAATCCTGTATTAATAGCTCGATTTTATGTTTCTTAACACCTTGATGCAAAATATTTTTGCTGTTTAGAAGTAAAATATTGGAAAAATTGATTTGTGCGTTTCAAAAAAACGATAAACTTTGAAACTTAACCGTAGACAAACTAAACATTTTATTGAGATAATCATGTATTAATCGCTCAATTATACGTCTAAGTTCATACTAAAGATAGAATTAGGACAATTGGTAATATTTTATGGTCAAAAACTGATTTTTAGTAAACATCGTTTTTGACAAGCTGAGTATCATACAGCCTTAATGGAAATTTAAATTTAATTTACATAATTTCGATTTATTCTGGATTCTCAACTTTATCGGGTGATTATAAAGAGAAAAAATGTTTTTGCGTTCCTTAAATGGTTTAGTAGTACTTCCAATTATTTTCACCATTTGTGCTTTAGCTTTATGTTGTCTTTCTACAGTACCAGTGAGAGATCCCGAACGAACCGAGAGGGAAACAATTTTTTCAACTAGCTGTTGGTATGGTGACAAAGGTCGCGTTACCATTACAACTTGTCCCAACTTCAAGTCAATTTTAGTATCGAGTCGAGCATTACGAATTAAATTCACAATCCAGCAATTAGCTTTCTCCGATTTTATGTTTAGGTTTGTAGGTGTTTTATGTTTGTAGGTTATGTTGTCATCATACATACGTTCTTGTCGCACAAAAATTCCAACAGCGGAAAAGTTAAATGCCGATCCAGATATTGGCAAGTGAATGCCAATGAATCCTGTGTTGTATTATTATTAAATATTGATTGCGTATCACTCAGAATCTCTGGTTGATGCAGCCAGAGTCAAAGTGACATTTGAAATTGAGAGAGCCAATTTTGAAAAGAAAAGAAATTTTAGTAGTACAGCTCGAAAATTTTATAATCGAAATTTTTTGAAAACTACTAGCGCTATCTATTAACTACCTATCTAAACGGGTACCTATCAACCATAGGTAGGGTACCTATCAACCACTCCTATTTTTATGTAGAAGGTCAAATACTCGAGTCGAAAGAAACTCATACAAAAAAATCGAGCTATGTCGTTTCTGTATATTCTGTGGCCATACGCTATGAGAGATAAATGAAACGCATGCCATGGTTATTCATATAAGAATTAAACCTTGGCTTAATTTCATATCTTTCTAATGTTAGTCAACTTACTTGCTCTGTATTGTATTACTTGTATTAGATATCCATTTATATGTGAGTGGTTCATAAAGGAAGTGCATAAAGTATTAATTTTAGAATTTAAATTAAAAAATAAATCTCTGATGTTTGATTATTGATTTGAGTAATACTTTTCTGAAAATATTTCTTAAACGGATTGACGCTGGAAGATTATTGAGTAGAACTTATTCGGTACATAACTTTTAAGTGGTTTATATTTAACGGCAATAACAATTCATCGCAGAGTTTGTTCTATAAGTTGCCACTATTATCAGATGATTTCAATATGCGTAACCTTAGGTTTAATGTACAAACGGATTGCTAGCGATAAATTAAAGTCTTTGGTTTAACTCGTGAAGTGGCACACTTTGAATGACTAATAAAAGGACATCATAGAGTTCGTACTCCCAAACTCTAGAAATTATTACTTATATACTTTTAACGGCCAATTTCATGACATCGCAGAGTTTGTACTAAAATGCCATTATTTGGATTGGTGTGATTTCCAAAAAAATGGGAGTGATAGATTTTTTGAATAACACTTTTTCATTGAATTCGTAGAGTGTCGCACTTCAAAATGTGTCCCTCACCGAATTCAATGAAAGAGTGTCGGAAATTGAAAATCAAACTTTTTTCATTTAAAAGTTTAAGCCTATAGAAATCATCCGATAGAAGTGTCATTTTAGTGTAAACTCTGCGATGTCTTGTTGTTCGTTGTTAAAAGTATTCCAAAAGCTCCTAAAAACAGAAGAACTTCTATTTTGTCTTGTCTTCTGTTAAATTTGTTGGAGGTTATGCTTTTAATCTTAACCTTCACTGGCTCTCAAAATTCACATTCAGCATTTATCTCAACAAACTATATTAATTAAGGCACAACCAGCCTTGTTCGTAAGCGTAAAGAAAATATTTTGGTTATATATGAGAAGCAAAGCCAAAGATATTACCGATTACGATTTATAGAAGAGCATGGTAAACTTGGTAGGTACAAACTGTTAAATCATTAATTTTATCCTTTAAAGCTTAGGAGTTTCTCACTTAGGTGTAATTCAAAAGAATCGAAACAGATAAATCGTTTTTCTGCAGGCTGCTTTTGATTTTCCCAACAATTTCGATAAATTTACTATTGCTAAACTCTGTCTGACTAAAATTCATTATATGTATTAAACTTTTAAAACTTATTTTAAGATTATGCAGAACATGCTAGTGATTCAAATAGGAACTTTAGATTACAATTATACAAGGAATTCGTAAAGATTCCAGAACTAAGAAAATATATAAACTATAAACCCAATTTTCCATCGACCACAAAATTACCATAATATCACCGATGTGATAGCGATAATACACACACACATCACAAAAAATATAATAAATCATTTGGCCTACGGGGTCAAAGCGCACAAAACAAACGAAACGAAAGAAATCGATCAACGTCACTAATTATAGGTATATCCACTCCAAGTTTTATGAAATAAATCCGAAAAGGAACAATATAATATCCATGTCCTGCGGTAATGTTTTTGCACAGAACATTTATGCATTATGTGCATTGTTGCATATAAAATATTCCCTCTTTTAGCCGCTTAAAACATAAAACGACGATCATCATTAACACTGCGTGCACCGACACAATGTAATGCAACACAAGAAATTGTAAATGGCAAGCGAATTGAAACGCGACGCGGTCAAAAAAGATCATTCAACTTGTCAAAAATGTTATTATTATATTGCAGTACCGTATAGATACAACATCTAGAACTTACTGGCTGAAATTAATTTAATTCATGAATTTTATGTTATCTTAATTTAACGGTAATTAAAATATTACGTAAACATATACCTATTCGCGTATATGTTGGGGTCTACGATGGGAATTTTTTATTTTCCGTTCGCATATAGAAACTTTCTACTTGGCTTGGTTTGAAATAATGCAAAAATTGTTAGATTTTAATTAAGATTACGACTTTGTGTTGATTTGTGGCAGACATAATTCATGAATATGCACAATGGACTTGGCACGATATGTATATTTAGTATGTATGGTCTGCTGTCTCCAGAATGATGGACTTTCAATGAATTGCATGATAGTGAAATTGATCCAAACTAATTCAAAAAATACAACATCAATAAAACTACTGTATTCGTTTTGGTGTAAGTAAACATTCAGGCGAATTTATATTTTGTATAATTTCGAGGAGTGTGATTAATGGGACTTACCGTGCGATTCTGGCGTATAGTCACAGAGGTCTTAACTACAATATTTCTCATAACTAAGAGATTTCTCTTACTTAAGACTATTTTGCGATTCTGCACATACTGATCAGTTAAGAGGTTATCTTAAAAACCTCTTAGCCTAATACCTACCAATTAGGTGGTCTTAAACATCATAAATGCTAGAATTTTTAGTATGTTGCACTAAAACTAATAAAAAATGACGATTGTGTAAATAAATAATTTATTAATTTATATTTTACAATTCACAAAAAGGAATTAGATGTAATATTTTTAGAAGAAAAATTATTCCGACATTGTCATTTTGAGCAGAAGCAAATATTTTGTTCTTGTTTATTTTCGGCAATTAATTACAAATTTTCTGCAATACATTCTCTAATTTATTACAAAAATATGAATTGTAAAACATTAGTTTGCACAAAAATATGTCGTATTTTATCGTTTATTTAATGATAAAATAAAATTTCAATGGCTCGCATTAATAAAAATCACATTTGACAGGTCTCCAAAAATATTTGGAGAGTTTCTAATATACCCGACAAACAATTTCAATTTTGAAACCAAAAAAAAACCTAGCTGTTACCGGAGACCGAGTCGGTAACGAACCCGATCGGTTACCATAGAATTACCTATTTCTGGCAGACAATGGGTTGGAACTGTTACCATTTTGGTACCATCGGTTAAATCGCGGTGTTTGTTACTCTACGATTACCAAAATATTTATATGTTCCTGTAATCTCTAGAAAAAGATAACGCAATAGCACTGGGTTAAACATGTGAAATATTAAGGTTATTTTAGGGGAATAGTTACTGTCTTAATCTCTTTATTTTATATCGCAAAATTACATGAACATTTTGTCTATAAATACTAATTATATTCCCATGCTTTTTGTTAGATAATTTTATGTGACCAAAGTAGAACCTTGTTTCCAAGTGTCTAGACGTTAATATACTCGTACCATACATTAGATTATAAAAAAAAACAAATAAAAATATAATTTAAATTAAATTAATATATTCAAAACTATTTTTATTTTATATGATTACATTTTTAGAAAAAAATTACCAAAATTACATATATAAATTAAATTTTCAATTTTTAATCCAAGTGGTATTTTGTCCTTACATCATTTTTTCAGCAGGCAGGAAGTCATCTGTAAATAAAATTTTAATAAATAAATGGAATTTTGTAGCTAAAATAAAGAAGTAGCTGAAATAAGATAAAAAATATCAAATTAAATTATAACTGCGTTATATAAAAAATAAAACGATGCTCCAGAAATTTAAAGACATGAATACCCTTTGTTTACGATAAATTACCGATGTACATGCTAAAACTTATAAAAGGTTACCAGTAAATTACCAGCACGAATAATGTTATTTTGTTTAATTAACGTGATATGATTTAGAAATAAACTGGATTACAAATCACTATTGTTAAGTAAATTATATGAGTTTCTTAACACATTAGAAACGACACTGACACAGAATTGTAAGAATATATATAAATGAAAAATTCTGTTACGTCGAAGAACACGTACCTTCAAACAGTTACCGCAAATCTGCCAAAAAATTATATATTTAAAACTAAATAATAAAAATTTAATAAACTTTTTAAATTAATTAAACTTCATGATCAAGAATAAATTGATACTTACAATTATTTACATTATTAGCCAATTATAATTCATAATCATCAATAGACAATTTCTATTTAGTAAATTTATCTATTGATGCACAGAAAACAACCGCAAGCACACTGAACTAAAATAAAAATGAGTTAAAAAAAATTCGGATGCTGAAAATAACACGGTTTTCGAATCCTAAAAATTACCGACTTATAAATATATAAGATTTCCGAATAATTACCAATAAACAACCGATATTATTTAACGCGAAAGAGAAAGAAAGTGAATGAACGAACGAGAAAGAAGAACTAGCGTAAAAATCGAAAATAAAAATCGCTTTTTCAACAAATAATTGTAAATGGGAAATGGTAAAAACAAAATATTTAAAAAAATTTCGAAATATTGTTACCATACATCAGTAACATTGTAACCGAGGCATAGTCTACGGTTACAAATTGTTTGTCGGGATACATGTTAAGAGTATTACTAACAGAATACCAATTAAGAGATTCTCTTAAAAAAACCTATTAACGAAAAACCTCTTTACTGTTATCCTCTTAATAGTCTTAGCATCAGAATCGCACGGTTAGATAAATTCCAAAATCATTTTAAGTATTCAGCATGTACTTCAGTGCTATTCGTGGACTACTTAGATCCTACAGTGTCCTTAGCAAGTATTATGGTTTTTTAATGGGTTTGACAGAGTGTTCCATGAGTTTTAAAGTGTGATTTTTTTAATGGGCCTTAGGTACATTAACAAGTCATTTTAGGTTTTTTCTAACGTTACAGCAAGAACTATAGTGATATTGGTAAACTTTTTAAATCGAAAAGAGTGTCCAAAGTAAATTATACGACTTTCGAATGGGGCTGACAAGCCGTTCTTTCGGTTTAGGCCAATCACCAATATCACTGAAGTTCATGCTAAAACTTTGAAAATACTGAGAATAACTTTGTAATGTATCTAAGGTCCATTAAAAACATTTCATTTTTAAACCTCATGGGACGAGTGTCAGACTCATTAAAAAAATCATAATTCTTGCTAGGGGCACTCTGTTGGACTTAAGCAGTCCACCAATAGCACTGCAGTACATGCTAAATACAGATAACCCTCCTACAACACGGCATCTTGCAACACGGTTTCGCTGTAACACGATTGAAAAATATCCTACAACACGGTTTTACTATATAAAACTACATATTTCTACAGAGAATTGTAGCCGTTGTGGTCTCGCGGAAAAATTTATTACTACGAAAAAGAGGCGTTTCTATGAGTTATCTATAAAAACTGGTCTTGTCGTAAGAAACTAAAAGAAATAAAAACACATTACTGGCATATTGGGCAGCGAATTCAAAAGCTTGGGTTACCGCTGATTTATTTAGAAATTGGTTTCTAAATTATTTTGTGCCGGAGGTGGCAACTTTTTAAGGCGCAGAAAAATTTAGAATTCAAAGCTAGCTACTTATAGATAACGGCAGGTCATACAAACAGGTCATACAATTTTTTGTCTAATAAACTAAAGTTGCTAATTTAAGAAATCAAGAACGAATCCATTATAAATAACTTAGTGGTAGTGTTTGCATTACCGGGAAATCGGTTTATCGGTTTACCGGTAAATTGGTCATAAAGGCATTGCCGAATTATCGGTAAATTAATTTTTTTACCGGTATTTCAGTAAGAGTAAAAAAAATTGATATGTTTTAATTTTAGTTATTTCAATTTTTGTTTATAAATTAACCAAAAAATAAGGTTTTTTCAATTAAATTTAATTCTTAAAAAATCCTACGCCTCTGCTACAAATGTAAAATATCCATGTACACATCCATGTTTTTAACATAGATATATACGAAATTACTTTTCTAACTGTATTTCACGAATATATCTTATTCATTTTATTGGTAACGTGAAGTTTTCGACAAATTGACAAAAAACCTTACAAAACCTTAAAAGTGTATATACATAAATATCCTGTTTAAATGTAACCTACACTAATCATGTGTAGTGAGGATTAATAGTTAATGGCAAGGCATTGTAAAAAAGCATACGCTTAACGGTATATATATGAAATCATGTTACTTAGACCATTCTTAATGTTTTCTAGAAGCCAACATATTTGTGCGGTGGGGTAGTCGTGCATTTTGTTTACTTTTAAGGTTTTCCTATAGTAAAAAGTGTAGTGGCGGTTCGATGGCCAATGACACCATTTTTGGGCGGAATTATATGAGTTGACGATATTGCTTGATTTGCTGGGTACTGTTTCGAGTAAAATTTCCTGATCAAGGGTGCATGTATTAGGTGGGCCTGCAATGACAGAAACTTAATAAATAAATGCGTTTGAAGTTAAACCTATTTTAATCCTAAACCAACAAAAACAAACGAACATGTGTATATTGATAAAAAGTAAAACAAGAATGTCATTCAGGCGAACAATTGAATTTGTGAACTATTGTATTTCCAATTTCAATTTATAATAAATAATTAGAAATCCAATACTTCTTACTATAGCAAAATTTTGGAGGTGGGAAAAATCTGTGGCTGCCCCACCGATGGGTATGTTGGCTTCTAGAAAACATATTGAAAGATTATGACTCATGGTTGTGGCTAAATTAACTTGCCATTGTAAATTGATATTTTTATAAGTTTATTTCGTTTTACAAAACAAATAGTTTTTTGAAAGTTTAGATTTACACTTTTTGGGCTGTTGTAAAGTTTTTTGTCATTTTTAGTTTGTCAGAAACTTCACTATAGTATTTTATTATATTATATGCACACTATCTTATTCATTTTATTTCGTTTATATTTTTGTTTTCACAGTAGTTGTGTATGTATATACGTACTGTTTGTGTAAATTCTCCACTCCAACAGAACCAGAAGTTGAATTTTCAAAAGCCGCTACCTTATCTTCAAATGATCATCAATCTACTTCAACATCTTTATCCCCTGTTCTTATGATGTCAATGAAGGAAAAGCTACAGCGAGCAATTGATGATAAAATTAATTAATCCCTTTTAGAAACACATCCAAATATTCCTAGAATGTAATTAAAAGAGAGGTGGACTTCTTTTAAGAACAAAACATTAGAAGTAAATATTTAAACTTGATATTTACTCAAAATTTTGACCATTCGTCCGACAAGTGTCAATCGTAGCGTGCTTTTTCAGCGGCTGGTTTGATATGTACGTATAGTTACAGAGCCTCCTTAATATAAGAGCCGTAAGATTCCGCCATTTTTTCCATGTGCTTTCCATAGAGGGGAAACTTTTTGTACTTTTTCATACCAACCAGTGCATTTTAGTATTTTTTTAGAAGCTTTTTTTATATAAAAACATAAATTCTTTGTTTGAATTTTCAATGTGAATGGTTAATTCAATATTCAGGAAAACATATTTAATATTGAGCCATACTATGTTGAGTTAACGCAAAAACATTTAAATTAGTTTAACCCAATTTTTTTTTTTGTAGAAACAAGAATTTGTTTATGTGTATGTACAGAAAATTAGAAATTAGTATAGAGTGTTCCATAAAAAAGTCAGCATTATTTTTCCAAAATAAACGTTCGTTAAAAAATGCTTTTGGAGTAGCAATGTAATATGGGGATTATTGTGTTTTGGGTTCTATTTCAACATTGTTGATGACAGACTTCGAAAACTGTTTTTTCGTTACTTGTTAAAAATTTGATTTTTCATCGCAACAAATTCGCAGCCTATATTGTTTCATCCTGTAGTATAAACAAAACAGAGCTTCACCAAATAAAAATATTATAATTTGATAAAGCTTTTCGCAATTACTAAACCTGTTAAAAGATGTCGCTTTCAAATTAATAAATTAATTCAAATTACCCGTATAGAAATTGTTACACAAATTGAAAGGGGGTGTCGGGGTTAGGACGGTTGTAACGGGCGTATCTTATAGCAGGCAGCTCGTTGTATAAACGAGTTCAAAGTACGACTTGTGCTTTAAAATTTTGTATCCGTATATGAGCCAACCATGCAAAAAATGGGTAGAGCCACGGGCCATTTATATACTCACAAAAACCATTAAGTTATTAACAGTATACAAAGGCCTTGGGTTATTTTATTGAATTCCACACAACAACGATCCCAGAAAACGTGCACGAACGAAGCTATAAAAATGAAACATGAAACATGCATAGCCTTTCAAGACCAGTAGATCTGCATAATCTATTGAACCAGCCGGGAATTACTACAATGTATACGAACTGTCTGTCATACACCTTAGCCGAGGGCCTTTAGCATCAAAGATCCTCAATAAATCCTTGTATTAACAAATTCGTGTACATTGTAAGAATTCCCGCCTGGATTGCATCGAAATAAAAAAAAAACAAAAATTTGGAAAAATTATGACATTTTTCTATTATTGTTTTACAGCGCGCAGCAACTATGATGGTGAATATTTTACGACGAAAAGTTTTATTTACGCCAACCGAATAATAAATAAAATTTATAATTGTTTTGATTTTTATTAATTATGTTAAATTATTGTATTAAATATTTCGCACTCAACTTACAATAATAATGGTTTATTTTCGTAAATAGTTATTTAATTATTTTACACTTTTCTGTAATTTCAAGTAAATTTATTACAGAGACATCTGTAAACGGATTTTCAAATTACAGAAAGCTCGGTTTTGCAATCGAATAAAATTGAAGTTTTTTACGTTTTGTTCTGTTTTGTAATAATATTTAATTAAGAAAACCATGACAACGTTGATTTTTTGTATACAAAAATAATAATAGATTTTGATGTAAAAATTTTATTATTTGAATAATATTATTGTTTCTACATGGTGATTTATAAAATTTCGTTTCAGCTCACGTTTTCTCTTTAATTTTGTTATAAATGGAGAATGTTTAGATTGCTATTAAGTGCATCGTTCATCTCAAAAATTCTGAGGTGCATGTGACCAGAATTTACCAAATAAGTTACATTTTTATAAAACTAAATTTTAAATTGGGTGTAAGAGAAATCCGCGGCACCACCCTTTATTATCTTATTTTATAAACCTACACAACTAAACGGAAAGCTCATTTTTATAGAAAATTAATAAATTTATGCTCCGCTTTAGTTTAAATTTACCAAATAAATACTATATTATGATGGCTGATTTTCAAATATGTGTTCTTTGAATAGTTTATTAAAAATATAAAATTAAAATTTAGATGATTTGTTTAATTTTTTATTCATAAAGTCATGTTCAAAAATTTTCCAATTACCACGGTTTCTTATAGTAATTCAATAAAAGCTTCCCCTCTACTGAAAGCTCTCTTTTTAATATTACGGCTCTTCAAAATCATAGATGGCTCTGATAGTTAACATCAAATTTAAATGACGATAGCATAGATACAATAAGCGCTTTCAGGGCACCCAACAATTGGGAACATGTTGAGTAAAATCGCAGCCAACGCTATGAAAATGTTTAGCACTATGAAATTTCTAAATCAAATTGGCGGTGATTTTACTACTCATGATAGGGAACCTGAAAGCGCCCAATGTGTTTTTTACGAGCCTATTTCAATACGCAAAAAGAGCTATTAGAAAATTAAGGGAATTGGCATAGTAGTGATGTTTATATTTTATTTAAAACAAATGAATATTTTTTTAATTATTGATAATTATTTTAATTAATTTTTTTTTGAATTGCTAAAATTGAAAAAATATGTTATTTACACATATTTTGAAATACAATATTATTGATTGCGTTATTTCCACTAGTTTTTGCTGTGTTTTACTTGTTTTATTAAAAATTTAAATTAATTTATAATTACCGGTAAAAACCCGGTTAATCGGTATTTTCAGAAACGTTTACCGAATTATCGGTAATTCCAAAAGTCGGTAATTTTGCAAACTATACTTAGTGGCTTTACTGGGGAAAAGGATACCAAATACTCCTTTTGGAAAGCGACAAAAAGTTTTAAACTACCTAAACTAGGTGTACTAGGCGTTGTTTGCAACCCACCTCGAGACTGTTCCATATAAAATAAATATAGTGGAAATTTAGGATTAGGCCTATTTAAAATAAACCATGAAGACATGGTTCCCAAAGATTAATATTTTAATTCGTAAAAGATGACCCTAATGTTACACCTATAGCCACCACTTATAGCACAATTCAATGAAAGTGGTACAAGAACTGTTTACAAATTTGTTACACAGTTGGCGTTTGATAAAACTGCACCACACTTTTCATATTTCTTTTCGTATTCATCGTAATGAGGGGTGGAACTAAAAATGTTTACAACATAATTACAACTTATTGGCATATTTCAACCCCCAAAACTTCCCCCAATGGGTGCAAGTGCAACTCTTTAAAAACCATATTTTTCGTTACACCAGGCTTGTCGCATTTCTGATCAAATTTAGGGATACTACCAATTTCTTGTACAAGTAATTTGATTCATTTTGATCGATTTTTAAGGGTATGGGCTCTCTCTCTCTCTCTGGCACTATATCCCATCAAGGGATTTGGCCGCATCACATGAGGTTTCATAATCATATTTTCATTTCGGATAATGAGTGATTAATTCATTGATCCTAAACCAACCGTGACATTTTTTCCTTGTCACCACCGGGAATCGAACCCAGGACCTCCGGTGGCTGGAGCAAGCATGCTAACCACTTTGCCACCGGGGCGGCAAGGGTATGGGCTATTGTAATAAATTCTAGGGTACCCATGTCTTATACAAAATAGGCTATGTCATTAAATTTGGGAATGGGTTGTTACATTTATAACAAGTCTGTTACCGATACAGACTAATATGGTTTTAAAGGGTTGCACCGATTAGGGGTAGTTTCTTGGAGATGAACTATTCCAATATACTGAAATTAATTGGTAAAAAATTCCAATACCACCCCCGTAAGATACAACAAATATTTACAGAAATACGAAAAGTGTGATGCAGCTTTATCCAATGCCAAAAGGTGATGCATACAGTTGAAGTGCATTTAGTGAATTTTTATTTCACAAAATTCAAATTTTACATCTCATTTTGTCTTAGTATGCCAACATAGACATCGAAGGCTTGCCGCCTAGTATCGCGCTAATATCGAACCAACATTTATCTTCAATCATTCTCTTGCGTGGCATAATCGCGTCATATACTATATTAGCATACAAATCGTTAAGGGAGTTTAAATGACAAACTATAGAAATATCATAGGCACAAAGGTTTTAAACCTGGTTGGTATCGAATTTAGTCGTACAAAATGAGAGTTAATTTAAAAGAAGATTGAATTCTAATGACAGTAAATAATTTTTTGAATAACTTGTGTCAAAAGAAAAAAAGCACAATAGTTTGCGATTTAAGAAGAATTACGAGTCAATTTTGAAGCAAAGAACATAATGATGTATAGTCAAATATTATATAGTATCAATATACGACACTGCCTTGTAAAATCGTGTTCCAAAATATTTTTCTATAAGCTAAGAGTGAAGTTAGGTGTTTTAGTATAAGTTCGAAAAAATTCGAAAATCAACACAGCTAGGGCAAAAAACTATGTGTAGGTAAAAAAAAAAAAGTAAATAAGTACTGTCATTGTCATGTCAAAAACGTTCTCAATTAAATTTTAGTGGTCTCATAGTCTGTGAAAATGCTAGAAAGATGCTAGAATACATAAATAATAAATGGGGATACAGACGAATGCAATGTGAGTATATCGTCAATTTTACTGATACATTTATTAAGTATTAATTATTGTTCTTAATATTCTATTTCAGTCGGGGGAAAATTGGAAAAGTTACCGAATTCAATCATCTACGTCCTACGACATCAAAATTCTCGATGAAAAATCGATGTTTAATGTTTCCGAAGGAGAGGATCCTGAAACGCCGCTTAATATAGATAATAAGCTTAAGCTACTCACAGGTGATAGCTTGTTGAAGTCCGTCCAGGATCAATTAGAGAAAAATCTTGAAAAGTTAGCCAAAGAAAAGGATGCTTATTCTCCCGTTAAATTGTTCAGCTGTAGCGCTGACACTATTGCATCTAATGATAATCTGTCCTGTTCAGTGAATATGGAAAGTACCCAATCAACTGGCCGCTCGAATTATATAAAAATCCTAGAACAATACGTAAATATTTTTGAACAAATTCCGTTACGTTTATTAAGAAAGTTGAAACGTTTTCAAGTTGAGACATTCCAAAAATTAAAAAATACTCGTTTAGACCTGAAATCCAAACTGCAGATTAGCGAAAAAATCTTAAGAAATATTAAAACGAAAGGAACCTTGAGTAAAGATGTACAAAAGTCAACCACCGAACCTTTAAATTTGGATTACTCAGCTGAAATGGCATCAATATAAGATGAACAGGAATGTGCTAATAAAAGTTGATGCCGATGACTGCCAGTTGAATATTTGTAACTAAATTAAATGTGCGGATGAGATACATCTGTAAACCATCCCTTTAGCTGGTAACAACTCTACGATTGCAAAAAAATCAATAAAAAACCAATAGCCAGTACGTTGTCGTTAAACGCAGTGGATTTGAAAGATTTTGATCCAAATTACATAAGTGATGAGATTCACCTCGACGATTCTTACATGATAAGGAACACCATTATGTAATTTCATGAATAAATGATAATTAAAACACTTTTTTAACCAACATTATTTTATTTATTACTCGAATTAACCACTCTTATTGCATCAGAATGTTAAGCCAAATTAAGATAAATCTTTGCAGCTTTCCACTATGTAATTACATGTTTCGATCAACAAAACATGTTAGTAATGTAGTATTCATCATATGCATAATGTTTCTAACGACACTTTGATAACTAAAAATCGTAACTTTTTGACAATTTGATTTTACTTCGAATATTTTTTCGAAGTTCGAAACAACGACAAAAGCGACAACGTGACAAAAAATCTAATTACGGCGATAAGCTAAGAGAAAAAAAGAACACGAACGTCGTATATATAAGTTATTTAATATATGGTATAGTCCTATTCAGATCTTAAAAAAAAAAAAAATTTAATTGTTCTGCGCAGCTTTCAGTGATGTAGAAAAAAAATTATAAAAATTTTGATGGATCGCATTATATTTGGTCGCATTTATCTTAGATAGTAAACCTAAATAAAATAATAAATAACCATTAAAAAGAATTATATTTCACTTTTAATACACAAAACATTCAAAATGATCATGTATTTATGTTATTACAATGATATTTCAAGTGAAAATTAATACATCTATAAAAAAATTGCACGCCTTTGGAAACAATGTCAACATTTAATTTTGGTACGAACTAGGGAAAATAAATAACCAAATGTCATTCATATCGAACAAAACCACAACAACATAAAAAAGCAAAATAGGTTTTCAATTTAATGGAAATATGAATTAATTCGTTGCTTATCGAATTAAATATTAATTTCAAAAGTGTCAGTGATTCTTACAAACTTAAATTATACAGTTAAGTAATAAAAATACAACATAAAAATGTAAACAATAAACTGGTATTATTATACTTAATACATCACTGCGTATCCGCCATATTTTGCCTGCGCGAGAACTGTCAGAATTCCAGCGAAATTTGAATACTACTATACCTTGGAACGTTTAAGACACTTAACCGGTGAACGCTGTCAGTTTTTTCGAGGAGAATGATCTGATTACAGAAAAAGAACGTTTCCTGTATAAGACACTGAGTCTGGAAAGAACAGAAAGAATGATAGCATTGCTCAAGATGCATTGACCCTGGCAACAGGGTACATTCCGTTGAATTCTTGGAAAGCTGATACTCATTCATTTATTACTGAGCTTTTACATTGCGTTCTTAAAACCATTAAGGCAGCTTTATTTTGTCCAACAATCGTAAGGATTTTACTTGTATATTTAGACTACAGGCCCCCGCCGTAGATGTACGGCGGCGTCCTGTAGTCTAAATAGACAAGTAAAGCCGTTACGACGACACTCATCAAACTAAACACTTAGATTTTATTCCTACTATATTTAATATACGGTAGCTAACACTAGCAGCCCAAGCTTTCAGAGATTTACAATCAAAACTCTACTCAATTTTACTCTTTCTATCTTCTACAAAAGCCTACGGAAGTGCGCTAGTCTGTTTATAAATCAAATCTATTCCAAATTTTCCTAAATAAGTTATTAAAAAAATTTGTTTATCATCAAACGTAAATGATTTTACATTTTACAGTGAAAAGGTACATCATATTACCTGTCTATATACACAAGGTGATCAATTAGCGCATCATTTTTCCTAATCAAATTAAAAATTTAAAAGAAACTTTTCGAATCAAGATTGATTTTTCCAAAAAAATAAAAAATAAAATAAAATTCTACGATACAAGAAATTAAAAAAGGAAGATACAATTTTTTTTGGGAAATTCACAGGAAAATGGTTAACCAAATTTGTTTCTGTTTAATGTTTGTTCACAGAAATATATGTACGTATGTATAACGACTGTATGTATATACACATTCGTAACATACGTGCATGAACAGTCGATGAAAAAATTTGTAAATACTCGAGTAGCAGAAATTTTATGCAGTGATTTCAGCAATTACTCTGTCCTCGAACTACTCAACTAGTCAATTCACAATTTCAAGTAATACACTAGAAGAAACACTGAAAGATCGTACACTTCAAATTCAATGAATGGTTTAAAAATTGGACAAACCTTTTGAAATCGCAGAGAACGCGCTTCGGTAAAAAGTGTTAAATGCATTACATGAAAAACTATGCAAAATGCCAGTTGGAAATACTAACAACATACCCGTTTCAACGTATACCCATCTCTATTTTGCAGGTCCGTATTTAGGAGTTTATTCCTTAATAGTTGAAGATGCATTTTCTAAATTTTAATTTTTTTTTTTAGTACTGGTACTAACTCTATTCAAATGTGATAGAACAATTGGTGGCCGAGTGGTTAAGCTGTACACCAACATCACCAAATAGTATCAACCCAACAACAGTCGTTCCTCCAATGTAACTCCTTATTCCTCCGATACTGAGTGGGAATTGGAAAGCAATTGTAAACGGCGTCGATTAATAGTCATGCGAAAAGTGAGGTAGTGAACAGTGATAAATAGTGAAATAATGAATTATTCAAAAAAGTGTTGGTGTAAATAAAATTTGTTACATTGCTGAGTATTTTATTTGCAAAATTCAGTACAAATCCATATCAAAGGCCCGAAATTCATAACTGTACGTTCGGAATTCCCACTAAGACAGTGGAAATTCCGAACGTACGGTTACGAATTTCGGGCCTTTGATATGGATTTGTCTCAGATCGATAAGCGCAATTTACGTTATTCAAATTTGACAAAGTTTTAAAATTAAACTACGTTATTCATAAAATCGAAGCACCAGATAATCCCGCTGCGAATGTTCAAGTTTAACGGTGCGTTCAAACAATTAAAAATAAATTAAATGCTATAAATCAACATTAAATAAAGAGCTCAGTAATAGTCTGCTTACATACAGAAAAACAATAAATCTGCAGCCACTGGTATTTCATCATTTATTTCCATGTTTGTGGGCAAAACAGACAAATCTCGAATGGATTTAAGGATACCGAATAACGAAACATTTATAAGGGAAGACAAACAAAACATTACAAATTTTAATTTAGGAAAGAGTCGCTGTACGAAAGTATAGTGATTCGTAACAGTTGGTGTCAGGAATGGGATTTTACAAAAACCAGCAATCTATTTATTCGTTCGCACAACCATCTTCGACGCCAGGACCATCAGGGATAACAGCGATGAACCTAAATGATAAGCAGAAAATCCAACCTTGCGAAAAACAAGTCAGGGAATCAAACAATAACAACCATTTCAGTGTAGCTGCCAACTCTCGAACAACAGAAACCAATCTTGCCCGTGGGGGACATGATGGAGACGCTGATAATTCAAATGAGCGAAATGCGATCAGACCAGGCTACCAAGTTTTACCAACAAGGCGCAAAATTAGACCAACAAGGTCAACAATTTGCTGGGATGCGTAAAGAACAAAACGCTCAATTGGCAGAACTTCGAGCTGAGCAAGGTGGACAGCTTGCCAAGCTGTGTAACCAGCAGAAGGTGCCGAACAAAAAACTCGGCCAAATTCAGCATACCCAACAGCTTCATATGCAAGAACTTAAACGAAAGATGAAGAAGTGGACCGCTGTTTATAGGAGATGGAAAATAAGACAAAGCAAGAGGCAGCTGTATGATGGGTGGATGGGCAAAATTCCATCTAAGAATTGTAAAGTCCAGTTTCAAGCGGCAGAACAGCACAATTGTTGGAGTGCAGAAGACCAGTTCAACGCATTCATTTTTTTGCTATTCGAGGAAAGCTACAGTTGTCCTGGAAACTGTATCCGTTATTTGTTTTTTATTTGATATTCAAAACTAGAGCATATGAGCCATAGCCAAAGCAAGTTTAGCCAGTGACACAATAAAATTGCATATTTGCTAGGATAATACGAAGAGAAAGTCCATAAAAAGAGAAGAGCTGAGGCAACTGGCACAAATCCATTGGAGCCACAGAAAATACAACAGACAAGCCTAGAGCCAGGTGACATAAAAAGTCAAAGAAGATGTTTCACATGCGGAAAGTTCGGTCACTACACCCGAGATTGTATACGCAACGATGGAATGATCGTTTTGCGAGGCAGCCTGACTCCCGAGATAGACAAACTAGAAATTGGAGACCAAGGCTCAATTCAAATCGAATGTTGTAAGACTGCGAGAAGAGAGTACGGCCAGAGAAAATGAAGGACGATCTTGCTTACCATAAGATGAAGAAAGATCAATTGTGATAACGCAGCAGAAGATTCCAGTAAAGTGTTACCGCAAGGGCCGCAAGAGAGAGACGGACATTTAGTGCAATTTAAAAGGAGGAGTGCTGGAGTGTGACGAAACAAAGAAAGGACCAGGGAACACTGTCCAAGATGACGCGTCCAACAAACGGATTAGTAACGTAGAAGAACTACGCATAACGACTGGTGCGCAGAAGAGATCCGCCGAAGATGTAATATTTTTCGATAAGGTTCTTTGGTGTGGTTATACAAAAAGCAAAACGGAAGTCTAAAAAGGCGCAATGCAATTGGAAAGGTCCCTACAAAATTGATAGGATAGTCAGCGATGGTATGTATCTGTTGTATAAGTTGTTCGGGGCAATAGGCTGAAACGATACGACGTTGGATGTGTCGGTACGACCAAAGTTATGGTACGGGTAGTGTTACCAATTCTACTCAACCTAAATGGATTTGTGAACCCTTGATCCGTGGATGCCTTGTGATACTTACCCATCTGGTTTGGGTTTTGTTTGGGCCGGTCCTCACAGCCGCCACTGGTGACCAATCACTTTATACATTTACAGCAAATAAGTGTGTCAGTGAAAGTCAAACATCGCACATGTTTACAGCGAATAAAAGTGTCGATGAACAACAACTCGTTGTAAATTGTGGGGACTCAAGACCACGCGATCGGTTTTGATTTCCCTTCGGATTTCTATGAACAGATTTTCAAGCACACATTCATTTGCAACGAGACGGGTCGCTACAGTGCTTAAATCTCATTCCGCCTGGAAACACCGGTACTTGAAAACTGACTGGGAAGTTTCCAACAGTGTTCAACGTTTCGGCCAAGACAAGCAACGACATATCACTGAACGACACGCAATATTGGCTGGTGCACAGTTACAAGATTTATTTCCTAACATAATAGTTCAGTTCCGAAGAGGACGAATTGCAATCAAGATAGATGTCGAAAAATGTGCTTCGGTCCATAAAACGCAATTTGCACATTACGACAATTCGCAGTTCACAATCACAGAGTAATCGCTGCTCACAATATTTTGAGTAATTTTTACGTGGATGATAGTAGCGATTCCGTCATCTCTTTTTAACGAGATGCGGGCACTAGGTGGAAATAAATTAACCGACGCATTATTGAAGCAAATGTGGTTACAACTGTTGCCATCACAAATTAGGATGATCGTGTCAACCAGCAATGACCAAGTCGACGACATAGGTAAAATGGCGGATAAGTTAATCGAGCTATGCGATTGGTCTCACATCAACGTGACACGGTTAAAATTCGGCGGCATACGTTATGTCGCTTGAAAATTAGATTCAAAGCTTAACTAAACGGATCAGTAAAATCGAATTTCAGAGTAGATCATCCTCATCAAGAGTACGACGGGAAAATAGTAAACTATCTTCCAATAATACATCAACATAAGAGAATTGTTTTTCAATTTTCAAAAACTGAAAATTCCATCACTTGGGGATGCAGAAGTGACTGAAAAAATTCAAATAAATCGATTATACGTTTCCGATTGTTCAACAAACATAAAATTTGTAATCGTTAACCGACGCAGATGTGTCCGTTGTGCCTCCTAGCGGAAAAGCAAAGCTGTGTCCCAATTCTAATAAACTCTTGTATATGCTGCAAACGGTTCCCAAAATAATACATATAGGGAAAAAAGGTTATTATTAAAATTCGGACTTCGCAGACAGTTCACGTGGAACTTTATCATAGCCGATGTAAACAAACCAATCATCGGTGTAGATTTCATCAAGCAGTACAACCTACTAATCGACATGGGCAATAACAAATTGATAGATATGGTAACGAAATTATCTATAAAAGGCCTCACTTCAATGAAGGATACAAGTGGTATCAGGACATATAACGTGAATGATCATATCTCTGATATTATTCAACAATATCAAGACATAACAATACCTCACGACAATCGAAAGCCAGTGAAGGGAAATGTATCCCATCACATCGTCACGAAAGGCCCACCAGTATTTTCCCGACCAAGAAGACTACCACGACATAAGCTCGATAAGGCGAAGGCAGAGTTCGAGTTCTAGATGAGACAAGGCATATGCAGGCCGTCAAGCAGTGACAGGGCCTCGCCACTGCATATGGTCCAGAAGCCCAACGGAGAATTGCGCCCTTGCGGCGACTACCGTCAACTCAATGCGATTACGGTGCCCGACAGGTATCCAATAATATTCATCCAGGACTTTGCAAGTATCTTTTATGGCAAAACCATATTTTCGAAAATTGATTTGCAAAGAGCATTCCATCAAGTCCCGGTCGAACTAGCCGACATACCCAAGACGGCAATAATAACATCCTTTGGGTTGTTTGAGTTTATGTTTATGCCATTTGGTTTACGACGAACGAAGTACTGTATGGATTAAATTTCGTGTTTTCATACATTGACGACATCAAAATCGCGTCAACATCTGTATATCGATTTTCTCTCGTGAGTTACTCATTTAAAATGAGTGAAGCAAAAAAAATCGAATACGTACACAGTGTATAATACACAATTATGTCTTTGTATTTCTATTTTTGTTTTGTTCGTATTTGTGTCATTTGTATGATGAACAGTACCAAAATAACGCGATCCGGGCGAATCGGTTTAATTTTTATGGTGCTTATATCCTTTTCTCAGCACATTACGTCTGCTCTCGAGCAGTGGAGTATCATTATTTAACATGCTAATATATTTTATATTTAATATTTTCTTTTATCATAAATTAATTTTATATGTATAAATAAAATTTTATAGGTAATTTTATTTTAAATTTCATAAATTTTAAAAATAAAATGTATATTATAAAAAAAATCTAAAATACACAACACAAAAATATGGCGTTTACAATGGTTAACCCTTTGATTGCCAAAAAGTACAATCGTGCTCCTCAATACATTAGCCGAAATCATGTTGGCACTCAAAGGGTTAATATGAATAAACAAAAAAAGAATGACACGTGGCTTGCATGTGGAGTAAAACAATCATTCGCACGAAACAAACACAAACAGAAATGCTACTACTATATCTTTCCGGTTACACTCATTTCGTTTCACACATTTTGAGACAAAATCGATATACTGGTGTTCGTTGGACGAACACCAACAACATCTACAGATTGTATTTCAACGACTTCGGGAATACCAGCTGACCATCAACATTGCGAAATGTAATTTCTTCAAAACAAAATTGAAATTTTTATAGGACACCTCATCACAGCAACGGGAATCGAACCATTGCCGGAAAAGGTTGAAATTATACGACAATACGAACAACCAAAAACAGCTCAGCAGCTTAAACGATTTCTGGCAACGATTAATTTCTAGCGGAGATTTATCCCACATGCGGTAGTCAATCAAATGGTCCTCCAAAAATTAATCAAAGGCAACGTCAAGAATGACAAAACACAAATCGAATGGGCTGACGTGTGCAGTGTAGCCTTCCAACGTTGTAAGGACGATTTAGCAAATGCTACCTTTTTAGTGCATCCAGAAAAAGGTGCTGAAATTCAGCTATTCGTGGACGCTTCGGATGTTGCCATAGGAGCTGTAATTCACCAAATAAACAAAAATTGTCAACCAGAGTTAGTTCATTTTCGACACATGCTGGAAGGTCAACAATTTTGCATCTATACGGATCACAAGCCATTGACATTTGCATTTTCAAAAAAAGCGACAAATCACCTTCACGACAAGTCCGATATCTAGACTATATCAGTCAATTTTCTACAGACATACGGCATATTACTGGATCAGATAACCCTTTAGTGATTTACTAACACAATTGTGCGGGTAGGGCAAAAGTACCATGTCAAAAATTTCTTTTGGTATGTGTTTTCAACCAACTTACACATTTGTGAATTCCTTTTTAACTTATTTTCGTCCGTAAAAAAACACTATATATATACGCACAATTGTGTTGGTTGTACTTCAAATGAAGCGAATTTTTTTATCAAGAACGCCATTACATACTATGGTTTTTTACTCACACATTTGTGTGGGTTGGACTAAAATTAAGCCAATTTTTTTGTTTTCTTGGTTGAAAAAGGGATAACAACGTCGCAGATTTTTATCAAGAATTAATGCAATAGCAGAAATCGAAATAGATTTCGAATGTATCGCCAAATCGCAAAATGTCGATACTGAATTAAAGTCTACCATCGACGGTACAGCAAATGAGGTGACATTGTCCCTTAATCCAATCGTAATACCATGTTCATCTTTGCATATTTATTGTGATACGTCGAATAATCGTATATACGACCATTCATCACGCCAGAACATAGACGTCATATAGTTAGTAAATTACATAATTTGACGCATCCAGGTGTTCGAGGAACTACGAAGCTGATTGCGGAACGATTCATTTGGCCATCTATGAGGCGTGATTGTAAACAATTCAAACAACAAGTGTACACGTGTCAACAGTGTCAACGAACGAAAGTGCACCGACACAATAAAACACAGGTTTCATCGTATGTCATGCCGACTGAACGTTTTCAATACACAAACATCGATTTGATAGGTCCATTACCTCCATCGGAAAATAATCGCTATTCTTCAATGATAGACAGATTCGGATCAGCTTGGCCGGCAGGAATGTTTAAGATCATCAATGCCATCTGTTACCAGGTTTGAACATTAATACGAAGATAACACTAATTTTTAGATTCATCGGTCAACTCTAATTTTTTATTCTTTGTATATGTACTGAGAGAGAAAGGAGAGGCGAAAATAACACTGTAAAAAGGAAAGTTGCACAGTCAACACATATTTTTTGATTTGTGAAAGGTTAATTTTTCAGTTAAATATTATACAGTATTCGTCAAGTGATTTCCTGATCGCAGAACAACCGCGGGAAGGCAGACTGTAGATTCTGACACTTTAAATTAAGAATGGTACACTTTTTAAACATAATTTGTAATTAAGAACAACAAGATGATTAAAGAAAATATGGGATAATATATTTGATTAAATTTATTTTCAGTCATTAAAATCAAAGATTTTAAATTAATATCTGTGGCAATTCAACAAAACCACTTATCTATTTTTGTCCAAATTTAAATTTTAAAATAATTTGTGAAAAAAATATGGGGCATAACTGAACTATTTTTAGATCCATGGTATCAGGGTTTTCAAACTACGTTTATTGACACCTTCAAGCACCTGTTACCTGCTCTGCGTTGACCGAAAATTCCCAAAATTTTTAATTGGCATTCAGAAAAACGCTTATATCGATTTAAGTAAATACCAACCGCAAAATTAAATTCAAAATAAAAGTTATTTCAAGATGAGTGTTTATTCGAAATTTATTTCTGATTTTACAAATAAAACTATTGTTTTAAATATCACTTATTTCATGCTACAATAGCAAAAAAAATTAAATTAAGTGATTTTCAATAAGTACTAAACGCATATAATAAACATAAGTGGTTTGTTTTTCGCTTATATCTCGGCCAAAAATAGTCGGATTTTGATGAAAAATTTAAGGGAAAGAAAAACTGGGGAATACTATAGATTAGAAAATAGTTCAACATAACCACTTATCTCGACTTAAGTGGTGATGTTAAATTGCCACAGATATAATTATGTTTTGAATCATAAAAATTCGAAAATTCAACCATTCGAAGGCACATTGACGTAGAGATGTCTAAGTAAATCGAAGTATGCTAGTAAGCCTTGTCAATGGCCTTCGAATGGTTGAATTTTCGAATTTTTATGATTCCAACATAGAAAATTTATGCGTCGACAGTCAATTATGTATGTTGGCTTCTACAAAAGATGCAGTAGGATCTGTACTACACGATAGCATACTTCGATTTTCTTTCTTCGACTACACTTTCTTCTATAGCAAAATTTTAAAATTAAAAAAAAATTTATGACTCCGCATAAATATGTATGTTGGCTTCTAGAAAACATAAAGAATGGTTATTGCACATGGTTATAGCTAAATTAGCTTGCCATTGTGAACTTATTTGTTTAACAATTTATTTCGTTTTGCATAATACGTTTTGTTTTTTTTTTTTGAAAGTCCGCGGGAATCATGAAGAATATTCCCATCATCTGCGTAAGTATCATAAATGTCATCATCCGACTAACACTCTGGACCCAATTGGTAAAGGGCCTCTCAGCTGTCCCTTTAGAGGCGAAGATGAGCTATAGGTTCTCTTCCCCATTTGTGAACATAAAAGAAAATGTCCAAGAGAACTTTTTCATCTCTTTGATACCACCCACTATCGATATAGGAACAAAAGAAAACGGAATTAAAATGGTGAACAGAAATAAAATGGCTGCGATACAATTAGGAAATACAAGAAGCTAATAACTAACGGCTAAACGTATAGGATGGCGACCGTTTAGACTTAAACTTTCCAAATATTTCAACCGACTGTATTCACCCGAAAAAAAAATTCTGATAAACAGACACGGGGCGAATAAAAAAAAATCGTAATTAGGAGTTGCAAAGTAAAACAAATAAAAACGAGAAATTGAAAAATCCGAAAAGGAAAAACAAGAAAATGGGAAATTTTTATTTTGTATATTTTGATATAATTAAATGTGTATAATGTATGTTATATTTGTTAATTTTTCATTAATTTACGTAAGTATATTTATTATGCTTTTTAACTTTGTTTTTTTAGGTATTTGCCACATATGAGCGTATTATACATTCATATATACGTTAATATCATGGGGTGTGGGCGATGGGTTGTTGTTTATATGGAAAAAGGGTTAAAGTGAATTTGGTTTATTTGAACATATATTACATCGTATTTGATACATGAAAACGTATGTATGGAGGAAGGATGCTTGGGAAAATATACACCAAACAAAAAAAAACATTTTCCAACATAAATTATTTAAACATAAAAAATAAAAATTGTTAAAAGGATTTTTTTTTTTTTTTTTATTTAATTTCTAAATTTTATACAAATTTTTTTATTTTAATTAAAACAGTTAGAAGGTATAAAGTGATTTTAATGTAAATATTTTATAAAAATCCGGTAGAGGGGTGCAGGGCACTGTAACATACGTCGTTTAATATTTACCGGATTTTTAGTTTTTGGCAGAAAAGGTTACCAATTAATGGTCGGTTTCGTGTACCCAGATACAAGGAGAAAAGTCAACAAAATAATATTTACGTGTGTGTAGTGATCCCACAAAAAATAATTTTCTATATTAATTAGAAACTTTGTGCGTGGGTGTGCAATGATAATTCGAAGAATTTTCTGCCCGAAATCAGATATAGTTGAATATCCGGTCGTATTCACTTTTATTTTAAATGCTAATAACATTTACCTTTGAGATTCACTAAAATTTTTAATATTTGCAGACGAAAAAATAAATATATTTTGTACGTTTGGTTATGTTGGCAGACAATATATACTACTTTGGCAAAATATTGTCACCCGTCCAAAAAGACTGTGGTATTTTTAAAAACAACTGGAATTTGTTCAGTTTCATCATTTAAAAACTTATTGGAGAAATAATGAGTGATTGCTAAATTTTAATAACAGGAATCATACACCAAATATTTCACTCTAAAATGTTTGATGTTTGATATTGTGACCGTTAGTAAAGCAAAAGCCACTGACTTATTTGACGAAATAATGGTACCTGGTGTAACGATAGACGAAACAATAGATGATGCATAAAATTTGGCCGACGAGAAAGCTACACTATTAGCGGTAGGAAATGAAGATTACAATGAGATTGTAGTTGAGGATAACGTTGAGTTTGAATTTATCGATGAAACGCAAAAATCTAAAACTACTGATAAATCGAAAATTTAATGGAGGACACGTCACATGAATTCGAACCGTATATGCTATTTGAGCATGCCCAATATGAAGAGGAATTGGATACATCTCTATATGCTATTTTCGCGAGATATGTCCCACCGGAATTATTTTCTAGTATGGTTTTCTTCATAAATTTTTATGCCGCCCAGCGAAATTCTGCAAACTACCGACCGACTACAACAAGTGAACTGTATAAATTTTTTGGTATTCAAATTTTAATGGGGACCCTAAAAATCCCTAAAATTCGAATGTATTTTAATAAATAGATCCCGATTCACGCGGTTCCGAAGCTATGTCGCATGACGGGTTTTCTCAATTACGGGATACGTTACATTTCGTATTTAAAAGATAGTATTCGCAGAAGATGTTTAGAACATACCGTTGAACTATCTATTGATGAACAAATAATCCCCTTTAAAGGACAATTGAGCATCAAACAGTACATTAAAGGGAAACCTTGTCCATGGGGTATAAAGGTAAATTATTAATTCCATGTAATTCATAATCTATAAGATTCTTGTTTTAGATATTTTTGTTATGCAGCAAAGTCGGATAGCTTATGGTTTTGTAATTTATCAGGGCTCGTCTACCGAAATACATAAATTTACTGCAAAACAACTGGGATTCGGATCAGCAATTGTCTTGCAACTCTGTAAGCGTATTACCACAACCGGACATATTTTATATTTCGAAAAAATTTTAGTTCATATCAGTTATTCGAATGCCTGACCCAAATCCAAATTAATGCAAATGGAACCATTCGAATAAATCAATTTCGAAACCCGCCGCATATCGCAGATAAAATTATGACTATATATGGGAATGGGAGGGGTGGATTTATTCGATTAACTTTTAAGCTACTATCGCTTTTTACACAAATCTCGAAAGTGGACACTACGAGTAATTGCACGTTTCATTTATTTTGCGGCTATATCGAGCTATATTGAATACAAAGCGATTCACAAAAAACTTGGAAATTCAGCAAACGATATTATGGATTTGTTTAACTTCCGCCTATATTTAGCGCATAATTTGATCACCATGAATCAGAATAGTACACGTAAGAGAGACAGACCATTATCTCAAGCAAACTCCGATTCGTGCAATGAGATACGTCTAAAGAATGCCAAAACGGAAACTCGCCCAATTGATGAAATTCGTTATGACGATATACGACATCTTCCACTCCACAGTGGCGCAGCTAAGCGGTGTAAATATGAAAAATGCAAGGGAAACGGTAGAGTTTTGTATTCTAAATGTAAGGTGCACCTCTGTTTTGGTAAGGGCAACAACTGCTTTTTTAATTTTCATACTAAAGATGGACCAAAAATATAAGCCAAATGCAATTCGTACCTAATTAAGTTCCTATTAATAATAGTTGAATTTTATTTTATTTTACAAGAAAATTATATATTATTTTGAATTATAATTGATGAGTATATTATTTTCACTTGTGATATGTATTTTAAAATATTTAAGAAATGTGAAATACAAGGTATTTTTCAACAAAAAAAATTGTATTATTTACAATCGTTGCTCCGATTTGTTCCCATTTGGTGACATGTCCTAATTTTGGCCTAGCTATTGGAAACATAATTTTTTTTTTCGGATCTGCTGTATAATATTCAATTTGTATGAAATAAAGACTAACCAATTTTTTCCACCGCTGTAACTAAATCATGACCGAAAGGGTTAATTGTTATTTTTCTACAAAAAAAAAATATAAAAATTGAAAAATCGAAAATGGTTGTCGAAATTAAAGAACTCATTGGTGGATAAAAGACAGGCGCTACAGCCAGGAAGGCAGTAACAATCAGAAAACCCGGCAAATGGCAACCAGATGGAGAAATTTGTATAGTGCGCTGAAAACAATTTGACGTTCGAATTGTGGTACGAGCGATACGAAACTATCTTTATTGCCGACGCAGCTGCGATGACAGCACCACAGAAAATGGATTTGCTCGCCGAGAAACTCTGTACAGCCGTCTATTAAAAGTTTTCCAATTCGAATTACCACTCAGGAAAGACACCAATCGAAGATGAAGAAAATAACTCGCGCCTACATTTGGCCAAAATGAATCACGGTTTCCGCTTTGCTATTAGTGGCTGAAGATGGAAAAAGAAGTGGTGAAGATTTTCTCTGAAATGCAAAAAGTTGGCATTGCAAATTGCACATCCGCTGAAGCACTCATACGCTGGAGAAACTTCTTAACAAGTTGAACAGAGAAGAGTAACAACACCAAGCACCTGGAGCAGATGCAAAATTGGCCTCCAAACTAATATTGCGAGGCGTCGTCAATATTGCGACACGATTAAGCAGCTTGGGGTAATTCATTTCCACAATGATTGTTTTTATTAGAAGCAACAAGGCAGGTTCCTGTGAGGTAGCTGCATCGACACGACGTTTCAGTGAAGGACGAAACTTCAATCCACGTCGAAATCTTGCTGTGGACGCTTTAATCGTTTTGACCCGAAAGGTTGTTAAGCCAACAATCAACAGCACGAAATAGAAATAACAATTCGATTCTGGATCTGACTAGAACCCTATTTTCGAGAGCAACCAGAGAACAACACCAATCTTCCGCAGTAGACCACCAATGTTTTTCCCATCAGCGAAAACAATCGAAAATGAGCTCAAGAGATTACAATTACTGGGAGTAATCAGTCCGATCAACCAGGTTTCGCCGCAATACTGGTAGCCGGCGAAAGAAAGGAAAAAAGACGCCGATTATTCAACAGAGTTGAATGAAGACTAGAACCAAAAAATTATCCAGTACCAACCCGCAAGAAATCTTCTCGAAGCTGAGCTAATACACCAAGTGCAGCAAAATCAATTGGTCCCGATTCAAAAAATTAGAATCAAAAAACTCATGATTATCAACACTCATTGTGGCCTATTTCGAGTAAACATAGCAATTAATCAACACAATGATGAGCGGAGCTAAAGGTACTCTTCCTTTCACTGACGATTTTGACCAACAAAGCAGCCAAGCTTGCATGATGAAGCCACATCGTTATTTACGAAAACCGAGAAAAACTACCACCAGATCCAACGACGGGCTTTATCATTGCTCTTCGGTCCCTAGTTCTAGCTTCAAACCGATCAAGTGATTTTTGGATCGAATAAAGGAACTCCGGTGTACTCGACTAGCCGTTTGCAGCGATACGCACTCATCTTGCGTGCATACAACGCTACCGTCAATATATGGACATGAAAAGCTTTGCATACGCAGATTAAATTAGAAGAGAAACCGGAAGAAATTGTCATTGGAAGTTTGGGATACGTAAACTGCATCGACGAATGTTTCGAAATCGACACAACAAAACCGTGGTCAGTAACATTTGACACCAGCAGTACGAAACTGGTATATGCAAAACATTGATAAAGGTCTCAGCCTTCGTCGAGAACGGTTGGTCGCGATCACCTAAGCAGATAAGGGAGAAAGAGGTTGCAGAGTACACATCGATTTTGCAGGACCCGTAAATGGTACCTGTGACATTATTCTGGCTTTCCCTGGGAATAGGAAATTGAGAAAAATATTTCCATAGCATTTTTGTCAAAATTGTATATTTCTTGCCTACTGAAGGAATTAGTAGTGCAAACATTTTTAAAACAAATTTAATGGGGAAACTTTTGTTACAGAAAATTTTAATAGGGAAAAATATTTTCCCATTTAATTTTCTTTCGAAAATATTTACACTAAACTTATTCCCTTAGTAGGCCAGAAAAATACAATTTAAACAAAAATGCTATGGAAATATTTTTCCCAATTTCCAGGGAAACCCAGAATAATGCCGGTCATAGAAGCGTTTAGTAAATGGCCAGAAATTTTTAAAATGCAATCAACAACGACAGAAAAGAAGATCGTGTCAGAAAGATTTGAGTCATTTTGCAGTGAAAACAGCATCCAGCACTTCAACGCTAGAGTTTTACCCACAGTCGAATGGTCAGGCTAAAAAATCGCCGACTCGTTGAAGACCGAATTCTAGAAGTTAAAAGGAGAAGGCAATAACGATCAAATTTTACGCAAATTCTTGACGTGCTATCGTTAAACATTTTCATCTGCTCTTGATATGAAGTCACCCTTTCAACTGATGATGGGACGACCAACGCAAAACGAAATTGGGCTTATGTAATCCAGGAACCAAACATGCAGTCGAACGAGATACGAAAATAGAGCAACATTTCAACCAGCACCATGGCGCAAAGTGGAAAGTGTTCGAGGCTGGTGAGGAAATGTTGGTTAAAATTGTCTGCAATAAAAAGTCGAAATGCTCACCTGGAATCAATACGAAGAGATGCGGTATGATAAACTATCTTGAACTAACCGAAACACTAAGGCAAGCAATTCACCTTTCTCGATGACGGCGGAAACATTTTGCTGGACGATTTTGATATACCATCGCCAACAGAACGCGCACTAGAGCCAACGGTCTTGTCGAGAACTGGAAACGAAATCCCAAGTCGAGCCTTTTGAAAGGGCCAGAAAAAATTTCGAATAAGAAATACCACAAAGACGTTGCAAGACTCGAGCTAATGCCGGAAAATGTATAGTTTTATACATTTGTCTATTAATTCTCTTTTAGTATAAATCAAATTAAATCCTGGTGCTTACCGGACTTATTTAAATGAAATTTTTAAGTAGTTTGCACTTAAACTTGAGCGGTTTTACGTTTGAATCTTCTGACGCCAAATCATGTGGTTAAAATAATTATCTGAGATTTGTAGCGAAAGCATTAGCTTTTCTCCATTACTTGTCCCCACTTTCCTCCGGCTGTTAATGCGTGAACTCAAGTTTGCTGGTCTTTTTAAGTTTATAATTACTTTCTATGAGGAATAGCCAAAGTAATTGTAAGCATCTTGATTATCTTCTTCCTTCAGTGCTAGTCTTAAGGTTTTAATAGCTTGATTTGACTTCTATTTTAATAGGGGTTGTTTTTACTATTACCACTGCCATCGAATTATAGGTCTATTATGAATCTCACTTACTCGTCACCGAGTGAAGAGTCGTCACACTATAATTCTATTTTCGTATTAATAGATCTATTATGATTCTCGCCTCGCCACACCACTCACCGTGACTATCAAAGTCACCCGAGTTCTAATTTGCTATTATAATTCTCCCTTTTATTTTGGCGAGCCGTTGTTTGCGGCGTCGTATGTGGATTCTTGTATTTTTTGAAGTTTGTTATTTGTCGTTATGGAAACCATATAGTAATGTCAAAAAGTTTTAGTTGTTTACAAATAGTTTTCATAAATATTTAGATATTGTTGTATGTCTTCACGAAATTTCTTAAGGTTACGCTATTTCTATGGTACTAAAATGGTACAAAATGGTTACATATTTGTAAATTTTATTGAAAATTAATTTCCAGAAACCAATCAATAATTTATGATGAAGGCAAAATTTCCATGATGTAAATAATTTGAAATTTTCTATCGGAATTGCCTCCATAATGCCTCCGCATTTGCCCCCATAATTTCTACCAATTCGGTGAACTGTTGGCTATTTGACTATACTATAAAAGAATAATAATTTTTTCGTAATAGTTTTGGAATAAGCAATTTTTAATTATAATAACAAATAAAAAAAATTACTATGAAGTCACTTGTAAATTTTATATGAGCAATTTTGACATAACTCTCACTCACCGCGCTCTCACGGCGAGAACTATAATACTAAAATTTGAATTCGGCGACTTGAAGTCACTGAGTGACTTAAATATGAGAACCATAATAGGGGTGAATTAGGTGACCAAAATCTTTCCATTTCTTCAACAAGTTTGATAAATTGTTGAGTTGTGATAATTTTTGCTTTATTCCTGACATGAAAAATATAAATTAATATTATATTTGTGATACCAAAAATACTTTGTCACTTGACTCTCACCACCATATTTTAGGTGAGAATATATGACATTAGACTCGCTTACTGTGAGAATTATAATACCAAAAATTCTATGCGGTGATTTCGAGTCGCCAAGCGACAAGCATGTAACGATCACTCGCTCACTGCGAAAATCATAATACCAAAATAGAATTATAGTGACGACTCTTCACCCGGTGACGAGTAAGTGAGATTCATAATAGACCTATAAATGAAATTTGGTTAAATTTCAAACCTGATAATGTCGGGCGTGCGTATTTCTGATGCTAGTGTTACTAAGATTGGTGAATGATCGGACGACAGATCGTAACAACCGACGCTTAATATTATTCATGCAATAATCTTAGTTACACGAAATTAGGAATATTCTTTTCATCCGGGGCCCAGCTGATTAAAGTAATTCAAGAACCGGTGATTTTATTTTGTGGTTCAGAGTGCAATATTCCGCTAATATTACAAAAAATCTATACCAAACAGATGTCGGTTGCTTGGTTATGTTTCACTTTTGAAGTCAAAGAGTTTTAATACCTTTAACCTTCGTTGCTGTTTTGAAGTGATTTTTAGTATCAAAGCAAGGTAAAGGGGGCATTCTCTATAATATGCTGTGTGATTTCCGTTACGGCACCTTTTCACAGAGCCATGATTTTAATTTTTGTTTCATTATTTGGAGTTATAGAAATCACCACAAATAACGCAAACATTATTTAATGTACAATAGATTTTCAGTTCTTCGACAGTTAGTCTTCGTTGGAGGTAGACATTTTAGGTTGTATATCCAATGAGTTTTGACTTTCCTGCCCCTTCTCGACTATGGTATTATATCTCGATTAAACATTATTGGTTTTGATTTGATCATGTGGTATATGCGTGAAATTTTTAGTAGATACCTATATACAATTTTCAGAAATGTGTATTCCGATCTGAAAGTAAATCCGATCTGAAAGTTAAATCTGATCTGAATATGAATCGGTACTAAGTAAACTTTTCAGATCGAATCAAAATATTGCTATATTTCAATCGGAATTGTAATCTCAAATTGCTTTTGAGCAATTTACTGCGCATTTTAACAATTTATACTTTGTTTTTAGATATGTGATCATAAAATGACCGTTAAATCGGTAAATGATCGTTTTGGAGGATCCTCCATGTCATGGAAGTGCACAAGTGAAATATAACAATATCCACTCCAAAGCACAATGAATAATTCAAAGTGTTTGGACTATTAAAAAGTCGGTTTCGTAACCTATTAACAGCTGGAGAGCTACAATATTCACCAGCAAAGGCATTTAAAATGCTCAATATTTGTTGTGCATTGCACAATATTTGTGCAGCATACAACGTACTATTTTACGACTTTGTCAATTGTGATGATACGATGCATGGAGAAATTGAACAAATTAATCTTGAGCATTCAAATAACTCTCTATCTAACGATGCAAAGCAAATTCGTAATCAAATAAGTGACATTTTGTAATTTTCAAATATTTTATATTTCACTTTTGTATCTCTCACTATTTCCAATTTATATCTCTACATAATACTTAAAACTAAAAAATAATAAATTCAATAAAAAATTAGTCTTATAAAATTTCAGTAAAGGCGATGCCACATACACATTTCTACGGACGACATCTAAAAACAGATTTCGCATTTACGAATTAATTAGAGCATATTTTTGACTCAAATCAATGAGATAATATGTAAAATATCGCAAGTTAGTAGCTAAAATAATAAATTTGGAATTATTTAATAATTTTAATTGAAAAATTATCAATTTTCTATTTACCCGTTCCTAGAAACGATTTTTTCTCTGAATGGTATAATTTTACACGTGAACGAACGCACAAAAATCTAAAACGATTTCCGAACTCATCAAAAAATTTTAAACGATTTTTTTCTCTGTTGCGTCTGTGAACTTCAACAAATGTTGAAAAATACAAAAACAAAATATATATTTTTCATTAATTTAATATTTTTATAAGGCTCATCATGAATATGGTATGGTAAACTTATTTAATTATAAAATGAATTAGCGTAGTATAAACATTCAGCTCAAAGCGGTATAAACATTCAGCTCAAAACAAAATATAAAGAATTGTTGTTGTAAAAATCGTCTGTATTTTTTTTTGGTATGTGGCGAGGCAAAATAAATTTACGCACGAATCGTCTGTTATTAGATGTGTATGTGGCAACGCTTTAAAAGCGTTGCCACATACACATCTAATAACAGACGATTCGTGCGTAAATTTATTTTGCCTCGCCACATACCAAAAAAAATACAGACGATTTTTACAACAACAATTCTTTATATTTTGTTTTGAGCTGAATGTTTATACCGCCATTTCTATCCAAAGTGTATATATTTATATAAGTGTATATATTTATATTAATATATATTTTGTTTTGGAATTTTTTGACATTTGTTGAAGTTCACAGACAACAGAGAAAAAAATCGTTTACAATTTTTTGATGAGTTCGGAAATCGTTTTAGATTTTTGTGCGTTCGTTCACGTGTAAAATTATACCATTCAGAGAAAAAATCGTTTCTAGGAACGGGTAAATAGAAACTTGATAATTTTTCAATTAAAATTATTAAATAATTCAAAATTTATTATTTTAGCTACTAACTTGAGATATTTTACATATTATCTCAGTGATTTGAGTCAAAAATATGCTCTAATTAATTCGTAAATGCGAAATCTGTTTTTAGATGTCGTCCGTAGAAATGTGTATGTGGCATCGCCTTAAGTGTTGCATTTTATATCACATAATATAGTATGTTAACTCATTGTTTGGATTATTGTGGCTGTTGCGCTAAGTTCATTTCTATTTCGATGGTACGTTTTTTAATTTTTAGTTCTCATAATGTAGCTTATTACTTTCATCGTTTTCTTGTTTTATAATTTTAAGGTAATCTTTTTGAATCTTATTTGATTCTTTTTGAAGCGTTATTCCGTTTTGTGAAGATATTTTAAACTCTTCTTAATACTGCCCAATTTTTTATTTATTGAAACGTAGAATTCTTTTTGTTACGCTATTTGCTTTTCTAATAAGTTATGTCATACTTTATTTCTCGGTAGATTTTTTTCTTGCCCGACTTCTTGGCGTAGCATTAGCAGGTGGCGATACAGCAGGTGCATCATTAATTAAAATGTTATTTTCAATACAGTAATCCCCCGCTTTACGGACAGGATGCGTTCATCATAAACTGTCCGTAAATCGAATATCCGTTAAATGAAACCGCCATTACTATGAGATTCTATTGGAAAGTGATAGATGCGTTCCGTCTAGTGAAAATAGCCGTAAAAAAAACCAATTTTACTATAGATTCACACTAAAAATGGGAAGATACAAGGTTTTCAAACTGCGTTATACGAAACCTAATTTTATAAAGTAAGGAAACCGTAAAAACACAAAAGCAATGAATAAATTTCAATAAAGCACACACCATTTATTCACTTTCAATAAATAAAATAAATTCATACAAATCATTAATTCAGTTTTAATTTTATAACTCTTAAATTATTAAATGTAATTCAGAGTTTTTCTGAGCTGGTCGATAGTTTACCAGAACTGACGCTATAATTTCCATTAGGACATTCTTCAACAATAGATGTTTTCTTTATTTTGGAAAAATAACATTCTAGAGAGGTTTGTTTTGCTGGTTTCTTAGACTCTCGGTACAATTCCTTGTAGCATAGAAGGGAATTTTTAATTTATCTCGATACATTAAGGCTTCTTTCTGTACACGGATCATTCTCAGAAAAAATTTCCATAGCTTTTTCAATAAGAGAAAAGGCTTTTGACATTTTATTTGTTGCCAAAATACGTGGGTTTTCATGCTGAGTAGAGTTCTCCGTCTGTCGCACATCGCTGGTTTCTTCTACTAGCATTAACAATTCTTAGTTGGCAATGTCTTTCTTCATCAGCACATTCTAAGGGTCCTGATATACCTGCGGTGTCTACCTCACTCATTCCAGCTTCATGCGCAATGGCGACGATTTCATTTTGGATTTCTAATGTGATGTCATGTAAGGGACCAGCAGCTTGAAATTTATCCGTACACTCGGGCCATAATTTCATCAACACGCCATTCATAGTGGAATGCATTACCTCTTCCCATGATTTTATAATATTATCTACTGCATCCTTTATATTGAATTTTTTCCAAAATTCCTTAATTGAGGGTTGGTTCAACCCATCAATAGACTCAATTAGGTTTTTGAAAACTCGAAGAAGATAGTAGGCCTTAAAACTAGAAATAACACCCTGGTCCATTGGCTGCAGTAATGGTGTTGTATTTGGGGGTAGAAATACCACTTTGATGTTTTCCGGGACGTTATTTAGTTTATGGCTGGGGGCATTGTCAACGATTAATAAAGCTTTGTTTGAAATTTTTTGATCAGCGTTCAATTTCGAAAATGAATTTAGGAAATCATTATTTAGCCATTCTTTAAAAATGCGTGTTGTCATCCAACCTATTTTGTTTGAGCGCCAAGGAATTCCAAGCTGTGACTTATTTATTACTTTGAAGGCCCGTGGATTTTCCGAATGATAAATGAGCAGCGGTCTTAATTTATGATCACCAGCAGCAATTCCTCATATCAATACTGTAATTCGATCTTTGGCTGCCTTGAAACCTGAAGCGGGTTTCTCGCCTTTAGAGCGAAAAGTCCTTGCGGGCATTCGCTTCCAAAAAAGCCCCGTCTCTTCGACATTGTACACCTGTTGTGACGTGTATCCACCGGTCTGTATAATTTTTAGAAATTCTTCTGGATACGCTTTCACTCCCTCGACATCCGCACTAGCCGCTTCACCTACAGCTTTTATATTATGGAAAAAATGCCGCTTCTTGAATCAGTCAAACCATCCTTTGCTAGCTAAATAAGGCTCCGCATGAGATGATTCACCATGTTTAGTAACCAAATCAGCGTGAAGATTACAATCGTGCTTAATGGTACGTTTCTGTTAGTTTGATGGTCTATCTACACACTAAGCAGCCGTTCCATCTCCTCCATAATCTCACTTCTTCTTCTGACACATTTTTTTGCGGTTAGGGGTGTTATATTTTTTACACTTGATAAAATTTTATCTCTGTTGTCCTTTATTGTATTAATTGTTGAAGTAGAAAGGCCCAAAACTTTGGCGATTTCATCATTTTTTTGGCCTGCGTCAAACCGTCTTAATATATCTAATTTTAATTCTAATGTTATTGATTTTCGCACTTTTTTACATGCTTTTCAGATATTTTAGCAAAATTAGAGAAATTTAATTAAATTAAAATATAGAGCGTAAATAAATTAACACTGCCCTATACCGCATAACATCAAATACTAATTCGTAACTTGATTCCTCGCGAAAAATGAAAGCAAATCAGAAAAAAATATATTTTGTCCGTAATTGCGTATATTTCATCCGTATACCGAAATTTTGATACTTAATTAACCATGTCCGTAATATCGAATTTCCGTTAAGCGAGCGTCCGTAAAGCGGGGGATTACTATAGATGTATTATGTTCGATTAAATATTGAATATCGGTATATAAATAATCATTGATATTCCGTTCGAATCTGTTACATTTGAGGAAGGCCCGAATGATTTAGCATGATCTACGCCTGAAAAGCTTAATTCATCTTTTAATTTGTACAAACTTCTCCTCTTTTGGAGTCAACGGGATAAATTTACTAAGCCCACCTACCGTGCCACATATACTTTGCTTATTCCTGCGTGTTTTCTTTTACAAAGTATCTTTGTATGTGGCCAACACCTAAAAGTATAAAAAGTATGTCAAAGGCACGAATTAATACTGAAATTCGATTTTTGTAATTTATACTTACTCCAATTTATACTTACTCTTTTGCAGCCCTCTACATCCTTTACTGGTGGGCTCAATAAATTTAGCTCCAATTCTATTTGTTTCAACAAGTTGTTGCTCTTTGTTTTTTAGCAGTTTTAGCTTAGCCCTTGGCAAATGTTCCATGATCTCAATAAGAGCATCAAATTGTAATATAATATTGAGTTTCAATAATTTCAATTGAAATTGTGGAGATTTATCAACAATAAATAATAAAAATAATAATTCAATCTAAATTATTGCTTGTACCTTTAAAATAATACCCAAATACTAAACTTAACCTCAAAATTTACAATTCGTAACTAACAAAAACTCATTTAAAAATAATGTTTAGTATCACAATAATATAATAATGAACAATTATTTTTTTTTAATTTAAATGAAAATGAATTTTTATAATAATATTAACTTACTTTTTTTTATAATCGCACTAATTAGGTTTCAGATGAATTTATTTGATTTTTGATAGGTTTTTCCCCGAAAACCGGAAAACATAGTTCGAGCAAAACCGAAAGTTTCAAATGACGAATCAGAAATGTATTTCCGAAAGTCGGATTACGCGGTAGACCTACTGAAACCAACAATGCTTGGCGTTTAACCCTATTACACGATTTCTCTTAGTTTTTCTCTTAAATACATACCTGTTGCTCTTTATTTATTTTTTTCTAAAATCAAATAATAATTTAGCTGCGCTACAGTCAAGTCAAGAAGCTGTACAGCGGAATAATACAATAATACAATTTACTTATAACCTGCCGATGACTATTACAACATATCTTGATTTCAATCTAAACTGGCAACGGTGCAATTAAACTAAACTAATGCCACATATTTCCCATTTGCTTGTAAATATTTTCTTAGAATTGGTTTTGCTAATTCTAACTGGCAGAACCAATTTCTTTAAATCTCACTTTCTTTAAAACCGATTGGCCGCAATCCATTTGTTCCTCGAACGTGGAAAAAATTTTGGCAAATCAAAAATGTCCGTTCGGAATTCGATACGTGAAGTACATATATTGAAAAACTGAAACGGTAATAAAGAGTGACTATGTAGACTCTTGGATATAAGTCATTTAGAATTTTTTTTTTCATACACATGAAATGAGTTATATGAGCAACAAAAAGTTTAAATTAGGTATACAAAATTGGTCTCTATATAAAAATCGGGATTCCTATATAATCCAGGTACATACACATAACGCTTGTACGATCTTTCAAGTGTTATATACAATAATAAAATTATGTACTTGAAAATGTATTTTTTTTTATTTCATAGTTGGGAAATCTGGAAAACTTTTTATTCCAAACATTATAGCCGGTCAAATTATTACGAAAAATGAAAAATCCTCATCTCTCTTAAATTTTCCTGAAATAAATACACATGTGTGTATCTATATATAGTGTAGGTAGTTAGAAAAAAACTTTTCTACTGTGTGTTGTTGAATGATTTAAAATGTGAAAACCATTCGATATTTTCTCATGTTTGCCTCAGTTTTTTTTTTTTTGTAAAAGATTATCCATGCATAAATTCTCAATGAAGCTTATTTATTTATATATTTAATATAAAATAATTTATTGTACTAGTTGTTGTTGTTAGAAATCATCTAGGAAAATATGAAGTGGAGAATTTGCAGAATAAAAATAAAATTTTCTATTGTTGAGTTTTCATTATTTATAAAATATAATATGATTTGTTTTGTGTATTTCCATGAAAGTAGCTGAGCAATTCTCCAAGGAAATTATATCCAGATTAAAATTGGTTCAGGTTCAAGAATAGTATGCGCCTCTTGAACTACAAGTATTTACATAACCGATAACGATAACTCTTGGTTAGTTTAGTAGTTAAAAAATATAATCACCGTCTTTGTTATATAGAAGCCATAAGATACATTGGTAAACTGTCCAGTTCTGGTGTAGTCCTCCTATTACATATATTTATTATTGTTGGCAGCCATAAAGTTGTCTGAATAATAATATCCATGTAAATTAAGATAAAAATACTTTGTATTTAGATCTTAAATATGTATAGTTTTCTGTTTTTTATTTTAAATACAAATAACAAAAAAAAAATATTTTTATCACAGCTTAAACAATATACCTCTAATTACATAATTTAATTACAAACTACAACTATTTTATAAAGTACCACCGCAAATCACAAACGCACGACCCCACGCACACTATAAAATAGGATATTAGGATGAGATTTGTACAAAAATGTATAATACAAAGTTAGGTATCGAACGGTTACGGTTTCCTGTCGTCTTGTTTCGCGTTATAATCAGTCGTATCGCCGGAGTTATGCATAACAAACGTACCGTTTGCACATTGAGTATTATTTGCCGTTTGATTTAATGTTCGTTTGTAAGCCATTCCGTAATTGTTGAAACAGCTCTGGGGTAGGAATCGATGAATAACTGGTGATATGAGTTCCGGATCGATATTATTTAAATTTCTGCAACCCGTGAAATACGAAACGATCGAGCCTATTATCAGAACAGTGCCAACACCGATCGGATTGATCCAGTGATATGACAGTCGGTAAAGTGGAAAAATACCGGACTGATCGACCGATTCAAAAGCACTATTGTTTACAATTGTCATATTGACACATCCGTCAACTGATACAGGAAGTGTGTGCTGCTTTAAATCACCATTCGCTATTGAGACTTGTGTACCGAGAGATATCCAACCGGAAAGCAAAGCACCAGCAACCCCTCCAATCATGGCACCTTTTGAATTACTATAGGGATTTAACATGCCAAGTGTAAATACACCAAATGTTGTGCCAGCAGCAATTGCAGTTAATGATGTGGCCAAACCGAGCACACTACCCAATTTCTCGACAATAAATAAAAATCCAATTGAAGCGGCACCCAGCACCAAAACACACGATTTCACAAATATCGTTGCACCACGTTCCGAAAATTTTATATTAAATCCACCTTTGCAGATATCCTCAAAAATCACAGCTGCAGTCGAATTTAAAACTACCGATAATGAACTTAACGCAGCACCGAATACACCGGCAATAAACAATCCTGCCAGTCCGTAAATGCTGTTAACGGTTTGCATAACATAAAGAACAAAAATTTGATCATCTGCCTTTATCAATCCAACTGTTTTTGGATCACAGTCACCAAACTGCTTGTAAATCAGTAGGCCACAGAAGCAACACAGCGATATCGAGAAGACAGTACCAATGATGAACATCACAATCGCTCTAAAATTATAATATAATAAATTAGCACTATTAGGCTTCGATTAATTGTACTGTCGACTAACTTACGCACGCATCGATTTTAAATTATTCACCGACATGTACCGTTGCACCATTGTTTGATTTACCGAATTGAATGAGGTCCAATACGAGAAGCCACCAATAAGTACAGCCCATACGGTTTGCCTTTCGTATGGCGACGGGCTAAAATTCCCAAATATTATGCGGCCACCTTTATCTGCCGTTTCAAAGACTTCACCAAAACCACCAGCGTTTACGATACCAACAATCGTAATTACGAATACAGCAATGAACATGACCACAATTTGCCAGGCATCGGTGCTGACGACGGCACGCATTCCACCGAAAAATGTATAAAATACGCATATTATGCATACAATAAATCCAATGATGGTTACGCTGACGCCGGTAACTGGAAAACACAAAAACAAATATGATTAGTCTGGCGATGGAAATGGACGTAACATATAAAATAGAAAGAAAACTCAATTGGTAATAAATTTCAGACTAAACCTAGTATTAAAAGCGATGCATCAACAATTTAGTAGAAACTAAAGACGGAAACCGACCAACGATCAATAATGAACCGGTGATACAATCGCAAAATAAATTTAAAAGCTGGGGGCGAATTATGTAAGCATTACGAGTACGACTTACGAGTTTCGACGCACACTTATTTTAACAAATTGTTGAAAATGAAAACAAGAAAAAAAAATAGATTGTACGACTTTCGTATCTAAATAATTTATAAATGTGTACAACTAAACAACAACAAAACGTCGAAATTACGACAACTCAAAATGCTTTAAATAAAACGGCCTTTTGACGTCATTTGTCGTAACTCGTAATGCTTACATAATTCGCCTCCTGTTCTTACGACGAGTATATTTGCAAGGGAACTTCGTGGGGCTTCGATCATATCTGATTGATCTTAAAATTTGCGCAGATACTTACAGGCTAGGAGACGAATAGTGGATTGCCACACAAAGACGCGTGCAGCCCAATTCTAGAATAATACCTCTATTGTGAATCTCACTTTCTTACCGCGTGGCGCGATATGTACATAATTCAATGTTGGTATTCTCGGAGTGAGTGAGAATCTTGCGTCCTCACCTACAATTGTTGACATCAAATAAGAATTTGAGAGAAAGAGTAGAGAGAGAGGGAAAGAAAGAAAGAGAGAAAAAGAGGGCGGAATATAGAGACAAAGGGAGAGAGAGAGAGAAATATAGGGAGAACGAGTAGAGTGAAAGAGAGAAAGAGGGAAAGAGAAACAGAAAGAGAGAGGGAGGAAAAGAAAGAGAGACAGACAGAGAGCGAGTGGAAGAGAAAGAGAGAAAGATAAAGAGAGAAAGAAGAAGAAAGAGTGAGAGAAAGAGAGAGAAAGAAAAAGAGAGAAATGAGACTTGAATTTCAAAGAACGTTTGGTCAACAACAGTAATCATTGGAGAAATTCGATGTTAAGTGGTTAAAAAACAAGCTTAGAGATCTTCTACTTCCTTCGCGCTGCTCATGTATTTTGTTTACTAACACTTCACCCTGACGCTTAAGTTCGAGTCTCGAGGTGTCTCGCAGCACAATAACAATCATCCGCGAATACAATTTCGCCAAAGCCATTTATAATGTTTGTGTTAAACACGATAATCCAGATCAGATGACCCTAGCTAGAATTTGGAGCTTTGAAGACCTTAATAACAAGTATATGAAATGTTATGCGAGAGCTTATAGCCAGCTTAATGAAGCTAGGCCACCTGAGGTTATCAAATGCTATAAGTGACAATTTCTAGGAATACACCCATTGCATATTTAGAACTCTGGGGTTTAAGAGTATTAGTTAAGTAGGCTATCGCATCTTCTGTAGACATGATACATCGGAACCTGGATTGATTGACCGATAGCCGATCACTGTTCAAATCGCGTTATAATACGAATGGCGAGCAAGCTTTCTGTGAGCCCTTTCTTTTTTTTCGTCTGATATGCTCTTCTCAGCTTGTGAATAGATATTCTATGGAATTGATTTATGGAAAACATTGGTTAATCGTGTTGATATCAGTTTTGCATGAGAATCACTTTATTCGGTCGTCTATTTCTGGAAAATCTCATACATCCTTCAAAGAGCTAATAAACTGTCTAGCAAATAGACCTCAATCAGCTATCTAAATGGCGAAGCTCTGAGTTTTGTAGCTCGCGAGCGAACATTTATTTGGTAAGTTTGATATTAACTCGAAAGTGATGAACGCTTTGGTCAGGATTTAGAAAACTATTCGATTACATAGATAAAAAAAAAGGATCCGTGCGCCGAGAGGCCACACCCCTAAACTCACATTGGATTACATTTCATATCAAAACATACAAATTTTCCCCGTACATCACAATCGGAATCGCAAAGAAGTATTGTAATCGCAAAGAATATGTCTCATTTTTCCAGTATCTATGACGTACTATTGAACCATCTGTAGGTCGTTGTTCTTTTAGCTTCCTCTTGCCCAACCCCAATTGTCTTAAAATTGCTAAAGTATCGCCAATCTTTCAGTTTTGCCGGTATTTGAGAAAATTTAAAAAAAGGTATTGCTAACGGGAATGAAATCAATTTTTTTTCTATCCTCATCAGTATAGATTTCGACAAGATTCTGGTATAGATTTGGCCTTAACAGACATTACTGATTTGATCTACCATAATTTTTTCAGGCAAAATTTTATATCTGGCCTATTTCTTGATCAAGTTTGTGGCCTAACATGTAAAGCTTTCTTTTTAATCGAACACAGTTTGTGATTTTAAAGGGTGTAAAAAAGCTCTTTTTTAGGTGTGAAGTGTAGTGTTTCTCACGGAATTCTCGCTGGCTCTTTATTATTTTTACGGCCCTCTTCTATGAATCCAGAGATTGTAAGGTAGCAGTCACTTATGAGGGATATGATTTTACTTTTGGATTTTCTTCATTTAAACAAAATATTAGTAAATTTTAGCAAAACAAAATTTGTAAATTTTCACTCCCCACGTCTACGACGCTGTGATTTACCACTAATTCAAGTAGCAAATTTTATTATAGAGCGAGTGGATAAATGCCCATTTAATTGCTTCATTAGAAAATTGGCTAATTTTATTTCAGTGCATGTTTATGATAAAAATTATTTCTCATTTATTCATACCCCCCATATTCTCATTTACTTCTTCAACCTTAAAAACAAACTGAATAAATTCTAGATTTTACAAAATAGATGCTGTAAAGTAATGTATAAACTGCAACACATATTTCTTACTGCGGAGTTTGATCGAAATATGGCATAGGCGTTCTCCCAATAAAAGCAATTTTTGAGATGTATGTGTCGTTCTACATATTTAAGTATTTGTACTATACTAGTCATTTCATTTGGTTTCTATTGAACTCTCACATTTCGTGACAAATCACGGAGTGCTGTCACTGATCGTAAATTGATTCGGGTCATCCTCGGTCCAATAAAAGAAAGATGTGTACAGATTGCGAATAAATTACGAATCACATAATCGGATTTATAAAATCATATAGACTAAGATGTTTAGGACATATTCTTCAATCGTCAAACTGGACCACTAAGCAGCGTCTGGAATCTACATCAACGAAATAGGAACCTCGTGGAAGACCACCTACTCGATCGAAGCGCGACATCGAGAAGCATCTACAGATAGTCGGTCGTGTGGACCGAATGTGAAACCTCTTTGTGAATTGGAGAGTTAATATTGGGGTGGTCTAATCCCTTCATGAGATGTAGCGCCAACGTTGCGTTATTTAATAAAAGAATTTGCAAATCATAAAAAGCTTAGGAACAGCTCACAAATATTTATTAATCTGAGCACATCTTTACTATTTTAAAAAAATATTATTATTATCTTTTACAAAAAGATTTAAATGTTAATGCCACTGGTTAATGCTTCGAACGTGGGAAACTAAGATGAGCAAATATATGAGCTTATAAAATGTTTTTGGCGCCGAATGAGGCCCACATTGAGTGTACTTGTGGCAATGACACATCTACTTCAATAAAATCAAAGTCCCACACGAACTAAATAAATTAGCGTTTATCGTACAGTAATAAAAACCAGTTATATTGGTGATAACACATACTAAAAGTCATAATGTCATTTTTACCATATGTACTGTGTTATCAATGAATTGCCCAATTTGTTGGCACCAAAACAAAAGGCTATCAATATCCAGATTAAACTGGAACAGTAAAGCAGTGTCATAAAGTTAATGAATAGGAGTTAGAGTTAATCAATCCGACGACAAAACTTGAACGTGAGAAGAGCATCGTATGGTTTAAAAGAATTGATCTTCTATTGAAATAACTTCAATAAGACCAAAGTCCTTTCCAAAAAACTAAATCATAAAGTAATAGAAAAACCGGTTATATTTCGTGATTACCCAATATTTGGATTTTCGCGTCGCCGATATTCGTTATCATGTCATTGTCCATAGTTTATATAACACCACCATAATTAAACAAAAGTCTAATTGCTAAATTACCACCATTTATCAATAAAACACGATTTGAGTGAAAATATTTTTGTGTGTAGAATAGTTTTATGTAACCTGCACTTTGGACCCTGTGACAAATTCGCGTAGAAATATTGGATTTGATAAAAAACTAGAATTAAAAATACGAAAGCGAATGGAGTAATACACGCTGTATAACATAACACACACCAGATAAACAGCACGGCGTTTTTCATTAAAGTTTGAATAAATAATTTAATAATTGTCAATAAAAATTAATTTATCTCAAACAATAAACACAGCAATACGATAACAAATCTTGGCGTGTCGTCTAAGAATGATAAGATTAAGCACCCCATATAATACAGCGGAACTTAATTTTTTAAGTAATCATGTGATGGAATGTATATACAATGAATTATTATCAGATATGCCTCAACACTAATATTGCAACTTACCTTGACTAAATGCTAGCGCAGGCACATAAATTATGATCGGCAAGAATAATAGCTCATCAAACACAAACATAATCGATATGGTGGTGCGTACCCATCGATTAAATCGGAGCTCCAGATACTGTTGAATAAAATATAATTAAGTTTAATAAATTATGATATGCAGCAGTTACTTAAATTACCTCGTAAGACGATCCCAATTTGAGAGATGCGAACACCGGTACATAAACATAGGCGACCATAAAACCCATCGCAATAATCGGTATCAAAATCAACCAATACTGTGAACCAAATGTATAAATTTCTGCCGGCGTACCAAGTATCGTCACACCGGATATATAGCTCGCTACCAGGCTCATTGAGACAGGAAATATTTTTAATTGTCCCGAGCCCAACAAGTACTCGTTCATTTGAGCCGAACCAAAACTATGGTTCTTCCGTTTCACATCGGGACTCTGATGTTTCGTCGGGGCCGATTCTTTGCAAAGGCGCGGTTTAAAAAAGCCATAGTACGCACCACATGCGGCCGACACAATTAGCATTAGGCCAAATGCTACATAGTCGGCTATGTGAAATGTGTATCCATTTTCAAGTTCAGTCATGTTGATTTTTTATAATACTGTCGGCATTAGCTGATGAATTCTAGCCTGAAAGGAGACCAAAAAAAGCAATTTTATAGAATTACATATTAAACAGTATACGTCGAAGTGGTTAAATTTGCGGAATAATTGAAAACCAATAAACCAAATTATAAATGCGTTATCGACGCACTGATAATATATTATAAGTGACCTGAAAAAATGCTAATTGAAAAAAAAAATCAATTTACGATAACGCACATATGGGTATGTAAACGTGCCTTTTTACAATTACAATGATCAATATTCTCACCTATATAATTACCTGAAGATTACTAGATGGCCACTTATCAATGTAATCTTGTGGTTCAACCTTGAAAATTCCAATAAATTATATAATGTTATCGCACACACCACCAGTAAAAACAAGATCTCAACAAAAATGCAAGTTAAAAGTGAAAGATTTCACAATATTATCTTAAAGTTTAGTTTGATATTTAGGTAGCGGTAACTTTCCATTCACCAGTCGATATACACAAAATTGTTTTTTATACGTTTTTTTACAAATCGTCGTTAAATAGAATGCAGCTTTATAGTTTGCTTTAGTACATAGTCCATAGAAACTAACAACTTGTTAAATAATATTGTACAATTATTTACTATACTTTACACGTCACAGTCTATAAAACTTTATAAATATATAAAAAAGATTTATAATTGATTTTCAATAACACAGCGTTATAGGAGGCATATACAGCCGATGACACCAATTAATTTGCACAAATAATTTCAAAAACTATAAATAGAGCACGGACATAATTTATTTTAATGCAAAAGTTACATATAAAACGCACGAAAATAAATTTTCAAGTGATCGACAGTAATTTTCCTAAACAGTGTTTTGATTTCAAAAGCTAAATACACACTGAATTGAAATTAAGTTAAAAATATTTTTTTGATTTGTAAAATACAAAACAACGAACGAACGTTATCGTATGTACATTGGCATAATATGCGACAACAACATTAATATGTGCGAATGTTTATATATCGCTTCGAAGTTCAAGTTAAGCTTATTGGCAGACTTTCTATATATGTACACAGAACTGCCCACGTAAGTGTATATACGTTTGTATTAGTGTCGCGATAGTAAAATATTTTTACTGATAATAGTAGTGATAAAAATACAAGTGCATGACAAAATTTATGAATAGACCGACCAGTATCAATGAGGTATGAGTTATGTGTTCTTTATATTTTTAGATTGACTCAACATAAGCGCAAATTTCATATTTTTTTTTCCTTACACCAAATCTTAAATTCGTGTACTTTGTATTTCACACATTGGAATTTCTTGATTGCAAAATTTATTTTATAAATTGAATTTGAATGTGATTGACATAAAACGATTTGGAATGCAATAATACTAAATTAACAATAGAAGCGCGATACAGAGAAATTACGTGCGGAGCACTGGCAATAATATTGAAGTACGTTGGGTGGCACGTACCGGATAATTCGTGTGTAAAGTGATTTTAACAATAACAAAAAAATAAACAAACGTTTTTTGTATGATCTGCAGGTGTCTAAAGATCGTATCTAAACATCTTTATTAGGTTTCCTTTGCCAGATTCTGATTTTTTTAACAACCAAGTAAGAAAAACGGTTTATATTTTGTTTGGAACTGGAATCCCTATTTGAATGGAACCATGTCATTGCTCAACCAATTTTAATGAGTTCGGCGGATATGGGAATGGAATTTTAAAAATGATGTCTAGATTTTAAAAATCGTTTCCACTAACGATTGAAACAATCAGAAATTTCCGAATACGTTTTACTTGTCTAATTGTTTGATCTTGAAGTAATATAAAATTGAATCCTGACATACTTTTCCGGATTTTTTCAACATTTTTTTGTTTTATTTGTACTTACGTAAGAGATTTAAGTTTGATATATAGCACACATGGCCAAGCTCCACGTGCTTCATGACACGTGGAGCCGAATTCTAATAATCTCTCGTTACTAGAGCCAACTTAATCGAATTCGCAATTTTCAATTAAGAGCACAAAATAATTTTAATGAATTATTAAATGTTATTTAATTATTTCTTTCTTTTCGAGAGCCGCAATTTGGCCATGTGTGATATATAGAATAAAATGTTGTGTTTGTTGTGTTCAAATTTGCCTTTAATTATTTTAACGTTCATAGTGCCATGACCGAACGACTTCTAATCGTTCAATTACCCTCGTGATAATTTTCAATTTTAACAAGTGTGTTTTTGATCGACCTGCAATTCGTTTCATTGCTCAAAATTTTAATTCAATTTGTACCGATGAAAACGTTATCTGTCATTATAGAGTACTTTATCGAGGTTCTATGATATAGGATTTGAATTTTTATTAGACGATTGCAATCTTAACTTGATTGGATTTACCTGTTTTTGTCAGTCTCTCGATTTTGCCATTAAAGATCAATTCTTTATGAGGTGGTTGAAAGCAATGAAAACAACTAATAAACAACAAGTGTTTGTCACAATTATTTTCATATTACATGATATATAAGAGAAATTCAATATTTTTGTTAATGACCTAAGGACTTCTACGTAATTTAAAGGCTATTGCACTACTGAAAACAAATTAAAAATCTAAAGTTAAGTTCCAGTTTTGGTCACCACAAGAATAATGATAAAATCGAGAAAGGACCTTACATTTTTATCAAAAGACACGTGAATTCAATCAATTCAGAACAGTTCAAATCCTTCAAGAGCAACAATTTTAATTTGATTTGTAAATGCTTAAATTTCAATTGTATATAATCACATTCATTTGAAATACAGAAAATTTAATTTGCCTTGTAGATTCTTGTATTCATTTTAGTTAAAATTGAAAGTAATTTGGAAAAACGTGAATTTGCTTTATGTAAATAATTTAAATTGTTTTATTTAAACATTATTTGTATACAGTTGAAAGTTCATTGCAACATCATTAATATGAAGTGCAAAACCTATATATAGCTTTTATTAAACCCCATAAATTCATAATTCATTAAGCCACATCACCAATTCAAATTAGAGCTAGTTTACATTTCTAAAAGTCTCCCATCATTTTTATTTCGATTCATGAGTTGTCTGAAAAGTTTCCGGCCTCAACATAAAGATCGCAGCACCCGTCAACAAAAGTGGAAGGAGTGTGTTTTGGCAATTTTTTTTTCTTTTACAATTAGAAAGTATTAATTAAGTACACACACCACCCATTCACACCTTTACAGTACACCACCTGTACATTGCAAGCTCCATGTCAACCTGTACATTGACATGAATGGTGGATCGGCGCTGAATATCTGCACTTCACAGACGGTCTTAATTGTGTTTATTAACATCATCGATCGCAAAATGGAAAATTCGCTTTTGCATCCAGCCTCTGGTGGGATACGAACCCAGTACCTCCCGGTCCAAGTGCCGAAGCTTTACCCACTGCCCCACTTGTCTGGTGTTGAAAGGTACTCACCAAAACATCAGCCATTTTGGGCACGCAGTTGCTTAACAATCATTTGACTGAGTCAATGTGTTTTTGTGAAAATGGAAAAAATCGAGTATCGAGCTGTCATTATTTATTTTTCAAAGGCCTACGCAAGTCAAAGACGAGTTTGACGCTGTGTACTATGGAGGCATCATTTACCACCGTGAAATTATGGGCAGCTGATTGTAAACGTGGTCGTACCAGCTTGGGTGACGATGAATGTTCAGGGAGTCCGAAAACTGGAACCACTGACGACAACATCGCTCAAGTTCACCAAATGTTGATTAAAGTTAAAGTTAAGTCACATATTGAATCAAGACTTAGGCATGAAAATGCTGTAAGCGCGTTGAATTTCCAAAGCTCTGTTGGCGCAGACTAATTACTGTTGATGAAACTTGGATACACCATTACACTCCAGAATGAAAAATACAGTCAAAACAGTGGACTGCCATGGAGGAATCGGCTCCAAATGGCAGACTGTTCCTTCGGCTGGGAAAGTGATGGCGACTGTTTTCTGGGACAGTCATGGAATTATCTTAATCGATTATCTTCGAAAAGATAAAACCATTACAGGAGCAACTACGCATCATTACTTGTCAAGCTGAAGGCAGAAATTGCAGAAAACGCCCACATTTGCAAAAAAAAAATCTTGCTCCACCAAGATGGGATATTTGGACGGGTTGAAGAGATGGGAGCATCGCGGAGGTTCTATTGATAACTAGGTTCTAGGTTCTATCATAACTCCTTTTTATAAAAAGAATGTACAGACTTAGAAAACAAATTTTAATTGCAAGATTTTATCTTCAATAAGAAATTAATTTCTATAACGACAGCTTATGTCACTGCACTATTTATTTTATTCCTAAGTATATGGAACCATGCCGTATTTAGTCAATACTTGGAACAATTATATAAAATGGGTCGATATTCCCAGGAACCCCGTAAACCTAACACAAACTATTATCTATAATCCATTGTATGAGAACTACTACATTCATATTTTAAATCAACATAGACATTGCCTTCTCAGCCATCCTTCCTTAATATTAGCATTCTACTTTGGCAATCGAAAAATATTGCTATTATCCTTTCCCTGGTCAATTTTATTCCACCACACATATAAAATCTGAATTCATTATACAACTATCACCCTCGGCACACCAACACTTTTAAATATGGTATTTACAAATACACCAACACCGACTGCTCTATTATTTAAATTGACATCAGTATAAATCTGTTCATACTCACATTTAATTTTGATTCTATAGCAAATACTTTTCACCACCATTCCATGACATGCTTTGATGCCACAATGCTCTCTACTCACACTAATTCATACACACCAATTCCATATGCAATTTAGGAGGATACCAATGTCTTACACAACATATCAGTCACCCTTGGATGGGCTCTCCATTTTGGTTTGGCCACCCGTTTATCACTCATCGGCCATATATCACATACGTCTCGAAAAACTCAAGCGCTGATCTATCCAGGTACCCAAGCAATTGTTCGTTTTAAGTGACCTTAAAACTCATGCAAACTCACTTTTTCGGATTCTTTTCTAAAATTAAACTTTTCAAATCTTCAACGATCCATCCGATCACCACAAAATACAAATTCAACAGAATCCAAATAGAAATGCAACAGAACGGTACAGTTTTCACGAAACCACGCAATCAGACGCTCTTTCCACATCTAAGAATACTGCAACAGCTTTCAAATTTTCTTTTCGTATCTCCCATACAAATCTCTCAACTGTAGAGTGGCCCTTTCGGTACCCTGAAGTTGTGTGCGGAGAGGAGTTATTCTCATTCACGAAACACTTATATGTACATACATACCACGATAGTTTACTGTTATATTTACAAGTGTTATCGCGGTATTTTATTCTACAACCATAAGAGAACAGCACTAAGCAAATTTTGTTTTGCTTGTGTGTCCAACAACTGAGTAATACCATAGTTCACTCGATTAGTTTCTAGAGTGGTGGAACCCAAGAGGTCCAACAATCTAAAGAACCCATTCTACTGAAACATGTCATCCATTGAATAATATCGCTCAATTGTTTCACCGTATCACCATTTTAACTCCCCCCCATATGTGGTCATATTTGCCACATAATCCTGTCAATTTTTTTTCTTTGTGAATAACTTTTTTCAATGTGATCAAATGAAGTTCAATTTTCAATACAAATATGAGTATTATAAAACAGAAACAAAGCTATTCGCTTCTACTCATTTTAATGCCATATTTTACGGTTCCAACACGCATTTATCCACGTTCTATTTCAGTCCTCTTAGAATTTCATTATATTCCTTCACTCATCAGTTTTTATTCGCTTAATTTCCATTTGAATCATGTTGAGATCTGTCAAATTCTGTTCCTTCACATTCTAAGTGGGAAGTTTAATCACTAAATTCTAATAAAATATCCATTGCCGTACCTCCACATTCGCCTTCCATTATTTAGGGTTACCAAATCTGAACCCCTAATGTGGTCAGCCAATAGATTCCTTCTCGCACAATTGCTTTCACAACACCGCGTTATCAATTCCGCATTCATATCATCACATACAATTAAATTACTTTTTCCGTCGATCTTTATCCGCACCGAGTATATGAATAATTCCAATCAAAAGGTGTATTTCCAAATTAATGGTTTTAAAGGTTTTGCACGTTGACTGGTTGAAATATTTAAACGATTTGTAACGTTTGTAAATGGATACGCGGTAGTATATCGATGAACGATAATAATAGGGGAAACAAATTCATTTGGAAAGTTATACATTTTTTTTAAATACCTTGTAATCCAGTTTCCCCTTCCCTATCATTTCGCATACACTTTTTTTTTTGTTTCTTTTTTGGGTCAACGACCGAGAAATCGGAAGACATGATCAGTCAAAAATAAAAATTAGATTAGACCGGAGAAGTGATAATAAATAGGTCGATCAAGAAAAAAAAAAACAGAAACCAAAAGTGTTGTGTATAAAAAAAAAAATTAAAAATCTGGAACTTCTGTACATTATAATAATCGCTTATATAATTGTTGATATTAATGTATAATAAAATTAGTCAATAAATTTAATAATGAATAAAAATATCGAAACGGAATAATATGGAATAATATTTATAAGAATAAACTCTGTATATAAGTTTTAAATAAATAAATCTGTTGGTGTAGTCAACAGATGAAAAATATATCTATTGTGTATCATAATCGATATTGTGTGATATTGTGAAGAATAATAAGACTAAACATATTCGTATTGTTCCATGGCTGAAAGTACACCGCTTTAGTTAATCAAACAAAAATAGTACTGATCTTTAAATTAAACTATTAAATTGTAATCGACGTATGATCAATAAAATTGTATGCTAAAACCAAAAGCACAGCCTCAACTTAACTCCGTGGATTCCACTATTATAAACGAACGAGATATTGTGATAATAATACTTTAATTTATGTGCCAACCAAGCACGCCGAAACTCTGGGGTCGACACGTGTGGGTATCCAGGCTGATATCATATGTGAATCCGGAACGTCTAAGGATGATCAGCTGTATGTATCAACATTTGTAAAGATTAGCATAGTTTAAGGTAATCAATTTGATAACTAATTTTATTTTGATCGAATTTTTTTTTATTAACGTATAAGAAGGTTACTGTTAATTGTTATTAATATTGTAATGGTCGACATATTTATTTCTTAATATATCGGCTAATTAATGGCCGGTTATAATTTTTTTTTTCTTCGTTTGATTATAAGAAAAGTGCTTACGAATAGTCGCAATTAAATTTTTTTAGTGCGTGTAACCGGTAACATGTCACATTAAATTAATATATTAGTGATGTGAGGATGTGAGCAAGTATGAACGAGTCGACTCAAGTCAGGAATTAAATAATAAGCAATGCCCACATTTTTAATAGTTTTTGACCGACGAACCCACCCAACGACGAGCAAACCCATATCTCCTGACGGGTCAAAAACTGGTGGTAGCTTACAGATTCGCCTTAAATAACTTATCCTTTTTCCCCCATATTTTACAAACACATAAAATATCCACAATGGTTTGTTCTAATCTTGTCCGTCCCCTAATATTAAAGTCTAATTGCAGCAACCCTGTATATTTTTCCGGAATCAAATGTGTGTGCGAGATCCACAAAGACTAAGTATTAGCTCTGTACAATCTATTTCCCTATGTTGATGCGAATTGAATTGATGCGACCCGTGCATCTTATTTCTGGTCTGACGTCAGCCTGATCGTCTCCTTATTTTCCAATTCATCGTAGGAGATATTGACTCAAGCATAAGCATTGCTAATACTTTCATTATCCTGTTGATAATGTAGATGCCTCCTGTTGATAATGTAGAGCTATCACATTTTCCGAGATCGCCTTTCTACGGAATTGTTCTTCTTTAGCCCTCTTTCCAATTCTGTAAAATTCTGTCAGCGAGTATTCCAGTAGTGGAAGTAGAATTTCTGCAGTTATGATACGTCATCAAGCGAGCAGTGTTAGCTATTCGCTGCAATGATAGATGGATGGTTGTTCCGATTTTTGATGTCTTTAACCGTTGGAGTCAAAGGGGGTATTGAAAAAACACTGTCGAAGAATCCCAAACAGCGCAACCGCGCTTTCTCTAAATGAGAAAAGAAGATGAAATGAATGAGATGAAAAGGCAATCTATTGAGACAAACCTATTGTATAATGTACTATTTACATTAACGGGAGCTGTGTGATGTACTTGCTTCAGTAAATCTGAGCGCGCGACTACGAAAATCGGTAACGCACTGTCAGTTGTCGACAATGTTCGAAATGTGCTGGGTTTTCTCGAGATAAAATCTCAAAAGCGCGATCGCGCTGCTTGGGACTAAAACGGTTAAGGCATTCACAATAATGTTTTCGTTATATTTGCTGCGATCATTTTCTGCCATTTCATATATTTGTTCAACTGTGTCTTCGGATTTCTTTTGATTTCAGCCACATTTTCATGACAGAATTTTAACTTTATTTAATGTCTAATTCACGATTTGTAATCGATGTTTTCTAAACAAAAAATTGATAAATTCATTTGACATACGAGTATGTAGAATTCGGGACTGGTAAGTAAAGAGCAAGTGTGAAGTTCTTAGATTTGGAATACATATTAGATTTCTGGTTAGATTTTTTTTTTTTTTTTTTTTTTTTAATTAATAAATCGTTATTTCTGTATAATATTACAACTAATCATATGGATATAGTAATTGTTTTATAAGTTAAGTAGTCCATTCTTGTGGGATGAGACCTATCGGTTCATCCCAGCTCTGTCAGTCCTTTGATTTAAGCGGCTCAAGGAACCACCAATTCTAAAGGCTTTGTTCTTTTTAGGCGCTTTGGTTCATTGGTGCGATCCAGTAAATTCCACAGCTCCTCGTTGTCATGCTGCTGCAGTCGCAGTACATGACCCCTTGCAAAGTTTTGTATTCCATCGCTGACATTTTGCATGTTTAAGTCTCGATGGAGATTATCGTTTCTAATGTACCAAGCAGCATTCACAATGCTACGTAGTACTTTATTTTGAAATGTTTGAATGATATTCACTGTAGTTTTCCTTGCGCAGCCCCAAAGCTGAATACCATACGTCCAGATAGGTTTTAGGATTTGTTTATATAACAGCAGTTTGTTGTGCGTTGTCAGTTCGTAGTTTCTTCCAATAAGCCAGTGCATTTTTCTGAATTTTAAATTCAGTTCTTGCCTTTTCTTTTTAACATGCGCTTTCGACCTGAGTTTAGAGTCTAGCGTCATGCCGAGGTACTTAGCATTGTCAGAATATGGTATTTGTTGTGAATTCAGTCTAATCGGAATATATTCTAATTTCCTATTTGTAAAGTTGATGTGTGTTGATTTCGATTCGTTAAGTGTTACTCTCCATTGTTTGGCCAGTTATTCACCATATCAACAGCATTTTCTAATTTTCTTGTGGACTCAACTATACGAGCATCGGTGGTCATAACAGCTCTGTCATCAACAAACGTTCCTATTCTAGCTTCTTCTATGTTTGCTAGATCATTTGTATACATAAGATATAATACGGGGCCTAGAACACTGCCTTGTGAACCCATGCCAATATTTTCTTCAGTTTAGAGTATTCCCCTTCCTGTCTCACCCGAAAGTAACGGTCGTTGATGTAAGACTTTAGCAATTCAGAATGTTGTTTTGGCAAATCTCGTTGGAGCTTAAATTCTAGACCACGGTGCCAAACCTTATCAAATGCTTGAGCTACGTTTAAGAATATTGCTGAACATACTTCCTTTTTTCCAGCGCCTCCTCAATTGTATCAGTAATCCTATGTACCTCTTCTATCGTTGAGTGCCTTTCTCGAAACCCAAATTGATGTTCTGGTATAAGATTTCTGTTTTCTATAATTGGCTTTAATCTCTTGAGAAACAGTCTCTCGAAAATTTTTGATGTTGTTGTTAACAAAGAAATAGGCCTATACGATGTTTTGTTATTTAGTGATTTATTAGGCTTTGGAATCATTCACCCTTATTGTGGTTGTCGTGTCAATCGACAAACGACACGACTTTGTCTTGTCGTGTCGATTTTTATTTTGTATTGCGTGACTAGTTGTTTTGATATATTTTGTCAAAAAGCTGTCAGCCGCCTGTCAGAAAAGCTGAATTACTTTTATATTTAGGTATTTTGTCCAAATTTAGGATCTAAATAGTTGTCTAAAATTAGAAAATAGACAAACAGTGTGTAAATATTTATTTACCATAAAAAGAATGTTAATATAAATTCCGATAGTCAAACATGTAACAAATTTCGGTGGTCAAACATGTAATAAATTTAGCTATGTGGTTGTAAAAATTTAATTTTTTTTTTGTTCAATTCCGGTAAATTTATGCGGGTTTTATCAAATTTAAGATATTTAATAAATAATTATTAAAACTAAAATCATTTTACTTATGTTAAACTATTTTTCGTATTAAAAACGGCTCACAATACTTGCGAGTCGCGAGCAAAAATGTCATCGACAAAAATATGGCGATTTTATGACAAACGTCGATTAATAACGACAACAGCAATACAGATTTTGGTTGTCGATATGATATCGACACAATAACGACAACCGCAATAGGGGTCATTGATTATGTGCTGTAGTTTCCTTAATGCTTTTTCTCGTAGGCTTTGATTATTTGCCCCGTTATAGTATGATGGCATTTTTATGTTCAGTTGACATTATTTGATAGTTTAAAAAAATTATTATATCCGCTGTTTTCAGGATAACTTTTTTCATTTACGTTCATATCGTCATAATTATATAGCCCACATCAGCGTAAATAGATTTGACCATATGCCCACATCATCGTATAAGCATTTAATCGGAAGACCAGCAAACCAATTCTAAGCGGATTTGGGGCGTTTATTATATTGTATACAACATTTTCGTTAGAATTTTTACTATTTTTTTGATTTTCTGCGGCAATACTTGCTGGCCAATAACTCAAAAACTCACACAATAACCAATATTTTCGGTTGTTTTTCTAATAGCTAAGGTCATACTGAGACTAAATGGAAAATTCGGCGAAAATATACGGTTATATTTTCACTATAATGGGTGTGTCACTATAACTTTAACTTAGGTATATCGCCGCAATTATAGTGAAAATTCTAATTCATAAATTGTCCACAAATTGTCCATGAAATCTCAGTAAGGCCTTAGCTACTAGAAAAATAATCGAAAGTATTGGTTATTTGTTGTAGTTTCTTAGATATTGGTCAAAAAACTGAAAAGCACTTATATGGCCGCAGAAAATCAAAAAATGTTAGTGGTAATTCTAATCGAAAAATTTGCTCCGAATTTTAGATATGTGCGTTGTAATTTTTACAATTATTAATAAAAAATTAGCCTTAGCCGATTTCTCTCCAGCTCAAAATCAATTTTAATCGTGTAGAATACACAGACACCATACTATCATATAAAATTTATATTTCAATACAAAATCAATGTTGAAACCAAATTTCGTAAGGATTGGTTATGAAATGACCAAGTTTAGCCCACTACGAACAGATTCTAAAACTCACTTTAGAATCCCTAACCAATACTATCAACCACATTTCATCGTAGTAATTCGTTAAAAAATGCCGGAAAGACGGAAAATTGTTAAAATTCCAAATTTCATATACCGAATTCCTTTACTTCGGTGATCAATCAATTTGTCATTTGTAAGGAACACTTTTAATTTTTTATTCCGCTGGGATATTTTATTTTGTGAAAAAAGAGACAAAATTACTAAAAAAATTCCGCTGGTAAACAGAAATCCTCTCTTGTGATAGTACTGCCACTTGTGGCGAGTAGCGTAATCTATTATTTTCCGTTGGCAAATTTCCACTGTCTTATACAGCATGGTGGCATCATAAATACGGAGCTTTATCAAAAAAATGTCATCCGCCATGCAATGTCGAGAATACGAAAAATTAGACGAGTTATCACCTGGATAGGCACAAGTGGTTGAACAAACGCAATTAAATCGGTTGTATATTTTCGGTCATTCAACATATTTAAAATTTTTAATCAACACCTGAGTTTATTACGCTATGGAGAAAAACGATTATCTTTGAACTTCGGCTTTCGCAGACAATTTGCAGCCTTGCTCATAACTATGGAGCACCCTATAAATGCAGTTATTATTTTTTTTTGTATGAATAAAATAATTTTTTTTTTGTCTAGTTGTGTTGTTGTTTTTGTTTTTATAAAATATTTAATTGTTTTTATCGAGGTCATTCTCGTTTCGCTAATATAATTAATGTATTGTTTTGGAAAAAAGTGATTATTAGTAATTTACGTGTTTACACTAAACGTGTATTTAATTTATTTTTGGTGAAACAATAAATTATTATGATCTTGTTAATTTGTTGTTCTGGAACTATGAGTCCAAAAAATAAACATTTAAGCTTGGTGATCGGCACCCAATTATTTTACTAAGCGGGCAATGCATGAGCCAAGTAAAAATTTCAAAAATAGTGAAATGCTCCAGGAAAGCTGTGCAACTTGCATTAAAACGATTTGCACTGACTACGTATTATCAGGACAGACCAAAAACGGGGAAAACTTGGAAAACTACACCACGCGATGAACGACAATTTATCAGAATGTCGCTTGTTACAAGAAGAAAAACCTCTTCAGAGCTAGCTTCTGACCTCAGTGAAGCTGGAATTACAAAAACCTCTTCTCAGACGATCAGAAGAAGGCTTCTGGAATATGGGATAAAAGGTAAAAAAAAACAATGCTAATACCCTAGACACAAACTAGCTAATCGCGAATTCGAGATTACGTAGTTATTTTTTCAGTCTGTCAGCACCCGATTTTGCCAAAACAGGATTATTGCGTTTATAGAACAAGATTACTACAATCGGGTTGTTGGAAGAAGATAAATGTGATATATAAGAAAAAATCAGTAGGATTGTATAGGGCTGGGGAACATAAGTCATTTTCATTGAATGTATACAGAAAAATTGTTAGATTGTAAATTAAATTTTGAAATTGTTTAACTGTGACAGAAATTATTTATACATAGTTTATATTAACTTATTGTAACTGATTCGAAGTAATTCAAAATCATCAAATACGCATTGAAATTGTTTTATGAATTTGAACGTTTGCAGAATAACAAAATCGGGTTTGTGTCTGTCACCATAATTATAAAATCGCGATTTCATTTGTTTGACATGTAATCGCAATTGGAAGAAATCGCGATAATTTTTGTGTCTGTCCACGGTATTACTGAAAGGCACCAGAAAATCAGATTAGAATGGGCCAAAACATATAAAAATTGGAAGGATGAAGACTGGGCTAAAGTGCTTTGGTCCGATGAAACCAATATTGAGGTAAGTTACCGTAAACGTTACTATTCAGCATTAAATATAGATAGGTCAGTTATATACGCTTTTAAGAGAAATAATAAAACATTTAAAAATTACCTAATTTATTTATGAAAACTTAAATATTTGCAACCCCTGCAACAAGGTACGTGCGAAGGAGACCTGCTGAAGAATACCATCCTGACTGCGTTGTCCCTACAGTAAAATTTGATAGTGGACGTGTGATAATCTGGGGCTGCATGTCAACGGCAGGCGTCGGAGAAGTGTTTATTGACGAGGAAGGATGACATACACCAGTATGCTATCGAAAGATTTAATGCCATCCGTCCGCAAGGTTTTTTCAGCAAATGTCCAGCCGACATTATTATTCCAATAGGATAACGCCTCCTACCACACATCGGCTGTTTCTAAAAAATGGTTTCGTAGTTCACATTTTCAAAAAATGGCGACAATTCATGACCTCGTCAAGTTCGATATTCAGACTACATTTACATAGATTGATAAAAGTGAAATCGATTTTGATGTATTGCAGTCGCAAAGTATCGATGCCGAAATTAAATCTATTATCGATAGTACAGTAACAGAAACCACCATGTCGCGCAATTCAGTCGCAATATCGTCTACTACTTCAGAAATCTATTGTGATACTTCGAATAATCGCATCCGACGATTCATCACTACCGAGCATAGATGTCAAATTATAAGGAAATTACATAATTCGACACAGCCTGGTATTCGTGGAACTACAGAGTTGGTTACTCAATGATTCATGTGGCCAGCTATGAATAGTGATATTATAAATATCGTGCAGACATTTATGTAAATTTACCCGCACAATAAAACACAGATTAGTTCATACGTCATGACAAATGACCGTTTCAACACATATTCATTTAATTAGAGCACTGTCTCCGTCACAGAATAATTGTTGACATAGCGGCAGAAACGATTGCTGCCAATTTGATATCAGGGTGGATACAAAACTTTGGAATACCTGAAAAAATTTCAAGTGATCTCGGCTGGCTGTTTGAGCCTCAGATATTTAAGAAGTTGAATCAAACATTAGGAATTAAACATTTAAGAACGACACCGTTCCATCCTCAAGCAACGATTGGGTGAAATTATTGCCAAAAGTTGTATATTGAAAGATAATCTACAAATAAATCTTTTCAAAAAACGTATAGTTCATGAGTTGAACCTTGAATAAACAAGCGTCTTAAAAGATCCAAACATGTTTTAGCTTGGTTCTCTCTCTATTTGTCCTGAATCAATTCCACAAGTCCCAGAATGACATAGATTGGTCATTTTTGACATTCCGAATGGCAAAAGACATATTTCAATATTGAAGAATCCTGCATCGGTCATTGTTTGGTATGAAACCAGTCCAAGAGTTCTTGAAGAATGAATGGCCGAATACATATTTTCAAACGCATTAAAGTTAAAATGTTATTATCACAAAATGCCAATGGAATCAGTGTGTGCCGCATGCACTGCTCTTGAAAAAAGATTGAAACTAGTTATCTAAGTTAAAGGAGCAGTTATTCCTTAAAATTTATCATAAATTGTATATATTTTTTGGGTTTTTTTTAATGAGAATATAACAAAATATATGGTGTAATAAACGAAGCGATAATGACCTGGGGGTAAATGAACGGTGGTAACTGCGGGGGTATTATCCTAGGAGTATTATCCGGGGCGAGTGGTTATGGCCGGGAGAATAATGTTCCGTTACGAGTGCATCTGTAGAGAAGCTTACACCACTATAATCAACAACAATATTCAAGTTAAAAAAACCTTGCAGCTTCATTCTCTTCACAGGACGTACTTATAAATCAAGCTGAACAATTAACCAAAGAGGGCTTCAATGGTCGATGATGATTGGGAATGAACTTTTTGAACGGTCCCGTAACGAATAATAAGCTACAAACGTATTCCGTACCATTGTTTTATGAATTTTAACAATCTAAGGAAATGTTTAGCTCCCCTTAAGTAAATCAGTGAGAAGTGGGCACATAGAAGCATGGACCGTGATTAAGAATATTAAACTACGCAGCAATTTCTACATCACCATATTGTCTGAACACCACTGTCGAATATGCATTCATTAAATTTCACCAGATTGTGTTATGTCTACCGTAACTAACTGCCATCTACGCATAAGTTTTTAATTATATTAATGTGCTAATGAAAACCTGTCATCAATGACCCGATATTTAGCGTTCTCGATTTTCCTACATATCGCATATAAACAAAACTAAAGTTTATGAAAATCATCACATACACAACATCAGTTTCTATTTTTAAATAGGTTGCGGGCGCGTATATATTGCCAATATATCAATCGATTGTCAAGGTAAATCGATCCATGCACAACGTACTTGAAAAAACTTGATTTCAGTGCATTCAAGTAATTAGACGTGGTGTAGCCGTACCTGGACTCCAATGCAATAAATTTAATTTGTGTACACATCTAATCGAATTATCTAATCGAGCGCTATCACCGTTTACAAATCATGATTATTTACGAACGATAGATAAGATGTGTGCTAGTCACGTGCATTATTATCGTTATACATAAATACAAAAATAGCCTTAGCAATGAAATACAAGTGCATACCTCATAATTTTATGTAACTACTCATCGTTATTACTTGCTAATGGCAATTCTAAAAATAATTCATGTAAATAAGAATTGTTTAGTAGTTATTTGTAACGAATTCCTAATTACTATTTGTTTACAAAGTATGCACTCTAATTTTATAAGACAACAACCTTTCATCCTACGTAATGCTTAATAAGCGCTTCTGAACTTTCATTGTTGATCGATGGATTATTCGCTAAGCACAAAAAATGGTTTCGTCGATTATCAAAATACATATTTGCCATCGTCCACTATCATAACGTGTGACTGGACTTTGGCTCGAATACGTCAGCTTTTGTACAAATAATTATTTTTGAATAAAGAGTTTGTTTTAGGCTACGTCATACCATATGTATTTAAAAAAAATAGAGATACAACAAATTAATTAATTTTGATACGATTTTATTTCTGAGTCAATTGATTGTGATCGCTTAATTGATTCCGACTTTTTATAAATTTGTAATTTTTTTTAATAAACCACGATCCGTTTAAATATGCCGAACGTGCTTAATTGATTATTGCGGTGGTGCTTAAATGACTGATTATTTTCTACATATTTGGTTATGGTAGTTAGTGGAAAGTTTTTGACTTGTAAACATTTTTGTAAATGTAAAATAGAAAAATTAATAATTCGGAAATGCAATTTAAAGCGTTATCAAAAATTTACAGGCTGTAAGAGTTAGTTGCGGAATCTATATCTTTCAGAACTTGCATGTTGCACAATGATTGCTTGACTGGCAAAATTATCAGATAATTTATTCCAATATTTAAAGGAATTTTAAAATTGCAAGAAATTCGGGAGAAACCCATTACACCCGCAGTTGTGTTCCCAGTTGTATAAAAAAATGTAATTTTTTAAGAATAAAAGTTGAATGTATCGGGTTCAGTCTATAATTTTAGTTATATTGGCGCATTAAAATTGATGTACTATTAATTGTAATGGTAATGTTATTGCCAACGATTTTGTAATAAAATTTATTGATTTTTGCTTAAAGCAACGCGAACTGTTCAGAATGTTTTAATATTCTGTTGTGGATGCATTCCATTGCAACTCGGACTGATTTGAGCTACTGCAAGATGACGTCTCATCAGGCCAAAATTATTGTGAGCGTTAGGATAATAAACGAAGTCGATAGCGATATCATTAGAGTCGAAGCGATATCATTAGAGTAAATTTATCGTTTGCTGTAAGGCACCAAGTTGGATAATAAGAAGCCATCCTATATTCTTCGCCAACTAAAAATCATCGGCGATACCGGCGTTACCGACATGTTCAACTTGAATGTTCGCGCTCAGGAAGTTTTAGCGGCGACTACCAACTCACTCACCATCTCCAAATCCCCAGTTTTAAATTATGTTCATCAAATCTGTAGCTATAGCCGTTACCGAATCACACACCTTTGGATCGTAATCTATCTCGCGAATATTCACATCACATCAAAAAAAAAGTGTTTTCGTTCACTCAGCCGTACGAAGATTTCATCCAGTGAGAGATTTCAAGTACCGTAGAGTGCCGATTATAATACCATGGTATAGTATATGGAAAATCCTAATTATTTTGAAATTTTTTCAAATCCAAATAGTAAACCTGGTACACTATTTGATTGGTATACCATGATATAGCTACTATTTCGTAAACAATTTGAAATCCTGAACTCAAAAAAACTAAATTAATCAAGTATTTTAAGGTGGGCAATAGATTTGTATACGTATTTGGACCAGAACTAAATAAAAATAAATAAACGGTATAAACATTATAAAATATAGGTAAATAGTTAATTGACTATTAAATAATTCAGGTTAATCACTAAGAAACAATAAAATTAATAAAATATATCCTACAGATAAAAATAAATAACAAAATATTTGACTATAATAATTCCGACTAGTCAAAGTCACTCAGTCCATAACAAACAAACAAATATTGCAAGTTTAATTAATCTGACTCTTCAGTTTCACGGTTTGATAAGTCACTTTCTGACAACGATTAAATATTATTAGCATCTGTCGTGCATAAATCGGAATCGTTATAACTGGGAACCTGCGACGATATAACCAAAACATTCGGTTTAAAATTTTAAATCGATCGTTGGATGATCAATTTAAAATTTTTAAACCGCAAATTTTGGTTTACTAAATCGTTGCAGGTCCTCAGTTATAAAGATTCCTCTATAGTTTTGATATTATAATAAAGGACTAATGATTTAATTGACCACGGCGCTAGAAAGAACAATAACCATGCATTTAATTTCTTCACATTGAATGTAACAAAGGACAATATTTATTTATTTATTTATATTGAAAAAAGTCTACAAATTTGACTTGAAATACTAATTTAAGAATATAAAATATAAAATAAAATAAATCCGCATTGGAATTGAAAATCTGAAATATAAAAGTAAAGTAACAACTAAAAAATCACTGAGAGGTATAAAATTGCCTTTATCTACTTTTAAAATTATCTTTAGTTAAACAAAAATCAAATAAATAATTAATTATTTTGAAACTTTTACCATAAAAAAATAAGTTTACCATAGACTTCTCATTTGTATAAAACGAGAGATAAAAATGAATTCCCAATGTCATGATTGTATTTGGATTTTACATTGTGCGCAATGTAAAGTCACAAATACAATCAAGACATTGGAATTTAACTTGTTTTATACAAATGAGAAATCTATGTTAAACTTATTTTTCTATGCTTTTACACATCATCTTCACTGGTTCATTATCGCCATAGTTGGTTCTGTGTCTATATAAGTGGAGAAAGCCATGATCTCTTAGTTGTCTACCAGGAACCTTTATTTTAATTGAGTTTAGCACATCCGGTGCGTCGATTAGACCTAGTAGGAGATTACCAATAAATGTACTTTTTAGCAATTCGCGTCTATTTTCAAGAGTTGTCAAGTTGTATGACTTGCACCCGCTTAAATATGGTGGTTGTCGCGTCGCTGTATGTTTACGTGGTATGCTAGATCATGGTCATAAACCCATCCGTCTTTCCACGTCAAGTAGCGTATAAACTTCTTTTGAATTTTCTCAATACTCTGAATATGAGCTTCGTAGAACGGACACTACACATTTACAGCATATTCCAGCTGGGATCAAACGTAGGCACAATACAGGATCTTAATTGTTTCCACATCAAAATTATCACCCGTCCAACGCTTGACAAAACCGATCATAGAGTTCGTGCGAGCGATGCACAGCTCAATGTGCTTAGTAAAGCTCATGTTTTCAACGAAAGTAACCCCTAGGTCTTTAGTCTCAAGTACTACCTGAAGGAGTACACCATTTATCTTGTAGCCTTGTGTAACAGAGTTGGTTTTTCGGTGAAATGATAGAGATTTGCACTTTTCAATATTGAGACTCAGAGAATTAAGCTCGCACCATAACGCTAGATTGTCAATATCTTCCTGTAGTTTATTGGCATCGTCGACTGACTCGATGACTTTGTAGATTTTGAGCTCATCTGTGAACATTAGGATATTGGAATGCTTTATCACTTCGGTAATACCATTTATGACGATTGTGAAAATCCATGGGGCAACGTGAGAGCCTTGTGGTACACCAGAGGTTGCTTGTATTCTATTTGACGTTTTATCTCCTATTTCAATATATTGGATTCGATTACTCAAATAAGATTTGAACCAGGCTACGAACTTGCTGGAAAATCCGAACTTGAAAATGTGTTCCAAAATTTTACAGTGGCTGATGGAGTCGAAAGCTTTTGCAAAGTCGGTGTATATTACGTCAACTTGTTTGTGCTTCTCAATTTCTTTAATAGAATAGCTAGTAAATTCTATGAGATTTGTAGATACTGATCTTTTAGGCATAAAATCATGTTGATATTGTGATAAATACCGTGGAAGCACTGCTTTGAATGAGTTGCATATTACTACTTCAAATAATTTAGGTATAGCAGATATAGATGGATGTAATACCTCTGTAGCAAGAAACATGATTTCTAGATCTAGTTTTGAAAATAAGCGTCACTCTAGTTATTTTCTACTTTTGTGGAAAAGTTGCCAATTTTAATGACTGATTGAACAAAATGCTCAGAGGGATTGCCAAATTTTTAAAATTTTTAAAAAATGAAGCAGGAATACCATCAGGACCACATCCTTCTCCGGAACCTACCAATACTCGCTGGATGTCTTCTGGCTCGATGTGTGGAGTAAATATGAATGTACTATATTCACTACATGTTGAATCTTTATAATTATCAATGTCTTCCGCTTTATAAACAGATTGGAAAAACTCAGCAAACATGTTGGTTATGCGACCTGTGGATCACAAGACTTTTGATCATTAAATTTCATCCAGGCTGGGTAACCATCAATTTCGCGTTTGGTTTTAAAAAATTTCAAAAAGTGTCTGGGATCGCCTTTTATTTTATCCGTTAGATTGCGAATATAGCTTCTGTCTCAGTTCAAAATAAGATTCAAAAATTTGGTTATAAGCAGTAAATTACTGTTTACTATCCTGGAAACACACTTTGAGGTTTTCTTTATAAGCTTGTCTTTTTTGTTTTTAAGACTGATAAGTTGATCGTCATACCATGGAGGATATTTGTTCGGTTTGCTCATAGACATGGGAACGAATAAATCGATTCCTTTAAATAGATGTGTATAAAAATTTTCCACATTTACATCTATGTCATCGCTGTTAAACTCGGCATTCCAATTTATTTGCTCAAAATATTGTTGTAAGTTATTCGAATTGGCCTTTCTGAAGTTGTAATATAGTTTCCGGTTTTGGTAATTTTGGAACCTGTTATTCACTTTTGTTTCCAATACTATTTCTATTGCTTTATGGTGAATATCATTAATTACGAAAGGCGTTGGTGATTCTTCTGTTTTTAATAAAACTGGTTCATTAGTAAAAATAAGGTAAAAGGTTCGGTCTCGTCCATTTTTTAATTCGCAGATTTGGCTCAAATTTCAATCAAATATGGTGTCAACGAATAGGTACTCATTATCCGAATTCACATTTACAGTTATAATCCCGTTGGTTTCTTCATCATACGTCCAACTAACATCTGAGAGATTAAAATCCCCAGTTATTAAAATTATGTCTGATTGATCAGCAGTATTGGTAATTTCCATGATTGTGTCGCAGCACTTGGTATACGATGGTGTACGCGAATCAGATGGAATATACGCCACGTAAATTCGTACTGTTTTATTATTGATGATAATTTTAACACATAATTGCTCGATCGATGGATTCGTTAAATCTACCAATTCATTAGGTAGTGATGTATCGATAGCTATGAGTACTCCGCCACCGGATTTTTTATGCTTGTTTGTGGTGAGCGATCACATCTATAAACCACATGTTGACTAGGGAAGAATTCCGAACTCAAAATTTTATCGTTGAATGATGTTTCACAGATGATATAAACCAGAAAGAGTGTTTTTAAAACAAAATTATGAAATTGAGCAGCCTTTGAAGATATTTTATTTACATTTTGAAAGTAAAATGTCTGTTTAATAGTGTTTTGAGGATGTGACAAGGTTGGGGTGCCATGATTACATTCCGAATTTGTGGACCAGCAATAAAATTAGCTACTGGATTTGGTGGCGTGTATGAGCTGGCCGAAAAAACGCCTTTCTTTGACCCCAATCAAATTATTTGACAAACAGTCCTGCTGGCCTCAGAGTAGAGTTTATGGTACTTTGAAAAACTTCACCTGGAATATTGATTTTATATGATACGTAACATAGTTCATTCCAAAGCTTGCTTTCGGCACCATGCGTTGGGCAAACAGATCGTCAGTATTCGCGATCTTTGTCATTAGTTTTCGAAACTGTTCATGGCACTGAATTATGTATTCGGCTAACGAAAAACCACTTTCTGGGTTGTGCCACTCGGATCGAGAACTCATCCATTAACTCAACGTCATTGGCAGTTGTTTTAATATTAGGGACAGGTATAGTCGATTGTAATGCTCCAGGTAGATTATTATTTCGTGTTGGCTTTAAATGACCTATAATATGTCGGTTTTGGATGGCTGACGGTGATGTTAGTGATGATATCGTATGGTTATTATTCATTATACTTGGTGTTTCGGTCTGGCTTAAGGCTTCGAACATGGATCTTGTGGCCCGACTTTCTTCTGATTGAACAGCAGATTGGGACAAGAGACATAGACGCTCTCTATTGGGGCATATTACGTTCTCGAGAAATAAATTTCGATCTTGGCCTTCAAAGACGATTTACGATTAACGAACGGCCGTTATTGCAGAAATTTTTTGGGCTGATTTTTTCACATATTATTAAAAAGGTATATAGCACAGTCGTTTGGTTGATCCGTTCACTTCGCTTTAATCGCAATTTCATCCATTTCGTAGTAAATCCTAAAGAGTACAAGATGAATGACATGAACATCATAGTGTTAACGGGAGTAGTTTGAGGAAATCACGCATGGAATCGACACAACAAAAGCAACGAATGAATTCTAATATAATGTTGCTCGAGGCTAATGCAAACCATTTGACAGCCCATGGTCATCCCCATTATATTTAGTAGCAAAGAAAAATAGAGAAGGTCATCGGATAATCCGATTATCTAGAAGTAAATAATAGAGTGATTCCAGTTAGAAATCCAATCCTCTATCTGCAGGAATACACAAATTGATATAAGGCTATACATTATTTTTGATTAACGATTAAGCACATTAGATATAAATTGAGGATGCAAACATATCTACAACTGCTATATCGACATTTTTTAAGCTTTTAAAACACGCAAAGGCATGACATTTGGTTTCACGAACTCGTTCAATATAATTCAAAAATTCATACATTCAGTATTGAATAAATTGGATTTGGTTTTTCGTTCCTAGATAAGCTATTGGTAGCTTGGGAAGTAGCCTGCACTGGCCGCTAAGCAGATAGCCATGCGTCCGACAAAGCGTTATGAGAGGTAGTACAAAAAAAATTGACGGCGTTTAACAACTGTTATATTTTTTTCTTTCCAACTCGCCAAATAGAGCAATGCTCCTATTAGATGCAGGATTCGCAGTTAAAAGATTTTGCAATTTAATTAAAAGTGGAAAATTTACAGAATCCAGAAAGCTTCACTTTAAAACATCACGAAATTCAATAGGTTTGAGAAACAAATACAAATTTTTCGTTTGAGGAGTTTCCAAGTTGGTATTCAAGTCAGTTCAAAATTTATCACATCTGGGCATTCAAAATACAATGAAAGCAATTTGGCTGGAAAGACGTAAAAGAGGATAATTAACGGCTGGCTCAATGCTGCCGAGCATATCAGAAAGCTGAAGTTTCTTAACACACCAAACAAGCTTTGAAAAATTATCCATTAGTGACATTTTGCTAACTTATTGTCATTTTCAAAAATACATTTAGACATAAAAGAACCACTACCGCTTTCTACTTTTTCACATATTTAGTATGTGAATCAGTCGTTTAGGCATTCCAACGATGCTTGTCACTGATCGAAGATGACAATTCAAATCTGAATTATTTACAACGTTATTGAAAATAAAGCGAAAAATGGCCAACCCCGCTCAATCTTAAACGAATGCATTCATCACGAGGTAGCATCCCTCGCAATTATGTGTTCTGTAATATCCGTACAACATATAGAAGGGAAAGGGAGGGCATTAAAGACACATCAGGCTAGCAGATGTCCAACGTGAATGACCCGAGGAGGGATGAATAAGTACCGTGATAGGAATGAGACTCATATTAAAACATATAGAACAAGCTTTAAAAACTTGATTTGGACTTCGTCGTATTTTGTGATAACACCTAGTCTAGTTTCATATTGAGACGAATTCGATAGAACAGAATGTAATTCATAACATTCATACGGGCAATTGCCTTAATCACGCCCTCGTCCGTTAGATAAAACAACATTCGATTTAGCTAAATCGGAATTTCAACATATAATAGACCTAGGAATTTGTCAACCCTCTAGTTCCTCAGTTTGCTTGCCTCCACATTTAGATGAAAAGAAAGGCAATCCCGATTGGAAGCCTAAATACCATATACACATATCTGGTTTCGTAACTAGGATTATGAAACTATGGTTTGCGAGATGAAAACTCAAGACACACTACAATTTCTTTTGTCTTCTCGTTTGGTTTTAAATAGTAATGGAGTAGGCATTGAAAAAAATGTCAAGATTGACATTTAATTGACTTTTAAATTGTCATATATGACTTTTCTGTTGACAGAACAGAAATAATTTGTTCCCGCCAACCAAATATCTCAATGACAAAATAGAAAACTCAAAGGAAACTACATAGATTTGCTTGGTATTAGTGTCCGGAATCTCCATTTTTTGATGTATTCGGCATTGGGAGCACAAAATGCCTCGGGATGAGAAAAAATATCTCATTCCGAAACTATGTTTAAACCGAGTTGCAAACTATTGTTAGGGGTGACACATTACAACGAAACCATAGTTAACTCGAAACCATAGTTATGAAACCAGTAATGTGTCTATAGCATAAGGTGATTTCCTCCTTCTAAAAGCTTGCACAATTTCCAGTTGGTACCCGTTGCTGCGTGTAGATGTGGCATTTCTCATTTGAAGATACGTGCTTGATTAAATGCATACGATATTAAAATTAAACCGACGAAATATATCTTTGGTGTATCAGAGATTGACGTTCCTGGAATATGTTATATTGGCAAAAGGAATTCTACCCACCAAAGATAGAATTATTGCTATACTTTCTTTATCTAAACCGACACCAACAATTTCTCCAGTATGATACATTTTTATAATCGTTTTATACCAATTCTGGTTTGTTTGCATCCATATACGGCCATCTGGCTATGTTAGTTAGACGATATAGGTAAACAAAAAAGTTATTACAGTTGGCCAGCTAAGAAAAAACTCGTTTCGAGTACTTCATTATCTTTTCCTAGAACATTGCTCTAGGTTTCGTTTCACAATAATATGACCAGGAATGTACTAGTTAGCGTTTTTACCATTAGCGTTTTATTCCAAAATGTTACAGCCCGCTAAGACTCGTTATTCAGCATCTCATCGGATATACACTGTTCATGGTCCAAAGGATTGATATTAACAATCAGAACACCATATTACGAGGTAAAATATGGACTTTAGACATAATTCCAATAAATTTTACATATAATATTATTTACAAACACAATAAACAATTACATATCTAGGTGTGGGAGTTGAAAACCTCCGAAAGTTTGCGTAGATGCTGTCAACTTGTACGCCTTCATCGATATTGCTAAAAATGTAGTATGAAAAATTCAAAAGTACTAATTGTATTTTACACTTGGCGAAATAATATTTTAATGGACGCATTTAACATTGAAATTTGCGTATAATTCTCAATATTACTTTTATCATTGTTTTTAAAAATAGGTACAAGGCACATACATTGTGTTTTTCATTTTCTATATATTCAATGATAAATTGAAAATAAACGATAACGGAACAGCAAATTCATTTTATTTTTACTTTGGTGTTTCGATTCCATCTATAAGTCAAAAACTCAAATTTATCCACGATCCAGCTTTAATGGAAAGAAAAGTATAGGGTGGTTGGGAAGTTGATTGTGTATAAGTGTCAATTATCATAGTCGTTGTTTTACAGCTTTACGCTGGAAGAATTTTCTACGGTTGTGTATTTAATTCGAGAGTGCTGAAAATAGACCAATGTAAGGAACAATCACAAACACCATTAGAATCGAAAAATCAAAGTAAAATATAATAAATTCGTAAACAAGAAAAGTTAGTTGTAACAGAATATAGATGAGAAATGTGAAAGAATCGAATTTCGTAGTAGTACAACTACATGGCATTGTTCTATATATATAAAGTATTTTATTCCAATGTAAAATAATACATCAATCGTCGCGACCTGATGAGAAGGCTGATTTTTTCAAAAATCAGTAACCTTATCCGTTCGAAACTGATTGTTGTGATTCTTACACATTTTCCATCTATAAATCAAAAATTCAACGGAAATTGTTCCTTTTTATTGAAAGATAAAATAGGTAGGTAGTTAGAAATGTTATCACGATCGCGGGCATTTCTTTTATCCAATGGATACACTCGTTTGAGATAAGTATGAAACTTAAACATCGAGTAAAAATATTGTGCTAGAATAACATGTTTTCGACTGACTGCAAGTGGAAGTTTCTAACTGCATGTGATATCTGGATTTCTGTGTATGAAGAATATGACTGTAATCTTGTTTTGCTGCCTTTTCCGTATATTAAAATTTTACTTGGGATTGTCTAAAAATTTCAAGCAAATTCAAAATGGTAAATTTTCATAACACTGCATGAATTTTTTCTTCAACGAAAAACAGACACAATGGAAAAATTCGCCGAAAACTTAAGCGCTTCCTACATAATTAGCGGCTAGTAAATTTTGTTAAACTGCTTCGCAGATAATTTAGCCAAAAAGGGAAACATTCATTTTATCACAGATGTGCCTGGTGCAAATAGTTCCAAAGGCATTTGGAAAATATTAGACGGAACTCGAAAAGAACTCGATTAAGCCACGTATTATAAAAATGCCTGACATTGATATATAAATTATTGATTCAAATCGATTCTCTAGAAAAAATAAACGTTCTAAATGCAATTGATGGCAATTTTGTTATAAACCTACCCGTGATATTTAATTGGCATATAAAAATATTTCTTTAATCTGAAGTTGGATTGTGGGACTTTGTTAAACGATCTCAAATTGATATTGGTTGTTCCAATTTATAAAAAAGGAAATATAACTGTATTGAATAACCACAGAATCATTAATCTCTTTAGTTCCATTTTGAACTGTTTGAGAAAATAACATAAAGAAGGCTGACCGGATATCTGGAAAAGGTCCAATGTCTTCACCCCCAATCAATTTGGCTTCAATGCGAACATATAAACGGCAGTAGCTTTGTTGTTCTTTGGCTAACATTTACATGACCATTAGAACAAGCATACTCCCTATTGTCTCATAATGAGCTTACGAAATCCTTGGATCTTATGCAATATGAGATTCTTTTATACAAGCTGTCGGTTATACGAGTAACAAGAAAGGTTTAAGCTTGGTTTGAGAGTTATTTCTGCAATCGTCAACATTTAGTGAAACTGAAAGATGAGTTGAGTGATTTGGATATTGTGCCATATGGCGTTCTACACGATTCAGTCTCCGAGATTAGTTGAAACCTAGAACAACGGATACCAGCCTCCACATTGAAAGATAAATCAAAAGTGCCAACCGGCTTGTACCACCTTAGTAAGCAACCGCGGTTATACAAGATAAATAGGTTCAAACCGCAGTTATGAAAGTGTCCCGAATAAGATGACAACGGTTAAGCGAGATCAGAAGTAGACGGGATTTGTGAGTAAATACATGATAAATATCAACAGGCAGTTCTATAGCAATAATCAAACGTAACCAAATTGCAACATAAGTATGTACAGTCACTGCCAATAAATATCCAAAAAAAAAATCGGTTTAAGAATTCGCGATACGCACGACCCAACTAGATCGTCGTTGCAAGTCTATTTTCATACAATCAGTGAACCTGATCTAATTTTGTATGTTAAAAATATGATCAAGACGTGAACATTGAATGAAATCATAAATCGGTCGCAATGCAAGCTAATTTTAAAGATTGCCCACATAAAACAGACCACGTGTGGACGTCATAATCTTTCTGCAAATAAATTCATAATTATAGATTTAACGTGACTAACGCACCATCCATTTCATAAACAACATTCTTTTTTGGAAATTCTATCACTATAGTAATAATAATATATCTAACTTAAATATTTATTTATATGTTCATTGATAAATTTCGTAAAAATATTTAAATTATACGTTCGAGTACAAAAAAAACTTACCGCGAGCAAAAAAGGCAAAGCAGCAGCAGCAGCAGCAATACCAAAATTTACTTAGCTAATTTTACTACATGAACGATACACAATTTAATGTAATATATATGATATAATATAAATGAGGTACACTATAAACCATTACATACTAGCAATAATAAATTAAATTATAAATAATACTTTAACATAAAAGCAAACATAATTATAAACCGTCGAAGCACTAAAAAACTAACAAATTTCGGGATGTCAAACCAATATGATGTCGATAAAGCAGTTTATGTTTTTTTATTTTTAAATGTCATAATACGGCCGGTTTTACAAGCTGCCATTATTTATATGCAATTTTGTTGGTTTAAAATTTTTAATTATGTGTGTTAAATCATTTTATTATAATCTGGTTATTATTCTATGTGATTAGAAGGATGGGGTACAGCTTCAAACTATCAATAAACTATCATTTTAATTAAATTAAAGATTTTATTTAAAATTAGGTGGAAATCTTTGCTATGAAATATAAATACCCGGATAGATGGCACTATTTCCTTTTGAAAGTAAAAATTTTCTCCATTGCGTAACGTGCAGATCAGTGTGTAGAATTTCAAAAAATATTAAAATCTCGTTAGCAGAAAATTCACAACAGGCCACAACAAACAAAATTGTCCAACCATGGTAAGTAGTAGTGGAGGATATTGTTTGGCTGACTTTTATAGAATGAACCATTTTTTACAGCCATGAAAGCACTTCGCGATAGAGGATCTTCTCTTGTACCATGCCATTCCATTTTGCACAATATTATTCTGATGACCCTATCCTAAACGTTTGAGATAGAACCGTAGATCATATATCCTGAATTGTACAGCAGTCTCTCATACATTGTGGCTACTCAGCCGCTTCGCCGTTAATGGTGGTGGTAATACATCCAAAAATGTTTTATCGATAAGCGCATCTACCTAATGGCTACAAATCGACATGTTTTATAACTGGATGAGCTTACCTTAAATAACCTTTGATTTTAAACTGGAACATTTTAAAAATCAAAATTGACGAAGAAGCATAATTACCCCCATTCATTACGTGTGTAGCTGTACTGCCTTTGAAAAGTTTATAAAGGGTTTTCCAATAAGAGGTTTCATTTTGAATAGCCTGCTATTTGGGCAGCTGTCAATTTTGAAGCGGTCATCTTTTGACATTTGACAAGTAAAAACTACGCTATTACTAAAAACGGTACGATACACACTTCACCAACGCATTGAAATTGTTAAAATTCACTACAAAAATGGTGAACATTTTGCAGTCACAATTCACAAAACTAAAGCGCTTTTGGGTCGTCGTGAAGCACCTTCACGCCTCAAGAACAACTGAGAACCCAGGTTTGTCGATTCCTCGTCGAAATAAGCAGAATTGTCGCATTTGCAGCTCAGAAAATCCAAGAATGATTGTTGAAAAGCCTCCATCCTCAACGTGTCACTGTTTGGTTCGGTTTTTTGGCTGGCGGTGTGATTCGACCTTACTTATTCGAAAATGAGGCTGGTGCAAGTGTTACGGTGAATGGATAGCGCTATCGAGCTATGATTAATAATTTTTTATGGTCGGAATTGGAAGATATTGATGTGGACGACATTTATTTATTTTCTGCAAGACGGCGCTACGTGCCACACAAGCAACGAAACAATCGCAATTTTGCAAGAAAATTTTCCAGACCGTGTTATTTGATTTCTCGAAGAGGTGATCACAATTGGCCACCGAGATCTTGTGATTTAACACCTTTAGACTGTTTTCTTTCAAGCCACGTGAAAAGTAAGGTCTATGCCAATTATCCACATTCGCCTCAAGACCTTAAAGATGGAATTCGTGAATTTATCGAGGACATACAGCCGCAAATGTGCGAATTGGTCATGGAAAATTTCATGAAAAGGATATGGTGCTGCAACATATAGCATCTTTCTCTTAAAAAATACTCGTTTTTTTTAATATCAAAATGAAACCTGTCATTGGAAACCCCTTTATAACAGCCTGGTTTGCATCGTGGGCCAATTAAGGCATTGATATTGAAATCTTATAGATCAACTGGAATCTCTTACTTTAGGCAGTTCATGTCTTCACAGACATGGTTTAGCCGTACAATGAGGGTAGCGAACGACTGCGAACACGTCTTTTCTTTACGATTTATACAGAATTAATTCCATATTCCAATGAAATGTATTCAGGTATTTTGGTTGAGTAGTCGCTAGGTAAAAAATTAAGTGGTGTCTCTCACTGTGTTATGCAGCCTGTATGGGGGCTTCTGGTGGTCAAAATGTTAACCATGGTGGCAATAATTTATTTGAAAAGCTTACCTTAATTTTTTCAAGCCTGATTTAATACCCTCGTTACTCACCTTAACAATATTAAATATTTATATAATCCGTTTCTGCACGAGCTGGGTGAAACATACAAATTTGCACAATTTAATCAATTTTTCAAACACAATACTATTTGTCACAGTTTATGATTGTGCACGGCTTTCTGAACCTAATACAAATAAATTATTAAATCCAAAATAATCAGGAGTGGGCCAACCGTTATCTTAATTCTTGACCCTAAGGACATAAGCGCAGTGCAACATATTATGAAAAAAATCTTTGCAGAAAGTTATAAGGTTTCGATTCGATTTGAAAGAGCCTGTGATGTTTTCCTTTGCAGTAAAATAGATCACTCGCTTTTAGAGAGAGAGCAGATGATTCTAAATGCGGAAATGCTAGACTGCAATTTGAATAATTGATAATATCGCAACCTGAATAGGTAATAAACCCTATAGGTTTGCAAAATAAGTTTAGAATTCAAACCTTAATTATTGTGTGTAATGCGAGCCAATATTTATTATTCTAACTCATTTTTGATATTTTCAGTGATTTTCCTTAACTTATTAAAAGAACACTAGCATAAAGGTGTCTTAAGAAAATGTGCAGACCGATTACTATATCAAGCTAATTTATATGTCATAAAAACGCAATATGTATGGAACATATAGAAGACTCGCTGTGGAGGTCCGTTAAGTGCATCGGTTTTGGTTCGATAATCTCCAAACTCGCAAGCAACAAGAAAATTACAGTAATTTGTTGCATGCAGACTACGATTATTTATGCTTAACCAGAACACTTACAACATGAGTTTTAAGAACCATATTCTATGAAAACGCTGATTAAAATCACACATGTACGTGGTCCTCGACTTTGGAGTCGTTTAAACGCTTTTAAGCTTAACAAGTTGGTATCAAAATTAACATCCACATGTCTAAACGTCATCAGACTACGGGCTTTTGCAGTTAAGCGAGTTAGAAGAATGCTTAGTCAACCACTTAACACAAATTCGAAATTTCAATTAAGAACAAGAAAAATCATCTAGTGTTATGAGCTGAACGTCATTGGATTGGAACCCGCACTGAAAAAGTAGTGTTAGAAGACAACCAGGAGAAAACCAAGAAACCGGATTGAATACCAACAAATCGCATAAATAATTGGGAGATTGGAAATAAAAGCAATATAGTTTCCCAACAGAATTAGATAATCCATGGCCACAGAAAAAATCCGAGATTGGGCGCTTTCAGGGCACCCAACAGTTGGGAACATGTTGAGTAAAATCGCAGCCAACGCTATGAAAATGTTTAGCACTATGAAATTTCTAAATCAAATTTGCGATGATTTTACTAATCATGATAGGGAACCTGAAAGCGCCCATAGTAACAGAAATAACCAACATGTAGGATTAAATGGGCTCGTTTCAGTAATTAGGGTTGAGTTAAAATAACCTTCAAAATCAATTTACATAGGTCGAAGGATGCTACCGCTGATCTTTTAAACTACTAAACTACATAAACCCGCAGAGAACCCGGATGGAATTATCTAAAGCAGATACTCTCAACTTTACGGCATTTTAGTTTCCCAGAAAACAAGACGTCCCACTTCTACAGAGCTTCATCAGTTCCGATTATCAAAATGATGATTAGTTATAACATTAATTGAGGCATCACATAGCATCGGAAAGCAACAACACGAACCGAAGTGCGGGGTATCTTTTAGAAATTAACGTACATAGATTGTCAGGTTTTTGGGTAGGCGGGGGACAAACACTGAACTGTTTCTTGTACCGGATCTGCCTCCCCGCGGGAAAAATCGATAACTCGTTATAAGGGTACGCGAAATGTGTGAGAAGGGTAGTTACTTTTAGAGTTTGCTTTGGGCTAATAACTTAACCTGATAAATACATATTATTACGAAATCTCAACACAAGCCTCGGATAATTTGGTTTTTTCAACAACGGCTCCGAACACGAATTAAAAGCTATGTTTTAAATTTTAAACGTAGAATGTACTCAGCCTGAGTCGCATGGAGTCCCTATCGGCTCGATAAGTTCGACCTCTCAGCACTATTAGAAATACGACTAGTCGCCAAAAACATCGTTGTTTATAATCCTTTGATACACACTTCATTAGCAAGACGAATTAGGGGTTGGTTTACTGAGCGACAACCCATATCATCAATTCGTGAATGATTTCATACCTGTGCTCGAACCCCCAATCACGGGAACATCAGGAATTCTAGACAACAAGCCGCTGTTCAATTCCGTGGACCATTATAAAAAATACGACAATGGAAGCATCATCAGCTTGAAGGCAATTCGAGAGAAAGATCGCACGCGCCAGGGAAATCTATCTCAGAATGGAAGACAATCACATAGACTACATGACCACGACGAAATTCTCTACTCGGTTCTGCATACTGAAACAACGAGATGGGCACAATCAACGACTGCTAAAAATTGAGACTTATACATACCGAAGAAATGATAGATTCAAATCCTCAACTTCGTTAGATTCAGATTTTCAATCTGGTAGAAGCATTATTCGTGCAGGATAAATTTGGAGAGTTAGTAGCTTCGTTAAACACTGGTTATAAGGTTCTGGCCAAGGTAGTGGCAACAATGTTACCAATATGTACTGGGAGCATCTTGGGCGAGCACCAGTGTAAGTTTCGTAGGAACAACCGATCGGATATTCATTTTGAGGATTATACGGTCCCTTTTCATGGGGTATCCCTGTTTACAGTCAATTTGTAGATTTTCAACAGGTGTATGACAGGTATACAGAGCAACAAGTTGTGGGCCGTTTGGATCTATTTATCTCTTAAAAACTGCAAATGTATGATCAACGACTCAAATTGCAAGGTAAAAATCGATGGCCAGGCCTTTGAAATAACATCAGGAGTACGGCTGAAATTCAGTTTCTCTAGATATCATCAAAGATTGTATAGCTGTATATCAAACATTTTACTCAAACGTTGAAATCTTCAAGTCTCGCAACATTTCCCGTCAAACAAAACTTAACCTCTACAAGGCGCAGATTAGAAGTGTTTTGACTGTGAGCCATGAATCCGAATAGTAAGAGACATGCAGAAACTAACAGACCAATATGACTAGGATATGTTTTACAAACGAAACAGAACAACTAGGAAAACTCTGGAGTTGCCGCCAACAAAAGTGGATCCTTGTGGAACCCCCTCCACCTACGCGGATAAATGAACGACGAGACAAACAATTTGCACATATTAGGTTATCGTGTCTGGTGTCTCCTTGCTGGGAACCAAAATATCTGAAGATCGTTGAGCCGGCAAAATCCCTTCATGGGATGAAGCACCAGCAGTAAGTAAGAATGCTTTGTTAGAAGTTTGTATTATAATGTTTTAAAATAAAAAAGAATCCTTAACCCGTTGGCGCAAATGACGGCTATAGCCGTCGGATTTTTGGTGATATGTAGGCAAACGACGCTATAGCCGTCCTGCATGTTTTAATTTAATAAAAAAAGGAACATCATTCGTACGAAGATTGCTAATGAAGTTATTTATGAATTATTCAGTAATACATCGAAAAAAAAGATGTAATTTTCCAGATAACGTATCAATTGGTTTTTGTTGTTTTGATTTTTCTTGATTAACAATTCGATATATTTCCGCCTACAGAGACAATGACGGCTACAGCCGTGTGCGGCAATGGGTTAACATTTTACTAAACAGATACTTCACATGAAATTTCTGCAAAATCGGTTCAGAAATTACGTAAGAAATTTCATTTAGATTAGAACTAAAAAATCTGGATTTTATCTCTCTCAGAAATGAACAAGGGAGCAATTTGTTTGCTACCGCACAAAATAATATCATACAAAACTACAAATACCAGAAAGGCTTACAAACCACCTTGAGGGTTGATGTACAGATTTCCACCGTCTTTTCCCTTTTCAACAACGAGAATAGCACTCGTTTAAGCGCACAAATTCGGACGAGTCGCCTGCATCAGGATACACATGAACCATTTAGATAATAAATCCGTCCACTGATTCAAAATCAATTTACATAGATCGAAGGTCACTGCTGCTGCTGATATTTGAAACTACTGGAGCATAAACCCATACATAACACAGATGCAATTATCTAGAGGAGGTACTCAAACTACAGTATTTTAATTTTCCAGAAAACAAGACGTCCCACTTCTACAAATTGTACAGGTTGGTTATAACATTAATTCATGCATTACGTAGTCTCGGGAAGCAACGACACGAATTCTTGGACTGAGAATGTTTTAGAATATAACCTAGTAAATCATAATAATCGATCAGTTTTCCTTACCCATCTCAAACTGATCAACTAATCTGAAGGTTAGGAACAGGTTTAATAGGAGATTGGCTTTAGTGCCTATCTGATTAAAATCACACATTGGTACACAATGTCTCAAAGTTTTATTTTATTCAAACTAGATACGAAGCTCCTTATTACTTATATCAAATCGAAGCCAATAAAGTTTATTTCAACCATGGTTCTCTGTCGGACTACAGGGGATCATTACGAAATTTTCGATAGCGTTTTTTGTCGAACTCGACAGATTGAAAAACGCCTATAAACTATTATTCGTCAATGCCGACCGTAATTTTCTTCAAACTGCATTTAAATAAAATTATCACACGTTTAATAGTTATAGAAGCAATAAAAATATTAGTTTAATCTGTTGCCGTCCACCTATCGTGACATACTAAGTTTAACTACAAATCCACTGACCCCTATTACGGTGGCATGAGTAATAAATAAACATATTTTTAGGGAATTTCCAACATATTACTTTTGAACATTTTGTTTGCAGTAAGTGACGCAGTTTTCTTCAGTTGGTATAAAAATTAATGCACAGAAGTTATTAAATATTTGCTTTCCATATAGTGATAGTGAATTAAATTTTGAACTTTATAATGATAATTTTATTGATTTTGATGCTATAGCTGATTAAAATGGAGCTAATTATGACTCTAGTGGCAGTGACATGGCAATTTAACGGAAACGAAAACTCAAAGTTGTTGAGAGTAACACAGATGACAACAAAAGTGATTCTGCTAAAGATTATGATGATATAACTAGATTGATGTTACACAAAACGAAAATGATCTTGAAGGAATGTTGTAGAACCACTACAAGTGTTTAAGTTACTTTTCACCAACCGACTAATTAGCTAGTCGATAAAATTATAAATGAAACTAAAAATTACCTACGCAAAAACTCAAATAAGATCGAAAAAACAAAGAAAAGAATTTTATTTGGAGTGCTTCGGTAGTTGTGAACCAAGATGAGTTTTGGGCTTTCCTTGGCGTTATCCTCAATATGAGTACAATTCCAGTAGCTAGCATACAGAGGAATATTGGTCGACGAATTCCAACATAAACTTTCCATTTTTCTCACTTATATTTACCAGGCGTAGATTCAACCAAATATTTTGGATATTGGATTTAAAAAAAAAAGTTATTTAAAATCAAAATATAAAAACTCGGATAGAAAAAGTAAGTCACTTCTTGGAGTTTATAAGCTCAAAATTCTCTGATAGCATAAACGAGTCAATAGTACAATTTAAGGGTCGAACTACTTTCATCACATATAATCCCAATAAGCCTACGAAATGGGGCATAAGAATTTATGTATTGGCAGATTGTGAGACGGGATACGCTTATGGCATCCTACTATATTATGGTAGTTTGACTACTGATAAACTTATTAGACCAGGGGGTCTATTATGAAATTTATTCGCTTTCGAAAAATTCGATTCGCGGCGAATATTGGTATTATGATTTTTATTTAGCTTTCGGATAATTCGCAGTATTATGAAACTTAAAAATAAATTCGATATCGGATTTTACGAAAATGTGACGTCAAAATTCGACTGTTCTTTAAGTGGCGAATACCGTATTGTGTCGATGTTGTTTTAAAATAAAAAAAAATTTTATCGTGTTAATAAATTCGGTCGTCTATTTTTATATTTTTTAATTAAGGCAATTATTATTATTGTTTTCAATTTCAATAGATTTATTTACCAAGATGCAATTTGTAAAATAATTTACTACAAATAACGTATGTATTTTAATAATATATAAATTTGATTTGACAGATCCATAACAAATGCGACGATTCGCTTTTTTCTTTTTCATGACATAAGCAGGGAGCTTTACCAGGTGGGAAAAAATATGGTTCGAAAACCTAATGTTGTTATCAATTATACAATTTCTATGGGTGCTATGTGCTCGAATCGATCATTATGCGTTCACATATTGCTTTATGACAAACTCACTCGGAATAGGGATGTGTACGATCAATTCATATATTCTTTACCAAATTATGATGAAATCTGAAAAATGCAAAGCCATTGGCAACGTCGTATAATTATTTTGTTTCATAATCGAGGTATATTGAAGATCGTTGGAAAAACAAGCAACGAGAAATGTTATTAATGTAGACTGACGCAGTTGGCCAACAAACAAAGATTATTTCACTCGCCTACGAAAAAATTTCAAAATGAATGGAATTAATCAACACATAAGTGATTATCATTCAGTTAAAAGACGTAATTTCCTTAAGAGAGTTAGTATGTTTAAGTCTCCACTATCGTAAGTCCTTAAATAACTCCCTTGTGATCTCCTGGTCATTCAGACATATAGGAAAAAGAGAGAATATAGTTCTGTTGCGATCCTACATTGGCATCGGTTATCTAATTAGAAGTGTTATGACTTTGTAAAATATATTAAAATGGATCAACTTGGGATACCACCTTGAAAGAATTAGAATTGTTCTAAAGATGTGAGCGAATGGTAAATCAATAGAACTGCCAACCTAAATACAAGTATTATGCGTAACCGCCAGATCTGCACCGCAGCAACTATTTCGCGCATTCCCTAATCCCAGATTTGGTTCGGATTGCATGCTAATCCCAGAGGATATTCAAACTATTTCAAACCGCCCTCGGATGAATTTTGGAAAATGTAAATATCTAAATAACAAGTGTTATTTAAAATGTCCAGACGCAATCCTCATATAAAACACACAACCGTAAATATTTATACATAAAATATTTATTTGTAAATTGATAAATTATGCTTAAGTTGGAGTTACTATTTAATTAAATAAAACGCGCCAATCTTAAATAAATTTTTCTTATATCAATATAATATTTATTTCATCAACCAACATTTATATAATAATATAATATAATTAAATTAAATAATAAAATATAATAATATAATATGAATATTTTATTTATATATAATTTTAATAAACACAATTTAATAAAATATAGTATTTGGTGTAACTACAAATAAATTTAAAATTACAACAAAAAAAACGTAAATATTTAATTCATTTAATATCTTTGATTGTTTTTGTTTAATAAATAAATATTTTATGTATGTTTTGGATTCTCATATAATATTTTGATTTCTTGTAAATTTAATTATTATTATTTTTTTTATATATATATATAATAACAAGGCACTAAGTGAGAGGGAAATTTATTTTAAAAAAAATTTCATTTTCATTTTAACGACCAAAATAATAAAAACACTTAATAAAATCACAAAAATTAAAAAGAAATTAAAAAATGATTTAAATCTAATGAAATGCCCACACGCACTAAATTATGTATATAACCTGAGTCTAGTGGCGACTTATATATAAAGTGCGTGCTATTTGGAATGTTTTACTTGCAAACAGAACTCAGGTCATTTTTTTTGCATTCTTAAGACTAATGAGATTATTTCTTTTATTATATTAATTATTATAATTTAATATCAAATTCAAGTACGGGCGATTATATACAAATTTCTACTTGAGCCACACTAAAAATATATTATGTAAATAAATAACATTAGAAAACCACCCGACTCGCGCGTATTTCATTTTAAACTATATGGCGCATTTTATACACAAAACAAAACAAAAAATTTTAATAATATGTAATTAATTATAATTAATCAAATACCATCACAAATAAATTAAAGATTAATAAACATATGGGAATATATAATATTTAGCCACATAAAACCAAATTATTTTTTTCAAAATTAATAAAACTAAACGTGATTGCAACGCATTTCTAATTGGTGGGTGTGTGTGTGTGTTTTACATAAAAATATAAATCAAAATAATTATTTATTTTTAGACACAAATTAAATATGTATAAATTTTAATATAAAATGTTTTTTTATACTTCTTTTATAATTAAGTTTATATAAATATTTTAGTACACAATATGTATTATATTAAAAATCGATTGATTCTTTTGCATTAATTAATTACATATATAATTTAATTAATTAAAACATAATGATTTACAAAAAAAAACAAAAAGGCACACTATTTTATTTGTTACGATTAAAATATGTATAAAGATTGGTCTTTTTTTAATTTTGTCTTAAAATCTACATTTTTCTAGAATATGAAATGTAAATTACTTTGGTCATATGGGGACAAGAATATAGCGTGACAAATACGATACCACCACACGGTATCGCGATGAATACAAAACGAACGATAACATTTTTTTTACATGTTTCATTTAACATCATCGATTAAAAATGTTTAGTAGGATTTTGTGTTCAAATACAACACAATTTGACATGAACTTGGCGGAAATAAGAGAAATATTTTTTTTTTAAGTACAAGTGTTAATCATAATGATTGCATGATCGAAATAAGTATTTGTGACAACGCGAATTTATTGCTATTGTTAATGATTCGTTTGATGGTCACTTCCAGTCGAGCATGATTGCGCAGATGTCTAATGACAGGTTGTTAAAAAAACAAGCAAGGACAAGGACGAACGGTTTTGGTTAATCGCTGAATAGGTTTGTTAATGGCTCGGTATACTTTAGATCAAAATATGTGATCAGAACAACAAAATAACATCTTCATGTTTATACAAGAGCAAAGCTAGAAAAGCCAAATTCCACAACATGGATCAAAGATCTAGTTAAAATCCCAATTTACGAAAGACAAAAAATTTGAACTTCATCGATTGAAATTCTAAGAATATCAAAAATGAATTTGTAAATAATGAGTTAAAGAATGACCAAGTTTACAAACCTAATTTGACCAAAATTGGCTATGAAATGGCCAAAGTCTACCCACCATGGATAAATCTCGGAACATGATCTTAAAGTTAGAATTCCAATCAAGTCCTACTATCCAAATGTATTCAAAACCGATTAAATAATTACAATTTTCCATCAGTATGATCATATGTCAGAATTTCCCAAAATCAGTGTTATAATCCTAATTCTACTTTACTCGCCGAATTTGATGGCCATAGTCGGTTAAGATCGAGTTCTGCTCGATGATCAAATTTTAAAATATATGTTGAATTCAACATAATTAATTCAGCATTCAGCATTTTGTTCTGCATTTTGACAATCGGTTAAGAAATAGCCTAGTTGTACTTAAACAAAAAAAACAAATTCCAGAACATAAATCGTATCATACATTCCAAAATCGGTTGATAAGCTGCCAAAATAACATTAATACGGCCATATGCAAGAACTTGATCCCAAATTCGCAAAATAATACCAACACTGTTCTATATACCTGTTTTGACAAAAGTCGGTTAAGAAATAGTTAAATTACATTCGGAATGGATTAAGCACAGAACAATCACATCTCAGGTAGAGTATTTTGGATCTTTATACAGAATTTGCATTAAAATTCCAATCACGCACTTCACAACGAATTGGCCCAAAATTGAATTGTAAAATTAGTGCTTGTATCCAAATTGCATAATATAGTACACGGGAACAAATTTCGGTTGAGCAATGCCTAAGTTCCATCAGGCGGATGGCTCATAGTCGATTGGCAATATATTCCAAAATTTATGATTCAAGTAATTTTAATTTTGTTTATAGACATAATTGGGCTGTAGTCGATTAAGAAATAGGGCTAGTTCCGCTCAACATGGTAAAATTCTACAATTTCACACAAAAATCTAATTAGAATTGCCGATTGAATTTGGCCATAGCAGGAAACTTATCAGTGGAACTACCACAATAGAAAAATTCTGTTGTTATTTTATAAATAGCAGACAATTTTAATTCATTTTTGTACACTAAAAACATTCTAGCGGAATAAAATCTTAAAAATTTCCATTGTCAATTTGATTAACCTCCGACGTCACGAACACGACCATTTCTTAACGAATTACACTGAAATTTGGATTGTACTCTATGTAGTATTTATAGGATAGGAATTCCAAAATGAGTTTCGGACAATATTCTGTAATCTATGCTGAACGGAACTTCCTCTTTTCTCAAACAATTATGATGCAATTTTGTTCAACAATTATAATGAAGATCTGTTTTTTATTGGGAGCCTAACAAGTACTTTAAATGAAGTTCTGGAATCTGATCATGCATCTGGTATCTCATCAAAGGAGTTAATCAGAATTTCTAATCAGAAATTCTCTGAAAATGGGAAACCTGAGTTGATCCTGAGGTTTATCAAGAATGAGCCTGGAGACCAAAACATGAAGCTGAAATGAAAACATAGCTCGAATCAGTTAAAAAATGTAGCCCAAGTATGCAACGGGCTTTAAGGCCTGGACATAGAGCAGATTTGTTAAGCCGATTTAGTAATAATATGTCCAGACTATAGGGATTAATAATGTCGATTTGTTAGCAAATCTAGATTTTCTTATAGTCCGAACAAGTCAGATTGCACTAGTACCATATAATTGGAATCTTAGCCTAATCCTTCAAGAATTTAAAGATTTGGTGGAATGTTTAGATTAAGTGTTTGTAGTGATGTTGAGCGATTGATGTTCCAAACTACAATTTATAATTGATAATTTGGTTGCAAAGTGCGGTATAAATTTTGATTTAGATGGACAATTGTGGCCAGAACGCAAAAATTGAATCTGGATTACAAGGAAATTAGATTAGATAAAACTAGATTACTAATGCCTACTTTGAACAGGGCATTAAACTCAGTTTCCTAAAAATTTTCGTAGTGTGCAAATGAATTTTATTTCCTAGAGTAATTATACCAATTCTACACCGATGCTGTCAAGTTAGTAAAATACTATGACACCCTGTATATATCAGAGTTCAATGCGGATTAAACAACTGATTGAAATTTAATTATATACGAGATCGAATCAACTTTGCGATAGCTCGACTCAATCCACAAAATTTGTGGAGTCGTTAACTCGGGTTTGATTCGGTTCGGGTTTGATTCGGTAATTGTCAGTTTTACATCGCGTCACTTGATTAATTATTTCATAAGTAAATTTAAAGAGATACATAATTCAATAACTCATAATTAGTTATTAATTTAACAGCAGAAAACCATCCAATATTCAAATATTGAATAGTATTGCACCACAGATCAAAATCTATCGACATAACAGCAATTGATCAACGGTAGATATAAGAGGCGAGCAAACATATCATCCGATTAAACAATGGAAGATGAATACACGGCGGCGGCGACTTTTGTTATTCAGGAAACTCCAAACTAGAAAAAGAACCCTGTACCAACATATGTCGAATTCAACATTTAAGATAAATGACATCTCAACGAATGAAATGATAGCTGACATATTGACGAAGCACATGTTAGGTTTCCAGACGTACTCTTTAGAGAATACAAGTACACTTTTTTTTAGATTTATTTTACCATATATTGTGATATGGCCGGATACATACATAGGCACTGATCACTGCCGATATTGCCTGTTCGCATACAACTTTAAAAATTTCCGAACTTTTTACTTGTTTTCTTTTTTTAGATTTTATAAATTCGTTAACCGAAGTAAAACGATCCAATTAAATTGTTCGTTTTTCTTTTTGTTTTGCTTGTGTGATGATTTTTTTTTTTATGTTTATAGCCGACGACGTTGTTCACTCTTTTACTGTTTTTAATCTTTTCTCATATTGTGCTTGGTTTAGTGGTGTCGTTGTACTTGTCCTGTGCAATGCAAAGAATAACTCGAATAAACTTTCGTTTCTATTGCAGTCATTCCGATAAACATTTTAAATGGAAATATCATGTACTCATCAGTCATTTAAAGACGCACTTTAGGCATACAGAAGCATATAAGACGAAAGCGATTGAGCTCGAATTGTACAAAAATGGGACCGAATTGTAAAATTAATTCAATTTTAAAACTAAAATACCAATCATCTTTATTTATAAATAATATAAAAAAGAATTTTGTGGAATATACTTAATGGTGGTAGTGTACTGATTCTATGCCTGATATGTACTGACCGATAGATTTTCTCCGGCACCGGTCTAGTTGTACTTGTAAAATTTTAATTGTTTCAATTTCGCGATCGATTCAGGTCGTGATGCTAATTCGATTTGAGTCAAAAATGATCCATCAAGATCGATACTCCTCCGGTATTATTGTAATGCAATTGCTATTATTCTTTCCACTGTGTCGCGTACCAACATCCATCGACTTGTGGCAAATGCTGTAATTTACAATAGAGCCCCTTAAAGAACGCTTTTGTTCGTGAGTCATAGAAACAACATAATCGGCTATCATCAATCGGTTGAAATATCATAACGGCGTCAATTGCATTCCTCGCTGATCTATTACGAGAAATGATCGTTCTATTACCTGAAATTCGGAAATGGGCGCTTTTGATAAGGTTGCATTTTTAGAAATATCACTGGCATCCTATCCTCACTTAAAGTGATGTCGTCTGATCTACTTGTATACTCAGGCGGGTGGTACATAGTACTGTTTTCGGTGTTGGGTTCTAGACAGTAAGAGAGAAACAGACCAATTTTAGTCTTTAAAGTCATACCATTTTAGTGACGAGATGACTAAACAATGAGTTCGTAATCTTCTTAACAACATCCAAACCAAATGTAAACTTCGTTATTTTGGTTATTTTGTAACTTCGCTCCTTATAAAGCCCATCTTTTATACATATTCTCAATCATTATGTTAAAATTTTGATCGATCGGTTCATCTTTTGTCTGTTTATTTTAACTACACAAAATAAGAAATTATCTATCGACGAATACACCACATCATGGTAATATAATATAAACACGTCAATACACTTGGGTGCAAAAAAATCGCACAGTTGCAATTTTTCTTTTTTTTTTAAATTTTTTTCGTGGATCGAAATGTTTTATTGTATGTATTGTCTGTTCAAAACCAGGGCAATAACAACAATAGATCACAACAACCCAAAAATGCTCCTTCCAGGTTGCACCGGTTTCATAACTTGTGGCAGGTATAAAAGTGTACGTTTTGTCACCATTCGCATATTAACGTTTAGCCTGAACGGTCTTCTATCGATTAAGTCTTCATTCGGAACAAAAAAATGCATATCACGAAATCATCGTTTGAATGCGGTTCAACTGGGACAGCGGCTTCAAGAAGTTCTTGAAGTCGAAGTCAATCGGCGGACAGTTAGAAGACGAATTCGAGAAGGTGATCTGACTGCACACAGACCAGCAAATGGGCCGAAATTGATCATGTGCCTGTTATGGAGTGGCCAGCTCAACGCAACGAGCTGAAAAAAGAGTGTGAGCCAGAGAATATTGCTCCAACGTGTATTCAGGTTAATGGTGATGCTTCAATATATGCTGAAAACTTTGGTGAAATCAATGAAACGTCGAATGGAATCTATCATCCGGGCTAGGGGAGGGGGAGGGGATACTTCTTCATGTTCTAATTCGATTTTTACCACTCATTTTCATGCTGACAAATTCACAAAAAACGTATGTGTCAGATGTTGACCAGAAAAATCACTTTGTTGCCATGGTATAAATACAAAAAAGATACCACTGGATAGGTGTTGAAATAGACTTTGAATCATTCAAGAAAATAAAACAAACATTGGAATTTTTGATATTTTTGAACTTTTGTTGAAAATGCGAGATCAATGTGCGAGTTTTTGCACCCAAGTGTATTATAAGTGTAGCACCCAAGTGTATATAACAATTAATCTAATATATAACAAAATTTTTTAGGTTCGAAACTAAACAAATAGTAAATGTTTACACTTTCCGTATAAAACATGTCCGTCGCATTAAACATGTGCTCAAACTGCAGTCAAGATGAGAAAAAAAATAAAAATCACCATTTAAAATCACGTGACTTGCGTTGCGCAAACCAAAACGCAGCAAGAAACAAATAAAAAAATTAAATAAAAAAAATTAAAAAATATCAGGCAAATTATGGTAATATTTTAGAAAAAGAAAACTTTTTAAATTTCAATTAAAAATTGTCTGATGCTACATGACGAGTTCATGACTCGAGTCGAGTTGAAATATTTTTAACTTTATTGTTGTTTTAATACATTTTGTGTGATACCATGGTATTTTTTTGAAACTGTACTTGGATAAATTATGATTATGTCAGTGAAAAATCATAATAAAAACTTAAGTATGATGACAGTCGAAACTCGATTATCCTGGATCCTATTATCCGTAATCCTCCATTATTCATGATTTATTTTACGCACGTTTTTTTTGAATCACTTGTTTATCCGGAATTTCATAATTGATTAACCGGGATTTTTTTTTTCACCCAATTTTTTCAACAGTTTTGGGAATAGTTTCATAGTTTTGCATGTCGGCATGGAAAACACTGGAAAGCAAAAGGGTTCGTTATCGCACGACCAAAATTATTATTATTATTATTAGATTATAGAACTGAAAAATTCGATCAACCGGGATTTTTGATTATGCGGAAAGCCTTCGGTCCCGAGCGTCCCGGATAATCGAGTTTCGACTGATTTAAGTATAACTCGACAATATTTTTTTATGTTTTAATGGTCATTCATATATTGGCTCTGCACTGATTATAATACATACGAGTAATACCAATATAAAAAAGCCATATTCGTTAGGTAAGTAAATAAGTTCAAAAATAGTGTAGGTAGGTTTAATAAACATTTTGTGCGCCATACAAATGGAAAAAAAAAATTGTATGGGATAATTTTTAATTTGTAATAAATCTTTAATATCTCCTAAAAATCGGAGGAAATGTAGGTTATTTCGAAGTTCATCCCCGCACTTGCCGTGATATAGTGGCATAAAGGGAGTTGCTATCATAATTCCATAATTAATAAATAAAAAGTTCCCAATTTGGGATTTTAAAGTAATCTAAAATATCAGTATTTACAGTTAGACTCGCGAGTTAATGTAAATCTTTACTGATTTTAGAAGATATTTAAGATTTATTGCAAACAAAAAAAAAGTCCCATACATTTTTTTACGATTTGTATGGCACAAAATTTTTTTATAAAGAAATGGCTATAAAGGTGAAAAAGAAATGGCTTTTTATTGTATTGGTATTGATACACGCATTCTTATTGACAATTTTGGTAAGAAAATATACCAAAATACCGTGAACTTGAAATTTGTTCAATATGTGTCGGTCGGTATTTGTAGCGGTAACATTTTATAAACGACCGGCTTTTCCGTCCGGATTTCACGATATCGTCCCTGATTTGACTTTGTGCCTACTGATTTTACAATCTTTGCCTTTGTTGCTAGTTGAGAGGCATTACTAGGCGTTCTGCAATTATAAATGATATATGAAAATGAGTGTTAAAACGGACAAAAATCTTATCGAAAACATATAACTCCCATCACTGGCACTTACTCAGCAGTTTGGTTTGGGTAAACTCCGGCACTTTCAGAAGTGTAAAAATTGATACAAAACGGTTTCACTAGAATGGCAAAATTAATTTTGTACCATGTCTGATAATAAAACTAAATTAAATAATTAAAAATCTTTCTAAATAATTCTTAAGCAACCCGAATGAATTCCTAAAAGCACGGGAATAAGATTGTCTGCTGAGTCTGAGATTTAGTTTTTTCGATATATTATTAACTAATCCTGCCTTTTCGATAATAACATATTTAAAATAATTTTCCATTTATACCATTTCACATTTGGCGCGAGCAATTTTTAAATTGTTTTTTCTGAAAATCCAGTTTTTCATCAAATGATAAATATAAAGAGTTCAATTTCTTGCATATAAATAAGCGATGAACCTGCTAATTGTTATTTTCTTACATAACCAAAGCATTTTTACATTTCATATATACAATGCTTATGTATAAAATATAGTCATAAATCCAGATTCTAATTGTAAAATTTTAAAACATTTATAATTTATATATCAATAAATCTATCACAATATAAAATTTTTTGTCTTTTTAACAATTTAATTTTAACGTTAAATATATTTTAAGGCAATTTAGCAATATAATAATATGTAAATCAATCGATCTTGTTCCGCGGGTCTCCTCCAAATCATAATTCGAGAAGAGCCTCGCGTTCTAAAATATATATAAATTAAATTTTTTTTTTAATAAAAATACTGTGACACACAAAATATTATTTAAAATCTAAGATTCTTTGGACCCATCTATTTATGTATTTATATTAAACATTAACTAGATACATACATAAATTATTTGAACTATTATTATTTAGTTATAATTAATTAATTATTAAAATATCACACAAAAAAAATTTATATAATTTATGTTATAATATTATATATTTGGAATGCACATATTTCTTGTCTTTAAGTCAAATATAATTAGTACAATATAATATGTAATTTAAAGAATATTAATCACGCAACAACAATTTTGATTTTTTATAGTTTATAAAACAAACTTTGATTTACACCCTCTGTTGGGGATGTTGTTACAAAATATTTTTATATTTTGGTACAGCAGCTTTTGTCTAAAATTCTTGGCCTACACTCCATGTGTATATGCAAATAAATCAGATTTTTATCTTACCAATTTATTTGTATACACCACCGATTGACAAATATTTTTTAATTATTAATTTTTATTATTCAAATAGTCATATACTAATAATTTAAACGTAACTCGTAGTTTGTAATAGTTAGTAATCATCATTAGGTACAATTTATAGATGGAGCAATACTTGATGTGTAATTTTTGTTATTATTTACTAAAAAAAATATTTTGAATTTTGATTGCTCCGCACAGATAATCGTCCACAATTATTTTTAATGTAAGCTGTTGAAATTGCGGACTTTTATTAAATTGTTTTTGTCCGATTATATTTTAGGTAATCAACTTTATTGCGGTCATGAGCAATTTTTCTATGCGATGAACCTTAACCATAATTAGTACAAAACTATTTAGGCACGATGAACTTGACCTTGAAATATTATTCCAAACATGATAGTTTTGTTTGAGTAAAATTGTAAAATGATCGTCTTGAAAACTAATATAACCAACCAGTGCTCCGTGCGGTGCACTTAGAAAAGCCTTGATAACTGATAAGTTTAAATTCAATAAAATAATAGTGGTGATTGAATTCGGCACTTGCTGTTAACCGTCGGAATCCATCGCGATCATTTGTGTAAATTAATGGTTTTTAAATATGTATGTTGAGTAAAACGATAAGCTCGATATGAGCTTTGGTATATTGGGAATCTTCGGTGTTTATCTTAGTGTAACCTTGACGGATAATATCTTCAATAGCCTAAAACGAAATTTTCATTTTTAATTGCATTCAACCAGTGGTCCATTCGTTGTTTTACTTCGTTCGATTCAAATACAAGTTCATGTTTACATAATAAAACATACCAAGTTCATGTTTACATAATATTATATAATCTTGGTAGTATGTATATTCCAGATGTCACTAGTAATTAAATTTTAAATAGGCGTCCTAGTTTCCCCGGCCATGTTCTGGGTATTCAAATTGCATCCTGCCGTCTGGAGGAATCTCTAAATTGTCTTGTTTTTTTTTAAATATTCAATCATTTATCAAATCATACTAGATTTCATTTATAGTGCTATACTTAAAGTGTGGTAATTTAAAAAGAACAGCCAGTGAACAAAAGCAAAATCTCCTTTGAATGTCGACTAGACTCAATTGAATTTTATTGGCTACTTATAATAACTGCATTTTTGTAAAAAAAAATAATCAGGTCTTGAATTCGGTAGCTATTTTCGTCGGCGGATTATATTGGGTGTATGCATTAAAAACCGGAATTTACTAGATGTCGTTTCTTGTTTATGCGTTATAGTACATCATGGACATATATCCCTTTCGTGATTTAATAACACAATTGTGCGGGTAGGGCAAAAGTACCATGTCAAAAATTTAGTATTATATGTTTTTTAAACCAACTTACACATTTGTGAATTCCTTTTTAGCTTATTTTCGTCCGAAAAAAACACTATCTATACACACAATTGTGTTGGTTTTACTTAAATCAAGCGCAATTTTTTATCAACACCGCCATTACACACTATGGTTTTTTACTCACACATTTGTGTGGGTTGGACTACAATTGAGCCATTTTTTTTATTTTCTTGGTTGAAAACGGGATATGTCATTTGAAAGCCCTATTCAATACTTGTCAAAATCAGCTAAAAATTTTGTTTTGATTGTGCACATCCAACCGATTTCAACGATGGAAAATTTATGAAATTTTCGAAAAAAACAGCATTTGCGGGAAGTTGTGATGAGTCACTTTTCCGCAAACAAAACTGGAGCTGAAAGTCATCGTTTGCTCGTGGATTTGTATGGTGAGCATGCTCTTGCAAAAACACAGTGCTTTTTGGTTTAGTCGCTTCAAAAGTGGTGATTTGACATCAAGGACAAAGAGCGTCCTGGTCAGCCGAAATAGTTTGAGGGCATTACTCGATCAAGATTCATGACAAACGCAAGAAGAACTTGCAGAATCATTGGGAGTTGATCAAGCAACAATTTCCAGACGTTTGAAAGCCTTAGTTGGGATTCATCCAAAAGATAGGAAATTGGGTACCATACGAGTTGAAGCCAAGAGACGTGGAAAGACGATTTTGCATGTCCGAAATGCTGATCGAGCGCCACAAAAAAAAGTCGTTTTTGCATCGTATTGTCACTGGCGATGAAAAATGGATCCATTACGATAATCCCAAGCGCAAAAAAGCGTATGTCAAGAAAGGCGAGGCCGGCCCATCTACACCAAAGCCGAATATTCACGGGGCCAAGGTCATGCTGTGCATTTGGTGGGACCAGCTAGGTGTGATCCACTATGAGCTATTGTCAAGTGGCCAAACCATCAATGCTCAACACTATCGTCAACAATTGATCCGATTGAAGCAGAAAATCCAAGCAGAGCGGCCAACGTAGGGAGTGCAAATTTACCGATTTTTCAATTTACCGGTAAACGGTAAATTTTGTATAAGGTCGGTAATTTATCGAAAATTTACCGGTAAATTGAATTTAAATAATAATTTGAAACAATACTATGACTTAGGTATTAAACCAGAAAAAATTAATAAACGAGTGCTTCAAACAAATTAATGTACTTTATAAAATAAAATAATAAACAAATTCATTATATCACAAAATATATGTTTATATACAGTTTTGAGTTATTAATAAATTTGTAATCAACTTCATTTCAAATCCCTAAGAAATCCAGGGGTGTGAGGTCTCGGGAAAGCGCGGGCCAATAAATAGGGAAACAAATTTAAATCTTTGGGAATGAATCATCTAAGTATTCTCCTACCGTTCATTGGTTGGTTATGTGCCGGACAGCCGTCATTTTCAAAAACAAATAGCACATCTTCCAAAACTAGTAAAATCAAATCAGGTAGCTCCTTCTGAACAAATTTGAGATAACTATTTCCTTCCGGATGGGCGTTCTGACACATAATATGGGCCGATAAGGTTTCGACCAATAACACCAGCCCAAACATTAACGGTGAACTTACTTTGTAAAGAATCCTGCTTTTTCATATGTGGATTTTGGTCTTTTCTGCCCCAATGAAGCAGATTATGTGAATTCACAATTCCCTCACTATTGAAGTTAGACTCCTTTGTCCACAAAATCCTTTTCAAAAAGCTATCATCCTCAATATCTGTCTACAAAACAACTATTTTGACCACAAAATGAGTGATTTCTATAACATGGCAGTATGCAGGCAGTAGACAATTTTTTAAAGCAAGGCTAAGTTCAAGATCGTGACGTTTTTCATAAAACTACACATTTTTTAGGATTTAGAAACCCATAAGTCATTTTTCTAAAATAAATTGTATTAAATAATGATTTATTTAGAATAAAATCACATTGCAGAATACAATAAAAGTTATTTCGTTACAAACAAAAAGTTATGAAAATTTAAAGGCGACATTTTGGATAATTTAAAAAAAATTAAAATTACGATATCTCAGTTGCCACTTAGAACATCAGTTTAATGGGATAAAAGCTTCCAAATGACCCCCCCCCCCCCCCCCCCCCCCCACCAATCTGCCAAAAATATCCGGTCCACGCTCCAAACACCCTGTATAAGTTCATTTCATTTCATTAAATAAAATTCATTACATAAATCTTCAGTATACCTACATTTTTCTTCAAAATAACCACTGATGGAACTCTATACCTTAAATAAATCCCTCGTTCGATTAAAACATGCTCTTTATTTTTTACAATAAAATGCGCCTTATTAATAAATATAATTTTACCGAAAAAGTCGGTAAATTTATAAAAATTTACCGATAAATTGGAAATATATTTTATACGGTAAATACGGTAAATCGGTAAACGGTAATGCACTCCCTAGGCCAACGTATGCGACCAGACACAAGTCAATCATTTTCCACCACGATAACGCTCGGCCACATATTGCGGCGCCGGTCAAAAATTAACTGGAGAATAACGGATGGGAAATTCTGCCTCACCCGCTTTATAGCCCAGACTTTGCTCCATCCGACTACCACCTATTTCGATCCATGCAGAATGCCCTATCAGGAATACGCTTCACTTCAGTTCAAGGTATCGAAAATTGGCTCGATTCGTTTTTGGCCGCCAAACCGGCGCAGTTTTTCTAGGATGGAATCCATAAATTACCAGAAAGTTGGGAAAAATGAATAAAAAATCTTGTAACATTTTTCCACTTTCAAATTTTCCAATTTCATAAAAAATTCCGGTTTTTAATGCATGCACCCAATAATTTGCATTAAAATTCTTTATATTATTCAAATTTTTCGACGGATTCTTAATCATTTTTTTAAATTTGCTTGGAAGTCTTCTATTATTTATTTCATTACTAAACAAAAATTGGTGGAAATTTCCGACTGGGTAAATCAATGCGGTTTTATTCCCCTAAATAATAAAAAACTTGCAAGCAAATTTGAAAAACAAGATTAAAGTAGCCGGCAAATTATAATTCGCCGACAGAAATATCCACCGATTTCAAGAATAGCGGCCCAGTTCGGCTTAGGTTTTTCAAATTTATCCAATTTTAAATATAAAATTTTTTCTTTTTTTAAATTAAATATCTTAAAGTCTTCTAAGTACATATAACAAAAAATCCATATGCAAATTTTATGGTTTTCCTGTAATATCGATGTTCTGTATAGTTCTGAACAGTTCTGTAGGTGCTTAACTGATTTAATTTAAAAAAAAAAATAACAATTTTATATTTTAAATTGGATAAATTTGGAAAAGCTATCGCGAACTTGAGCCGATTGTTTTTCACAACCCTGTTTGAACCACTGAGGTAAGTGGTACACTTAACAATCAAAAACTAAAACGTGGTAATTTTTCGAAAAAATTTTATGGAATGCTAGATTCGAAGAAACTTTTACAGATAGATTAAGAGACTGGAATCGAAACTTGCTATACTTAAATGTTACTGATTTTATGACCAAAATATAACATTCAATGAAAATGTGGATCGGTTTCCTCCGTAGTCAACAAGATGCACAGATTACAAAATATGCATCCTTAAAAATAGTCGACTTGCAAATGGTTGCAAATGTGGTTCAACTTCACGATTTACGAGCTGAGATAGAAAGAAATCTAAATATGTACTTAGAATTTATATTGGCTTAGTACCTATCTGAATAAAATAAATAAATTTTAGTATGTGGTTGGGAGGAGGAGAGAGTAGAAATAAACGTGTCTTCAAAGCGAATGGACGTCTTTTATTTAATTATGAAGTTAATGATTACTAAGAACATCAAAAGTACCAGATGCATTAACAATTGAGCGCAGCTAGGACATTTAGTTGAACAAATTCATGATCAAGAGGATTTAGCACAGTTCCGAGAAATTGAACAATTTGCTCGATGTTCAAGACTCGTGATTGACATTAACTCGGTTTATTCACAAAGTAATAACTCTCCTTTTGATTATTTGATATTTTACCTTTTTTTGTTTTAATTTATTTTTCAACTTTTCTTCAATTTTATTAATTTTTTTGTAACCTATTACTTGTTTACCATCTCGGGAATACGAAATTCAGAAATATGAAATCACAAAGGAGTATAATTTTTATAAAATTTGGTAGAAAGATAACCTAGATATGTTCCTAAATAATATTTTATACCTGTAGCAACTCAACTATTCGGAAAATAATTTTCCGATAATCATCGAAACATTTACCATATTCAAAGACAAGGACGATTTAGACATTTTTTCAACATGAAAAGAATAAAACTTACGCCAAACATGAGAGATAATGATTGAAAAAATACAGATAATACCACGGCAATAATAACACACGATCTGGAAAATGTGTTTGCCCTGCCAAAAGCTGAAATTTCAAGCTTCTACTATACACGCAAATTTGCAGTTTACAATTTAACAGGGCATTGCAATTTAAATCGGATTACAGTACCGAGATTAGAAAGTGCAACACCATTATTTTTCAGGTAAAATTGTACTAATTGCCCCTTGTCCTTATCGTAGGAGGCTGATTTTTTTTTGGTATAAATACAATCGTTTTTCACTTTTTGTAATTAGTTTGAGATAATTATTCGCACGAAAAAGTTATTAAAATTATACTTTGTTCAAAATGGCCAAGTACACACAACTAACTATGGCTCAGAAAAATCGGATTCTGGCATTGTCTGGAACACCTAAAATGTCATCGCGGCAGATTGCTGTTGAGATTGGGTGCAATTACTCGACTGTGAGCCGTTTTTTGGAAAAAGTTCATTGCACCGGTAAACTGGAACGCAAAAAGGGAACAGATCCAAAAAGGAAGACAACTGCACGAGAAGATTCCAAAATTATCAGAATGTCAACACCCAATCGATTTAAAACTGCTGTGGATATTCGGGCTGAATTCAACGCAGAAACCGGAAAAGAGATCGGGGTTCATACGATTCGTAACTGCCTCCGAGAAAGAGGATATATGGCCAGGTCCCCGGCAAAAAAACCATTTCTTACGACCAAAATGAAACAAAAACGGTTAGAATGGGCTCAAAATCATGCTGGTTGGAGTCTACAGCAGTGGCGAACAGTTATATTCTCCGATGAGAGTAAATTTAACCTTTTTGGATCGAATGGAATCCAGTACGTCAGGCGCAAATCCGGCGAACGACTGAGCGATCAGTGCCTGAAAAAGACAGTGAAGCATCCAGCGGGCCAAATAATTTGGGGATGTTTTTCCTATCATGGAATTGGAGAAATGGCCTTTATTAAAGGAACTGTGAACGCAGAAGTCTACAAAAAAATCTTACAGGACCATTTTTTCTCTTCCATTGAAATGCATTTTTTGATTGCTGATTCTGTGATTTTTCAAGATGATTCCGCCCCCTTGTCATCGAGCTAAAACGGTAAGCATTTTTTTTTTCATTTACTAATTTTATATTTAAGACGATAAAAAAAAGAAAGTTGTTATTATTTCTCTTCAGGTTAAAGATTTTCTGTTAGAAAATGGAATTCCCACTCTGGATTGGCCTGGAAATTCACCAGATTTGAACCCCATCGAAAACCTTTGGCACGAAATGGGGATGAAAATCAATAAAAACATGCCGTCATCATCCAAACAACTCAATTCGATCATTGAAGAAGTATGGTATAAAGAACTGACCCTCGAGTACCTGCAAGATTTAATAGACTCCATGCCAACAAGGATTGCAGCTGTTATTGCCAACAAAGGCGGCAACTAAATATTAAATATACATTTTATTACTTCGTAAGACAGCTGTGTATCGTAAAAATCAAAAAAACTACAACAAAAAGTGACTCAGCATTTATTACCTGTTCTTGAAACTAAAATTTAATTTTACCTGAAAAATACTAAAAAAGTATAATGACTTTAAAAACAATAAAACCATTTAACATGAAATTTTGTTTTTCCATAAAATGTGTGTTATATTACAAAGAACCACCTTTAAAACAATTATTTTTTTAACGTGCGTCATACTGGCAAAATACATCTTTTTGGGTATTTTTATGGGTGTTGCACTTTCTATTCTCGGTACTGTACTTACTACAGTATTTGGACTGAGGCACAAAGTGGAAGGGCTGAGAATGATCTGGCAAGCGCTCGGTATAAGAATTCTTAATGCAATCGTTCAAGATCTTCGAATAGTTAATAAAATTATTCTATGGAGACAATTGTGTCGCACAAAATAAAAATCGATTTAATACAACCGTGATTTTAAAATGTCTCCAAGATAATTCAAAAATAGACTGTATAATACACAAATAGTCAGAGCCTGGACAATCACAACAGGTTGATTCGGTACCTAGTGCTATTGAGCGGCATTTGCGCGGTATCACTATTTATAGTCCAGTAACATTATTAAAACAAATAAAAAAACTAGATCACGAGAAAGAACATTTACATATAGTGCAAATGAAGAATGCAAACTATTAGCGTCAAAAATATTCCCAAACATGGTGCAATTTATGCAAACTACCTTCTACCCCCGTAAACAATGCCTAAGCGTTTTAAACAAACAGTGCGCCCACTGGGTTTTCTAGTTGATATAAATTCCTAAACTACAAAAATTTGGTAAATTAGATATTTTTACTCCGTTTTTAATTACATGGAATAAATATGTTGCTTAATCTCATCGCTAAGATAGCTACAAAATACGTACGGTGGTAGCACTTTAAATACAAAGAAAACAATGGCACTACATATTAAACATCAAAATTTGGCGCATTTGTCGATTATTGTTTTCAACAACTCAACGCCGTTGTTTATTTAATAAATAGAAAAGTAAATCAAATGAATTTACGAGTGTTTTCGAGTGCTTATTGCAATAATAATTATATTTTCGAGTGTAAAATTTCAGGTAATGAAACTAATGTATTTAAAATGTTATCTTAGAAATAATTAATGCGAAACGAAAAAGGAATCCAAAACCATTACATTAATTTATTATTTATAGAGTATCAACATGTCAACGACGAGACTCGAGAGTCATACTCCGTAAACTTTAAAGCACAGAAATATAATTTAACTACTTCTACCATACGTGGCTGGATGAAAAACATACTAAAATTTCACGAGACGTTGACCGATTAAAATATTTCTACAAGAGGCGTTTAGGCGGTGGTGGTCGTAGTATCGAGTTCGAAGAGTTGGAGCTTAAGCTAATCGATTGGATAAAACCCAGAAATAAAAAAGGTTTACGCGTTAAGGACAAATATATTCAGTCAGAGTAGTTCGCACAAAAAATTTACAACAACGTTCACTATTTCGGCGGATGGACAATTCCTTAAACAACATTTACTCTTTTCTAAGTTAAAGAAGATACCAAAAATAGATGGTATCGTAGAAGTCAATAACACTGGAATGTGGAGCAGTGACATACTGAAAAACTACATGACCAACGTCATAATGAAACAATCACAGACCGCTTTGCTTCGGGAACCAGTGCTTTTAATTATTGTTTCCTATAGACCTCACATAGCATTAGCATTTGTACATTGCCTTTGTACCAGCGAAAATGATGAGTTTGTTGCAACCTTTAGATGTAGTTTGTAACAAAAGTTTTCAAGATTATTTATCACATAGTTAAGGTAAACGTCCATAAAGTGGATCGTTGTACCAATTGTAGATCGTCTAATAGGATTTTGTTCAAAATAAGAAAAATATTTGGTTTATAAATGTATAGAGTATCAAGAAATATAAATTCAAATGTTATTTTGCTTGTATTAGTTTTTTGGCGGGATAATTGTTGTACGTATATTAGTTTTATCATTCGGTTATTCAACTGATCGCGCAAGTGCAACATCAAATGGTCTAACTGACATTTTATTAAGTTTTTCTTAAGGTGCATTATACCCTTGACAGACTAGGGTTTAGCTAAACGCGTTTAGCTAAACTAGTTTAGTTAATCTATTACAAAACCAATTAGGTTGACACACTATGAGGTTTAGCAAACCTTGTTTCAATAATAAAATACGGTAGCGCTATGTTTGTCCGGAATCGGTATTAAACAAATGTCATTGTCATTAATTTTCAATTGTCATTGAGTGCGGTGCATAGTTTTGTTTATAATACTCGTTTAACAATACTCGTTGCAATTATAAATAATGTGTCCTTTTTCTAAATGGGTCATATATATTTCTGCTAATGTACCTGATAGTAGACTTCCTCCCAAGACAATAAAACGAGTTATGTACATAGGTACAGATTAAAAAAATATGAATCCCAAATACAATACCATGGTTTATTATCCGGCACTAGAAATAAGTCAAATATAGCACCAGTGGTACTTTAGCTGCGTTTTTTTGAAAACAATCGAGTAGAGTTCACGATAGCTATTTTCAAATTTGTCCAATTTAAAATTAAAAATTTAATTTTTTTTAAATTAAATAATTTAGATTTAATATGAATCAATCTATGTATAACCAAAAAAAATCATCATTAAAGTTGTATGGTTTTCTTGTAATATCGTTGTTCTGTATAGTTCTGAACTACTCCGTTATTATACAGAACTATACAGAACAACGATATTACAAGAAAACCATACAACTTTGATGATGGATTTTATTGGTTATATTTCTATTAAATTTATTAGATTTCTTTTAAATCAAAATTATTTAATTTAAAAAAAATTAAATTTTTAATTTTAAATTTCAAATTGGGCTAATTTGAAAATTGTTTTTGAAAAAAACGCAGCTTTTATTTGTCATGATATTATAATACGCACTCTACCAGAATGCACAAATGTGTATGTTGGTCCAAAACACATACAAAAATCAATTTTTGATATGATGCGTCTTCGTTATCCACACAATTGTGATGGCAGGCAGAAAAAGGAATATAACCTTTCCCGACCAGTATACACAATTGTGAATGCAAAAGTTGCTTACGAAAAACGAATGTGTCAAACATAGAATTATGTGTATATTGAAGACCAATAAACACATTTGTGCATACTACTTAATTTTTTGGTAAGAAAAAAAAACACTATAATAATAATAAAATAACTAATATGTTATCAAAAACAAATAATTAATATGTTATTAAATTTATGTGTTATCAAATTATTATGCTCTTTTTGAAGAATTCCCATTTAACTAAGATCCGTTAAAATACGGAAGACAACCTGTCATTATTTACATACACATTTGTGTATGTTGAACTTAAAATGAAGCAAAAAAAATGTTTGAACTCGAAAGGAATAACTCAAAACGTAAGCGGCATCTATCATTGTATCACACCACTAAATGGCACTGTTCTATTTATAAATTTTAACCTTCATTGTTAGATGGCGCTCTCGCTAAACCCATTTGTATGCGATAAACTTCAAAATATTGAGAGATTAGTGCACTAAACCGGTTTAGTTACTAAACCTAAAACAAAACCCGTTTAACTAATCTCGAAGTTGACACATTAAGAGATAAACTCGAAAAAACGACTAAACGCGTTTAGCTAATCGCTAGTCTGTCAAGGGTATTACCAAAATAAGGTTTTAAGACGGTTTAATTTATTTTCTAGTGGTTTATTAGTAATTCAAGGTAAGTAAATATTTGTTAATTAACCATAAAAACTTTTATTTTTAATAAAAAATGACAATTAAGTATAATTTAAGTAGATCCACATTATGTACATGATGTTTTCATACTTGCCCAATTGCGGATCGAGCGATCGAATTTAAGTTCATATCCTTACAATTTTAAATTCAAATTTATAAAAAAAATTACTTCAGTAAGTACAAAATTTTTTTATAGTTTATATTATAACAGACGGACGTTTTTGTAAGATGAGCTAATTTGGATCTAGGTTTTTCTAATTTTTTTTCTTGTTTTTAGAAAATGAACTTGATTAAACTTACAAATAACTTACATTTCAACAGGAATGTTAATCAATAAAAATTGAATTAAATCGAGCAAAAATTGTAGATCCAATTTAGAGCAGGTTATTTCTGTTGGTATTTTTAATTAATATTAATTTGTATGTCATGTTTATTAAATAAAACTAATAAAGAATTGTATGTTTGAAAAAATAGCGTTGATGTCTCAAATGTGGACCGCGCGATCCGAATTAGGTGCTTCTATGCATTTTTTTGGTAATGAATGAAGATCTCGGTAAATATTTAAGTTTAAAATTTTTTGCTGATAGACAATAGTTCAACAGGAAAAAATAGCACCCACAAAAGGTGAAGTAGAAGAAGGTTCGCTGTGAATAATGGTATGACTGTTCACACGGCCACTAAAACATTTAAAGTGCCTAAAACCACTTTATATAACCATTTAAAAAAAAAATTTAAATGCTGATATAAAACAAGGAGCACCAAGCATTTTTTCAAAAGAGCAAGAAGGACACCTGGTTTCCTGGATTGATCACATGGCCAAAATTGGGTTTCCCACCAGTAAAGAAATTTTACTGGACTCCGTACAACTACTTGCGATTTACAAATTTCGTACAAATTTGGAAATGGTAGGCCAGGTAAGTAAATCAATCTTCATACTTATATATAAAAGGATTATCTATATAAGTCGGCATTGGTACGAAGGGTTTTTAAAAAGAAATCCTTCTGTATCCAAGAGAGTGGCACAATATTTAATTAAGAGTCGTGCACAAGTGACAGAAACCAAATTAAGAGAATGATTCACAGAAATCCGATAATACATTGAAAAGAATAGCTACCTCTCTATTTTCGATGATCCCGAACGCATTTTTAACTGCGACGAAACGCCATTTTTCTTAAGCCCAAAAGAAAATTCCGTGTTGGTTACCAAAGGACAGAAGTCAGTATATTCTTTAGTAGCCAATGATGAAAAAGAAAATGTCACAACGCTAATAATGGGTAATGCGCTAGGGAAACTTGGCCCACCGATGGTGGTTGTAAATTACAAGAGGATCCCTTTTAACGTAGCCAAAAGCATGCCAGCCAATTGGGAAATTGGAAGAAGCAATTTCGGTGGGATGACGGGAGAATTATTCTTTGAATATATAGCCAATATTTTCTACCCGTGGCTAATAAGCAAACAAATTAAATGTCCAATTGTCCTTTTGGTCGATGGCCACACATCACACATGACGCTGAATTTGAGTCAATTCTGTAATGAGAAGAAAATCATATTGATCGCCCTTCTACCCAATTCTGATGGATGTTGCTTACCTTTATCCATTAAAACAAAACTGGAGAGAAGCGGTTAAGAAATGGCGGATGGAAAAAATGGAGCGCGAATGCGCCGAGAAGACTTTGCACCGTTGCTTTCATCAATTTTAAACAACGAAAGCTTCGAGAACAATTTAAGGGACGGCTTCAAAGCTTATGTTTCAAAGCTTATGTAAGGGTTATGTCCTCTTGACGAAAATTCCATAAATTACCAAAAGCTATCAACCAAAGGAAAACATAGACTTTGAAAATCCTCTTGTTGACAAAAAGGAAAGCGATTCACTACCTCTCGATAATATTTTGACAGTTGCTGGACCGGTGCCAAAGAAGATACTTCATTATTCCAATATTGGAATGATATAAAGAGTGGAACCAACTCGAATGATTATATTGGTGAACCGAAAGAAGCTACTTGCTTGAATATTAAAGGAAGAAATTTAAACAATAATATATCAAATATCGACGATATGGAAGTTGATTTTGATGCACTGTTGGGCAACAACACTGATTTAATATTAAATGTGGACACCGATGGATCAGTAACGATAATCAATGAGTCCCAAACACCCGTTAAATCTAACGAAAGTCAAATTAATGATAATCTTCTGACTCCATTTAAGAAAAACCTTATTTGGCCTTCACCTGTTGAATCTACAAACACTAAAAAAAGGAAAATACCTGTCGTACATAAAATATTCAAAATTGCATTCACCTGAAAATCAAACATTCTTTGAATTTTGTGGATCGTGAGACGAGTGCACGACCAAAATAGAGGCAACTTGGCGTGCTGCTAAACGGTGTTATGAATCTTCGTCAAGACGGAAAATGTTTTATTGAGAATATTTGGCAAAATATATGTTCTTAAAATCATACATCATGAGCATGACAAATGAGAATCCATTTAAAATTTTCATGAAACATGCGGACATTCTATAATATCCAGGCAACCTTCATGATCACGTGGATCACAACTTTAATACAAATGAAAATGAAGATAAAGAACAAATTGACGATGAAGATGATTGAAGATGAAGGACAAATTGATTATGCAGATTAAATCACTTGATGTTTCTGCCTCAATAGCAAACATTTTTTTTATTAATTTTAAATTGCTCAAACAAATATTGGCAAGCCTATGTTAATAAAAAAAAATCTATCACTGCACTATAAGCGCTTTGAAAAAACGAAGGGATATGGTATTACTCTAACATGGAAGTAATGAACGTAATGGGTTGTTCGGAAAGTAATTTCGTGTTTTCCCAACAGAGAGCTAAAATGTATATTTTGAAATATAAATATAAATTATATATTTTGACATCTGAATTAGCAGTGCTTATTTGTGCAAAAATTGCTTGATTCTGTCTAATAGTTTGTGTTTGGTGCCATATTAAATATGGAAAGTCGAAAGCAGCATTATCGCTGTATTTTTTTTTTTTTTTATTATCGAGAAGGCAAAAATGCAAGAAAAAAGTTGTGTGATGTACATACCATGGAGATGTATTGACAGGACGTCAGTGTCAAAACTGGTGTTCACAATTTCGTTCTGGCAATTTTGATGTTGAAGATGCATCACGTTCTGAAAGGCCAGTTTGCTCCGTCGCATTGACGTCTGTGATTTGCTTCTCACACGTCAAGAAAATGATCTATTTTTGAAGCGAATTATTATACTGGGGACGAGAAATGGGTCGTTTATAACAATGTTAAACGCTAGAGATCATGAAGTAAAAAAGATAAACCAACGCAAAGCACTTTGAAAATCGATAATCATCAAAGAAAAGGTGATGCTGTCTGTTTGGTGGCATTTCGAAGGATTCGTTTTTTTAGCTTGTACCGATAAACAATACATTCTGAAGTATACTGTCATCAACTGGACAAACTGAATAATTCACTCAAACTAGAATTGATCAATAGAAAAGGTATAGTGTACAAAAAAGTGTTTTGTAGTAATCTGCAAAAAAATTTAGACAGAAAAACCTTTTCTGCAAAAGAGGACGACAGAAATACATTGGATCAATTTTTTGCCAGCAAAGATCAGAATTTTTATGAGAGTGGAATTATGCTACTGCCAGAGAGATGGCCAAAGGTATTGGATCAAATTTAAGAATATTTAATTCAATAAAATCTTTAAATACTATACAAAAATCGTCTTTCATTTTCACCAAAAAAACGAAATTATTTTCCGAACAACTCAATATTTCTACTTCTTGTACGTTTCTGTACTATATATGTACTAAAGTTTAATTAATCAGCATTAAATTACGTACAAAATATTTAATTAAACCAACCAATAAACTGTGTATCCAAATTGCACAATGTTTCTGCAATTAATCAATTTTTGTTTATATGCACATACATCCATCATTATGTAGTCATCGAGGTAGCCACTTATATTTAATATTCATATAATGTGATATTTAGAACGAACGAAAGTTTACTAAACTCTAAGAAGCTTTAATTTCATCATAAAAACAATTATTTATGACCCCTTTAAAATAGAACCCCCACAATATTATTATACAGAATATATTACCTAAGACTGACTTATTGACTGAATATTTCATATACGATAACACAAAACTAAAATAATAGTTTTTGAATATGTATATCATATTACATAATACCATAGAAAGTATATGTAAAGCATAAAAACATATTGTGTATATGAAATTACGGGTAATGTCAAGGAACTGTCGAAATATTTTCTAATATTAAACGGCTAATCGTTATTGTGGTAGCCGCTGGGCCGCAACAAATTTATTTTAAATAATTCATCAAGTTGCGTACTGAAGTTCTTCATAAGTTAATAGTTTATAATATTTTTATTACAATTTGATTATTTGATAAAAATTATGTGTGTAATAAACCAAAGTTAATAATAATCAAGGTAGACGACGACGATATAATATTTTTTGAACTAATTTTCTGATCAATAGACAACCACAGTTTAAAAAAAAAAATTATTAATTATAATTGTATGTCGAATTAAATTTATTATTTGCATGCAGTATCGCGCAGTCACATACAATTTTTGTGTAGTGTAAACTATCGACTACCGGTATATTATAATATTAGATACAAGATATGATAGTACAACGTAATTGTTGGGTTTGCTTGCGTGCAACCACTACTCACAATATATACCAGGTCAAAACCAATATGTGAACATGAATTCGTTATTATAGTTCTATACCTTCGATAAATAGTTAGAGCTACGTATATTTAAATAGTTGATTAGTTTTGAATGTCATTTACAAAAAAAAAAAAAAAAAAAAAACAAATAACACTAAACTTGTATATTATTAGTTTATCGGAATTATATTACGAGATTATTTTAAAATGATAAGCCAAGCCAGTCAATATCATCGAGTCACTGTACAACAACTGAAGGGACATTTTCCATACAATTGTATGTCATTGAAAATTAGTCAGAAATGATTGAATTATTAATGAGAAAATAGTAAAATGTTAGTATTTTTTTATAAAATAATTAAATTTAAAAAAAAAAATTATTTTCATTTTTATCGAAATAAGGAATCAGGATAATATGTATTTTATGTAGACCAAAGTCATTTTGCATTATTTATGCAGGTTATCAGGTCGTTCGATATTATATGAATGGCAGTATGTATTTAGCTCGCTCGCAACTGAATTCGTTTAAACGCGGTTTACTAAATTATTATTGTGTGTGGTCTTTTGAATTTAAATTTATTTGTTTACGTTTTTAGTTATACACATAAATAATTTAATTTTGATTGATAATTTTTGGATTGCTGATAAGGAGTAAGCCTGAAGGATTAAATATGTATTAATGCATATATATTATCCAGACCATTAGCATTTTTATTTAAATATTAGTGTATTGAGATCTTTTGTTTATGTATCAATCGCATACATAAGAAATTATGTAACGAGAATAACAGATATGTTTAGCTCGGAGCTACGCTAGGTTAAGCAGTAATTGAATGAAATCATATCATTTATTCTTTTTTAATCACAGCTGCATATTTTTTCTCTGGCGTTGATAAACACTTCTTATAATTTACAATTGTACTAAAATTTGAATGTGCGTCTAGAATTACTTTACGTTAAGTAACGTGAATTTGTTACGAAAAACTTTAATTTATAATGTCAATTTGCTACTCTGATATTTACTTCTGAGACGCATACATCTTAGAGTTAATTGAATCTTGTGATTGTCACAGCATACCGTAGTCCAATCAATACCAATATTTTTCTGAAAACGTGTAAAAATTAAAAAAAACTTTAGTTTAGATAAAATAAATAACGCATTGCACATTAAATAAGATGAAAAGTAAAGTTCTCGAACTCTGCAATAATTTTAAATATACAAAGTACAGTAGAATGAAGAGAGCAGATTATAGACCAATACGATCATGTTATTCCAAAGTGTTGCAAAAGTTAAGCGCCAAGTGCACTATTGCAGTGTAAATTAAATATTGTACGCAATTGCAGCGCTTACAACTTGCAAGAAACTTTCTGGTAAAACTGTTTGACGTACTAATCTTCCGCCTGAATTATGTTATTTAGGTAAATGAATCCAAACTGTTTTAACAACTACGAAAATGTACCGTTTGTGTTCCGTTGAAATCTTACATTGCAAAAAAAAATTAGAATGGATTTTATTTAGTTTACGTTTACTCTATTGCATCAAATAATTTTTTTTTAAAAGTAGAATGGAACCTCTAAAGTTCGCCTCTTGGACATTACTATATCTGGACACAACCTCTATTGGAAATTTGTATGAATTACATTTTTACGAAAAACCGGTTTGAAAAACAAAACAAATATTTTTTGTTATTTTTTGATTGTATGTTGACTAAATGACAATGCACATTAGGTTCTCAAATAACGCGTCTAATGTCTGTTCACGATCGACGACTAGTATGGGACATGTCATATACATTTCTTTTTTCATGGCATTTCCTAAGCGAAACATGTATGACAAGTATTCGATAGCTGTACGATAGCAAACATTAAACAAAAACTGAATGATATGCCGCAAGCGTCGAAAGAAGCTGTTTTATTGTTCGATGAAATATACATTAAAGCTGATCTAAAATATAATACCTATTTGGAGCAAATTGACGGTTTTGTTGATTTTATGAAAGATTATCAGTTGCTTTATGATCAGAAGTATTGCTTCCAACCAGCTATTTTGTTTCTAAGAATGGTATACCATCTGAGAGGCTAAATGAGTTGACAACAGAAAATTTAAATGCAATTCAGCATTTAGGCATTAAGATCAGAGCTATTATCTCTGACCAAGGTACAAGTAATAGAAAAGCTATGAAGATATTTGGTGTAACTCCTGATGAACCTTTTTTTCAAGCATAATGATGGTACAATTTTCTGCATGTATGACGCTTATCTTATAAAATCTTTACGAAATGTTCTACTTCAGTCAAATTTAAAATGCCCGGATGGTGTAGTAAGTTGTAAAATAATCGAGCTTTTGTATAATTTAGAGAAAAATCCCATTACTAAATATTGTCCGAAAATAACATACAAACATGTTTTCAGTTATTAACAAAACCACGGTGTACTGCTTCAATGATTTCAAGCAAACCATAAATGCCGTGACTATAAGCTTTCGGAAGACATAATAGCTCAACAAATCGGAATCGAATATATATTGACATCCAGACTCAACCAGGACCCTTTGAATAATTTGTTTTCTCAGAGGAGTTTCTGTTTAATCAGAGGAGCTAACGGTCATAATCGTAACCCGTCCGTCCGTAAATGATTTCGGTCATAACATAGCAAAAATTATGAACGAGATTCTGATGAATGTGTTGTTAATCTTTCTCCAACTGATTTCAGCGAAAATGAGGAAAATCTTGAAATTAACGACGATTTTTTAATATTGATGTCACTTTGCAAGAGGCCTCTATGCGATATTATACAGGCTATGTTGCTCACAAAATGTTAAAAAAAAATTCTTGTAATCTATGTAATGAAACATGGGTTAGAACCGGCCAAACCGTTAAAGCACCATCAGAATATTAAAATATTACACAAAAATTATAGTTCTGAAAATGGTTTCGGTAAACTTAAAGCACCGACTGATTCGTTCTTTGAAATATGCGCAAAACAGATTCATTTGTTTGCCAAAATATTTAAAAATCACCCTGAAATATGTAATCTAAAAAAAATCATGTTTTGTATTCAAATAAATAAGGATAACGATTTTTACTCCGAAACTGCAACTTAATTTCATGCTTCTAGTTTTAATTAGAAAGCATTGCAGCTGGCTCGCAGGAAATCGTTCTAAAAACACGTACAAAAATGTTCGAAATCCAAACTGGAGAATCCTTTTACAAAGGAAATAAAATAAGAAAATTAATTCATTTACAGTTATTTCATTTTGTAGTTATATTACGATAAAATTTGAAGCCTAACCATAGTCAAACTAAATATTTTATTTCGATAATCAAGAATAATACTTAAATTATACATTTACTCTGCATTTACAAAAGCGGATTTTTAGTAAACTTCATTTTTCTCACAGTATTGCCAAACATGAATTCTCACATGCGATTCGTCTCAGACATGTCATAAACAATTCACCTGAGACATGTCGTCTTACACGAAAATTCGTCCACTTTGCTGATAAATGTTTTATCACGTATCATGAATTGATTATCCCTGATGAATGTGTCATTAATGATTCACTTGGTGGGGTTAAAGTCGCCTTAAAATCAAATGCAAATTAGTTAAACAAAATGAAATTTAACATTAACGTTTAATCAACAACAAGAAAAACGAAATTCTCGTAAATGAGCCTGCGTAATTGATCGCACCATGCAGTCAAATTGAATGGGGAGTTCTGACTCAGTCGACACTTTTAAGATAATAATTTTCTTAAAGCTTTTGATCTCAGGCTACGGCTGCATTATTTGCCTTCTCTTCATTATTTCAAAATTGTTGAAATTACAAATTTTTTCAGTACTTTGATAAATAAAACGTTCTTTCCAGGACCTCCTCTGGACGAAGGTAATGTAAAATTTAAAATTTACACTCGAATCTACAATTTCAAAAGCATCTTGATCTAGATTTATTAGAACGGTTTTAACACTATGATAAACTGATCCAATTCTTGGGAGCAGTGCCCCTTCAGTCAATTATTCTATAAATGATTCGCAGTTTGAAAGGACGAAAGCTTATAGCTTAATTAGTTACGTACAAGAAAAATTAAGGCGGATGATGATTGACAACTTACTTTGCAGCGAATATAACATACTTACTTCTAAATTATCAAAGCAAAATCACGACTCTAGTTTTACAAATCAATTTAGATTTGGAAATTAAACCTAACTAATTTAATTAATTCGATAAAATATTAATTATTTCCGTGAAACTACGAAATTACAGCAATCGACGTGTGCATGATAATTTTAGATTCTGGGAAGCCATTTCGGAGGAAGAGGTTTTGAGTTCATTTTGTCTGAAACTAATAAAATTTGTTAATGATTTGTTGAGTAATTCTCCCTGGCACTGCTTTCCTACATTAAACCGTCAAATCTGGGCCCCAGGCTCCGGTTTTCGATACAGTTACACTATCACAGTTAAGTCTATTTATAATGTCCACTGTTTTGTTGTCGTTAGTCAGTCACCGCAACAAGAAGATAAAAATTCACACAAAAACGAAACTATATTTAAAATGGAACCGACAGCCATCTACTAAGATTTTAGGCACATAAAACAGAATCGTCGAAGTAATAACAAATATTAATTCATTTCTAAAGGTGTTATTAGTCCCATTACGATTGCATTTGCGCTAATTTATCAATATAAATATTTCGTTCGAGTCGGACATACGGCAATTTAACATTATTCTCCTTGATAGTTTTCAATTCACCAACATCAAGGATTTTACTTCGTGGTATTATTAAACGGGACACTTTTTTATTATTCGACGATTCATGGCTACTACTAGTATCACGTTTCGCTTTTGTATGATGAGGGTGATGCGGCAAATGATGATTACTAGGACTATTGTTATTATTATTACTACTGTTGTTATTATTATTATTATTGTTTAAATTATGACTATTTGAATAATACTTATCAATATTTAACAAAATTTCATCAAAATTCATTTTTCGTTTTTTATGAGGTTTTGGTATATTTGAACTAAACAATTTATGACTACTAAGATTACTACTATTATTACTATTACTATTATTATTATCAATATTTGGTTTGTTATCATCTTTGGCAATAGTATGAGATTCATCGGCTGATAAATAATTCATTTCTCGATCGTCGTCGATACTTGTATCATTATTACTGCTGTTACTACTATCGCTATTGGTACTATAGGAACTGGTTGAATCTAGTGATTGAACGTTTTTATTACACGTGACGAGAAATTTTTCGATCGAAATTTTACGTCGCCGCACAAAGTAAACAAAATATTTTTTTAAAATTTTCTTCATATTTTTAAAATTACCCTGGTAGTAGAGTAGCTTTTTCGAATATTTCAGATACAACTTATCATGCATCAATTTGCGAGTTGTCCCTCCGTCATTTATAATGATCTCGTTAATATCGTCATCATGTGCATCAGGTGCCAGCAGTGTAGCTGGATACGTTTCCATATTCTCATCATTCATTGGAATGTTATTATTATTATCGTCACTTCTGTCTGTGATCTCAACCATCGTATCAACATTATTATTGTTTGTATCATTTACGACAGCAATTTCATCATCCCCACCAGTATCAAATTCAAAATAGTAGTTAGTATCAAGTACCTGTTCGCACAATGCTTTAAGTGTTGGAACAAAAGGTTCTTCGCAGTACGCCTCATGCACAATAAAATATTCACGATGCGACATAACATAATTTTCACAAATTTCACGCAACGACAGTGGTTCTGGAATCATAATCGTAATTTCAGTTTCCTCCATATATTGCTCACATATTTCAAGCAGCGTTTTTGGATTGTACTTAGGAGTCGTAAAATCACGATACTCATCTGTTTTCATAAATTCATCACAAATCGCTTTTAGCGTTTTTGGTTGAAATTGTGGTGGGGGCTGTGGCTCGATCGGTTCAGGTTTTGGTTCAATCACATGCACAACCTTTTCTATTCGCCGTCGCTTTGCCGGTATATAATCAATTTTTTCTTCTTTCGGCTCAATTTTTATTTTCACCTCGTCCTCATCGTCATCGATCACAATACACTCGTCTTTCGCAAATTTTTCAAATTTCGGTATAATTCGATTCTTATTTTTCTCCTCAGCCTCAATCAAATCCAAACTATCCTTCAAAAATTTGTTTACCTCGTAATCGTAAATAAAATCGTCGTCGAATTGACCGAGCGACGCAGGCAATAATTTACGATCGGACAATGGTGAATTTTTACCCGATTCGTACTCAACATTCAGCTCGAAGTCATTTTTGTAGTATTTTTCTCGATTCTTTTCCACTTCCTCAATAAATTTCAACGATGTTTCAATTGTCTCGCCAAATTCACCATTCGCACGCGAAATATGTATTATGTTCTCGGGCAATTTATTAACCACACTCAAATGTTTATATTTACTTAAATCGGCCACTGGTACATCAATCGATTCGAGTACATAAAGCTTTTCGGAATTATTCACTATACTCAAACTACCATCGTCACCCGAATGCGTCTTCGGTTTTTCAATATCGATAATAATATCGGGCAAATTATTGTTATTGTTACTGTTGCCCACTGTAATTCCAACGTGTATTCGAGGTGTAGTATTATTCGTATTATTGTTATTCGTCGGATTTCCATCCTCATCACAGTCACGTTTATTTGGATCCGGAAATTTATTCTCCCGATTACCAATTTCGATATGGGTCGTTGAATATCCAGCGTTTCCCAATTTAGCTTCATCATCTTCCTCCTCGTTCCAAGTTGCGAGAAAATCACGCAAATTTTGACTTTTTGCATTCTCATCAGTCGGGTCACCTGGATGATATGGATACTGCCCATAATAATTATCTCGTGATTTCATAATTTTCGAACAATTGATTTGATCTTCAAGATCGATAAAACTAAATTTATCGTTCGAGGGCGCATGACTTCGATGTATGGGCTGATTGGATTGGTTCGAACTTATTTTCGCTGAATTTAATGAGTACATATCCGAATGTGATGTCATATAGCTTGTTGCGGAATTATAATTCGGTTGCATCTCAGTTCGACGCATATGATGATAATTTTGGTACATATTGCTGAGCTCGCACGATGCGGATTGCGCAACACCAGGTTGAGCGTATGCACCTCGATCACCATTATACAAACAATTATTGTAATATTTAACGTTAGCGGCATTACTGGCTGCATGTCCATATCGATCATCATAGTTGTGATGTTGATTATTTTCGTTCATTAACTCCGATGCGGTACTTTTGATTACGGAGTTAGTGGGTGGTACAGTTCCAGGGTAAATGCCACTTCTAGGGTACTGACTCGGAACTGGTTGTGGTGTTTGATGCGGATTATTACTGTACATTGCTCGATGCATACTACGACTGCGACTTAACTCTTGGGGGCTTGGCAAATTGGTATGAGTCGTTCGACTAGATTGATTCACCGGTGCCGGGATTACTTGTGGCGGATAATAATTAGCTGGATATTGTCGACTCGCATAGTATTGATTGTACCTGGGATCTGAATATACATTTTCTGTATGACTACTAGTATTTCGCATAGATTGACCAGGATAATGTCCGTAGCTCGTCGTACTGTTAGCGGGCAGGAGAGTTGGCGGTTTAATCGGGTACTGAGTTTGTTGTTGTGGTGGATAATATGCACCACGAACCGAATTATGATGTGTGGAGGCATGTCGACCGCTTGAATTATACAGATCAGTATACGAGTGATTAATCGCAGCTTGGCTACTCGGGTGATGGTAGTAATGATGATTTGGTGGATAAACTGATGGATATTGTAGCGAGTGAGAAACGCTTTTTTGATATGCCGCATCGTAATACGGCACTGCTGTACTATTACTATTACTACTATTTTGATGGCTACTGGTACTATTATTAATGTTGCTTTGTGGAATGTCACATGAATTTTGAACTTTTTGATGGGGATAATGATAAAAATATGGCGGGTTCAACATGTTTGTTGAATTGTTGTTGTTACTATTATTACTAATCGGATAACCACCGATATTACTATTACTACTGGTATTACTATTTAACGTATTATTATTATTATTATTTGGATATTGATTGCAATTGATTTCGACATTTAAATTAGAAGAATTGAAACTTACACTTGTACTAGTGTTACTAGTATCTGTTGGCTTGTATTGTTGTTGTTGTTGTTGTTGTTGACGCAAGGCCGAATCGTCTGTCAATTTTGTTGTGGTCCCATGTCCTCCTACAAAATATTGCTGTTGGGGTAACACTGAATTCTGCTGTTGCTGCTGTAGATTATATTGTGTCTGATTTTGTTGGTAAAACTGGGTTGGATTTAAATATCCATCATCATGTTGCACCGTTTGTTGTAACGATTGTGGCTGCTGCTGCGGCTGCTGTTGTAGCGGCTGTTGCGGCAATGGTAAATAATTATTGACATCGTGATAATACCCATGGGTGTCCATGTTGACGGATTTCAGCCCATGAATACATCTGATTAACAAACTGCAAATACAAATAAAGAAAAATATGTTGAAAGATTAGCTGAATTTTACCGTATTTTTGTGTAAACTATTAAATGATTATGTAGAGCAAGCAGAATGTCATATAAACAAATATGGTGGTTTGATTAATTACAGTATTAGAATATATTGTAGTCAAATATGAAAATCGGTAGACGATGACAAAAGAATGTTATTTTTCCATAAGAATAACTTCATAAGTAGTATTTATCATAAACTTGGGGAATGCAGATGATTTCAATTTTATCTGTCACGAAGCAACCATGCTTGGAGATGTAAGCAATAAACGCAGTCATACTTTTCACAACTATTGTACACATCAATTTCTATTTTATATTATAAGGAGTAATGGATGTGAATTAAATTCAGTGTTTTATGCAATTAAGTTGATGCAAAGAGAGATTAAAGAATTTAAAATTTGAAATATTGAAACTCTAACCCGCAGTTCAGAACTGGGAAATCGAATTGGTTGTTCAAACTAAAATGGTGTAATTGATCAAAGGATTGAATTCTTGAACACAGATTGTTTATCAACAAATTTTTTGTAGCACAATATCACTGTCGATCAATGTCTATTAGATATAGAAAGGTGCCAAAGGGAATCCGTAAAGCAATTTTACAAATAATAATTTTTTATAATTTTTGATTACGATGAATACAAAATTTAAGTGCAGCCTGTTAAATACGATGCATTTAAACCAAATTAGGATCAGTTCCACCAGTTCCAGGCTTTTTGTAAAATTTGTAATTCAATCCACAACAAATATGCCGAACCGTTCGACCATCTAGATAAATTCTTCAAATCAATATTTAAATTATCGAAACCCCATTAAACATTATGTTAAACGTGTGTGTCACCAATCAAATGGCAGTGGTTAAAGCTTTGGCGTTTGGACCGGCAGGTACCGAGTTCGAATCCCGATAGGGGCAGAATGCGAATGGAAATTTTCATCAACAGATTATGATCTGCGATAAAAAAGGAACATAGCTCCGACCCCTATCGGCGTGAAAAACTTATGGGCCGACCCACCTTCCATGTCCAGTACTATAGGCTGGCATGGAGCTATGCAATGCGCAGATGGTAACGTAAATTGGATCTTTAGCCGTACGTCTTCGATTTGGCATAACTGCGTAAGGTAGGACGGGAAACACAAATTGGGAGTGCTTCGGCCCCAGAACAGATTGCAGGGATTAAAAAATAAAATAAATAAAAAAAATAAAAAAACGTGTGTGCCTTCTAGTTTAGTTTGAATTTTTATAAGTTATTAATTTAAGAATATGTTACAAGGACAGATCACGAAGAATTGAGGTACCCCAATTAAATAAATAATCGTCTAATGATTGCTTTTGTAATTATATACTACAGATACCTGTCTAACAATAGTCGGAGGATTGTTTTTTTTTGACAAATTTTTGAATTACATGGTTCACCATATTTTTAGCAAAATAATTGAACTTTTTGGAAAACTGTTATTCGACTATTGCCACGCAATCATAATAACAAATAATAGTTGCATCAGCTGGTAGCACCGCAAAGAAGATGTCGATTTGGTTGGATAACCGCATTAACTCCTCAATTAGAAAAATTGTTTAAATTTGAAAGACTTTTATTTCCCACCGCTGTTTACATCAAGTCTTTAAATTAACTTCCAAACATTGCGAGATATATTCACGTGCAAGGCTTGTAAAAATAAATGTATTATCCTATCACCAACTTTGTCAATGTAGGAGTTAGCTTGATGAACTAATAAGCCGTAATCGTATGTTTAGAAGTAAGAAATTTTCAATAAATTCTCTCCTACTGTTGTGCTTTCATTCAGAATGTTATTTTAGGAAGAATCTCAGGATAATGCGTCTTACAGCCCAGATGAATTATGCGAACAATGTGAAACCTCAAAAGTACTCGTAAGCTTTTGGCGTAAATGAAGAGATCTTGGCGATCAGCCGATTTTTGCAAATATTACAAAAAGCATGCTCCTTGAGTACATCAAGTACATCAATACAAATCAATCAGGCGGAGTATTGGAGGCGATGCAGGGAAGAGTGCTTATAGTCAATGACACTACATGGCACAGCGAGTTATGGACGCAGCAAAATTAATACTACATCAGCGTTTGTCCTTTAGGTTAGGATGGCTGAAGCGGACGTCCGTCTTGAAGCAAGCTGTTAGCTAAATGCGCGTGTCGCACGTACAAACGGATGCTTTAAGGTCTATCGCAAGTCCGTGTGTCCCACACTCGTATAATCTACACGAAAAACGCTCAAAAAATTGGGGGACATGGGACGTGCTAAGCCTCTTAAGGCCTGGAGATCTCGAGGACCTTTCGACCAGGCAGAAATTTACACATTAGATGTAAATACTTAACACTACCAAAGCTTAGGTGGCTGAGAGTAGAATACATAATACCACCAATGGCAACACACTACTCATTACAGAAAGTCATCAGAACGAAGCACAATTTGGATTCGGTTTTCTCATTCTCTGACTCATTAGACTCCGCAAAAAAAATTTCCTTCTCGATTGTTAATGGGGTTGCGCCCAACCAAAACAAATCAAATGTGAAACATTATTTCTTTATTCACAAAATTACGTGGCGAAGGAACAATGGAAGAACGGAAAATCAAATTGACCACGTCATAATCTCAAACAGACATTCTACCAGCATAACTGACATTAGATGCTATAGAGGCGCCGACGTAGGAAGTAACCATATGCTTGTTCCTTCCTATCTGAAACAGACAAGCAAAGAAGACCATGCCGCTGGAATATTAATGCAATGAAAAATTGCATCCGCTACAGTTTCCAATCAAATGAACGTTTAGAACGCATAACCAATCGCAGGGGCAAATTTTATCGGCAGAAGACCGTCAAAATCTTACACAATGATTGGTTCGATGATCAGTGACGTTATCTCGTCGAAAATAAACTATAGCTAATGTGCTAGACTGGAAGCACTCTAACAATCTCCGCGACAGGAAATATACGACCAAATTCTTACGGCAAAACAAGCAAGAATATAAGAGGACCTGTATCGAAGAGACTGTTAGTCGATTATTGTTATTATAGCTATTATTAGCTTAAAGAGTTACCGCAGTCAACGCCACAATGGGCCCATGAGGCAAACCAAGGATTCAATCCCAATACGCAATTGTGCTCTGGCGACAGAAACTGTTCTACATTTAAAGTTCTATAGTTAAAAAAAATCGGCAGTAAACATCTCTCGAATGCGGGATATCTGCAAACAAAGTGAATGGAGCCAACCTCTTCAATGCGGTTATCACACCTAGGAATCTTGCTCAAGTCACATTCGTTATAAACGGAGCTAGGCAGAGACGTAGCGGCTATAACTCTTAGCTAGTCTTTCTTTAAGGATAAAGCACAGTTCGTTAACTACGTACGCTAGGTTCACCACCAATGAAGTGAATGTAGTAATTACATTTTTTCCACTATTTAAGGTCCAAGTTAACCCTATTCTCCCTATTCTCTTAGCCGTGCCACCTGTCGCTTCTTACGACAATCATTTTTTCATATTCTCTTAGTCGATTGAAGCGACAATCATCGATTGAAGTGACAACAATGGTATTCCGTTAGTCGTTTAAAATGTTTCATATCACTTGAGGTGAGATTTGTAGTCGTGCGAATTTTTTAGGCGATACAAGCATGGAGGGAGACAAAATGTAGGTTTCAGATTATTTATTTTGACATGATTTGATTTATTTTAGTCACGTCAGCTCAATCGACTAGAAGAATTAAGTTTTATAGACGAAGTGACACGACAATTATCGCTTCGTATGAAACGACACGACTAAGAGAATAGGGGTGTAAAGCATCAACTATCACACTTCCCTCAATATCCCATATAACCTTAATTGTGGGAACAGAGCTTATAAAAGTTTGCACTCCCTAATCAGTTTAGTGGTTATAGGATTCCGTAACGAATTGAGCATAGCCTTTTTATCTGTACACAGAAAAATATTTCCACCAGCAACAGCGAGATTACAAGCTTCAAACGCGCAACGTGTGGCCGCTGTCAGCTCGACTTAGATTACCAAAACTGTTTAAACTTAGATTCCCTGCCGTATCATCGTAGACCACGTGAAGGAGAGTAGATCCAAGACCTGCACCAAATTCAGAGTGAAATCTGCCAACGAAAAAAAAAAAACTAGAGAATCCTCCCAGTAATTGAAGTCTTGTGACAACCATAATAGATGAAACTATACGAGAAAGAATTATGGAAGAATTCTGCTAGGAATTATTCATTAACAATGTTGATTTCTGGTATATTTCTAATTGTTGAACTAACTAAATTGTAAATTTGTCTATGCCATGCAATCAATGCAATCAAACCGAGAATATTCGACGTGCCTACACACCTCAGTCGAAAAGCAGCGGATAAATCCGTGCCTAAATGAAAGGCTGGAATGGAACAAGATGGATCTCCAAGTAAAGGAATCGATAACATGGCACTGGTAATTCGGCGACAACACGTTATAGAAAGTTAAGTTTAGCTGTAACAGAGGTTGGTTGAACATAGGCTACCATCAAACAACAGAAATGTAAGATACCATATTGACCAACCAATGCTTTGTAAAAAACATCAGCATTTTGTGAGTTAAACCCACTCAAATACCTTTCTACATTGCCAAAATACAGTAGTGGCTTTTTGAAGTTTAATTTCAAGGTGGTGAACCTGGTTTACTGTCTAAAAGGACCAATAATTTCGGATGTGTGAAAACTTCTCTCTGAGGACGTACATTGATAACTTCAACGGACGTAGAAAGAGAATCCACCTCGGTGGATTCAATACATGTAACGATGTTTCGTTACCTATCATACACCTGCAATATCCACGAAAGTCAAGAGAATCTCATCATTTAACGGTCTTTCAATTATTGTAACAAGTTCATGCAGAGTAGTTTTACATGATTTGCCTGCTCTGTGATCCACATTAGTAGTGATGAGTGTAAGATAGATAAATTACAATCTCTATATGATTCTTTCCAAAGCTTTAAGGTTGAAAACAAGTTTTAAGTGATCCCGAGTAAGTAAAGAGTAGTAAGCCTAAGAATGATTGAATTGCTCAGAAGCAACAAAATCAGAATTGATATTGTCTCAAGAGAAAGTGAACAAAAAACCGTAAAACATCCGAAACCTTATTAAATCTGGTGATTGCAGAAAGATTGTTTATTTCTTCTCAGAAATTAATCGAAGAAGTCCTGCGACCGGATCTTAGATTTTTTATATTAGTTTTGAGCTGCTGAACGTTTATTCCAATCAACCTGAAGATGAGATCTTTAGGCTCTATTTTTAAGTCCCCTATAGCAGTTTTCCTATTCAGCTCTCCCTGCTCTTTCGCGGTTTGTTTATTTCCGTCCTTACTTTACGCCAGTCAGCCAATTCGAGGACGTACGGCTATAGGATCGATTTTAAGACCATCTGCACATTGCAAGGTCAATGCCAGCCTATACTGACATGGAAGATGGGTCGGCCCATGTCATCTGTTATGAAATTTCACTTTTTCATCCTGCCCCTATCGGGATTCGAACCCAGTACCTCCCGATCCAAATGCCAAAACTTTAACCACTGTGCCATTTGGTCGGTTTTTCCTAGTTTTTTTAAGATCACAACATTAAAAAGAAGGAGCTACTTTTGCATTTAATCTTTGTGATATCATTGTGCTGATATGGGACGAGGGGCTACTTGAGGAATGGAAGGTAGCTCTCATACGGCCACTGCATAAAAATTGCGACCGCTTCAAATGTGAAATTGTGTATAGATTTGCCAAATACTGTCTATAATGTGCTTGTTAACGTTGAATTTACCAGAAATCGTCTCCCTTGCTGAAAATATCATCAAAATCATTTACCACTTCACGTTAATGATCTTAAAATGTTGAAAGTACATACAACAACCACTTCACTTCGTTCTTTTGTCCAGGAATTACAGAAAAATCTCTCTCTAGAAGCTAACAATATCTCGCTCTTTCACACTCAGAAAAAAAAATATGATAAATTACATGATTGCATTTACCATATTATGATAATACTAAATTATTGTGATATTCCCTATCATACAATCATAAGAAATGCAATCAAACTTAGTTTATATGATTAATATCATCATTGTGTGTTAAATACAATTATTTAAATGATTGATTGTATCATAATATGATATTCTTCATCATTCTTCTTCATCTTCTTCATCATAACAATGATGATCACTTGTGAAAAAAAATCACATCATTGTTATGATGAAGAAGATGAAGAAGAATGATCAAGAATATCATATTTGATACAATCAATCATTTAAATAACTGTATTTAACACACAATGATGATATTAATCATATAAACTAAGTTTGATAGCATTTCTAATCATTGTAAATATGATAGGGAATATCACAATAATTTAGTATTATCATAATATGGTAAATGCAATCATGTAATTTATCATATTGTTTCTGAGTGTAGTAGATATAATGGAAGTCAGATTTCACCCCCTCTAAATAACATCTAATGTGGCGAGACCCATTTGGGTCTATGCTGTTTAATCTGGCACTCGAAATCAGGTGAGGATAAATAATATTTGTGCTGGTTATTAAATAGGTCTGGTCAAATTTTTGATTATGCAGATGGTATCGTGCTTTTCGATAGGATACCTAACGATATCAAGAAACTTTAATGCCGTTGAGCCGCCACATGAACGACTTCGTTTGGAAGTGAACAGCAACAAAACAAGATTTCTATCAACACCAAGGAGTTGGTGGGATTCTGAATATAGGGAATTGGGAAAAAGGTTTACAAAGCATTTTATATTTATAAAGCCAAATATATTTATTTCTGGCCTAATCATTTATGATTTAAATTTTTAAAAATTGGCAATTTTCGAAAATATTTCCATTAACTGTTTACTTCATATTTCCTATCCCCAAGGAATGCCAGAATAGTGCCACGGATATAAAAGCTTGAATAGCAGCCGAATATCGAGTTTTCTACGCACAGTAAAGGTTATTGCGATCAAAATCTCTTTCGCACTTTGCAAACCAGTCATAAGACTTGTACCAGATTTAAGATTCACAGGAAAATTGGTTCAGTCAGTTTTGGAAGAAATCGGCCCACCATCTGTGATTTCTTGCTTTTCTAAATATTTTGAAAAGTAGAGTAGCGTAGTTTTTGAAAGTTGTCAAATTTGGAATTTTTATTTCGGATCAAAATCCGTGGAAGACGCTCGCGAAAACAAATGAATTGTTGACGGTGGCCTTTGATGTGTGGCCACTTAATTCTTTAAAAATAGCCTAAAAATCATAGATTTTTTGGCGATTAGAATTTTTAAGAAGTTACAATCTCCTTCTCTATAGAGAACAAAATACTAAGGTAGTCCAAACAATATCGGAAATTGTCTAGAGCAACCAAACAAAACACAGATCTGCATGTAAGAAATAAAAAGTAAATTAATTTTATTGAGGAATACAAGAGGATATGAAATACCAGCATCGGTTGCAAATATTTTTAAAACTTCCGTGACGTCGGTGAGATGGCGCTTTTATGAAGCTGGCAAACCCCTTGCCTGAAAACTAGTAGACATAGTTGGCATATATAGAATAGCAATTCTATTAATTCCATATGCCGGTTTAGAAATATACTCCAGCATCATCCTCACGGAGATTTCCTTCATCGGTTACTTTGCTCCTGTAATGGTCCATAACCCAACACCTGAAAGAGTATAATTGTACAACCAGTTCTAAAGAATGTTTTGATAACACTGATTTCTCAAACTGCCGGTCAATATCAATATTATACCGCAAAATTTTTTGAGAAATTTATAAGTCAACGTTCAACCATTAGCAAATATTTCGATACATAAATATTCCTGGTTATCCCACTAAATAGGAATAATAGACCAGGCCCTGGAGGGGCGGAGTTTTAATTTATGTTAGGGATAATTTTAAAGTCTATCTTAGCAAACTGGAAGAATTTTGAAATTCTTTTTGTGAACACTAATTTGTGTAGTGGTAAGTTGTTGTTTGGCACTATTTATGATCCTGCCGCATGTAAATCATTGAGTGATCATTGATAACAATTCAAATTTCGTTCGCCCGTTAGGTGCTGCAAGAAATTGTTTGTAACAGATCGCAATCTCAGTCATTTCCTAGAACTAATATGATCCCTTATTAACCCCAAAATAATATGATCCCTTATTTTTACGTCTTATAAAAATATCGATTCCCTCCCCTTGGCAGCAAGTAAAAAACGGGCAAGGACACTGCTTTCATAACTTCTTTATTAAGAGCGACGGAGGTACGTGACAGATTTAAAAATAAGAAGAGTCCACTCACTATAAACGAGAAAACTGGTTGAGAAAAATAAAAAATATTTAAACCTTTTATTTAGAATTATGGCACCTAGTTCACTACCGAATAAAAAATGAGACCAGTTATTAATGTTACAGGATTGGTAACAGAATCTCAGAAGGGTAAAGCTAAGATACGATATAACTTTATCCTGCAGCTACATCTATTATGATAATTACGTGCGGTCAATTAAATTACAAATATTAATATTTACATAAGATTATTATTTTATATAATCCAAACAACTGGACGACGACAATATTTAATACTCCATATTAGACTACAGACGAAAGATAACGCATTTCCCATTAAACTACATATGTATATGAAATAATATATACACACACGTAGCACTGTCTACATTTGTCTATGAAATAATAACATATATACACGTTATATGATTGATAACCGCGAGTGTCTTTTTTGGTTGAATTGATAGATAAGAAATTAAACTAAATAATTAAAACCAACATTAATTAGATTAACAATAATTACAAAGTTAGATATTTAGCAGTCATTCCATAAACTAGTACAGTATACACAAAATAATTTACATAATTAAATAATTTATTCATTAAGACGCGGACGGGGTAAGAAGTGGCAGGCAGCGGGAGTTCTAATATTTCACATTGCGACGATGGTGTAGCCCCATCATTATATAATTACACCATATATCAAATTAAGTGATATATTCAATTGATAGCACCCAGGTAATTTTATTAGTATTAAATTGAATAATAAAAACACTAATTATTTCAAAACTAAGTTATTGAATTAAATGAGTTACGAAAAGTGAGAATAACAAAACTAACACATCGGGACAAATGTCATTAACGTCGAATATTTCTTTCAATGACTCCAACCCTACTAACGACGATTTCATAATGGCTAATTATTGTACTTTATCTCGCTTCTTATCTAAATCCTTCAAGATTTACAATTCACAAATATTTTTTTTTAGAATTCCGAAATAATTTTGGTTTTGCTCTCAAAACCTTAAACACCGCGTGCAGACACAGTCAACGACAGTCTATCTCTATATGACTTCAAAATCCCATCGATACTATGTATATTCTTAAATAAATATGCACTGGAAATATGATAACATCTAATCTTAAAATAGAAGTTTTGTTTTATTTTTATCTTGAAATTATTTTGTATGAGTATGCGTATGCGTCTGCTTATAGATAAGAATATTTTCCTCAGATTCTCGATTTTATATGGAAATTGTTATCTCGATATACGAATCAAATAATTCAAATTGATTTACAATGCTATTCTAGCAGAAATTAGATTTGTTTAGAGTTATTTAAGTCCAGTGTAAATGTAATTACTTTAATTTGATTTAAAAAAAAATTATTTCCAGGAATTAAGTGATATGGCTCTCGTATCTCTTTAAATGGATTGTAATTTACAGAGCTTTGTTTATTTACTTAGCTTAAGGCGTCGTTAAACAAAAGTATCAAATTTCATAAAATCATATTTGATCTCTGTACAAATCACCTTACTACGGTGGTACAGAATATTTAAGATAAAGATTTCCGACCATTACGTCAATCCAATTCAAGTCGCATTTTTGTGATTAAAAAATGGGCCACATTAGATGAGTTATCATCAGTATCCATCCAGCGCGCCTAGCAACATTTCGACAGGTCGGGCTGTGGCGCACAGTTTGAGTGTCTGGGATTATTTATATAGATGCTTTGAAGGTTTCAGTAGACATGCGATAAAAGTCGACACTGGTTTTTGATGACCAAATTTTCGGTTTTGGATCTGAATAAAAATGACATTTTAATATTGTATTCCTCGAACTTTCGTAATGGCTATGCAAAAGAAGTAACCAACAAATGGATCAGTCTTTCTAGATTTTAACATGCCTATGTCCTTACATAATTTATATTTACATGCTGGCAATATTTATAGAAGTAGATAGACCTAAAATTACTCAACCATAAATAATGGTGCATCTGTACTGAATCCTCAACCAATTATCTTAAATAAAATAATAATCAGCCTATACGGATCGGGACTTTGTATCGAACTGGATTGTTTTAATTCTCTTAAATTAAGCTCCAAATTTGCAGAATATTAAAATTTAAACTTCATTAATTGTGAATTAACGTCAATGCTTTATCTTTGACGGGTTCATTACGACCTCAACCAAATTTAGTTAGAAATGGTTACAGTTATTGTAAGTAAATGAAACAAAAACAACTGGTTAAGTGATTCAACATTTTCAATTTTCCCCACCAAAAACGTGTTCTATTCGTTGTGCTGTTTCCCAAACACCGACTTATTTGTGGACACCGACTTATTCAAATAAGTCATCTCGCGAGGAGACTTATTTGAAGAAGTATGTCTATACGGAAATGTCTCCAAAAACGTGTCTTGACTAAATGTAATCATCGAGCAATAAATATATAAGAGAATATATAAGAAAAATATATAAGAGAAAGTAGTGCAAACTTTACAAGCCAATTTTTCCGAGGTTAATCTTATTTTGTAGTTTTAATATATTTATATGCACAAATTTAGTTTTTTCTATATTTAACCCATATATACGTATCTTATAAACATATCGGTATAGTTATTTTATAGTTCATTGTTCTTATTAGACTTATACTGATTGCCAATAGTAAAGCAGATTAACCTCGGAAAATCTACATGAGTCCTCTTATGTATATTTTGCTTTATGATGTAATACATGCAGATTTTTTTTTTCTAATCTAGTGGGAACGACCAACATGCCAAGAAAATTTTCCTTCCATAAGGCTAGTATGCAGCTGACGTGAAATAAAATTTTCGCTGGTCTCCAAAATTAAGCACATAAATAGTCCATGAAAAAATAGTTTGTAGAATTTCGTAAAATTTTAATGCACATAGCTTCATTCAATTACACAACATTCACGAAATTTTCCTCCGTCATATTTTAAAACTCATGAATATAGTTTTTGAAACATAGCACAACATCAAATAAAATAGTGAAACATGTGTAGAGTGAAAAAGAGACATAACTTTATCCTTTCGAGTTTTATACCGATTTTGTCATTTGGTTCTCGTATCTGTCGGACAGATCACAATTGACTGAGATTGGAGATCAAACATAACAAGAGATCGCCAATCTTATATTTATTCGGATTAAGAACACAGGGCAGCCCCATATCATGTGAACATTCGACCGAATATTGGATTCTCGGGGAATTTCACGTTTCTGAAACTACGCTGAACCATCAGGTAATAGTGGACCATTTTACCATTCGCTATAGCGTCGAATTTCGAAAAAATGGTTTCCAAAACTTCTCTGCTTGTATGTGTGTAATGTGGTGCAGATTAAATGTGTTTCTAATGATCGTGATGAAACTTTAGATTTAAGCTTTTTCCATAAATTTGGAGGTCCCACAACAAGTTGCACATAAGTCATTAACACCTGCTAAATCGTGCGCTCGCTAAACATTTTATTTTATAATTTACTTCCCGAACAGACAAAAACGAATATGCCCATATTTTATTAAACCCTTCTTAAAATATTTGGTCCGATTTTCAATTTGGGTTCAGCTTTGAAATGGAAACGCCTAATGTATCTAAAACGAGTGAACCAAAAAAAATTAATGAGATATTTAATTAGCCCAAAATTATTATTTAATTTTCCAATTGTTTCTAAATCATTTTTTGGTATGAATTTTGCTCTTGTTCAAAGCTAACAGAACCCATCGTTTTAGTTGGAGGGAATAGCCTGTAATTATCCATAGTATATTGTAATGTTCTGCTGGATGGGTTCTGATAGCTTTAGGGACATCAAGGCTTGATTGTTTCTTTATGTCTATTATAATTTTAAAAACAGAAAACGGAAGTGCAATTTTTTCAACAAAGTCGACTTCAACTAAAGTTGAAATTACTCGGAAATCTATAGAGATGATAAATGAACTATAGTGCATAAAAAAAATTTATTCATCCGAACTATGTATTTAACTTTAATTATAGGTAAGACGCTTTTGGAATACACTGTGTAAAAGTGCTGTAAAATTTAAAAATTAATTTATACTTTCAAGTCTATGGTCCAATTTATAACTTATTTATGAAGACTGACTGAATTGATGGCCTGTAATACGAGTTCTCGATGTAGACTTTAGATATTGAATTGATCAATTTCCAAAAACTAGCCATTAATAGACCATACTCTTATGTGAATTGAAATATGTAGACTGTTCCATTTATAACGAACACCCTGTATATCTTCCAATATAAGTATGTATGACTGAAACTCAACTTTTAAGGGGTCAATTTTTGACATTAAAATAATAGATCATCCCTTCCATTTACAGAGGCGAATATTTTTCAAATGGCTCGGACGGTTAATCGGCTTTTACTGAGCCTTACATACGAAACAAAAAATTCAATTAAAACCCGAAAATGATAAAATCATCGATGAATGTCGTCAAATGACTAGGCAACCAAGGGTTTGACCAGACTTCAAACAACGTTTGGTTTGCTGTATGAAATTTGGAGGGAAACAGTTCAAACATTTAGTAAAGTAATTTTCAATGTTTTAGTTTAAACTTTATAATTTTCTCGTTTATGATATATCACACAATCCCTAGTGCCATTTGTAAAACATTAGCCCTCACACATGGGGTAAACCTGTGAATACCACACCCCAGTTTTCTCGCAAAACTAAATATAAGTATAATAAAAAATAATAAATAAGTATAAGTATATAATATAAGTTATTCACACACCTGACAGGATTTCTAAAAAGAAGTTTTGAATGGCATTTCGATAATACCATGCCTGATTTACTATTTTAAGTAAGGCTGATATGTAGTAAACCTTCCTGTAGTTAAATTTCATTGTTCGGGACATAACTATATTTACAGAAAGGAATATTGATTTTATCAAGAACCTTAAGGCGCCTTTAAGGTTGCGTTCGTTCGTTTATTCAAAAAAATTTTTTCGATCAATCATATTGCTCCAAAATGACGATATTTTTCCTTCTGCATTTTTTCACACGAGATGATTGGTCGACAAAAATTATTTGAATGAACGAACGAACGCACCTTTAGACAACACGATCTTTAAAACCTGAGTAGATTACCAAGCGAAATTTGTATTAATTAAAAAAATCATTAAAATATAGATAAAATCCCTAACAAAATCGTAGCATGCTTTTGATTTTACTACGGGTGCTCAAAAAACAAAACTTAATCAATTAATTTTCTTGATAGAAACTTTGGTTCCTATGAAACCAATATAAATCTAACAACCTTTGCTTTCTTCAATTTCTCTTGAAATATTTATTTGTTTTAATTTTAATATTTTTTATCATTGCTTTGAGCTTTAGAGAATTGAAATTTCAAAGAACTAGGACAATTAATGAAACGATTAAAATTTTAAATGAAAATGAAAGCCTTATTTGACTTTCTGTCAACTAACAACTAATTACTTAAAATCCTTAATTAAAATTTTTTAAAAGATGACCAAATGATATTATGGCTTAAAGTCTTTTGTCCCTAAAGCAACCGTAGGGCCTAGATATAAATTCATGACAAAGCAATTTGAATGTTATGAGGACATATACATATATTAAATATATTTTAATTATAGACGGTAGTAAACTTTTATTTGGGAAGCAACAATAATTTTACACGTTTTGTTAAAAATGTAAGGAGCAAGTCATAAAAAATCAAATGAAATGTGAATAAAAATTAAATTTAAAATTGAAATATTTTATTTGCTGAAATTCCTTATAGTAGCAATTTTTTATTAATTATTTCTTGAAAATTAAATATTATTAACTATAATGCCCGCCTAGGCATCGAAATCGGCATAAGAAATAATTAATTTTAAAAAATGTCTACTATAAAGGATTACATTAAAGCAAATAAAATATTTAAATTTCAAATTTAATTTTTATTGTTTTCTTTAATCACATTAAACCAATGGAGACTTCTCTAGTCAAATGAATTCGTCAGATTTATAACAATTGAACGGATTTGTAAGGTAAGGCAACAGAATAAAACCGGTTACATTGTTATTGATTCGTCAGATAGAATAATGAAATATCACCGACCACCGATTCATATTAATTTTGAACGTATCACAAAGAAATCGCAACCCGATCCAGTTTCCTTTTTGGGAACGCGAAATAACTTACAAAATGAACAAAAAAATAATTAAATTACGAAACATTGAATTTCCTTTCTTTTTAGTGATAACTCACTTGAAGTAATGTCGGAAACGAGGCTATGTTTTAACATAGAGAAATAGTCAATCATCATCTAGACGCATACAGTTATTTGGAATCAAGAGTACCTGTTCAAATTGTCAACATGCAGTCAACATGCAATACTGAAATCTATTAGTGAACCTGTAATAAATCTTAATAAACATATTTGTCGTTTTTCTTTGGCAAATTTACTTTGGTAATGTTATTCCAAATTTTATTCCAAACCAACTTTTCTGCTGGTATAGAATAATTCTATTCTACCTGTAGTTTTAATGTTCACCACCAGGGCAGTTTTAGTAAATATTTTAATTTTTAATTGCTGACAATAGAAATATAAAAGTGATTTTTGTTATTTTGACATCGCATTTTTTCTAAAGAAGACGAGAAATTAGTTACGATTTGTAATAATATTCAATAATGTTCTGGCACATTACCATTTAATTGAATATATTTAGTTGCATTTTTACGTTGTTTTGAAATTAAAAATGTAATTGTTACCAACTAATAAATATCGTTGGTTGTTACTTTGAACACAATATTAATTCCTATTCAGAATGGGAATTGCTTGCACCAAAGAAAGACCACAATTATTATTAAATAATTTATATTTGTAATTGTTATTATTATTAATTTGTATTGTAGAAGACACACCTTGGACAACCTTATTCAAACATATAACAACTTCCATATGCAAAATTATGACCTTTGCTTTTTGAGTGAAAACATCAAAAGCAAAATATCGCGTATACGAGCATACTTGTAGTAGTAATGATAATTCTAATTTTTTTAATTCGGTGTTTCTCAAAATTCTACAATTGCGTTGCCCGGATAAAATTTAAATTTTATTATAGTTAGTAGTTTAATGATCTACGGGTTGAGAATAGTTGTTACCCATACCTACCCAACTATTCTCACAGATAGGGAAATATAATTAATATATAAAATCCAAACATAATATATCTTAATAGAAAGTGATTATAATCATATCAATAATTTTCTTAAAATGCTCGATTTCAAGGAGATGTAGCTAATTCCATTTAATTGTATTTTCAAACACATAAAACTATTAAACGTAATAAAATGCAAAAAAAAATGTATATATCCATAATCCAACTTCTTTATAGCTAAACAATAAAACAACTACTCGTATGTAATCGTAAATGATGCGGAGACATTAAAGCGCCAAATGAGATGTTGTGTGTCTATATCTATATACGAGTACTATATAGTAACTAAAATTATGCAATATCACATATTATACGTTACGTTAAGTATACACAACCTCGAATTATGCTACTAAAACTATATACAATTATTTTGTTTAATTTAGTAAAACATGAAATTGTTCAACAGTCGAGGCAATGTAATTATTTAATATGTATTATTCAATTACATCCAAAAAAAAAAACATGTTTTTAGTGTACATCAGAACAAAAAAAAATGTGTTGGCGCCGTCGTTAGGACAAAGTCTTTCAGTGTGCTATATACACGCGTAAACATCTACCTCGGAGTCAGATAAAATATAACTAACATACGTAAACTAATAACTAAAAAATTCTAATCTAGGCGACCTTCAAATTCCTCTATTTGAAAAATGACAGATTCCGTTTGCGTTCTACTGGCAATCATGTGCTTATCAAAGGAGCATCGAGTGTTGATTTTATAAGCATGCGTTTTCCAGGGAAACACAAACGGAATCCATCATTTCTCAACTAGAAGAATGTGAAGGCCGCTTAGATTCAGATTGTTCATAGAAAAAGAACAAGTTTTGACCGAAAAATGTATCATTAGGGCAACGACACCCTCAACGTCTACGTGTAATTCGGAATTGTCGACATATTGGTGTCGAAATTAGCGTAGACAATTCATTTTGTGTAGACAATGTCAAGAATTCGTAGAGTGTGTAGAATATTCGTAGAAAATGTAGATTATTGCTTTTAAGTGCCTTTCCAATTCTTTTTCAATAAAAAATAGTTTTGCAATTGATATTGCGAATTTCCAATATTATGACAGTTATAATTTTTTTTTTTTTCAAAACAAGTTTGTGAGATTAGTATATGTTTAAATTCAAAATAATTGAGATATGTATTCTAATTCATTTTCAAATTTTATATTTGATTTTCAAATGTTCTTCATTAAAAAAATCCTAGCACCACATATTATACATGCATTACTGGCCTTACTGAATGGGTAACTTTAGGGTAGAGAAATTTAATGTTTACCACTTTTCATATGGCAGCATTAGGTCATTTCTTTTCGAAAACATGATGATTTCGAAAAAATACTCGAACTAAACTAAACTATTAAAAAGTGTATACTGAAATAGTGAAAATGTGAACTACCACCTGAAAAACAGAAATACTAGCATACTGAGAACCACTAGTCCTACCTGCCTCCGGTAATTCAAATCGCTTCCAACAATAATTTGCTTGCGATATCGAGCATCTGGATATTTTAAAATATTTTATGTCACCCGTATACAAAAAAATTGTCTTTGTCCATTGAAAATTCAACCGTAACAAGTTCAAATGATCATTGCTAATGTGATTAAAATTGTAGCTGTATTAGTATTCTTCTCGTTGACCAGTATTAATATCTAAAAAATTTAATGTAGGTCCAATGTCTAATTTATCTGTTGAACTTAAGGAACTATATTATGTTCCAATTCACGATTATAGCCAATGTAGTAATGAATAACCTAAATCATTTATCAGGTCCTGTCTATCGTTCCGAGTGGCACTTTGGTTAACCGCTGATTTTAATATTGAGAAAACCATAAGCGATTTCAATCCTGTCCGTAAAATAATTTTATTTTGTTTTTATTTTTTATTATTGAATGTTTGGAATAAAATAAGTTTACGCGTATTTTTGGGTTTAGTTCAAAAATTAGTTTTGAATATCACTCGGTAAATTAGCGCGCCGTAAACTCATCAGCTCGCGTGAGTTGCATATAAGTAAATAAAATTTGATACGTTATTTTGTAGTATCGATAAGGCACAGTCGTCATTGTAATCCACAGTTCTGCATTAAAGAAATTAGAAATATCAAATACTCGGAATCGACTTCATTAGGATGAATTTTAACGATATCAAATAAAATGTCGTTATATGTATCAGCGGTAATCACAACACCTTATACGAGGCTAAATCGCGGCTATAAAAGAAAGTCTCTATGCAATGCTGACTGTTAAGTACATCTTCGAAATAAATACTGTGTCTACCTTCATAACAAAAATATAGCATTCTCTTCTTAAACAAAAGGCCGGAATGCAGAAATGGCCACACGAATAAGTTGTGTGTATAATCATTTAAAAGCTTCATAAAAATATTTGGATATTTGAGTCGTTTTCCGGAATACAATTTGTTGCTGTAAATCCTTCAATTAATTTGTGTTTAAACATTTTATGGTGATGATTTTGTTCACTGAAGTACGTTCGAAAAGAGAAAATTAAGAAAATCAAAATCAGTAAGTCCTATCTCAATATGTTGTTCAACCAAATATCAAAAATCTCAGGTTGACTCGCATATAGTGACTATATATGTTTCGATTTCTTGTATTTTATCAGTATTTATTATAATTATTATTTCGAGTTAACTTCTGTAAATTTTTGTTCAAGAAATAAAATTGTGTTTCAAAACATCCCTAATGAATACTCATTTTTGACCAAATTTTTTGTCCAAGAACTTCACACCGGTTATGCAACAAATATCCATATTGTCTTATCATTCCGTAGTCCAATCATACCATAACATATTATATATACCTATAGGAATACATCATTGCCATTTAAAAGCTTGGTTTTGAAATTTTCAAATATGCAAAAATAAAGTAGAAATAAAGCCATTATCTGAATTTTCCCGATTGCTAAGTGCTGTTAGAACTAATCATTTTGACATTGTCTACATCCTCTACATTGTCGCTCTCATTTTTTAATTGTATACACATTCCCTACATAGAATTTTAATTAACTATTCAGTGTAGACAATACGGCAACACTGACTGACGTTAGTCTTGGACATCACTGCTGATGAATTGGCTAAAGAATGCATACAAATCATTTTCAGAATTGACCAACCAATATTCAAAACAATAACTCGAAAAGTTTCATTAAATGTAGAATGAACTTCGCTGTTATAATTTGTGTTGGAATTTCTACAAATCGCATAAATGGTTTTGATTAGTATACAATACATACATCACTTTGAATAAGTTTGTCTGGGGATCAATTTTTAAATCTGCTAACTTAGGAAACCATCAAAATAGAACAGTTTCCTAAAAGCGTTAAAATACACTATTCACTTGCAAAAGGCGAACAAGTCGATTTCTAAAGTTTTCGAACTTTACACCTCCGAAATTAAACCATTTTGGGACTGAATTTAAACCGTTTGCAATCTTCTGTATGGATGTGAGCGATTTCCAATATCTTATATTATAAAAACAGAAGTGCGTTCAAAAATTATACAATGTAGAACATTGTCCGAACTGTCAATGTTTAGCTCATGACATAATATATTTTCTCAAACGTCAGGATATTGTTTCAAACGTCAAAATAAATCTAAGCACTCTCCTTTCCGAAATCACAAAACACTGATAATTTGTTTTATTTATATTTTCCCTAAAACATTTTACATTGCCGGTTTAGGAGTCCCACGAAGTCAAACCAGTTATTATAACCACACAAATTTGAATGTTTTTACTACCTGTATCACTGAAGACTCATAAAACATCATTATTATTAATGATTGTTTAATGCACAAGAATACATCTTCAATTTCTATAAGTTATTTTGACAGCAGAAACCTAGTATTGAGTAGAGTTGAAAATGACATTTCTAAACATAACTGTGGTTTTTTATGCTTAATGCTGAACACACTCTTGAATATTTTTCAGGATCTGTCAACGACAAAACGTCAGTGGTTAACATTTTTATCATGGTTAAGTTCACGAATGAGTAACGTTTGGAAATTATTAAAAATTACTACCGCAATTCTGAGTCGGTGGTCTCAACTTTAAGAGCGCTTACTGCAATTTTCGGTCATAATAATCGTCCCACTAGACAGGCTGCGCGTACCTATATTGGATAATTTGGGTAAATTAGAATCAAAATATTCTCTATTGGATGGTCGTTGGACTGGTCGCAGTATGGAAAATATCGCAGCCGTAACTGCTACAGTTCAAAATGAGCCAAATCAGTCGATTCCACGCCGTTCACATGAATTGGGAATCTCTCAAACAACATTGTGGCGAAAGGTCTTATGGCTTACATCGTTACAAGACAAAATTAACTGAAGAACTGAAGCCTCTTGATCATTTAAAGTGCCTAAATTTCTCCGATTGGGCTCTGCTAAAGTTTGAACAAAATCCTGAATTTCATCGAAAAATCATCTTCAGTGATGTTATATGCTTTGCTAATAAGCAAAATATGTGTTATTGAACAGCAACAAATCAAAAAACCATTACAACCACAAAAAGTGACCGTGTGAGGTGCGGATTTCATGCCGGAGGTGATTAGACCATATTTTTTCGTCGATGAAAATGATCGCCGTACGAGTATTACGGTCAATGGAATTCGCCATTGTGTCATGTTGGAAGAATATGTTTGGCGATAATTGGATGTACTTGACATCAGTGATATGTGATTCCAACAATATGATGCCACATGTCACACAGCCTGTCAAACAATTAAACTATTGAAATGGAAGTTCGGCAACCGTATATAATCTCGAGAAATGGTCCGGTGGAATGACCACCTCGTTCTTTCGATTTATCGCCGTTGGATTTCTTTTTATGGTTTATGGGAACAAGCCAACAAAGTTAGAGGAGCTCAGGGATAATAACAAACACTAAATTGCCAACGTTCCGGCCGCTATGTAAGTGGTGGAAAATTGGCTCCAAAGAATCAATCGCTCCAAAAAGTGCTCGTGGTGGTCATATGAACAAGATCGAATTCCATAGTTAAATGTAACATGTGTATTGCACCTGGAATAAATTTCACCCAATATCTCAATTATTCTGTGTTTTATTTAAATACAAAACTGTTATGTCATTATTGAAAAACCCTCTACATGTATTATTTAAAAATATAATCCTAATACCATAGGGAAATAAATTTACCATAGATTTCTCATTTGTATAAAACTAATTAATTTCCAATGTTTTGATTGCATTTGTGACTTTACATAGCGCACAATGTAAAATCACAAATACAATCATGACATTGGAATTTCATTTTTATCTTTCGTTTTATATAAATGAGAAATCTATGGTAAACTTATTTTTCTATGCTAATTCTTACAAAAAATTCATGTATAAAACAAGAGTAGTAAAAAGCAGAATTAAAAGACAACAAACCAATAACAATATAATTAGATTTCAACTGAGATATCAACAATTTCAAATAGCCATTGTTTAACTTACGGTAAAAAGGACTTCAAAAAAACGGTAAAGGAGTTCAGCAACGAGACTAGAGCGACGGAAGTAGACATTGTAGAATTTTAGAATGTTACAAATAAATTGATGGTTGCCATGAAAATCGCTTCTTTTTACTTGTTGGCCACTTCGATTAAAAATACTCTCAATACCTTAAAGATACAAATATTCTAAGGATAAAATATTGGTTGTAAAGATTAAATTCCAAGATTAGTCAGTTCTTGGTTTCTTTAGAAATATTCTCAAAATATTTTTCATGCTGAACACAAGGAATACAAAGTAAGTGTACAATACAACGAATTTTAACCTAGCCATAAACTTGTGCCTGGTAAGCAATTTTGAGCAAACAAAATTCTTGCAATTGATGATAGGTACTGGTATATTCGCCTTTTTGTCAGTTGCTTTTTTGTTTAAAACTACTAACAAATCATTTTGCTAACTTCTTCAGTCTGGCTTGCACAAATAGCGATTTTAAACCCGATGAAGGTTACTTTACATATACATGAATAATTGTATTCAAACAATCTTAACTTCCATTCAAATCGATCATGAATCCGTGGTACAAAATATTTCTAAACTTAAAGACGATTTTTCATCCAGTACTGACGGTCTACCACACATTGCATCCACTGCAGTGATATTCTTCGCTTGGAATTTTTCCATCTATTTGGAACAGTTCTTTTATAGTTCCGATTCATAAGAATGGCTGGGCTTCAGACATCTGTAATTACAGACCGATTGCGAAATTATCTTGTATTCCTAAGCGTTTGAAAGTTTTGTGTATGATTCACTCTACTTTCATTGTAAACCGTTGTTTTCTGACAATCAGCATGATTTTCTCAAAGCACGGTCCAAGACCAAAAACCTTATTGAATTCACGTCACATACAGTGCTATGCAAAAAAAATTGGGCAAACATATTTTATTGCAAATTGGAGTCTTTTTTTGATAAAATTACAAAACTTTTGAACGCAATTGGCTTATTGTTTCATTTTAAAGACATGTATGACGTAATTTTATGAAAAAGAAAATTTACCTGCAATTTAGGGGAAAAACCCCGAAAAATGCCATAATATTCAAAATACGATGATCGAAGTTAAAGTAATGGAATAAATTAAACACTTATTTTTTAATTTTTTTTTGTTTTTTATCGATTTATAGAAATTCTATCTTTAATATTAATATTTTGTTTGACCGCCTTTTGTTTTTTTTACATCGGTATAACCCCGCAACTGATGTGCAAAAAAATTGGTCAAGCAATTATTTTATTTTACGCCTAGCGTTCTTGGCCGACATTAGGGTTCAGATATTTTATTACCTGTAATTTTTTATTTTGAGTATAAATAGTGCATATTTTGTAAGATTAAGTTATTCTGTAAGTGATCCTAGTCAAATAAAGAATAAAGTGCAATTTTAGTTAAAAAAATGGGAAAAGTTAGTAAGCAGTGTAAAAAGCAATATGTTGATTTGGGCGCGAAAAATTTAACCACGTGTGAAATTGGAGAAAGATTAAACATTCCTAAAAGTACTGTCGCGTGGAATATTAAAAAATTGCGAGAGATGGGCAGTACACAAAGAAAGAAAGGCTCTGGAAGGCCCAGAAAGACAACGCCAGTGGAAGATCGTTTCATAATATTACAATGTCGTCGGAACCGTTTTAAAACTTCATCGTACATAAGACGGGATGTTGAGCAAGCAAAAGAAAAAGAAATTTCAGCCAGCTTATTGAGAAAAAGACTTGTTAAAGCTGGTTTGAGAGCACTTAAACCAGTCCAGAAGCCTGAGTTCACATTACTAGTGAAAAAAACAACTTTGCTATGGGCTCAGGAGCATGTTTCTTGGACTCCAGAGATGTGGAATGATGCGATTTTCCTCGATGAATCATAATTCAAGCTGTATGTTAGATTGAAGAATTCTGGTAAGAAGAAAACCGGGCGAGAGGCTTGGCAACGAATGTCTTTAAGACTTCCACCGAAAAAGGAAGTAATTATGGTCTGGGAATGCTTTTCTGTAAATGAAACCAGTCGATTGTGCTTCCTTAGTTCCAGCATTACAGCAGCTGTTCATCTGCAGGTCCTACACAACGAATTTGTGCCTTCTGTTTTAAAGCTTTTTGGCAAGACTTGCAAATTTATTTTTCAACATGACAACGATCCGTGCCATACCGCCAAAGTTGTGAGTTATTAAATTGGAATTGTAGATAACAAGATTGGCTTTCAGATAAACATAAATAATTTGTTAAAAATTTGTTTTTTTTTTCTTATCTCTTCATTTAAAGGTAAAAAGTACTTCGAAGAAAGAAGTATCGATGTGTTGAGCTGGCTCCCGTATAGTCCAGACTTAAATCCCATTGAAAATATTTGGTCTATAATGAAGCTAAAAGTAGTAAGAAAGCGCCCAGATCGATTCAAGCTTTAAAAAGTGTGTTGATGATGATTTGGGAATCCATACCTCCTACGACTTTGAAAAATTTATCAAATTCAATGAATCGGAGGTGTATCGCTGTAATAAAAGCAAATGGCGGTCCACTAAAACTTTAATATTAAAGATAGAACTTCTATAAATCAATAAAACTCAAAAAAAAATTAAAAAATAAGTGTTTAATTTATTCCATTACTTTAACTCCAATCATCGTATTTTGAATATTATGGCATTTTTCGAGGTTTTTCCCCTAAATTGCAGGTAAATTTTCTTTTTCATAAAATTACGTCATACATGTATTTAAAATGAAAAAATACAGATAGTCACAAAATTGAAGGCACAAGCAGTATTACTTATAGAAATGTTACACATTTTATTGTAACCAGATGTATAATTAATTTTTTTTAGTTTTTATTAATTTTAAGTTCATTTCAAGTAATACAGCCAAAAATTCACATTGAAAAGTTCAATTTCTTAAAAGCACAATAACATTAATTATAAAAATCCAAAAATAATTGACACAAAATTAAAGGCACAACCATATATTTAATTTTATTTTTTTAGAAATATGATTAAACTTAATATCTAGTCGCATACCCCTTAGCATCAACCACTGCCTGTAGTCGTCTCGGCATACTTTCAACCAATTTTTCGGTGGTAATGGGACTAATAAGTTGCCATTCCTTTGCAATAATATCTTTGAGCATTGCTTCGTTTGTAATTGAATGCTTCCGAATCAGTCGGTCCAGTTCTGACCAAAGGTGCTCTATGGGATTAATATTCAGTCTGGTGATTGAGGTGGGGTTCTGAGCTGTTTTGGAGCATTGTACAAAAGCCAAGACTTGACAACATAAGAAGTGTGTTTTGAATCATTGTCTTGTTGGAACCAAAACACATCTGGTAGGCCCAACTTCTTTGCACTGGGTCGCATGTTTCTTTTCAGAATGTCAAGATATAGGTATTTGTCCAAGGTAGTGTCGATGAATTCTAAATTACCCACACCTGCAGCAGCCATACAGGCCCAAACCATTATGTTTCCACCACCGTGTTTTACCGTACATTTTAACTTTTGTTTGCTGAGCTGTGTATTCGGTTTTCTCCACACTATCTGTTTGCCATCCGAACCGAAAATATTAAATTTACTTTCGTCGGAGAATAATACATTTCTCCAAAATTGTATGCGGTCGTTTTTATACTGCTTTGCAAATTCCAGTCTCTTTTTGCGATTCTCCTCAGATATAAATGGCTTTTTACGTGCGATTCTACCATTAAAACCTTGATTTCGGAGCGTTCGTCTAATGGTTTCTTTCGAAATTGGTCTCTTAATCATCGCAGAAACTTCAGCTGTCAAATTGTTTACCGGCTTTTTTGGATCTTTGTCAATCTGTCGGCGGATATATTGTTCAGTTTTAGATGAAAGAATTTTTTTCCTCCCCCGACCGATTTTATTGATCAATGTTCCATCTTTTCTCCATTTATTTATTATAGTTCTAATTGAAGAAAATGATCTGCCGACAATCTCACCTACTTCGCGATATGTTTTACCCTGACAAACCAGTTTTATTATAATTTTTCTTTCTTCGACTGTAGTTTCCTTTAAAATAGTTTCCTTTAATATAATAAATATATGCAACACCTTCTATTTGCTGTTCGACAACTGAAACAATAAATCTAATAAACGAATAATTTTAAAGAAACAATGCATATGGATTTGTGCCTTCAATTTTGTGTCTCGTTTTATTTCTCTATCTTTACGTTTACGCAAAAATAAAAAAAAACGTTATTTGTTTCTCATGGAATTTTCCATACATTATAAAAATAAATGGGTAACAATTAATATAAAACCAAATTAAAAATCATTATCTTAATAGAAGGTTAAAATATAACCAATTTTTAGTTCGTTAACGTGTTGTGCCTTCAATTTTGTGACTATCTGTAAGCAAATTGCGTTCAAAAGTTTTGTAATTTTAGCAAAAAAATAATCCAATTTGCAATAAAATATGTTTGCCCATTTTTTTTTGCACAGCACTGTACATTAAATACGATGGAGGCAGGGAATGAATTTGATGTTATCTTCACCGATTTTAGCAAGGCGTCTGACTGTATTTCTCATGGTTATTTTGTTTAAGCTTAGGATTCTTGGCTTCCCTCCCCAAATTTCTCCGCTGGGTGGGCTTATCGGCAGTATTAGCTCATTTCTCAGCAGCATCCGAAGTGCCCCAAGACCAATTGGAGCCAATTTTTTTCATTCTGTCAATGAACGACGTTGAATTTTTAATTAAAAATTCATCGATAAATTAATGAACGTGGGCAAATGTCAAACAATCACCTACTCTCTAAAACGTGCACAGTCCATTTCTCGTGACTATTATATTAACAACGATGCCGTTACCAGAGCCAGCTTTGTTCGTGATCATGGAGGTCATTTGTGACAGTGAATTGAATTTTAGTCATCACATTGATCGTATTATCAATCAAGTCAACCCTGCGCTCGGTTTCATTAAGCGTTAGTCGAAAGAATTTGATAATCCTTATGTTATAAAGGCTCTCTATTCAACATTCGTTCGTCCCCTGCTCGAGTATGCTAGCCATGTGTGGTCGCCTTATCATGAGGTTCACATAAAGAGGATTGAAGCAGTTCAGCGAAGGTTTCTTCGCTTTGCTTTATGCGGGCTACCGTGGGTATTATTTGTTTTTGTTTTTTTGGTCTCATTTTATTTTGTTTTACATTATCGCCTTTTATCTATTTTAATTTTATTTAAATCTATCAAAATTGTTTGTATTAAGCAGACTCGATTTCAGTTTTCATTCCGTCTGCGGCGGGTATCGGCTTGCTTAGCTATTCACTTAATTCGGCTTATTATATCACATTTGATTTTTACTAATATGTACATATTTGCCGTTTTAACTTCCAAATTTTCAATTTCACTGGTGAAGCAGTTCGATATCCTTGTTTATAATTATCTTGAATTACTCAAAAAAATAATAAAACTGGGGATTATTATTACTATTACATTTTGTTTATCGGCCTTTTGTCACAAACTTTCTCTCCAGATACCTATAAAATTGGGCGCATAATCTCGCGACCAGATGATTTATAAATTTTTCATTTGATTCTCCTGCTTTAAAATTAACAAATTATAACGTCTAGACTAAAGTGGTATAAGACGAGGCATCGATGGACAGTTAAATAGTCGCATAAATCTAGAACTTCCTAACAAAATTTCAAAATATCTCCCTTGTAAGAGAACCGAGAATTCAACTGGAAAATAGTTAGTCCGAGAATCACAAAAATCGCCTCAATAGCAGAAATGAAGAAAATATACATGTACATATCTTGAATCGACACTAAAATTTCGTTGAACAAAGTGAACGGCACAATTTTTGAATTGTAAACTGTACAAATTATACCGTCACTCCTCCGTTGCAATTTGCTCACGCTTATGTACTAGTGGATCTCTGCTCGAGATAATTCCATTTATTGCATTCATCATCGTATGCGTGTCGCAATTGTAAATAACCTGTTTTTAGTTGTATTCGCGAACATTCCATGTTATCAAATGCCTGCCGTGATGATTATTAATCGTGGACCTTCGCAGATGTTTACAATTGCTTTCATTTTTTATTGCAGTATTCACATGAAAAGGAAAATTCAATTTCCAATTAATATTGGACCAAATTATATCGAAGTCTATCTAGTCTAGGACTCGAAGCGGCGACCCCTAGCAACATGGCAATCGGTGGACACACACAACCACCAAGTCTTATATTTGTGCATTGTAAAATTTCTTACAATATATTTAAATGTTGTGGGAAAAATAACATTTAGTTTTTGAATGTGTGACGGTTTTGTTTTATAAACTTCAATTTTTAAATGGTCCAAGCAAAAAATATGAACAAGTATTAAGTTTGGAGACCTTAATAGAAAAGGCTATCGATTCTTTTCTCCCAAAGCACTTCCCAGGAATTTTACTATTCAATGATCGACGAATGTTGACTTTTAATCAGGTGAAATTCCTTCTTGTTGAAAATGCATTAGAGACTCCATCATGTTCCGACATTCCGACAGTTTTGTTTATTAACAAAGCGGTACAAAAAAGTGCACCCGGGTGTTTGACGTGTTTACGTTTATATCGAAGAAACTTATTCCATTTTAACAGTCTGCTCACGATATGCCTATGTCATGAAATACGTATGCGGTATTCAACTATTCGGTATAATTACAAAATTACCCAAAAAATTTAAACTTGTAATGATTCATTCAAAATTAATGATTGAGTATTTTTCTTGTTTGCCACTAATCCAGTTTGAAAACGATCATTTGCTATGTGCACCAAAGTGTTTTATTTGAATGTTTCTGGTTGAAAGCAACAGCGATTCTTCGTGCACATTGATTTTCCACTCCTTCACCCTTCCCTCGAGATTATAAACTATTATGTATTCGGTTTTATATTTTTAGATGCGTGTGCTAAGGCATTCGATTACTAATTAGGTAACTGTTTCAACACTTAAAATGTTGAGTAAAGAAAATTTTATTATTATTATTTTTTCAAATTTCAATTTTTCGCTAAGAAAAAGGTAACGCCAATAACAATAAACGTCACAATCTTAGATAATAAGTGAATATTTGAACTAACTGAGCATGTAGGTGGAATTATGACCAATCAAAAGCAATAAATAACACAAATAAGAACTTTTTTTTATAGAAGTGCTGAAACAGTGTGGTCACATGTAAAACACTGGTTTCTCGAAAGTTACTGTGTTATGCAACAAGAAAAAGCGAAGCATATTTTGACGACCATTGACTGGTGACCTTAGAAATCACAGATCTGATATGGCCAGTCAAGTGCAAATTTTGGGAATGTACCAAACAAATCGGCACATTTACGCGATCCGCCAAACACTAATTATTCGATAATACTTATCTTCGTACCCAAGAAGCAGATGTGACTAAGTCATGGTGCAGTGCAAGTCTAAGCCAACGTGTCGATCCGATTGGTATATCTAACATTAATGATTTATTGATTGTTTTATTATCAATGTGTCAAATACTTCACATTAGCATTTTATAAAAAACATAGAATAAAATTAATCGCAACGACCAGAACCAATTTTGCAATTAACATTGCATTAACAGGTTTGACTTCCTTGGTTTTGATTTACACGGCATTTATACGGAACCAATATACCGCGAAATTCTTATACCGTTTATAGGTAGGTAATTTCTTACCTTTAACATCGAAATGCAATCAATTATTAGTTATTCTGCGAAGTCTTCTAAAACTATTTACCTACTCTGCCTTATACACAATTAAAGTCCGTTGACATATCAACCCAAAATGTGTACGTCGTATAATTAGCAAAACGAAAACGCTCTGAAATTCCGCGCAACACAAATATTTACCCTACACATAGTTGTTATCAGTAGTGTACAATAAAAAAAAACAAAAATACTTGGAGGTTTATTGTTGCTGTCGCTTGAAGTCAAATGGCAAACTCATTTAGTGATTGATATACGAGCTATAAACTAGAAATATATCAACAAGCCGCGTTGGTAGCAGGTCGCGTAAATCTAACCAACGAAACTACCATCCAATATAGATAGGACCACATACATGCACAAAATGTACATTTAAATGTCACAAACGATTTAATTTAAAATAATTTAAACAAAAAAACCCAAAAATCATATTTTTAAATTCTTGACATTTGAACTTCCTACCGTCATTGGTCTTTAATTTTACACACCGAAACTTCGAATTATTTACAATAAACAAGTATATTATACATACGTAGACACGAGTACATACAATACATACGATTTTCTTTAAATAAGCCAGATAAGAGGTATATTCAAGCGATATACCTACACAAAAAAAAAATATTTTTCCAAACTAACGTGACAAAATTTGTTGACCTTGGCTGGAACTATATTTTAATGTATGTTTATGTAGATTTATTTACAAACAAAATTATTTATAATTACAGCGCAAAGAGTACACATTCCAAATAGTATTGCAGTTCTTCGACATGACAACACACAACTATAATATCGTGATAATTTTTGGTAGAAATTTATTCTCGCAATTTATAAAAAGTTTTAATTAGTTTTTTTTTCGTGGTAAAATTTGTGGAATGTATACGCGGCATAACTACGTACTCGTAATTTGTGATACATTGTGTGGAACACGACTTAATTGAACGAGAAAACAAAAAAACAAATATTTAATTTTTTAAATTCCATACTTATACTTTACTCAAACTGCGCGCGATTAAAGTAAATCTCATGTCAAAAGATTAAGAAACTCACCTCACTATCTAAGTGGCATTAGTGTTATCTAGAGAACCTGTCATTGGAATAAAAACATCTAAAATTGATGTATACTGTTATTAATTAGAATACATCAGTTGAAGCTGCAAGATAGTGCGCGCATCAATGATTTTTAAAATTATATTGGACATTGTAATATCACACGCACTTGCTAAGTGCCTTGTTCGTCGTGGGAGATTTTAATTTTATAAACAAGTGTAACATTCCGTATCACACTGGAATTGTTCCATTTGAGTGATGGTTTACTGTAAATGTACATTATGCACTTTTTGTTTGTGCGCTCGTTGATATATTTAATAAATAAGGAATCCGCAACTATTCTAAATTTCTAAGGTTTAATTTAGTTGTATAATTTATTAGTAAAAGGCAAACAAGGAAATTACCTTCGCATTTTTCAGCACCTCGTGCGATGAGACTAACAAGTATAGCATCGATGAAAACTACTCTAATTTTAAGGTAACTTAAATCTTTAGGTTTGGGCTCTGAGTTACATCGGTGATGGAGCACCAATGCCATCTTGCACATTGGCATCCACGTGTATTAAAGACTAAACAAGATTATATCGATTTTACCAAGCCTATACCAAACGCATTTCATTTTTATTTATTCATTCAAGAAAAAGTGTACCTCCCGATTTCTCGGATTACAAGCATAATTATAACACTTAATCCTCATGAAGTGCAATGGCATTTCCTCGTGTACGACCGATTTGACAGCCTAAACTGGCAAAAATTTCGTGTATGCAACATATAAAATTGAGCAACTTCGCTGAAATACTTCTATTAATTTTAAGAAGTCACTCCACAGGTAGAAATTTCCGTCGCATAACTTAAGTTTATTATACACACAAAAATAAATTAGTCTATAGTCTAGGAAAGCATCACATCAATTCCAACCTCTACGAATGCTCCATTATGATGAATGCCCATTTAGGTTTCCTCGATTCTGCTTTAGGTAAGGTGGCAAACCTACTTCCAAAATCTGCTAGATCGGAATTGAAAAATGGAAAGGCATCCGGTCTCAACGGAATCCTCGCAGAATTGATTAAGATCGGAGGCGCTACCCTAGCACCAAATCTATACTATCCCATCGTCTCTATTTGGGACCAAGGAAGGCTGTCGGAGAATTAAGACCGCTCTCAACTTGATACATGACGCAAAATTAAATCTGAACCGGAAGCAAAATTTTAACGACGGGCCGTCAACGCCTGCCTAATTATACGTGTGAATAATACACGTGTGTGCGAATTTGCAGTTCTGTATCATACTGTAAATAACGTAAAATAGTCACGAATTTGTCTTCTTTGCATATTTAAGTGGCTCTTATCGAATTGCAGAAAATTGCGTAAATTTTAGGTTTTCCTTGAGATTGCAAATGTAAATTAATAAGCAGCTCACGTAGACACTTTCGATATAAGTTGGTTCGGCTAAAATTATGTATATTTATTAAAGAAAATTTAAAATTTTACCCTATACATGCAAATTTTTTGATAGATTTTAGTATGACCAAATGCTAAGCATGTTGAAATTGAGCTATCCAAAGCCATCGAGGTCTCCCTAAAGCAGACCAAACCGCACCAAAAATATTTATCCTGTTCAGGGCAGTTCCCATGTACCGAAAGTACAATACAATTTTATCCGAAAGTACCCCTGCAATGTACTCAATAGTTACATGTAAGACCTGCAACTCGGAAACGTACGGGGTTAGAATTATGATTTTTCCTCGGTTGTCAACAATCTGGCCCAAATCGTGAATGGTTGGGATATTACTGTGAGTTGCCCAAAAATTATTAGACCGGAATGCCATTAAATTAGAACTAAAAATCAATCTACTGTAAAATGATAATTCTTAAGAGTTCTAAAATCGAGTGACAATTCGAAATTGTTATCGAATTAAATTTCAATGAAATTTTTGGTTTTCGCATTCTTTCTTCGAAGAAGCATTCGAAGAAGCCTATATCGAAACAGCTACCAAAACACTCGGGTACGAAGAATATAGACGCACACCCTTGATCAGTGATAATACTTTGATGAAAATTGAAGAACGGTGACAAATCAAGTTACAAATGTGCCAACAAAACTCGTCCGAGCTGAAACGTCAATACGAAGATCCGTCCAATGACAAGGAATGGGCAATACTCTGAAAACATTTACAAGCCCGCAGAAGTAGCAGCAATCTGGAACATTTGAACCGGTATACAGAAGCTCTCATAAACTAATTTGGGTCTCAGATGTTTAGGCAACTACCGAATTTATTGAGTTTGTGCAACAGGATGATGAAGCGCTATACCATCGTACATTGAATACCTCGATAATATACATATTACGACATCAGTCAAGTCTGCAATTTTACCATTAGATCTTTTGGCACTAAGAAGTACATAACCACGTCAAACTAATGGGTACCTCGGTACCTTGCTGTATGGCAGTATATTTTGCGTATCAATTTTTAAAGCAAATTTAACATTTAGTAACACAGTCGGAATTTGTTTAGTACCTCAAACAACAACTTGTCTTAAAGAAGCCTAAAATGCATCTGACATGAAATATAAGTTTACATACAAAAATGACACAAACGAAAACAATTTCACGTGAGATCATCATACGATTTTACTAAACTTAAATTAGAAATGAAAAATTCCACTTCTGTTTTCATTTTATAGTACTCAGTTCACTAGCGAAAAAGCCAAGTGTGTTCAATACATCAAAAATGGAGCGCATAAACTCTCCAAATTATTTTCATGTCTCGGCACATTATTTTCACGCATGAAATTTTGACATTTGCTTGTATTCAACAGTAAAAACAAATTTTAAATACTTTAATAATCTTTAATAAAATCAATTAAATAAATTTATTCACGTAAAATAAACAAATTCATCTATGTATTTTATACGTTAATAATAAAAATTCTCCAAATAAAATTTAATTTCTATTTCACCCGATTTTTGGAGAACACGTTAAAATTTCATTTCAATTTTCAGTTTGAAGCTTAAATTTTATTTTGCGGTACCCAGTTTCACTAGTGAAATTGTTATGTTTTGTATTAAAATATAGATGTCCCTGTTTAACTCTACACAATTTTCACTGCGTTTTTATCTGCAGGTACGATAAAAGTGAGCTATATTTTTGATATTTCATCAACTATTTTTATTTGTTGTTAAACAAACTCGCATTAAAAATATTTTAACATGAAGTAATGAAAATATTAACTCAACATGAAGCAATCGTTAAAGTTTTACGAAAATCGACAAACTAATCTTTCGTGAAATTATTTATCTGCTAAATTTTGGAGACCAGTGAAAATTTCATTTCCATCTATCGTGTAGCTTAACTCTTTTTCTGACTCCGATACATCTTCCGGATACTTTAAGGCACACACTTAATTTAGGCGGTTAACTTTATTTTAGAAATATTTTATGGTATAAGGAATCTGTGTGACTTCATCATATTTTGTTAGTACGGACAATACTTCAGCCAAGACAACACAGATTTACATTAGAACATTACTATTGTAGAACCCAACATTTAAGGTTAAATTTTATTCTCATAGTAACCCCGAATTCTACCGACCAATCGGTTCAGTGCAAAAGGGATTTTTCATTATAAGATTACGACCTGTGAGGAAAATGAAGACAACTATGGCCCCCTGTTAGAGTGCAGAACTCATGGGCGGACCCATCTTTCATGCCAGTACTACATGCTGGAATGGAGCTATGCAACGTGCAAATGGTTCTACGTGCTTCGGCCCCAGAACAGATTGCAAAGATTAAATACTAAAAACACTAAGATTCAAGCAATCAAATTTTTCAAGAACTTAAAACTGCCTCAGTTTACTATACCGCATGGAAATTTTTAGATTATGTATTGAATGTATTGTATAACATCCTTGCTCAAATTTTTTAGTTGCTTCCCTGATTATAATCCTACGCTAACAAAATAGCGTTAGGAATACGCAGATTTCTGAGAAAAAATCTGAGAAAATATGAATGTTATTCAGAGTTAATATTAATAAAACAAGTTGCTTCGGTCCAATGTGCCGATGTGAGGTTGGTTTTGAATGTTTAACATTAATGCATTATTAATCTTACTAAACAAAAATTCAAGTTCCGGGTTTCCTTCGTTTAAGTTACCAGTCAACTCAAATGAAGATGTGGGTTTTAACGCTTTTCTTTATTCATTTCCGCAACTGAGTCTTAGCTAGTCGTTATCGAGCAATAATAAATTGAATTCAATTACACTTGTATGTACTCTCCAATTTCACAATTTAATAAAATAGATCTTCACGAGAAACACCCTTTTAAAACCAGGAAGAGGTAGTCATTGACTATGGAAAAGAAATATATCACTAGGGTTACGGACCTTTACCTATCTCTACGAACACACGTCAATTTGACACATGAACGAATACATATAACAATACTTAGAAACCAATGCAATTATACATTATAAGTAAAAAATGAAAATATGGAGATATATATTTATGGAAAGGTTTTATTATTCAATGATTTTATTATACATTATTTCAATAATCTGCTTGTTTGTACACTTCCCGCAAACAACCTTTTCACAAATTTTACAAGTGCTATTGCTACTGTTTCTTTTACAAAAGCCAATTTGACAAGTCTTGCGCACAGAAAAAAATAAATATAAACAGAAGTAAAGCTGCATACAAAATTTTTACGCATATTTTCATAGTAAAATATGGGGTCACGATCTGGTTCTATGTTGACCAAATTTAAAATTACCGTTATAATCTAAACGAAACAAAAAATGATACAAAAACAATATGAAAGTCAAAGAAACAATTAATGTATATTCGAAGAGTTGGACATTCTAAGTTTATTATTTAAGGCGTAAAATGAGTTTGTATTTTGGGGTTACAATCTAAAAAAGATGTTTCAAAATTTTGTATGCAGCTTTACCTCTGTTTATATTACTTTTCTCTATGCCTTGCGTTTTTCTGAAGTACTAGGTGACGGGTGATTATAATCTATTTTTCGTATTTTTTCTTTTCTTCTTTTGCAAGTGCTTTGGCCAACTGAAATAGAAAATCCTCTCTGGATAATTGTGACCCAGTACACACTGTGTATAAGATCCATGCGTTTATTACCGGTAAATCTAAAATGTTGAAGAACACCTGGAGAGGCCTTCGAAAAGATGCTGCTTTGGTGGTATATTTGCGAGCCTTTTGGTCTAATATGTCGACTTCGAACTTTGTCTCATTGTAATATGCTATTGTTTCTGGGGTATGTTTTTTATTGTCTTTTATTGTTTCTGGGGTATGTTTTTTATTGTCTTTTATTGTTATAAAAGTATGTTTAGTACTTAGTAAGATTTGACTTACTTTTATATATAGTTAGTATACATTTTCCTGATTTATAATGTTCTGAAGAATACAACGTCATTTTATCTTTCTGGATTTTTGCTGGCTTTAAGTTCTCTCATATTGACTCGACTAAACTGGTTCTTTTTGCAATTAATTTTTCAGCTAGAGGAATACTGGTGAAAAAATTATCCGTGTTTATATTTCTGCCTTGATGAAGATATGGTTCGCCTAATTTTAAAACTACAAATTCGCACAAAGATGTTGAAGTTTGCGTTTCATCCTTACCTAAGTATGTAAGCTACCCCTTTTATAACGTATTTAGAATGAACATCTACTGCCAAAAAACTATGCAAAATTTGTGTGGCGTATTTGTCATATATTGTGTGAATTTGCAGCGGGTTTTAGTAGGGAGCAATTACTCGTCTATTGAAATATTCTCGTGAAATTTATAACAGCATTGGCTATTGTGTATAAATTGATTCCATATTTCGGATATCATTGAACATTTGTCGGTGCGTAAACGTTTAGATCGTTCCGTTTTTTTATCAAATCGAACGAATCGAAAAATTAGCATGAATTCATCTCTGGGCATTGTATTAGAAAAAAAAGTTGGTCCCCATTTCTTGGACCACAAATAAAAAGCATTTAGTGTATTTGCTTCATACGCTCCTCTAGCGTATAAAATCCTAAACGCAAGTAACTTCATGGTTAAAATCTTCCAATCTCCTTTCAATACACGACGTGCTTCTTCTTCAGTACAACTTTTTATATATTCTATCATGTTTTGGTTATAATCAAATGGAAAGCATTGCTTACGTTACCTTCCATCACATTTCGTTTTGTGTAGCCAGTAGACCCAGCGATGTCTTTGAAGATTTTGTGGGAACGATATCGACCATTAGATCCGCCCACTTCGAATTTCGTCCAAGTTATTCCATCGGCCACTATTTCTGTACCACAGAATGCATCCGAATTTTGGGACGATCTCATAATACTTGTCTCATTCTCAGATTCAGCATCGGATAGGATACGCATCCTTTTCTGCGAAGACCTAATTTCTGTTGATTTTCTTTTTCACTGTCTGATAATTCCCCTGCTTGCATACTTTCATCAGATTCCAAAATCTAAATTTCATCCTCGTTTTGAATCACTTCGTTCCCATCCTGTTCAGAGCCAGAACACTCCTCACAAATACTGACTATGTTTTGCAAAATTTTGTTTTCTCTTCTAGACATATTTAGATGATAAAGAAGAGCTTTTTTTCAATATAGTATAAAATTGAGGTTCACAATAATATTACAAATTCAAAAAATATTCTAATATTTTATTTTTCAATACTCGAACTAAGCAACTAAAACCTTCAAAATCTCTTCGAACTCTGATTTCAATTTACATTTTGCGTTTCATTCTTTCTACTATTACTTATCGGCAACAATTCATTTGAAATAACGATATCGAATAACAAAGTAAACGGATCGATTATTGTTGTAATGTTTGATTGGGTAGAACTTATTTACTAAAATTTTTGTCTACATTACGATCGCGTCAAATTGACGCATATCCGTAGAGTTAGTTATACCACATATAAGGAATTTCAATATTTCAACCCTTTTGAAGAAAATAGAACAATATACTTATATTTACCGATATCATTGAATGGCAAATGTCCCGATGATTGCTGATGAAATAACCCTGAGAAACAAGATTTCTTAGCAGCGATAGCAAAATATGCGATTTCAGAAATTACAAGAATTTAATAGTGCTCAAAGAAACGCCTTGGAGTTCAAAATAAGAGATCAGACTAAAGGAATATCGCTACATATCGCTATATAAAACTTTAGCAGGTGCTAACACTGCGTCCTCGCGGCGGATATCAGCAATAACAACAACGGTAGACGAAACGTGAGGGGGACTTGGTTTAATAATAAAATCAAGAACAAAAAATTGATACTAAACCTTTAACAAGATCCTCGGATATTTAACTCGGAATCTCAACAGCAACCTCCATTACTTAATGGTATTTGCCTGTAACGATTCACTCACACATGATCATATTTAAAGCCCAAGTGTCTGAATTATATAAAATTTACACCTAATATATTCATATGTCTACTAAAACATATAGGTGAACCCATTCAGAAACAAAACCAAACTACAATTGCCAAAAGTATTTGGTTTGTTAATTAAGATTGGAAGTAGGATACATACAGTCTGGGAATACAGATATACACGAAAGTCACTGCAAAATCAAAAATTTACAAACTTTCAGAAAATCCTGGTTTCACAATAAACGAAAACTTTACGAAAGCGCGTTCCCGAAACCTTTCAAATGACTCCCAAAAATTTGTGTGGGTCCACGCGCCAAACACCCTGTATATATAGTCTAATTATACAAAATTGATCAATGTTCAATTTTTAATTTTTGTCGTACGATAAAAAAAATATAGTCGACATTCAACCAATCAGAGCGATTATTATTTATGTCTGTCAGATAAAATTTATACATAATCACTGCCTTAAATCGTTTACTAAGGTAAAAATTGGTTCTACTACAAGTTTTTCGATCAGTATTGAAAAATAATTGAATTCACCGAAAAGTTGACTTTCGACCGACTGGTATGCAGTCCAACAATCAATTACAAACTTTAGGACGAGTGTCTAGAATGTGAAAAAAAAAATTCGACAAATATTAAATATTTTTTTAATTTTTAATTTTTTTGTCATTTTTGTACGGTTGGTCCTTAATAGAATAAAAAGCAAAGCAAACAATCGAATTAAAAATAAAAAAGCGACAGACCGCGAATTAAGGCCAAAAGAAAAATAAAACAATTAATGAATCTTGCTAAGAACAGAGTCAATCGATGTTCGAAATTCCTGATTGTACCATGGAAGGTATTGATAGTTTATTTGTCGGGTGTGAGCGGATTGTTCCACAAAATGCTATTGAAATCAGTGTGTGAATAATTGTGAATAATATAGTTAACGCTGCCTGGTCCATATCAAAGATTAAGTAAGAAGGATCCAATCCTTACATACATACAATCCTTAATAAAAACCAGACACCAACCTGTCGTAAGCCCAGAGTCATTGTTAACTCTATAGGCAGCAAACGTAGCTTCCTTGAATTGAACGAAACAAAATTGTTAGAGGGAAGTCTAACAATAATGGCATGACCTGGTGAATGGTGCAGATTACGCTTATTACACCTAAATCATTTCCCGTTCAGTGTAGTTTGCTAAGAAAAATGTGTAATACAAAAATTATATTAAAATGTTCTATATATGTAATTAAAATGCTTTTGGTACACTAGGCCCTTTATGTTCAACTAAAATTCCTCTTGTTTTATTGTTAAAACCTCATTAACCGTCAAAAGGAAAGTAAACATCTCATCAAATAACAGATAAATTCTACAACCTATTACATAAGTTCTGTAATACGTTTGTATTTACATGATAGATTTTATCGAAGTATTAATAATGCGGCAATTATCGCGGCTTGAAATTCCTGTTATGTTAGTTGATTTCTCCGCCTATTATTCGGATTTGTATTTAAAACAAACATAACACAACTTAACCTATAATTATCCTATCCATTTTATAATAAAAAAATAAAACTATCACACAATCTTGTAGACCAAAATTGCAAACGTTAAAATTATTGATTTGAATTTCATAAAATTATGTTTGTGAAAATCAAAAAATAATTGAAAACTGATTACAAATAGCCTTGTACGATACATTGTGTAGATAGTTATTTTTATCTTAAGCGCAACACTTTAGGCAACGTATGTCTGATATCAAACCATGGTTTCTCAGAATACGATAAGCGCCAAAACAAATAATCAAGGTTAAAGATAAATTATAATGAGTTTAAAAAAATCGAACCATTTTTAAAATTGTTTAAACGCCAAACTACATTCAACATTAAATCACTCAGATAGTGATTCGTATTCGATTGTTCTAGTAAGCACACTAAATCAGAATAATTTAACATCAATAACAATCATTTTAAATAAACCATAAAATAGATTAATTTAAAATTAAATTTTATCAACAATATATTGTTGATTATGGAATTATGGAATGACACCATCGAGTCATTAGTGATAAATTGATAATTCGAATTTAAAATTAGATTAAACCGCAATGTAATGCGCCGCTAATGAATAAATAATTTAAAACAGAAATCAGTAATAATAACGATATTATTACACATATAATTGAGATATAATTTTTAGGTAATTTACTAAATTGTATCGGAACCAAATTACACGGAAATCGATTAAAATGATCGTGACGAGGCAACGTGCACTTTTATAATGTCTAAATGCAGTCTCGTGCAAAATCGCGCCCCTTTAATATTTACGAGTCAACGATTGTATATATTTTTTTGCAAACAGCCAATTATATATAATATATATGCTAATCTACCAAAAAAAAACATAAAATCATTGTAATTACAATAATTATTGCTTTCATAAAAATTGATATAAAAAAAACTCACTAAAATATTACGAATCATTGTTGCAATCAAGTAGTCGCACACACAACACTAAATCACACACAAAACTTTAATTGTTTTAAATGTTTGTAAATATAAAAAACTAAGTTTAAATAAAATTTTCGTAAACAAAAAAAGAATGAATAAAATACTTCTAAGCACCAATAAATCACAATATGAAATAGACGGGTTTAGAACAAAAAAAAAATATTCTAACTAATCGCGCGCACCACAGCACACAGATAACATAAAATAACATACAACAATATAAAAACTATCTTTTATCTAAACAACACACTCTAAAAACATTTAATATTTTAGTTTTAATTAGTTTAATTATAATTATGAAATTATTATATTAAATATTAATTAAGTTATTCAACTTTTTTTTTTATATTTATGTTCCGTCCACATTTGTCGCGAGTCTAATTTAATATGTCATCTGAATCGCGGGAAAAAGCGCTATCAAATATTATTTTATTATCTATCGGTTATTTTTGTTTTGTTGGTGTTTGTTGTTGTTGTTGGAGTTTTTTATTTTCATTTAATATAAAAACTTATTAATAAAATGATGCGTTTTATACAGTAAGGGAAATTAGTATGGGAAAAAATACATATTGACGTGTGGAGGTGTAACACATTAATTTTAGGTGTTGAAATATTTTTTACTTAGATTTCTTCAATTTCCTAGGGTCGTTTATTAGGTAGACATTTTAGTAGGAACCGCTTGTACAATTTATGAAAATTTGAACAGTTTTAGTACAAAACTGCATTTGGCCAACCTACAGTATGCGATCGATAATACAATCGGTAATATAACATCTGGGCCCTTATTTGCGAATTCTAATAAACGAAAGAGGTTTTCGAATGATCGGCATTTGTGAATTCGAAAACGTATTGATCTAATCGAACGTCAGAAAGTAAAAAAAACGAATAACCATGAACCGAACGAAAATTACCCTTATCGCGCAATCCGTTTTCGAACAAGGATTGTTCGTTTATGAACTAATTTTTCTTCGTTGATAGTTTTATTGACGAATTCAAAGAATAATTACAATTCTCAATAATAAAATAATACGTAATGTTATTTTATTGGTGTAAAAATTATTTTTGGACAATTTGAAACATACACTAAACGAAAATTACAATACAAAAGTAAAAAAGTCGGCTGAGATATTTAAAACTTTCAACACAGTAAATCACTCCTTAATATTATTTTGTTATTAAGTATGATTTAATATTTTTTATTTAATGTATTAATATTGAAAATATTAATTACAAATGTGTGTTATCAAAGAGTATGAAAATTTACACAGAGTAACTAAACAGAGGAAAAAATTTCATCAAAAAAAATGCATGGGTTACGCAATTTAATTGCGTTAAAAACACATTTACGCATTTTTATTTAAAGTAATTTTTGTCGTTTTCTATAAATAGCCAAGAGTATGACAATATTCAATACTCAAAAAATAAAAAAATGTTGCGTAAGTGTATTGTATGATCGATTTAAATTGCGTAACCCATGCAGTTTTTGATGAAATTTTTTCCTCTGCTTCGTTACTCTGTGTAAATTTTCATACTCTGTGGTGTTATGTTTGCAAGAAAATAATATTTGTTTTGGTCGTCAAACGTCAAACCTGATAAAGGCGTGTATTTTTCGTACAGGTATAACCATAAATAAAAATTTCCCTGCTGGTTACTTTACAGTGTACATTTTTATTTTCGTTGAATTCACAAATACCAAATCATATTCGAATCGAATTTATCGTTCGAATCGAATTTATCGTTCGAATCGAATTGTCGTTCGAAACGGATTCACAAATCAGGACCCTGGGGCCCTATTTCTGAATACGATACGAAAACGAAAGTACAAGATTTCTATTCAATTTTAAATAAGAATCATACGAATCTGATTCAATTCTAATATGAATCTTGTATTTTCGTTTTCGTATCGTATTCAGGAATAGGGCCACTGATTATAACTAATCTAAAACATTTTTAAATTGAGAATTTCAACTTGATAAAGAGCAAGAGGTTCCAAACCATAGAAAATGACTTGGGTTGCCACGAGATAGTGTGTTAAGGATAAAAGGAAACAAATATTTTATAAAATTATGGTAGTTATTTTTTAAAAGAAACATTAAATACCACGTGTATCGATTTTGACGAATACATCAATCAGTTTCTATTTTGTTTCGCTCTCCATTGGATTATTCATTAAACGGGATCGAGAAACGCAACCATACGGCAGTTACTTGAAGTAAAATCACGCTCTAAAGATCATGTCGTACTGTCAAATTTTACTTTGAACTTCCACATCTATTGAGATTTTTGGAAAAATATGAGCTTTCAGATGAACATACTAGATGTCATTATAATGTGGACCATAATATTTAGTCTGTTATAGAATTTTATTTTATTAGAATATAATCTTGTGAACATTATATAAAATGGTGATGACAGCTAGTGGCAAATATTGACAACAATTGTTGTGTGTGGAACTACTATAGTTAATTAGTGGGGCCATTCTCGGAAAATATGATCTATTGCTTTACTTGCATTCACAAAATGATATAGTAACCACGAAGATATTCGACCGCGCGATACAAATTTACCAGTCACTATATCGTCAAAGCCCGAAAAAATGGTTTTATAAAGTTTTGTGCGTGCGTTTTAGTATAAACTGCTAATCTGTGGTTTCCCTTTTTATCGTTGTTTGCAAATATTTTGAAAAGTATAGAGAAAGAAAACCGAAAAAACCCATAGAAGGATTTAGCCCATGATTTCTGATGCTGCATAATTATTTTATATTCAGATTAATGATTAATTACTCGAATCCTAAGATACTAATTCCAATTAATTCGATATTAATTAAATTAAACTTTCAAGAAAACTGGTTCGGTCATTTTTTCTAAATGTAAGCGAGTATGACAATTTCGTACCCTACGAGAATGTATGTTATGATCATGACTACCGTATCTTCAAATTTGTTGCCACTTTACTGTAAACAGTGACATCTAGTTATGTAACATCTAGTTATGTAAAATTTAAAACAGAAAATAGTAGACATTTAGGATATACACCAGTGCAATGGAGAATAGTTGTGGAATAGTTTCGGAACGCTATAGTTTGAGCCGAAGAAATGAATAGTATAAGAAATAAAATAGTGCTGATTTGCAGTGAGACAAACTAATTGTGTGAGTTGAACTAGGGAGGGCTATTGTTGTTATGATTGAGTAATAATTAAGTGGTTACTGGATAATTTATAATTATAGTGGGAATTGTTACAGGTACTTCAGAAAGTTAAATATTATTAACAATTTAATCATTAAATATTAACTATGTTTCCTGATGCTTGATCTGATCCGGTTCAGTTTATGTTTCACGAAACAACACAAAGGCGCTTGCTAGATTTCAAATCAAAATTTGTGATCTACAACAAAATTTGTATCAAGTTTTCCATGTAAAATTTGAACTGATCCGGATCAATAGGTGCCATGATACACGGCAATTATTAACAATTTTAATATCAACAATTATTAACAATAAATAACTATTAAAACTTAAACAAGCAGTTTGTTGTGTCACACATGTCATTTAGTGATATTAACGGTTGCTTTTTTATTTTTATTTTCTAACAGAGGTGGTTATCGCGGATATACCGGACAAATAGCTTTGAAGAATAGTACGGTGTGCTCTAGCGGAAAAAATTAGTTCTCTAAACGTTATAATTTCGATATTTACTAAGGAAATTTCATAGAACTGTTTCAATATTAATAATTTCAAAAATGAGTTTAATTTAAATTAAAAATTTCGTAATTAAGTGGACTGTTTAAAAAAAATTGCATAAAATGATGGCAACCTCAGCGCCAACAAATCAACATGGCGTACATTTTTACATATCGATAATCTTTTCCACAAATAAGTATGTAGTGCAGGCCAATGCACAATTCCACACCACCAGTGGCACTATTTTGGTTATTCCCCGGGAATACGAAACTGGGGAAAGAATTTATATGTAATTTCTGTTCAAATATTTTTTTCCCGGCCTACTGAGAAGAAACGTTTGATGTCAATACACTCGTGGACAAAATATATGCATACCTTTTTTTTGTAATATAAAAAAATGACGCTGGTCAATTTTAATACTACTACTAGTGTCAAATGATAGCACATTTACATTTTGATCACAAACCACCTGGAATACAGTATACTGCAAGCCAATTAATATAATTTTTCAAATATGCTTAATCAAGAGTGCATGTTGTTTGAAATTCAACGCAACGATCGGCTTTTGTACCATTGTTTGTAAATGAAATATCACTAGTTCTTGTAAATGTGTTCTAAAGTTAACACCTAATATAACAGCCATTGTAATATGGCACCCTTTCATGAGCTGGAGGCGGTTAAAGTCGTCACATTGTATCGGGAAGGTTATACTCAAGTACAAATCGCACGAAAATTAGGAATGAACCAGTCTTTGGTTTCACGAATACTTAAGCGATATCGACAGACCGGGGAATATAAAAGAAAGACCGGAAGAGAACGTAAAACATGCACAACCGAGCTTGACAACCGATTTTTAAAAATTAATTCGTTACGAGATCGAAAGCGTACTGCTACTCAAATGAAAAATGAGCTACTTAGTGCCCGTCAAGTGAATGTAGTGTCAGAATAATTAGATGAAGATTAAAAGAAGTGAACCTAACCCATCCCGTTGGGAGGGCCGTTCCGAGCTGGTGGAGATTGGTTTGAGGATGAATGCAGACTGGTATATTCCCAACATTCTTGGCGATCACGTTTTGTCATATGTGGGCTCCATAGGTTATGTTAGTTTTATGTTAACGCTCCAGTACACGTAGCTGCAACGGTACATCAATATCTCGAAGACATCGGCATTCGTGCATTTAAGTGGCCAATAATGAACTCGGATCTAAACTCAATCGAACACGTATGGGACATCCTAAAACGCCGTATTAGAGCTAGAAATCCCACACCAGCTTCGATAGCAGAGCTGAGTGTTGCACCGCAAGAAGAGTGGAATCTCATTCCGCAAGAAATGATACAAAGCATTCTACTAAGTATGCCCAGAAGAATTGAAGCTGTAATAAGGGGACGGGGGAAAATACTCATTACTAAATTAATCAAACTAAATTGTAATAAAGCTAATTTTAATGTTTATAAACCGCTTTTGAAAATTTTAAAAAAATAGTTTGACACATTTTAACATTTTGCAATGAAAAATAGTCGCTATAATTCCATAACACTACATTTGCGCCTTTTTTGTGAAAAATATAAATTTTGGATCATTTGATACCACTTCCCAAATTAGCCAACGGGATTATTACAAAAAATGCGTTAATTTTGTCCACGAGTGTATTTATAGGGAATAATTTTTCCATATCTAAATTGGCAGGAACAATTATTCCCAATTTAATTTTGTGTTCAAAAAATTTAACATTAGCTTTTAGTATACCGGAAAAAATATTTGAACAGAAATTACATTCTAGCACTATGGCATACGGCACCGTCCTGTTGGAAGTACATGTTCTCCAAACCACTAATGACTGTAATAGCGTAAAAATATGGCCCCTCCAGCCCAAATTGCATACCGTACCGTCACTTTCAAGGAATGTAACGGTGATTGATGAATTATTTGTTGATTCTCTACTGTCCAGAACCGGCTGTTTTGTTTGTTTACAGGTCCAGTTAAGTATAAATAAGCTTCGTCACCCATAATTAATTTGTCAAAAAAATCCGGGCCCTATTCCTGAATACGATACGAAAACGAAAGTACAAGATTCCTATTTAATTTTAAATAAGAATCGTACGAATCCGAATCAATTCAAATATGAATTTTATACTTTCGTTTTCGTATCGTATTCAGGAGTAGGATCCCAGATTGTCATTGTCAAGCAACAGCATCTTATTTGCATACGTGCGGCGCCGCAAATAATATCTTAGTAGTAGCTCTTGTGTTATTTGAATTTTATACGGGAATAAATCCAAGTCTTTATGCAAAATATTGATTAGTGTTGATCGTCGAAGTTCAAGTTATGCGCACGATGTCTCATTGATATCGTTGGATTATCTCGTACACATTCAAGTACAGCAGCAATATTTTGTGATAATCTGACTATACGTTTTTGCACATATGTACATATTTTGACTTTTTCGTCACAGTCTCATCTTCTTCAAATTCTATGATAATCCGGTAAATTGTAAGCTTTCAAATTACTATGTTCCTTCCAAAACTTTCACGTAATTTTCTTAATGTTAATGTAATTGATGATTGACTTGTGTAAAAGGTTTTCACTATTAAAACGCGTTGTTCAATCGAATATTTTGCCATGATTAATTTGCCACGTGGGTATACTTCACGACTGTCAAGTATGAACTGCCAATATTGGCAGAAAAAAGAAAAATGTTAAAACGATGAAAAATATTCGCTGTATTTTGAATTTTGAGTGTATAACACATATAAATTTTCTTGATAACCTGCTAAAAGACATTTAAATTTTCGAATTGCAAAACGGAGCCGTTTATTTTTAAAGTGACATAAGTCACTTTTTTTAATCGAGATATTTAAGGGTTTGCGTTTTAACATGTTTAAAAATATTGATGCCAACTTTCGAGACGATTTACTTGTATTTTTTATCTCAGGATACTTATATTATTGATCGGAAATTTTTTTAAAAATGAAGAGATACCGTTAAATTGTAACACATGTTATCATTAACTTGATTTTTTCAAAAAGTGACTTATGCCGCAGATATACAGGGTGTTTTCAAATAAATAGCACGCTTTTATCTAGGAAACTTTGCAAGATAGGAGAAAATTACTTATAATGCAAAATGTTCAATATCGAAGCGGACGTTTACTGGTGATCTTGAATTACCTTGAAATTTGTTATTGTAGTTTAGGAGATATTGACGAAAATTAGGGTTTTTAAATTAGAAGCTATACTTTTGCGTTTATACTTTTTGATTAAGCAATTAAAAATATATATTTTGTTCATACAAAACTTTTCGTGGTGTACGGTTTTAGAGATACGAGCAAAAACCGATCTGCATTCCAGTACAACAATTTTCTCTAAGTTCTAACACTGTGTGAGTACCACGCCAGTAAAAATTCTCCCGATTTGCTGCGAATTATTCATCGAGCCATTTTTCACATCTTTGTACGAACCAAAGCGCTACTCAGGAAGTGCGTTATCCATCGGTGCAGAAAAGCAGTAATCAGAAGGACCGAAGTTTGCTGAGTAAGCCGCAGAAGGTAGAACTTACCAGTTGAGTGATTCCAACGGGTCATGAACCGGTTTTGCCGAATCGATTGTTCGATTGTTTAGATTTATATTTTAATTCGTCGACGAGTTCTCATCATAAATCTAATGGTAATAAATTTAAGATTATTGTTTATATTTTTTGTAACAAAATTGTGCTAAAATGTCATAAAAAATGATTATAATTGTATAAGGCAGAGGATATACATGGCATGAAGTAGCAGTTCCCGGACCATCTGGACACTCGATATTGCACACTTATTGATTGCTATTAAATGTCAAAACAACAAAATCTAATGATATTGGAAAAAGTTGAGCAACAAAGCCACAAAGAATTGAAACAAGATTTGGTGAACTCAAAATAACTAATGAAAATATCGAGAAATAAAAATCAAATGAGATAAGGTCTATTTGGTAAACGATCACGATCAACGATAAAATCGAGCAATTCAACAAATGACGATGATTGCGATTGATATTTAGGGAGAACTGGATTATGATCATGGAGTGGGTGCCATTGTTATGAAAGACCAAACGTTCCCTATTGGAATCGAGTACTGACGTGGATTCCCTTGTATGGGAAATCACCTGAGTCAGCTTTGATGAATAATTAAACCTAGTTTTTGATGAAATGACAAATTTCGTGTAAGAAACATAATATAATACAATGTCACTCAAACAACAAATGTATTATTCTGATAAAGCGAGTTGTGCCATTTATAGCAGTTTAAATTTTAAACAGTAGTACATTTTCATGTTAACATACTCGTAATGTTACTGAAATTAAATTCTGTTATTTAACATTATAGTTCGATTTTTAGTATAGTGTAATTTATCACTTGATCAGAATCTAGGACATTGCCACTGTCCAGGAAGAAAAAAAATATCTACTCGGATTTTTGGGCCCCCCATGAATGCGGATGACAACGAAACAACGGCAAAATGGATATATAACCATGATTTTAGAGATGTCGATGTAACAAAACAACTAATCCTGTAATTCTCAGGGAACAGGGAATTGGGAAAGATTTTACATTGCTTATCTATAAATCAGTTTTTTCTGGCCTACTGGGAAAAAATATTGGTGTAAATATTTGTATATTGGGAATAATTTTTCCATGGCGAAATTACCAAGAAAAGTTATACCAAATTTTATTCTGTTTTCAAAAAAATTACCACTAACTGTTTACCTTAGCATGCCAGAAAAAAAATTATTTAATCCCCTATTTCCGGGGAATTACCAGAATAGAGACACAGACAAAATAGTAAAAGGACGGCAACAAGAATAATCGGGAGCGGTGATTGACGACTAACAATTCACTTGACATTTAGTGTAGAAGTTGCACACAGCAAAAAAAGATCCTGCAAATAATCACCGAGTGTAAGATGGGACTTACGAGGACTGTATGACAAATAACCGTGTTAGGGATGAAAACGCACTTAAATTGTTTTATTTATTTCGATCTGTTCGTGCCAATACATTTAGTTTAACGATTCTAACTTTTATAAGCCATTCAAAATATATGATTTATCGCACACAAAAATGAGTTGTGTGATTTTTATCTCAAAAAAACGGTGACCATGATCTTTCCGACCGATGGCACAGTCTTTAACGACTTTTAACCAAAATTGTCGGGTGAAGACCACTGTTTTGAAAGTCGTTTCAAATTCCAGCAGCTATCGCATGTCCAATTTTTTTGTGAAGGATATTTTATTCGCGTTTATTTGAAAGAAATACAAGTCAGCATTTTCTGATCTTCATTCGGTTAACAAACTGTTAACATGATGGTATGGATTTTGTGGACCATACTCGCCATAGTCGCCATGATCGAGCAGGCTTAATGTTCTTCATGGAATATGAATGTTCAGCCACGCTTGCATTCATTGAATAGAAGGTACAAACAACTTCAGATTAATTTCTGGTACTCGAATCACTGACCGAAATTGCTCGTTTCTCGTGGTTGCGAACTAATGAAAACTTGCCAGGTTTTAACAGCTACCGAAACAAAACTACTCGATAAATCTGTCAGTAATTTTGACAGATGTCGTTCGAAAGATGGCGTTAACGATGACCGTAACGTTTTCAATCGTTTAACACAGATACTTACGAGTCCTTGCATATCTCAAAGCAGCTGGGGGAATGAACAGAGTGTAGTGGCAACTCACCTGAACCATATATTGCGAAATATCGAGGCCTGGTGGCGACGAAATAGACCACCGATGTGATTGGCAAGAAAGGATAAGTGAAATAATTTACGTAAATCAGCGATGGTCGATGGTTAAGAGGCACGGTTAGCCAGAATTTTGGGGGAGCGGCAGCGATATCAAACTGGACAGGATTTTCTAAGTTAAATTAAACATTTATCAGACCAATTCAACAAACGTTCAAATCAAATTAACAAATTTCGAAATTAAATTATGTATTTTCTAATAAAATTAACACTTTAATGAACTGGGTTTAAAATTTTAATCTTCATAAAAACAATAAAACTGTTTTAAAGCTGATTTTTATACATTTAGTTGAATAATGCACCAATTAGGTTGTTGGAAATAAATACATTATAATTGACAACTGCACAATACATCAGCTGTTATTTTTTTTTTTTTTTTTTACTGAGGAGTCAGCATGTCGAACCCAATTGAAAATGTATGGTCTAACTAAAGTGAACATTTTAGATAAACAATACTTGGTTAATCCAAAAAACTGAATGACTTTAGTTGAGGTAATATGTACAATAATCTTTAATTCGTTTACCGGTGCTAATTGTTTAAATTTCCTGAAAATCTGTGTTAATTTCATTTATAGATTTGGTTTGAAAAACATTAACTTGACTTGAAAAAAGTATATCACAAAAATTTCGAAACGGAAGAGATAGATAGATATTTAAGCGACTAAAACGTCACCGTTCAACAACGTAAACCGTTGCTTGGATTTGGATGATCGCATGGAAATAGAATAAAAGTACGAGTTTATAATTGTAAAAATGGAAGGAAAACGAGATCATTCCTCTTTCCCCTCATGCCAGTATACCTCATTCAGCAGTAGTGTACCCCAGCCAGCAGCTCTAGAACCTGGATATAACCCAACGGAGGCCAAAATTCCAGGAGAATTGTGGATCGAGCAAAATAAAATAACTAAATATGTACCAAACGTTTTGAAACAAACTGTCAATATACGATATTCCCTTCAAGTGAAACTATGTACATTGAACTGTCTCAATGTCAATGATATTAGTATATTTATAATTCGTTTTAGTATATGAATAACCTTGCCTGAGGTCGCATTTCAAGCATTTTTGGGATAAAACTATGTAAAACCCCAATCAACTAAGGTGTAACTAATTTTTGGTGGGCTTTCTAAGGTTTAAGTTGGATGTATCTTTTAAACCTGTTACCAAATTTTTATAGCTCTGAAAACTTTACAGTCTCAAACACTCACTGAATGAATATTATATACCAAATTCGGCATACAACTTTATAAAATAAATTAAGTAGACTCGATTTTTATTTATCTTAATCTAACATGGCAAATGAGAACTATACCATAAAATAGGATGTCCAACAAAATTCATCAGATATCAGAATTAGTAACGAAACCAATGAATAAAGTTGAGCTTTCAAAGCCAATCACTTGAAAATCGTATTGAATTTTCTACAACTAAACTGTAACTAAAATCTAAAAACGTTCGGCATTAATCCGATTAAAATCAATTTGACTATGTGTGTACACCGAACAATACGAGTATAAACTTATCAATTTACTTAAAAAAGAAAAAAACACAAATTTATACGGTAATAATAAAAAGTCATAAGCTAACTATATTGTCTTATATACATTTAAGTTAAAGACTGTATACGATATATCATCGTAACGCGCAATCACCTTAAAAGACGACGAAATTTAAGAAATATAAATAAACAAAAAACGGAAGAATGTCATCTTCTTACTGTGTAGCGCAAATAGTATAATAATAAGAGTAAACCAGACGAGAAATAAATAAACTGTACTCAGCCAGCATACATGCTTCAAGTAATGTACATCATAAAAAAACAACAAAATACATAACAACGAAAATAATAATTTAATATAAATAAATAATAAATAATTTGTGAAATATATAATTTCTATAGCAACATTAAATAGAATACAAACGAATTGTATATAGCATGTATCTATTTGTATACATACACGAATACATACCTTATGTATATATGTATATGCCATATATGCTTAGAACGCATGCATGGTTATTTTATTTTTATTGAATCATTCTATTAGTGTGGTTCAATGTGTTATCGGTTGGGGGTATTATGAAATTATTACGTTTTACGTCTTACCACGATCCTTCCACATATCCCTATGCCCCTCATTATCGATTATTTTTTCGGATATGTGTACATCCTGGTAAACCAAAACAATGCGTATATGTATCCATGTTGCGATGAACGAACCAAATATTCAAACAAAATTATCTATCCCCAGGGAGGAACAAAACTATTAAACTCTGCGTTAAAATAATTGCAAAATAGAACGAATGTAAATTACCTATGGTTAAATTCGAATTAGTTGGTTCGTAATGAAATTTGATTCACACTTTAATAGGGGCTTGAGTACAATTTGTGTAAATTACATGAAATGTCAATATCGCTTTGCGACTTTATCAAGTGATGGAAATTAAATTTAAAGTTACAACATTCAAATTGAAGTCCAAATATAATATGGTACGTAAGGTAAACGCGAGTGTGACATAAGTGAACTATACATATAAGCCAGTATTTTATCTTATCCACATTTATATCACATCTGCGCGACAGTTTACTCCGTCTAATGTTATTCTTATGTGTGAAGTAGAAATTTGTGCCTGATTCCTGAATTTCCACGCCTTATGATGTTTTGTGACAATTGTTTTAGTTATGCAAATACCTCCCTATGAATTGTTATTACAAGACCAAGATAATATTAGCCAACAACATTTAAACAACTTCCATATAGTGAGAAATTTCTTTTGTTGTAATGCAGATCAACTTTTGTATCTCTCAAACCATATAGGCTACGAAAAATTTTGTACGAAAAATGTGTTTACTTAATTTTAACTGCGCAATGAAAAGTGCACTCAAAAGTTAAGGTTCTAATCTTAAAAAACCTAACTTTCGCCAATATCTTCGAAACTAATGAGTTTGAAGATCATTCAAGACTACCACTAAACGTCCCATTCAAAACTGAATACTTTCAATTTAAGTAATTTTCTCCTATCTTGCAACGTTTCCAAGATAAAGGAGATAGCACATGAAAGGCTTCAAGCAAATGTGTTTACTGAATTCGTTTGTTCGAACGTACAAATAATGTAACAAACAACCAAAATAGCCGCCGAGTAAAAAATATGTAGCGAACGAAAACTTAACCTAACTTTTCACTTCATGACAAAAAAAATTATGTAGTTCTACATCACGCCACTTATGGCGAATGAAAAATGTTCAAAAATGCACATAAAAGATAGATCGTATATAGTTTTTGAAGTTTGTTTTCACATCCTTCGAACGTAAATTGTTATTTTTTGTTCGGATAGCCGATATATCTAGATACCTGACTATGTGGAATAGCGAAGATGGTAAATATTTCACCGTACAACTGGTTTTTAATATCGAGCATTTCGATATGAAGGAACTGTCAATAATGTTGGTGCCATGTTTACCCCTCACAAATTTTCTTTTTTCGAGATATGAAGAAATGGGTCGGTAGAAAAAGGCAAAGGTAAATTTTACACAATTTAAGAATAAGTAATTTTTGAAAATGTTTGAAAATTTTTAAAAATCGTTAGGCAGTATTGGTTGGCTAGGTTATATTGATACCTAATATACCTAATTTTTGTTTTAAAAACATATTCACTTCAAAGTAATAATTCTACGATATTGAGGGACTTGGGGAATTGTCTATTTCGTATACGAATTATGCTCTTCTCCTTCCGGATAGAATAACTAATGAACAATTCTAATTATCACTTATACCGATAGCGTATGCTTATTTTAATTTTAAAGTCGACATCGCTTGTCGTTTGCTCTCTGGTTCTGTTTATACTTTTAATTACAAGAGTAGAATTGGTTTCCATATTTAAACTTGTAGTTGTTGCCTTATTGATTTATATAATTAAATTAATTTGTGAGATTTAAAAATTTAAAAATAAAGCGTCAATTAGTGAAATTGGAGGGCGTCGATTTTTATAAATTCACTTGCTTGGAAATTGGAACTGACCTGACTGAACCAAGCACAGCACAATGTAAGTTTGATAAGCATCAAATTTCAGTTTTTAGATTCCGTACCTGTACAGAAGCGCTTGCTCGATACTTTAGTGGTACCAATCTCAATCTTGAGCTCGTTTCAAATATATAGGGGCCTCCCAGAGGTATAATAGCCAGTATTGTTTTACCCTCCAAGGCCAGTTATAGAAGTGACCACTTAAAAATCGAGGAAAGCGCTTAGTTTGCATACCATATACACACAAATATGTACATTATGTATGTAGGTTTGAACAAGTGCAGCTCAATTCATTATAATATCACATCTAGAAAAGCCGGGAAATCCCGAGATCCTGAGAACAAGGCATTCTTACTACGGTTTCTCGGGAAGCGAAATAGTCAGGGAAATGAGAAACCCTGGTATGGTTCTTATTCTTAAGGGCAATGGCCAGTTAAGGTTTCATGTCAAAACTAAACAAACAGTTTAAAAGATTCAAATGATAATAACTCCTCTTATCAAACATGTTGTATGAATAAACGATAGCGTAAATGAGCCTAAACGTCACTTTTACTAAAGCGTTGTGGTCTTAAAAAAGTGTCGAAATAGAAAAAAAAAATCAACTAAAAATTTTTGGGTCATTCGACAATGCCCTTTGCCTTTACGAATTGATGAAAGAAAATTAACAAAACAGCGTAAACAACAATAATTTGTAAACAAACAATTTCTAGTAAGATTTATATTACATTTTATGAAAAGCTATAAAAAATATAGAAAACTTTAATTTATCGTCACCAATTAAAAACTAATAAAATTATATTTTTTGCTTTCTATTGCCGTTTGTTTAAACTTATGTTTGTTTATTTTTCTTTCATAACATATTTTGTAAAAAATACACTAATCACTCTTGGTGCTGAAAATCGTTGTTTTTGTTATAGATCTTAAACCTGATTATATCATCCTTGAAAATTAAATTAAACTGATTTGCAGAATATTCCTCATTTGAAATGCCAAATTTTTTCAGAGTTTTGATATAAAAACCCAAAAACTAAACTTAATTTCCCGAAAACGAAGGAAACTAAAAATCCAAAAAAATATCTTGCAAAATATCGATAAATAAAATATGTACTCAAAACAAAAATTTAAAATAATAAAATTACTTCGAAACTAGCTTACATTCTTAATTTACTCGTACTTTAAAAAGCTCTTCAATTTTGTAACTGATCATAATTTTGAATGCGAGTCGGGAGTATTGTACTAACGCGGCGATTTGAAGAAACTGGATTGGTGGAAAATCGTAAAGTATCATAACTCGTAGAGTAGTACAGCCCTCAAACGAAAAAATTATTCAAAAATATATCTGAACAACCACTGAATTCGACAATGTTCACAACAATTGCACATTTTTATGTGGAAGAATGCAAAGGGCGTTAACATCATTAACAAGGGTATTAACATCATTATGTAGAACGAAAATTTTGTCTTAACTTGACGCAACTACAAGTTGTAGTTGAGTCGGTGATGAATATATCCCTTTTTCAACCAAGAAAACAAAAAAAATGGCTCAGTATTAGTCCAACCCACACAAATGTGTGAGTACAAAACCACAGTATGTAATGGCGTTGTTGATAAAAAATTTCACTTTATTTGAAATAAAACCAACACAATTGTCTGCATAGATATAGTGTTTTTTTCGGGCGAAAATAAGTTAAAAAGGAATTCACAAATGTGTAAGTTGGTTCAAAAAACATATAAAACTAAATTTTTGACATGGTACGTTTGCCCTACCCGCACAATTGTGTTAGTAAATCACAAAAGGGATATACAACACAAATAAATAATAATTTAATGATTAATAAATTAAAAACTTTTCGAAATTCGAAGTTTAAATTCGCAATTAAACGTCAATAGAATTGTCGATTATAGTCGTCGATATCCACGACTACAACTTTAATCATCACTTTAAAGTCAAAATTTATGGTGGTTTAAAAGGTATGATATCAAAGGGCCCAATGTCGAAAGGCCGAATGTCGAAGGGCCGAATTTGAAAGGGCCGAATTTGAAAGGGCCGAATGTGTCGAAGGGCCGAATGTGTCGAAGGGCCGAATGTGTCGAAGGGCCGAATGTTGAAGGGCCGAAGGTGTAGAAGGGCCGAATGTCGTAGAGCCGAATGTGTCGAAGAGCCGAATGGGTCGAAGGGCCAAATTTTTTTTGATTTTATTTTTGTTTTTAGAAATGTATTTTTTTTTATTTTTTTTATTTAATTTAATTATTTTATTTATTTTTTGTACCATATACCTATTATCAAATTTCTGACACATAGGGCCGAATGTCTCTGGTGGCGCATGACAGAACTTTCCATCACCAAAATGTATCGCTGACTAGATACGTGAAATTTCATAAATATCCAAAGATGAAAAATAGTGAAATACATAAATTTATAAGAAATTCATTTATGTTTAATAAAAAAAATTTATAAAATATTCCATTCGGCCCTTTGTACTTATGTATTCCGTTTAAAAATACCAAGAGACACTTTAGTCGTATTTGCGAATTAATTTTCGTCTATCGATTAGGCCCTTAATCTTTCAAACTGGTAGAATTTTGCAACTAATGAAATTTTGCCTTATAGATTTATAGTATCGGCAGTGTCAGGTTCATACCTAATTACCGGTATAACAATGAGGTATAAAACTACAATATTTTTGAATTTTGGTTACAACAGAAATAGTCTGGGGCCTATATGAATTAAAACCAACCTAAAATTGTTACATTGGCCAAATTGTTTCAGGCCTCTGGGAACGTATATAAATTTTGATTAGGTAATCAAAATCTGTTAATTTAAATGCAAAATCCTGGCTGCAAACAATGATTTTCAAAAATGATGGATGTATGGTTAAAAATACTTCTGAAAACTTTAAATACCTATTTTTTAATAGGCCTTTAAGCGGTATTTAAAAATTACTTTCTTTGAAATTGAATTTAAAAATAGCGCGTTAGAGAAGAAGGTAAGGGGGAGGGACGTAATTCATTATAATCTAATGTGGGTTGGACATACTAATACCGTCGACAGACACAAATATTATCGCGATTTCTTACAATCGCGATTGCCTGTCAAATAAATAAAATCGAAATTTTATAATTATGGTGACAGACACTAGGGCTCGTAAAACACCCGAACACTAAATACCCGGGTATTGGGTAGTTATTTAGTCAAATACCCAGACACCCGGGTTACCCGAAAAAAGATAAAACATTTTTTTTAAATCCACTTTTATTGAAATCATAAGCATGTATTTGTTAGTCTAATAATCCAATGAGAGTGGAAGGAGCTAACGAGCAACGAATCTTGGTTTTTATGTTCCCAGCCACTGAAAACACCCTTACACATGTCGTTGATGTAGACCTTATAGTGAAAAGTGAATCGTACAAATCATCCAAAATTTGGTTCCCTCTACCTCCATAAACGGAAGTGCTTGCTAAACGTTTAGATTTTCTATTGTATCCTATAGCTTTTATACTGATAAATGACATAAGGCACTTCTGAAGTTCAATAGGCAGTTGTTTGTTCCAACTCTTCTTCAGAAGGTCTCTTGTACTTTGATCAATAATTCTTACATTGTTATTATTTGAATACAGACGTAATAATAGTTGGATTGCAAGCTATTTAGTAGAAAGATAAGTTTCGTAGCTTAAAAATTAATTTCCTTTAGGATGAATGCCATGATGCAAATATAACAGCAATGTTATTAATTTCTTTTGTCGCCGCCCATAAAATTCGCTTTCTAAATTACAAAATAGTTCTTGGGAAAAGGGTGTGTTAATATCCTTATGCTTTTTAGTATGAAGTAAAGAGTACCTTCACCTCCATATGTGTGGCTCTCTCTTTACTAAGCTCTTGTACTGCTACCATAAGCGGGTCAAGAATAAATGAAATTTCTTTTAAAATGTCTAGATCAGTTTCGTTAATTTTCTCGGCGTCTAATTCATCGAGGGTTGTGTAAATGCAATTATAAAATTTCAAAAATCGATTTACTGCCGTAATAAGCGTGTTCCAACGAATCTAAAATAAGCTTTAATTTGATGGTTTCCTGCGCTCCTACGTGCTTAGATAAAATAGTAGTTCTTACTGTGGATTTTTTAAAACACTTATTTGTTTGTCTCATTATATATGGAAAGGACTAGGAGAGGAAAACGTTCTAGATCAAATGAAGCATAATTTTTAGTGATATGTAGAAACTCTATTATGATTTATTAACGATAAAAAAAATCAGAAAACTTTTAATAATTTTATCTATTAACCGAACCTATTACCCAGGTATTCGGGTAATTAAAATGTTGGTGAAATACCCGGATACCCGTGAATACGAGCCCTAACAGACAAAACCCGATTTTGTAACTCTGCAAACGTTTAAATTCATATTTAATTAATGATATAAAACAATTTCAATGCGTATTTGCCGATTTCGAATTATATCGAATCAGTTACAATAAGTTAATATAAACTAATATAGTTTTCTGTGGCAGCAAAATATTAATCCCGGATCGATAATATGATGTCATTTTTGATCCAACATGGCTTCTTTATTTACATTTTTTGTCTTTATTGTTTGATCCCGGATCAATTAAAAAAATCCAAAGAATTTGTTGGATTTTTTTTTGACGTTTAATCACACATATTGTAAACGTCAGGGTAAACGTGTGAGTAAACGTCAAAAAAATCCAACAAATTTTTTGGATTTTTTAATTAATCCGAGATCAAAAAATAAAGACACAAAATGTAAACAAAGAAGCCATGTTGGATCAAAAATGACGTCATATTATTGATCCAACATCTGCCACCGAAAATGATTGTATAAATAATTTCTGTGACAGTTTAAAAAATTTAAAATTTAATTTACAATCTAACAATTTTTCTGTATACACACTGATTTTTTCTTATATTTCACATTTATCTTCTTCCTATAACCCGGTTGTAATAATCTTGTTCTATAAACGTAATAATTCTGTTTTGATGAGAATCGTGATATGACAGACCGGAGAAATATCGCGATAATCAAGAATTCATGATTATCTAGTTTGTGTCTGTCTACGGTATAAGGATTCGTAAACCGCGATTAAGTAGTGTTTTTTCTCTTTCAAAAAGCGATTTTATAAAACAGCGAAGGGTTAGTTGTTGATATACCCAAAAATACGATGAAATAAAAGGCAAATTAGTAATTTGCAGCAAAGTTATTTTGCTGTTATGTATGTTCCAAAATAATTTTCTGATAGTTTCTCATATCAAATTGTGACACAATTTTCCAAAATTTAAAGGAATTAAATTTTGACGACAAATTCCAAAAATAAATTGCACGAGTTTAAAATTATAGCAGTTAAGTTTATTGCATTGCACTAAATTCAAGGAATGAACAATTAAACTAGCTAACCCCTTCCTTTCCAAACTTTTTCCAGAATCCAACAATCCTTAATCAAAATGTAAAATTACTTGTCAGTAGAAGCATAAACACAAAGCGGCTTAACTGTTTCATGTCACCATGTCAACACATAAAAAATTCAAAATTTACCTTTCATTAACATTCTCCGCCCCTTTTATGAAAATAGCGCACAACAATAATTTTTCACATGGGATATTTTTACAAAAACTAGGTCAAGAATCAAGGTTGTTCAATGGTACAAGCATGCAACGGTCAAGAAATAATTTGAATGCAACAAAATTGGGATTGTGGCGCCGCATGTGTACAAAAATTGTACCATTCAAAAATTTAACGGTCACCAACTTCGCACATGAAACATTTAAAACAACCATCGTACAAATTCAATTCAATATTACTCTTCTTTATATCATAAATGACATATCGATTATTGTTATTATTTTATATTTCCATGCATACGTCAAATAATTATTCGTGTACATATATATCGATATAAAAATTTAAAAAAACCAAATACAGTGAAATCCAGTATTTAATGCAAAGAAAATTGCGATGTGTTCGTTGCAATTGCAACAGAAATTCGCATACTTCGTATCTCTAATCTCTAAAAAGAACTATACATGCTTGTGAATTAAGTTATTTTTCTACTTTTTATTATTTATTATGATTCTAATGTTGTTGTTTCGTATTAAATATACACAAAAAACCACTAATCGCACAGTGGTATACAAAAAGCGCACACAACAAAAGCACACACGAATCGGAAACATATGTTAGTGGCTTTTCTACCAAAGTGGCGAGTAACTATTTTCATCACTATATGCGCCAGTACGACAAAAATACAATTTCAAATGCGTACTTACGTGAATTAAATTAGGTACTTCGATTGTGAGCCACAATCTTAATAAATAGCTACACACACTATAAAATTATTTTGTAAAATGTTCTTTTTACCGAATCGTTATAAAACACAAAAAACCAAAATAAAATAAAATTAGAAAAACTCTGATACGTATAAACACTATTCCGCCATTTTGGTAACTAATTACAAATCGAGAATTTTTATATTTCGTGTATCGAAATGTCAAAAAAAAAAAAAAACAAAACAAAAAAGTAAATAGAATATTTTCTGTACTAATTTTTTGTGATTAGTGCGCCGTCTGTTGCAGAACATTTTATTGAGGTTACCGACTAACAATAATGCAGTGCCGACATTTTTAAAGTTATTCGTTAAAAATATTCGCCATGTTACGAAATAAAAATGCATTCGTAATTAATCATTTGAAATCACGTTTTATTACATAATTGACTCGAATGTTTACACCTTAACATTTCCCGCCGACTCGCATATCGGTAATTACAGTTCGGGCATGCATGCGGCTTAATGTCTAAATGGAACGAATTCACGTGCAATCTCAAATTCGGTTTCCACTTGAATTTCTTCTCGCAGTAGTTGCACGCAAATGATTTATGATCGATATGCGATTTTTTGTGTTGTTTCAAATTAATCGGCGAACGGAATTTTTTGCCACACGTTTCACAAACAAATGGCCGTGTCGTACTGTGAATATACTCGTGCAGCTTAAGACTTTTACTCGACGATAAAATTTTGTTGCATTTGAGGCAGACGTATTTCAGTTTTTGTCGTTTAAAACCCGCAGAATTGAAATTAAATTTAGTTATTAACGGTTCATTAGGATTGATTGTGCAGATGCTTCGACGGCAATGTTGATTCAGATCGTAGATCCGATCGAACAGCATACCACAATTGCCGCATTTTAAATTCCATTCCTGTATCGGACGATGGAGACGTATGTGCTTAAGTAGGTTGTAGTATTTTCCATAGGTACGAGAACAAAATTTACAGGTGTAGCGGCCATTCTTCATAAAATTTAACTTTGCCGTTTTATTCCGTATCAAATTACCACCGCCAACCCGTTGCATCGTCTTTTTACTACACGTATGCGTTTGGAACACTTCCATGTCTTCGAATCCCGTTTTACATACTTTACAGTACTGTAGCTTGAATTGGCACAAATACTTCTTGTGATGATTCAGCGACGTCTTTGTGGCCAAAATCTCATTACATAAATCACAGATAAATTTAGGTTGGTTCGACTCTTTGGTGGGAGTCGTATCATACACTACGGTGGGTTCATCGTCAGCAGTCGTTTTAATTCGTCCATGCGTGTCGTTTTTATGGATTAAATAATCGTACAGAGTTTTGAACTCTAGATAGCATTCGTTGCAGGTTTGACTGTGAAACGTGTGAAATATACTAGTGTGCTTCTCCAACTGGTGTTGATCCTCAAAGTAGGAATTGCACAGGGTACAAGTGATCTGATCAAAAAATACCGGTTTTTGATCAACACTGTATTCGCAACCGTCGTGTCGCATATCACCTGTATATTTAGCATATGAATGATCATGTCGAGCATTTTCAAGATATCGAATATCACACGTCTCGACCGCCTCGGTTTTAACCTCCTCAGACTTTAATTCAAACTCGAATTCCTCTTGAATTTCACCAGTATCCTGAATATTATCCTCCTCGATAATATTTATGACGTCGTTGGGAGGTGTTACTTCGATTACATCATTATTGCTCAATGACTGGCCTGTCAATAGTTCAGACGGGATAAATCGTTGCCCTGGCTCCAAAATTTCTTCTTTTATAACCGTTATTGGTTCTTGTTTTATTTTCATTTTAGGTATTTTACTCGTATCGTTATAGGTATCGTCACCGAATTCTGGCGACTCAACGGGATGCTCTATATCTTCGCTACAACCGTGCAATTTTAAGAAGTTCGTCAGAAACACTTCAAAATTTACAATCGTGTTGTAGCACTTATCACAAATTTTTATTTGAGCCTCGTTATACTCATTTAAATTTAAGTATGGATACTGTTTCAGGATCGCATTGAAATGTATTAAATTAAATTTAGAGAAGTTGAATACGTGCGTCTTGTCACCACAAAAATGGCACATCGGTTCTACGTATGTATTATACAGAATAGGTGTTGAATATTCTTGAGACCCTATTTCACCACTACAATCATTATTTGTTTGGTACACATCGTCCACGACCGCCTCATTAATCGAGGGCACAGCAAATTTTTTCAGTGTTTTTCGCTGATTATTACGATCCTGAAAATCTGACCGTTGAAAATGTGAACTACAAATCGAAGTCCAACGTGTCGGCTTCCATGCCTCGCCACGGTTCGCAAATTTTATCCATTGCTTAAGTAATTTGGTATTTTTCACGGGGAACCTAAAATAAGAGATCCAACTTCTAAATACTCATCCCTAACCTCAAAATCGTGCACATCTTACTTGTGAAACGAAACATCAGTTGCGTATTTTGTTTTACAGCCGCGAATAATACAAGTTGACGGCATATTATTTCTAAATTTATGGCCGCCCGTTTAGTAATTATTTAAATTATTCTAACTATTCTCGAGTTTCTGCTGATTTTTGTATTTTGACGTTTACAAAAATTATATTTTTGACAGTCACTTTGTGCTTTGTAATACCAGCCCGAATCGGTAATAATATTTTGACTCGAACCGGTAAACGATTAATTTGACGTGCCGTGCACGATTTTTTATTTTAATAACCACAAAATATTTACAAATATTATAAAATTTATTAATAAAAATGTTTAAATTTGGATTTAATCCTGATGCACAAAGTGATGAAGAGTCTAATTTGAAAGTGGAACAAAAATCCAGCATGGAATGGATCGAGTCGCATGAGATTGAGCCGGTTAACGATAAAATTCAGAATCTGATTAATTCCATTACAAAATTAAATTTATTCGTTTGTGGTGATATTGAGGTGGAGTATATAAAACCAGAAGTTGCGGTTGATCGATATTCAAGTGCTATCAAAAATGCAGAAGCGTCACATTCTGATTTGATTCGGGGAGAGTACGAGGGTGGCCTTAAAATTTGGGAGTGCACGCAAGATTTGGGAGATTATTTAATGAAACCACTAGATGACGCAAAAGCCGCGATTGTAGATAGTTTTACTGGAAAAGCTGTGCTGGACTTGGGGTGCGGAGGTGGTTTATTAGGATTAGTCGCGCTTAAATCCGGCGCCGAGAAAGTCCATTTCCAGGACTATAATTTAGATGTACTTGAAAATTTTACCATTCTTAATGTGGCGATTAATTTGGATATGGACGAAAACTTTGAGGAGCTACATAAACGGACGAAATACTTTTCAGGGGATTGGGAGAGCTTCGATGTGAAAAATTCCGACAGGACATACGACGTAATCCTAACGTCCGAGACCATTTACAATCCTGATAATTATACAAAATTATTAAATTTATTTAAAAATAAGTTAAACGCAAATGGAGTCATTTATCTCGCAGCGAAAGTTTACTATTTTGGAGTTGGGGGCAGTATTCGAGAGTTTCAAGAGTTTGTGAAAAAAGATGGCATTCTGAATAGTGAATCGGTGTGGAAATGCAGCGACGGAGTACAAAGAGAAATTCTAAAGTTAACTAAATAAACACAAAATACACATTGCATGGAAATTTGAATTTATTTTATTTGGCACTTTACTGCAACGGGCCCGTAAATTAGGTATATACCTAATTAATTGTCGCCTTCAAGCATCTCCGTGAAACGCAATCGATATTGATTTGTTACGTTTTTATTGCCAGTAAATTGTAACGGTCGGTATTCAAAAAAACAACCTGTTTTTATAGCGCAACAATAAGGACGATCAAAATACCTATTCCAACTTTGAATATTTCTTGGCGAACCACACCTTGTCCAAATTCGTAATATTACTCATAAATGTAAGAGTTGTTTCCGTATAAGGCCAAAATACAAATCACAAATCGTCGACTGTAGAAATGTTTGGCTGTTTCAAGTGAGCAGCGTCGCATTTTCGGACCGTGTACGTATCACATACGCCCCAAGGTTCCGAAAAAATTTTAATTTGCTTTTCAGCAAGGGCAAAAAACCCTAACTCAAAAACTAAATTCTAATAAAGCAGCTAACACCAGGAATGACAAATGAGTTGTTGGCTGTAAATAATGTTAAAATACCATAAAAGCGACATCTAGCAAGTTTGTATTCAGTTATTCGTTGAATAGGAATTCATACCAGTATACCCCCATTTCGCCGAAAGGTTACAAATATAGCCCCATTATAAATGCTTGCGCTATCACGTCGCTCTCGCCTGCCATTCAGCCCATTTATTGCAAATGACTCTGAATGCTGATGCATACATTTCTGATGAACATTTGGAAGAAGTTTTGTTGAATGGTTAAAACTACAACAAATTCCAGTTTTGCTTAATTAGTCGCATTCATTGCAACACGAAATCTGAAATTGTAAACGGATACCGTTTAGGAGATATCTGAAACCTTCGAGAAAGGCAAATACGAGTACTTGCTTGTTAGACGTACTTCAAATACAGCACGGAATCAGGCATCGAACAACCAAATCTAGACATCGACCAGCAGATCTGACTTGAAAGTTATCGCATTCTAGTAGTACGTATTGTAATCTACATTTAAGAGACAGGCACAAAAAGCGATCCGCTGGCCTAAAGATTTGGGTTGGGATAAAAATAACTCATAAGCTCCCTCTAATACACATAGAAGCAGTGGCTCACTCTTGAACATTAGATGATTGAAAGAAGAATACCAAAACCCCACAATAACTAGTTCTAACAATAAAAACAACTTTATTAGGTTTTACAACTCGCTTCAGTACGTTTTGAACATTATTTGCTTTATGATCTGATCACTATCCTTTCAAGTAATCTCGGTGTCACTCTCAGTCTCACTCAGAGTCTCTGCTTTTGATTCGTCGAATGGCTACACGGAGGAGATTTTGACTTTTGTATATCTACCATTTGATTCCTCTGAACCAGCTCCGTCGGAGGAATTTCTGGCATTGCGCCGGTATCAAAAATACCTGAATAAAAAAATTCACGTTACAAGTGGTTGTGACACGGACGCTCATCATACCATTTGGGGCAGTTCAAATATCAATAGCATAGGAGGATATCCCTGTTTAATTCTCTGAGCGCATCTGAACTTGAAATCTTAAGGTTGGCTGTAAACCATCGTATTATCAATTCTCTCGTCCCAAAGTGATTGACATTATTTTGACATTAAACTGACCAGTAACAAACCACTTTTGGTGGTTGGACTTGAAAAGACCATTGTGAAATTCTTATCTAAATAAAAAATCAACAAACTGGGGACTTTTCTCCAGAAAACTACCGAGTTAAAGGTTTCATTCGCCTAATGTGATTCAAACGGTAGAGGATATTCATTTCCTTGTAAACTCGCTTTTGAATGCAATTTCAACTACCTACTTTTGAAAATCCTTGTCCGCTAATTATCAACCCGAACACTCAGAACAAACCATTATGGTGCTCTGAGCTCAAAAAGTTGAGGAAAACTACTAGGAAACTGAAAAATTTTGTTATAAAAATAAATCTTCAGGCCGATTGAGTTCCCGATTGTGCAGAAATTCTACAAAAAATCTTTAGATCTGCTTAATATTTTATGCTGTCCTCATGGACTAGATTCATTGACCACTGACAGTTTACCGGGGAACATAGACTTCCATCACGGTACTGCGACATTTAGATCTATTGTGCATTCCAGTTAGCCTATCATAAAGTGATAATTTAGTTCCTTGATAAATGTCACTATTTCGGGCAAAGTAATGGGTTTGGTGTTGGGCTGTTGGTTATAGTATAGGCTTTGAGAAATCTAATTTTTTTTAAAAACTAGGGAGTCATCTCATTCGCACATATATCTCCCACGACACATTTGGGTAATGTTGATTTCATCGCCTAATTCTTTTACAGAGCAATAAGCTACCGAGATTACAAAGATCTCAGTTTTCCAGTATCTTTCTAACACATTCTTGCGTGCAGACCTCTATTGCGAGAATTTCCGCTTGAAATACCGGTGGCGATTATCCGAAGGGTATGTGTCAGTGTACCATATACATGCACGGCGGAGAAGAGAAGATATAGTGTTCTCAACTTGGTTACGTTCGGTTTTATTTTATTTACTAGTTTTAGTTTGATGGCAACCATGCGTTTTAAATGAGTATGGGCCATAAAAGCTTCTCGAGATCTGCCGTCGGACTGGTTGTTTTTATAACTTCTTATGCAGACAGATTATGGTTTGAATTTCATTTAGTGTTGTGCAAGATTTTGTTTGATCTATTTTTGGCCATGGAACTAAAGCCACACATGGAATCGTAGGCCCCATATAATGCTTGGCAACTTAGTGTAATTTGTATATAAATACACGTTTTATCGAACATTCGATGTGAGAGAAGTGGATGTTCAATGTTTGATCTGATCTTCCGAATCACCCTCTTGAGTAACGTAGCTTCTTGAAAACAAGGTTTAAGTGTCTCTATAGGAACGTTGAATTCCCGATTTATAACTCTTACTTTAACATTTTTCTAACTTCTTCTTAAAAATGAATGGGTTGGACTTGGTATGATGCATGAGGGGTACCGGTCTAATGAGTTTAAAATGTGCTTTTTCAGTTCGATCACAAAATTCTGTAGACCTAACAACACAGTTGATAAGATTCTTATTCAGTCAGATCGATCTTCATATATGATCGTCGATCGATGATTTCAACGGTGCGCTGCAATCTTTTGATAAAACCGTTAGCCGGTGGATAGTAAGCATCATTCGATTACGTTGGAACCCGATTATATTCGCGAGCTCTCTCAATAACACGGATTGAAATTGTTGTTTCCCAGTAACAACGTTTAGGTGCAGGATTGGGAATCCTACTGCTGTATAAATCAAATGATATTGCGTCTGCTTTAATGACAGTGGAATTGATTCCGCCCACCGCGTAAATCTGTTAATGTTCGTAAAGACAATACCGCTACTTTTCTGATAATGACAGAAGTCCGACTATATCTGTAAGTATTCCATTGAAACATCTGGACACCATTGGGTAATGCCTTATTAGTACCTGCTGACCTTACGCTTCTGACACGGTAAACATGCTTGCGTTCATACCCTAATATTAATTTTTATAGAAGGCCAAACAAATTTTTGACTTAATAGCTTAACCATGGTTCTGATTCCCGGATGGGATAAATCATATACGCTGTGGATCACCTGTTTACGGAAATTATCAGAAAGAAATGGTATTTATTCCGATCGACGTTTCACTGATATGCTGATCCGTTGGAATCACTGAGCTGGGAAGTTGTACCCCATGCGACTTACTCATCAGACTTGCCTCCTTCCGATTGCCACATGTTTGCATCGATGGGTCACGATGTGTATGAAGATGTGAAAAAATGGTGTCGTATTCACAAATTGTGGAAAGTGTGGAATACTTTATAACAAGCGACGGAGCACACTTTCAATAAAGCACTTTTTATCAGTCTTCCCATGTTACTTTAGTAAAAAAAAACCCGCATTTCATACTTGTACATATATCTAATTGATGGTAAATATGATTAATCGGCCAAGACTGGCACGGTTTTTGATCGCCTAATATCATCCCTACGAGTAACCGTTGAAGACGCTCAGCGTCTGACTCTGCCAGGTGATTTATTAATCTACCCGGAACAGCTCATGGGGACCTCCTTTCCTGGCGGGCCTTGTCTGTGGTGTGCCATCCTCTTATTAAAACCAGAGACTTGGTTTTGATGGATGATGGGGAGTGCGTGTAGTGCCTTTATTATAACCCGAAACGCCTTGATGCGCAGGTTAATTTTTGAGACCTAAAGGACCTGGTCTTGCAGATTCATTGAGTAGGGTCGCTGTCGCTTCTACGGTATCGGGCTACTTCTGGATTTTAACCAGCCTTACCAAACTCAGCAATTTCTCCAGAATATTTAGTAACCGAGTGCGTATAGTGACTATAGTCATTATAGCGGTCCACACAGCTATGTTGAGTTTTTTTTTTGTAGACAGTTCCTTGTACTGATATCATCGGATTCATCAAATAATCGAGTGAGATGGCTCGGCTACGTTACAAGATCCCCACAACAATGGATAATAAATAAAGTGTTTCACCAACAACCAGCCGGAGTGCGTCGTAGAGGAAGAAACCGACTACGCTGGCGTGACGACATCGAACAATATCCACGAACATTAGGATGTTGAAACTGGAGGACGAGAGCGATGGGTCGAGATGAATGGAGGGCAATAGTGCAGGTGGTGAAATCCCTTCGTGGGATGTGAAAGCCAGAAAGAGAGAGAGAGAGTGAGAGAGTTCCTTGTACTCGTTCTGGAGGCATCGAACTACATATTTCTACTTTAGCAAAACGAACTGCTCCATTTACCTAACTTTGTAGGGAAGGTGTTTGATAAATTTGAATAACCAAGGTTTTTAAGTAGTTCGTTACGGTAGGACTCGCAAAGCTTCTCTCATTATGTATCACAAGTTATGCGAGGTACAGTGAAATAATGTAGCGTCTTTATTATGATCTCGTACATGCAAAAGTAATTTATTCTTAAATGATCTATTCTTTCCATTATACTCTAATGAAAAATATCCGGAGGGTATGTTGGAATAATAAGTGTTTCTTGGAGAACAACACGATCATGATGTCGATCGTATTTATTAGTGGCCTTCTGTATGATAGTGCCGGACACGAGCATAGGAAGTGATTTAACGTCTCTTCCTCCTCTTCGTCTAAACAACTTCTACAAAAGTCATTCCTCTGTAGACCCAGCCTTCTCGCATGTTCCCCAAAAAGGCAGTTGCCTGTCAGTATCCCTACGACCAATCCTACCTCTCGTTTTCCCAGAGATACTAGTGCTTTGGAGTGGCGCAGGTCCAGTTTTGGCCAAACCTGTTTTGCTACCCTGCACGTGAGGGTGTTGGTCCACCTCTCGTTTGTCAAGGCGATTGCCTTTTTACTGAGCGCCGATTTAAGCGCTGCTATAGGCCTCCCCAGACCTTGCCTTTCCAGCTGAATTTGGAGAGTCGTACCGTACCTAGCTAGTTCGTCCGCCTTGCAGTTTTCCATGACGTCCGAGTGACCAGGGACCCAGATTATCTGGATGCTGAAATACTCGCTCATCTCATTAAGATATGATCGGTAATCCAGCGCCACCCGTGACTTCAGACAAACCGCCTCTAGCGACCTGACCCTCGCCTGACTGTCCACATAAATTGCGATATCCCTTACGGATACCACGTTATGCTTCAACCATATCCCTACTTCGCATATCGCCACCATTTCAACCTGGTACACGCTGCAGTAGTCAGGGAGACGAACGGAAATATTAACATTAAGCTTCTCACAGAAGACTTCGGCTCCTACCTTGCCGTCTACCTTAGAACCGTCCGTAAAGAATTGCAGTGCCTCGTTTTCCAGTATTGATCCGTTCCTCCAGGAATCCCTCGAAGGACAGATGGTCCGGAAAACTTTATCGTTAGCGATCTAACTATCGTCGAGTGTCCCGTTTAAAGGCACTTCCACTGAGAGACAGCCGAGAGTCTCGTAGTCACATTGGCTGCCGTCTGCTTACCAAAAAATTCGATTGGAATAAGGTGGAACATAACCTCTAAAGCGCGTGTAGGTGTTGACCTAAGCGCCCCGCTTATAATCAAGCAGGCCGTTCTTTGAACCTTCTCCATCATCTTCCTATATGTTACCTTCTCCAGAGCTGGCCACCACACGCACACCCCGTACATCAGCACAGGTCTTACCATTGCCGTATAGAGCCAGTGTACCAGCTCTGGGTTTAGACCTCATCTCTTCCCAATGTTAGGCTTCCAGCTGAGCTTACTGTCCAAGATTATGCCCAGAAATCTCGCTCTGTCAGCAAAAGCCAGTCTAATGCCGTTCACGGTAGGAGGACTAACTACCGGAATTTTATATTTCCTAGTAAATAGTATCAGTTCTGTCTTGAAAGGGTTGATCCCTAATCCACATTTGCTGGCCCATCTCGTAACGATCAGGAGTGCATTCTACATAACATCCCTAATCGTATCCAGATATTTGCCTGAGACAGCTATCGCTACATCATCCGCATACGCTACAACCCCTATCCCCTCTCTCTCTCCAGTTCCAAGAGCAATCCATTCATCACAACACTCCAAAGAAAGGGGGACATTACACCTCCTTGCGGAGTTCCTTTAACCACCCGCCTTCTAATGGTGGCCTCCCCCAGTTTCGAGGTAATAATCCTGCTTACCAGCATCTGATTTATCAACCTATTTATGGGGTAGTCCATGTTCAAAAATAACAATCCTTCCATGATCGCCTCCGTTTTTACATTATTAAAGGCACCCTCAATGTCGAGCAATGCTACCATTTCTCTTGCGAGTAGATTGACTTCTCAATCATGCGTATCAGATCCTGCAGAGCTGTGTCTATCGACTTCCTCTTACAGTACGCATGCTGCGACATTGCCCAACTCCTGGGCTCAATTTTTGATCGAATACATATATTTACCAACCTTTCCAAGGTTTTCAACAGAAAGGATGATAGAGTTATAGGTCCCAGATCCTTTGGACATGCATGTGAGCTTTTTCCCGATTTCGGGATAAAGACCACTCTGACCTCCGTCCATTTTCTAGGAATATAGAACTAGTTTCAGGCATCCCATGAATATAACCTCCAGCCAGGGGAGAATGACTGCTGAGTTCCTCTGGATCTCTGCTGGTATAATCCGATCCGGGCCCACTGATTTATAAGGCTTAAACCTATTCAACGCCCACCGGATTCGCTTCCTATCCACGATACCCTCCATCTTTATTGAAGGTGTTACTCGATGAGCTTCAGGCTCTGTCGAGCATTCAAAGCTTCCCGGAAAATGGGTCTCGATGAGGAGCTCCAATGATTCCGCACTTGAAGCTGTCCATGACCCGTCTGGTTTAATTAAATAACTAGAACTGGTTGGGTTAGTAGCTAGAATTTTCCTAAGGCGAGAAGTCTCAGAGACCTCCTCCATCCTACAACAGAAGAGTCTCCAAGAGTCTTTGTGCTTTCCTCAACTCTTTTTGGTACTTTATTAGGTCCTCTTTATAGGAGTCCCAATCCTGAATCTCCCTTGTATTCCCAGCTTTATTAAAAGCTGTCCTACACACTCTCCGATAGGTTCCCAAATCCTTGGTTCACCATATCGGTTTCTGCCTGCCTCTAGGCTTTATTAGGGGGCACGCAGCATTAAATGAAAGATTGCATGCTTTTGTGATAATATCAACCATGCAGTCCAATTCTTCTACCGTCGCAGGAGGTCCAAGGACCTCCAGCGGCAATAATTCCTCCAACATCTCACCATATTTGTTCCAGTTTGTCCTTCTAGGATTCCTGAAGGTTTTCCGAGAAACAGGTTTAATGTCGAGGTTATATGTTACATATCGATGATCAGAGAATTAGTGCTCCTTCGCCACTCTCCACCCTCTGATCACATGAAAGATCGTTTCTGACGCAAAGGTGACATCTAAAACGTCCTGTCGACTTTTAACAATAAATGTCGGTTCTCGTCCAATATTGCAAACTAAAAGGTTGGTATTTAATAAATAGTCAAAAAATAACTTACCCCTCTCGTTGATGTCTGTGCTTCCCCATATTGTGTGATGCGCGTTTGCATCACATCCGAGTATAACACTTACCCTTCATTGATCTGCTTCCCGGATCAGTTCCAACAGGTTATCCGGTGGAACCTCCTTCCCGCGATCCATATAGGCTGAGACTAGCCATAGTTTTTCACAGCCAACCTCAGCACCCACCGCTGTAACGTTTCCGCTACTAAATTGTGGAAGAAGAAAAATATTCAAATTGTTTTTCGCTAAAATACACGATCTGATCTTCTCAGAGTTTCATGAGTATAGTAATTTATACCCTTTCATTCTGAGTCCACAGATCCTGTTATTGTGTTGATCCAAGGTTCTTGCAGAGGCAGCCTTCTTGTGGTGTAAGTTTATTTGTACAATGCTAACCATTGTATTCGACCTTACTCACCTCTTCCTGCACTCTCTGCATCGGGATTATACCATCTGTCTCGTTGTTCCGGCCGCTATCTTCCTCTTGTCGAGAGCCTGACAGGATGTCCCCATCAGACTCCAGAGAGAGGAGGCTACCTCCCGTTACTATGATCCCCACGTCCGAAGCATCACTCTCTTGGCCGTCCTCAGCGCGCTTGACCGTCTCCTGGGGGTCTATTATGAAATTTATCCGTCTCGGATTTTTCCGTTAACGGATATATCCGATTCGATACGGATTTACCCTATTATGAAACTTGTATTATCGGATTGGTAATAAACAAATTGAAGAAAGCAACATTATCTTTTTTTTAATAATTTATACTTTTTTTTAATAGGTTACAAAAACAAAATGACATCAATCGGATACAAATACATCAACTAAATAGCAGTTGGATTTTTTGTAGTGTGAACGGAAAAATCCGATTCGATTTTACTTTTTAGTTTCATAATATCACGGATATATCCGTTAACGGAAAAATCCGAGACGGATAAATTTCATAATAGACCCCCTGTAGGGTCCGTTCGCCGTCATCCCCAGGCTGGTCATTCGCAGTTGCATCGGCCTCGTCCTTTTTATATATTTTAAGGGTGATCGACCCGAACCCGAAGTTGATCACTTCCTTTAATTTTGAAAGGGAAGCCAGGGATTCTTTATTGATCAGCATGATTGCCAATCTAAAGCCTCCCTTTCCGAAAAGCTTCCTCTCGCTTTACAACCCTCCAGTCTTCCGTTGGAAGATCGGGATTGCTGGCCCGAATGATCTCGAGGATTATCCGGCTTCTTCTGGTTTATCCGGCTCAGTTGGTAGTCAAACACGTGCCCTCGGTCTGCTCGGGATTTCTTCCCTGCAGACTGCCTCAAGCCTCGCGCAAAGCCACACCTCGCCTACTTCGGCTACTGCTCTTTTATAAAGGTCGACTGATCTCTGATCCGAGCACGCAGTCAATTTCACGCGCCCCTGGTACCATCCCGCATCTCTGCTGAACGAGGGAGGGATCCCGGATTTTCTCTCAGGATCCGCATCTTCCTGGGGGTCTATTATGAAATTTTCGACGCGCGTATTTTTTTCGACGTTGTCGAATTTTTGTACTATGAAATACCGACGCGTTTTTTTTTAGATAACGTCGACTATTTTACGACAGCTATTTAGGTGTCGAGTACATAAAAGAAAAGTGTTGTGTTGAGAAATAAGAAAAGTTTGTTAGTAAAAATAAATTAATAATTTAAACTTATAAAATTTTAATAAATAAAAATTAATTAATTAATTGAAATTTAATAAAAAATAATTAATTTAAATTTTGACATAAAAAATAATTAATTTTATTTTTCGACATCGTCGAAAAAAAAAATTCATAATAGCGATTTTCGACGTTGTCGATAAAAATACGCGCGTCGAAAATTTCATTAGACCCCCTGACTTCTGTCAATGATGGCTAGCACCAACACGTGCTCCTTTAGTATCTCACTGAATAGTTTTTGATCCCTAAGAGCACCTGACGTCTTGTCTGCTTGCACCTTGGCTTGCCTACTGTCGCCCGTTTCCAGCTCTTCCTGGGACCTCTGTCTTTTAGAAACAAGGGCCCTTTCCGAGTTATCACAGACGACAGTTTTTTTAGCCCATGCCACAGATCCTCGCTGTTCTACTGTAAGTTGCCCCTCAGGGGTTGCAGCCAGTTTTTCTAAAATTTTGAACGCCGACCGTCTCTCCCTGTATCGACGCTTCGCCGAGGGATCTCCCTCAATCCCCCCTTATTTCCTTTGGCGGTTCCGCTTCCACCTGGCTTCGATGCCAAGGTGACGCTTAACCTTGCCCCTGATAATAAAGCCCCACCTTCACGGTTAGAGTTGCTCCCTTCTTCCGGTTTTTGAAGGGTGCCAGCCCCTTCCTCATCCCATGAGACTCAGTGGGATTTCCATAAAATATCTATAGTTACTTTGCAGCATTAGACAAGCGACTTATTTCCTTCAATTTCTCGTCATTTTTTAGAGTGATTAGCGTTGTTGGGGCTCCCGTGAAAATCACACGATTTTCCAATTTCTCCGTTCATTCTTCGATTATTTTTTTTTTTTTGATAATTTGGTGTGAACATTTAAAACTCCAGCGATAAGTGTTTCTTGAGTTTGTTCTAAATTTACAATTGTAATTCGGATGTTTATAATGCCCTTGTTGGTTTGTGGTTACAATCCCATTTGAATCAGCTGTTTAAATCAGAGTGGTTCGACACATTTCCAATGCATCAATTAAACATTTATTTTGTGCATACAGAAATGTTTTTTGTTTTATTTAATTTTGTTTTAATTTTTATTTCATAAATTCTCTACTAATATAATTTAATATTAATAATAATAATAATAATAATTTTATAATAATATTTCATTTATATAATAATAATAATATATTTCTCTAATATAATTCATTTTTATTTTTATTCCATTTTTTAAACGTTTTATAAACTAAAAAAAAACAAAAAAAAAAATTTTTTTTTATAAAATTATATTTTTGCATTTAATATGAATTTAATATTAAAGATTTTGTTGTTTTTTTTGTATATAAAATAAAATTTTAAACAAAACAAAAATTCATTCATTCGAAATATAATAATCCAGAATAATAATAATTCAAAATATAAATTTAAATATTTGGTAAATTTATACACTAAAAACGAAATTCATAATATTACAAGAAAACATATAAAATAATTAATTAATAATTAATAATTATTTCAAATATATATGTATTGTGTTTCGAGGAAGGGAATGTGTTAACTTTGGTATTTAATTAAATTATAAAATAAACAAAAAAAAAATTATTTATATTTTATTTTAAATAACGTAAAATTAAAATTTGGTTTTTTTGACGTTTGTTTGTTTTTAAATTAATTTTAATTAATATTGTAAGATAATTAAAAATTATATAATATAATATGTATGTATATTTAACACTATACAGAGTTTTTGTTGTTTTAAATTAGAAAATGATCGCCAGCTTTTTTTATATGTATGGATGCTGTGATGTTTGATGAGAGGATTTCGTTTAGTTAGAGGTAGAGTCAGAACATCGTTGACAACATTTGAAAATCCCTTTATGTATTTTAATTGGTGAGACCAACAAAATTATTTGTCGTTGAAAGCATATAATTTATATATTTTTTGTGTTTGTCTAATTTTCTAATTATTATTATTACTTTTATAATTGACACAATTATCTAGGTTTCTCTAATTACATTTTGATTAATTTTGTTTTTGATTTGATTTTGTAGATGTAAGTAGATAAGTAAAAAAAAAAATAATAATTAATGATTCAAGGTGGTTTTCATTTTGTTGAACGCATAAATTACCGGTGACCCCGGCTTTTTCTCAGTTAAATGGGTGATATTGAATGAGGACCGGTGGCTGCGTTCGGCATGTACTCTTTGAGAAGGTCGCGTAATCGAAGAATTTCTTTGCCCGCTGCTGCTAAATCGCCCTGAAGTGATAGCTCTCGTTCGCGTAACCGTTTGATGTCACGTTGGCATGTCTGAAATGGGTCAGTAAATTCTCAATTAGTCATTTTATATTACACTATAGTCACTTTAAATTCTACTCTTATTTCAATTTCAATCATTCATAGAAAAAGCCAAAAGTTACGTCATCTATACAGGATGCTAAAGTAGAAATAAAAAACATAAAAACAAAAATACGACGAAACTTAATAGTACCTGCAAAACTATGGATTTCATACCTAATGATGGATATTTGGTTCGTAAAATCAGATTGGGATTCAGAAGCATGTATTTTGGAAGAACTGTTTGAATCTGGCCGTGCTAAAAAAATCTCAGTCATTTCAGCAATGTTGATGAAATTTGGTTCGTAGCATTTTATTTATAGAAAACTCAGATATTTTTTAACATAAATTTTGAACTTAATTAATATTTCTGGAAACCGCCTATAAGAGGTGTAATTTAATGAGCTACCCCCTCCCACCTTGCAAAATAGGAATATAAATTAGGTACATTAAACGCCCGGGCATTAAAACACATTAGCTCTAATTAATTGAGGAGCGTATCAAAGCAAATCAAGCCTATCAACCGGGACCCGTAAGAGTCATGATCAACATACGTAATTGACCCTTGCTTAAATATAAAGCATATATAGAGGTCAGCAGGCTTACCTATAAAAAGCATTATGCTACCTAGAACTAGCAATTCACTTGTGCTTGAAAAGAGACATTCTCGATAGCGTCTCCACCTTTATCGAAAAGTACTAGAACAGCCGGCCCAGCGCCCACGAATTACAACCGTGAAGAGGCTTTGAGCAGGAATTCAGACCACCTTAACTCTGTTGCTCATATAATAGCACATAGATCTGGACAGCTTGTAAATTGTAAAAAAAATGATGTAAAAAAATGTAAATTGTCTGTTTTTTTCCTTTATCACTGATTTTAGGAGCATTGGGGCTATTCCTATTAATTCTCCCCATGGTTTACCGAATTGTTTTGCGTCGGCCAGCACCATTCTTTTTCAGGTCATTGCTGGTCGCCCTACTTACCTCTTTCCTTGCGGATATCATTCCGATAATATTTTTGTTATATCATTGGCCCCTTTCTTTAGTGTGATCCATCCTTAGTCTAATCCATCTCTATTTTCGTTTTGGCATTTATTCACAAATACCGGGAATCTTCTAGTGATCCTCTGCGTGTGTTTTCATGTTTCACAACCATACTGATTTCACACAGGCTTTGAACATTCGTAACTTTGTTGCTTTGATTTGCTTTTTTTGTATTATATTGAATATATTTCTTGCTTTGTTGATATCCTCTTCTCTAGCACAAGTACAACAAAGGTATACGAACTTGTCAACATCCTCGATGGTTTCTTGGTTGATGGTAATGGGTATATGTATGTTCGTCTTTAGTCTCATAACCTCGGTCTTTCTGATGTTAATTTTGTTGCTTTGGTTGTTCTTCATCATCTGAATAACACTTTTACCTTCCCGTCCTGTTGGTGGATGGGTGTTATCTGGCCCGTTGTTCTCAAAAAACTCTTTCCATCTATTTAGCTGTTGGTTTTCTGTGGTTGTCTAGAACCCAGAAGAATCCTTTATTAGTAGTTTGTGAATTTGGTGACTCCACGGTGACCCCATTTTACACATTGAGCTAGTGGGTGCGCTTGTTTCTATTTGCTGCTGCTGTTTCTGTAGTCTCGATAATGTATTCGGTGTATTTTTTACGATCATTGCTTGCCATCTTCTTTACATATTTGTTTAGCATACCTTCGTATTTGTTTCGGTTTTCCGCCACATAATTCTGTGCCCAGTTTAACAAGTAACAAATTCGTGTAGGGCAGAGTCACATGATTCCTCCCCTCATTAGGTAAGTTGCAACTTACTGAGAGTGCGGAGATCTAAATAAGTATTTCTAATGAATCCGTCAACAATATTTTCTAATGACTTTAGGAAAGTAGTCTTTAGTAAGTAAAGAATAAACTAATAGGACGAAAGCCTTTCGGAATAAAAATAATTTTGCTCCTGCATCAGGAGCCCGGAATAAATGGAGAAGATGAGCTTAAATAAGGTCGAAGCCTTTTCTGTTGCACACAGGAAAGTAAACGAAAGGAAAGAATTACCAATTTCCTGTTTGTAAGGTAAGAGGTGAAAGTACCACTAGAAAATTATCACAATTAGCCTGGAGGTTTATTCTGTTAGCTTTATTTTGCACTTTTATTGAAACCCGTTTTATAAGGCAGGAAATTCGGAAGCAGCTGTAATCGCATATGTAAGAGAAAGCATGAAGTTTGACATCATTCACGAAAAGAATATTTTGAGAGAGAATAAGCTAAGAAACGAGTTCAGTTGAGAATAACTCCCAGTCGGTTAATTTGTTATTACAAGTCTATTTTTGAGAAGGTCTACTTCACGCGGAGCAATTAGGTATGGTTATCGTCAAAAATTTGTTGATACGTTCTAAGGAATAATTTCATTTTTAGATTTAGATACTTTCCGCGGATAATGGCGGATATGGAATTTCCCAAGAATGGAGGAGAAAACAGTTCGGTTTCGGGAGGCGAAAAATAATTATTTGCCAAATGACTGATCTTTAAACAAACAAAATATTTATTTAATGAATTAACATTGATTGTGAAATTTATGCGTTGTTTTGAGTTAATATTAACCAAAGAAATCTATATCGCTGTATAAACGAAATAATAACAAAAGTCCACCCATACAGCAGCGTGATTTCCAACAACTCCGGAGAAATACAGGTGAAGATTAACATCAATCTTAATATCAATTGAGCGGCAGCCGCCTTTTACCTATCTGATACTATCATATGATGAAGAGTAGCTTAATATCAAAATTGAAAAACAGCAAAGCATCTAATGAAGATGGAATTTGTTGGTAAATGTTAAAATATGGAGGCGACCATCATTTTACCGCACGTTCTAACCTGAATACACAATTTGATCTACTGGTAAATTCCAGAGGAGCGTGCGTTAGTTGTAATCTATCCAATACCACTGTCCATCTGGACAGGAAACTATAAGTTAAATTATCAGTGGGAAATCAGTTAAATTGCAACAACCGTGCGGTTGATAACTAAACTAACCTCAATCAATGGTTTGCTTTTCTAGATGTCCCCGAAATCCCCGAAAAGAAATGCCGTATTTAAAGATAAAGGAAGTGACCTGTGAATAATTTGGAATTGTCCTTAAACTTCCTTCCAATCCACTCCAAAATGCGATGAAGAAATATTCGTACCAAAAATCCACGCAAAATTTTCATACACCCAATGAAATACAAAATATCATAGTACTTACCACATTCTGCCGCAGTAAATCTAATTTATCACATTTCAATCGTGTTATCTCATGTTTCAAATTTTCCACCTGAGATCCCGATTCGTTACCATTACCCGCCGTTGTTGTTATACCGCCAATGCCCCCACCACTCATCATAGTCCCTGAATTTGTGGTACCTATATTCACCACACTACCAATTCCACTGTCCAAACACAATGAACATGCTTTCGTTGTTGCCTCGGCCGATGACATTGATTCGAGCCCCGTATCGCTATCAATGTATGTTGCCCCAGTGTCTAGATTTTGAAATACTGTGAAAAAAAAAATCGATTAGTTTACATTAGCCAGAAGTGATAGGTTTATGATTGGCATACCAAGAGGATCTAAATCAACACTATTTAAACTGGAATCATCACTTGTCTCACTCATGGCCGCAATCGGAACATTTCCATTCGACGATGCGTGATTATTGTTATTATTCGTCATATTGTTGTTATTCGTGACGTTATTGTTATTTGTTGTTAGAATGTTATTATTGTGCAGTAACATTGGCCCTCGAGATGTTATGTCCGGTGACGATGCAGCCGAATCTGATGGCGATTTTTTACCTAACGAACCATTATTGCTATTTTTTGATACAGGGCGATGCTAAAAATAGAATATCGAATAAATACGACTCGAGAGATTTTATAAAAACAGCAATACTTACAATCGTTGGGATTTCCGATATACTCGGCTCCTTTGATTTTTTGCCCGAACTATTACTACTCTTATGATTATGATGATTGTCTCCGATTGCACCGGCGTCAATGCTCTGGGAGCGTACCCGCGCGATTAAAGCTTTTTTTACCGTATCAATAAAACGTGAACCAGCATTTCCGCTGTCCGATTTTGGTGTGTCCGGTGTAGGCGAAACGGGGCCACAACCGTTACCACCCAAAATTCCACTTCCGGGTAGTAATAAATCGGTACCTAAAAAGTCTCTTGTCTTATCTTTGAGCTCCTCGACTAAATTTTGTAGTAGTGAGGTACGCGTCCGTAATTCCAGTTTAGCGAATTTATCCGCTTTGTAGCATGCATTTTCGGCGTTTATTAGTTTGGTGAGGATGAATTCTTTGAATTCGGGCCCCTTTCGAAAAACGGCCGGATTGGGTAACGTTGGCCCGAAAAATGGTACATCATCGCGTGCCGTCACCGAAACTTTATACCGGGTATTCGATGTATTCGGCTCCAGCGGCTGAATCACAATGAACGCATGCAAAAAGTGACTGGCGATCATGTCCGGTGAGAAAGGAGTGTTCGACTCTTGGAATACTATTGCAACAATATCATTACCGATATGTCGTTTTCGTTGCAACTGTTGCGGATCGCCTTCGGTAAATGGTAACAGTGTCGACACGTGGAACATAATTTCCCGCTCTTTGAACACCTCGTACACACCATTATCACCAGTGTGTCCATTTTGGATGTCTAGCCCGCCACGATATCCTTTGTGGTCCCGCAATTTAATTCGTTGTCCGATTACATCGAGAAATTCTTCAAATGCCGGTGACGTTGTATTATTCGAGAACAGTTCCTCTTCCGTCGTCTGACCAAATCTTTGGTATAATATGCCAAATTTAAAATTTGTCACCAGCACATGCTCATCATAGCTTGCGATTTGTGAACTCGCTTTCGGACACAACACCGGTATAAAATTATCCACATTGATCTGTTCGTTTAGTAGTCGAGCCATTTTAATTGGCGACGGGTTTTGTCCAAGACACGATACGGGTATAATTTCATGCATTGTGCCCGTACGCAATCGCAGTAAAATTCGATTATGCTCCTGATTCGCAACATTTTCCGATTTTATCGATAAAAGCACCGGACCCAATTGGTCATCGTGCCCGACGAGATTCGAATGCTCGCGACTAACAAAAAATCGCCGATAACATTTTGCTGTGTCGTCCGTTTCAAATTTACCGCGCCACGCGCTTTGCGGTAGAACGGGATTGCCGCGCGCATCAAATGCACATTCATGATCCGTACCATCGATCCAGTAGCCACCATTTAATGGTAGCACGATCATTTGATATGGTCCCGCTTTACTAAGGGTGTCCTCTAATAGCCTCTGGGATGCCGGTATCGTCGATATAATCGACGATGATTGTGAACTAACCGACGATTGCGATTGATACTGATGTCCATTGGATAGTGTATGTGATTGAATGTTTAATTGGGGCGATGCAGGCGTTGAATTTGATGCTGAACTAGATGAATTTCGTAATGTACGATTACTACTACTACTACTACTACTATTTGTGGTTACTATTTGTGGTGTGGTTAAACTATTTGGTTGATGCTGTTGTTGTTGATCACTGGATGCATGTAAATTTGGTACACGTTCGTCTCGTGATGAATTCTAGAATGGTAAGAAATGAAACGCACATTAAGCTAAGAAAATATAAAGATATTTTGTCGTCGTGTAGGATGTTAAGAATTTGTTATTTGCTGTTAAATGAAGAGGAGGACTGATGAATACTAATATCGTCGTTATGCATGCAGAAAAAAAAAAATAAATTGAATGCATAAAATTTGATCGATTACACATGTACTCGTATAGAGATCAGAGGCGGTTCAATAAAATGTTCGCCATTGTTCAAGGTATATATATATAAACAAACCACGACTCTGCTGCTTACAAAACACACCTTAAACATTTTTTATTTTAGTAACTTTTAGTTCGGTGTGCATGGAAATGACGCATCCACCTCAAGCGAAAAACGTGTTGATAAATTTTGTGATGTCGTCGACGTCTTAGGGAAAAGCCGTGCTTTGTAGAAGTGCAGTCAATTCGTCTGATTCCTGCTAAAATATCGATGACTAAATCGTCAGGTAGACAAAAACTGCTTTGAATCCTAATGAGGCAGATAATTAAAATGACCCGAGGCGAGCAGTGAGCACATCGACATTTGTGTTAAATACGATTTGGGTTACACACGATCTCTGATTGCGTGTTGTTGTTGTTGTTGCTGAGAAATCAACCATCCTAGTTTTCTTGTTATGCTTGAATGGTTCATTTCAATTTCAATGCATTACGTGATCTTTTATACTTTCGAGTAATTATAACAAAAAAAAATGTTAATTTACATTTTTGTTTGTAATATGCTCTCTTGTCTTGGTATTTGCAGATACAATACAATTTAATACAAAAAATGTCGGTAGTCGTTTTGTTATGTATGCGAGGCGTAATTGATTTTGTCACCATTATTTAAAATGCTGATTACCGTGTGCGCAGTATTTAATTCCGTTGATCCGATCGTGACAATACAGCGCGGGGGCTTTCTTGAATGGAAAGTTGTTTATATTTGTGCAATATTATACTAAATAGCATTTACTAAGATTACTTTTATCAGATCACTTGATCTTATATTCTATGATCATAGATTGTTTTCTAGTTCGTAAATAGATTTGTTATTTAAATTATCTAGATCAGCCAAGATACTAAAGCTAATATTTCTTCACTTTAGCTGTGCAAATCTAGTTAATAGTGAATTAGTTAAGTTTGAAAATAAGCAAACTAAAATAATGCTTAAAGTACTAAACCACGGCTTAATGATATAAGAACAACATATTAATACTAAAATTCCGAGGCCTGGCAACCGGGTTGCAACCTTAACCAAACCTATCGCTATGTAGAAATTTCATTCTACTTTGATATCAAAAATTGCTTCTCAAATTTTAGATTTAGTACATAATTCAGATTTAAATTCAAGTTGTGGTTTTTAATATTTATTTAGCTGGTCGGTTTCATATATACGTAAGACAGGACTAAGAGCCACAGAGTCAACTCAACAGAGTAATAAGTTCAGATTGAAATTAAAAAAAAAACTAAAATAATTATTGTACTAAATCACGACTTAATAATATTTATTTACACATTCGGCGTATTGCATTGGTTAATGTACAACAACAAATACATTATATGTTCATCCGAAATGGACTCATATAAATCCAAAGAAAATTGGATTTATGAAAATCTAATCCAATTTTTAGTACTAAAAGTTGGTACTAAAATATGAAAATATTTCAAGCTACTGTTAATCTGAAAATTTGTAAATCCAAAACTAAATCCTAATCCACTTGCACCAATGCAATACGCTAATTATTATTAATAGTCTAGATTGAGAATCAAGCTTAAAATGAAATGGTGGAAAATTTGTATTTAATGCACATTAAGGCGTTCAACGATGAGAGTGTTAATAGATTTGTTTTTCACTTTATTAAATTGTTTATAATTACATTGGTGAATTTACACCAACAATTGCATTATATGTTAATTTGCAATGGAATCATCTAAATTCAAAAAGTTTACAAAAAACCAATCCAATTTTTAGTACTAAAAGTTTGTACTAAAACATTAAAAGTGATATTTCAAGTGACATAACCGATGTAAATAATATCATATTTATAAAATAAAATAAAAATATTAACAAACTCGCGAAATGTGTAAATATACTTAAACAGAAAAACATTTCAACTTGTCAACTTTGGAATCAAAAAAAAAATCCGAAAATGGCTGTTGATTTGGAAAATAGTAAATCCAGAACTAAATCCTAATCCGCTTTTTCCAATGCAATACACCTTACGTGAATTTTAAAAATTTAGCTTGTGTACTAAAATTAAATCGCAGTAAACGATTTACAGAACTACTAAAAAAACTATTTTACTTAATGTAAAAAACCTGTACTAAAACTCTTATATAACCGACATTTCCTGCTCACCTTAATAAACAAATTTTTATTTCTATTAAGTACAACGAACCTAGTAAGCACCAGCTTGTCTTTATATGTATTTATTTTTCACAGAACTTATACTAAAATCAAAATTGTAGGTTAAATGGGGATTTAGTACAATTTTTAAATAGTATTATTTTTCTGCGTCAACAGTCATACGAGTAGGTTAAGATCGAAGTTAAGAAAAATAAAATAAGATACTAAAACAAGAATTAGTTATTTTACATATCACATTAGTTTCAGCAGGTTGGATTGGTAGATAAGCTTTTGTCGTATATGATGCAACTTTAATTATATTGGGTGGTCGAGTGGTAAAGTTATCACCAATTACTGTTATCAACCCACAGTTCGAGAGTTCGAACGCCATTGAAGACACAGTAATTTTATTAAGCGATTATTATTCTTCACATCAACGATGTTGTCGGATCCAGTATTCCTCCAATACCGATTGGGCGGACTTGAATTTTAGCATGGCTCTCCAAGTGGAGGGGAATATGCAGATAACGAAAGCAATTTTAAACGGCGACTAGGATTAACAACAAACCAGTGTACAGTGCAAGTCTCTTCCTGCCTTAAAAAGATTGGCTTCAATTTAAGTCCAGCGTACACAAATGTGTATGTTTGTAATCGCGTTTTGCGTTTTTCATGATTCTCTTTCGTACACGATCTTTACTACCACAATTGTGATCTCGGGCCGGAAAAGGGATATTATCATTCTTGGCCTTCAAAAGGGCATTATTAAAATTCGTATAAAATTAGCGTACCCAATTTTAATTTTAATAAAACAACAATGCTAGCGCAACCCACGTCATTTTAAAGGCAAAAAAATCAATTAAAAATGCAAAATTTCAAAATTATACTTAATTTGTATTTAAAGAATTTTTTTGGAAAAATTGAATATAGGTAACATAGGTAACCCTCCAAGAACACGGTATTCGAAGAACACGGTTTCGAAGAACAGGATACCTATTTCCTCAAATTACACGGTTTCAAACAACACGGTTTTCGTTACTCTTTTATTTTATTTTTTGTAGTCTCGAACAACACGGTTTTAAAGAACACAGAACGAATTTATCGTGTTCGTGGAGGGTTTCCTGTATTTATGAAAATTCTTTCTGAATTACTGCGCTTACCCTAATTGGAGCAAAAACAGCAATGCGTCGATGTCTCAGAGCGCTGTTTGGAGCTGATTAACCGTATTACAGGACAAGATTTTTTGTGTTTTTTGCATCGGTATGTGACAACGGATGAAACATCGATCATGACTACACTCCGGAACAAAATCGTTAATCACTTGAATGACCAGCAGTCGGTGATCCGTCCGAAGTAACCAAAAACGCAAATGTCCATTTAAGTTCGAATTGATTTTCCATCCAGCGTATTCTCCTCATCTAGCTCCAAGCAACTATTTACAACCCGTTCGCAAACCTAAAAAAAATGATTCGGGGAAACAGATTTGCCGAAACAAACGCCTGTTTTGAGGCCAAATATAAATCGTTTTAACAAAAAGGCATCGAAATGTTAGAGAAGCATTGTAAAGAATGCATCATTGTTGATGTATCATTCTTTTTTTTAGTAGTTAGGTTCGGGAATTATTGACCGACGAGTATGCGTTTATAGCGTTCTCGTGAACTGTCTAGGCAGGCACAGGGGACAAGGGCGATCTTTGGAATACGCATGCATTTACTTCATGCGAGCTTGTAAATTCATTCTAAATAACCTCAATTTTTCGACTCAATAAATAATTTGCTTTCCATTTTATAAGAGAGGCTGTTAAATTCAGCGAATGAAATTTATTTATTGAACCTGTATGCTAAGTTCTATCAAATGTTTTTAAAGACAAAATGCTAGATTCGCTAGCGGTTTTCCCGAAATATCTATTGAAAATTGGCATGCGCCTCAAGACAGTCTGTAAGATTGAAGTTAACGATAGGTTCCATGACTTTTGACAAACTAGATATAAAGCAATAGGCTGATAGTTTGTAATTGTAGGAGATGATCTATCGAATTTTTGGAACCCGTTGAATATTCACCGTTTTCCAAATTGAAGTAAAGATACCAGTCTTCGACAGATGAAATAATTTGTTAGCGGCTTAGGCTTAGCAAGAGCATTGTAGTAACTTTTGAGAACAATTGCTGGAATACAATTGACAACAACAATTCAGCAGGTGCAAAAATCCGGAGTAATTGTAAACCTATAGTGGATACGAAAGCATGATCTTAAAGGCCTAAAGAGGCAATCACACATCCCAAAAGAGTACTGTTTAATTTGACTGTCAGTTTACTAAAAAGATTAAATTCTGAAAATTGTTCGATTTCTGCCGCGTTTCGGAAATTTCAACCAAATGTTACTGTGGGCATTAAAATCAACCATGACAATAACCTTAGCATCGGAGAAGAACTGATAAATTCATAGACGAAATGAACTCGATAATAAATGGCACTCATGAGTACCGCCAGAATCTGATAAATTTGGGCAACAATAAAGGGAACAAACGAAAAGATAGTCATGTAAAATTTTCATTGAAATAATAGGGAGCATTAAAGTAATAAACTTGAGGTTCCGCCAACCCAAGAATGGCTGCATCCGAAGCTACATAATTTGTATTGGCGGGTCCAAGCGGGTCGATCGTTTTCTCGATTACTGCAGCGCTTATGAGGTGATAGGGAGTGAGCAGATTCATGATTTGCTTGATACTCGATAAATATTGTAATCCATGTGCACAGCGGATGTGGTCGGATTTTGCATAAAAGGCGAGAAACGGGTTTATGCCTCTTTCTATAAAAATAATAATTCGTTTGCACGTTCTCTCAAATTTATTGATTTTTCTGCGATCTCAGCAAGTTAGAAGCACTTTGTGCATTATTTAGTTTACTCAATTTGACCAAGTACATAAGTAGGCGGATGATTTGCCACAAAATTCAAGCTGCCCTTGTCTTTCCACGCAAAACTCAAGTGCGGCTCGTGTCTATGGATGTGTAAAATTATTTTCATTTTATATTTGAGTGCTTGAGCGAAACGGATAGAAAAAACAAAAAATAAAATTCTTCACATTTGGTCAGGCGTTTATTTTCTATCAAAATACATTTTCATTCTAATCGCGTAATAACAAAAAAAAAACTATGACCCTAAAACTTTTTTTGTCTTTTCGTTTGTGTTAGTGAGTATACAAGTACAACATGAGCCGCACATACAATGATTGCTGCAAACGTGCTGCAAAATACCCCACTTTAAAATTTAGTTTATGATCGAAGAGGTAAGAGACGAAGAAAAACGCATCGTGTTGCCGCACTGTGTGCGGGAACGCTACACTGCAAAATTGTTGAATTGAAAATGTTGAAAATTGAAATTTATTCACGGAATACGAGGAACAAATTCTCTTCTTGTCTTTTAAGCGTTCTCCAGCCCTAATACCGTTTCTGTCACGCCCATGGCAATGTTTCACTCATCACTTAACGAAAATATTGGGCAACTGAAGCGCGTGCGAAATTCTCACAATTCTTACAAGGCACTGTCTTTTTCACAAAAACGCAAAGTGAAGTCTTTAGTTCACTTTTTCTGATCCTGTCTAGCTTCAGCACACAAAAATCACAATCACGTGGAAAAATATACGACGGACAACTTCTAGAGCTTCAAAAACACCAAAAAGCCATTTTCACCCTACATAAGTATAGGTCCGAAAGGATCCAGTAGAGAGAGAGAAGAGGAGTAATAACCTATGGTATAGCAATAAAGTTACCAGTTTAAGTGTTCAGAAGCAACCTAAACCCTTGGGGTTTGTTATATCAGTTTTTATTCATATAATTGCTATACAAATATTTCCATAAACAGTTTTTTGGCAAGTTCTGAGTAACTTACAAAATTTAAATCAGAAATTGCTAATTATAAAATGTTTATATTTAGTTATTTTATAAAATATTAAAATTCGGAAGAAAATTTTTCAAATTATAGCAATAACTCAAAAGAAATTTTTAAATTTTCTGCTATTATTTTCAAAGATTCAAAAAGTTTTAAGAAAATTAAACCCTTCGTTCCAGATTTCGGACTAACAACTAGTTCGAACTAATTTTATGGTAATTCCTTTAGCAATCTTTAACTTTTTTGAAGATTGTCCAATTCACACTTCCATATTTATATGCCTATTAAAAAATTTATCAATCAAATTTCAAAATATTTAAAATGAACTTTAACTTTTTGATGTCATATTCTAAATTTTCAGTTTTAAAACAAATGAACTTTCCTAAAATTATGAGATTTGATACGAATTTGAAAAAAACCCTATGCATTTACGAATTTTAAATCGTTCGGGCCTCAAGTTGTTGTTTTACGCAATTCACTTCATAATTCTTAAATTTGTGCCAAAGTTTTTTTTTTTTCTAAAATTTGAAATGTCAATCTTGGACAAAATTTAGTAGATATTGTAATTGAAACTATAAAATTTCAAAATTTAGTCATATTTAAAAAATTTTAGCCGTCAAATGAAAAAAATTTTCAAATATTCATGATAGCTTTTCACAAAAAAAAAATATTTTAAACCGGGCCAATACAATTTTGAGAGAATCTTCGACAAAGTTAAAGAAGCTAAACGATAATTTGAAAATTTTTAATACTAAAATTATTTTTACGGAACTGAATATACAAACCTGAATTTTTCATACAGAAAAGTTTGAGAATGTAAAATTGTAAGAAACTTTTCAATCTTAAATATTATAGCCGTCTTACTTTGGTAATTGTACGACAATAATGCCATATAATTTCTATCTGGAAAAGAAGGTTTAAGATAATTTTATTTTAGTATAGTTGAAATGTTCACCTCCAGACTAAATATATACAATAAATTGTTATTCTTGTCTATTCCATTTTTGAAGGATTGAAACGTACCAAAATAAGACGTCTTAAAATTAGAATTTTTGTTTAAATAAACAAATTAATTATTTTTTAAATTTCTTACCCCATATTTTAAACACTGTAAAATTTGGAAATTAACAACGGGGGGAAATTTTGAAATATTTTATGTACGACAAGATTTACCTAAAGGAAAGAGACCTTCTCGACTTCGCGAAATACACATCACATGACATTTGAAAGTAATCTTGTTCTTGTTTGAAAACATTTTGTTCAGTAAAATTATTCACTCTAATCACGAGTATAGCACAACACTAAAATACAAATAGAATACGAGAAAGTCATCGGTCCATTACTAAGTTGACAACTTAAGATTAATTACGATGGTCGGTTTTCATAGAAAGCATATCGAAGATAATTAGCAGAATTGTTTTTTATACGAATAACTTTTTATTGTTGTGTTTTATTTTACATAATTTTACCATTGTTTGTTTATGAGTATTTTGAATGCTATAAAATTTATGTGCGCTAAACTATATGTATACGTTACATTGTTATGATAGTTTAATGATCTCTCTGTGTTTGTGGTACATCGAAAACAAAGTGAGCTTGGTTATGAAATCGTGCTAATTTAAGGCCAACGCGCCATGTATCGCACAAACTTGAACTAAATTTTGTAAGCCTACCTCTGCTTATTACATGAGAAAATGCCTTGAGGTGTTTTTTACAAATCAATCATGGGCCAAGGACATGAATTTCTGTATTTATAATGTTTGTCTATTTTTACCACCGCATATTTTATAAAGTTCTTAGGCTATCGCACTTTTAAAAAATTTTAAATTTATTTTCTGGTAATTTGAATCGGTTCGTTACGATTAAAATTCTTAACTGTGCTCACACAAACAATACTTAGAATAACCGTATTATGTACGTTGAACTTGGCAATCGATGCCAAAATTATTATACATACTAGGGGGGACACATTCAAGATTCAAAAAAATTGTCCACATTTTCAAAATTCAAGACGTCATTCATTAGCGCAAAAATTGAGATAAGGTCAAGTTCAAATCTGAATATGTCGGAATATTAAGAAATAAGATTTGAATTTAAGATTTTTTCAATTTGATGTTTCATATACCGAAAATACAAGGCGAATAAGAAGTATGTATTTAAGAATAAAACAAAATGTACATGAGAAGTACAATTGCCATTATTACTACAACTATTGTTATTTTATATTATATAGTAACGAACAAAGAGTTAAATTTTAGAAAAAGAAAAAAGTCTTCAAGACAATTACATTTGTTCGTCGTTGCTGTTTGCCTCTTGTATATTGTTGCTGTTTTTATCTTTTAGTACCACAAACTTATTATTTTTTATTTTTATTTTTTTATTTTTCGTACTCCACTCCACAATCTTTCGTTCGAGATCTTTGGTTTTGTTCTAGAGTTGTTATAAACATACAACAAATGAGAGATTGAGGGTACGTTTTCTAAAGGTGTGGGGGTAAACTTGATTTCGTGCGGTTGTTATCACGTAATTTTGATTCCATATTTTCATGGTTATCCACTTCGCAGAAGAGAATGTGTGTTTGCTTGAGATGAATGAACAGCAAAAAACAAATATTACGAGTATGTTGAGATAACATTATTTTGTTGGTGTATAAATAAAAATTACCCAATTCTCTTCAATATTGCTGAGGTCATAAAAACGTCATAGTCGTAATTTACGCGATTGTATTTTAATGAAATATTGAATATAATGATTCCATGTCAATTTACTGAAAAACAATTCACCGAAAACGAAAATTTACTGAAAATATTTCAAACGCTTCGCACATTATTAAAGCGTTGTCATTAATTTACTGAAATTCCGAAAAAATACTGTAATATCCCGAATGTGATATATGTGATATATCCCGAAATTTTGAAATTCTGAAATTAAAAATACTTAATAACAAGACCTTTTAGAAATTTGAAAAACTGAAAAATATTTTTAACGATATTACAATTAAAGATGATTAAAATAATTGGTTAAGACACGTAACACATAAAAATAGTTTATTTTTCGACTAAGATTAAAAATATCGTTGAATACACCAGAAAAAATTGTGATAGTTTTGTAAATTGCAATTCGATAAAACTAAAAATGAGTTTGTGCGGAATTGTAAACTCTCAAGTGCACGGGGGAGGTCGTTTCGCACTCCTCTCCTCGCTTAACCTTCTGAGGGGCTTTTTATTTCAATTTCGGCGGCATAGGAGCGGGGATCTTTAAACTTGACGGAAATATATAATTGGTACTGTTGAAAATTATAAAAGGGACACAGAATTCACTAATTGGAAGGTATTGTTGGTTTAATTAAAATTATATTAAAAAACAATGTTGTAAAGGATGTGTATTCTAAAAACAAACAATATTATATGATTTCATACATAGAGAATCGCCACTTTCGAGTAAAAAGATTGCGACAGGAGTCCCGCAGGTAAGTGTTATAGGTTGCGACCTATTCTTTATCTGCTCTACACCAGAGATTTACCTCAATTAAACGATGTTACCGTTGCAACATTTGCTGATGATACTGCGGTTCTCTCAATAAGAGACACTATCGAGGAATCGACAATGAAACTTCAAAATCATAAAATATAAATGGACAAAAATGTGGCGTAAAAATATAATGTTAGAATATGTTTTGTTTTTAAATAAACACCATAAATATTTTTATGTCTTTATTGTTATTGGATCTTTCATCAATAATATTGAAAATCATGGAAATAACAGAAAAGCAAATCTTCCTCAAATTCATGCTTATCAGCAGTAAAAATTATGGCAAAAATTGGAGTCAAAGCCAGCTTATCAATGGTTCGGCGTGTGATGCAATACTAAGCATCTTAAATTAAGTAAACTTCAAAAGAAGTCTCATTTGAATCACACAAAGGAACCTGGTTGGAATTTGCCAAAAATCACATGACATGGAGGCATGAATGGTACCGAGTTACAATTTCGGACGAAAATAAATTTATTTTGGATGGTCCTGATGGACATCAGTTTTATTTTCATGATCTAAGGAAATAGGAAACATTTTTGAACAGGAACCAACGTGGCGTAATAGTTTGTGGAGTCATTTAGTACTATGGAACAATTGATTTGGTTTTTCCTAGCACGAAAATGACTAAACTTTCAGACAAAGTCATCTTGGAAAGAGACTGGACAAAAGACGAATGTCATTGCTGCCATGGCCCCCATATTCGCCCCAATTGAATATCACGGAAAATGAGTGCAGGTGGCTTTAAAGGGAAATATATGGATGGTGCAAGCAATATGAAAATAAAATTTCATTCATTTCACTATTTAGGTGCTCTCTACGATTCGATCTCTTCACCAATTTTCGAAACTATTTGTGCGAAAGAAGGAAACATCCCCTAATGAAACAAATAAAATAAAATAAATAATCGTATAACATAACAGTGCTAGTTGTTTTTTTTCGAAATTTTTAATTCAATTTCGAAATTTTAATAATCAGTCAATATACATAATTAAAAAGATGTTATTTTTATTAATTAAAATAATTAAAATTCCAAAAATTTTAAAACTTTTCATTATTAATTGCACACGTTTCATATCCCTGATCTCTTAATACCATCTGGTTGATTCAGGAAAGGGAAAAGGAACAAATATTTGACATGTTTCTAACAGTTTTCTGTTTTTTCTGAAACTTTTATTCTGGCAAAACGGAATAGGATTTTAATTTTTCCTATTTATAGCAGTTTTTATATTTAAATTTCCGTACCTACATGAGGTACATAATTAAATTCCTATTCAATTATTGAAGAAGTTAACGAGAAAATATTTGAATGAATAATCTTTAGATTTACAACTCATAACATTAAAGTGTGACTTTTTGTTAAAACTATTTAATAAATTGAAATAACTATTACAAAATATTCAAAAATTAATATTTAAATATAAATTTTTAAGTTTACTGAAATATTATTAAAGAACGAAGTATTTCGTAAACTACCATGTAAATGCAGTCTTCGCTTAAGATTTTATCTAAATGATCGGGAATACACGTAGAACCCTTATATTCAAAAATGTCTTAAGAATTGTTATTCATAACATATATACCTTCATTTGAAAAGCTTTGCACCACTAGCATATCAGATTATTTTTAAAATAGAGCAGATCCGTTCCGTAAACGTTATGACTGAATCCGTAATGTCTTGATTGCGCTCCATCATCTACGGTGTTTGTTATTTATTATAATATGCAACGGATGTGAAATTTTTAACAAAACAACAAAATTAACAAAAAAAAAATTTGTTAAATTAATAAAAACAAACAGATTTAATTGAAAACTATTGATAATAGTATAATAAACTTAATTTTGATTGAAATGAAAGAGGTGCACTTTGTAATAAAATTTCTCTCTCTCTCTGGCACTATATCCCATCAAGGGATTTGGCCGCCTCACATGAGGTTTCGTAATCATATTTTCATTTCGGATAATGAGTGATTAATTCATTGATCCTAAACCAGCCGTGATTTTTTCCTTGTCACCGCCGGGAATCGAACCCGGGACCTCCGGTCGCTGGAGCAAGCATGCTAACCACTTTGCCACCGGAGCGGCTTGTAATAAAATTGGTCTCATCAAAAAACTACGAGATTTCCCCCGCAAATTTCATTTAAATCGTTTGATCTAAGAAACAAATTATAAATAAGCCCGGATCCCACCAGATAAGCTCTTATACTAGTTTTCTGGTACTCGAAAACTTCGATCCAGAAATTTTCATTAAAATCTTTTTAGGTGCACAAAAAAATTAAAAATAACTCGGGCCCACCAGACAAACCCTTGCACGATTTTTTGCCATCGGTTCCTGCTACTCGAGAATCTCCTTCCAGAAATCTTCATTAAAATCGTTTGAGTTGAGCAAAAAAATTAAAAACAAACCCGGGGCTCACTAGAAAACCCCTTAGACGATTTTCCTGAAATAAGGATTCATCGCCATTTGTTCCTGGTACTCGAAAACCTCGTTCCAGAAATTTTCATTAAAATTGTTTGAGTTAAGCAAAAAAAAAAAAATAAACCCGGGTCTCACCAGACCAGCCCTTACAGATTTATCTCGAAATCAGGATTCATTGTCATCGGCTGCTGGTACTCAAAAACCTCCTTCCAGAATGTTAAATTAATATATGAAACAAATTGGAAAATTACGTAGTTTTTTTGATGAGACCAATCCAAAGAACGCCTCTTATGTCATCATTCCTGTATGTAAATAACCATAGTTGGTAAAGGTGTTTGTTTTTTCATGATTCTCTTTCGAAAAGGGATATACGTATATGCAACTCGAGTTAATTGCTGTGGCAATATACATATAACTGAATCTTTAATAGTACATACATACTACAATTTATTAACATTATTTCAATCAAAATTAAGTTTATTAAACTATTATCAGTTTTCAATTAAATGAAATCGTCTGTTGTCATGTTTCCATTGTTAACATTGCTTTTACCGACTGTTTGTTTTTATTAATTTAACAAATTTGTTTGTTGTTATGTTTGTTGTTTTGTTAAAAACTTCACATCCGTATTATACGCAAATTACGTTGGCAAATAAAAACATAATATGAAACGTTTGCCTACTTTTAACTGATATTAGTGCTTTTTCGTTGAGTACTAAAACTAAAAATAAAAATTCCTAAATTTGTTTTCCTGATTATGCCAGAATAAACCATAGGAAATATTGTATAGGAAAGAACTGCTCCTATACTATTGTATAGGAAAGAATCTTTTTGTAATTCCTATTTAGGAAAAAAATTACGAATTCCTATGGTAGCCAGAATCTGCATGCAGATCCTGATTATAGATCATGGCTAGCAGATCGATTCTGGCTTTCCTTAGAAATAGGAAAAAATATTTGACATTTTTCTAGCAGTTTTCTGTTTTTATAAAACGTTTTTTCTGGCAAAACGGAATATGAATTTCATTTTTTTTTTATTTGTAGCAGTTTTGATATTTAAATTTCCGTATCTATTTGAGACACAGAATTAAATTCCTATTCAATTATTGCAGGAGTTAACGAGATAATATTTGAATGAATAATCTTTAGATTTACAACAAATAATATTTGAATGTGATTTTTGTTAAATAATTTAGTAAACTAAAATAACTATTACATAATATTTAAAAATTAATAATTTAAATGCAGCCTTCGCTTAACGTATTATCTAAATGATTGAGGATACATCTAGAACCTTTATACATATTCAAAAATACCTTAAGGATTGTGAGGTTATCCGTTATATATTGAGTATTATATACCTTCATTTGAATAGCTTTGCACTACTAACATATCAAATTATTTTTTTAAAATTGAGCATATCCGTTCCGTAAACGTTATGGCTAAATCCGTAATGTCTTGCTTGTTCTCTATCATCTTCGGCGTATCGTGTATCCGGTTTTTGTTACTATATATATTATATTACAGCCAACTCTCCTATAACGCGGTATTTTTATTACTCGATTTCTATATATGTAGTGCGAAGTAAAAGTTGGAACTGTTCTCCATAAATTATAACGCGTTTTTGCCGAGCGAAGAAAAAAACGTGGATGACTGAATTATTTAGGGATTGGTTTTATAATTGATTGAAGTGGAAAGCTTTATGATTGAAAAAAATCCTAGTTTCAAAGTTTTGTTGATAACACCAGTAATCTTAGTAAGAAGCACTCAAATGTGAAAATTCTTTATTTTCCTCATAACTGCACGTCATTAATACAGCCGCTGGACCAAGGAATCATCCGAACTTTCAAAATGTATTACATACGAAAATTCCTTGAACCCATTTTCAACAGATTAGAGGATCAAGAAGGTAAAACTCTTCTTGAAGTTTGGAAAGAATTTTCTATTTTAGGTTGCACCAGAATTGTGTCATTAGCTTGTACAAAAATTAAAAAGTGAACACTAAATGAATGTTTGCAGGCCTTTGTTACCTCAAATGGTTCAAAAGAAAAATAGTAAAGATTGCCTCTACGTTTGGCAACGAAGGATTAGCAGATAAATACGTACAATATATAGAAGAACTGCTTCATGAACAGAGTTTAAATGAGGAAGATTTGGCAGACACTAATAACAGATTCGTTTCAAATTTCAGTTATGATTTAAAAAAGGACTAGATTTGGCTAAAGAATTAGAATGCCAATTAACCCTAAATGACCCTTTAACCATACGCAGTGAAAAATTTAAAAGAGAATTTCAAAACTGTTTGGCTCCATATAAAGAGGAAGAACTACAAAATAAAACTACATTTGAAAACGAAGAAGAAAGTTTGCAAAGTGAGGAGGATTTTCAATCACGGATTCATTCAATTTATATTAGTTCTCAGTTTCTTATAACGTGTTTTCCATATAACGTGACAGTGGTTTTCTATATAACGCGATGTAAGTTAATATAATTCTCATAACGATCTCCATCAAATGCATTTAATTTCAATCGAGTTTCTTATAACACGGTTTCCATACAACGCGGTACGAATTAATCGTGTTATAGGAGAGTTGACTGTATACGCAAATTACTTTGGCAAATAAAAACATAATACGAAATGTTTGCCTACTTTTTACTGATATTAGCGCTTTGTCGTTGAGTACTAAAACTAAAAATTAATATTCCTAATTTTTTTTCCTGATTATGCCAGGAAATATTGTATAGGAAAAACTGGAATATCATTTTAATTCCTATGCAGGAAGAAAATTCCGAGTTCCTATGGTAGCCAGAATCGGCATGCAGTATTGGAAAGGAAACCCAAATCTTTGTTAACTGCAGTTATTAGGCGGACTTTTTTTAATTTTGATTGAATTATAACGAGATTGGGAAGGTCAAAAAATTAAAGTTTGTCGACAAAGATTAATGTGTATACTGTAATTAATCTTTTAAATTGAAAGTGTTAGTTATTTTACCATTGACAACCATTCATACAGAGAGTGAAATTAGGCAAAAATGTTGATTAATTTATGCAAATATTTTTGTGCGTTCGATCACGACGAAATTAGAAATGTTTAATGATTTAAAATCGAAATTTATCACTGTCGACGACAAAATATTTAAATGACAAAAGGAACGCGTGCGTGTATAATGTATTGACATCATATAGCTTATGGAGAAATTAAACCAAGGTTTTAAGCACATGTACATATAGATATATTATATAAATCGGTGTCACAAGTTCTGTTTTAAATGTGTCTCAATGCAATCGCACTTAATTTGGTCGACGACGCGTGTACGTGATTTGCGATTTATTTGTATAATTGAGATATCAACATGTATATTATGATATTTTTGACCTTCCGCATTATATAGACGTTATACGTACGTACGTGTTTACCTTTCACCGAAATTAATTTATCATAAATATGTTTGCTACATTACCATACATAAATACTAGATTACATATATAGAGAACGGATACCTACCAAACCCAATCGGGCGCGCTTTTTCTTTCATATCCATGATATATACGAATCAAAACCAGAGTGTGGTGGGTGTTTTGCAATTTAATAAATTAAATTATATAGTTTTGTTTTAACAAAAAGGCCGCACCCCTTCTATCTATATATACATATATCTATATATATACATATATACATAAACACAATGTTGTGTATTTTGTAATGACAAAATATTCTACATACTTTAGAAACCTACACACACGGTACCGCGCATTAGAGAACAATACCGCGATGAGGCGCCACAATATTTTGATGAAAATTTAATTGTGCGATGAAACAATCAGATCAACATTTTCTCTTATTTCCGTATTGTCTTCACTCACAAACGATTTTCTTATTTACCACACTATATACATATAATACATATATGTATGGGTACACATTTTGACATAAGCTATCACGCGATTGATAAATAAACATGGAAAATATATTATTTTTTTTTAAGTGTGGTGATAGATGATGCCTGTTTATTGTTTGCTCTAATACTTAGTTACCTACATTTAATTAATTGGGATAGGTTTACCACTTTTTTTTATGTGTGTTGTCTGTTTTTTCAGCGTGAAACGAGATTATTTTGTTGACATACATAATTATTAGATACACGAGCTACGCTGTATATTTTACGAGTATATTAATATAAACACAGAACTAGGTGGGTAAAGTATTTTATAGGTTCTGCCACTTTCTTAATTACCTAATTTGTTTAAAATACTATCGATTTTCATTTCTGCACTTATTTTCGTCTTAATAACCAACAGCAAGTTAAAAACATAAAGCTCTGGGTAAAAGTTTAAAACTCTAACGATACATAAAATAATTAAAGTTATACCTAACTTATTGCAAATTAATTCATGTGAAACATTTTTTTCTTGGAAAAATGTTTTACTTCCTTGGTTTTATTGTTCAGTTCATCTTCAACATTGTTATTGTTAAAGTGAATCCAATTTGGGTGCGATGGTATTTTGTTATGTAAGGGTTTTCTGTTTGTATAATTGATTATCTTATTATTGTGGGTTGCGGATAAGTGGGTTAATCGAGAAAAAGAGGATTAATTTTCGAAAGTAATTAAAACTGCTTTTGTTGTAATCGTGTATTATAAAACGTAAATAAATAGATTAGGCATGTTAATTTTTCATATTATTCAGAACATCAATTAGTATTTGTAGACAGTGCAGCATGACTCTTTACAGTGTTGCTATTGGTCTTAAGAAGTACAGTGAAACAAATTTTAATATTTTCGTTTGGGACCTCGCCGGTTTACCAATATAATTTATTCATAATACAGTAAAATTGGAGAAAGCATTAAAAAATAACCACTTTGAGTGGAAATCAAAATTTTCTGTATAACTTCGATGTAATTAATGCCATACCAGAGGCAACGCAGTCGTTATACATATTTCAATTTTAGGTGCAACATTGAGTAGAAAATCAGCTTTAACCGCGGATATCAGAAATAAATTTTGGAAATATCCGATGGATACCGGTAAATAACCAAAGTTAGAAAAGGTCTTGTTATCACTTTAACAATCAATTTGAGTGAATTCTTGAACATAAATTACTCATTACAATTACATATTTGAAAATGATATTGCGAATTAAAATTCACAGTTTAAAAGAATTTTAGAAAAACGCTGGCGACGCAGGATTTAATTTTAGTGTAGAAACTGTCTCATCCGAATCAGTTCACATTTGCCTTGCGTTTTTAATTTGTCGCATTTGAAATGTATGACGTCATATTTAGCCTTGGTTCTATAATTGAACCAAAAACCAATTTCAGAATAACGATTTTCATCATCTTCAGTAAGTCGCATAGTCTCATCACAGTACTACCGATTCATGGGGTTTGTAGCAAAACTCAGGACGGAGCCAACAAGTAATTTTATTAGAGCCGAGAGATATCGTCATTTGTCAAAGGATTAAAAGCAATCAAATTCTTGAAAGCGAAAATTCAAAAATTAAATAATTTATTAACAATTGTGTTTAGACTTTAGAATGTTCTTATCGATAACGCAGAATCTCTTTTCAAATTAAAATCTCGAAGTTAACATTTTTAAATAAATTTATAGTAATATTTTCTTGGTCATGGGTTTCTGAAATTTTCCCTGGCGTGGTCGATTAGTTAAAAACCTTTAAATTCGATGTATTTGAGGAATCTAAGAAATTAAATTGAAACTGGCTACAAATGTAATTCAGCGATTTTATTGCTGGATGACCGTACACATGGAAATCAGAACACGTCTAGTTTGGATCATTGAGATCTAATTCGGTATTACTACAAATTTTTTACCCTACGTCATTTCGACAACAACTAATGATTCTGTTTCTCCAGAACCATGCGGTGAACCTTTTCTTTCATCAAGTTGTTTAACTTGAACTTGAATCATCTAAGAATTGACGGCATTATCTTGTCAATTCAGGTCGTTCACGCCCAAGTAACAATTTAGGCTCTAAATAAGTTCTAGAAGCGCTTATAAAGCTATATTTTAAAGCCAGTAGCAATTAATAGTGTTCTAGCAGCGCTTCTGGAACTTATTTAAAACGTATATCGAGCAATTTTAGCTACTTTTAGAGCAATATTTTTCATTTTAAACGATCGTTGCATTAGCTTCCTTAGAGCTAATCAGTGCTATTTTAGAAAAATCAGAAAGTCTTTTGGAGCCCTTGTTATAGAGCTTTATGTTTTTGTAAAGTATAATCATTAGTTTTAATAAGGCTCTTGCCTTTAAAAGAGTACAGTTATTTAGACGTATTAAAAATAAACTTTAGACAATTTCTATATATAGGTACATATATTTATATAATATAATGTGTTTGATGTTGGAATTTTATGTCAAATTAATTTGATTATAACTGTGAAACTTAACAAGATAGTTAACTAAATTTTAATGCGCCTCGAAAATTGTTTATACATATTTAAATTATACACAAATAAATAAAATGCATAAAATATAAAAACCATTCACGGTCCTAAGCGTTTTTACAAAAAAAAAAAAAAAAATCATAAGATTTATTATTTTAGAATACATGTCATTATTGATGAAAACGCCTGAATTAATAAAAACAATAACTTTAACATTTATTACAATATTATTCAAAAGTATAATTTCCCTTATTTCCCGAATTTTCTTGTGTACATGTTTTGCAAATGGTGGAAATGGTGCTGATCACTAATTACATTGTTTAAGACCCGCCATATTCATACCACTCTCTTATAGAACTATCATATCTATTAAAGATTATTTTGTACCATTAGTAACCCTACTGTAGAGCAAAAGAGAATAAAATTACTTTTTAAGAGCTTACTAGCTCTATTGGTATTCGTAGTAATCTAGTCGCTTTAGAATAGATATAATTGATGTTTATTTAGAGCTACAGGCTCTATTCAGCTACATTATAAGTACTAAATACAGCATATCGTTTTGACTCTTTGACATTTGCTATAGTATCAATCAAATTCGAGAACGAGCAATACGCCATACTTTCTAATCCGCGATGCCAATATTTTCCATTACCAATATTACTCAATGTGACCTTATTAGGGGTTTCTAATAATGTGCGCGCATCCATAGGCAGTTCATCATCAGATAATTTAGTTTTTCTTAATGAAGACAATCTGCCTGATGCCCAATGTTTCCCAATTTCTTACATCTTCTCTAAAATTGTTATCGCCTGCGCAAAAACTTCGCAAGGAGTTTGTGACATACATTTTATATCGACATCAGGGGACTCCGGAGCAATTTGTTCACAACTTTTTGCCATGGTGTGATTACAATTTCGTGATTTCCCATCGATAGTAGCGTTAAAATTGAGGTTCTTTCAACATTATTTATTTTAGATCTATTAAAGTTAATTTGATTTTTGCTAATATGATATTATAAACACTGCTAAGCTGATATTTTTTCCACGTTTTACAACTGTGCATTTTAAAATTATAAACTACTGATTACCAAAAAATTATCTCGGATATAATTTTTTTATTTAATTGTAATATAATTACTTAATAAACACATTTTTTATTAATCACTTGTTTTTTGTTTCGCAGTTATTTTGAATAATTTTCAAAAAGTTTAAAAAATCACTCGATCGATTTCGACTTGTTAGGTCATCATCAGGACTATCAGGAGTATCTACTGATTTTTTAAACTTTTTGAAAATTATTCAAAATAACTGCGAAACAAAAAACAAGTGATTAATAAAAAATGTGTTTATTAAGTATAAGTGTGTTTCGCCAAGTGCCTACGGCAAATAGCGTAAAAAGTATGTAATATAATTGTTCAAGTGCGCGCTTAAAATTTAAAGCTGCCAGCTTTTTAGTCGTATAAAAAACGTGACGCCACTAAAACAAGATAATAAGTAATGGAATGCTTTATAAGATTTAATATTTTATTTAAAATGCTCTAATTGAACAATAATTGTAGCTCTATTCGAACTTTTCTAAATAAAGCTAGTTGATTTAAGAGAGCTGTATTATAGCTGCTATTACTATAATATAACTAATTAAAAACTATTAGCTTCATAATTTTAACTGCTCTAAAAAGTTATATGTTATGCTCTTAAATGGCTGATAGAGCTAATAAATAGAGCTATCAACTCTAAACGGAATTAAAGGTTAGAGTGTTGAAATTATCAGCTATAGAGCAAATAATATTTTTACTAAAGCTTAGAAAGCCTCTTACTTTGGAAATAGTGCTACTGGCTATTCGGTTGCCTTACTAGAACTAAAATCGAGCAACATCACAACTAACTGCTCTAACTAATGTTACTTGGGCGGTTAAGCCTCAATACAGTATTAACCCGATTTACCGAAAGGCACATAAAATTTTGCTTTAGTAAAATCGGACATTCGTTATATTTTTTAAAAAAGGGTTTTGAATCTTAAATTTCTAGGAAATATCTCCCATCATTTCGAATTTATTAAAATAAAACTAAAACTTCAAAAGTACATTATTAAAATTTTTATTATTAAACTTGGAAATATACGAATGCCGCGGGGTAACATACGAATGCAGGTAACATACGAGTCATCTCGAAAGAAACTTGCAGTCTTCGACGCGACAAAATCATCCACGAATTTACACATATCATCCAGCGTTTTGTACTATTTATCCATTAAGACGTAATGCATTGACCGGAACAAATAGTAGTAGGATGGAGCCAGGTCTGGTGAATATGCTGCGTGTGGGAGATCGTTATCATCTAGCAGTTTAACTTGCCTGCTTCCTTACCCAGTAAATGGTTTTTTCTGACCAAGCTCTTCGCTCAGTTTGTTCAATTATTCCAGAGTACAGATTTTGTTCGAAAACTGAGACTTGAGAGTTGGAAGTTTTGCTGCTTTTTCACTAGCCTGATTGATGTAAATAATAATTAAATTTTATATTTATATTTAGTGTGCTAATAAAACACCAGAAAAACTCCAACTCTCAAGCCGCAGTTTTCGAACAAAATTCGTGTACAGGAGTTCATAATAAAGCACATCTTTCATGTCCTACCAGATACATAAAATAACCTTCTTTAAGTGGATGTTCTGTTTCGGCGTCGATGTATTGGGTTTCCCGGGATCTAACCACGACTTTCTACATTTGGGATCCTCGTAAAAAATATACTTTTCATCACCAGTCACAATTTAGCATAAAAAGTCCTCTACTATTGCCGAGCAAGTAGTGAAAGGCACGTGATCATACGTTGACCAAGGTTCTGCTCGGTCAACACATGTGGGACCCATCTTCTAAATTTTTCCCATTCGGTGCAATCGCTTGGAAATAGCTATTTGGGTTACACCTAGCTGAACTGCAAACTCTTGTCGCGTTTGCATTGAGTCTTCATCTAGTAGAGCTTGCAATTCCGCGGCTGGTCAGCAAGGTCGAAATAACCACTTCTAAAACGTTAGTACAAATAACTACACGTTTCATAAGCCGCAACGTTGGCACCAAGAACACAACAAATTAATTCCCGTACTTTAGAAGCATTTTTTCGTTGTTGGAATTCGTTAAAATGCAGTGCCGAATGTTCTGTTTATCAGTTGTCACATAAACTCTGCTATTCTGAGGGGTTATGTAACTCACAGTGACTTGACGCGCAATAAATTTTCAAATTTTTTTAGCTTTCGTAAAATCGGATGTAACAAAATTGGGTATCTTCGGACATTCGTTAAATCGGGTTTGACCTCTATATCAAAATGTAAAGCAACATTTGAATCTTCTCCATCTTTTCGAAGCACTTTACCACCTCTTGCGGTGAAGATGCTATCGCCTCAGAATGTGCTACGAATGGAACACAAGAAATACGATCTCGCTCTCGCATTAAGGCTTTGTAAAGAGCGAGTGGTGCTTAGAATATTGCATCCAAAATACTCTAATTGCATATATCTCAAATCTATCATTTCACAAGCTCATCGCTAACTCATCACTTATTACTAATCACTCTGGGCGTGGAAACAGCAAAACAAGCAGATCAATCCAAACGGAGACTAACTCTGTAGCAAAATTTTCTGCAGAAAAATTTGCTGGAGAATAAAAATCGAAGTGAGAGACAGAGAGCAAAAACAACGAATCAAATTAACTAAATTGGTTATATTTTTGTAAACAAATTTCCCCTACATTTCATTTTATAAAACTAATTGCCCCTTCGGAATAATAATTATTTATTCTGTAGATTAATTTGCTGAAGGCAGGCACCTTAACAAAAACAAACTTCAAACTGAAGAAAATTTTGCTACAGAGTCAAATAGATTCACCTTCAATTTGTCTCTAGTCTCTACCAGCCATCCGGCTCAAACAGACAAACAACAAATCGTAGCCACTGTCACGATGCCACACACGACTACCGCCACTGCGGATAATAATATCATACATTAAAATAATTAATTTAAATTAACAAAAATAGTTTATTTAAATAAAATTTATTAAACTAGTTAACGTTATATCTACAATTGATGGTCGCGATGCCAGTTTTTACCGAGACAATTAAAAATAAAATAAAAATTAATAACGGATGATTCAACGGTCTTTAATACATGGTAGTAGTTTGGGAAAAATTGGTTAGCCTGGGAATCCCGAATTTTCAAACCTGGATTTCAAGATATCGCTTTTAAAAGAAAACCAAATTTCTGAACACAATACGGAATCGAAAGCACTAAATTCGTAGTTGAATTGAATCACATATTTAAAGTTGCCCCACATTCCACATTCTTGGTTAGTCAAATGTGTCTTGTTTTATTTTGGAAATCCCGAATTTTCAAAATATTGTTTTGTTGTTAAAATTCATGACAAATTATGATCAATTTTGTTTATAGAGTGGATAGTATTCTATTAAGAATTTTGGACGTGTTTTCGAAATTTGATCTTGCTTATTGAATTTGACTATTTTTTGATCAATAGTTGTTTTCCAATCGACCACCGTACTTGAAAGTAAGGAAAGCACAAAAAATGATAAAAGCAAATAAACCTACAAATGTGTAGTTTATTTGTATTTTTTAATAAAAAAATATCTATACCGGAATTTTAATAGCGCTACAATTATGAGATTCAATTATATTTTTGACATACAAATACTCGACACAATCACCTTGCGGGCAAATTTATCGTAACTGGTTTCAACTACTCATAATAAAAAGGTAGAACAGTTATGAGTAGTTAATTTAATAAAGACATAAACCTTAAGTGGTTTGAAGTATTTGCGGTGGTCGATTGGAAAGCAACTAATATGGCCAAATTCGAAGGGGGACTCTAACATTAATATTGAACGAAGTTGTGAAATTTCACAATGTTGAGTGGAACTCGATTATTTCTTAACCGTCTATGTTGAAATCCGATATTTAAGGCTGGATTACCTTCAAAGGTATTAAGGTAGAGGCCCTGTTCCTGAATACAAATACGAATAAAAAATTTACGAATTCGTGGAATGAGTTCAAAAATCTCCCCTATTCCGTAATACAAATTCGAACAGTTTTTGTACGTTCATGAACAAATTTTTGTACGATGAATATTTAGTTAACGACTCCATACAAAAATCAAAAATATATTTGACTTCTAAATAAAAGACATTATTTTATAATAATTTTAAAGAAAATCTTTTATTTTAAAACTTAAACATGGCCGTATAATTTGTTTACGACAATTTATATGAGTATAAATACGGTGAAAAAATCGTGAAATCAAAAATTTGTTGGAAGTCATGTTTTAATTTTGTGATTTTTATGTTTTGAATGTGTAATACTGGGGAAAAAAATATTGTACTACTCGATTGTTTTTTGTCGTTGCATAAGATACAGTCGGTCAAAAATTTAAGAATTTGTTTAAAATGATGATGCATTTATACAAATATAGAAAAAAATATTTATCCGAAAAATATAAAATAGGGCTCACTTTAAAGGTAAAAGAATAAGGATTAAGAAAATATTACAAAAATAGTATCACCTTTAAGTTTTTCATTTTCAAAATGGCCACCAAACTGGTTTTTCTCAATTTTCTGAAAAAATAATCTTCACTATTTGAATATTTCTTAAAATTAATGTAACCTTCTCCTGAAAGAATAACTGCATGTAAATCGCGAGCTCTACTGGCAAGTTGAATGTTTTTGAGATATATTCATATGTCTGAACAAAACTCAAAAACCATATCAGTCTTTAAAGTTTTAGCCCATTTGAATAATTCTGCTGCATTCGTAATGATACCGTCAAAGTCTCACTGGCTCTGGACGTCATTCTCTTCATAGAACCTTCTAATCCATCGCATGGTCCCTTTCCATGTGCTGTGGTATGAAATTGCCATTCACAATCGACTCCGAAATCCTTTTTGTGTTTCATTGTATTCATAAAATTATTTTTATTTTTATGTGTTACAGCACCATCAGTAATATAATAAACTTTATGTCTGTGAAGTTAGCCCAGGATTTCATCCCAGAAAAATAAAAAAAATTCATCAGGCAACACTAACACAGCATTATCATCCCAGCCCAGGATTTATTTATAATTTCTGTTAAATATGATTAAATATGTAGAGCATCGCAAAAAAAATAATATAATGTGAATACTTATCCCAGAAAAGAAAAAAAAATTACAGAATAATTTACATTAAAAAAATAATAAAAAATTTTAATATACGTGTTTAACTTTATAATATTCGTACTATTATAGCGCCAATCTCAACATACGGATCAACTTGTGATTTTAACTGTGAATAGTGGTCATCATTACGAGTCGATACGGCTTGCTTCAGTTTCCGGAACTCATGGTTCCTGGGAACCATAAATTAAATTCCGTCATCCTTGGGCCATACAGATAAGAGCCAATTGCGCCAATCTCAACATGCAAACCAACTCAGGATTTTTAGGGTAAGCAACAGTCATTATGACAAGCCGATATGAATTGATTCGATTTCCGGAACTCGTGGTTCCTGGGAACCATTAATAAAAAACTGGTTCTCATATACTGGGCCATACACATATGGGCTAATTGCGCCAATCTCAACATACGGATCGACTTGGGATTTTTATTATGAATAGTGGTCATCATTAAGAGTCGATACGGCTTGCTTCAGTTTCCGGAACTCGTGGTTCCTGGGAACCATAAATTAAATTCCGTCATCCTTGGGCCATACAGATAAGAGCCTATTGCGCCAATCTCAACATGCAAACCAACTCAAGATTTATAGGGTAGGCAACAGTCATTATAACAAGCCGATATGAACTGATTCGATTTCCGGAACTCGTGGTTCCTGGGAACCATTAATAAAAAACTGGTTCTCATATACTGGGCCATACACATATGGGCTAATTGCGCCAATCTCAACATACGGATCGACTTGGGATTTTTATTATGAATAGTGGTCATCATTAAGAGTCGATACGGCTGGCTTCAGTTTCCGGAACTCGTGGTTCCTGGGAACCATAAATTAAATTCCGTCATCCTTGGGCCATACAGATAAGAGCCTATTGCGCCAATCTCAACATGCAAACCAACTCAAGATTTATAGGGTAGGCAACAGTCATTATGACAAGCCGATATGAACTGATTCGATTTCCGGAACTCGTGGTTCCTGGGAACCATTAATAAAAAACTGGTTCTCATATACTGGGCCATACACATATGGGCTAATTGCGCCAATCTCAACATACGGATCGACTTGGGATTTTTATTATGAATAGTGGTCATCATTAAGAGTCGATACGGCTGGCTTCAGTTTCCGGAACTCGTGGTTCCTGGGAACCATAAATTAAATTCCGTCATCCTTGGGCCATACAGATAAGAGCCTATTGCGCCAATCTCAACATGCAAACCAACTCAAGATTTATAGGGTAGGCAACAGTCATTATAACAAGCCGATATGAACTGATTCGATTTCCGGAACTCGTGGTTCCTGGGAACCATTAATAAAAAACTGGTTCTCATATACTGGGCCATACACATATGGGCTAATTGCGCCAATCTCAACATACGGATCGACTTGGGATTTTTATTATGAATAGTGGTCATCATTAAGAGTCGATACGGCTGGCTTCAGTTTCCGGAACTCGTGGTTCCTGGGAACCATAAATTAAATTCCGTCATCCTTGGGCCATACAGATAAGAGCCTATTGCGCCAATCTCAACATGCAAACCAACTCAAGATTTATAGGGTAGGCAACAGTCATTATGACAAGCCGATATGAATTGATTCGGTTTCCGGAACTCGTGGTTCCTGAGAACCATTAATAAAAAACTGGTTCTCATCTACTGGGCCATACACATATGGGCCTATTGCGCCAATCTCAACATACGGATCGACTTGGGATTTTTATTATGAATAGTGGTCATCATTACGCGTCGATACGGCTTGCTTCAGTTTCCGGAACTCGTGGTTCCTGGGAACCATAAATTAAATTCTGTCATTCTACGGCCTTACAGATAAGAGCCTATTGCGCCAATCTCAACATGCAAACCAACTCAGGATTTATAGGGTAGGCAACAGTCATTATGACAAGCCAATATGAACTGATTCGATTTCCGGAACTCGTGGTTCCTGGGAACCATTAATAAAAAACTGGTTCTCATATACTGGGCCATATACACATATGGGCCTATTGCGCCAATCTCAACATGCAAATCAACTCAGGATTTTTAGGGTAGGCAACAGTCATTATGACAAGCCGATATGATTTGATTCGATTTCCGGAACTCGTGGTTCGTGGGAACCATTAATAAAAAAACTGGTTCTCATATACTGGGCCATACAGATATGTGCCTATTGCGCCAATCTCAACATACGGATCGACTTGGGATTTTTATTATGAATAGTGGTCATCATTACGAGTCGATACGGGTTAAAATTTTGCAAACACTGGTCTGGGATAATCTGTGTACTTATATGAGGATTATAAGCTACTGCAGCAATTTCTTTATTTTCCCCAGTGACTGTTGCTGGACTGTTGCCTTTTCTTCGGTCGAACATTTCCATCAGCAGTGAATTGTTTGATAGTCCGGTAAAATGAAGCACGTATCCGAATCTTATCTGGAAAACGCGAAGCGTAGAGATTGACCGCATTATCAAGACTACGACCAGCTTTTCCATAAATCAGGACCATTTCAATTTTTTCTTGTACAGTTAAATACTCCATTTTGAATTGTAATAGCCTTACGCAAACAGGTCTTATTGTTTTCGAAATAATCTTTGAACTGAATCGATATTTTTAAAACAAAAAATATTATTTATTTGAAAACAAATTTAGTCGCATGTTCTTATGCAAAATCATCGCCGTCGTTGTTCCTGGGTTACGCTAAAAGTAGTTTTTTTTTAATTTAAGAAATACAATTTGTTTAAAACTAATTTCAAGTATTTACATTGAAAACGTGTTAATTTTAATGCAAACATATTGCAGAATCGTATGCATAATGTTCTCAGTAGAAGAAATCTAAAAAATTTAATATCGCCTATTACAGCGCCATCTATCATGAATCGAAAAAAATGTTTCAAGGAAATCCTACGTACTTTTAGCCGTGGAATCCGAATCTGTAATAAAAAATAGGGGTTCCTATCTTAGTTTCCAAGTTGCCCCCCACCCCCCTTACAAACAGGGGCGGGGTCCTAATTTTAGCACTAATGTATTTCCCCTCCAGAATGATTTAATTTTGATAATGGTCATTTTTATCGTATAGAGGGCTTCTTTCCGAGATATTTGAAAGTTTCAGCTTAAAAAACTCACCCGGTATAAATAATAATTCTGGTATAGAATAATTCTATTCTAACCGGTTGTAAATAAGTTACGATTTGTGTTTTCACGTTTCTTTTACTTCAAAATGTAATTGTTCCGAACTAATAAAAATAAGTAAATACAATTTTTGGTTGTTACTTTGAGCACAATATTTATTCTATTCCAGAATGGATTTAGCTTGTACCAAAGTAAGACCGTAATTATTTAACTAATTAAAACTATAAGTTACGGAAACCAAACCAAGCGGGGTCGGTTTGAAGTAATGACTACAAATACCATAAAAATCAAAAATCGCGCAATTTTGCTGCGCTAGAGGCCTATATGTGTCCCAGTAGATGAGAACCAGTTTTTTATTAATGGTTCCCAGGAACCACGAATTCCGGAAATCGAACCAAATCGTATCGGCTTACCGACTGTTTGTTACCCTAAGACAGAATTTAATAACATATTTTAATTTATGGTTCCCAGGAACCACGAGTTCCGGAAACTGAAGCAAGCCGTATCGACTCGTAATGATGACCACTATTCACAGTTAAAATCACAAGTCGATCCGTATGTTGAGATTGGCGCTATAACAGTACGAATATTATAAAATTAAACACGTATATTAAAATTTTTTATTATTTTTTTAATGTAAATTATTCTATAATTTTTTTTTTGTTTTCTGGGATAAGTATTCACATTATATTATTTTTTTTGCGATGCTCTACATATTTAATCATATTTAACAGAAATTATAAACAAATCCTGGGCTGGGATGATAATGCAGTTTTAGTGTTGCCTGATGACATTTTTTATTTTTCTGGGATGAAATCCTGGGCTAACTTCACAGACATTAAACTTTGGTTAAACTCAACATTTTAGTTTACAAGAACTGGACCATTTGTTCGATGAACAGATGAACTGCCGCAGTGATACGACTAAGACAATCCGATATAACAATGAAGCTGTAGTGCTGTAGTTTCCCATCTACATTTATGTAAATTACAAATGGATGAATAGCCGCTTGCTTATTATTCCAATGCAAACCCTGCGCTGCATTCTGCATTATAAAAGAATATTTCTCTACAAAGTCACATGAAACAAGTGCTTCTGTAGGCTCCAGAGTAAGTTTTTAATTTTTTACGGAGCTAGATTGTTGAAGTGAAATGAAGTAATGAGGAATCAGATTGTCCAGCTTCTTTATGAAGTAATCCAAAAATTCTTCTAACGGTTTTGAGTACTTTTCCAAATTGCATCTGTCAGTTGAAATCCACTGATTGAATGATAAATCAGCATCGTCGAAGTCCTTTTCCAGAAAAGCGTTCTTCAAATATTTTCGAAATAAATTAATCCTGGACAATTCTTGCATTTTAGAAGATAACATGTCGGCTGAAGTTGGTTGAGGAAATTGCCATGTTTCGATCCACAGATGGTGTTATGCCATCTTCGGCAATATCGTGGCTAAGAAAACTCAGGAAAACTGTACCGAATTCGCATTTGGAAGGTTTTATAGCCAAACCCTACTCCGATAATCGGTTGAATAATGCTATTAGATGCTCGTGGTGTTCCGTTTCATTTTTACTCGATACCAAAATATCGTCAATGTAGAGATAGACGATATCCATATCTTTCGTTATCTCGTCCATTAGGAGCTGTGTCTGTGCCGAGTTTCTCAACCCGTATGGCATCCGAGTAAATTCAAAGAGTCCGAAAGGTACGGTGATTGCAGTTTTGTAAATGTCTTCTGCGGCGACCGGTAATAATTGATGGTACGCAAGCTTGAGATTAATTTTAAAGAGAACTGTACAACCTTGAAGGTTGAGGGAAAGAATTTAGATGTGCGGCAGAGGATACCTATGTGGTATCATAATCGCATTTAGTCGGCGATAACCCCCGCAAGAACGCTAGTCGTATATTTCTCATTTCTGAACTAAGTGCAGTGGAGAAGCGCAACTTGAAAAACTATGTCTACATAACCCTAATTGCAGCATATGTTCATTATTTAAACATTTGGTCGGGAATATGGTAAATGGTTAAAGGTGGCGATATGAGGTACCATATGATGGTATGCGAATTTAATTAATTCATAGATATCATCCTTTTCCCGAATAGCCACTATTGATCTTATGAAATCCGGAAGTCGGCCCATCCAAAGGGTTTTTAAATGCTGATCATTTACAGCAGTCGATGGTTCTGCTTTCCCTTCGAGATGTCTGCTTTCATTTCGAGTAAAATCGCTCATATCGGTCGATTTAAAGGGGTTTTCGATTTTACCTTGTTGTGACATGGATTTTATCCTAATTATCTCATCTCGAAGGGCCTCGTATTTATTAAACTCCAGAGGTTTGCGGACTAACACTGCAACTGAAACTACAACATACATCGTTAGGTTGATTTTCGTCATATTTTATTCGTCTAACTTTAAATAATGCCTCGAACTATTTGAACCAAAGCTCAGGTAAGTCTTACCAGAATTGCAAAATAAGCATTTCTGTTGTATTTACCTTAAGTATGGTATCTGTAGGTTCTTTTTTGGTGTCTTCTTGATCGGACATTATTCTTGATCACAAAATTTTAAACTGGCATACTCGAATAAACTTCACTACTTAACTTGCCTATACGCAGCAAAGTATCTCCCCAAATTAATTTCATAATTTAATTCCGCGTGAGTTAATTAAATACATACTTAGTGCGAATTTAATTGTGAAATTCATTTCCGAATCGTTACGGAGAACAAAACCTTTGGATGGCTATCCTTTGAAACTCAACATCAACCCTTTCCAAAATTAAGATGCTTACGGTCTAAAGTAGAAAAGTGTAAAATAATTTGCTACATATGACGTACCTAAATTAAAAAGAACAGTATTTTCAGAAAATTTTGTAAGAAAGCCCGCTGAAAACTGTTTTTATTAGAAAAATTTGTATAGGTGTACCTTTACTCAGCGGGATCTGGTCTTTCAAAATTAGTGTTTACTCTAGAGAGCCCCTTTCAAGTGTACCAGCTGAAAGTATGCCAAATTTGTTGTTCTAATTTAAAATCTAAACGGGTTTCTTAGTTTTGCTGATACCGTCATAGTAACTTACACCGTGGATAGACACAAAACTTATCGCGATTTTCTTCAATCGCGATTACACACGTCAAATAAACAAAACCACGAATTAAATATTTTGGCGATATGTAGTTTCATAATTTACCAAATTTTAAATTTTTATCGATAATTTAGTATTTTACATATAATCTACAACTCTATTGTGATAATCGCGATTTATAAACGCAATGATCCTGTTTTGGCGAAAAAATATCGTAATAATCAAGAATTCGCGATTATCTACTTTGTGTCTGTCCGCGCTATTATGAATGTCTACTACGTTTGGTAACTTTAAATTGAAAATAATTATTACAAAATGTACCTAGCAAGGCCCATCGATCCGAAGTTCAAAAGCTCATAACAAGCCACAAATGAAAATTGAGGAGGCATATCACATTTAGATGACAATTCAGGGGGCATATCTTCAAAACATCATTTTTAAATAGGGGTCCTATTTAAATGGACGACTGTATTACTGTTTTATTTAGCCACCACCATAAGATCAAAATGTCACACAGCAGAGCGATAATAATTTTGGCGATGTTTCACGCATCTATAAATTTTGTTGATCTAACATTTATCAAAATTCATAAAATTCTTTGTGATCACGGATCATTTAGTTAAATCAACCCACATTCTTTTTATAAAATTTTGATATAAAGAATTTTTTTTAAATGTTAACTTCAAAAAAACTAAAAATTAAGTAATTTCATGCCCGATCGCATATGCATATGTAATACTGTAGGGTGAGATCATGTGAATAACCTTCATGTAGTCTATATATTTTAGTAAACATCTTTATTCAAGTATGTATTCTTTTAATTTTTATGCAAGAATAAATCCCTTTAGAGACTTATTATTAATGAGGACCACGATCAGATGCGATCGTTAAAAACGCAAAATCAAGTTGTTCCGATATTAATTAAAATGTTAAGTCCCAAAAAATAAATAAATTACACACTATTGAGCCAATTAGAATAATCGTGTGATATCAACAGTTACATATATGTTAATCATGATCGTGTTTGATTGATGATCATGAAATTAGTGATCATATTATATGTATGATGTAATTTATACAAAATACGCTGGTTCGTTATTTGTTGACCCACAATATACACTCATTGGAATAAAATCACTAATTAATTTGGTCGAGGTGATCTCATGTATCGCACTTGATCGATTCCATGATCCATTATACATACCCGCAAACATAATATTTATTAATCATCAGTCCGTACCTCTCCTCACATTAGGTGACTAAGTATAATGTCGTTCTCACCTGAAAGCATAAATACAAAAATACATAAATTAATAAAACATTTATTTAACGCGAGTGATTGTTTTTCTAAAAGTGCTTATGGATTTGTAAGTGCGTACCACCTACGCTAAAATTTCCTATTAAATTAAATAAAAACCACATTCAAAAATAATTCCTAGCACTTTAAAAAGTCCCCCCTCGATTCTTATCGCAATCAGGAACCCCATAATACACGCTTATTCGATTTTTTTAATAAATTTAAATGATGGATGAATGAGTCATGAGCATCGTCACCCGCTACCACCACCACCACCACCACTTTTAAACGCAATATGTGTTTGTTAATTTATTATGTGGTGGTGTGGCAAACACATCGTTCAAAGGTATACATAGGCGACATATTGTGTGTGTTAATTGAATTTTTCTGTTTATAGTTTTTAATTAATTACATTCTATATACATACAGAATGACATAATTTAGCGAATCGTAAAATCATGTACAAAAATTATAACCAAAAAATAAATTAGGGCATGGATATCAATATACACGGGAGCTAAAGAATTTTCTCAGACTATCGGACCATCAATATAATACCATGACTAAAAAAAAAGTCCAACACACATCCGAGGATTGCTATAAACATTTTACAATTTGTTTTAAAACAATGAACATTGTAATTATTTACCAACGATTCGTTAATTAATTTGCTAGACCGTAAAATAATTTTCAGTTTTTCGGTTTGTGTTTGATTTGTTTGTGGGGGAGGAAAATTTTTATACATTTCCATCATTGTGCCTTCTCCCTATATACATAACTATTCTTCCACCACACTTTCATCAAACGCAAAAAAAGAAGAAACATGAAAAAGGAAAATTATTTTTCTGTTCAGTTAGCATATCAGCAGGTGCTGCTGTTTGAATATAAAACACACAATTCATACAAAAATCTTAATCTCCGTCTATAAATCTTTATATGCAGGTAGTTACTTTAATTATATTTCGTTTTATATGTACAAATGTACCATTAGATGTGAACGTCTTATACATTACATATTCATACGTACGTATATACGTGTATAAGGAACTAGGCTTGAGTAAATTTTAATATCATTATTAATATTTCAGTTTTTAATTCTCCAAACCAACAAGACATTTGGGAATTAATTCGTTCGAATGAGTTTCATTTCTTTTTTTTTTCAGGTAAAAATAATTTATTATATTATGCGTTTGAATGTTATATCTTTGGTCTAGACATTTAAGAAATCCTTAGAGAAACATTTCGGTATAATCTTCTTAAAATGCACGATCAACAAACCGCTTTTGTTCATGATCGCACATTTAATAGCAAACGGAAATCATTTTGCGCTAAATAGGAAATCTGTCTGAATTATTAATTAAATCGACATTTATAGTGTGAAAGTGAGATCGTGTATGAAATATCAGGTTTATGATCAGCAAAGATCGAGAATTCAAGAACTGCATGATCATGTTCAATTTCATTTTTGACTAAATTACAATATTAAAAAAAAATATAATTCAGTGTAGATCTTGATCATGACCCAATTTTTCCCCTTTGATATTTTACTATATAGCAGATGATAATCATGATCACTTTGTTTCCATATTAAACGGAAATTATTATATGAGTTTATTCAATGTTAAATCGAAATAAAACTTTTGGACGTATTATTTTGTGTTCGATCCGCGATCGATACGATAATCGCGGAAATTAAATGTTTATCAATTTTATTGAGGTATGACCATTTTTTTCGAATGCTTTTTACTTTAGAGTAAACAGGTTTAAGTTAAATATTCCATTTCAATTTATTGGTATTTATTCAATTTCATCGTCTAGATACCACAATTCAAGTTTAAGTCCACCCTGATGTGTTATTGTGATGTTTGCAAGTTGGAAATGAATTTTAGATCATTATCATATTTTGCTTATGTTGAGTCGCCGGTTGTTTAATATCGAAATTAATTAAAAAAAAACTTTCTGTTCATTGACAAGTTGAGTAAAGTAAGTCTAGTGTGTTTAATATGTTTAATTAGCACTCGTACTAACATGATGTTAGTAGTTTTAGTAATTTGTTGTTGGTGGTGAGTATATTTTACTTAGTGGTGAGTAAATATTACTTAGTGGTGAGTATATATTTTATTTTATTTTTCGCGTAACCAACATGAATTAAGTTTAAATTATAGTATTTTTTCAGTTTCATCGTACCAAAAAGCAAATGACATATATTTCAACACTGTACTGTTTTTAGAGTTCACTTGGTGAATTTAAAATCCACTACAATACGTTCCACATGATAGAATGAAATAGCATATTAGGATGATATTTCTGTTCACTTTTCAAAACAATAACCAATTTTATAATCTGGATGCGTTTAGAGAGAAATATTGACGTTAAGCAGTTTTAGGTGAGTATTCGGGTTTTCGACTCCTTTTGAATATGTTTGGAGACTAGTGAATAATTGTTGAGTGCTCAGCAAAAATTACTTACCAATGAACATATTTAAGTATTATTATTAAGAATTAGTTAGTGAATCATCTTTGAACACTAAACTATACTGATTATATTGGAACTCATAACATTGATAAGGTTTTATAGCCAGCCAAATAGGTGTATTTTTTGGAGATGGTAATGCATCATTAAAATTTCGTGATCGAAATACCAGCACCACAAATTGTATTCTGTGATGATTAAATGCATTCGGCAAGACAATGATAAAAATTCCGTTTATATCTTCAAATAAAAAAGTTTCCCTAATTTCAATTGTATGTTCTAATTACAATCTCATGTCTAGAAAACCTACAGGATTCTAAATTATATGGACAGTTATCTAAAATATAACAAATAAACTGTGAAAAGTACTAACTTATACAATTTCTATTTCAATTTTCTCACTTCAAATTTTTGAAGTAAAAAATAAAATTCCCATTAATTAAACAATGGAATTCCTTAGAATAACGGGATTGTAAGCGTGCTTGCTAGACGTGATGAATATACTACACTTGGGTGCAAAAAAATGTCACATTGCTCAATTTTCTACAAAAGTACAAAAATATCAAAAAAAAATCCAATATTTGTTTAATTTTTTTAATGCAGATTCAAAGTCTATTCAATACCTATCCAGTGGTACCGGTACCTTTTTTGTACTTATACCATGCCAACAAAGTGATTTTCTGTCAAATGCATATAGCCGAGTTTCGAATTAAATTCTACAAATAATTCAACAAGATCAATACAATAGCATGCCATAAAATATCTCGCTCGGAATTGTGATCATTCACATATCGACGCGTAGCCTGAACGATCCTCTATTGATTATATCTTCAACCGAAACAAAGAAATGGACACCACACCAGAGGTAGCGGCACAATGACTGCGGACGTATGATTGCGGTTCAACTGGGACGGCGGCTCCAAGAAGTTCGTGAAGTCGAAGTCAGTCGCTGGACATTTAGAAGACGACTTCGAGAAGTTAATCTGACTGCATACAGGCCAGCAAACAGGCCGAAATTGACCGCAGCCCACCAACGAGCCCGTGGAGAGTTCGCTCGGGAGCATTTGAATTGGACCGAAGAAGAATGGAGAACAGTCCTGTTCTCTGACGAGTGCAGTATGTGTTTATATGGCATCGATGAAAGCGGAACGCCCCAGTGGCAAAGTGGTCAGCATGCTTGCTTCAGCGACCGGAGGTCCCGGGTTCGATTCCGGGTGGAGACAAGGAAACAAATTTCACGGCTGGTTTAGGATCAATGAACTAATCACTCATTATCCGAAATGAAAATATGATTATGAAACCTCATTTTGAGGCGACCAAATCCCTTGATGGGATGTATAGTACCAGAGAGAGAGAGAGATGGAAGCGAAAGAGTATACAGAAGACAAGGAGAGCGATATGCATAATATTGCATTGAAGAACGTGTCTCCTATGGCGATGGATAGTGCATATTCTGGAGGCATATCATTAGAGGCGAAGATAGATCTTGTATTGATCACACGAGCCAATACTAGCTGTTGATCAAAAAGAATGAATTCTCAACGGTACATTGAAGAAGTACTCGAATAGTACCTCGTACTTTTTGGCGGGTTTATTGGTCAAAATTTTCTGTTTATGCTGGATAATGCGAGACCGCATACGGCTGGTGTAGTATACCAGTACCTTCAAGAGGTGGATGTGCCTGTTATGGAGTGACCAGCTCAAAGCCCGGACCTCAATCCCGTCAAACATTTATAAGACGAGTTAAAAGAAGGGTTCCAGCCAGAGATGTTGCTCCAACGAGTCTCCAGGAGCTGCAACAGGCGATTGTAGAGGAATGGGAGGCGATACCTCAAGATTTTGTGAAAAGTTTGGAGAAATCAATGCAGCATCGAATGGAAGCTGTCATTCGGGCCAGGGGAGGGAATACTTCTTATTAATAAAACAATTTTTGTTTTGTTTATTTCCATGTTTTAATTCGATTTTTACCCCTTATTTTCATGCTGACAAATTCACAAAAACGTATACCTCAGATGTTAACCCCCAAAAATCAGTTTGATGGCACGTATAAATACAAAAAAGGATAGGTATTGAAATAGACTTTGAATCTGCATTTAAAAAAAATTAAACATACCGGGTGAGTTTTTTAAGCTGAAACTTTTAAATATCTCGGAAAAGAAGCTCTCTACGACAAAAATGACCATTATCAAAATTAAATCATTCTGGAGGGGAAATACATTAGTGCTAAAATTAGGATCCCTCGCCCCTGTTTGTAAGGGGGTAGGGGGCAACTTGGAAACTAAGATAGGAACCCCTATTTTTTAGTGCAGATTCGGATTCTACGGCTAAAAGTACGTAGGATTTCCTTGAAATTTTTTTTTCGATTCATGGTAGATGGCGCTGTAATAGACGATATTAAATTTGATTTCTCCTACTGAGAACATTATACATACGATCCTGCGATGATTTTGCATAGGAATATGCGACTAAATTATAATTTTTGTTTTTATTTTTTTTTGTTTTTTTGTACTTTCAGCCGTAGAATCCGAATCTGCAATAAAAAATAAGGGTTTCTATCTTAGTTTCCAAGTTGCCCCCCACCCCCCTTACAAACAGGGGCGAGGGATCCTAATTTTAGCACTAATGTATTTCCCCTTTAGAATGATTTAATTTTGATAATGATCATTTTTATCGTAGAGGGCTTATTTTCCGAGATATTTAAAAGTTTCAGCTTAAAAAACTCACCCGATATATTGAATTTTTTTTTGTTGATATCATTGAACTTTTGCGGAAAATTGAGCAATGTGCAATTTTTTTACACCCAAGTGTAAATAAGTATAAAATATTTTTGCAAACGCATAAAGTTTAATTTTTATTTTATAGTGTATAAAATACCACCTTGAACAAAAAGTTCCCGGAATTTATTCAGAAAATTAAAAATACAAGTTTATCAATTTAAATCTATATTGTCCCCTTCAAAGTAATCCCCATCGACTGCAACACACTTACGCCAGCGCTTGATCCAATCCTCGAAACATTTTTTATATTCGGTTTTCGGTATGTCCATCAGTGCTTCCTGCGATTTTTCAATTATTTCCTCTCGGCTGCTGAAACGCGTTCCCCGTAATGGTTTATTAACTCGATTGAACAGAAAGAAGTCACAGGGAGCCAAATCAGGTAAATTCGGTGACTATTGGATGGTATTTGTTGCATTTTTCATCACAAAATTACGAATAATGATGGCACTGTGCGATGGTGCATTATCATGGTGCAAAGAGACCAGAATTGTGGGCAGAGTTTTCTGCCTACAATTCTGGTCTCTTTCGACGAATTGCTTCAAGCAAACGTCTCATAACGCCCAAATAATACTCTTTCTTTACGGTCTGGCCTTCTGGCAAAAATTCATGATACCGTTGTAATCCATGAAAACCGTGAGCATTGCCTTGTTTTTTGACTGACAACGATGTGGTTTTTTAAGTCTCGGCTCATTTGGTGAACTCCATTCACTTGCCTGATGTCTGGATTGCGTGTTGTACTCATAAACCTACGTCTCGTCTCCAGTAATGATCCTTTTGATGAATTTGGGATCGGATTCAGCCTCGCAAAACATGTCTTTTGTGAAGTCAACACGGTCTCTTTTTTGCATGAAATTGAGGTCTTTTGGCACCAATTTTGCTGCTACACGACGGAAACCCAAATCATTAACCAAAATGTCTTGAACGGATCCATAGACAATGTTCAAGTCCTCCGCTATCTCTCTGATGGTTAATTTGCGGTTATTGACCAACATTTCTTTTACTTTATCAATGTTTTCATCGGTTTTCGATGTCGATGGTCTGCCACTGCGTTCATCATCTTCGATTGACTCACGACCACTTTTGAACTGCTCGTGCCACATTTCCAATGTTCGCGCACCATTAAATCCGTTTTTTACGCAAAATTTAATACAAGTTCGTTGTTGCAAATTTAAATCCATTTCTAAAATTGTAAATAATCGCCAACACACACAGAGATAGATAAATAGATGTACTCTTGGCTACATAACTTTTGCTAATGTCAAGCTATGACGCTAAGATTTAGAGGGAATATCAACAACAGAAGTACCAACTTAAGAAAAAAACTGAACTCTATTCGGAACAATGGGAGCGCCACACGGTGGTTATTCCGAGAACTTTTTGATCAAGGTGGTATATGTAATGTTAAATATTTTAAAATTGAATTGAATTTAAATATTCATTAAAATATAATTCAATATATTACTCTCGGTCGTCAATACGTTTATTAAAGTTAGTTTATTAAATTCATAGTCATATTAAGTGGTGAATAAAAAATGTAAGTATACTTCTTATTCGGATATTAATAACAAACGCATCTGAATAAATTTGTATGTGGTGAATAAAAATTGGTTAGTGGTGAATATATAATTTTTGTATTTTCTCGGGTTAACCACCTTAACACACATTTCTTTATACCCATTCATTACGAATAGACACCCTCAACCATATTTTAACCGTACACTTACTATGAAAATATTTTGGTTAGTGAAGCATATTATTTTATAACATTACGTGATAGAAAACCCATTAAAACGAAATTTATTGTTATTCACATTTCTCGTGTCGTAATAATAAAACTACCGACCCCAAACCACTTCAACTGGATACAACATTTTATGTACATAGCTATATATAAAAAACGAAAAGGATTAAAGTCGTTATATTGTTATTATTATTATTATTATTATTATTATTTAAAGGGTTTGCGTGCAATATCACTAATTTCTATAATTTTATGTTTTATTATATTCGTGTCCACCGAACCTTTTCTTTGGATTTTTTTTGTTGTGTTTTATCTAATTTGGCATACAAAATTTTCCTCTTCCCTCAAGCCAATTGATAAAATCCATATCAAGGATGAATGGTATTATTAGTATGTGTGAGGATACGTACACAATCTTGAATCGATGTATCCAAATATAAACCGAAAATCAATCAATCAAACTCAACTGTTTTTTGTTTGCATATTTTTTTTTGGGTATATAACAATATCCATGAGACGTTTGGGTATAACACCAATATATAAATTAAATTGTTATTTAATGAAATTTTAGTTTGTTAACGAGACTGAGTGAATATTATTACTTTTATCTTATCACCACGTACATCTAGGGTTTTTTATTGTTGCAAATTTTAATATCTATATGCTAATATATTATGTGTGTACATATTTTCCAATTGTTCGGGAAAATTTATATAATACACCGTATTATAATTCACAACATATTTATGTATTGTATATAAGCGAGTGGTAAAACTACGATAAGCAAAAATCAAACTTCCTGTGTGCAATTTGTATATAGTATGTGTGGTGTATATAAAACAAACCAACAAAATTATGAGGCGGTGTTTTGAGGTTTTCAAGTTGGTCGTATATATGCATATTGTATCATATATGGAAAACAAGGTTCCCGTTTTTATATTCGAAGCGCTGATAAGTAGCAAGCAAGAGATTAACAACAGCATTGTATACAAAACACTAATATTTATGACTGGTTATTTTAATATAAACGCGAAAGTGAAACAAGCACTTTTTCAATTATGCTGTGTGTTGTTATTGTTGTCATCTTTTGAATATATGTACACAATATATACATACGTACAAAAACATGATGTAAGTTCGTATTATTATAATAAACATTTTCACCAAAACACAATACAAAACTGTAAGGTTTTATGCGCGATAATCGTATGCACATGACTATCAAGAATGGTACACAGGGTTATACGGAGAGTTGTCGACAATCAAGTTTATCGATTTTCAGTTTTTTTTTTGTGTTTTGAATACTTAAAATGGAAAATATTAAATTACAAATAAAATGTATGTACGATGCATGTATAGTTGGGCAATATTGTTTTGCACGGGGGGCATAAAGAATGGTGCGGTGCGGTCGACCACTATTACATACAGGCACATGTAATATATGAAAAACAAAAATAATATTAATAGCAATATAGCATAAGATGGGAGGACGGGACTGAATTATTATTCTGCTGTACAAAAATATTATTATTATTAAAAAGGTGAAGCAATAAAAATCATACCAACAAATAGTAGAAGTTTTATGTACAAAAAACATGAACGATTTAGAGATGATTATATTTGCCTTGAACATAAAAAAAAATAAATTATATTATTGAGTAATCCGCATAAGAATATGTGAAGTTCGTTGGCCATTAACAATATTGGTAATATAAAAATAAAATTTCTTTCCTCTTGGTGGAAGAACGTACGGTACACAATCAATATATACTGTACACACAAATTGATCGAAATTCAAATATTGATAAAAAAAACTACAAAACATGTGACTCATATCAAATGTACAAATATATTAATACACAGGCTTATATAAAACACCTGTCCATGACGGTGTTTTAATGTGTGTTTTCTATTATACATCTAATGGATGGATATGGAATGATAATCAAACATATGTTTTTTTTTATAATAGAAACTCTATCTAATGATTTTCATTGTAACTATATACATACATAAAACGATATATCAAACTGGAAACTACTTGCTACTCGTGTGTAATTTAAAACTTTAACTCAGGATATAGACAGAAAGGAAGAAATCATTTATTGTTGCTGTTGTTAGCATAGTTCGTCTTCTTAAAAAGGAAACCAATCAAATGTCATGTCTTCCGTATAAAATGTATATATTTAATACAAATACAAGATTATAATTCTCGACAGGTTTTTAAAGGTTATATGTTAGTTAAAAAAAAGGTGTCGGGACAAAAATAAGAACAGGAAGTGTTTTTGAAAATATTAGAAATATGGAATGAATTATGATATGATTTGGTACGTGTGATAGAAATTTGTTTGTTCCGATGTTTGGGGTCATATTTATCATATTACAAGCAAAAAATTTAGATTTAATTTGTTAAAGAAATAAAATTTTACTTTTAGCAAGAAAATTTTATTCACCACGAGTTAAATTTATTCACCACTAAGCATTTTATTCACTACAACACGTTTCGAAAAATTCGATTTAAATATATAGAAAATTCATTTGCTACGAGGATATAGAATAAGATAAACCAACGCTGCACCTTAAAAAATATTAAATATCCGCCTTAAAAAATATTAAATATCGCCAATAGCTCGGAAAACATGTTTAACCACTTGAGTGATTTCCCCAAACATTGCCCTAGTCTTGCTTGGACAAAGCTTGTTTTGTGACTTGAAAAAAATTGAAAAAAAACATTGAATTCAGGGTACTTGGTAATTATTTTCTAAAGAAATATAAAAAAACCTGACAATTTATGGACATACTTTCTCGAAAAAAGCCGTCACTTAAGTGGTTAATCAATGTCCACAAAAATTAAATTAAAGCGTTGATGATTGGTGTGAACGGATACTAAAGTGTGTGTATGTGTGTGTATAAATGCACATTTTAAAACTCGCCACAAAAACTAATATTTTAGGTTTTATTTACCATTCGGTTGGTATTTATATTGATACAAATTTGAACATGGTGATGGGTGGTCAAAACTTTACCATATTTTGTTTTTACTAGAATTTAAGAAGATTTTGAATTTAATGTCTTTGAGAGACAGCTTCAAAGTTTTCACTTGATCAGTTGTTTTAGTTTAAAATTTCTAAATCCTCAATTTCATCTACAAAATTAAGCAAAAACCTTATATAAAATAATTACCAAGACGTCGGATTGTTAGTTCAATTTAATAAGTCCAAGATTCAGTAAAAAGTTGGGTCGGTTGGAGGTGGTACAATATCAACTGCCTAGTGTATGGGAAAGCGTGGATTTCACCAGATTAAAATTCTTCAACCTTGTTTTTATAAGAAATCATTAGTCCTTTTATCGTTATTTTTAATTTAAAGTCATAAGCAATTGTTTGAGGAATAATAAATATTTTATTGAACAATTTTATTCACCACTAACATATTTTATTCACCACTAGAATCAGGCACGTTCGCATGTCGACTTTTTAAGTTAACTACCATAATTTATTCATCTTGATGAGTTTTAATATAAACCTAACCTATATAAATCAATTCACCACTCAATGCATTTTTATCTAAATTCACAAGACTTGAGTTCCCTAAGTTTGTCTCTAAAATAATATTGCTCAAAAATTGTAAGTTAACAAAATCTTTATATTAAATCGTTGTTGAAGTGGTGATTAAAATTGATCGATGGTACACATTGAAAATCTTTTGACAAATCAAAAGTCAAAACTATTCCATTTTTAGTCATGTGCTCGTTTAAAACTCAACACCGCGTTTTGGTTATCCAAATTACGTGATGATTTTCGTCAACATGGACGTCCTACAGAACCTGGAATTTGCAAAATTGTTGATTGTTTTGAAGAAACTGGATCAGTTGCAGGTCGTAGAGCATACGAACACCATCGTCAAGTTCATACTCTTGAAACAGTAACAGCTGTAAGTGAAACTTTATCAATAACATTCGAACTGAAATTAAGGCCATTGAATGGCTTTTAGTGAAAAAAGTCATCAATAATTTAAATGTTCGGATGTAGGCATATAACAGAAGCCGTGGTGGTCACATGAACGATGTTGTTTAGAATTATGAGATTTTTTTTAACATTGCAATTTAAATATGAGGATTATATTGAACTGTTAAGTTTTACGCGAGACCTTAACGAAGTTGATAGCAATTAAATACCAGTTTAATAATAAAAAATTAGGGCAAGAAATAATCAAGCGTTTTAAATAAGTAAAGCTGGCAACAAAAAATCTACAGTCTAAAATTCTCACAAACGTTAATTTTAGACGTCAAACTTACACATGTGACGTATTTGAATTTGAAAATTATACAATCATCAACTCTTTTGGATGTTGTGTACCACATGTAATCGTGAAAGTATTATCTTAAATTATTTCAATTAAAATTATATCCACCATTTTACTTCACAATTTATTCATCAGTTAAATTTATTCACCACACTTATGTTTCTCAAACGATAATAATGATTAAATCTTACATTAGTACACCGCTTGTACACAATTATCAATATATTCACCGATATCTTTTTATGTAGAAATTAAGGCGTTAAAATATAAAAAATATTTGTTTACCACTCTTATATACTAACTATTCGATTAAACATAGAAAGTACACCATTTTCATCGCCTTTGTTAATATGGGAGCTACATTTTGTCTATAAAATCATTACACAAAACATAAGCTTAATTCACCACTAAATAAATTTATTCACCACTTCAAAAAAATTTTCACTAAAGATTAAAAATATCAAAAGCGACTCATTAAAACATGAAGATCGTCAAATTGTCATGTGAAAGATGCCCGACTTCCGTATATACATTTACCATCTGCACCGCTACACAATTATATATTGCATTATGCACTAAAAAAACCAACCTCACATTCTCACATGTTTGCAATTTGAATTCCAAAAACCAGAACGAATACAAAAAATTTACTATTGGGGAAACAAGTTTTTCTTATAAATAAAAGCAGCAACAACACTCTATTTCATCTTAAATTACCAAGTACATACATAAAAAAAATGTATAAAAACAAAAAACCGAAAAAAATCTTTATAAGAAGGAAATCAAGCGGAAGAAAAGACAAAATACAATTTCTTATGGTTATTAACATTTTAAATTTGGCCGTCTTAGCGATATCCGCGATAAGAGATACACAAGATACTGCGATATCAAATAACAATATTTTACATCTGCCGCCTCGAAACCACCTGGCGATTTTGCATCGAGAGCGCGCGTACGCCTTATATACAAATTTAGAATAATTATTATTTTTTGTTATGTTTTATGAATTATGATTCATCATCAGCCGGTGGTGGTGTGCGGTGTGTGTCCATGCGATGAATTTTTAAAATTAAAATACTAAAATTTGATTAGCCGCGGTCTTTATATATGCGCGCACAGTAATTTGATATTAGAGGTGAACCCTATATTAACTGGGTTGTTTAGATTCAATGTATATCGTAACATAAATACATATGAAGATATTTTATTACTTGCTACCGGATATTTATCAACGGTTCGTTTGGAAACACCTTGAATACTTTGATTACTTTGCGTATGTATATTACTCGTAAATAGTATTTTTACAATCACGAAAAATAAATTTCCCAAATGGGAAGATATGATTGATCTCTGCACAAGAGATTAAACCTAACCGAATATGTGTTAGGTTATTTTGAGAAAATTGGAAAATGAATTAAATTTTTGTGTGCGAAGATTTGAAAGGAATAAGGTAATAGATGAAATGAGAACAGTAATATTTTCCTTACACTCATCTTTGGGATAATAATATGACTCATAATGTATAGTTATGTGATCTTAGTCATATCTCGCATATTTCGTGCTCCAAATAAAATTTAACAACAAAGATGCGATTTCTTGGAATTCGCACCTATCCGTTCCATGAACAAATCTCCTTCGTAACTGTGTTAAAAGTAAATAATACGTGCATAAGACGACGGTTTCGATTTTATATTTATAAACTGAACAATCATCCAACTAGACAGAAGAAACATACATACATATGTGTTTTGAGTTGAGGAAAACCAAAACAAAAATTCTTTGGTTCATTGCCAAGTGGTAATAGAAATCGCGCACAATACAAAAGAAGGGATCGTACAAAAATAATGTGCATATTATATACCAGCTGTTAGCGTCTTAGCGAATTTTGGATAAAATACAAAATCGATTATATGTTATGGATATAAAGATAAACCAACAGGTATAAAAATAATCCGGTCGCAAAACTAGAAGAAATAATTTAAATTGGATTTTCATTTGCGTCATGTCGAAGCGGGATTACACGTGTACGACGAGATACTTAAGTTGACCTTAAAACATCATTTTCACCTTTTTCCAAAAAACTATTTATGTACATACATAATGGAAAATAAGTATAGGTGAAGATTAAATTTCGGGTATACCAAAAAATCTGGGGCTTATATTCGGTCAAATTTATTAATGAAGTCGACTGCAATTTATAGCGATTGAGTTTAATTGAATTCAATTTTTTTGGGTTCATTCTTTTATATTCATTATGATGAATCATGTATGTAGCGCAGTCATAAATTACGTAAATAATCGCGCGCCGTGCGCACCCCCTTATCCACGCGTGCTCGTTTATGATTTGTTTGTTTATGAGTTTGGCTTTATTTTGTGTGCACACCAAACACATAAAGATGCCAAAAAGGTTAACAAAAATTCTAATTTTCTATATTAAATTTAGTTTTGTTTTATGACATGAACATTAAATCAGCAACGGACGACGTGTTGCGCAGGATGTAGCCTGGGGGATGAGAGAGTTGGTATTTGCAGATAGTGTAATAATTATGTGTTTGTGAAGGATTTAAGATTATTATTTTTGGGATAATTTAGTTTTAGTAGTGGTAATTATCGCGGGGAAATTTATCAGCCTATTGCACGTAATCCTTGCTACGATGAATACCCTCATAGTTGCTCCTTGACATGCGACATTGGCCGAAATATAGACGAACCATTTAATCATAAAAACGGCTCAGTCCAGGCTTTGGAGTGGCTTATCAGTATATAATAACTTTTAAATATAACAACAAACATAACATTGGCCATGATTTTATTCCTTAATTTAATGCAATTCAAATATTGGATTATAAATATAAATTTAATATAAAATCGCGAGTAGAACTAAAACAGAAAAATTGACAAAAAGGACTAGACAATTTTATTATAAAATCAGTCGGAGCTATTATCTCGGATAGGAGAGCCTTAGTGTGGCAGAAAGTGTTATAGTGATAACTCATGTTTTTGTCATAAGTTATTGATATTGAAGAAATGACGGGCATGCGGATTACAATTGATGGACAAAGTACCGTGTATGTCATCATCATCACGTTACATCATTCGAATCCAAAGACGATGTTCGAAAAATCATTTGGAGTAGAATTTACATATTATTTTACTTTAAAAAAAAAAAAAAATACTTTATTTCATAACCAGAGTTTCTGATTCATTCAAAACTACATTTGTCGTCAACCATAGGAAATATTATTTTTCTCACTTCTAATTTGTGTAATGAAAACTAATGTAACAAACAATTCCAGCTCTAAACATTTGAATGGTTCATTCAAATCATACATTTGAATGATTACAACACTGAGTAATGTGCGAATAAAATCCCAATTCAAACACACATTCCGATATAAGCACATTGCTATCAATTCTATTAAAATTAAGGTAGGTAACATATAGTTGCATGAGTACAGTCAGTCAGATTTAACAGATTTTGTTTCAATACATTCACACACATTGTCTAGCTTGGTTACATTGATTGATAGGATGAAATTTATAAAATTTTAAAAGAATATTTCAGTGAATATAAGGACAGCATATGAAAGTTACACCTGTGGTCTTTATATGATTTCTATTTTTAACGTTTGATAAGGCAGCTGTAAACAAAGTGAAGCATTGTTCGTAAAGAATTAAGTAGGATTTGAGGAGCATATGTGGGATCATGTTAAAGGAGAAAAATTGAAATTATGGCAAGAAATTGCAATTTACAAACTGCAGTAGCAAAATTGAAAAACCAGTGAACAATATTTTTCAAGTAACTGAAAAACAAAAGAAAACATCTGATATAATAAAACTATGCCTACAAAATAACAACAAAAAAAAATTTCATAAAACATAATTTCACCTAAATTGTTGTGTGTATCGCAAATAGAACCTTACACGCTTCACATCCTAGCAAAAGTTGTAGAGAATTTTCAAAACTTTTAAATACGTCAACGTTTCCTGTACAAGTGATTTGAATTGCAAATGTTGATCGTAAAATGAATATAAATTGAAATGAACTAAATATAAATTGAATTTGAATCGAATATGGATCAATATGGATTGAATGTAATTGAATATGAATTGAATATGTATTGAACATGAATGTATATGGATAGAATATGGATAGAATATGAATTTATTTATTTATTTCTAAAGAAATCTATTCTGTGAGTACATGTATGATTTCCGATTAAACCCGAACATTCAGTTTAAAACAAAAATTAAATTAAAAATAAAAATTTAAAAAAGGCTAAAACAAAACAAATTAAACTAAAAAAATAGTAATCAAATTTTAATTTAATTTAATAGTTAAAAAATTATTTTTCAGGACTTTTTTGAAATTATCCTTTGATAAATTAACGTCAAAGGTCATCAATAATGTTGAATGATATAGAAAATCAATTGAATATGAATTAAATATGAATCGAGTATGAATTGAATGACTTCTTTTAATTGAATTGAATGTGGATTGAATAGAAACGAAATATGAATTAAATATGGATTCAATATAAATTGAATATGAATTGAATACGAATTGAATATGAATTGAATATGGTTTGAATATGAATTGAGTATGAATTGAATATGAATTGAATATGAACTGAAAATCTTGTTGATCACTTGTTTATCCGACAAAATATTTTTCATAAAATAGACTTTCTGCTCAAAGTGGTTGATTTGGATATTAGTGATCATTCTGCATTAACGATTGAATTCAATCAGTACTTTTCGCAACCACATTACGATAAAATCATAACCAAATTCAGAATTAATTAATTATCCGGCCTTAAATAAATCTTTCGCTAACGTATCATGGAACCAAGTTTTAGATAGTACCAATCCAAACACTGAATTTTACAAATTCTTATCTATTCTAAAAACCCATATTGACCTACATCGCTTTTCATACCAAATACACTCAAAAAAACTTTTGAAGCCTTGAATGTCTTTCAAATCAGGAAACTTATTGATCTCAAAAATAAATTATACAAAAATGTAAAGAAACATCCGCAAAATAGTTCTCTTAAATCAAGATATTCTGACCTAAAAAAAAATGTTTATCGCATCAACACAGAAACTGAAAGAATAGTACGCGAAGGAATTTCAAATACATTTAGCTAATCCTAAAAAGCAATGGGAAATTATTAACTCTGTGGTCGGTGAAGAGGCAAAACGAATTAAATTTTGCATGAAGAGAATATGAATCGAATATGGATCAATATGAATTGAATGGAATTGAATATGAATTGAATATGTATTGAACATGAATCGCATATTTATTGATCGTGAATTGAATATGAATTAAATAGAAATTGAATATGAATTGAAAAAGAATTGAATGTGAATTGAACTGAATTTGAATTGAGTATGAATTGAATATAAACCGAAAATCGAATATGAATTGAACATGAATTGAATATGAATTGAATATGAATTGAATATGAATTGAAAATGAACTGAATGTGAATTGAATATGAATTGAAAATGAATTGAATATGGTTTGAATACGAATTGAATATGAATTGAATATGAATCGAATATGGATCATTATGAATTTAATGGAATTGAATATGTATTGAAAGCGAATTGCATATTTATTGATCGTGAAATGAATATGAATTAATTATAAAATGAATATAAATTGAATGTGGACTGAATAGATAAATTGAATATGAACTAAAAATAAATTAACTATGCATTGCATTTAAATTGACTATGGAATTGATTATGAAGAATTTAATATGAATTGAATATGAACCAAAAATGAATTGCACTATGAATTGAATATGCACTGAATATGAATTGCCTATAAACTGACTGTTATATTAAAATGAGAAATTTAATATGAATTGAAAATTAATTGATTATTAATTGAATATGAATTGAATATGAATTGAATATAAAATAAATATGAATTAAATATCATAAATATGAATTTAATATAAATTGAATATGAAATAGAATAATTTGAATATGAACTGAAAATAAATTGAATATGAATTGAAAAAGAATTGAATGTGAATTGAATTGAATATAAATTTAGTATGAATTGAATATGAACCGAAAATCAAATATGAATTGAACATGAACAGAATATGAATTGAAAATGAATTGAATATGAATTGTATATGACTTCTTTTAATTGAATTGAATATGGACTGAATAAGAATTTACATGAAGATTTGTCATATTTACTTATGCCAAATTATTGCACAACAGTTTTGGACAGCTGTTTGAATCGGATCCACTCGTTAACGTAGTAGGTGTATTAATGTACTGTTTACGTTTGTGTTTGTCCAAAATTCCCTTAATAAAGCTGGTGTCATATCCATTTAATTTGGCTGTTTCTATTATGAAATTTTCTTCCAGTTTGAACTTGTCGGTGGATAAAGGTAATGTGTAAGGACGGCGTGCCATCGAATATAAAGCACCCTTTTTATGAGCTCCGCTGTGGTGTGAATCCGCTGTGATACATCTTCTCGTGTTTGTCGGTTTCCAATATATGCCAAACTCCAATTTTCCGCCCTTTTGAAACACTCTTACGTCCAAGAAGGGTAAGCTTTGATTTACATCTACTTCGTGTGTAAATTTAATGGTTTCGTATTGTGAATTCTACATCTCCAATGTTTGATTTAACTTCGATTTTTTAACGATTGCAAACACGTCGTCTACATATCTTAATCAAATCCTTGGGAACACATTGCAGGTGCTGATATTTTCCTCTAGTTTGCTCATAAACATGTTGCTCAAATACGGTGCAAGTTTGCTTCCCATACACGTCCTGAATATTTGTGCATAATATTTTCCTCTAAACTCAAAGAAACTTTGCTGCATACACGTCTCAGCTACTTTTTCATATAATTTCATCATCGGTCAGGATATATCTTCCACTTTTTTGGCAAACTCAATGTTATTCTTGACATACATTCCAAAGTACGGGATTTCTAACAATCCTCCATCAACATGGCCGTATCTTTGGTAGATTTTATCATTTGTGGGAGTGGGTTTTTGACGTTGCCATTTTTATACTTCAGCTCCATGTAAGGACCCTCATCTATCATTTTTGCAACTCTAGTATCGTATTCTGCTCGATCGTGGATTACTAATGAGTTGCCTTTGTCTGCCTTGATGTAAGTAAGGTTTTTAACTTTGAGTAGTCTGTACACCTCCACACATTTTTTATTCTCTTTTTCGACTTCAAGTCATTGTGTAGTAAAGTCTTTTGAGCATGGAATCTAATAGCTTGATTCTCTTGTGTTCTTATCTCCGAGATACCTGTCTCTAAGCTGGTGACAATGTCCTCTAACGGAGCTTGTGATGGTACGGGAGCAAACTTTAGGCCCTTGTTTAGCAACTCTAGCTCCTTATCAGTGAAAACTGCTGAAGACTGGTTGTGTACAAATTTTTCCACGATACTAATAGTTGTTTTGAATGATGGGGCGCATTTCGATCTCAACTTCCGTAACTTTTTGTTGTGTGTAGTTCTTATAGACTGACTGATATTTGCGAATCATCCGATCGCTTATGTACTTTTCAAATTCTGGCCAGAAAATGTTGTAAATCAAGCCCTCCATATAGTAAAGACGCAATATATTAAGTCGTAGATAATATAATTTAAGATCCAATTTTTCAAGTTCGGTGTGTTTGAATTTTAATTCTTGATTAATGCGAAACTGGCTTGCATATCTCATCGTTACTCTGCTTTCTTTAGATTTGTTTCTTATTCTAACTCTAGCAAAATCTGGTATAACGCGTTGTTTCTTGCATTTTTTTAAGAAAGTAATTTCGGTAATGTATCCATTTTAGTTTTAGGTGTAAATATATGTTAAGTTCCTTCTTTTGGTTTGTATCCAATGTGTACAAATTATTGTACTCCAGAAAAGCCGTGGTTTCCATTCATAACTAAATGTTCGTTGTAATTACTGTCACTCAGTGATTGAAAACTTTAATTGAGTAAAAATAAAATTAATTGTTTAGTAAAAAATTGCTTTAAAATTAATTTGTGGTTTCAAGAAGGTAATCACAACGAACATTTAGTTACTTATGCCAATTATAACAATCTGAAACCCTAAATCAGTTGATTATTAATTAACTCGTGTTACAGTGACATATATTACATTCATTTTAATATTCTCCAAAACAAAACAAGCGTAATTTAGAGCATTCATCAACTTCCACAGCTTCATCCAAAAATCATTTAATTCCACTGTTTCCACAAATCAAATTTTATTCAAATCCGTTGAAAACTTATAGAGTTGCATATATTCCAGATCTATAGCATACTTTCAATCAGAAAGCATTCTAGAAAATAATCCCGAATTTCATCAAAATCCGGTAAAAATTAGCCCCAGTTGGCCATATCCCATAACTTCACTTAGTAATTATTTGAAAATCTCATTTCGACTCGTAACCGGGAGTTCCACCTAGATGTTCAGTTATTTGGTTTATTTATTCAGTTATTAGCCATCACTTTATTAAACCGTTTATACAAACTTGTCGAACTAGACGGTAACATAGGACGATAAATTATCAACAAAATTGTATCGTAATTGTATTGTAATGTAAATAATAAAAGGCTCTCTATAGGCTATCCAAATGCGCCATTAAAAATTAATGTGCGCATCTCATTTTTGATAAAGCATTGGGCTACTGAAAAGACATAATAATTTAAAATAGATACTTAAGCCCAATGTTTAGTGAAAAATGAGAAGAGCCTATACATTTTTTAATGGGGGTTTTCATTAAGCTCAGTAGAGCCTTTACATACTCACATAATACTGTATGATGGCTTGAGTTTTAAATTTATTTTGGGTTCGGTTTTCAATTTGGGTTAATTTCGATTTAATGAGACCTATTAGATTTTCGACCCATTTTTCCATTTTGGAACAAGCTAATTTTAAAATGGAAAGGCGCAATGCTTTATCAAAAATGAGTTGAGCCCGACAATTTTTAATGAGGCTTTTGATTAGTTCATAGAAAGCTTTTAATTCTTCACGCGGCACTAGATCATGTTTTGCTTTCTAAATTTGGGTTTAGTCCTATTTTCAATTTGGGTTCTGCACGCCTGAAGTGAAAAAAATCCAATGCAAGAACGAGTGGAGCCCAAAATTTTGTAACAGTGCATTTGCTTAGGTTCTAATGACTTTTTAATTATTTGTATGTCAATATATCTTGGTTTGCGTTCTAACGCGGGGTGCAAACTGTTGTTAAATTGGGGTTCTGTTAGCTTTAATATAGAAAAAACAAATGTACCAAAATGAGTGAAGCAAAACAAAAATTCTGATGGGGCGTTTAATTAGCCTTCAGTTTTTTTTGCTGTTAAATCTTTTTTGATTTGAATTCTGCTTACTTTTTCTGCAGAACCCATCATTTTAATGGGAATGGATGGAGCTGAATTTTGTTTTAATAATGTGGGCTGGATGGGTTCTGCTACAATAAATTTAGTTCACGAAGAAATAATATCTGTGATATTTCACTAAAATCAAGATCAAGCAAACTAGTCCACATTGTCTAACAAATAACAAAACCGCCTAGGAGAAATTCTAGAAGCTAGTTGATGATAACATTAATTTTAATTTCATGTGCCCATTAAAAATCCGACGCAGCTAAAAGAAGAATTAAAACAACTCTACAACAGCATGCAACAAGCGGCGTGGAGCAATTCCGTTCTGTGGCCAACTTCATATCTTCTATAAACCATAGATCAGAAAAGCATATAAACGTTTGTGGATGATACGGTCATTTTAGCAGTCTCTGTCCAAATAGAGAAGCCGCAAGCAAATTGCAAAGAGCCGATAGCATTGTTAGTACTGCGAAAGAGTCAGAGAATATAGTAGTAAAACTCGATATTCAAATAAACTTTACTAACAAAAAGGTTAATTGAAAACTGGGCGAATTGAACTGAATAAGTGACTGAGTTAAACGTTAAATACAGAAAAACATGTACAATCAATTATTTCTGACACTCGCATTTGATTGCGATTGGTGCCGATGAATTCTAAACGAATGTTCGCAAAAAAAAAACGTTACTTGTGGATAAGTAAGTAAAAAGAATGAATGAGAATCCTAATGAGCCTAGCCAACCCAATCATGAAAAAATAATTGATTTAGACAGCCCTTCGACGGGAAACAGGCCAATTTTCCATGTGAATGTGGACCAATCTTAACGATATGTCGAAATAAAACGTCACCAGGTATTGGTTGAAGCAGTACACCTCGTATACTAATAGCCTCATTGCTTTAAAAAAATTTCTATATGACGTCATTTTATGACGACGGTGCCAATCTTTGACTATAGAAGGCAATATAATCAAATAAATGTTATGATTTTTTGCGTAATATTTTTTTCGTGAAACGATAATCTCGGTGAAAAAACAAAAAAATTCTCCAATAATAATTGGGGGAAAAAGGAATCCATTATTTTTACGTTTATTTCGGAGCTTTATTTAACATGGCGCTTTTCCAAAATATCATGTTCCTATTAGCAAAAAACTGAGATAGCCAGTTTTCACAAGCCTTCCTTGACACCATTTTTACACCACCAAGAGAGTTTGCCATGGACAAAAAAGATGATAATCGTTTGGTGCCATGTCTGGACTAAAAAGTGGATGCATAATAATCTCCCAACCAAGCTCCCGGAGCTTCTGGCTTCCAGCTAATTCTGGCAACTTCTGGTCGATTGCAGCCTTTACAGTCGGCCAATTGTAAGCAGATGAGGTCCGATTTGAGCGTTTAGCCACTAGGCTGTAGCTCATAGTATAGATGAATTTCTTCCAATCTTACAAAAACACCAATAGAAACCTTCCGAGCCGCCAATCCCGGTTTGGCCACCGTTTGGGCTGCTTCGCCGGCCTTTGACCATGATCGTTTCCGCTTGACATTGTCGTATGTCAGCCTATCCGTAAACCGAAGACCCGAATTTGCAATTCTTTAAAATAACATGTAACTATATTGAGACGCCATGGACTGACGAGCTAGCTAACCACAAATTTTAATTCGTTTCGTATATCAGCTCTGCCTTGGTATTCAAACGTGGTTAAAACGTGCACATTTGGAATTAATTCATACCAGGATTTCCGGAAACCTAAAACTTTGCTTTAAATCTGAAAATATTTCGGTTTAGTAGTAATTTTTGAAACTTCATCGAAAGAGGTTTAAGGGGACAAAACACCTAAACATTTTATTCCGACAAGTAAAGCAGGTCATCAGCTACGATCGATGCGAAGACGGTCGGTGCTCTTGACGTCATTTTTGGTATATGCAGATTCAGTTCTATTACCGGTCACTTGTATCGTAGGCAGCGCACTTGTGCCTCAATGATTCGGACGATTTGAACTCGGTATAGTTTCTTCTTTGATGAGAACTAATTGACCGATTACAAGATTGCGTAATTGGTTCTGTTTTCAACTAGTTTAGGTATTGCTGGAGATTAGAGAATTATTCTAACGACAAAATTCACAAGGAGAACTGGTTATTCCTTATGACTTGGTATTGATTGAAACGTATCGTTTTTTCATCGAGCACTGTTGGTTGATTGGCCAAGCCTTTGCCCCTTGGCTGACCTCCGTTCTAGAATTGATTTGTACAGTTTGTCCAAAATATTAATGTCTTGAGTCGATGCCGCAGGAATCTTAGGGTTTATAATTTGGACGAACCAGAGATCGGTTTTGGTAGCTTCCAATGATGGCACCTGCTTTGTGATGGGCCAAATGAACACAACTACTACAACTTGATTTTAGAGTGATAATGGCGCGATAATATAGTTTGTTAAGTTGATGCAAGAATATCCTATGTCAAGCTGATTTTAAATTCGAAACAAATGGCCTCGACGCCAGTTACCACCCTCTTCAGAAATGGCTCAATTTCGTTCCCTCGGCGATGCTATTACAGATCGCACGCCGATCTTCTTCGATAATTTCCAGGGGCCTAACTTATGAATTCAAGCCCCAGGATTTTATCGACATTTTCGTCGATAGGTCTTCCAGTGTGCGTGGTGCATCTTTGATCTCGAATTACCAGAATCGGCGGAACCAAAATTATGTGTGATTGGCTGTGACAGTATCGAGGCCATAGACACGATTCACAATTTCATCCGCCTGACTTGCGTTTTCGCCTTTATAGAAGATCAATCAAACGAATATAAGTATGGCCTACTGCGACAAATACATCACGAGATATACATATGTCACTTAAGCCATCTAGCAAACAAATAATGGATTTATTTTTCCTTCTCTAAATGTCGAAAAATATTTACGAACATCACTGCAATCTACAGTTCAGAAAATAAACTATAGAAATTGTACTGCCTCGTATTCTAGGTTAAAAAAACGAAACTAACTCATAAATTTCATATGACCAAACAATTCCGATTCATGCTTATGGGAAAGTAATAGTTAGGTTTAAAAAATAGTCCGGACGAAAGAACAGTATGATTGTGTGGCGAATTGTAAACCAATTTTCCAAACAATATGCTAAGAGTGATGCACAAATAAAATAAAATCCGTTGGATTTGGGAAAAGTTTTAGAGACATCATTTCCGAGACAGATCAGATCGATTACTCATGATCGACAAGATCCAAACCAAATTTTTGCAGCAAAAAGTTACCTACTAACACAGAAACGGAAAAAACGATAATCAATGTTGAACTAATTGGAGATGCAACCTTTAACAAACTAAATGTTTACGATTTTTAAATCATACATAAAAAATTACAATTCGATTTGTTGTTAGTCTTGCAAATTGAAATTCATAACTAAGTGAAAATCCTGTTTATAAAATACAATTTTGATTTTAATTTTTTTTCAGTAAAAAATTGTCGGTTATCATCAACCATAACATGTGGTGACCTAAATACGACTAAATCGGCCTGTGTTCATTTGAACGGAGGTTACCTCGAACAATCAGCAATATATATAATTTGCTGGGGTTTTTGTTCTTAAGAACTACTTAACCCTATCATGCAATTTCCATAAAAATAATTTGATCATAATTTTTATTTAATTTTCATCATTTTATCTAAATTTTTAAATAACAAAAATGTTTTAATTAACCAAAATTAAATTTCTGCATTTCATGACATCCGTTGATCCAGATGAGATCAAATTTCTTATGAAAAACTGGGTTGTCTTACCGAGTATTTAAAAGTCTACAAAATAAACTCAAACGTGTTGTCGGGTAAACTTTCATAATCAACACGCATACACCTTCTCAAAGCACTTCCGATAAAAAAATATTTTTTCTACGAAAATTCTTATCACCGAATTTGACACATTTACCATACATACTTGGATAAAAATATTCACACACCATATACAAATAAATTTTCCATTGTAATTTTTAGTACACACGGTACCATAATTAAAATTCAACCTGTACGTGTTACTTACGTGAAATTTATGTAAAGTACGTAAACTAATAAGCATTCAATTACCTGGAAATAAAAAAATAATTAAAAAAATACGTTAGTACATAAAATTAACGAATTATCGAAAAATGGGTAGACAAATGTCTGGCAACGAAGTGCATGTGTCACTATTTTTAATTATGTGTAAACATAAAATATTAATCTACCAAACTATTTAAGTAAATCAACATGTTATCACATAGCGCATTATATTATGAACTTTTGATGAACCAAACTCATGAATTATTATGATTATATATGTTGTAATAATGCTGCTTTTGATGCATTTTAAGTTTCGTAATTCCACCAAACTGTTGACCCTTGTACACCCATAAAAAATACGACATTCCACAACAAACAATATATATACTCGTATGTACATAAAAAAAAATCTGTTTGACGTGGTTTTGAAATTTTGTGTGACTGACCAAAAAAACCATACAAAACAAAAATTTCATGTCCTTTTTGTGTACATTTATTTCCTTGTAACATAATATGTACGAGTACGTATATGACAACGGGACGAACCAACAACATGTTTTTTAATTAAAAAATTGTTTCGTTTTTTGTTTGTGTCCCGAAAATATTTTTCCAACATATTAAAAGGATCGTATAATTATTTCATTGTATGTCCGTATTTTGGTTCGGCACATCAAAAAAAGATTTAATGTGCGGCTACACAACTATTGCCTTATTAGCCATCAATCAACCGACGTAAGGCACACATTACTTTCTCCGTATATCAGTCATCCAGTTGGAATCTCTATTTATCCGCACACACAACAATTATTTTGATCAATCCATCACAAATATTTATTATGTTATAAATCCATTTTGAAAGGAAGTGGGGCAGGGAGGTGTGCGAGTTCAACAAAATTTCGGATCTTTATGTGACATCGAGCTAACAATACCAATTTTATTTTTGGGTTTTGAAGGTTAAAAAAGTTTTTGAGCTCTCTGCAAACAAACCGATTCAAATCGACAGAAAAAAAACAATCCATTTTTCAACTCGATTGGCGCCACGAATTGGTATACACAACACAAAAAAATTATATATTTCATTTCTCCTAATCGATTTTCTTATTACTGTTATTATTATTATTATATCCACTACGATTGGTATTATTATATACGAATAGTTTTGTTGATAAAACTAAAGTACAGCGTATCACAAAATAGTAAAAGCAATAAATTTTCAAAATACACTAAATTGTAATTAACGTTAATGGAACTCAAATTTATGTATGAGAATTTTCATATTAGGTTCGGTAGCACACGATTAGGGGTTTTTATCCCAAGTTATGTAGATAAAATACCCGCACGGAAATGTTAATCGTAAATAAAATTCCTTTTAAAGAATTGGTGTTTTTCCAAACGTGTAGAAATTTAAATTTACCTGACCAAACATTTTACTTTGGGCAGAGGTCAAATCCACTCAAAGTGTAGTTCTTTTACCACTTTTAAATTTTTTCTCTTTCACTTTGTCACTTTACGTAGTGTACGGATAATTATTTAGTATGATTAATTTAAAAAAAAAAATCATATTGCTTTCTAGACCACTTTTACTCTATTTTGTTCTAAAATTAAAGTTGTTAGTATTGGGACAGGTTGATAAAACAAACCAAAGCAGCTAAACGTGACCAATAAATCCAAAACAAGTGTTAAAGTGTAGTACTTTTAGCAAATTATTAATTTTTCACTCAACATCTTTCTACATTTTAACACTTAAATTTTTCCCTTAATGAAGTCAACTTTAAGCGTAGAGATTGTGCTTGTTTTTAATTTTCATTAACACTTTTAAATATTTCTTTTTGTCTTTGTTACTTTCACTCTATGATAAAGAAAACGTTTCGCAATGACTTTTATAGTGGTCAGGAAATTAGGACTGATATACAACAGATTCATAAATTTATTCCCTGATTTTAATATTTAACACTTTTCTTAGCAATTGATCATTCTCATTCCAATCGCAATTAAAATTACTTAAACAATTAATTATAAACAAAATTTTTTAAAATACTCCAGGAGCCGTTTACCGAAAAGTGTAAAAAGAGTTACAGTTATAGAAAACTTACACTTTAAATTTTTCACATTAATACTTTTTAATTTTTTCTGTACTTGTACAGGTGGAGTAAAACAAACGAAAATAGATCTAAATCTGTATTTTTGGGTAGTTTGATCTTAATTTCTCAAACAAAATTTTATAAGAGAACAATAAGGACAATTAAATAAAAATCTGAACTTGTATATAGCTTTCAAAATTTACCCTCTTTGAAAGGGGAATAGAGAAACTGAACGCTTCTCACTTCTTTTCGCAAGAAAAATTACTAAGTAATTCTCTAAATATGAACAGCCTAATTAACATTAAAACCACATTAAATTGTAAAAAGTGAGACATTTCTAGAAAACCTACCTAACCAGTTCTCTCCATTTTATAACTTGTTTTGCTGTCTAAACCACTTTTGTTCACTTAATTTCCTACAGTAACGAAAATTCTGAAAATTTTATTTTAGGCGAAAAGTGGTGAAAATTAACAATTTCAATATAATTTGTAATGTTATTTGATTTACATTTTTCGCTTTCTAGACTACTTTGCTCTATTTATTGAAAAGTTACGCTACTTTGTATAGGAACAGACGACCAATAAAATGGGTTTAACCAACATTTTTTAAACATTTAATGACATTTATCGGAAGGAGCCGGCTATCAATTGTCAATTATTATTAAAACCAGTTAAAAAAGCAAAAACTAATCTTTTTTGAAAACTTACCCTTCTTTATAATTTAAACTTTTCATTAACACTTTAATTGGGATGTCAAAATTTTTTTTTAAACAAAGAGTGGTGAAATCAAAATTATGGACTACAATAGCAAAATGTAAATGTATTAACATCAGGATCTAAAATTTTTGATTTAAAATCTACTCTTTTTTACACTTTTTCTTAATTTTTAATAATTACTTCATTCTCTTAATTTATTAAAATATGACAGTTTACAGTATTGACACAGGTGACCAATTAAACCAATATAACCAATATTATTTAAACTTGTGATAAAATTTACCAAGATTTGCCCTTAAGCAATTGTTAATTATTAAAATCACCGAAAAGTGTGAAAAGTGGTAAACCTTTTCAAAACCAACACAAAATATATACGGTTGCTAAAAATTACTTTTTTTTCAAATAATAACCACCAACATATGTTGTGAAAATAGTTTTTTATAAGCTAATGGAATTTATCGCGAGTAACCATTTAACAATTATTAAGGAAACCACCGAAAAGTTTAAAAAGTGAAACACTTCTAAGAAATGTACACTTCTTTACACGTTTAACTTTCCATTAACACTTTTTAATTTTTTGTCTAAGTCACTTTTATTCTCTTAATTTCCTATCGTAACCAAAATTATTTAGGTAAAAGAGTGGTGATTTAAAAATTATAAACTAACCTGGAATTTATCGCAAGTAGCCATAATCATTTAACAATGCTAAATTATTTCAAGACCATTTTACTCTTTTAATTTACGGGACGGATGACTAATCAAACCAATTTAATCCACATTGTTTAAACTTCTGATGGAATTTATTGAGACCAGCCACTTAACAATGGCCAATTAATAGTAAAACCCCCGAAAGTGTTAAAAGTGTTATACTTTTACAAAATCGACACTTTTTTCCACTTTTAACTTTTATCAACTCTTTCCACATATTTTCTATTCCAGATATTTTCTATTTTCCTACCTTATTTTGAGGATTTCGAACTTAGTTTAAATTAGTTTTAGCCACTTGTATTTCCTTCTAAATTCCACTTCCCATAACAAACGATTAAAGAAGATAGTAAAACTATCAACCACCTTCAAACACAGAAAAAATATTTATAAATGTAATTTTTAATATTCTTAGTAACATTTATCAAAAATAATCCGCAAACACTATTAAACTGCGTTTATTTAGAAAATCTACAAGTATTTGTAGATCAACTCTTAAACATCAACTCTTCTAAATTATTTCTCTTTATAGGAAACTTCCACTCAATGACCAACGAAACTGTTTGTCTTTTGTACACTTTTACAATGTCATAATGACGTTTAGATTGGTAGCAATACAAAAACTGTTAATAAATTTTTAAAAAAATTAACTGTGTACACTTTTCAAAAATCTGCAGTATGTACACTTTTTAATTTTTTTTAAACTGAAAACTGTGAAAAGTGTAAATATTATGGAAAAGTTGAACTTTTGCCCCCTTTTCTAATATCTCTACACTTTTTATGTTTTATCATATTTGGTCATTTTTTTTAGTTTTCGAGCTTAATTTTATAATTATCTAGTTGCTACCAATTTTAGTGGAGTAGAATCAGTACTAATAAAGTTCAAGAAAATATTTTGTAATGGGACACTATCTATAGATCTAATTTAAGTAAAAAGAGTTAATATTGTCTTTTTCTACACTTTTTTAATGTTACTGTACACTTTCGAGATACTTTTCATATCTTGCTATGTTCACCAATTTTATTCATTGTTCATCAATTCGCATTGTTCATCAATTAATATAATTATCAGGTGTCGGAGTGAAGTTATTAACGTTAATAAAAAGTGTTGCTTTCTAAAAAGTGCACACTTGTTTAGTGTGCACTTTTTAGATAAGCATATCAACTAAAAGTGCCTGTAACCAATATAAGAGAGCATTTCTGAGAACGGTGTTTAGCAAAGAACACATTTCATAACAAATTTTTAAATTTTTTGAATTTCGGCCACATTTCCAAATTTTTTGAAAATACGCCACCACAATTTTATCAAAAATTAATTACACAATGAGAAAATCTGATGTGTTCCCTTTCCTTGGAATATAACTAATAATCGAAATATTTAAGAGAACTGTGCTAATTAGAAAAGTATATAGGGACTTCTTATTATTTGTTTAAAATTTCATTTGCATTTCGGACTTTAGATAGATATGTAGCTCTGGTATAATCAAATGACACATAAATAGTAAGAAAGACGGATGCATATCCGTTCCTTATGAATTTTATTGGAATTTCGGATTTTTTTGAAATATACAAACCGTGTTTTATGAAAAATTTGATATCTCCTTTTTCTTAGTAAAATAGCCGATAAATGACAACATCTCAGAGTACCGTGTTGATCGATCAAGTGAAGGAGGCTTTTCGATAATTAAGTACAAAAGCTGTCGTGAAATTAATTTTTTTAGGGCGTGAACGAAGATTAAGTATGCCTCCTCAGTCCAATGCAATTTCAATTGAAAATTAAATGAAGTTTAAATGAATTGATATCTGCACTTTTTAAAGCCAAAAAATGTTAAAACTGTACAACCTCTAGAAAATTATGAAACTTTTGAAATAAAACTTCATCAAAAATCTCGGATATAATCTCGGACTTCAAAATCCCGGAAATCAAAAGCTCGTATATTAAAATTCCGGAAAAAAACTCATGAAATCGAAATCCCAGTAATCAAATCCCGGAAATAAGAATGAAAATCTGGTCGGAATATGGCCTTCTGGGCTGGAACTCGGCCATTTCTTAACCAATTATGTTAAAATTGGGTATGTTGGATGGAAATGGGATTCTAAAACAGTTTTTAGAAGATAAATTATTAGATAAAACATCAATAAATTAATTATAAAGATTCTAGCATTCAAGAAGAAAATCCATTACTTTTTTAAAATCCTATCACTATTTTATTTTTCAACATCATTTTTAAAAAAATGGATGGATTTGTGTGTGTGTGTGTTTGTGGGTGTGTATGTTGTGGGCAACATCTGAATTTACTTGTGTCAGTAATTATTAGTTTATCTAAACAATAATTAGATATTTTTGGGAATCCTCGGGCTAAATGTGGATTTGCCTCCATAATTACCACCAAATTGGTGAATTGTTATGATTGTTGTTGTTTATGATGAAATAATAATAATAATTTCATAATAGTTTTGTAATAAACAGTTTTTAATTATTATATACAATATAAATTGATTAAAAAAATAAATAAAACATTTTCGTACGTATATTCTTTATTTTGGTTTGTATTTGACAACAAATAAAAAAATTTACTATGAAATTACTTGAAAATTTTATGTGAGCAATTTTGACATTACTGTCACTCACCGCGCTCTCACGGCGTGAATCATAATACTAAAATTTGAATTCGGCGGCTTGAAGTCACTGAGTGACTTAAATGTGTGTTATTATGGTTCACTATTAATTTGCTACAAATGCTCAAACTTCCACTTGATGTCGCCTAGAAATTGTAGGTGAGGATATGTAAGATTCCCACTCACAGTGAGAATCATAATACCAAAATTGGATTATGGTAAGGTCTCTCCACCCGATCACAAGCAAGTGAGATTCCATAATAGGGGTATACATTAATTATTTGACTATTTTTTAATTTTCCTAATAGAACGACAACAATAATGTTGATCAATTCGAAATTTTAGTCTCTTGAATGACATGAAATGAGTTATGAGTGTGCTTAAATTCTGATTCTGCATGTCCTCCAGAGGAAACCGTGGATGGTTGGAAAAAGTGAGATTTTGTTAAAAATTTGTAATTTAAATATATTAACTATCCAACTATCACGTAACCGTTTTCTTATAATGTGAGCTGGCGTTATTTCTTCTTCTGAGTCATCATTTTTATTTATAAAAATCCCGATGCTCGATTCCGTTATTATAACAAAATTATAAATAAATTTCATTAATAACGTCAAACAAAAAAATTTGACGGTTTTTCTTTGATCAGCGAAACAAAACTACTCATAAATAATATGACTCGATATTATCGAGAAAAAACACTATCGAAAAAATCATAATAGGCCCCCAGAAGTATCTACTGATTTGTGAAAGTAAAAATTTAGTTTTATGTAAATATATAGTAGAAAAAGGCAAAAAAGAAAAAGAAACAAAGAAGGAGAAAAAAAATAGGCAATAAAAATTAGTCTATTGATCGTCTCAGCCAACTGTTGTTTATACGGAAAAATTAATAATAAGAAAGGAGGAGTATATTATTATACTACTACTTATACTAGTATACTCCTTTTCTTATCATTCGTAGTCTTCAGGATACGATAATAGCACAGTTCCCAAGAATAGATCGAATGTCAAAGGTAGATAATATTTTATAATAAAGTAGCTTTGAATTCCGAAAGATAGGTTCACAGTTTTTCAACGATTATGTTGTAATCCCAACATTTTTTCAAGATTATCCTCAAAATCAAATATTGGACAGTGGTGGACCAGTTGCACCAAGCACTTTGTAAACGTGGTTCACAGTGCTCTGCCACGGTAATTTTCACATTTGACACAAGCGCCTTTTTTATACAGCGGTTATATGAAATCTGTCCCAGGTGGTTTTATTAGAGAAACTTGTTCAAAACTCATTTTAGATGATAATTTTCATCCAACAAACCTAATGCTATCATAATGGTTTAAAAAATTGTCTAGTTCCGTCCAAAGTGGCCAAATTCCAGAACTTCTTCCAAAAATCATTTGATAATGATATTTTCAACAAACATACCAAATGCCTTCTATTCGGGTAAGAAATGAACGAGTTCTGACTGCGGTGGCCATACTCCAAACGTTCTTCCAAAAATCATTGTAGTTAGAATCTTACTTCCATCCAACATACAAATTTCATTATGATCGGTTAAAAATTGTTGAGTTTTGTCGCAGGTATTCTATTTCAGAACTTCTTCTAAAAATCATTTCATTTCCCTTTCCATCCAACATATCCAATCCCATCATAACGGCTTAGAAAAGACCGCGTTCTGTAGAAGGTATAAGCATATTCCAAAACTTCTTCAAATATCATTTTCAATGTGACCATATTCCAGAACTTCTTGCAAAACACATTTTAAATCCTATTTCCTTCCGACATACCTATTTTCAGCTTGATCGGTTAAAAAATGGCAGAGTCCGTTTATTTTGATTTAAAGGAATTTTTATTTCCGGAATTTTTTATTTCTGATTTCCGAGATTTTGATGTCCGAGATTTTGATGTCCGAGATTTTGAAATCCAGGATTTCGAGGGTAGTGCTCTCGACAGACACAAACTAGCTAAGCACAACTTCGAGATTACGTATAGCTACTTTTTTCAGTCTGTCAGCACACTATTTTGACAAACCAGGATTACTGCGTTTCATAACTTGATAATCGCAATCGTTGTAAGTTCGTAAGTAGTTTTACAATTCCTGCACCTTCTAAATACTGTGACAGATTTGAAATAAATGGAACCATGCACATGTATGCAAATGTTATGTCGTATGAAGATTAGTGAAATTTATAAATCGCGTTTGCAGTGTGTCACTATTATTTGCGGATCACGATCGCATAAATTAAAATTGAAATTGTGATGGTTACCGCGATAATTTTTTTGTTTTTCGAAGTAACCCTTCTGAGGATTATTTATAAAAAATTAAGGAAAATCCAATAAATGATTTTTAGGGTATCAATGCGATTTTGGCTAACTTAATAATGCTCAACTCCCAATTTTGTCAAAATTAAGGCGATATAAGGATTGATATAACCTCGCAGAACCGCAACATATAAGTCAGATTGCCTTTGGGTTAATTGTTTTGTTCCAAAAAATTTTTTATAAAATCATACAAGTCATTTTTAGAGTATCAACGCAAATTTGGTTGCCCTAAATATACTAAAACTTCAATTTTGTCAAAATTAAAATGTTATGAGGTTTGGTATGGCCTAGTAGAACCTCGACTTACAATAATAATTCATTTTTGGAACTCAACGCGGTCATAGGGTTTTCCCAGAAAATTTATGAAAATCATCATATCGATTTTGGAGTATCAGTGCAAAATTTGGCGAGAATCCGAAATTTTTGAGATATTTTCGGTTTGGATGTGGCCTAGAATACCATAACCTAAACGTAATTTTGTATTGGCTACTAACCCACTTTTCCACAAAATTAAGGAAAATTAAGTGTTGGGTCCCAGGGCACATATGATTTTCCAAAAGGTTGTCTTGACAGTACCAATACAAATTTGCCTCTCTTAAATAAACTAAAATGCAGCTTTTGTTCTTTTATCAATGTAAAGTAGCAATGCAGTTTTGGCTGTGCTTCTATTTCTAGAACTTTTGGCTGGTTAGCTGGCTGCGCTAATCATTCAAAAATTTGAAACACTTTTTTAAACTAAAACCACCACACTTTTAGCATATTAATCGAATTTTCTAAATTTTCGCCAATTCTACCGATTATTAGATTAAAATCACTATATTTCCATCATCAATTTCTAAATGAATATTCATTGATCTCAAATGGACACACCATTATTCCACAAGTATGGTGTGCGCGCACAAATAAAATATAATGATAATGTCCCCAGCAGCGATAATGTTATCAACTAGTATCAACTACAAATTTTAACGATTATAGTTTTGTGTTTTTCAGTTTTTATTACAATTTTTTTATGTCATTTATGGTTTAAATGAATAATATAGAGAAACCCAAGCTCTCGTGTCATTCGAGTATAGCAAAGAGCATCATATATATATATATATATATATAGGGCCACAAAAAATAAATACAAACATTAAGATATAAATAAAAGATAAAATGTCTTGGTACAAACGACAATATAATATTTTGGAAAAAAGGTATATGGTTATGTCTTATGTTATCAAAACACAAATATTGTTATATACATGACTATATAGGCTATTGACAAAGTTGCGATGAGTTATATACCAAACTGTGACACATTTTATTTAATGTCTATAATTTCATGATAATTTCGTCTTAAGATGATACCATCCGCGACTCGTTTACTATTATACTCTACCACAGTAAACTTGTTATTTTTATGCTCAGTGTCCCAGTTAAAAAAAAATATAAACAACAAAAAATCTAAAAATGTTGAGGTCATTCCAATACGAAAACAACGGTGGTGGTGTAATATAGCAGAAACTACTTCAATTCCATAACGTAAAGAACACAATCTTTTACATTTTATATATTATAGTCGATGGTTTTCAATTTTTCAAATGACTCACCTACACACCTAATTTTTATTGTATGTATATACCTCTAGGTTTAGTATTTAAGTTAAATATCACGAAACGTAAATTATCGTGATTTAGAAAGTTTCTATTTTTTAAACGTAGACAAATTGGTATTAATTCTTGAGATTGAAGAACCGAGAGAGATATACGCGCGGATTGATTGTATCAATTCGATTTTCCATTAGTCTATATCTTAACAAATTTTGTCGGCGACAAGTAAAGTGTTTTGTTGGCTTAAGTCTTCCATTTATAAAACTTAACGTAATGAAATCAAAACAAAAACCTAATCTAAACTAATATAAACATCTGGTTTGCAAACTGTTAGAAAGAGCATGAGTAAAATAAACCTACACTACACTAACTAAACAACTTTCGCACTGTACAGCTAAATATGTTACTTGTTTTAATGAACTTTCAATAAAGTAGTATTCGAAATTTTTCTTACACTCGATGATTACGTATATACTTAATGTACAGCGCGTAGTGAAAGGAAAATTATATTGCAACAACAAAAAATAAACAATTCTAATAAATCGAATTTACAAAAAATATAAATTAAATTAGATTTCGAAATTTTATAAGATGAATCGTGATTTTTATGTATAAAACTAGTACGAGATGAATTATAATGCTTTGATGTCATAAAAAAGTTGAATAATGGAGTTTTGATTCAAAAAAATATTATGAAGGGTGCACATCTTGAGTCATTATGGTTTCATATGTAACTATTTAATTTGTAATTTACATGACATCGGATTTAATTTTACATAAATTACGATTTGGTTACATCATCAATTTTACAATAAAAACTATCGATTTTATCGACCTCACGTTATAACGAGACACGGAGTGTTGACTTCCGCACCTAATTACTTGGGAATAAAATAAAATAATTTAATTTTTCCAATTAAGCGGTCACGCATTTATTTTTAAACGGTTATCAAATTTAGCATGTGTGCTACATAAATGCAAATCAAGCGCTATAATAGTTACAGGTTTAATAAACTTTGTGTGTGATAATGTAATGATAAGTGTGGTTTGTTCAAAATAATCTGGAACTGTGATAAAATTGAAAAATATAAAAAAGTGTGGAAAGTGCTACAACTGTTTTGCACATTACACTTTTTTTTCTTCTAAAAGTGGATACTTTTAATTTTCATTCATTAATTTTTTCAATTAATTTTTTAACGGTTAACCATTAAAAAATGTAAAAATAAGAAAAAGTGTTAAAAGTGTAACACTTTACTACACTTTTTTTAAATAACTTTTATTATTTTAATTTAAATATATTCTTCTATACGATTCCTCTAAAATATTGCGCAGGAAATGATCCAAATTTTGCAGCTAAAGGGTTAATGGACAGTGGATAGTGTAATCGACATACACTTTTCTCTAATACATAATTGTAATGTTATTAGGAGTTTATCCGATTATGTTGGGCTTGAACAGAAAAATGTTAAGTTTAAAAATGGAAACTGTATCACCGTTAATTTAGTTTATATTCTTCAACGTAAAAAAAGAACTTCAACAAAAGTAAGAAAATGAAGTTATTTAGTGTAAAACGTAACACTTTAATTTTATTAATTCTCTTTAACTAAAAGTACGCTATTTTTATTGGGTTCAATGTGTATGGTTAGTCCATGGAGGTTAGGAAAAATAGCGGAAATTTTTAGGGACAGCAGATATCGAGATGCGGTTTTCTGCATTGTGTGCAGGAAGGTCCTAGGAAAAAAGTCTATATCGTCTGGTTTAGGCATTTTTGGAAAAAACCAAAACGAACCAAAACAATCGATCACGGTATTCTCAAGAATTGAGCATCGCTCAGACCACACTTTGGCGAATTTTGCAAAAGGATCTTGGCTTGCACTCTTATAAGATCAAGTCAACCCAAGAACTAAAGCCAGTCTGATTTGATCATATGAAGCGACGTACGTTCTCGGATTAGGCTTTGGAAATAACAGTCACGTTACAGTCAATGGAGATCGCCAGAGAGACATGTTGCAACGTTATATATTTGGTCAATTGCTGGTTTCAACAAGATGATGCAACATGCCACACAGCGGGTCTAATAAGCGACTTATTGAAATCTAAATTCGATGGACGTGTTATATCCTGTCGATTGGCCGCCTAGATCGTGTGATTTAACACTTCTAGAATTTTTTTATGTGGCTACGTTAAATCATTTGTCTAGCGGCCGTTTCCGCCGAAATGTGTGGTGAGTCATCGAAAATTGGGTTCAACGAATCGACACCTGCAACCGTGCCCGTGGTGGATATATGAACAATATCAAATTCCATACATAAATGTTTTGATTGTACTTCAAGCCAATAATAAAATTTTCGAGATATCTCAAATGGTTTGCATTTTATTTAAAAAAAAGTTGTCAAGTCCTTATTGGGAAACACTTTATAAACTTGCGTTGGCCAGAAGCATACAGCTTAAAGACATCTCCACACCAACGTTTACCCCCTTCCCCAAATCGGGATAGCACCCAACAGGAGTCAGACACCGGCAACAAAAACAAGGAGCGATACAACAAAAACAACTGGTGCCTCCTCGGCAAGGATCATGTAACTCCCATGATCCAAGCGATGCGAACGGTGCAGTAAAACACTTAACCATGGCAACTGGTGCTTTTCTCTTGCGTTTTGATGTTCTGTTATAATCTATTAATTGCAAAAACCTATCCACCTCCTTCTTAGTGATCAACACTCCTATTTTAAAAGCTGCACTCAAAACTTCAGAATTACCTGCCTCTATGAGTCTCACCAGTTTCAACTCAAAACTAGACTGTCGAAAGAAGCAAACTATGGTTTCTCCACACGACTTTCTTGAATCGCACAATCTTGCGGTCATTGTCGAACGACTGGCTAAACAAACATTTAACCTTGGGTATTGGGAAACAATCACTCGCGATCGGCAAATTCTTACTTACACTCTGAAAACTACATTTTGATAAAATTGATGATTTTGATAAAAATGATGATTAGAATCGTTTGTTCGATTCTTCACTAATTTTCATCGTTTAGTCATTTACCATTTAACGGTAAATAAATAATTAAAATAAAAAATAAAAAATTCTAGGTAAGAAAATCAAATCGTTTTCATTAAATTTCGTTAGATAATCGTTAGGTCGGAACTGGTCAATACATTTTGATGCTTGGTCACCAATATGTCATTTTTTATTGCGAAAAAACGAAATCAAAATTGTATTATGCCGCTCATTTGGAAATTTCGGCTAAAGGACAGAAGGCATAAAGTTAAAATCCAAACTGGTGTCCAAATGAAAACATCTAGTGACCAATCTTCAATGTCAGTTGACCAAAGCAAAATTAGTAGTATTCGTAAACTTTTAAGACTGGATCTAGTGGAAATATGAGTTTTTAACGAATTTTCGCAATAATTGAAGGGAGATGATGTAGCGGTTAGAATATTGCAACCAAATATTCTAACTGTGCATATCGTAAATGTAACATCTCGCCATCTCAACGCAATTAGTGGACCATGTCTAAATCGCCACTCGGTTGTTTTAGAACGAAAAAACTTTAAATTGTCTACACTTTTCTACCAAAAACACTTGCAAAAAAATATATTAAACAAAAACTGTAGAAAATGTACTTAAATATTACAAATCCAATGATTTTTCATATCAAGGATGATCAAACAACCAAAAATTTAAAAAAGTGTCGAAAGTGTCGCACTTATAAATGTTCAACACTTTTTCACACTCATTTCGATAAATTATTATGTAAACAACAATTTTGATCTATTATCTTGGTTACCACATTATTTATTCAAGTTTTTGTTAAAATTAGTGTGACCTATTTCAAATGAACAATGTAACGAAGTGTTACACTTTGTACGCGATTTGATAAAATTTTATTGTTTTTAATACTAGCACGTTAATTAATACGGTGTTGTGTATATTTCACACGCATCAATCAAATTTTATCGCTCCCCAATTTAACATCTCATTATGCAAAGATGAACATAAAATCACTTAAAAAAATCACATTTTACGAACAGAATCGTAACCAAAAAAAAAAAAATGAAATGTAAATCAATTTTCGCATGTTTTTCACGGATTGTATAAATTTGTGCATGGATGAATGAATGTTCGGTATTCAATTTGAAATTAAATTTTTCCCCATTCGGTTTCTTTCCTCTTACCAATGGTACGTACATCTCTATATACAAGAAAAAAACGTAACACAACAGAAAAAAAAAAATGTTTGACATGAGTTTTCAATTTTCATTTTATATATAGTATAAAAAAACATACGATTGTCATTTTTGATTTGTATTCTGTAACATCCCTCCCCCTCTCTTCATCGTACCGTCTATATGATGGATGCACGATGATGATGGATACAAGAAAGAATAATCTAGGCATATATGATAGACGGAAAAAATAGAAAAAGCATTTTTATCCCTTAAGATACGAGGGCAAATCAAAAAGTCTTGCAATATCATATGAAAAAAAAGAGTGAGAGAGACAGCAATATTTTTATTTTTCGACATAATCTCCTTTAAGGTTTATACATTTGTCACATCGATCAATTAACTTACCTAAACCCTCTAAAAAAAAAGATTTCTTTTGCTCCATAAAATATTCATTTACAACAGACTGTACTTCATAGTCACTGGAAAATTTCCGGCCCCTTAGTGTTTTTTTCAAATTGGGAAAGAGAAGTAGTCACTGGGTGCCAAGTCTAGACTGTACGGTGGATGCGGAATTTCCACGAAGCCGCAGTCCTTTAATGCAGCTTGAGCAATATTAGCCTTGCGCACTGGTGTATTGTCGTGAAGAAGCAAGATTTTTTTCCTAACTTTCCTTGGCCGTTTTTCCCGGATCGCTTTTTTCAATTTTCGCAAAACCTCTGCGTAATATATGCCTGTGATTGTGGTTTTCGGTGGCATATAATCGATTATCAAAATTCCTTCAGCATCCCAAAAAATTGTTGCCAAAACCTTACCAGCAGACGGTTGAGTTTTGAATTTCTTTGGTGGTGGTTCACTACGTTTAATCCATTGCATCGATTCTTGTTTGGATTCCAGATCCCAGTGATGAAGCCATGTTTCATCGCCTGTTATTATGTTACCCAAGAAATTTTCTGGATCTGCTTTGTACATATCTAAAATCGCCTTTGAAGTTTAAACACGCATTTTTTTTTGTTCAGCATTCAACAAACGGGGAACCCATCGCGCACTTACTTTCGACATGTGAAGGTGGTCATGTAATATAGTATATGTGGTACCGTATGAAAGAGAAAGTCTCCACGCTAACCGCGGAACAGAAATACGCCGGTCCTCCAATACAATAGAATCAGCCAAAATTACGTTTTCATGGCTAATAGCATCTGCTGGCCGACCCGAGCGGTTATCGTCTTATAATGACTCCCAACCACTTTTGAATAATTTTACCCACTTTGTTACTGTGGCATATGATGGTGCAGATTCGCCGTAAACTTTTGATATATAGTTGAATATATAAATTGCATTTCGTCCATCTTTATAGAAAAATTTAGTAACGGCGCGATATTCAATTTCATTCATTTTAAGAAAAATTCAAAACACATGTTACTAAATTGACAAAAACAAACGAACCGTAAAATTTACATCGAAATGTTCTTCTAGAAGTTTCATCGTGACAAAAAATGGTTTTGAAAAATATATTGTTGTCTCACTCACTCGTTTTTTTCATATGATATTGCAAGACTTTTTGATATACCCTCGTATATAGAACCGGTAATAATAATAATTTTACAAAACCTTTTCGAATTACAACACCAATTCACAAAAAAAATAACATACAATAATAGTAAAATATATTTCTAGAATATCGTAACGTCTTAAGGTGAAGATGAAAGAAGAAAATATTTTATACAAGTAACAATATAAAAAACATATTTTATTATATAAAATATATAGGGTTTGGCATGGTTGCACACCCACTTTTACGATTTATCTATATATTATTGTTTAGCTGTATCGATTTGCTTGTCAAAAGTCTAAAATTATAGTTTTATGATTTGTCATGTTTAACGGGTTAATTGAAATATTAACGAAATAATTTTGGTATCCGCCAAGATCACACCCTCATCATGTTTGGAAAAAAAAATTATAAAAGTGTTGACCTTTAACAAAATCTGCACTATTTACACTTTATATTATTCGGTTACGATTTAAAGCCGAGGGTTAACAACTTATCATTTCCCAATTATCAATCGAAGTAAGTGAATAATCATGGATTTCCAAATGAACTTTCCCTGCAATGTAATGTACGAGGTATCAAAATATCGGTGGTATCGCAGCTCACCAAATTGATGAAAATTTTGGAGTTGGAGATTCAGGATCTGGGTAAAGCACCGAGACGTTCACACACGGCCGCTTCGAAATTCCCACATCGAGAAATTAATATTTGCCGGGACAAATTAAAATCTATTCAAGGTTGGCACATATAGGGGTTTCCAATAAGAGTGATATGATTTCTTAAAAAAAACACACTAACTGTTAAGGAAATTGAAATGTTTTTTATTTAATGTGAAGTACAATCGATACAATTAAGTTCTGAATAAAACGTCATTCAAATGGCCTACACGACTTCTTCTGCAGGAACGAATTCGATGAACCCAATTTTCGAGCGCTTTTTCCACTAAATCAAGTCGTATGTCATGAATAGCACGTTCAATATTGACTTGTAAAGCTTGAAGAGTGTTTGGTTTATTGCTAAAGACCATAATGACTTCAAATAACCCCACAAGAAATAGTCTAATGGTGTTAAATCTCAATTTCTTGGAGGCCATTCAATATCACAATTTCTTGAAATAATCAAATCTCCAAACTTTTAACGCAATAATTCAATTGTTGCACTTGCTGTGTGGCACGTAGCCCCGTCGTGTTGGAACCAAATGTTGTCAAGATCAACTTCTTCCAATTTCGGCCATAAAAAGTTGGTTATCATCGATCTATACCGATCTCCATTGACAGTAACGGTGTTACCAGCTTCATTTCGAAAACAAAACGATTCCACCAGACCAAAAACCACACCAAACTGTCAATTTAGGTTAATGTAATGGTTTTTCATGAATAATTTGTGGATTTTCTTCGCACCAGAATCGACAGTTTTGTTTATTTACCACACCACCTAGATGAAAGTGAGCCTCATCGGAGAAGATGATTTTCTTAAAAAAATCGTTATCGTTTTTAAGTTGTTTCAAGGCAAAATCAGCAAATTCACGACGTTTACGGTGATCCAATGACTTCAGTTCTTGAGTGAGAACAATTTTATACGGATGCAAACCTAAATCCTTTCTCAAAATCCGCCAGGTTGTAGTTTGAGACAGTCCCAATTCTTGATAACGTCTTGGAATCGACAAATTGCGGTCTTCAGCAACACTTGATCAAACAACCACGGCAGCAATATTTGCATTACTTTGAGCGTTTCTTTGTCTTATTTGCACTTGAACATTATGTAAAGAAAATGTACGCTCAAAATTTTCAACAATTCAACAATTACGACTATAAAATGGCAAAATCGCACGAAAAGTTGCAATTGGAGAACGTTTTGATAATAAAACTGAATAATTTGTAAAAGTTGTTCTTGCGTATATCTCACCATGATGAAATTGTAAACATTACTGAATACAATGAAACAAAAAATGACAGATCATGACATATTACAAATGGCCGAAACGTCACTTAAAAATCATATCATTCCTATTGGAAAACCCTATATTTATCATCGTTTGCATCCAATTTTCCACGGGAGTAAAAGCGGTAGTGAAAATTTTGTTGGAGTGGTGCCAGGCAATGTTCAATATGGTGTAGAAATTTTAATCAGGAGAGGCGTAAAAATAGCCAGGATTCTCATTGTGGATGACGTGCATTTGAAATTGCGACTGTTGCGAAATCCCAAGTTCAATTTAAACCAAACGAGTAATCAGTTATGAGCAGCAGTAATTTGGAAAACGATATCGACTGGTTGGTCATAAATCCATATAATTGTACGATGGAACAAGGCAAACACAATACGATACAATTTCATTCTACGGCTTGTCCTTCTTTATTCCCATCATTTGACGATCGTCGATTGTTGTTAAGGAGCGGTATTTCATATACGGAATTTCCATCGGGAATCACCATCGACATATTCCTTTGCACACGATTTTGAAGGACGTGTAGTGGTACTAGACCTATCGTAAACATACAGGTCTGCGAACCGGTATGATCGAGAATTTTAAGGACCACAGGACTATAACTGCGAAATTAAGAGGATGGTGGAATCCTGCAAACAACAAACAACCCACGGCAAGTCTGGATTTCTTCAAGACACCGTTGGACCCCGCAACCTATTCACAACGTACGATGAATGATGGTGAGGAGGTATGACTCTTATATGTGGTAGGGTTCCGACGGGGCTTTGGGGCTTCCGGGGGGATAAGTTTCAGCGGACAACTCTCGATGAGCTGTGAATAAAAATACAAACAATAATGTTAGAAATATAGTAGGTTTTAATTGTTCGGATTCGGGACATCCGTTTGTCGATTGTCCCCACGAAGTCGCCGGTGTGCTAAGAATCTAAATAATCAAAGAATAACGCGAGAAACCCAAAACAGTGGTTCTTGTAGGACTGGGGAGGACCACCACAATATCAACCAATGGCGAATCAGAAAGAACCTTAAACTCATTTGCTCCCAATTATCCTAATCTTTGTTCCTTCCGTACTTATCTAAACTTTCCGTTAAATCTTCATCCAACCCTCGATTAGCAAGTTCAAAGAGATATTGGCACCATCGTAAATCAATGAGAGATGACGTGATTTCTTCCGTTCTACATTCTGAGCTCGATAACAGTCGAACTTTCGCCCAAGTTTTAATTAATAAAATGCCCTTTAAAGGTGTTCTGGACAGCGAGGCGGGTGTCAGCGTTCTCGGGTGTGGATCGGAAAAGCCCATGTCAAACCCTCCAGGACAACGTTTACGGTTTCTGGATGGCCTTTGTATCACATTTCATGGAGATGCCTGTTAGCTTATGTAACGCCCCACAGACACTTATTTGTTGCTGAATGCATCGCGTGATACCTCCGCACAAACCCATATAAATGTAAAGCTATTCTGGAATATCCGATTACGAAAACTCCAAACCAGATTAGACGTTTTCTGGGGATATGCGGATGGTACCGTCAATTTATACCAAACTTCGTCCCATTACCTTCTCCTCTCACTGCTCTTACTGGGAAAAACACAAAATTACGTTAGTTTTTAGCTGCTGGTTCATCTTTCAACGCTCTGAAAACTGCCTTGCCAACGGAGTGGGATTGATTCATCCGGATTATACGAAACCCTTCTATATTCAATATTATGCCAGTGCTGTTGGGGTCGGTAGTATATTTTTTCAAGTGAACGGCGAGAGTAGAGCGGCCTATTGAGTTTTATTCACATAAGTTCAATGCAGGATGGCTAGCGTGATAGAGTCTTAAACTCTAGGCGTTGCACTTTCAAATTGGATACCGAAAAGGCCTGGGATTCAGTTTGAAAGTTCAGGCTCACAAGTATAATGCTCTTCGCGTCCAGTGTTACACGTTTAAAATTCCATAGCATTTCAAGAGCGGTCGACGGTTAGGCCATTGTACGCATAATTTTAGAGTCCGGAATGGTAAACTGTGAAAAATCTCATGATGACACACACTCGCTTATCGAACAAGCTCACGTTCCTCCCGTTTTAGCATATTTAGGCGGCAGCAAAACTCTCGAACGCCTTCAGCGTCAGTTGTACTGTAAAATGAAGAGGACGATTAATAATTCGACAAGACTAAACATGAGAGCTTCAGTTATTTCAGCACGACCATTAAAAAATGGTTATTGATTTTTTTGGTCCATATACACGTTCTAAGCGTGGAAATTCGTATATTGTTATCATATTCTGGACCATTATTCAAAATTCGTCGTGTTAAAACTTTTACTTGTCGATTTTTATTGTTCTTGGTACCCGTAGTAATTACGTTGAATATAATGTAAAACAATTCAAGTCGAATTTGTTTACAGAATTATTGCGTAAATCTGGTGTATCGCATATTCGCATTTACCCGAGCGGGAAAGAGAACTGTGTTTGCCGGTATACGAGTATATGTGAACGATTGCGACCATAATCAGACGCATAAAAACTTGCAACCGCGTTATGCTCATTATGTCGAGTTCAGTCAACATACATCATTGCATGGTTCAGATATGATGAGAATGAGAAGGGAAGTGTTTGAGATTTTCTACAGATGTGTTTCTACAGAAGAGGCTTGGTGTATTGGGGAGATGGTGAGTGGCAGATTAATCGTGCGGTGCTGGAATCCGGCTCGCAAACTGCTTTTGTTACTGAAGGATGTTTCCAGCGCCTCGGAATAAAAAGACCGAAGGCCAGAATGTGGATTCAAGACCCAATAATGCAAACTTAGGAGTTTCCAAACAAATGCAAAGGTGTTTATAGTTCCAAAAACCTCGTCATAACCATCTTCAATAAATTGGAAGGTCTTCAAGAACTAACGAAGATTAAGCTAGCTGATCCTTACTTTCAAAAGTGGTAGTGATTTGATTTTTGATATAATAAGTGATGGTAAAAGTATATCACAAAATCACAATTAGTTGCTCACAACTCCAAAATTGGACAGATAGTAGCAGGAGTGCCACTTGATAAAGGAATTACACATAAGGAAACATCAATTAGACGTGGACCGTACACTAAGAAGGTTTTGGGAAATTGAGGAGGTTGTGACTGTGAGTGCTATGCCGTATAGTGAAGAGGAGAAATTTTGCCTAAATTATTACCAGATTGATGAAAGTCATGAGTTTACTGTTTAAGCTAGATGCATCGAAACTTGGACAGTCAAAATTTATGGCAGTTTTAAATAAATATATAATTTGGAAAGGAGGTTTTCACGTCTTTCAATCTGAGTTAGTAAAATGGGATTGTGATAACCAACGGAGAAATAGTCAAGCATGATTTTTACGTTGAAGACTTGTTGTCCGGTACAAGCAATCTAAAGGCTGCCCAGAAATTAGTTATGAGTTTGGCTAGTCTACTGAACAAATGATGATTCAACCTTCGTAAATAGGCTACCAACTAACCCGAGATTTTACACAATATTCCTGAAGGAAACAGAGATGCTTCTATTATTGTATTTACGGATAATTCATCGCTTACTGTTTTGTATTTCAGTTCAAAAAGTCCCTAGAAGATATACAATTAACAAAAAGGGATATGCTGTCAGAGGCGTCAAAACTGTTCGATCCAAATATGGCTATCTCCAACAACTATACAAATCAAAATACTTTTCAGTAGCTTAGGTTACTAGGAATCGGTTGGGATGACCTATTATTGCCAGATCCAATTTGAGCAAGCTATACGGCCGTAAGAAGAAATCTAGTAAGATTAGAGGATATCCACATGAAAAGACGGCTATACATCGACACGATCAAGAATTGGAACTGCATGGCGCATTATGCTTCAGAATTAGCTTCTGCTGCAGTTATTTACAGTAGAATCAAAACAAAAACCGGATATAAAATTAAATTAGTAACTGCAAAAACAAAAGTGGCACCGATTAAGGCAGTTAACATTTTTCGATTAGAACTATGTGATGTTATTAATCAAATTCATGGCATACGTGGTACAAACGTTCAAGAACACAATGAATATAATTGCATGGATGTAGACTGATTCGACAATAGTTGTGAATTGGTTATCATCGTGTCCCCGAAAATGGGTCTCTCATCTGTGTTGGAACGGATTCCGCGTCACGTGGTTTATTTCCAGAGGAATTAGTCAGTTATTCTCTCTGGTTCAGGGGCCCACCTTGGTTAAATAGACCAGAAGTGGAATGGTCAAAACAAATTCAATTTGCGGGAGAAATACAAAAAATGAATTCGATTGCATTGGTTATAACTGAAAATCGCATCGATTGGCTACACGATCTTATTAAACATATAGTTCTTCATTTTCGAAGGTCTTATTTGTAATTTCCTGAGAAAAATTTTAATCGAGCCAAATTTGACGCATTTAATTTGGCGATAATTCTAATTAACCAAAAATTAATTCCAAAAAACTAAATCAATCAGAATTCCAAATTAATCTCCCTTTTTCTATTTATAGATAAAAATGGCGTACTAAGAGTCGGAAAAAGGCTTGATAATGTGCTCCCAGCTAAGAATCGCTTAACAACGCTAATTATTCGAGATGAACATCTTAGATTGTTGCATGCTGGTCCAACATTACTAATGTCTACACTCAAACTAAGATGCTAGGATGAAATTAACGGGAGTGCACTTAGAGTTGGTTGGCGGTATGACCACGGAAGCATTTTTGGTTTGAAGATTCCACGCACGTCGAGACATATGTGGCCGGAGTGAAGTATTTAATATTTATTAAAAGTGTACACTGACAAAATGTGACAGGGTTGAAATTATAATTTTTTTTAATTTATATCCCACCTTTTAAACCTAAAAACAAACGGTAGGGGTAAATAAGTAACTTTAACTAAATAATTTAGAGTGTCATTTTATTAATTAATTTTTGCAATTTTTGAAAAATTAAGATTTTAAAATATTAGTCGTATTACTAAATTTATATAAAATTAAAAATTGGTTTAAAAAGTGGGATATAAATTAAAAAAATTATAATTTCAACCCTGACACATTTCTCTGTGTACGAGATTACATTTTTTGTTAAATTGTGTAGCTACACTTTTGATAAATGTTAAATACTTCACTCCGATGCATATGTTGTCATATATAGTCACAACGGCTCCAATTTTATAGGCGCACAAAGAAAATCCAAAGAAGTCTGCTGAGGCGGTTTCTAAGGACGAGGCGTTACTAAGATATATCAACACATTTTATTCCTCCAGGCGCTTCCAATTTTGGGGGTTTATGGGAGATAGGTATAAAATCATGCAAATATCATTTGAAACGAGTACTGGGTGAAACTGAATTGAGGTTCGAACTTTCGGAGAGCTCACGAAGTTATTTACTCAAATCGAAACGATTATGAATTCTCGGCCTTTATGTGAAATGTCGCCAGAAGAATTGGATCCGCTAACTCCTGCCCATTTTCTAATTGGTCACGTTATTACCAGAACCGAATCTGTTGGAATTTAAAGCAAATCGATTATCGCGCGGCTCACTCTGCAAATTCGAAGGTAAAAGTGGCTTATGGGACTAATCATTGAAACAATTCCTGGAGCAAGATGGATTAGTCCATGTAGCGCGGATAAAAACTAAATTGGCGGAAATAAAACGATCAACCACCAAAATTTCCACTTTATTATATTCTGGCTCTGTTGAGTCAACGGATGCGGGATGTTCAGGATAATAAACCTGGAGTGAAAATTGAAATCTTTTGTAAAACGTAAATTATATTTTTTCATTCCAGGTGTATTATCATGAATACGTTCCTGAATGAGCGCACCCTGTTTATTAGTATCTTTTATTTATTTCCTCAGGTTTCGTTTGACAAATTTCGGTTTCTTTTTATAATTTTCATTTTTTTTCTAACCGCGGTTTAGGCTAAAGCTTCGAGAAAATCAGGTAAGGAGTAATTTTTTTTTTTCAAATTTTTAAATGCGCAATTGTTTATCAACAGTTTTTAGGAGGAGGAAGCTAAATTTTCCGGAAAATTATCCCCTTTGCCGAGAAAATTTTCACTTAAAAAAAAATTGTGTATTATTTTATTCAAAATACATACAAATGTGTAACTTTTATAAAAATTTTGATGTTTTGATGTTTTGAGGAAAATTATGGAATTTTTGTCAATTTTTTTTTACTTAGTTTAAAATTATAAATAAAATTTGACACTTGAAGAATTGTAACAATTCAAAAGCGGGGGGCTTGGGGGCGGCATCTCTCATCCTCTAAGGCAGTGATTTTTAACAAGGGGGCCGCGGCCCCCTGGTGGTCCGTAAGAAGTTAGACGTTTTGTTAAGATATTTTTTTTATATAATATTACGTATTTGTTTATAACATGAATAATATTATAAAAGTTAAGTTTCAATGATTGTTTCATATTAATCATAAAAATTAAATAATTTCATTGCATAAAGTCTATGTTCTTATTATCGGCATATGCGATTTATTTTTGATCTAATTTCCGGCAGCTCTTGTTCATATTATCGGCACTGTAAAGTTAAGCGGAAGATATTCAAGGCTGAAACAACAAAAACTTAGTTTTCAATTTTCTAATTCACAGCTAGGATATTGACTTTAGAAAATCAACCAAAAAATAATAAAACGAAAAATAATTCGGGTACTCAGGTTACAAAATAATAAAGATAAGTAATAATTTTACTAAAATTAATTAAAATTATTCTTTTGGAAAGCTTCGATTTCCGGAACCGCATAAATTCCTCTGGCATTTAATAGAGCAGGTGGACTGATAACACTACATACTTCTTCCTCTTTATACCAAATAGCCTCGTCCTTGCTCGACCATTACCAGTTTTGGCGATTTGCATAGTTTTAATGTATGTTTCATTTTCTTTTACTTCTAGTACAGACCCAGGGAAATACTCTCGTTCGTATGCAACTATGACTTAATCGCCAGGACATGTTTTTTTTTATTTCTTTTACACTCAATCCTCAATCTGTTTGAAAATTAGTTAAATGATCTTGGTTGAAATTTAGTTTTATAAACTGTTCGGTCCTTTTCTTTTGCTTCTTTCAATTTTTTCTTTTTATCTTTCTTTCTGGTCTGCGCTAATTTTTCAGATACCTCCTTTTGTTTACCCATTTCAATTCTTTTTAAGTGTTCAAAATATTTATTTGATGTAATTACATCAGGTGTAATTTTCCTTTTGACAATTTTCCTCTTTTCAATTGGAGCCTCCGGATAATAAAAAGATTTTTTGAATGGGGTGGGAAAATCCTGTTTAAACGACAAATAAGAGCAACCCGGTTGCTGCGTTATGTTATTGTTTTTATCAGCAATATTTTTAATTGGCGTACTCATAACGACTGCACTGGATGTAATTTGGGATCCACCGAGCCATCATTATCCACAATGCAATTCAATACTTCATTTTCCGGCCCTAAATTTATATTTAGCGTTGTTTCATTGTCAATCAATGATTGAATTTTGCTTGTGTCCCCGCCTGCAAAATCTATTTCTTTTTTCAAATTTTGGCAAAATAAAAAAAGATTTTCATCTTTTATATCACCAGCCCACCCCCTTACGACTTTCCTGATGATCATGATTAAGAGTATTTTTTTCACCATTATTAGTTATTCATTTTTCCCATTTTTCTGGCAATGCATGGATGGCACACCAAAAAACTGCTCTTCTTCTGAGGCAAACCATAATTATCGAGCCATTTTCGTAGCAAGTAAAGTGCTGATCAGCAAACCCGTGCCTCATCGGTGCAAATAAGTGGTAATCCGACGGAGACAAGTCTGGCAAGTAACCTGCATGTGAAAGTATTTCCCAACTAAGAGGTTCCAATGTTTCCAAGACCGGTTTTACTTTGTCTGACGGTGCATTATAATGAAGCAAAATCACTTTATGTTGTCATTTACCATATTCTGGTTGTTTTTCACGCAAAGATCGATTCAAATTGATCATTTGTTGTTGGTAGGTTTCAGTTCGAAATACAGAGCATTGTCTTCCGCCCGAAGCGATTTGGCTTGCATTCGATGTCGATGGTTTTCCTGGATCAACCCAAGACATTGTACTTTGGATTCTCAAAATAGATCTATTTTTATCGCCAGTCACAATTCGATGGAGAAATAACTTTCTTTTGTATCTGGCTAGCAACATTTCGCAATTGGTTGTTCTATTTTCCTGCTGTCCTGCTGTATGGAGACGGCTTCTCGTGACACATTCAATTTAGTCCGCGAGCTGTTTTGGCGTTTAAGCGTCAACCTCATCCAACAATGGTTGCAATTCACTGCCTTCAAACTTTTTTGGTGGTCTTCTACGTTCTTCGTGTCTCACGTCAAAATCACCACTTTGAATTTATTAAACCAAGAGCATGCTCTCCGTAAGTTTTGACAAGCATTCTATGTGATTCTGCAGCAGTTTTCTTCAAATGATAACAAAAAATCAATGATGTCCCTAAATCGTAATATGTAGGCAAACAACTCGACATTTTTAAAACGTAAAAAACATGCGTTATTGTATGAAACTAGATAATTTAACAAATATAAATTATTACTAAAAAAATGGGGGCTACAAAAAAATTATGACTTATTTGGTGGGCTGCGTGTAAAAAAGATTAAGAACCACTGCTCTAAGGTATACAACGAATTAAAATTACATTAAAAAAATTTATATTTACAAAAGTTGATTTTTTTAACATTTATGGCACTATCAGAAAAAGCGATAAGAGCGACAGAAACTCTTTGATCTGTATCTTCAAGGTTGACGAAGCAATTATTTTTAATAAAAATAAAAAAGTGAACATTTTTCCCCTCCTAAAAACTGATAGTAAACAATCCTGCATTTAAAAGATTCCAAATTTTTGCTCCGTACCAGATTTTCTCGATGTATACGTAAAGTAAAATTACGCCGCGGTTTATAAAAGCATTCGTTACAACATACTATCAAAATTCATAAAAAAGTGTGCACCGTTTAGAAAAATTACACGACACTTTTACGTAAAATCGGATAAAATTATACCGGTATTTAGTTAGAACGTAATTTACCTAACCTACTTCTAAATCGAAGCAAATAAAAACCTATCGGCCCCTACTCCTTATGCACACAAACATGGTAACAAAATATTAATTAAAACACGTAAACCCCTTTCCATATAATATTCTCAAGATATCATGTAAACAAAAGCACTTATCAATCCACTTATAATGTATAACAGTTTTTTTTGTGGTGGTTCTTGATTCTCACAGCGATTACCATCATCATTGTCAATCAAATGTACTAAACAAAACACAAACTAACGGGTATAAACTATATACTCGTGTTATTGTTTAGATATATTACCGGAGTATGTTAGTAATCCAAAAATATGTATGAAAAGCTGACATTATGATTCTAATAAGAACGTGATAATATCACACATGCGACGCAATATATTTACCTATATTTTATGCCCGCGCCCAGCCTTCGAATTCAATGTAATGAAATATTATTGATTTTCATTTAGTTTTTCTCATTTTCATCACGTGATTTAGATAATGTATATTACGTATTTACTAAATAATATAGGTCGAAGTATTTTATAACACGCGGGAAATTTAAGCGTTGCCGCCATTTTGTTCGGGTGAGTGTTGCATTTAATAGAAATTTACATAATATGTTTATGCGAAAGACGAGCATGTAATAACCGCGTAATAATAAACAATCGGTTGTTATGTATGCGCGTGTACATAGACAGCAGCAGTTTATATGATCTTGAACATAAAGCTTAGTATGGTGTGTACCTTTCACTTTTATAAATATGTACGTTGATTTTTAGGGCAATACTATATAGAGATATATTTATAATTAAATTAATTAGAAAGTGCCTTAAAAATTGTTTAGTCTGTTCAATGGTGGTCGTCCTCTTACTCGATTATTTGTATAGGCATCCAACTAGAAAATAAATTTTTGTTTGTTTTGTGCCTGAAAATTGAATACCAAGATACGTTTCTAATTGATTACCACTTTTTGAACAATAATTTCAATGTCAGTCAAGCGAGTGGCTAATTAAATTACCACGTGACTAACCCTGTATATGTATAAAAGAAACTTAAACCCACCTCAAATATCGCCAACTAAGGCAAAATAGTGTATTTATATATAAACACACCGAATTGTTAAATCAATAACCAAAATTCTTTCATCCACAACGTGAAATATATAAAAAAAAAGAAATACACAAAAAATATTGTGTGTCGTCTCGTAACTAACTATCCACACTCCACTATTCATGTACATATAACAAAAAACTAACGACAAAATAGTGTTTCCAAATATATATGAGTGTGCTCTTGTCTATTGTTGAAACACCTCATACACCTCGCCTATATCAACCCACCTCAACATTTTCACAACAAAACAACTTTAATTAGAATTTTAGTTTTTGTGACTATTTTTCTATATATATAATTTAAAACGCTATTCATGTGAACTTCCTCCCCCCTACAAAAAAAAAAAAACCAAAAATCAGTACTCTGCTAGGTACTTGTGAGTTTTTTCGTTGAATCGAACAGCCGGATTAAATTAACCCATTTATTGTCGCGAAATTTATGTTGTAGAAGTACTCGTACACCGGCAAAGACAGGGAGGTAATATTTTGGTTTTTGAAAATTTGCCAAAATACAAAATGTACGAACCGGGGAGCGGGTGATACGATAAGTAGTGATAAGGTATATAACAAAATAACATATTTAGACTCGATTTAATTGGAAAAATATGTTGTGTCTGAAGGACACGCGAAAAAAAATGCAAACGCGATTAAATTTTCATATTGATTTTGGGGAAAGCGCGGGTGGCGCATCGCCCTCACTCTGTAATAAATGATGATGATGACGGCACTAAAACTAATTAAAAGCGGCAATTAATGTCGTCTCATCCAGTATTAAGAGGCAAAACATGTTTTTCTTTTCGAATTTTAATTTTTTATTTGGTATTAGGTGTTATAATACGCGTTGTAACGTTTGGTCGATAGTTTATCTCAATTTGTTATTTATGTTTAGAAAAAAAAAAATGTTATTTGTTGGTTTAAAAAATTAGTTATTTTAATTTTTGCAGTACTTTATAAGACGGGATGTCACGAGCAGTGTTTAGTTTAGAGTATGCGAGGTGTATAAAACATGGCGGCAGCCCATTAAAAATAGAAAGCAAGATGTTAAATTTCAACACATTGATTACGAACCTGGAAGGCGCCAGTAAATATTTAGGTCGACAATCTATAAAAACTATTTGCTTTAAATCTAATTAAAACAATTCATAAAAATACAAAGGGGACTGAAAGTGTTGACTTTCAACTTTTACCAATTTTCAATATTAAATCACGGGACATGTATGTTTTATTTATAATGTCGCAGGTAAAAATAATATCACTTTTCATCTAATGTCTAATCTTTAAACGTCTTAATAGCGAGCGGCGATACAAATGTTATTTTAGTCTTTAAAATACGAACGCACGAACAAATCCGAGAACATTATAAAAACTAATTTTACAAACCGTAAAACAGATTATTATTCACCTTGAAATTGTTAACTTATATCGTGGTGGGGTGGTGATTCTTAAAATATTAAAATTTTTACAGAGAAAAGCCATCAACTGTGGCTGTGACATTAAGAAAATGCATATCTAAGACATAACACATTAAAAAGATTCAGTCGTAATGTTTCGTCTGGTAACCACCTGTAATCGAACCAATGAGCCATGAGCAGCAGAGTAAGTACTCTACTATTGATTGTTGAAAGCATAAAACAGTTCAACAGTTTTCAAAGTTTTAAGGCATTTTTGCTCCGAATATTATAAAGCTTTCTGAGATTTGACCAACAAACTTTAATAGGTTTAGCTAAATATGCAATTCCCTTTAAAGAAAAACCAACTACCATGACGATTCGAGAAAATATAATAATAGTATTCATTACTTTCGTAACTGTCCTGCTTGATTCAAACCTTGATTCAAACCCCTACAGTTTACCAAAAAGACTGAGAGAAGATACGCGTCTGCCCTTTGATAGAATTCATGTTTTGTTTCACGGGACCTTCGTAGCATTGAGTATGGATCCCTGTCGGTTCCAGCAAAATAAAAGAAAACCCAATTCTCAATAATAAATAATTCTCAAATCTCAAAGGGTGACACAGTCTTCACGAGAGAATAATGCACAGGGGGCAAATTCAAGAGCGTCGCGCGTAAGTTTTAGGCGGCATTCAAATTTACTATGGAAATAAACTGTTTTACTGGTCTCCTATGGATTCTTAAAACCTTACAAATTCCTTATAAAATGTGGAACAACAAAAGTGAAAGTCATTTTAACCACCATTTTTATTGACGAATATTTACCAAATAGGCAGTAAATAAATCTATATCGAAGGAAACGTTGATATTTATGATTAGGGTTAACTTGGAACGATGAGACCATTTGGAACGATTTTATTTCGTTTTCGATGAATCGAAATGATTTGGAACGATATTATTTAGATGTGAGACGGTTTTAAACGGTTTGGAACATTTTAATAAGATTTAAGATTATTGTGAACGATTTGAGATTTGAAAAGATTTCAAACGATGTAAATTAGTTTGGAACGATTTGAAAACATTTGTGAGTATTTGGAACGATTTTATCGAGATCGTTGCGAAAGATTTGATTACAATTTGGGAAAATTTGACATGACTTGGAGTGATTTGGAGACTATTTGTAACGATTTTAATAAAATTTGAAACGATTTGAAATAATTTAGAATAATTTGTTTACAATTGGAACGATTTGAGATGATTTCATTTAGATTTGAGACGATTTGGAATGATTTGAATTAATTTGGAACGATTTCGATTTGGAATGATTTGGAACGATTTGAAATAATTTAGAATGATTTGATTACGATTGGAACAATTTCAGATGATTTCATTTAGATTTGAGAAGATGTGGAATGATTTGGATTAATTTGGAACGATTTCGATTTGGAATGACTTGGAACGATTTGAAAATATTTGTGACTATTTGGAACGATTTTAATAAGATTTGAGACGATTTGGAACGATTTGAAATAATTTAGAATGATTTAACTACGATTGGAACGATTTGAGATGATTTCATTTAGATTTCAGAAGATTTGGAATGATTTGGATTAATTTGGAACGATTTCGATTTGGAATGACTTGGAACGATTTGAAAATATTTGTGACTATTTGGAACGATTTTAATAAGATTTGAGACGATTTGAAATAATTTAGAATGATTTAACTACGATTAAAAATATTTGAGATGATTTCATTTAGATTTGAGAAGATTTGGGACGATTTGAATTAATTTGGAACGATTTCGATTTGGAATGATTTGGAACGATTTGAAAATATTTGTGACTATTTGGAACGATTTAATAAGATTTGAGACGGTTCGATTATGATTTAAGACGATTTGTAACGATTTGAAATAATTTCGAATGGTTTGATTACGATTGGAACGATTTGAGATGATTTCATTTAGATTTCAGAAGATTTGGAACGATTTGAATTAATTTGGAACGACTTCGATCTTGAATGATTTAGGACGATTTGAAAATATTTGTGACTATTTGGAGCGATTTTAATAAGATTTGAGACGATTTGTAACGATTTGAAATAATTTAGAATGATTTGACTATGATTGGAACGATTTGAGATGATTTCATTTAGATTTGAGACGATTTGGAATGATTTGAATTATGTAATTTGGAACGATTTCGATTTGGCATTATTTGGAACGATTTGAAAATATTTGTGACTATTGGGAGCGATTTTAATAAGATTTGAGACGATTTGGAACGGTTTGAAATAATTTAGAATGATTTGACTACGATTGAAACGGTTTGAGATGATTTCATTTAGATTTGAGAAGATTTGGGACGATTTGAATTAATTTGGAACGATTTCGATTTGGAATGATTTGGGAACGATTTGAAAATATTTGTGACTATTTGGAACGATTTAATAAGATTTGAGACGGTTCGATTATGATTTAAGACGATTTGGAACGGTTTGAAATAATTTAGAATGATTTGACTACGATTGGAACGATTTGAGATGATTTCATTTAGATTTTAGAAGATTTGGGACGATTTGAATTAATTTGGAACGATTTCGATTTGGAATGATTTGGGAACGATTTGAAAATATTTGTGACTATTTGGAACGATTTAATAAGATTTGAGACGGTTCGATTATGATTTAAGACGATTTGGAACGGTTTGAAATAATTTAGAATGATTTGACTACGATTGGAACGATTTGAGATGATTTCATTTAGATTTGAGAAGATTTGAATTAATTTGGAACGATTTTAATAAGATTTGAGACGATTTGATTGTGATTTAAGACGATTTAGAACGATTTGAAATAATTTCGAAAGTTTTGATTACGATTGGAACGATTTGAGATAATTTTATTTAGATTTGAGAATATTTGGATTGATTTGATTACGATTTTGTATTGGTATTTTTTGTGTTTCAAGGCAAGAGCAAATGGGTAAAATTGTCATTTTTTAGCATTTAAAACTCGACTAGCGTGTAAAATTGCAATACAATGTTCATGATCCCAGAGTGGTTTTTTCAAGACAAAGGTATTTAATTCGAACTATACACTGAGCGAAATTGAATTAGCCTCACATTGATTTTTTAGCAATACCTAGACAAATTTGAAATATTATTATTTCTTTTTTTTACAAAAACACAACGGAACTTTGAAAATTTAAAAACAAAGGGCAATGTGTAAAATAAAGGATTGTTATAGAAAATAAAACAAAAAAAGATGATTTGTTGAACGAACAGCAACGAAATTAAATTAGCCTCATAGAAAAAAACAATAAATTAGTATTTAAATAATTCGGGAAATCACCCAATTGTTTTTTTCATACGTGTTTGATTTTGAGAAGAATATATTTTATTCAAAATAAGAATTATTTAATAAAAAACTGTAAAATGGGACGGGGAAAACGATTGATGGATGAAGAAATAATTGCCATGAAAGCATACATCGACTCAAGGCTAACAAACCGCCAAATTGCAGCCAAACTGAATAGGTCACCAAAGGTCATCAATAATTACGTTAAATTAAAGGATTCATACAGAAGGTACGCTGGCAGTGGGGCTAAACCAAAAATAAACGACCGATGTAAACGTCACATTTTTGAAATGCAGCTACCAGTTACAGTTCGTCGAGTACAACAAATTTTACGCAGCAATCCGTTAGCTGATTGGAGAAAAGGAGTTGCAAAACCGTCTTTAACTGCGTGCCACAAAGAAGCCCGATTATTATTTGCCAGATCTCATATGAATTGGGACGAAAAGTGGAAAACGGTGCTTTTCAGCGATGAGAAGAAATTTAATTTGGATGGCCCAGATGGTTCCCAATATTACTGGCACGATCTTAGGAAAGATACAGAAATCCGTTTAAGCAGGAACTTTGGTGGAGGCTCGCTGATGGTTTGGGGTGGATTTTGCTACAACGGAAAACTTCCGCTTGCCTGGATTTCTAAAAAAATGAAATCGAAAGATTACACCGATATGTTGGAGATCAGTTTTAATTGAGCACGCGGAAGATCTCATGGGCGCCAATTATGTTTTTCAACAGGATAATGCAGCCATTCACAAATCGAAAAAAACAAAAAAGTGGTTTTGTGAATGAAATATTGAGGTGATGGACTGGCCAGCTTGCAGCCCGGACTTGAACCCCATTGAGAATTTATGGGGTATTCTTTCTCGCGAAGTTTATCGGAATGGGAAGCAATTTAGTTAAGTGGCTGAATTAAAAAATCACGTTAGAGAAGCTTGGATTGAAATTCGAATAGACGTTCTTCGAAAATTAGTTTTAAGCATGCCCGATAGATTATTCGAGGTGATTAAAAACCAAGGTGGGTATACAAATTATTAAAACATAAAATAAATTTATTTTTCAAATCAATTTTGGTATAATTCCAATGGTCTTGGAATTGAGGCTAATTTAATTTCGCATATTTTTATGACATTTGAAGTAATAAAATTAATTTTGTTGGCAGTTTTTTTCAATAAATTATAATTTCTATTTTGTATTGTTGAAAGTAAATAAAATAAATGTTGTTTAATTTTTTTTAACCTAATACATAAGTTTTATTTTAAAAAAATACTACGAGGCTAATTCAATTTCGCTAAGTGTATTTCCGTTATAGTTTCATGTCATCCATGTGGACAGAAATTCTGGAGTGAAAATAATTAAATTGGATCAAATTAGCGTTTAATTACAGATATAAGAGTACAAATTATTATCATTGCGGAATGGAATGTAAAAAATTGGGAGGGACAATTTGGAGAAGGCATGTAAAAAGTTTTATTTGTTATTTTCAATTTCTCTAAATCGCACACCATATCATAGCGCTCAGTGAACTTACTGTTCTTTTAAAGATTTCCAATCATTTTTACTAAGACGTCGTTTGTATCTCTGCTTATAAATTTCATGCAATCGGAAAATGAATGTTTTTTGAAGGTTATTTGCGAGATGGTTTACTTCATTGTCTTTTTAGAAGAATAGTGCAACAGAAGCAATACGTGGAAGTTTAAAGCTAATATGCTCCATCAATTACAGCATTCGAGAAGTGGTTTCCATTATTCAAAGTTGGGGATTTCGATGAAAGAGTCAAAGATCGTAAAATCAGACCAACCATGCAATGAGATTGATTCAAATTGGTTGCCGTGTGAAATGAGAGAACGAGACATAAAACGTCGGGAACCGCTGATTGTTATTCAATTTTCAAAGACATCAAAGGAAGTGTTCATGCATCGGATCCTCACTGACAAGAAGCCAGTTGAAACAGGGCCGTTGACGACAAAACTAAATTCTATGGTTCGAAGGTGATGCTGGGATAAAAAGAGGTTATCTATTTTGAGCCGCTGAAACAGAGCGCAACCATTGCTGGACAAGTTTATCGACGACAATCGAAGGCTTTAAAGCAGCCTCAGGCTGAAAACGACCGGAATTGGACGGGGAGGGTCATGAGAAATTAGATCATACACCATTAGCAAAGCAGTAATTAGGAGCAAAGTTCTTGAGTTGACAAATTAATACTGGAACCTAAATTAGTAAATTTTAGTGAACTGAGTAATGTTGGCTACATTTAAAAGGGCCACAATAGAAAAAATCTGAAAATACCCGGTTAACTTGATTGGCCCTACACAACGATGGGATAATCTCTAAAATTAGTAGTTAGAATGATGTCAAATTTTAGAATGATGTCGGTCCGGCGTAATAGCATTGCTCATAATTCTAGAAAAATTAACCAATGGACTCTAGTGAGCTATAAGTATACACTTAAGTTAGATTAGCGGTTTGTAACACTATGAAGTTCAAGCATCTGTGATGTTAAGTCTAAATTGGATAAGGTAAACATTTTATTCTTTCACTGAAACAAATAAAGTATAATTTACAGTCGTTCTGGAATTATTCTTACAATATTCATTCTTTAGCCTTCAATAAAACTAGAACAACTTTTATTTATTTTCAGTAAAACTAGAACAACTTTTATTTTTTTTTTTTTATAAATAATGGAAGTTTTTCTCAAATCTTGCTATCCGCGGTTCCATCGATTGTAGATAGATAGATAGATAAAATTGTCAAATCCATTGTTTTAACAGTTTTGATCTCCTCTGCATCTACGTATAACCATGTATGTAATTGCTAAATATTATCAAGATTCACTTTGTCGGAGATTATCATCTGATTTCCATCGCCCCCGACGATGTTATCAAAATGACAATCACTAACTGATTTTATAATTTCTTCGTACTCAGTGCAAGAGCGTGTCAAAATTGTTGAATTTTATTTTTTTCCGAGCGATCTACTGTTACAACACAAAGAAAATACCGTCAGCATTTTAATATTGCCGGCAGCTTCCGGTCCAAATATGATAAGAAACTTAATAACCCGTTTTGAGGAGCAGAGTACAGTATTTGGTGATGCACGTTCAAATATTAATCGCCCTGTTCGCAATGAACAAGCTGTGGAGGTGGAAACTTGATCTGAGAATGTTTACCAAAAATTATTACCGAAGGATGCAGCGCAACAGTCCAAGTTGGCCCACCCTATATTTGGCATTCGCAAGGCCGCTCAAAGTTTTCAAAGATTTATAAACGCAGTCGTTAAAGGCTTAGAATTCGTTTTTATAGGGATTTGAAGTTTTTAACAAAACAGCAAAATTAACAAAAACAAACAGTCGGTAAACGCATTGAAAACTTGACAACAGACGAATTTACTTTAATTAAAATCTATGGTTTTTGGGTTTCAGTGTATTAACTATTGGCCAGATTACAGAGTACTACCGAGTAGTGACTACTATCAAATCATGGCATAAGAGAGGTGCTCTTTGGAATTAAGTTGATCGCATCTAAAAGCTACGAGATTTTCCAATTTGTTAAACCCGAACTCAACAGCAACCAATTACATGATTTTCCTGAAATGAGGTTCAATCGCAATCGGTTCCTGTATTCAAAATCCACCTTCATGCAATTTTCATTGAAATTGGTGGATCGGAGTAAAAAACTTAAAAATGAACCAGGGCCCACTATGAGACCCGTTACACCCGCGTTACCGAAATAAGGATCTATTACAATCGGTTCCTGGTACTCAAAAACCTTCTTCCAGGTATTTTCATTAAAATTGTTTTAGCTGCCAAAAAAAAATTAAAAATAAACGCGGGGCCCACCAGACAACCCTTTACACGATTTTTCCCTAAATGTAGATCCATCGCAATCGGTTTTTGGTACTAGAAAACCTTATTCCAGCAATTTTCATTAAAATCGTTTGGGCGAAGAAAAAATTAAAAATAAACCCGGGGCCTATCAGCCTTGCAACACTTTTCCAAAAATGAGAATCCACCACAACCGGTTCCCAGTACTCGAAAACTACTTTCCAGCAATTTTCATTAAACTCGTTTGAGCTGAGCAAAAAACTTAAAAATAATCTCGGGGCCCGCCAGAAAACCCTTTACACGATTTTAACCGAAATGAGGATCGACCGCAATCGGTTCCTGATACCTCTTATGCCATGATTTGATAGTAGTCACTACTCGGTAGTATCTCCGTGTTCTGGCCAATAATTAATACACTGAAACCAAAAAACCGCCAAAATTTTCTATGCTATTGATTTTCTAACGGTAAAATCTCGTAGTAGATCGTAGAAGTAAATATTTTTAATTGTATTTTTTTGATTTGCTTCATTTTATTTTAAGTTTTGATCATAGATTTTAATTAAAGTAAATTCGTCTGTTGTCAGGATTCCACTGTTAACATTGCTTTTACCGACTGTTTGTTAAGGATATTGGAAACCACTGCGATTTCTCTCACAGAAGGTCGAGACTTTACCATCTACATAGACCATGCCTCTGACAAGAGCTGGTTTTATTGCCCTCAAAATCTAAACACAGTCCACGACAATCACATCCCTATAGATTACATACTTTAATTTACAATATTCAATCCATCAACGTAACGATAATGTGGTCACTGATACGCATCTCGCATATCGGATCATGAAACTGCCGCAGTCGAGACTCACGTCAACTACAACCAAATCATCAAGTCACAAAAAAATAACTAAGAACATCAAAATTTACTTCCTGGTTTTGAAAGGCACATTAGTTCTAACATGAAACGAGCGCTTTCCGAATCACCTGACTTCACCTGAAACTTTCATTCTAAAAGAAATAAATAGATTTTTGTTGGTATGTTGACTAAATGACTGTATAAATCAATGTGCACGTTCGGCGACAAGTGTGAGACATATCATACACATTTATTCTTTCATGGCAATGTCTTAAGTGAAACACGTACGACAAGTCGTCGAAGTTTCTCATCCTGTCACATTTTTAATAAGGCGCAGGTAGACAATCTAGAAATATGATAAAATTTGCATTTCAGTTCGTGTTCTCGTCATCGATATTATTTTTATTTTTTGAATTGATCGGGAAACATTTTGTAATTTTTTTTAGTCGACAATTTTTAACTTGGAACACATGAACGATAAAAGGATTATAATATTTTGTAAAGCGCATATTTTTATTACAAATGTCAATGTCATATCCGATGCACATATCATCTTTGGTATGTCAGATACGATTTGTCTATGACTTCTCACATACGATTCATCTCAGACTTGTCACAAAGGAAAATAAGTCCAACGAATCAGGCTCGAATATCGCTGATGAGAAATCACCGTCGATAAAATTCACATCATTATACACCAACAGTATTCGGGCACCAACATATTCTCCATGAAGATCAATACACCTGCACACGCTTGCACGAGTTAAACCAATTTTCGAACCATTTTTTTAACTCCGATTGAGGTACCTCTAAAACATGCACTTTGAACACATCTACCGCTTCTCCAGGACTAAAGGACTTTACGGCGAATGACCTATTAGTTCGTGTTCTGACCGCTCAAATATTCAGTTGTTTGGGCCGATGTGTGAGGGCTCGCAATGTCGTGGCGGAGAGTAATGCATCGTCGGCGCTTGATTTTCCTTATTTCGTCTCACCAACGGTGCAGGCGACCATTTGCATCAAAGACCATTTGCATCAATCCCATCATATTTTTTAAGTATTTCTTCCAATTGACACGAGTTTTTTTCTGAGTGTTTGTCAAATTATGTGGGATCCAAGGCAAACAAATCTTTCGCGAGAACAACCGGTTTTGGACGACCTTCACAAAATTCATTAATGAAACAAACTGCGGCCACGATTGAATTCTGTAAGCCGATAAACACTGGTCCTTGATGGTGCTTCGTCGCACATAAGGGTTTTAAGTAGTGTTTAGTCCCAAAAATGTCTAGAGCCTAGAAAAATGCACCAAATTGAGTATTTTTTTTAAATACTCTTTATGAGATTCTTAAAAGATCCCTCATGAGTATTTTGTCTGAAATTTTTTTTAACATACTCATTTGTTTAAAAACATCACTTTTTTTCTTAACCCTTTGAAGCATACATTTTTGTGTTTAATATGTTTTTCTAAAATTTGGTACACATTGTTTTTTGCGGTCGCTACGTTCAAATATGGAGTTAGATTTTCGATATTGACAGCTGTCAATTAGCAGTCAAATCACTTTCACTTGTTATAAATCTTGATTTTATTCTCATTTAGTACGTTTCTTGGGTCTGAGTATGTACTGATTTCTATGCATACAAAAAATTTTCAGACAAAATACTCATGAGGGATCATTTAAGAATCTCATAAAGAGTATTTAAAAAAAAAAATACTCAATTTGGTGCATTTTTCTAGGCTCTAGACATTTTTGGGACTAAACACTACTTAAAACCCTTATGTGCGTCGCCAAAAGTCGAATTAAGTCTATCAATGCACTGTTGTTGAGTTAATCTACGTCAATTTTTGCACTGAAATTAAATTTTCAAATCACTATAACAGCAAAAAGTAGAGGCGGTTTTAAAAGCGTTCTGAGTAAAAATACCGTCTAAAATGTAGATAGAAACGTCAGTTACCAGATGGAAGCACTAGGGTTGCTCAATTCAGATTAATAAATGACAAAATAGTCACAAATGAAACAATTCAAAATTCAATTTAAGACGCGGTTTATTCTAGAGTTGATTACCGAGGTTAGTATCATATTTCATTTCTAATTCAAGGATTTAAGGTTATCTCAAATTCTAACGTCGCTAAATTTCTTCCCAAACTCTCCGGATGAAGCAAAATTTGTCCAGAAAATACAATAAAAGCACATATTTTAGCAAGCAAAATGCATAAGTAACTATTTGACTACTATCAGAACAGCTGTCCAAACACCAAATATTATAATATACCATACGATTGTGTTTACTTGAATCGAACAATAATTTGATTCTTATCAAATGTTAATGAATAGATTAACATATCAAAATATTTGGTCTCTCACTTTTGTATGTAAATGTTTGGAATTTGTGATTCATCAGCAAATAAATTGCTGTTAACCTTGTCTAACTGGTATTTTTAGATATAAAAGCTTTAGGCTAAAAATGGTGCAGTTCTATGTTAAGCCAGAGAGGTTATTATCCGAAAAACATCCATAAATCAGTCAATATATACCATTCGATTATGGATATACAGTCATCCGATTGTTTTCTACATAAATCTGCCAAATATCAAGGCAAAACATTTAAAAAGATCAAGTCGTGTACTTTTATAACATAGAAAAGTTCATTTAATGACTTAAGTATTTAGAAAAGTGTGGGAAAATAATATTCTAGAAAATTGCATAATGCTGATATGACCAACTGTCGCCGCCGTTATGATATCACGCGCGCCCTATCATAATTATATAGCGATACAATGCATTAGTTATTCAAATACCGTTCAAACGACCCCTTTTTATTGTTGTATACAGTACTATCTACTTATCGTCAGCTTATCGAACAGCACCTGTGTATAACAGACTATCTGTTTATATTTGTATATATTTTGTTCTCAATTCCTCACCCTCTCTTTATCAGATGGAAACACATTTGGCTTAATCTGTTTGGTGTTTTAAAAGAGTGCTAGAAATATTTTCCCATGCTCTGGGTGAAAACATCTGCGTGGTATATGACGTTATTTTATATATATATATATATATATATATATATATATATATATATATATATATATATATATATATATATATATATATATATATATATATATATTTATATTATATATATATATATATATATATATATATATATATATATATATATATATATATATATATATATATATATATATATATATATATATATATGGTGTTACAGGAAATGGATTTATGATTCGGGACACTGTCCTTGATCGCATCCATAAACCATATATACACATAATTTTACCATAAACATCAATTATGTTGATTACTTCACTGTACATTATTTTCGGTTTAAAAACTAATGACGAACTTCCGCAATTTTGTAAAACTGTGATTATTTTTAATAGTTTTGGTTGGTTTTTAGGTAAATTTTATATTTTATTATTACCTTTAGCTGTATATGGATATATAGCTAATAGCATTTTCAATGTCACACAATTTTATTTTTTATTGAGATGCCGATGACATTAACCTTTTTACGTGGCGCGATCATCAAATGCACTCCGGACTTTTATATAGTATTTCATCTTATAAAATATGAAATCATCGTCATCACTTTATTACGCTAAATACTGTGCAAATAATGACCCATCATCGTTTGTAAAAAATTCGTAATGAATTTGCATATAACAAAGTCATAATTATAGAGATCATGGTACAATGGATCGCAATTTGTAAATCTACCTGTCGCATACACACCGATTTACGACTTCTAAATTGATTTTAATTACATTTAATTTAAGGAAATTTTTTATTTCGATCGGACAAGTTATATGCAGTGATCGTAGGTTTTTCTAAAACCGGTTTTTGATCGATTGAATTAATCAAGTGTGATCGATCTGTGTTTTGATCTCACCTCGAGGTGTTACAATTTGTATGATATAAACAAAACTTATAAATGTATGCTAGTCGGTCGGATGGCGGCATGGTATGCGTGACAATGATTGATGGTCAATTTGTGTGTGTGTACGATCGTAGCCAAATATAGGTAGGTTAAACGATCAATTTATAAATTTGATCAACATTAATATGCAAATTTTTTGTTTGTAATTTGAAAATTAAGTTGTATTTGTGCGCGATGATTGATCAATGTGTGCTATCGCTCTTTTTGTGTTAATTTGTGGACGGTAAAGTAATAATTAAGCAAACATAAAAATTTCACTTGGCGCGAATATGATCGGCGGGCGGTGTTATAAATTTGAAAAGTTATGGAAAGTTTTTTTGTGATCGCGAAATTTATTTCAATGTAGATTAGTTCAAGCCCATAATTATAATTTCAGATAGTATAGGTATATAGTTTTATGCAAATTATGTATTTGAGAATTCATCTTGCTGCTCAGGGTTTTCTAGAAATATCGTTCTGGCTTAAGAAATAGCCGGTTTTATTTTGAAGCTGTTAAATTAAACACGACGTTAAGCCAAATTTCACAGTTATTGCTATTTGTTGGACATAAAGTCGCAAATATTTATGAAGAAACAGGGCGAAAGATTTGAGATGCCTGTAAATTAGTATGTATTTTATTAATATGTCTCTTTCTCCTAAAACTTCTTGTATAATTGTATTAAGAGTTTGTGCCTATCACGTCATTCAATAAGTCTAGGCTATCTGCTAAAACAACATTTTTTTGAAAAATTCGACCCTATTCATCAACATATAGCTTCCTCCAAGAGTTTTTCCTCGCAGGTAACCAGATCCGGCAAATACGGTGAATGAGGAATCAATTAGGACCAAAATCGTGGTTCCCGTTTCAAGGTGGTTTTATAACATATCTGAGATGAAATCGTTAAGCCAAGTTTATTGCTTTGTTGATTCAAAACGGTTAAGTGACGCAAAAAGGAAGGTACTCAAGTAACGTAAGTTAAACGGAAGTAATGTTATATCAGTGGTGACATGTTATAACATCACATTTTCGATACTTTATCGAAGTTTATGTTTCTTTTTTCATAAACTGAAATAGGCGACTGTTTCGTTTATGAATTATTTATGTCATATTGCTATCACAACCTACTAGAACAAATGTGAACGAGGTGTCTTTGTCTAATTTTCTTGAAGTTTCAAAACCAATTATTTGGTGATTCAAATGGACTAAACATATCACAATTTTTCATTCTAGCAGACTGATAAATGGTATAAAATTAGAAATAGGCACGCATTTTATTCTTAAGAAGCGAGACATAAAATTCGATAAAATATCAAAAATGTGCTACGAGCGAGGGCTGCCTTTAGAGTTTTTAGAAAAAGTAATAAAAAAATTAAAATTTTACATCAAAAACTGCTTTATTGCTTTTGCAAATATTCGCCTTTAACATCTATACACTTTTGCATACGCTCAAACCATTTATCGAACACTTTTGCCAATCGGACTGGCAAAAGTGTTTCGATAAATAGTTTGAGCTTATGCTGATGCTTCATGCATTTATGAAAATGATTTGCCGTTTTGGGCTGTTTTTTCTCAATTTGTTGAAAACCTCGGACAAACAAATGATCGTACACCCAGCTGAATTGACTGTCTTTTGATTTTGAACTTTACTATTTGCTTCCCAACGCTCCGAGCTCGGTAAATCACATTTTTTGTTGGTTTTTCTTCGAATTGGAAACCCCAAACAGTCGTTTGCCCTTTTCTTTCTGGCTTATACGCATATATCCATGACTCGTCACCTGTCACGATCTTGTAGACGTTTTTGGAAGTACGTCCAACGAATTTTTCAAACATTTGGCGGCACCAATCAACACGAACCTTTTTTTGTGCATCTGTCAACAAATCCAACGTGCACATAGCTTCCGCACCTTTAAATGTTCATGTAAATCGTAAATACGCTGGTGTTACTAATGCCTAGGCATGCTTCGATTTCACGATAAGCCATATGACGATCCTCTTCAATCAGTTTTGTCACAGCATCGATGTTTTCTGGCACAACAGCTGTTTTTGGACGATTTGCACGAGGCTCGTCTTTGGACGTCGTTCGCGTTTAAATTCACTGTACCAATTTAAAACACTATCCAAGGCTGGTGCTTCGACCCCGAAAGTCGAATGAAGTGGATCGAATGTTAGTTAGCTCCTTTCGAAAATCGTAAAAAATCATCACACTAAAATCTTGACGGGATAATTCCATTTTTTTACTGAATTTAATAATTCAAGTAAATAAAAAACAATGTTGCAATGCGAACTGACAGATGACTGCTGAGAAACATCACCTCCAAAAATGTTACACTTTTTGACTGACATACAGATTTGCATCGGAAAATCGGACCACTGGCCCTTCTATTCGTTTAAAAGGACTAGTTTTCTATATTTGAGTGAAATGAACCATCATTGAAACAAAATGAATTTTTTTTGTTTTTTAATTAAGAAAATCGTACACAATAAAGCAAAAAATTGATGTCATCAATAAATATAAGCGTAACACAAAAGGCAGAGGCTTTTATGCGGTTTATAAGGAAACGGGTATTCCAGTTGTTAACATAAAGCGGTGGTATTCTCAATGAGAACAATTAATAGAAATGGCCGATGCATCGAACGTTTCTATTACAACTTCACGGATGCTATCAGGTGATGGGCAAATAGAGGAGTTACGTGAACTTGAAAAGGGACTAGATTGGATACATACAAGAAACGAGAGTGGGTTACGTGTAAAAGATAAATATATGATAAATGTATGAATTAAAAATATCTCTCTGCAATTTTCATTTTTAAACTATTGAACTAATTCAAAACTATTGAAAATTTTTAAATTTTATTGAATGTGTCTATATTATGTTACAATCATAAAATATTTCCTTGTTTCCTTGATAAAAATGAATTCAAAAAGGCAAGCCTAGTTATAAGGCTCTCGAAGACATGATCACCAAGTAAACGGCTTCGGGAATTGTAGTCACAGCCAGTTGTTCATCGTTCCGACTAACCGAAATTTGCTGTAACCAATTTTACCAGGTCATTTGATCACGTGAAGTGCTCAAAATGAACCTTCTTTTCACTCTCGAGTACATACTTGCTGGGATATTTAGGGGGGGGGGGGGGGGGGGGTAGATCAAGATCAAGCTTTTAAGAAAACTTGTTGATCATAAGCAACGCACACCTCGCCTGCCCATGTCCAGAATAATAGTTTCTTGGCGTTAGTGTAATGTGATATCTCCTAACGAACAGTTCATTACCACATTTCCAATTTAACCCGAGAATTTCAGCTTAACATTTTGAAAGCAAGATCGTTGCGTGAAACCATCCCTGATAAGATTCAGTTAAGCACCATTGATAGCCTGCCGCCTAATATCAAGCGCTGCCATATCAAGCGCTTATTTTCTGACTCTATGAGAATGCCACTGTAGTTCCTTAGTTATGCAATTTGGTCTCCAAATATCATAATATTGGCCAAAAAAATTTCAATCAAAAACAAATTAGGCAAGAAGTATAGAGCTAAATTTATTTAGAAAGCTTCTCAATTAATTCGTCCGGTCTGTAGTGAAAACAGAGACAAAATCTGCAGGGGTATGTAAAGAAAAGGGTAAATCCACAAAAATTTCCAATATTGTAAAATTTTTTAATAATTTATTTAAGAATTCTTGATTTTTGTACATACTTACAAACCAACTAATAAAGTGATGCCCCAAAAATTTGGTATCAAAATTTCGCAGCGTAATTAGATATTCCTAAAGAACGTTCTGGCATAATGCTCGACGAAATTTAAAAATGTAACAAAATTAATAAATTTAGAAACAATGTAAAGTTGTGCTTTTCTAATTTATTTTAAATAATAAGTCCGACCTATATATTTGGTAAAATATCCATTTTAGCTTCGTGTCGAGCTTGCAAATCAAACGAAAGTTATGTCTTACAAAATTAATGTTGAATTTATTTTTTGAAGCCACAATAAAACAGTTTTAAAGCACAAATGAATTGAAAATATAACAAGAGATTGTTTGCTGTGTCCGTTAGCAAAAAAACAAAAATTGATGTCGCCTCACTTCGCCTGGGACCTAATTTAAATTGGTATCTGGAGCAGACCAAACCGGAAGAATGAATTAAAAAGTAGCGACAAACCCATTTAAACCCAAAGTACCAAAAATGACCACACATTTAAACCACAGGACTACGATGGATCAAAGTTATTGGTAAGCTTGTTTTATATAAATTATTACTATCAAATCGACATATCCGTGTAAATTAAATATATAAGTAATTAAATTACATCAAGAAATGCAAAATATATAAGAGTTTTTATAAAAACCGGGACTAAAATTTGGATGGCTTTTAAAAGCCGTTTGGGTCTTTGTATATAGTTTTGAGCAAACCGACGAAGACTCGGGGGATGAGGCGGTTATAAATACAAATTGCATAACAATCACAATGTTGCGTACTGAAGTTGAGCTCGAAAATGAAGATGAGTTAGTTATCAATGAAAACTTAGAACTACTTGCTCAACTAAGTTTCCGGGTTTCACACATAGATAGTGCTAGCGACACATCTAGTTGTAATTTATGGAAGAAGTTGTGATTTGTTTATAGCGTGAATGATAACCAGTTATAATACCAACATATATCGCAACGCAAAAATATTTTTTCTAAGAACGAAAATGTCGAGTTTTGTGCCAAACAAACATCATTCGCGGGATGCTTTGCTTTTCTGCTTCCACTTGAAAAAAAAACGCAGCTGAAGCACGTAATTTGCTTGAGGAGGCCTTCGTCGAACAAGCACCATCGAAACTATTTTCAATTTGCTGTTGCTCTCATTTTTTTATTTTTATTTTTAACTGAAATATATTAAATTGAAAAAGGCCCTATTATTTTTAAATAAAGGGTTATCCAATTCAAGCTTGATAAAGTAAACTTAAAAAAAACACACAAAATATTCGGAATGTATTGTAATTTTTATTTCATTTTACAGATTGATCCTTGCCATTTTTAGTTAAACTAGATATCATTCAAATGTCCTCCACGGGGCTTCTTACAGGCCTTGATTCTTTTGAGGTAATTTTCAATGACTTTTCGGCACATTTCGGGCGGTATCTCGGCCATTACCTTACGAATATTAGTTTTCAATTCGTCAAGAGTTTGAGGATTGTTTGCGTAAACACGATCTTACGCGTAGCCCCACAAAAAGAAATCCAAAGGCGTTAAATCACAGGATCTTGGAGGCCAATTGACATCAGCCAATCGCGAAATCAAACGTCCAGGAAATTTCTCTTGCAAAAGATCTCGATTTGCTCGTGTTACGTGACTGGTTGCTCCATCCTGCTGGAACCACATATCGTGAAGATCATAATCTTCGATTTTCGTAAAAAACTAATCGGTTAACATGCGGCCATAGCGCTCAGAATTGACGGTAACGGTTCGTCCATGGTTGTTCTCAAAAAAATACGGCCCAATCACACCACCAGACCACAATGCGCACCAAACAGTGACTTTTTCCGGGTGTAATGGCTTCTCTACAATCAATTATGGATTTTCTGAGCCCCAAATTCTACAATTTTGCTTATTAACGTATCCACCAAGCGAAAAATGAGCTTCATCACTGAAGAAAATTTTGTTCGAAAAATCAGCATCAGCAGATTTAATAATTTTAACGCGTTGGTCGATTGTTAAATGCTCCATTTTCTTAAATGGCAGAATGTCAAATAAATGACAGCGTACTTGACGTTTATCTTTGACAGATGTCGGTATACAGATTTCTACTTTATCAACCTCGAATTGGATAACCCTGTACATGAACTTTAGGATAAGGGGCTTATTTCATAATCATATTCCAAAATTCTAAAAAATCAATTACGCTCTTTTGCAGAGGGATTAAACACGGCTCGCTAAAGAATCTCCAAACGTTTACATGCTATGGTAAAATTAAAAAGGAGGGTAAATGGGCCCGACATGAGTTGACTGAGAGACATATGGAAAATCGAAGAGAGAAATGTTGATTACTTTCTTTTGATTGCTTTCACGGTATGGAAGAAAGAGCCTCCTGCATCGAATTGTTAAGCGAGATGAGAAGTGCATATTTTTAAGAATCCCAAACGCAAAAAGTCGTAGCTTTCACTTGGCGAAATATCAAAATCGACGGCCAAATCGTTTCGGAAAGAAGACAGTGTTCTGTATTTGGTGGAACCAGAAAGGAATCGTGTACTATATGAGCTGCTGAAACAAGGCGATACTGTCAAAGGGAAACGGTACCGTCAACAGCTTATCAATCTGAACCATGCATTGATCGAAAAACGGTCCGAATGGGACAGGAGACACGAACGGGTGATATTGCAGCACAACAACATATCATCGCACTTCCATCGTCCAGGAAAACGCTAAGATGGAATCTGCTACCCCACCCGCCTTTTTCACCAGATCTGGGGGCCTACTATGGAAATCGACCGACGTCGATTTTTGTTCGTTGTTTATATTCAGCAATAGTAATTACTATTGCTGACTATAAACAACGAACAAAAATCGACGGCGGTCGATTTCCATAGTAGGCCCCCTGGCTTCCTCGGATTATCACTTGTTCTGGTCGATCGCGCATGGCTTGGCAGGGCTACACCTGGCCAGTTTCGAAGAAGTGCAAAATTGGTTGGATGAATGGTGTCGGTCTCAAGACGCATCGTTTTGTCGTCGTGGTATTTATGTATTGCCAGAGAGAGATGGCAAAAATATGTAGATAGCGAAGGACAATACTTTGAATAAACCATTTTTTACATTTCTATTAAAATTTTCCATTTTTCAAAAAAACCCGCAAATTTAGTTGCGCACTTAGTAGTTCAACCAAATAAACGACTACGAATAGATGTCATTAATAAGATATTACATTAATGGACAAAGGATGAAATACCTGAAAACGTAAAACCGAAATTGAACAGTTTCGACGAAGTAATCCCCGATATATCACCAACTGGCGATCACTCATTCACACCCCGTCGAATTTAATGAACTTTTTTTTTTAACGACGAGTTGAAACTGAATTTAGTGAATTGTACGAACCAGTATTCATCTCATTATAAAAATTCAAATTAAAACGTTTCTTCCAATGAGATACATGCATTGATTGGGATTCTGATCGTTTCAGGATACGCTGAAGTACTGCGACGGAAATTGTATTGGTCACACTATGATGATTGCCGCAACGCCACAATTTCTAATAAGAAGAAATCGTTTTGCCAGCAAATGACAAATTTGGAAAATGCGACCGCTTATCAATGAGATGAATAAAACTTTCATAAAATATGCACCGATCGTAAACGGCCTTGCAATTGATGAGTCAATGATTCCTTGTTTTGGTCGTCTTAGTTTTAAATCGTGGGCGTTAGCGCAAAAAATGGGTACTGCATACAATTTGAAGTTTACCACGGGAGATAAATTTCAAATTTCAAAAAACTACCTTTCGGGGAATCGGTAATACTAAATTTTTCAAACATATTGAAAGATAATTTCGAAAATTTGTTTTTTTTTTTATTTTTTGATAATTTTGTTTACCAACCCGTCAATTCTGAAAAAACTTTCGGGTTTAAATTATCGAGGCACCGTTACAGCCAGAGAGCATCGCTGCAGTAAGGCGTCATTAAGCGAAGTAACGAAAAAATCTAAATAGAGGGTTGCCCCTATGAAAACTTGCTTCCGCTACTCTGCTGCTGCAAAAAGAAAAATATCAGTAGTACAGCCAAACGATGTACATATGTACATTCAATTTATGGGAGGTATCGATCTATTCGATAATCATGTAGCAAATTATCGAATTGATATAAACGGAAAAAAGAGGTACATTCCAATTACTTTATGGATCTTACGAAGCTCGAATTTAGAAGATAATTGCTAGATTAGTATGCAATAAATATGGAACACGTCCGTTAGCGCCCGGTTCACGTCCCAAGGCTATAAAACATGATCTGGCTCTTCAAAGCGCCTTTCATTTGATTTCAACAGGAACTTCGAGAAAAACATGTGGAGAATGTGGTCTAAGAACTGTGAAAATGTGCTTGTCCTGTATGATTCCACTACACGTTAAATGTTTCGAACTTTTCCACCTCCCAAAAAATTAAAAATTAAAATGTGAGAATTGAGACTAAATAATATAAACGTTCTATACTGATTATATATACTTCCATCCAAATGACTTTTTCGGCCATTGTAGTTTTCCTGAATTTTTTCGAACTGGCGGAAAATTTTAACTTTTGTTTTATATATTATTTCAGGGGATCAACATATCCCCACTGATCATACAAATCCAGTAAATATCCATCTTCATATGAAGATAAGTATTAATGAAAAAATAAAAAAGGATCAGAAACATTTCTGAATTATGTTAAAAACAAAACATGAAGTAAACAGTTATTCTGCACATATGTGGTCCTATTCCTCAAATGGAATGGTCCTTCAAACCATATCCCCGAGAAGAATGAAAATCCTATACTTTTACAACTTCTATTTTCATTGGGAACTTACATCCTCATTTTAGAAACTGTTAGTGGAAAAAATCCTGTTTTTACTGAAAATTCCTAGGTCCACATATACCCTGCATCTATCTATTCCAATTTAAGCTCTTATTCCCATTGCAACGTTTATTTGTACGAGAGGGAAAGTTGTTTTCATGTTTTGGCACAGTTCAACGTGCGATCATATAAATGGGTATTCAAGATCTTTTATTCGTTTTAGGAAATTTTAGTTACCTTCAGAACATTTATTCCTTGTACTATATGGGTATAAAATCCTAATTTTGTTAATGAGTGTTGATCAGCAGTTTAATACTGCTCAATTGTATAAAACTACCTTTTTTAGTATTTAGACATTCTACTTCTCTTGATGCGTCACTATTCTCTTTCCCTGGGAATTGGGAAATCGAAAATTACTTTTTCCCTATTGAAATTGCAAAGGAAAACCATTGCCAACTTTATTTTGTTTCCGAAAAAATTTCCATCAACTGTTTAATTCAGCATGTCTGAAAAAATGTTATATAAATATTTTCCTATTCCCAGGGAGAAACAGAATAGTGCCACAAGGAAATAATCGGTTTACACTATAATCGTAATCCGACATTTACAAATTATTGGATGATACCTTTAAAATATGAAAGTTCCCAAAACTTGTTACGAAAGGCGACTGAAATAAAAGATATCGTCTAAATATAATGAAGGTTAATAATTAAAACGTGAAATGAGCAGCAGTCACTGAATGCACGGTACAGTGTTGCCAGTCGATTTTCACATGAAAATTGTATTTTTTCGGTTTTTTGTCCGGCCTTGTGGACGAAGAGCTGAAAAAAACACATTTTTCATATTTTTATTCTCTTGACACCACGACATTGGGAATTGTTGCTCTCTTTGTTGACATTTATTGATAAATTTCGTAAAGAGCGCTACAGACGTTCCAATTTCGTAGGGCAGTTGGTTCAATTTGGTGGAATCAGATGCAAAATTCGAAGGTGTGTGTTCAAATTGTTCGACAAAATTAAGTTGGACTTGTTGGATGGAAATTCCATCTAACCGACCAATCAAACAAGAAAATTGGATGGTGTGTAGTGTTGTTTGCTGACCTAATATTTCATATGTAAAATATCCATCGTGATCTAGAAACGGAGACGGGTGGGGATCTGGTACTTTTTATTCTTAATCTTCGTCTTTTTTATCTTCTCTACATAATTGCCATTGATTTCAATGCATTTCTTAAGCCTATAGATCCATTTCTCAAAACAGTCTTCAAAATCTTGCTTTTTAAGCTTATCAAGTTCAGCATTAACCACATAAATTATCTCCGCGTTACTGTTAAAGACCTGTCCCCTCAAATGTTTTTTAATTTTTGGAAATAACCAGAAATCACAAGGTGCTAGGTCCGGGGAATATGGTGCTGGTCGTATTTCTTCGATGCCAGAGATCGCAATAAAGTTACTCGTTATTTTAGCAGTGTGAGCTGGCACGTTATCATGATGAAAAAGTAGCGCCGGAAATGCTCTTTCTTCCGGTTTTCCAACAAATTTTTGAAAACTTTTGGTAGTAGTCTTCGGTATACCATTTTGCAGTTACCCTTTTCTACGGGAATAGCAGCTACACTTTTTGATCGGAACGACGATTAACAGTAACGGCTTTACTAAAGATGCTAGACTGCCCATTTTCAAATTTATTTAGGAAAAATTTAGCAAAGTGCACTCGACCCTATTTTTGGGCCTCATTTAAAATTCGTGGAACCCATCGAGCAGATTACCCTTTTTCTCGTGTATCCCAGATGATTACTTAATATTTGCGATACACCCATGGCATTCAAGGCCAATTCACCAGAAATAATTTTTTGTGTCAATCGTGGAGCTTCGTCAACTTTGGACTTCACCAGAGCCACTACAGAAAAAAATCCCCCGTCTGGAGTCCTCGGAACCACTTAGAAATAATCTGTAGAGACGGTGCATTCGTTCTATATGCAATTTGGCATTCATTGAATATTTGTAGTGGCTTTAGTTTACGCCGAAAACTGAGGAGAATGAAATAGCGAAGTTTTATTTGGTTGGTGGTGGAATTTCGTCTCCATTTTAACCGATCGTTATGAAATTTTAAAAGTCTCATAAAGCAATTGCAAAGGATTTGGTATTTTTGGTTTTTTAATAAAACATGTAAGAGTCACCAACTAAGCGAACTTTTGTTACTCCCCTCGTGTATGTTGCCTATATATGCAGATTTTGCCAAAGGTTTCAATTTTGTCTACCACTGCACAACTTTAGAGCGATTTCAAGTTTGGGTTCACCTTCAAGTTTGTAGCTTGGTTTAAATCATATTTCAGTGACCGATTTTAATATGTTGAACTGAGAAATAACAATTTGAAATTATTGTCTCATAGACTCAAATAGTGAAAGCTCGATTTGAGAAACTATAATTTTGATTTTAAATTTACTTCACCTGTTTGTTGTAGCTTTTGACCGGGGGAGTTGTATTAAATTTCAATGAAAATTCTGATCGATGTTTTGGGCCTTAATGAGCGATTTATGATTCAAACAATTAAAAACAAAACGTAGAAAACTGTCAATTTCCAACTATTTCAGTTTAGATCATTACATTTCGAGTGCATTGAACGTTAATGGTCAATTAACAATTCAACACAAAGTTTGTATTTGCAATAAGTATACAAAAATTATATAACTGGGCAGATTATATTTAACGCCAAGTCACGAAATATCCGTTCTAAATTTTTTTACAATTTACGTAATCTAAGATGTCATGAGAATTATACACAATTACATCTCGATTAAATGTGAAAGTACACAAAATGATAAAATCATTGATGTGGTGACATAAGATATAATGTCTTGTCACGTCATAAAGACCTTACCTCACTATTCCGATTACTGTTCGTTGTCGCATTTGCATTTTGTTGGCCGATTGAATTCCGCGACCCAGGTAAATCACGCCATCTCAATACACCCATGACTGCTTGTCGCACCCAGCGGCGCTCTCCGGCTTGACTTGAAAATGCCACTTTTACTTAAATTTGCACGTAAGATGCTTTTTTTACTTTCATACACATAAACCACTTTCGTAAAGACATTAATGCATTTTTTTTAGTTGTGAAATTACAAAAATAAATAAATAAATAAAAACTTTGTTAATATTTAAACACTTAAAGATATTGGTTTCTTATTTGAACGAAATTTTTTAAACGCATGACATAATTTTTTTTTTTTTTTGTATAATTTATTTGGTTAAAACGACACACTAACCGCAATATTTTTTAACATATCGAGAGAAACACTATACATAAAACACAATCAAATCACAAAAATATTTAAAGATTTCTTTAAGATTCATGACATTTTTTTTTTATTTTGCCTTAAATATCAACTTTAAAACGAGACACTGTACAATTCTTAAATTCAAAAGTAAAATGAAATTATAAAATTTAACACACACCACTACTCTCAGTATTGTTTTATTTTTGTCTTAAAATTTTTCTTAAAGGTAGGCAATACACAAAATAACAACAATAATGTTAATCCGCAAGACACAACCGTACGTACTGTTTACACGACAGAACCTAACATATGAATGACTCGCGTGCAAATGCGACGATGGTCTCGTTTCTCGTATATTGCTTTGGTTTGGTTTGGTTGGTAAAAAAAAACAAAACAAAATTTACGATGAGGGGAAATCCGTTCATACAAACAGACTGAATGCGAGAGAGCTTTACATACAGAACTACTTTTTCGTAGAAATGAGATAGTTTGAGAACAGTTTAATGTTAGTCGTATGCGGAGGAAAGAGAAATGTATATAATGTCTACCATGCCATGTAGAGCTTTTAGTTAAACTTTTTTTTTGTTGTCGTATTTCGTATAACGAAATGCAGAAGTAACTACAAAATAACAACTGCTGGTGCGGTTCATTGGCGTAGAAAAGCCGGTTCAAGTGTCACTGCATTTTAGAGAACAGTGGTAAATGCTAACAGACTATGTGTTGGGGTAGGGTAGGTGTGTACAATTTTAAAATAATAATTTTTGAGTAGTACTTGCCACACATGTAGTTCATAGAATTTCCAATTACCTAAAAATAGAAGAATAAGAAAATTATTAGACATTTATATTCATGATTGATCTTAAGCTATATACTAAAAATATTCATTGTAAATTTAAAATTAATGTGCCCTCGACTTTCATAATAAACATTGAAACTAAACGAATTTTAAAGTTCAGGGGTGTAACAATATTAAATGGAAGATCAAAATAAAATTTTGAAGTATTAGGTGTGTAAGTAGAAACTCTGTTTTTATTGGTCAAATTCAACTTTATTTAAATATACATAATTGTTACATGGTCTTTTGCCATTTATCAGGTAGATGATGATAGTGGTTTCGAAGCGAAATAGTCATCGAGCCATTTCTGCACATCTTCAAACTTCATGAACCGCTGGTCTTTCAAATATGATGACATCGATCTGAATAAATGGAAATCAGAGGGAACCAAGTCTTGAGAATACGCAGCATGCTGTAAAACTTCCCAGTCTAAGGAGAAGATGAGTTCCTTAGTTTATTTTGCTGTATGTGGACGAGCGTTGTCATGCAGCAATATCACCTTCCGCTTTCCGGCCTGTAAATGGTCTTTCTTCCAGGGCATCATTTAATTTTATCAATTGGGCCTCGTAACGTTCACCTGTAACAGTTCAACCAGGTTGCAGAAATTTGAAGTAAATGACTCCTTGCCAATCCCACCAGATACAACAACTGATGTTGATAGCTGGCCTGGATCAACATATGGTATTCTTCGTTTGGGATTATCGCACAAAATCCACTTTTCATAAACCGTATTGATTTTGTGCAAAAAATTATTTCTTTTGTACCGAGAAAGCAAATTCATGCAGATGCGAACTCCTCGGTTTTTGTTTTCTTCGGTTAGTTTATGAGGAACCTATTTCGTTCCTCCTGTATTTTTCCTCATTGCATGCAATCGCAGTGATATTGCTTGGTGAATAACTCCTAACTGTACTGCAAGCTTTCTTTGAGTTTAATAAGGATTTTCATCAAAGCTTTAAGTTCTTTAAATTGTTTTACGAACGATAAGTTCTGGATGCCTAAACAACCTCCGAGGCTAAATGGCCTTATTAATTCAAACAACGTTGTATTAATGAGCTAGTGTTGTTCTACAAACTAAACCATTTTTAAATTCGTTCTCTAAGACCAAGTTCTTGAAATCCTGATAAAAAATGACACTGGCCCAAAATCATTTTTCTGTTTTGAAGGTACCTGATTCCAAAAATGGAAAAAATGTATCCGTTCGTTTGGATTCCGGTAGAGATGATGCGTCAAGAACGACTTGTGCGATTCAATTTTTTATTCGCAAATCTTCTTTACCTCAAGCGGATCGAGTACCTGCCATTGAAAATCACCCAATACCGTGGTATATAGCGTTACATTATTCCCATTTATTCGTGTAGTACATCACTTGAAAGGTCTTGGACCAAACAATTTTGGCAACACCACTTTAGTTCATATACTACATTTTGGCTCTAGTAGCTAATTATTCGTTTATTACAGTAAATATTCTTGACGTACATGTTGTAATAATCTTGAAGAATACCGTAAATTTACCTGAAGCACTTTAGTACTTGAAATTACCATTACGGCGTTGGCAGCAGTTATAGTTATACTCATTCCCGTATAATCATGTGACATATCGTTACACAGGCCTTGGACAAAGCAACAATTTTGTTATCAGCACTTAGTTGACAAATTTTCTCACAAATCAGGCTCTTCTTTCATTTTTAATGCCTGTTCATAACAATTTGAATAATAACCTTAAGGTATCCGCTCTTTTTATAGACGTTACTAAAGCATTTGATACCGTTAATCATCAAGTGTTACTGGAAAAATTATCGCATATTGGTATAAGGGGTGTGGCACTCTATTTAAATCCTATTTATGTAATCGAGTTCAAAGTGTATGTATTAATCATGTCCGAAGCAATGAAGTAATGGTTAATGTTGGGGTTCCTCAAGGATCTGTGTTGGGACCTCTTCTTTTTTTGATTTATTGTAATTCTATTTTTGATCTGGATTTGCGTGGTAATATTGTCGCCTTTGCCGATGACATTGCGCTGCAGTATTCAAATGTGAATGTGGATTCGTTGAAATATGACGTTAAGTGTGACCTAAAATTACTAAAAAAATGGTTCTACTTTCATTTCATGGTCCTTAGCTGCAAGTCTAAAATTATGTACTTCAATCTGAGTAGTCCTGTTATTAATTATGGCTCAGTGACCTATCACTCATTGGCGTGTAATGACTCTAATTGTAGTACTCTTTGCGTTCCCATTGAAACAGTTAGTTCGTTCAAATATTTAGGTTTAAATCTTGATTCACAGCTTAACTTTAAAAATAACGTGATTAGTTTAAAACAAAAACTCCGACGTGCTTTAAGATCTTTTTTTCATTTGCGTAATATCTGCAGCTCCCAATTTTTGAAATGCCTCTATTACGCTTTAATTGATTCTCACTTACAGTACGGGTTAACATGTTGGGGTGGAATTTATTTGTCAAACGTCAAACCATTATTGACTTTACAAAAAAGTGTGATTAGAATTTTAAATCATTTGCCAAGAACTACACCATCTTTCCCATTGTTTTTAAAATATAAAATACTACCACTGCGGTATCTATACGTATTTAAAGTTTTAAAAATGTTTTATTTAAAAAGCGGGAATCGTTTAATGAATATATATAGTGAGCCATATTTGTTTCGAAATAGAAATAGAATTAGTATACCGCAACCTTTTAAAGAGCATTTCAAGAATTTCTTTTCTTACACTGCACCTAAGTTTTATACACAGCTACCAATCTATGTTGTAACCGGGGGCACTCCTAGTCTGTTTATAAAGTTGTTGAAAGAATGGTTATTTTCAAAAGATGACATTGAGGTTTTATTTAGAACACTATCATAAATAGAATATTATACTTCTTTTATTTTAATTCTTTTATTTATAAGAAAAGTGGAAAAATATGTGTCAAATATTCAAACCATGACTATATTGCTTAAAAATTTGTTATTTTGTTATTTTTTAAATTTGTTAATTATATATTTATATATTTTTAGTTTTAATGTTACATTTTTCCAATTTGTATTAAACTTTGTTTTTATTAGTTATGAATCGTGACTCCGTGACATTTTTTTAATCAGGAGTTCACTAGCTAGTTTTATTTTCACTCTTTTAAACAATTGATTAGTTTAAGTTACATGTATATACTTTCCTTAAATAAAACTATGAACAATAAAAAAATAAAAAAAAAAAAAAAAAAAATTCACCATTTTAGAGATGGTAGCTATAAAGCAACTCCTAAAAACTTTTGATGTGACGGAACTAGTTGCAATTTGTTGCAATTTATTGTGTTGTTTTTATATTTAGTATGTTTTATTCCTCTCGTTTTATACTTCTTGCTGTTTAGTGCTTTAGTTCAAACCCATCGTTTTGGCGCTGGTGGCAACTTATTCCTTTAGTATGAAATATACCGCATATCATTGAAAAGGTCTTGAAGAAGGCTGCCAAAAATTTAAATAAAGTACCTTAGTACTAAAAACTACCGTCGTGCCGCTAGAGGCAGTTACATTTTGCTCATTTTACTTATTTCAAAACTCGTTTTGTGACCAATTTTTTAATGGAAACTTACGATTTCCCCGCATTTTTCGTTAATTTTCCTCGTTGGTGCAATGGTAATTATATTCTTCGAAAAGTGTTCCTTATATTTTGTACCAAATTTCAAGCAAACAGCAAAAGTTTTATTTATTATCTTTGCAATCTGTTCTGGGGCCGATGCTCTTCTTGTCCTTACATTTACGCCATTGTCAGCCAGTATGAGGACGTACGGCTATAGGTCCGATTTTCGTAGAAATATCTGTACTGGCATGGAAGATGGGTCGCCCCAGTTCTGCACTTCGATAGCGAGTGATAGTTGTTCCTTTTCATCACAGATCGTAATCTGACGATGGAAATTCGATTTTGGATCCTGCCCTTATCGCGATTCGAACCCGGTATCTTCTGATCTAAACGCAAAAGCTTATTAACCACTGTTGTTTGATGGGTAATTCGGAACAGTTTCAGTGTAAAAAAAACGAGGCGAAGTATGTAACCGCAAGAAAGGGTGTATCTGTAAGTAACCGACTCCATGGATTCTGCGGGGCTAACGATTGCGAGAAGATAAAGATCTTCTGATAAAACTCTGTGATGAACCACTTCAGACGATACGAAATAAGAATCAAATAGTAAAGATAAAAGTATAGAGCCAAAAAACTTAAAGGATACGGAATTCAAACCTACATACATGATTGTTACAATCTCACCTGTTGGTTCAATGTGCAAATAATTCAGCGGGGACGAGACATTTATTCAGAGAATAAGGCTCATTTAAGGTTTAGAAAATTCATTACATTTTTTTTGTGAGATTAGTGACATCTAGGTTTAAGTAGTAGCATTAGAGGCAGTTTTATGGTATTGCAGATTATAGTAGTGTAGAATAGCGGTGAGATTGTGAATATTAGAAGATGGGTGTTTAGGATTTAGCAGTTACAGATTTTAAATTCCAATTAAAGCAGCATAATTTACCGACGTATGGTTGCAAAAATGAATTAATATTACGCCTACGTGAGGTTATGGAGAAGCAAAGATTAGGCCCGGATAGTTATGAGTTCGAAGAGGTAATAGAAGAAAAACTAGATAATAAATGTGAGATAGTGGAGGCAGTTCCCGGGCTACCTGGAACTTTCGAAATGGCGCAATTATTGGCTGTTATAACTCAAAAGTTTAATCAAACGGATCAAAAATTTAATCAACAAATTAAAGAGACCCAACAAATAATACAAGAATCAGCGCAACAAATCGATCACCAAAGTAAAGATTTGACACGAGAGATGAAACAAGAAATCAAGGCAACGAAAGATTCCAGAAGAAATAAAGGAAAAGTTTCTAGAGGTACACGTCGAATTAAAGAAAGTACAAAACGAAGTTCAACTGGTGCAGCGGAATGTTCAGGATGTTGAACAGAAGTTAAGGTTTGAGCGAGAGAATTATGTCGGATCACACGCCTGTTATTATGACAATCAGTGCAAACGCTAGAAGAAGTAGAACAACAGCATACTAAAAGTGGCATGAAGTAGTACACCCTCAAGTTCAAGGGAAATAATGCGCCGAAATTATATTTATCCTCTGGAAGTTAGCGAACTGGTTGTAGTAAAACGAAAAGCAAGAAAGGCCTTGCAAAGAAGTCGAGCGCCAGAATATAAAATAACTCTAAATGTTTTGTTCAATAAACTAAAGTTGCTATTTAAAGAAATCAGGAACGAATCCCTTAATAAATACCTAAGGGGCCTTACTGGGGAAAAGGGTACCGAATATTCTCTTTGGAAAGTGACAAAAAGTTTAAAACGATCTAAACTAAAAATTTCACCAGTTAAAAATGAAAATGAAACATGGGCTATAAGTGCTTCGTTGTTTCCAACCCACCTAGAGAATACGTTCTAGCCTCTACCTATACACGGTAAAAATTCGGACGTCTTTCCTATTTCGGGGGTTAAAAGAATGATAGTGAAACAGTATGCAAAAAAAAAGTTAGACGTCATTTTTAACATTCTTCGAGTATACGATGCAATAATATTCTTTCTTAGTCAAATTCGTAAAATATAATTTTATTATGATAGCTTTTCACTACCGAGAAATATTAATTATAACATATTAATTTAAATTATGTTAATTACATTACTAAAATGTTATCTAGATCAACGTAAACATAAGGTTTAAATTTAACTAAAATAGTGGGTTAAATTGACGACCCAGTAAATCAAGAATGTTAAATTTGAGTATGTATAAATATGAAATTTTTATTTTAACGATCAAGGGACGTCATTTTTATTGTCATTTTAAAATCATTTGTCTCTCTATGAGTAATTTTCTAGATTCTCTTGGTTTTTTTGTTTTACTTTTTTCAGTTACTAGATTAAATGAGAATATAATTTTTTTTGTTGCAGTTGGAATTTTAAAGTAAAAATAGCTAAAGTTGGTGCTAAAATTTATTTATAATTTAATTATTTAAAAAAATTTCTAGTGCATGTTTGGTATGTGTTTTTTAATTTTATTTTATTTTTCGATTGTGTATAGTGATAAAAGAATAAAAAAAATTGGGATGATATTTTGATATATAAAATAATGAGGCATGCTCCACGAAATTTTAGTTTCTGGAATCAAACTAAGTCGTAATAGATTTTTATTGTTAATTTAAACCTTTATTTCAAATTAAAACACCAAATTTTTTTGTATTATTTTATTCTGTTCTCTCGAAAATAAAATTTAAACAAAAATCTACATCTCAAAAATGTCCTTTAATTTTTTTATTTTCATTTCTATATTTTCATTTCGGATTCATGAACAAAAGTTGAGCGATATAAAATTTTTGTCCGTGAATCCGAAATGAAAATAAAAAAAATTAAGGACATTTTTGAGATATAGATTTTTGTTTAAATTTTATTTTCGAGAGAACAGAATAAAACAATACAAAAAAATTTGGTGTTTTAATTTGAAATAAAGGTTTAAATTAACAATAAAAATCTATTACGACTTAGTTTGAATCGAGAAACTAAAATTTCGTGTAGCATGCCTCAATGATTTCAAAGCAGTGATAAAAAAATTCCAGTTGCAAATGATCCGTTCTGCTTCACGCTTCAAACTAAGTCGTAATAGATTTTTTATTGCTAATTTAAAACCTTATTTTATATTTAAACACAAATATTTTTTGTATTATTTTATTCTGCTCTCTCGACAATAAAATTTAAACTAAAATCTACATACATCTCAAAAATTTTCCTTAAATTGATGTCGTATTCATACGACGGATGAAAATCCGGGATTTTTCTATCCCATTGTTTTAACCAATCACATCATGTAAATTATACAACACACACGCCTCTTTTCATACAAAAAAGTTGAAAAAAATTGAAAAAAAATCTGAGATAGAAAAATCCAAGATTTTCATCCGTCGTATGAATACGAGTTGGAATACCCACGTTTTTTGGACACGTATCAACTAGTAAGAACTTACAAAATGATTTAACAACTTTTAATTCATATTTCTTTAATAATCTCGTTCTTAGATTCACAACGATATTGAGATATTGTACCCAAATACTTGTAATAACCTTAAAACTAAGTTTAAGGATGAGTTTTGTCAACATATAATGACAATCTCGGAACAAATAGGCAAAAGCAAACCTATTATTGAACTCTTTAAAGGTAGAATTGGATTATTTAAAATTTACCCTTCCAATTAATTTAATACACTTGTGGTTTTTAACATTTCAGATTGGCGTCCAGATACTTTAATTATATTTAGTTTAGTAACTCTTCTTCCAGCTACACAAAAGCATCGTGGAGCCAAAAATAGAGCAGATATTTAGTCAGCTGGTGCTAAACTATTCAAATTTATTGGTGCAAATGGCGACATTACGGCTGAACAACAACTAATTATTTTTGCTCAAGATGAAAGCAAGTCGAATATATCAAAATTTTACGACCCTTTGGATCAAAAGCTTATCCCAACAAATAATACTATAATAGATGCGTTAGATTTGCTTTTTAAATGTCATTATGTATTTAACGAAAATACGATGAAAATTTGGAAAACTTTTTTAAATATATTGCACATTATATTTTTGGCATCCCAGTTCGAAAACTACCTACTACGGTAAAATATTGTAATACTAAATCCTGATATATAAATTTGCAATTATGTTTTCGTAGAAATCAATTAGTTTTTTTTATATAAAACGATAAAATTTTTACTGTTCCTAGCATTTTTTAAGAATAAATAGTTTTCTTTAATAATTTTAATATAATAATATATATAATTTTAATAATAATGTATATAATTTTAATAATAATATATTAAATTGACGTTTTATTTAACTTTTAAATAATTTGGTTTTGACGGAAAATAAAAGTACTTTTTTGTATTTTATTACTCTAAGGGAGTTAATTTTGTCTTTAACCAATTACCTCAGTTAATATTCGTTGGTCAAAAGTTTTCTTATTTTGGGTAGCTAATTTTCATTGTATTTTCATTCAAAATTTTACAATTTTTAGACAGTAATTTTAACAATAAAAAATAGCTAAATTATTTTTCACGTCCCATATTCGTTACAAACTACCTACCATGAAAAGAGTCTTAAATTTTAATAACTTTAACGTCTCTAGGATAAGTTCGCGCTGGTGTAAGCTAATAGACGTTAAAAATCACGTCTAATTTCTAACCGAGTAGACAAGCGGCAGAAGAAAACATACCACAAGTAAATAAAATCATTCAAGAGGAAATCAATCTTAACCTAAATGCAAAGAAATCTTCTGAATATGACTTAATTACTGGACAAATAGTAAATGCTCTTCCTGAAAATGGACTACTCCTCGAAATAGTTAATGCAGTATTCATACTTAAACACGTGCCGAACCAATGGAAAGTCGCAAAAGTAATCATGATACCTAAACTCAACAAACCACTAAATGTCAACAATTTATTCAGGCCGATTTCTTTACTTCCAGTAATTTCAAAAAATTTCAAGAAACTACTCCTAGAGAGACTTAAACCAATAATAGAAGAAACACCGTGATACATAAGAAATGATAACATCCATAGAGGTCTAAAACGAAAGAATAAACTAACCGGTAAAAACGGTCTTGTATATACTCAAAAATCATTTTCCTGCTTAATTTACAGAAACTCAACTAGATCATCCCTTGTTGAATATTTAATCTTTAAATTTATTCGACTCTTTTTTTTCTGTTGTTTTTTTACTTTTCAACATCATTGCAAAAATTGAAAAATCTTCTGCCACTTCTGGTACAAAAATCTCGTATCTCCCAATTTATGAAAAAAGCTTAAGTATGAAGTTTTACACTAAAACATAAATCTCTCTAAGGATAGACCACCGAGAATGATTTAGAAAAATTTAACTCAGGCAATAATCTGCCATTAACCGTATTCATTTACCGGCATACTGTGAATGCCCCTATTACATTCCACGCCTCGTTGCATTTCAATCGATAAGCAGCAGCAATGAGATTTAAGCATCGATTCATTTCAGTTGGTAATGGAGTTATCAAATTTATAATTGTAACAAAAGATGTGCTATCAAGTACTCCTGTAATATCCAGGAAGATACTCATGAGAAATTCTTTGTTATTCAGTGATCTTTCAGGATCTCTCATTCTGTAAGCTTGGTGCATGTTATTAAAGGGAGAAATAGATAAGAAGTGGTTCTTAATGAGTCTAGCATGGATTCTTTTGATTAATTCTTTTTAGATTGATCAGTGTAATCCGTTTAAAGTAGTTAATTTCTGGAACCAAGTCAGAAACTCATATTGAAATCTCGTTTTTCTCATTCAAACCTAAAAATTAAGAAATAGTCCTTAGTCCTAGTCACCTTTCTCATTTCTCCCGAAACCTATGGCACCATCCCAATTGGTTGAGAAATCTCTTGTCATTCTATTCATTTACGAGGGCAAATCAAAAAGTCTTGCAATATCATATGAAAAAAAAGAGTGAGAGAGACAGCAATATTTTTATTTTTCGACATAATCTCCTTTAAGGTTTATACATTTGTCACATCGATCAATTAACTTACCTAAACCCTCTAAAAAAAAAGATTTCTTTTGCTCCATAAAATATTCATTTACAACAGACTGTACTTCATAGTCACTGGAAAATTTCCGGCCCCTTAGTGTTTTTTTCAAATTGGGAAAGAGAAGTAGTCACTGGGTGCCAAGTCTAGACTGTACGGTGGATGCGGAATTTCCACGAAGCCGCAGTCCTTTAATGCAGCTTGAGCAATATTAGCCTTGCGCACTGGTGTATTGTCGTGAAGAAGCAAGATTTTTTTCCTAACTTTCCTTGGCCGTTTTTCCCGGATCGCTTTTTTCAATTTTCGCAAAACCTCTGCGTAATATATGCCTGTGATTGTGGTTTTCGGTGGCATATAATCGATTATCAAAATTCCTTCAGCATCCCAAAAAATTGTTGCCAAAACCTTACCAGCAGACGGTTGAGTTTTGAATTTCTTTGGTGGTGGTTCACTACGTTTAATCCATTGCATCGATTCTTGTTTGGATTCCAGATCCCAGTGATGAAGCCATGTTTCATCGCCTGTTATTATGTTACCCAAGAAATTTTCTGGATCTGCTTTGTACATATCTAAAATCGCCTTTGAAGTTTAAACACGCATTTTTTTTTGTTCAGCATTCAACAAACGGGGAACCCATCGCGCACTTACTTTCGACATGTGAAGGTGGTCATGTAATATAGTATATGTGGTACCGTATGAAAGAGAAAGTCTCCACGCTAACCGCGGAACAGAAATACGCCGGTCCTCCAATACAATAGAATCAGCCAAAATTACGTTTTCATGGCTAATAGCATCTGCTGGCCGACCCGAGCGGTTATCGTCTTATAATGACTCCCAACCTCTTTTGAATAATTTTACCCACTTTGTTACTGTGGCATATGATGGTGCAGATTCGCCGTAAACTTTTGATATATAGTTGAATATATAAATTGCATTTCGTCCATCTTTATAGAAAAATTTAGTAACGGCGCGATATTCAATTTCATTCATTTTAAGAAAAATTCAAAACACATGTTACTAAATTGACAAAAACAAACGAACCGTAAAATTTACATCGAAATGTTCTTCTAGAAGTTTCATCGTGACAAAAAATGGTTTTGAAAAATATATTGTTGTCTCACTCACTCGTTTTTTTCATATGATATTGCAAGACTTTTTGATATACCCTCGTATATTGACTATTTTTATAATGGAAATAGAGTTTTATCGCAATAGTTTAAAATCGATTGAGAAACAGGTCGGTTTAAATCAAATTCAACAATTTCTAAAAACCACGCGTTGTTCTATTCAAACTATCTATTTTAATCAAACAAACTGTAGTACAGCTGAATCAGTTGAGAAATGGTTTAGGTACATTCCAATTAGCCATTTTCCGAAAAAACTATCAGAACAAATTTTGTTTGAAATTTGATTTACAATCTTATTTTTAATCGTTCTTTTCGTTTCATACTTTTCAAAATAATTGCAGAAAACACAAAAAACTCCTATGGAAGATTCCACTTCCGGTCAACTAATTTTTTCCGGTCAACTAAACCTTTAATCCGGTCAAAAACTTTTTTTTCGTTAACAATAATCGATAATTCCGCTTAAATTTTGAAAAATCTATCTTTAAAATTTAATTTATAGAAACTTTTATTTAAAGTCATTTGCCAATTTAACAATCAAAATTTTACAAAATTTCCATTTTCTTAAAAATAATCCAAAATTATGGCAATCGGTTAAGAAATAGGTTCCACTTAGGAAGACTAAATTCCACAATTTGGTGCATAATTCATTTTTAAATCCTGGTCCCATTCAATAAGCAAAAATTTCAAACCTTCGCCTATAATTTAAGTGAAACCCCCAATCATATACAATCTACCTTCATCGGTTAAGAAAATGCTAAGTTAAACGTAGAAATTGGCTGGTAAATGTTCAAATTATGCTCTGAATAGCGAAACTCAAAACTTTATCAGTTATCGTAAGTATCCCAATCATATTATACAGTAAAATTGGTCCAATATCGATTTAGATATGGTGAAGTGCCATGTGCATAACCGTATTTCAGAACTTTATCCGGAATTCATATTACAATCCCAACAGTTAAGAAATAGTTTAGTGCCACTGAACAAGCCCAAATTTTAGAACATCGACCAAAATCAATATTAGTATCCCAATCGCACAACAGAATCAAAATATTACTAAAATCGGATGAAAAATGGCGAAGTACCATCAACATCAGAACTTAATCCAAAATTTATGATTTAATTATGTTAATCCTGTATTACACAACCGAATTTGGTAAAATTTCAAAACTTCGTTCAAAATTCCAAATATGCCGAACTATGACAGTTGGGTCCAATTTGTTATAAATTTGAGATTAAAAATTTTCAAAAAATAGGATTAATAGAAATTTTCAGGATTTTGTATTCTGGAATTTTAGATTTCGGGATTGTGAAATTTGAAATCTGGGATTGCAAACTCCGTTTTCCTATAGGCGTTAGAATACCCATTTTATGGATAATTGTACCAGAAATTGTCGCCGGATATCAGGAGTTCGTTAATGTTAAGATTTCGACGTTTTCTAAAAGATGGAAACACTATCGTCACAATTTTAATCTGCAGTTGAAAATAACTGTTGGAATGCCATGAAATGGTGCTTAAATATTAGGTGTATGACTTAATTTTTACAAATTTTTTCTTCGAGCTTAAAAATATATTTAAAATAGAAATATTTTTACGGTATTTTATGGTTTTTACAGGATCGGACGCAAGGTATCAGAAGACCGAACGATAACTCTACATGAGTAACATAACCTCTCAGAATAGCAGAATTTACGATGTCAACTGATAAATAGCACATTCGGTACTGCATTCTATACAAATTTCCACTAGGAAAAATGTTTCTAAAGCACGGGAGTCAATTTGTAGTGTTTTTGGTGCCGACGTTATGTCTTATGACGTGGAATTATTGGTAAAAACGTTTTAGAAGTTGTGATTTCGATCTTAGTGACCAGCCGAGCCCTGGACAGCCTCGAAAGTATGAAGATGAGGAACTGCAAGCTTTACAGGATGAAGACTCAAAGCAAATGCAACAAGAGCTTGCAGAACAGTTTGGAGTCATCCAAACGGCTATTTCTAAGCGTTTGCACCAAATGGGAAAAATTCAAAAACTTAGAAGGTGGCCACAACCCAGGTCAACGTATAAACACGTGCCTTTCACTGTTTGCCCGGTAACAAAAGAAGGACTTCTCGTGGAAAATTGTGGCGGGTGATGAAAAGTATATTTTGCAACCCAATACATCGACACCGAAACAGAACATCCACTTATAGAAGGTTCTCCTATGTATCTGGTGGGACATGATGGATGTGCCCTATTACATATTCCTGGAAACTGGTCAGACGCTCGACCTCACGTGGCTCGCGTAACTTAGAAGACTCTCTTGGGATGGGAAGTTCTCCCGCATGTGGTATATTCACCAGTGGCCCCATCCCACTACCATTTGTTCTAGTGAACACCTTAGTGGATACACAGTTCAAAACGCTGGTCGCCGTGCGTAAATTCGTCGATGGCTTTCTCGCGTGAAGCCTGCAAGTTTCTTACGTGAAGGCAATCGTATGTTACCTGAGAAGGTCATAAAAACAATGGAGAATATTTCCAAGATTAATTTCTTTGTTGTCTATATTTTATTTTATGTAAAATAAAATTGCTGAAAAATCTGGAAAAATTAAATCATCGACAAATGATCATAGTTAGTTACCACAGTTTGATACTAACGGACTTAGGCTCTGCGAGAAATAAAAAAGACGCAACATTATTTAACCTTCTTCGTCAAACTTCATTTGAGATTTTCAAATTCCAATTTAAAATCGCTGCAATAGAAATGCAAGTGATGAAGTGAGCCGGGTCGCAGAATTAATAGTAATTCTTAAAGGTAGAGCAGCCGTAACAGCAGCCTTAAAGGAAATACGGAAGTGACCATAAGCGAAAACTATATCGCTTAAAAATGAAGTGACGCTACCAGAAGGTCGGAGAAGCCCTTCAAGAGTATGCATCAGATATCGAGCGAGTGACGAATTTAGCATACTCAAATATGTCCGCCGATTATATGCACAGAGCGGTGGTTTGCTTAAGTTTAATTAATGAGATTAAACATTTCCTATTAAAATAATGCAAACAACGAGAAATAGAACATCAAGAATATAACCTGAAATGCAAATCGGCTAGTGCAACATATTCCAGACTTAGAAATTTTCCTAAATACTGAAAAAATAGATATATGCCTAGTATCGGAAACCCATTAAAATATATGGATACAACTGTTACTATGCCTTTCATCCAGCAGGAAGGAAGGGCAAGAATATGATCGTCGTGGGTTATAAAAAACATCAAACACTGTATAGATCTTAAAATGGAAACTGAATTTATGCAAGCAGTACTTGACCATACGGAAGCATTACAAGCACATTTATTAAATAATGCCTTTAGCTTCTTTTTCTAGTTGCCAAGCACGTATAATGAACATAAAAACATTTTATTTTGCAATTTACATTCTGCCAAATTACTTAAGAGTTCAAGAAGCCTGTATAGTAGTTAAAAAACAATTCAAGTCCAAAATAAATGTAATTTGACCATGAGAACGCCGACCAACACCTAAATAATCCCCACAAATTCGCCAAAATGCGATTTAGAAAATAAAAAAATCAAGTATGTAATCCTCAAAATCAAATTACCACCGTTCAATAATTGATTGATTCCGCAACTTTGTTGAAATGAATGTTCAAACCGTGTGGCACGCGAATTTGAAATCAATAAATTAATTATTCATTCACTGATCCAAACGAGACTCCATACATACAAAACAATGTGAATAAAACGTATACAATTTTTTGTAATGCATGCATGCGGTACCTAATCCATAATATGTGAAAAACTCCAGTGTCGCACACTATATACGGGGGGCGCAAACAAATTTTCCCACCTCCATATACAAAGAAAATAAGGAAGATCACTTGTTGATCATGAAAACTAATTTAACTTTTTTTTTATTATCTTGATTATCAATCACACAAGAAGACGTATAATATTTCTTTATGATAGTTTTACAATTTTAAACAATAGATAGACCCCAAAAACAAAGTGATTGTACGACACGGCTCGATGATTTTTGTTACTTTTACGACGTACGATGGATATAGAAAAAATTATATATGTGTATTTTACGTCGGTTCGCACGATCATCATCATCATAGTCATATATGTAATGGGTATTAGGGCTGTGATATGAACACAAACATAACTTAAACAAAGACAAAACTGATTCATTCCATTCGCAAAGTGTTTTTTCATCAATTCAACAAGCACACAAATTCAATTTTAATGACTACGTTAATTAATTGCCTTAGTTAGGGGGAATATTAATAACAATCTTGGTGTATGTGCCTAGTAGGTACGTATACACAGGTATGCGGTAATCATATTTGACCGGATTCTCACGATAAAAATGTCACGTATGAATTTTGTAATATATCGTTCAATGAACCACTATGTATCGATTAAATTGTACTTACTTGCTGTAAACGAACACCAGGGAAGTGAAGAGAGCGCGATTAAATTACAACACCAAAAAAGGTAATTAACCAACCGTTACGAGTAAACTCTAAATTAAACGTCTTCATTAGAATTGAATGAATGCAAAGAGCCCCATAAATATTCATTCAAAAAAAAAAAAATAATAAAAAAAACTTTCACGCGTCTCGCGCGGTTACATATTAGATTGGCGTAAATGGGCTATTTTGTCATAGCGACGACACATTCATGCATGCAGCAGCAATCTAATAGGACGACGACAAATTATATTATTATTGTTTCCAATTTTTGGCAATAAACAAGCGCGAAACATAAACTAGAAATTCAAAATATAACAAACGCCGGAAGTTTGCTGCTATTATACAATCAACAGCAAATAGTTTACCATATTTTTATAATATACGAGATTCGAGCATATTATGTGGTGACGATATAACAATTATTGTATTATTAAATTATTGTAACATAATCGAGAAATACAGCAAAAAAAATAATTACCTAGTAAAATATGGTAATTTAATTGTAAAAGCTCACATATTTAGTTAAGACACGAAAAAAAACTGTTATAATATGTAAAGCGCGCCATCTAATTTAAAGTACAGTAAAAAAGTTTGAAATAAGTTGGGACACTTTTATTGCAATTACACTGTAATAATCATAATAACGATACGAAGCCATCTACATTTTATAAGCGGCAGTTACAAAAATAACGCGACGTGACATCTATTGTGCAACATTTAAAGATAATAAAAAATATAACAGTTTATGTGTATCGGGTTATAATACACTAATACAAATTATTTATACCAAAAAAACACTGTTAAATTAAAAAAAAATCTTATTTGATTTGTTTTTTGGAATAATTAAAAAATTGGAACATTTTCAAATTGTTTTCAATTCCCATCTTCCTTCGAGATTTCTGTGGATTATTTGCAATATTTTACCATTTACGTAATTATTTAAGTTCAAAATTTAAGGGCAAGGGTTTATTTGCCTAACGGATTTTAAAAGCTTCTGATTATGATTTTAGATACGTTCAAATTTTTCTCATTGAACCTAATGATGGGACTCGATTCAGTTATGACGATATTAGCTTTACCAAATTATTAGTTTACAAATTTCATGATATGGGGTAAATTTTCAAATATTTTTTACCGCCGATTCCAGAAATATTTACGAATTCTCGCCGAATCAATATAAAGTTACCCAATTAGCTTTCCCAAATAAGCGATCAGGACAACCCGATTTATTTGAAATATCGTGGAATAATTAGATTTCTCAAAATTAACACGAGAAAAACGGAACCTTCGGTTATTTACGATACTATACTTACGTCTAGCGTTCTAGGGGTAATGCCGCCTATTATGATGGGTCTCACTACTTCTAACAGAAATTAGAAATATTTAGGATTTTTAATGATTTTCAATATTTTTGTTACCGACCAAACGACACAGTGGTCAAAAAAACAAATATTTTGCTTCTGTCAAACTTGGAGGTGCGTTCATAAGTTCTTGGGGAAAGTTTTCGGCAAGCTTAAGAAAACGGTTAACGTTTCGATTTGGTGCTAATCTCAAAATTTCTAGAAATCCCATTATTCCATTGTAATTAAAAGAAATGCGGTTCGTCGCTGATTTGGAAATGTTAATTGGACTTTTGGGCTGTCCTACCTCTTTTAAACTGTCAGTGATTCTTGCGCGCAACGCGTGATCCTTCCATTTCAACGGAAATTTAAAACCGTTTAGCGAATTCTTGGATGTTCAATAAAAAATTCGCGCTTGGCTTCCTCAGTTCGAGGTTTCCGCAGCTCCACCGTAAACCTATGTGCATTGACCGTTCTCCTTGCTATCCTTTCGGGCGTAATGAGTGGTGATATTTTCTCGTTTAGTTCGACATATATTGTGCATTAATCTAGAACCTGCAGAAATCCGCAACACCTCGGCGATGTTGTAGGCTGTTTTAATCTTTTGAAGGAGGTTACGTGTTATTCGGATGGCACGCCGCTAAATCATTTCCAGTAACTGGAGGGCAATGCCATATGCTCCACCCCAAACTTGACACCACAACTTTATATACATGGTCTAATGAAAGTCTTATATATCTTGAAAACAGATGCAATTGAAAGAATCATCAGCATCTATTGAGAAATCCAAGCCGTATGCCACAAGTCCACAAATGAAATTCTCATGCCAAACCTTGTCAAAAGGGCGAGATTTCATTTGTTTGGGACATTTGCCAAGAGATCGGTTGTGGAACAGCTTTCATCACTATAGATGTTAGTAAATGCATTTCTCAAAAACTTTAGTGGCGGTTAGTTTTATCATAACCACGTTTCAGAACTGTTTGCACCATCGCACTTTTCCAGGGGATCGGCTATTTACCTTGCATATAGGAAAGGAGACAATTTTTAGTTAATATTGAAGGTAGGTCGCTAGCAATTGAAGGAGTGATAATCGAACTGCAATTATGTCGGGTCCGGTGTCCTTATAAACGTCCATCATCTTCAGGTTTCTGAAAATACGTCGTCATGCCAGCCCGAAGGATCAAAATTCCGGATACTCACAAAACCCCGGATTTCGAGATATTCATGATATTCTAATATAAAGAAAAATAGTAAGTGCGAAATGGAGGATGGTCCAGGTTCCTCAGAGACTGACTAGTACTGTCTGCTTCAGCGGGTATCCCAAACCTCGGCAGCTCTCTTTCTCGGACTGGCCGACGAAAAAGGATTTAACCCTTATCAAACAACCATGGATAAACAATAATAAAATTTGTGACCTCAGTTTTATGAGAGGATATATAATTATATCCTCAAGCAATCTGAGATAACTGGATCTTGTATTTTTGGGGAAGTAATTTTCTCCTTTCACAATGTAACGATGATGACATAATCGACCTTTTAATTGACAACACAAGTTTTCAGTGCGGCGTTTTTAAACAATGATAAAACGGATTCACTGGGCGGTACGAAGTAATTCCTGAGGATTCTTCTGTCATAAAAGGAAGATTTTCTACAAATCTAGTCATTCTACTTGATTAAACTGGACGCAGCATTGGCAGTTTCAAGAGGAGTATTATTGCAGCGTTTCATTAAATCTCTCTATCAAATTGGCTTGGAGAAACCACAGAAGCTTAGCGCTTATCGTGGAGCTCATCGCTAGATACAGGATATTTTGTTAATGATAAACTGATTCCTTTGGTGCTAATTTACAATAGCCTGGTTTACAAAACATTGATTTTTAAAATTCGGTATTCTGCAGCTAGAAATCATTGTATAGATTTTTTGAAAATTAATTATAGTTACCCTTAAAAAAATTGGGCGCATTTAGAGCAGATCAATTTTTGGTAGATCCAGTATTTTTAGATTCGCTGGATACATAATTTCTGAATAATAAAAATCGTTCAGTCCAGTTTTAGCAAGATTAATTTAATAAATTTAAATTTTACAAATTTTAACGCAGCAAAGAAATAGGGGAGTTCCACTTATGGCAAGAAAAATAAATTCCAGAACACGGTTCATAGTTAATTTTAAAATCCTAACCACCCAATTCTTTTATTAATTTCAAAAAAAATTAATAAAATTCCACTCATCTGGCTAAACTGAATTTCGTTCAAAATTAGTGTTAGTATTGCAACCACATCCTATAATCGGTAGGTTCCGTTATGCTAAGTCAGATTTCATTCGGAATTCACGAATATAATTTAAATTTTATTTGTAGACCTGATTTGACCGATATCTGTTACGAAATAGTAGGATACTGATTTCATACTACAAACAACGTTTGACCCTAATTTGTTATGGATTTTCATAGAATTTATAAAATAAATAATTTTGATTACAAAAATGAATTTGAATACCAGAATTCGTTTTTTTAAATCGGTATCTTGGAATCCGGGATTATGAAATCCGGGATTTTAACTTTCGGAATTTTGAAATCAAAGATTTTGGTTGCTGGGATTTTGATTTTCGGATTCTCGAAAACGGGATTTTAAATTCGAGATTTCGTGTGTTGCTCGTGTATCATTTTTCAGTCAGAATCATATAAAGCCAGCCGACACCATACCAGCTGGAACCAAGCCAACTATGGCACAAGTAGCGGAATGCATTATCTAAAAATTTATCCGGAAACAATACTGTACCAGCCGGAACCATTTGGCTTTTACACAATAACAGTCGTTCTAAGTCAATGTAACACTATCTGAAATTTCAGCCGGAACCAAGAGTGTGTGCAGCCAGAACCAAGTTTGCATGCAGCCGGAACCATTTGAAGTTTGCATCATGGGCACAATGTGTTTTAGATGGTTATCGAACATAAATTTTTTTAGCCGAAACTACCACAATGTAAGCCGGAACGAAGCCAATTATGGGCCATTGTGCTTCATTGTACACGATGGTTCTGACCGACCTTTAGTGGGTTCGGCGACATTGTAGTGCTTTCGGCTGACGTTATTACAGTTCCAGCTACAACACAACAATCCAGAATACATTGTGCAAGCTTCAAATACTTTCGTCTGGTAAAACTATGATTCCAGGTTTATATGATTCTGCCTTGCATAGTATTGCTTCCCCGTGAATAATCAGGAAGTGTAAAATTATGCACAGGGCGTTATGCTAGTTGTGCCATAGTTGGTTTGGTTCCGGCTGATCTTAATTTGACGACGTCGAAGAGAAAATTGAGTAATTAAGCTTATAAGTGAGACTTCCAGAACTTCTATATCCTATATTTACAAATATATCCTGGAACCGATGAATATCTCTATAAAAGAAATATTGGAAGTCGTTTAAAGTCATAATCAAACGCCTTATTATAGTTCCCTGGACCAGTTACAAATCATGATAATTGGATCCCGCGCACCGCAAAATATTTTTACATCAAAATATAATTGAAAAAAATTAAAAATATTTTTGTATAAATGAGATGACAATCACCGAACCTAACCAACCTGCTTAAAATAACTATAATCGCTTGAAAATAATTGAACAAATCAAAACTTCTTACAAAGTGTTGTTTTGAAAATCCGTAATAAATTTTCCTGATCTGAAGAGTATCAAAAATCTTGAAAATTACTTCGGCCTCGCGAAATATGTCCAAAAATTTTGTTGAGACCAAATTTGTTGTGTAAATAAAAGTGGAAACGCATAACCAAGACATTCAGCGATTTCATAATTGGTAAGTACTCGACCGGGATGGGTTATCTTAGATCCAGTTATCCCAAGTAGTAGGTTTTCAGAGGATCGTAAACTGATCTGAAGAAAGGCTGAAATCTGTTAGAAGTGTGTGGAGGAATTGTCAGAAGAATTATATCAATTCGTGATTTTTTAAACTTGTTTCTCACCTTTAGGAGCAATAAATTTTCTAAGCTTAAGCACATTAGTTAACCCAGTTTCGTCAATGTTCCAAATAGCTGCTCCAAAACTGTGTTCAGCCAAAACCATTACTAAATTTTCAAAAAATTTTGCAACATTTATTTTAGGCTTATTACCTCTGGAAATCTTAATGATAGCGCAGATTTCCTTTTCGTGAAACCATGCAACCAGTCATCTGACCAGCCCTGGTTCTTGGTTATTTGTCCAATTTTCCAGGATCATTTTATTGTTACTTAAAGCAAACTCATATGCCAGTTGTGTTGTTTGTTTGGAAGAATGTATTGTTTTTACAATTGCGAATAAGGAAGATTTGATCCCTCAGGAACAAATGTTCAATAGCAAAATGGATCAAATATGGGTACCATGGGTACTTTTGGAATGCGTACTTAGATTTTTAAATGATCACTCATAGAACTCACAAAATAATAATTTATACAATTAATTAATAGGTTTAGCTACCTCAAATATAAAAACAACTATTTACTTGGAATAATTACTACTTGAAAGCACATCTGCAGCATATTCGCTGTACAGTGTTGCAATACTTAATATTATAACAGAAGGATTAAGTATCCCCACCCTCCCTATACAAAATTCAAATAATTTATTCGATTTTATATGCTTGGTACTTCATTACACCAAATCCTTCCTCCTCTCAACCTTCTTATTTTAGTGACCTTTGAGAGATCGTGGGAAAGCCTGAGAAATTTCTTTTTATGAAGTTAATTGAGCGATACATTTTAACTTTAGAGGAGAAGAAAACTCTTTTAGCAAACGCTTTAGACACGATCAGTGAATGTTGAAGCCGATTTCCGCCGTCGCACTTGCTTACTGAACATCCGAACTCTAAAATATCTGAGCAGAAAATTACGCTCTGAAAAGAGTCATACAAGTGTAGTCATCGTAGTGACAACAAATAGTGCAACACTTTTGGAAACGTTGTTATCTATAATATCACACGTCTCTGAAGCAAGATTCTAAACAGTGCAAATAAAAAACTTGCGACTCCAAGTAATATTGCAAGTGTTCTTCTTACTCTATTACAGAGTGTAACAAAATAATCTCGGCACACCAGGAAAGCCTGAAAATACTTTTCAATTGTTCTTCTTCATCAGAGGTTAATTTGATCCTGTCTTTTGTAAGTTTCTTACCCTTACGCTTTATTGTTCTAAATTTATTACCCGCTTGCTCGACACTATAACATAAAAACTGAAAGTAGTACTCATATTTAAGACAATTATTACCGGACAAGTAGTGCAATGGTTAAAGCTTCAGCACTTGGACCGGGAGGTACTGGAATTCCATCAGAGGCTAGATGCAAATCGAATTTTCATGATTGATTACAATCGGTGATGTTAATAAACACAACTAAGACCCTCTGATGGAGTGCAGAATTCAGCGCCGACCCACTGTCCATGTCAATGTACAGGTTGACGTGCAGATGGTATACTGTAGTTATGTGAGTAGGTGAATGGGTTAATGATGTGGCGTAAATGCGTGGTATCACAATGGGAAAAAAAATGGCAAAAAGTGTCAACCACTGAAACCTATAACCTAAGGCAATTATTATTAAGAACATTTTGAGCTAATCCGATACGGTTTAGGTATCTTTTAAAATAGCAATACTTAAAGATAACGCTACGGATTAGTAATCCGTTTTTGCCTCAAAAGAGACAATATATTTCTTGATAGCCATTCTACCTGTGTAGGCATGATCTGTTACCATGGAAAAATTTGTCTATGCCCAGATATTGCGCAAAAGAATTCCTTGCCCCAATACATTCCAAACAAAATGGAAGAGAATATGCGGTGCTACCAAAAGAATTCCTGGGGATTTTTTAAGACGATTTTTCTAGAATTGCTTGCTATAAAAGATAACACTAAGGTTACCTTAGTGTGATTTGATAATTATTCTCCAAAACAAAGAATGAACAGAAAAGTCGTTGGTATTGCTATGTCTTGTAAAAACGGGCGTACTACGAAATCCCGGTTTTCAAAATCCCGGTTTTCTTTTCTTCTAGTTTTAAAGTCTTGATTTTGAAAAAAATATTTTTTAATAATTCGGAACGGTCGGGCTTCTAACATTTTAATAAGGTATCTTGCCCCAAAAATTTGCTAGAAAAAACCAAGGCTACGAAGGCAGAGGCGGGAGTCAGTTTCATGGAGTCGGTGTTATTTCATCGGAGTCGGAGTTGGAAAAAACTGAATTCCATTTTTTTATCAAATTACAACAACAATGCCATATATTGACACACACTCTAGAATTAGTCGAATTCCTAGTGATGGTTTTCGAAAATTGAAATTGCAATTCCAATTTCTTGAAAGATAAAAAACGACTGTAACAAAGCTAAAACAGCAAAACTCGTATACAGTAAAAAGAAGTAAAGGATCGGGATATATAAGTCGGGTCGCGGCGCTTCCGTGGCTTCTTTCCCTAATTAGAAAAAAAACTTTAGTTTATAGGAATTTACAAAGAGATAAGAGCGAGAGTATAGGATCGGATTATATAAGTCGGGTCGCGGCACTCCCGTCGCTTCCCTTCCTAATTAGAAAAAAAAAATAAGTTTAGAGGAATTTAAAAATCGATTTTGCAACATTTTGAAACGCAATAATTGTAGAGGCTGACCACTGACGGCTTCGATAACTCTCACCGAGGGGCTTTAGATTTGAACTTCGGGGGACGTAGGAGCCGAGATCACCAAACATGTCGCACTGCGTTTTAAACTAGATCGTCATTGTCGTTACAGGATAATGTACCATCAGGCAGTCGAAGGGTATCGAGCATACGAAAAACATTTTTAGTTAAAATTTTATAGACTGCCAATTACCTCACAAAAATTAATCCACCATCTTTTTTAGACGGATCTTAAAATTTTTTTATAATTGTTCTGGGCGACAAGGAAACTTGCCCTCACAGCTTATAAATTAGTTCTTTTAGCCTTATTTTTGAGCTTCTAGCGATTTTTTTTAGTCGTTTAAGATCAGAACACCAAAAAGGTTTTATAAGAACGGAAGTTCGAAAGCAGTCGTGGTCGCATTTTTCAGGGAAAGTGTATGCACTTCGATATTTTTCCTGTGGCTTATACTTTCTTCCTGCATTATGTACATTCTTTCAAATTTAAAATTAAGTCAGTGATTGACTAATATTTTTAGTCTATGATTAATATTGTTTACTCACCCTGATGGTATGATATGCATTAGCTTCACAACCCAATATTCAAATTTTTAGATGAGACAATACGACACAAGTAAATAAATTTCTCCGTAAAAGGTTAAAACGTAGAGTCATAACTAAAGGCAAAATAATTTAAGCAGTTACCACATAAAATAAGTACACGCTTCATTCAAATGAATCTGACTTACGATTCTTCGAGGTTAATTTCATTTTAAATTGAGCATTACTTCATATTAGACGCCATGGCAATGAATAAAGGGACAAAACTGCTTACCTATGAACTTAAAAGTAAATGGATGCATTGCAACGTTGCACTGGAACCAGCTATATTCTTAAACGAGTTTCTATCAACCCGGGAAACAATTACAGATTAGTTTCTCGTTGGTATCAAACGATATTCGATGATTTCCTGAAACCACCTTAAAGGTTTCATTTTTTTGCGTTTGCGGATGAAGATCGATATTCACCTTAGCATCTGCGGGATGTAACCAGAATATTTTGCAGGATCACGAATCCTGGTACTTATTTCCTTCGAAACATCCCTAACTCGTTCTCATTTATCCAAAATCTCTGAATTACTTATCCTTGAAGGATGAACGCAAGGTTCCATGACTCGACATTGGATTCTAGAACGGATCTCATGATCAGAACTATGATTTCTCCAGATGTTTCTGATAACAGAAAATATGTTTTCTGCGGCAAGCTTGATGCATTGAAATATTAATTTTTTAAATTCTGGAGGTTGTTAAAAATTTTAATTAAATTTTTAGTCTTATGCTATAGACACATTGCTGGTTTCATGGTTTCGAGTTAACCATGATTTCGTTGTAATGTGTCACCCCTAACCATGGTTTGCAGCTCGGTTTTAACGTAGTTTCAGAATGAGATATTTTTTCTCATCCCGAGGCATTTTAGTGCTCACAACGCTGAATACATAAAAAATGAAAATTCCGAACACTAATAGTTTACCAAAAAAATCTAGTTTCCTCAGAATTTTCCGTATATCATTGAGATATTTAGTTGGCGGGAACATTTTTTTTTCTGTTCTGTCAATATAAAATGCATTTCTGACAATTTATAAGTCAATTAAATGTCAATCGTGACATTTTTATCAATGCCTACTCTATTACTATTCAAAACCAAACGAGAAGACAAAAGAAGTTGTACTGTGTCTTGAGTTCTCATCTCGCAAACTATAGTTTCCTAATATTACAGAGCTCTCACAATAGAAAAAAAATTTGCCTTTACCTTTTGCCTTAAACTTTTACCTTAAGAGTGTCTCTCACAATGAGAAAAAAAAAATTATTGAAACCAACTTCGTTTTATTTATCTTCATACTAATAATATTTTTAAAATTGTATTTTATATTATTAATTATAATGTTAAGATATATTAAACCGATAAATCAGAACTTATTTGCATTTTAACATGTTTTGGTTGGAAAATGACAACAAAAACCCTGATTTTGAAATTTAGCTAACTTCATTAGTCTTTTCTTAAGGCAAAAGTTTAGAGTTTGCTAACTTTTTCCTTAAGGTAAAAACGAATTTTTTTTTTTTGTCAAGTTTTATTTTCAAACAAACTTGTAAGGCAAAAGTAAAAGTTTTTCTATTGTGAGAGCTCTGTTAGTTACGGAATCAGATATGTGTCTATGGTATTAAATGCCTACAAGGCAATTTGTGGATGAATTTGTGAAGCGAGTTCGTGAAACTGGATTGTTCTTGGATAAACCAAGATGTGCATGTGTATTTACGTGCATCAACATCAACTCGCCATCGTACTCAAGAATTGAACATTTCACGCATTTCTGTAGTTCAATTAGTGCAGGAGCTTAAGCAAAATGACCATCCGCAACATTTTCGGTTCGCTAAATCATCTTTTCCGGCGAAGCTCATTTTCACCTTGGAGGCTACGCCAACAGGCCAAATTTTTGCATTTAGAGCTCAGAAAATCAACACGTAACCATGGGGAAGCCGAAGGAGCCACTCGTCCAATCAGTGGGGAGCGCTATCGAGCCAAGATAAACGAGTTTATATTACCCAGAATTCAAGAGGAGGACACACACGACATTTGGTTTCAACAGGACGGTCCAACTTGCCACACAGCAAACGCATCAATCACGGGCCCTATTCCTGAATACGATACAAAAACGAAAGTACAAGATTCCTATTCAATTTTAAATAAGAAACATACGAATCTAATTCAATTCAAATATGAATTGTGTACTTTCGTATTCGAATCGTTTTCAGGAATAGGGCTCTGCTTTTTGCTCACTGTCTTCGGTGATCGAATAATCAGCCGTAATGGAGATGTTAATTGGCCATTACGCAGCTGCGATTTGACTGCGTTGAACTTGTAGAGAGCCGTTAAGGATACGTGTTACGCTAACCATCCAGAGACTGTCCAAGACTTGAAAGATCACATCGAAGTTGCCATTGATGATATAGGAGCCCATATAATCGAAAATGTTCTGAAAAATTGGGTTGATAGAATGGAGTACTGTAAAGCCAGCCGTGAAAGTCATTTGAATGAAATTATGTTCCATACTTAATTGTAATGATACCCTTTTTAATAAGGCAAACTGCTTTGAAAATATTCATTCGTCTTTGAAATTAGAGCCAAATTAAATTGCAAACGTTAGATGGGGCACCCTTTAGTTTTGTTTGTCTCAGTTGCATTAGTATAAGGTCCCCATCATTTTAAGTAATTTTAAAATAGACTGCATCGTGTTCTAGTGAGTAGCTCTTTGGTGATGAATGCTCAATAGAAATTATTTATTGGTTCGCCGTGGAGACTAAATTGCAATTGTTGCAAAACGAATTTAAAAAATTTTCAATAATGACAATTATTTTTATATTTTTATTAAATTCGAGAAAATAATTCTAAACCAATGAAGTCGCACTAAATAAAAAATGATTACTGTTTTAAATCTTATGCAAATCATTCTTTACGTTCAAATTGTTTCCTGTTTTAATATTGTACAAATATTATTCCAAAAAGCTACCCTAAATTCAGCCATGAATTAATTATATCGCAATTAACGCACTCCACATATTCTGCGCACCTCCTTAAAAACAAATTTTTATTATATTAAGTATTTTGGAGATGATTGTGCACAAAAATTATATAAAAAATATAAAATCGAAATCCTCATTCGCACAAAATCCGAAATCAATCAATCAAAAATCATAATTAATTGTAAAGAGGAACAAACAACGAGCAAATAAAAAAATATAAAAAAAAATCCGGGGATTTCCGCATTGCACAGCATGAAATTTAATAAACCAACCATAAATTAATTGAAATTTGCGTTGTTACTATAAATAAGGGATTATCAAATTTATCCATCTGGCTCATTAACGAGGAGGTCACATATTACCATAAAACTATCATCATCATCATCATCATTGTAGTGAACACCAGTTGGTGGACAAACTGTTAATAAAAATTTATAAAAATAGAAAAATTCCATCGGACGTCGCGACACACACACACAAAATATGGCGTGTGTAGGATGGGATCACTTATTTATACCTCTAAATATACATTAAACAGACGAGACACAACGATAACATAACTATTTCTGTGGTTGTCACTTTGCAATAACACATTGCCATATGTCACGTGATTTATTAGTTTAACGTCTTTGATATAAAATTTGATATCGAACGGACATCGAAAATTTATGATGATCTTTACTTTGTCCCGGCATCGCGCGATCCACTTACAAATTAATATTCAACGCACGAATTACGCTCGCTGGTTATTAATTAGAATTTCGTCTCTAATTACAAATCGAATTAAATTTTCGAATCACGTTCGAATATTCCTACGAAAACAAAAACAAAAAAATGATTCATCTTATTAAATTAAGTATTCATATCTCGTACACCTAACCCTTTAACTAAATTCAAATCAATTTATCTTCTTGTGGTTTACACGATCGATACGATATCATATAGCAAGTCATCATCGTGTCTACAGATCAATTTGGTGGGGCTCTAATAAATTTTATTGAGTGGCAGAATTAATTGGGAATGCGTATAATATATTAATGGCGTTAACAACACATACCGTTATACACAATGCGTGTAGGATCACGATCGTTTGATCATTAAGGCGGGTGTGAATTGGTATGCAAATATAAATCTCGCATATAAACGTAACAAACACAAATACTGTCGATAATTAATTATTTTATTGCTCAGCTCTAACTCTATATACAATCGTCGATATACATAGTGGCATGATGCTGCGATTTGAAATTTGTGTTGTTGATTTTTTTAATTTTCTATGTGATCTCGTGTGAAGGTTGGAAGCGATCGTGATTTGAAAATTATATTATACACTTTAAAGTTCAAGGTAGTACGTGTAATGGATTCGAATAAAATGTTAATGATTGTTTTGTTATATAGAAAGACAAGTAAACCGTCTACCGATGACATTGTTACATTTACGAGTCTTAATTGCTTTCGGTTGGTTGCGCTTGGATGTCAAAGTATAATTATTAAGATTTGTTCAAATAATAAAATTACAAAAAATCCTGCAGTCAAAAGTGTTGTCTGGAACATTTTAAGTGCCGAACTGATTTTGACCATCTTCTGAATTTTTTACAAGAAACATACACGTTTTAATAAAATACGATTCGCTAACAAAGTTTGTGTTGTAGAAACAATGGTAATTCTGGAAACCATGCTAAGAACTTCGGCAGTCCGGTTTCCAATGAAGTTACTCCATCAATATGCGGATGAATTCCAAGCCAATCTATCTCGTTGATCTGCGAATCCGTTTGAGCACATATCACGTCATAATTTGGCTTAGATTTCCTTTTAAAAGTTTTGATCAAATTTACTAATAGGACGGCACAATTCTAATGTAGGAAGAGTTAAAAGAAATAAAATTAAAGTTAATTTGACCTTCCGACTACGCCATCCTCCTTATCTGATCATATCATACGTAGATATAGATATTACAAGTCCGGAAAAGTGGCTGTGTCCATGATGTCATCTGCTACTTATTTTACCGCTTGGGTGGAAAAAATCAAATAGACTAAAATCAGATTACCAAGCGGACCCTAGTCAGCTCCAATGAAAGTACGAGCTGGCGGCGCGCCTACTACTTGGTGGATGAATGACGTTAATTGAAATCTAAAGGCAATCGGCCATCGTGTCTGGTTTTTTCTTGCTGGTAACTGAAATATTTATGAAACAGCGTTAGCAGTAAATATAAATGGGCATTTTATGAAATTAGGTTAGTGGTAAATGTTGTGGATATATGCGGAATATGCCATTTTGTGTTATATAATCGTCAGGATAATTGCAAACAGTGTGGATTGTACTGCACAGATTGCCAATCAATCATTCAACGTGACACCTGTGACCAGTTTGGCTGACCCATGAAATGAAACAATCATCTTCATTTTGTTGCAGGATGTCTTAAGTACGCAATAATAAGGCAAATAGAAAATCTGCTCGATTGCATTTAAGGCTAAGGTGCATTGTCATTCGACCATAAAATTTCGATAACGTGGGATCAAGTATAAACCGTCGTTCAACTGCCCAGTTGAAGGGGGGCGTATTCTTGAAAAAGGTGGAACTTTCCGCATGCGGAATATAATTTGCTTTAAAATCTATTTATATATAAAAATGAATCCCTATTCTCCTTGCTCACGCCATAACTTGAGAACGACTTTACCGATTTCATTCATTTTTTTGTGCCCATTTCCCATTTATTAGTTTTCTAATACTTGCAACGGGTGTTCAAAAAAAATTAAGATCACTCATGGATTTTATTGTTAAGCAACGCGTGTTCGGCGAGACACGCTGTTGGATGTATTCAGTCGTGTGGCAAAAACGCGGATTGCCACATGCACATATCCTCATTTGGTTGGTTGAAAAGATAAGACCGAAAGAAATCGATGATGTGATATCAGCGGAAATGCCCGATAATGAAGAAGATCCACTGTTCCATGAGGTTGTTACAAAAAATATGATTCATGGTCCCGGTGGAATTTTAAACCACAATTCTCCGTGTATGGTTGACGGAACATATTCAAAACGCTATCCAAGACAATTCGTAGCAGAAACTATTACTGGAAATGGTGGTTATCCACTTTATCGCCGCCGATCCACTGATGGCAATGGAAGGTCAAAAATAGTAAAATTGAGTCAACAGGACATTGAATTTGATAAACGTTGGGTTGTTTCGTTTTCGCCGTTACTCTTCAAAACATTTAAAGCACACATAATAGTCATATTTTGCCAATCCGTAAAATTTATTAAATACATTTACAAGTACGTGAACAAAAGGTAGTGACATGGCTCCATGACAATCAGTCAATTTCAAATCGGCCGGTAGTTAGCAGTAACGAAGCGATGTGGCGTATTTTTTCATTCGCTACACATGAGAGACACCCCACTGTTGTTCACTTGCCATACAATTGGAAAATGGTCAAAGAGTGTATTTTACAGCGGAGAACGCACTACAACGAGCTGACAGCATAGACAACATTGATCAGTTTCTTTGAAATGTGCCAGAATGATGACTTTGCCCGAACGCTGCTTTACTCCGAAGTACCAAAGTACCTGGAATCAATCGTCAAAGAAATGACGGAAAGAAGGAGAGCCAGTTCCAGGTTACCCACAAGTATTTTCCAGCGATGCACTAGGACGTTTTTACACAGTCCATCCCAGCCAAGACGAGTGTTTTTATTTGCGTTTACTGTTAGTCAATGTTCGTGGCCCAACTACATTCCAATATCTGCGAACTGTTAATGGTGTATTGTGCGGTATATACAGAGAAGCCTGTCAACGTTTGGGATTGCTAGAGAATGACACTCAGTGGGACCACACTATCGAAGATGCTGTGATTTCGTCAAATGCTAAACAAATACGAACATTGTTTTCTATAATTTTGTCTACATGCTTCTCATCAACCCCGATTGATTTATGGAACAAATATAGCCGCAGATATATTGCATCAGATGCGTCTTAGAACATCGAATGCAGATTTGCAAATGAACGAAGAAACACACAATGAAGCATTAATTTTGCACGACGCATTTAATTATGAATTGAGACGCGAAATCCAATGCGACTCCGAGACATTGAGAGAAACCGTTTAAAGAACCGTTCCCCTTTTAAATCCGCAACAAAAATATACGCTCATGAAAATAGTGAACGATGCAACTGGCGGAATTTTTTCGTAGATGCTCCCGGTGGAACTGGTAAAACGTTTTAAATATCATTGATTTTAGCAACAATTGCACTTGCACTTGATTCATCAGGTATTGCAGCTATGTTGCTGGAAGGCGGTGGAACAGCTCACTCAGCACTCGCGAATTTTTCGCCGGCTACTTTAATCGTTTTTTCAAATTTGTTTGCAAGTTTTCTATTATTTATTTCCCTACTGAAAAAAAATCGGTGCAAATTTCCGAGAAAATCGATGCGGATTTATTACCTTAGTAGAGGAATAAATAATAGAAAACTTGTTAAACAAATTTGAAAAAAAAAAACGGTTAAAGTAGCCGGCGAAAAATTCGAATAATATAAAGAATTTTAAAGCACAAATTATATTCCGCACCCGAAAATTTCAACCGATTTCAAGAATACGCGCCCAGATCATATATACTGAAGTTAGGGACTCTCCTAAGTAACATACTTTTTTATTGTTCACTCCAAAAACTTGCGATAACTTAAAACGTTGTTTATTGCCTCGTTTTCTTGGGTTGCTAGAGCTAAGATTCAAATTAAGCTACAGTTTTTGGAAATACGGGGTTGCTTGAAATTATCCATCCGAACACTGTATTTTGGCACACAAGTTCATTAGAATTGATTTTGATTTATCGATTTCCAAGAATACTGTACAAATGAGTTGCTCAATTAGGAGAGCAATATTTCTAGAATTCCTACAATTAAGGTCTTAGCACGCCTTTAGAGGAATATCGAACGATTGCTAATAAAACAAATAAAACTCTGATTGGTGGGCTACTCGATTTGGTGAGCCACTTGATTGGTGTACAAAATCAAACGACCCTTGTCATGACAAATTGCACAAGGAACGGGTTTGATTGCACCAAATATTTATTTTCGAATTTTAAGACGATAAATGCTATTTTACCCCTAGCCTCTGCTTTGCCTGGATGTTGTCGGTACATCGACCCAACGAGAGTTCTGTTCACATAGTTTAGGCAGGCATGGATCACGTATTGCATCAACATCGACAAGTTCTTGTAAGCCTCATATAGCTTTACGGAAGTATCGATCTCCTGTTTAAGATTAGAGGCCGTAGGATTATTAACGTTGTGTACCGCAATGTAGTAATATGTGGGCACGGTGGTTTACAGTCATGAAGTTTCGGTAACTCGAAAATGCCAAGTTAGATAATTAAACTTCTAAACGGCGTTCAAGGTAGGCGAATCGTGAATTGTGATAGTATAACTAACATAAATCGTAGCAAGAATGACACTCCGAATATATTACCTTGGAGGGTTCTCCAATCTGGGCATTATTGTGGGAGTCATTCAAAATCAAAAAACGCAGTCGAATCGACGAAAAACCTGATTGAATAAAAATTGATCAATATTTGGGGAACGGTTTTTGGAGCTTGTCTTCAATATGATTTATTGTTCAATTCTACAATTGTTTAATAAACACAATAAAGTGACACTAAATCAAAGAACATTTTGGTCGATTTGATTAAATATTGTAAATAATTAAAAATCGTCAGGGTGCTGAATCTTCATAGACACATCATTAGTCCCGGATGCCACAGCGTGACATAAGAACAAGACTTGATCATATTTATTCTTCAGAGATTATCACAAAGTTTAAAAGGTGACAGAGGGCTATTAGCAGAACTGATATAAATCCACTAAAATTTTAATAACAGTTCCAGATTCCTCAATGTTGAAATTCTGATATTTTAGTATATTATTTCGCCTTGAAAACGTCTTTAGCAGAACGGATCATAGTCTTCATCGGTTATGTACCGATTACTTACACAACCGAACTACGTTTTACGCGTCCCAAGAAAAAAATCACCACCAATGTTGCCAAGATCTTAACCACAAAATGTTGAATGGGACAAGCAAGAAAATCAATCGTAGAATTCATCAATCGTTTACAGTGGCGAGTCGGTTAATTATAAGTTGTGAAAAATTGAATTTAAATAATTGCGAAGTACAGCCGGTGTTAGACAATTTCTTTTTTAATGCCCGTTGTAAAAACGATATAAACCCAAAACTCAAAATCGATAAAATGTTTAGTCGATTTTAATCAAATACGATGAATTGCTGATTTAATGTCGGTCTCAAGTCGGACTTATTAGATTTTATTTAGAACCGAAATTTTGTAAATATGGTTGGTGGTTGCAACTTTAATTAAACTGTACATCCGATATTAGCCAATTGATTTTAATTTCCGACGTAGAACGATATAAAATGAAAATCCAAATTCGATCAAATTTTTTTTCCGATTTTACTGAACATTTTTCAAATACAGTGCATTACTGGTTTAATGCCGATTCAAAGTTACAATATAATTAACGATTCTAAATACATATTACAAAAAAAAAAAAATTCAACTATAATCGGAGTTATTTAGAACCGAGATTATATAAATTGTACCCAACTGTAAACCGTACTGAGAATTTCCAGAAGTTTCTTATTTGGTGATATAATTCGCCAGATCGATAAGTTCTTGTTTGATGCTATAGGTACAAAACAAGAGTTGAATTTTTGTAGTTTGGTCGTTGTAACTTGAAAAGTAGACCGACTTTCTGTCACTACGAAACAAAGCTGCCAAGAAGACACCAAGGAAGTTTTCATTTTTGTAAGGGTTTGAATATCTTTACACCAGTAAACTGGGGTTAAAAATGGGGGGAGTGTATTTTTCTACGGAAAATTACTCGATCATTCAATTCCCCATCGATTATAATACTTACATTATAAATTTCTTTCCGGGGGAACGACATTCAACCGGCGCCCAGTACCGCCACACATAACCGTGAGAACTGGCTCAGTATTGCTTTCGGAGCATATTGGAATAAATGTGTTAGGTTCAGTAAATACTACAAATCTCTTATCTTTCATTCCTCGATTGAAATGTTGCAACGCATTAAAAATCCGCTTATGCGTGGCTAAACCGGGCCGATGTTTTACGCGAAAAATTTACCATTAAGTCCGTATTCTAGTCCGCATCAAATTTAGAAAATCTACATATAAATTATAAAACCAATATAAAATTGGATTCGAACTAAAATATAAGTCAAATTGAACTAATTTTCCCATTCAAACTGTTTTCAATCATAATTAACACAAATAAGAAATAACGATCTGTCTTCTATTACACTGAACAGCGTATTTCTCACCTTGAATTCAAACTTAGTTACTAAACCAATAAAGTTCATTACAATTATTCGACTTCTGCTACAATAAAATTTCTAAGCGCACTATAGAAAGAAATTGATTTCAAACCGTAAATCTGTTCAATGTTTATTTAATTCCCCCTCCCAAAAATTATATACCCACCATGCGGTAATTATAGACACAAAAAAATACAAAATTTTAATTAAATTTCCAATTTGTTTAATTCTCGATTTTATTAAATTTCTATTTTTTGGCTTATTGTTTTGTGATCGAAAAACCCCAAAAAAACGTGTAGCGCGGGTAAACAAAACAAAGATCAGACACATTACACGCACACAGATGTCTGATATGATCTAGAAAACTATAAATCGGAAATTGATTGAATTATATAAATAAATAAATAAAATTGAAATTTACCTGTGATGTAAAATATGGCGGTAGCACACATCGTTGATCATCAATACGTGAACTCTGAACGCGCTCAAGTAATTCAAAGAGATCTTGTGTTGCACCACGCAATCGTTCCGGACTATGATGGTTACTGTGACTGTGATGATGATGATGATGTGCCGGCGATTTTATCGTTGGCATATTCTCGCTTATTAAACTACCATTATTATTTGTTGTGGATTGTGTGGTTGTCCAATTAGCCATATGTTGACGCCTGAAAGAAATCGAGATGAAGCGAAAAAAAAATTAAAATTGAGACACAAATTATTAAAATATTACCGTTAAATAATATTTACATTTAAATTATATATGATTATCGTGTGTGCGTACTAAAAAGCATGTACAAAGGCACGTGCGCACAAAGATCAATTACCATAATAATATTACAGCGAAACCTGCGATAAGATCATTGGGGCAAAAAAATGATATGCGCATGTCACAAAAAATTAGGGTTACTAAACTAGACGAGTTCTTCGCGCGCAAAAAATCGTAATGTACCGGAACAGATAAAACGCGATCACAACTTGATCACGAGTTTCATGTTCCATAAAATAAAACAAAAATATTTTGTTTTGTGTGTCACCTCAATATAAAATATGATACAATGATTTTTTTGCTGATCGCGATTAAAAACACTTTTACTTTTTTATTCTATTCTGTATACAGATCAGCAACAATATGGCGGATATTACATCAAAATCTATTATCGATTATCTTCCTTCCGTTTCTAATTTTGTATAAAAAAAAAAAAAAAATTTTAAATGATCATCAAATAAATTATGTAATTATATATTGATCAACCAGCATATAAAATAGGATCTGTATGATCATTTAATTTATAACCGTCAGCATAAAAACGAAATTATATAATACATATATTAAATGTAAAGCAAGTGATCGCGTAAAGTGTTTTTTCTTGTTTTATATTTTATTTGTGATATGATCGACATTAAACACAAAAATGTACGATCGCATGATCGAAATGAAATTTTATTGCCATATTAAAAACTATAGACGTTAAATTTCGATTGAATAATGTATGTATACAAGGGGAACGATCGGTACACGATCGCATTAAAGATACAAACATAACACTATTTTGTTAATTACATATGCGCCACACGACATCAATCGCGCGCGTACGCCTTTTAAATTAATTATTAGCATTGCAAAATTAACGAAATAAAATTAATCGAGCGGAAGACAGACGACCACCATCTACACTATATTATTATGTTGTTTAAAACTATTAAAAATCGTTCAAGGTTCTTGTAATACTTAATTCGACTTATTATAAACAATCTAAAAATATTTCAATGCCATAAAACCAAAAATCAAATCCATAAATACATATCTAACAAGAAATTAATTAATTTTACACACCCACCGAACATACAAATAAATAATATGCATACCCGTGAGGTTAACCCTTTTTATATACGTATCCTTTTTTTAATATAAAATCCTTAATCAAAATCAAATCAATATATACAATTAAACCAATAAAATACGGGTATATTAAGACGATTATAAATACTTTAGTATACGGGCGTTATTATAAAGTTTTAATTTTTCAAACTCGATCAAGTGTGATCTCAAATTACTAACACAGCAACAACAATAAAAATGTCTTATATATAAAATGTCAATTGTCCCGATTTATTATCTCGTATATTTGGTTACATAAGTTGCAAACTTTTTTTGGTTAAGATTTTTATCGATCGTCGTTCTACAGACAGCTAAAATGTTGCCCCCACAATTATACGCGGATGATTAATGATCAATGATCGCGCGGTGTACTTACTGTATCCAGTGGCGAAATTTATATACTATATATATTTTTCGGTTACATTAATAAATTGTGGGATGGTACCATGGTATGATTTACATATATTTTTAATTAAATATCGCCTAGAACTAGTGATCAAGGCGCCAGCCCCAATTTGGGTGCCGAAATATTGACAGATGTAACGATCTGTAGTCTTATAATCAAAATTTATATGGCTACTACATTACATCTTCAAAGTGTTTTAGTCACAGACCATTAAAATAAATCTATTAATGTTAAAACCAATATAGGAACATGTTGGTAAAGTAATAAAAATGTATATTTAGTTCGGCAGATGTCCAGACCTATAAATATAGTATGATGTATATAATGACCACCTTTATTGTACAAAATGTTCAAAAAATCAAAACCCTTTCTACGTAATTTCTATTGAGAGCCAATGATCTCAAATTGATTACATAATTATTGGTGTATTGTACATGCATGCATGTAATCACAATCCACCCTCCTCTTTTCGTGTTTTCCGGATCGAAGCGACCTTCTCCACCTGGTGCGATGTATTACAAAACCAAACTAAACTATTAATTTGTGTATTGTGTTGTTTTAGAATTAGAGTTTTTGTGTTTGGTTTATTATTTGGCTTAAAGGGATTGATGATGTATTACAAATGTCTGTATAATTGAAAATAAACAATGCAAGTACGATCGAAAGTATATTTTTCTATTTGGGAAATGATCTTTCTCTGTTGAATGATCGACGAATATTAACTATAGGGTACCACCAAGCGGTTGTTTGTTTTTATAAAGGATTTATAAAATAAATTAACACATGAGGAACATAAAAAGGATATGTTTATCTAACTGATTATTTGGGTTTGTATTATATCAAACCAGTTGGTGACTTTTTCGATTGATCCTATAAAAATTTAAAATTGACACACAAATGTTTCCAATTAGTGACAAAATTAACTGGATAATTTACGATTTTAAAACTTTTCACAAAATTAATTTTACCTGAAAGTGATAGATTTTTTGTAAGGTTTAGTAAGGCACGTGCGAGGTGACATGTGCTATGATTCCGTTACAATTACGTTGGTCAACAATTTATTGATGAAATTATCACACCATAAGGTTTTTTATAAAATGTCTTGTCTGTGCAAGGCATTTCACTAGCTTTATAAAGATAACTTTCAAGTTTTATAGACGCAGAAAAGTTTCAGTTTTTCCGTTAAATTTGAATTTTCCTCACTTTCATAGGACTAAAGGATAAACTGATACGTGGCTCAATTTTAAGGGTTTTTAATTTTTTACTACATCTAATCTATTGAAAAAAGTTTCATGTTACAAAAGTTGCATACCATTCGCACTATTGCAGCTTCCGATACGCTAGTTTACAAAAGCTTCTGAAATCAAAAGTCAGCTTGAGTATTTTGTTTTTTAAATTGGATTAACTACCTCTACTGCTTCACTGAAAAAGTAGTTAAAATTAAAATTTTTAGAGAATGTAACGCGAACTTTTAATGAAGGCCGAAAAGGTATGGTTTCAAAATTTGGAATCTTCACTTTGTTTCAAATTTAAAATTTTCCGCAATTCCCACTACAAAGCTAAGTATAGCTTAAGCGGTGAGCTATTCTAATTTAACTAGAAATATAGAATTAAAAAGACTTAGGTCTTTCAAAATGTTCAGATTCATCGCTCGACATCGCTGATTTGCTTATTTTTAGTGTTAGTTAACCTCAATGAAACACTGAAAATGTTTTAAAATTTTCTTCACGTTCTGATTCTATAGCACATCACCGTAAAATTTTCAAATCTTTCGAAAGGGAAACCGGAGCCGTTGAATTATAAGATTTCCTGACTCGTCTTGTCTAACATTTTTAAACCAGGATGATCATTTAAATCCATATGCTTCTCTATGATATATTTTTAAAAATTGCAGCAGCTCAAAGCCGAGTACATTGAATGCTTCGACTCAGACCCACCAAAGACTACTCCAGGGTTTATTTTGAATACAACTATGGCTCTGTGGTGGTCAAGTTCCGACTGTGTTGAATTAATGCATTTATTAATTCAACACAGATGGAATTTGACCACTACAGAGCCACAGTTGTATTCAAAAAAGACCCTGGCTAAACGTCAACGACCAGAAGCCATACCAGTTCTGTAAAACTACAAAGAGTTGCGAGCGGAGAAAATTTGTGATATCAACAACTGCAATCGATCACATAATCATTGCTCAAGAAACCCAAAGCGATGATGCAACTAAAGTCAATGAAGGCGTCCACCAATACGCATTTCCTTATAAATAATACCACAAGCTAGGTTGACTTAAAATAGTTCCCGTAAAAATCAAGAGACCCTAATTGACATCGACTGTTTCGCTCATCGACGAAGCCGCCATTAAGAAATTGGGATTTAACGACTCAGTCTATTGAATTGGTTTAGATTTTTTAATCTTTCAAACATTCACCCAAGGGGAGAAATATTTCGTTCAGCAACGGTAAATAATTAATTCTAACTGGTTAAGACACTTGCTTCAGTAAAAGTCTGCTGGGGTAAGGGGCCCACATAAATATTTATGGACTGGACAATCCGAATAACAATAACAATTGCCATACTTTTCAGACCATAAAATGTCAAACGAATAGAGACGGCATGAATGTTTGAATTTGAATTATCCGGAGTGAAAAATTATGAAAAATTATAATTATGTTGCATTACGAGGTTCCAAAAAGATAAACGAGTACATCGGTAATGGTTAATTTAACTACAATATTTACACATTGGAATTGGTAGAGTTAGACCCAAAATCATAGTATTTCTTTCCTGTCGGAGTGACAAATTCCAATAAACCAAACAAAGTGAGGACTGAGTTAAAAACTGCTACTTAGGGTGCGAGGTTGGCCATATAATTTAAAAAAATCGAAAAACGTGCCTCAAGATATTTTTGGAAACGATTCAATGTTTTAGTCGCTCAGAGGGTTGGTAAAATTACGAAAAGATCGCTGATAATAATGCAACAAACAAAAAAACATTTATCACAAATTGCGTTGATAATTCAAATCAGGGGATTAAGGAGCCTTATTTTCTGTAAAAAAACTGATTCCGGCAATGTCATCCTGGACGACATCGCCATGATAAATGGTTCTTTTTTCCATAAATGAAAAACCAAAGGGAGTGAGCCCGACATTAAATAGTTTTTGGGAAGGAAAGAAATCACCAAATCCGAATAACTGTTGTTTCAACGGATGCAAGCAGGCAATAATTCTTCCGCCCAACTATTAAACGGTGAGTCAATTCGAAAATGTAGCATTCGTTGTAGTTATTCGTGTGATGAGTAGTCTGGATAATTAAATCCCATTAAACAAACTGCCTCTTCGAAATTGACATATGGTCTGACATATCTGCACTATCTGGGGAACATTTTAGATGCCTCAATTAAGAAATACCTTCAAGAGGATCATGTCCAAATACTAAAGACTAATTGTAGATGGCATTTTTGGATATAGCAGCTATACTATAGGGGAAGTCCTAGAAAGCGATTAACGACCGTCGTTAGAACCTGTCGTCGATCGTAGAGAGTTGATTAAATCAATTCGTACCACACCGCGTTCTCCAGTTAGATCCTCGCTGCTGCCCAAAATTTTATCAAGTTAAAACAAATGCAGTGACAGCCATTACAAAGAACTGTGAGTAAAATCATTCGTAGAGTTCACCACTTTACAGCGTTCACCAATTTTTTATAAATTGGTCTTAACGAACTCAGTTGTGCCGCGTTATGGACCGTTTACGGCGTCCAAGCCATAGGTTTTTTATAAGCGGAAGCGCTCTCTCTGAGAGAAAAAAGAAAGATAGAGTGAGAAAGAGAGAGAAAGAAAAAACGGAGAGATAAAGAGATAGAGAAAGAGAAACAGAAACAGAAAGAGAGAGATCATAAGAAACCCAATAGCTGTATATATATAAACGCACCAATCGACCAAACCGATTCAGAACCAGCTATTAAATCATTTTTGATCGTCAGATGCAAGTTTACGGTTCAATAGGTTACCAAGATTTATTACATATAAATATTTTTTACAACTCAAAATGCTCAAAATGTTTCAAAATGTTCAAACAATAGAATCAAAAAATTTGTCATCGTGATAGAATATCCCCAAAATAGTTGGAAAAAACAATTGCAGTTCAAATATAGTACAAGCCGTAGACGTAAAGGTAAGAAAGGTGTATCAAGAGGACGGTGATGAAATTGTTAAATTGGATGTTCCAAATATGTTAATTCAATAACCCAAAATGAATTAGAATGGAAGGGAGGGACTAGTCTGAATTCGACTTTCGTCGAATAACTTTAATAAGATTGTTAAGCATTCGTATTCATTAACCTAATTTAATATTTCACTTGGGAAAGCATCCCTACTTTTCCAAGTGAAGTATTGAATTAGGTTTATAATACTAATTATTGAGCATTACAATAGAGCTTTGAGTTTAAAGAAGGGAAACACTTCAAAACTATATTTAAATAATACGAACCATTGTAGACAATTTAAGCCACTTTAAATGATTGAAGTCAGAAAGCACAGCTGTGGATAGTAAAACTTTTCCCTTTATCAAAGTTTGCAAAAAGCTCAACAGGTAAAGAGTTTTCCACTCAATAAAGTTATAGTTTCAAATCAAACCTTTGTCTCAATTTTCACCGTTGAAAAGCTTTTAGAAACTATATATTTAAAATGACGATTGATTTTAGCTGCTCTTAAAATTGGTGTGAATTTTTAGAAGTAGAATAATAAACTTTGAGCTTTGTAATAAGTAGTGTACCTTTCTTGCTAATAGCCAAAATGGAAGTACTATTTGCAAGGAGGCTTTGGACGCGTAATTTAAAGGAGTAAAAGAGTTTGCACAATTAAATGAAAATACCTAGCGGGCGAGGGTCGCAGACTGTATCTTTGTATCGAATTCGGCAGAAAAAGATAAAAAAAATAAAAAAAAAAAAAAAAAATAAAAACTCTGCCGGAGATGCGAAGAAGTGTTTATATGGCTAGAATACATCAGAAATATTTAGAATACATGCTCTGTGCTAAGAAACTCGTAGTAATGTGTGGTGTACATGACTTGTAGCTTTGAATGTTCAACAAACCAGAAAACAGTTGCATTCAATTTATAATATGGGGAAACGGGTTAATAAAATTGCGTTAAATGAAAATCCTATGGCAGAATATTAATTTTTGTTGTTTTTTGTTACTGAGATCCCTCAATTTTACAACAAAAATGTGTTCCTACTAAACTATCTGTCTATTCTTATCTGTTCCACATCGTTCTGAATACAGTGCCTATTACGCTTCATGGTTCAAACCGAGGACTCAATTTCAATCCTAAATGAGTTTGAATCAAGAGAGGGACGACAACTGATCTTACCGTTAAAAATCAACAATTCAATTTTTGCCACGTTACATTTTCGAAGCCTGGGGTGAGATATGTCATGCCTGGGGTCACAACATCACATTTTCGATACTTTAGCGAAGTTTACGTCTCACTTCTTTAAAATAAAATGTGACACTACTTCACATTTGATATTATTTACTGGGCTGCTAGATATTTGAACGAAATTAGATAAAGACACATTATTCACATTTGTTCTAGTAGGTTGTGATAGCAATAGAAAATAAATAATTCAAAACGAAACAGTCGTTGGTTTCAGTTTAGGAAAAACAGACATAAACTTGTATCGAAAATGTGATGTTATGTCACCCCTGGACAGCTGGATACGAAGTGAACGCAATTGTCATCGTCTTCAAAGCATCAGGTATTTTGTGGCAGATTTATGTGATGTAGATGATCTTTGAAGAGACCATGGCCAGTAACAATCGAGACAAAAATTATAATTTAATCCTTCCTCAACATCAGGGCACACTTGGTTAAGCTCGGTTTAGCGATAAAGTATTTTGTCTTATGGCAAGTAGAGGAGTAAGTCCTGCTTGATTATGTACGATTTATTACACCGCCTCGTCACTATGAGCTAGGAAATTTCATGATGTAACCAAAATGGATAGTAGTGTTTACAATATCCTTAACGAATTGGAAGTGGTTTTAGAATCGACGGCACAGCTTTACGATCTGTACACAGAATAATTTTATTACCTTAATCAGCGAGGCTCGATGCGTCCATCGCACAAAGTGTGAACTCTATCATTTTAGTCTGCAAGATGTAAGATGTACACCACAACTGCCATGATTTTAGATTACCTGAAGGAAATTAGATTTCGAATCCCATACCAAAACTCGAAACGGAAAAAACAGTAAAACAAACTGAAAACCCATAGAAACTCTGATTAGTCAAGCCTTCGGAGCATCATCTCCTGATGAGTAAACCATCGAAAAACAGTTACCGAAATTAAATTCATGCAACATTTTTCCGTTATTCATACTAATTTCTGATGTGTATGAGCTAAAGTAGTTAAAAATTAAAAATTTGGACATGTTCTCCATTTAAAACGAGATTGTTTCAAACCTCAAGTCTCAGTCGAAAATTAGTGGAATATGTCTTGTTTAGAACGAAACGTTACAGCGCAGGCAAGGATAAAATGGTCTGTAAAGCAAGGTAAGTGATCGTAGGTAAACCTCCCATAATAGCCCGACAAGCATTATTTGAAAGGTTATAAAGTTTAAAGAAATTTAATTTAAGCAAGGGCCCCCAAAGATGAAAATTATAATAGCGATCTGTAAATAAAAGTCAGAATTTTCGGAAACCCACAATCTACCAAATATAAAAAATGGCATCTTACAATGTTTATGACTATTTTAGTCACAGAAAACAAAAAGACCATTTACTCACAATATATCTACCATAAAAAGTAGAAAAGTTGTTTTCTGTGACTAAAATAGTCATAAACATTGTAAGATGCCATTAAAAATAATATTTTATGCGAAAAGCCGAAAAAATCTAATGAAAATAATAATTAATATCACGGACGATTCTAAAACTTAATGGCGTGTTGGCTTAGTACACATGCATACATAGTGAGAATTTCCAGAAGTTTCTGATTTGGTGACATAATTCGCTAAAACGATAAGTTCTTGTTTTGTACTATCGGTACAAAGCAAGAGTTGAATTAAAAATGGGGGCGGATTGCATTTCTTTACTTTTTGTGGCAGATATATTGTGAGTAAATGGTCTCTTTGTTTTCTGTGACTAAAATAGTCATAAACATTGTAAGATGCCACTAAAAATTATATTTTGTCTGAAAAGCCAAAAAATCTAATAAAAATAATTATAATTAATCTCACGAACAATTTTAAAAACTACTTAACATCAGGATGTTCAACATGGTCTGATCTACCAATTATCTGTCTAAAAAGAGAACCAATACTACTAAGACCCATAAACTGGTCTTAGATGATTTAACGTTCAAACCATTCTATCTAGACATCCCACTCTACAATAAGCAGGGCGCATTGCATTACGAGTCCTGAACATGAAATCGTTCCAAGTATTGTAAATATGATTTGATCAATACCAAACCTAGTGCAGGTATCGGAAATTGCAGTGAACGGCAACGCGTTACTGACAAAAGCAGCTGCAATAATATCCAAGAGTGTTCATAAGAAATTCTTTAGTGTTGGAAAGTAAGTGGTATGTACACGCTACGATCATACACACTGGTACGATAACATTATTGCGAAGTGCTAACAAGAAGTTCGCGAAGGAATCCAGGCCGATGTAACAGAAAATCAAATAATTAGATAAAAGCGTTAGACGAGAATATCTTCCTTTTCAAGAAGAAGAATAAAATATTTGAACCGCAAATAACAAATTCATTCAACTCATGAACTCTGTTAAAAGAGCCTGCAACGATATATGAAACTTCAAGCCAGTGGATATCTCAAGGCACGAAACCAACACTATCGAGCTAAATACATAGAGACCCCTGCTCCACGGCAACGGTATTTGAACTTCGATCGCAACTTAAACGTACCATTATACATACTAAATAACATGAAATATTTTCGAGAACCATGCGTTGAGATGAAGAAATTCGAAAGTAATCACACTACTGCTTCCGATAATGTTGTGTAACTTAGTGAATCATCTCGTGTACCAACCTAAAAATGAGCTAAAAGGCATGTTTCAGAGTGCGAAACATACGACACAAGATTTCGTTTATGGTTCCAGGTGGTTTAGTGGTATTTAAAGTAAAATATACTGTGCCGAAGTGGCACCAGATGTAAAGAATGCCGAAGTGACACCAGATGTAAAGGACGAAGGGAGTTGCATATTTAAAGCATTTACTCTGATGGAAGTACCGAAATATTACGAGGTAACTGGTGGAGCTCCTCAGGGATCAGTCCTAGAATATAATCTTTAGAATATGATGGACGAATATGAATATGAATGAAAACCATCATGAACAAAATTGTCTCACGTATTGCGTGCGTATTAACACGTCTTGTTCTCACAATTTGTTCGCACATGTATGGGTGTAAGTCACATGTACAGCCTACCGAAAATTCCTAATTCCACCCAAGAAGAAAAAAAAACGACAATGATAGTATTAGATAGTGAAGCCGAATAAATCAAAGTATTTGTACTACCAGAGAAAATGAAAGTTCAATCTTTTAAAACGCCACTATCTCAAATTCCCTTTTTCGAAAAGCGTTCGGAAAGAGTAGAATGTCGAAAACAATAGCCGTGTTTTAATATTGGAGCACTATCCGGAGCCAAATGGCAATTTTCTATTGCAACTGCAGCTGGTGTCGCTGTACTCACTGGTGTTCACTGGTGTCGCTGTACTATAAAAATTAAAACTAAATTCATCAATAAAACAAACATTTATCACCTGAAATATATTAATTGACATTTATTTTGACATGACGTTATAAACAAAAATTCATTTTGCTGCGTTTTAATTTTTTATTGTAAGATTTAGTTTCTAATGGTTTCAGGGGTTTACAAAATTAAAAGCCTTTTCAAATTTCCCATTAAAATGGATAGCGCTTCCGATAGCGGCTCCCGATAAATAAGTGAGCCGAGATATTTTTTTATCGATTTTTAATTAAAAAGTTGAATGAAAAATCTTAGTTTAGATTTAAATGAATTAATTAAATGCAATAATAGCGCGCTAAATATAAGTTTTCACATAGAAAATTGGCTGCTCCGGATACAGCTATCGGGCGCTAATAAAAAAACACAGCAAATGTAAAACAATATTTAACCTATAGGCCATTTCAAAAGTGTAGCTTAATTGGTACAGCTCACGATCAATTTGGAGAAATTGACATATACATTGATTACTGGCGGAAACAGCATGGTTATCCTCGATCATATCCTCCCCATTGCATAATTTCACCCAAGATCATATATTCTGCTAATGATCAATAAAATTTAAATTTTACGATCACAATACAAATTTTGAAAATCGATAGTGGCGTACACCTATAATACCACAAATTATCGATTTGATATGCCAAAATTGCTTCACATACGATATCCGATCATAAAAATACACGGCTACTGATCATAAATTAAAACAAACATGATCACAATGTGACAGTGATATGATAAATTTGGAAATCGACAATGGCGGCGGCGGCGGTGCGGCTGCTTGATCGACAACAAACACGATCATAAATTTATGCGAAACTTTTTGTATACTATACGTATGTCTAAAAATTCTGAAACTAGGCTAATTTACATACAAAAACCGTATTGTATAATCGATACGGTTAATAATTGTATGCTAATATGTCAGTGTAATTCGTTTTTAAAGATATAACGCCTTCATAATATATTTTTGCTTTGCTTTTATTTTTTTTTGTATAAATCATACAGAACAGCATTGTTCGGTTTGGTTACAAAACACTAAACATTTTTTTTTGTTCAGCCAACACAATTTCTAGCATTTCTCTAAGATATTTTTGTGCTCTGTACTATTTTCGTATAATATTTTTATTGTCAGTATATGAACATAAATTTCTGTCACACCGAATAAAAATACATAAACCTTTAAGACTATATGGTGCGATTAGAGGTAAATTGGCAATTACGTAAATCTATTGATTGTGTTACATAAATCTCTTAATAGCGTATTTCGTCCTCCAAATATAGGCATTTCCTTGTACTTTACATATGTCTAACGATCCGTGAATATTCCAGGTGAATTTTTATCAATTTTCTAATTAAACAAAAAAAAAAAAGCATTAAAGCGTTAAAGGAGGTGCAAGCCACAATACAAAATGTGTCCTTTTCCGCATCATATCGAAAGACGGGAATTTATTATTCAAGAATAAATGTAAATGTCACTGAACGACCGCGCGCCTGCAAATTATGCAATGCATTCTTATTTTCACGGTACTCAGTTTATTTTATTGATCGCATAGACATAAAACATAAAAAACATATAAAAAACGTTTTTTATGTTGTATTAATTTATAGTGGGAGTGTAAACTCTATAAAGAACGCACAGCAAAGCCTTTTTATCACATAAATGCATTCATTAAATGTTTTTATGTTTTTTTGGTTGTTAATTATAATTTATCGTGTAATCTGATCGGACTAGATAAAACGATCTCATCTCTTACTCCTCAGCGCGATTAAATTACATTACACACCGATCACCGACTAATCAATCATATGTGTCTATTATTAATTTTTTAGAAAGTTCGATATATCGATACAAAACACCTCAATTAAATCATTCACTCAACTAACTGAGAGTAAATCACCGATCGTATGCGCTTATTATGCAGATTGCGATCGGAATAAAAAAAAATTAAATCTAGATTTTCACACCTCATTTTTTGTTATTGTTAATCAACTTATGTTAATTTAATGTTATCCGAACTCATGTACATATGAAAGGGATTTCCGGTTGCTGGATCGATACAAATCTTTAAGAAATATAAAATGTGATCGTTTAATTTTTTTAGGGGTTACATGTCTATATACATACTTATACTTTCTTTTTCGATCGCGATCCATCGTTAGAATAATATTTTGATTGTCATGATAAATTGTTTAATTTACATTTTTATTTTTTTGATCTTCCTGCTTTTTTGGTATATAATCCTTTAAGATCAGTACCTTTTTTAAATTTTTGAGGGGCGGCAATTTTCGAACAAAAGAAACAATATAAAATCGAATTTCTTTTTTATAAATTCGAGATCATTAATTTTATGGAGATTTTTGGTAACAATGTCCCCGATGTCAAGTATTCAGGTAGATGTCGGCTTTATATGAAAAATAAAAGATTTAAGTAAATTAGAATTCGTTATAGAAGTAAACATCTGGTACCAAAAATGAATTCGAGCAAGTTTATCTTTATTTTTACATAGCGCATTTTTCTAGAAACCAAAATTCTTATCTGCCTACAGTAAAACACTATTCCTAAATCAACAGAGGACCGGATTAAATGAAATGTGACGATGATAATTTTCGGTGTAAAAAAATGTTTATCTTTACATTTTATCTGCTACTGATCATACAAGAAGCGCGCGCGAGCAAAAAATAAGTCATTTGTGTGTAGACCACAAATTTTATCTTAACGATTATTTCTTATGATGGTGCTGTTATTTAATAGATAAATAATAAATTCTTTTGGCTGTGAGATAAAGTTTACTCTTCAAACGAAATTCTTCTTATTTCAAACGAAATTCTATTCTAAAGGCGAAGCCTTTTAATTTGGCTCTTGAAATGGTTTTAAAAACGGTCTATTGAAACAGGAGGACCCTAATATTAAAAACGATTTATTTTGGTCAGTGATTTAGAAAAAACAAAAGATTTTCTACAAAAATCGAGCCAACTTAGGATGCATTTTTCACTGCCCGTATTTTTTTTAAGATCTAAATCCGAGTTTTGTATTATTAATTAAAATATTTAATTGATTTTTGATGAAGCACACGATTAAAGTTCCATTAAAGCTGATTTAATGTGAAGTAACATAACATAAGTCAATGAAACCCGTCATTTTTCAAGAATAGAAAAATTATTAAAAGTTTGGACCGTCAAAATCCCGCTGCGGCCCGACAGTTTGAAACCATGGTTCTAGGCTATCTATGAACTGTTTTAATGAGCAACTTATGAAAAATGAGTGGCACTAACAGTTTTACTAGCAAATTTCCGTGACCTTTTAATAACGACACAAGCCTGATTTGCCCGAAAACTCATGTATAATAATGACAAACGATCTGCAAAAATCTGCAGCGACATAAAGACATGAGTAACGAGAACGTTATTTGTGCAGATACCAATAATCGAGTTCGTCACGTTTGGTGGCCACACGTTCGAGATGCATAAAGAAAACATAAATCGAGATTGTTGATATATATCCTTGAAGCAGCAAATAATGAGAACTTGCTCACCCAAAAGATCTTCTTTAATGATGGACCTTTAGTAGCACCGGCAGGATTTTCATATATAAAACCCCCTATCACAAGCTGTAAGGCCAAAATCGTAAAGTTAAAAGGACGACCTCTACAGAAATTGCATCGAATTAACGGCCGAATCGAATATGGATCAACTGTTACGCAAAATTTAAAAGTGCAACTCTTGAAACATTTTCGTTGAATTTCACTGTTTACACTGAATACAGTATATTCGTGCCCATGTCGAACAGAAATAATTTACAAACTGTCCATTATAGATTGTAAATGCAGTTTTCAAAATTCGTCTAGGAAGTCTTCCGGTGTCGCAATCATGTTGTGCGGTATAAAACTTGACAAGAACTCGATTTATTTAATTCTGGATATGCCACTAGAAAATTGCTAAGAAAGGCGAATTCAGAGAGAAATGTGTGTAAATAGTCAATTAAAATTTAAAAATTCATTCTCAATTAAAATTTGCCAAGTCAAGCTTGGTGCTCAGGAACCGTTATATTGCGTAAGAATTTTGTCACAAACATATCTAGTTAGAATTTCGCTTCAAATTGAAACTCCATTAAGGCAGGTTTAAGCTAATAAAGGAGGACCCAGCTCTATTTTAAACCATAATCTGATTGTGTGACGACTGACGACAACAAAAATTTCAAAAATATTTTATGTTTTTAGGGATACCCTTACATCTTGTTTTGGTAGAAGGTTCTGGTCGCCAAATAGGAAAACTGACCCCGGAAGTCAAGCGCATCAACCATGGTCATTTATGTCCTCTATATTACTACACCGCACAATTTGTCATATCGATGCAATATTCGAGTCCCCTTTATATAAAAACTTGTTGATTTAGGATTTCATACTATACGCTATATATAAAATATATATAAAAAACATGATAATGCTATATATATAAAAAACATGATAACGCAATTTTCGGGTACGCTGCTCTCCCCAACAAAACATCTTGCAAGACAGGTAAATTTTTCTACATTTTGTAATTTTTTTTATACGACGACTTAATTTGGAATTGTTTTTTTTACTTTAAATATCTTGTTGTGCACGTCTTATACTTATCTCCAGTCGATTACGTTAGTGCGGTGTTAATATTTAATTTAGATAAGAATTTGGTCGAGTCAAATAAATTATTTTATGATTTAGTGTGAGGAGCCATTATAGTCTGTAACTGATTAAATATTGGTTAGAGGTTAAACATTTTATTGCATGCGTCTTGAAGGCGAATGGTATATTTGCATATCAAGAATTTTTAATGGTATCCAAAGAGCGATTATCGACACTCAAGCAGAAATTGCTCAGAAAGTATCTTTTATTTTCCTAAATCAGAATTTGTTTTTTGACGATACATGATAGCTGTTCTAATGATGCTTAAAATCACCTCATAATGGTGTCGTTAAAAAAACATTGAATAACTGTGACATTTGTCAACCGATTGAATTTAGGCATGTTTTTGAAACGTCAATTCAATACAATTTTAACTATTAATCGCTTCACATAGAAAAAACGCGTCCAAATAGCGACGCTGTACATTGAAAATAGTCGTTCAGTTGTGTTAAACCACCGTACATATCGTCGAAAATATCGTGGCCAACAGGCTGACAACACTATTCGTCGTTTGGTGTCGATTTTGTTGAGCACAGGACAGTGAGAAAACGTCAACAATGCCGTTCATCAACGATCAAGACGTTCCAATGAACTGGTTCAAGCGGTTAGAGAGAGCGTTGTTCAGAACCCAAAAATGTCGTATCATCGCCGCGCTCAGTATTTTGGCTTCAGTGGAACCACTTTGCGGCGCATTTTGAAGGATGAATTGCAATTTTCCATGTAAAGTGCAATAAAATCTGGAATAAATGAAACATAAAATTTAAAAGCTCAGTAGTTAAGGAAGCTAAGAAGAATTAGTAAAGTAAGTAAATCGATAAAAAAAGTAACCGCCAACCACTAACGGCATTTCAAGTTTTATCGAAGTCTTTATTGATAACCTTGCGAAAGCTAAACATAACTCGCTATGGTTTTTCAAACTTTAAAGAAATAAAATTGAATACTGTGGTGAAATATTTATGGAGCTTTTCATGTTGACATTTACGAATCTCGATAATTTAATTCTACGAAAGGATTTTAAGAATTGAAATTTAACGAAATAAAAAAAATTAGCTCGAACTTCTAAAAGTTTAGATTTTTTCCTAAATAAACAAGACAAAACAATAAATTAAACCATTTTTTAAAAACTCCAATTAGCATAAAATATAAAATTTTATATAAGCTTATATATAATTTAAAATATGCTGTTGGATGTGTTTGCCTTGTGGTATTTCAAGCTCCGTTAGCAGAATATGACATTTATTTAAACCAGCTTTAATAAAAGCGTACTAAATACCAGGTATTTTATTAGGGTTGCATGTTAATTGTTATAACTAACAAAAATAATTAGATAAAGCTTATTTTTACTAAAAAAACTTTCAAAATTGCCTCCATTATTGTGAAGGCATCAGTATTTGGAGTATCAATCATAAAAAGCTTTCTACTAAAATAATTAAAAATCATAACAATAAAATTATTGAATTGTGAAAATTTAGTTGAAGGCGTAAAATAAGCGAATCAAGAGGTGGTTTAGAGAAACCACCACCAAAATTTCAAACTGAATGAACTTTCATACTGAACTGACCTCGTTAAAATCTAACTAGTCTTATGTACATACGAGTACAAACCTTTCATTTGGAACAATAAATTATAAAGTTAGACAAAAGGATAGAGAAAAGTTTAAGAACTAAGTTTAAGTTTATTAGAAACATTCAATACTTTTGCAAGTTTTATAGTAAAGCTATACATGCAAGTTTATTCTTAGTGCTCAGTTATGATTGAAATAATTTGTAAGCGTATACAAAAAATCAGGAATAACAGCAATATGTATTCAAATTAAAAGCTCAGTGTTAAACGATTACTAACTTCTAAGCTATAGAAAAATTAGTTAAGTAAATCGTTAAAAAAGCTAACGCCAATCACTAACGGAATTTAAAGTTTTATCGAACCCTTTATTGATAACCTTACGAAAGCTAAAGAGAACTCACCGTATTTTTTGCTGTAGCTTTAAAGAAATAAAATTGAAAAATGTGGTGAAATATTTGTGGAGCTTTTCATGTTGACATTTACTAATTTAATTTGTCGAAAGAATTTTAAGGTTTGAAAGCTCCAATGTTAATTTAAAATATAAAAGTTTATACAAGCATGCAAATAATTAAAAATATGCAGTTGGATGCGTTTGCCTTACGATATTTCAACTTCCGTTAGCAGAATATGGTAAATAAATAACAACCAAAGCTTTTAACCACTTAACAGTTGAATTATTTATTTACCACTTAACAGTTTGTTTTTGGCGAGAAAGGGTGTCCATAAATTGTCAGGTAGTTTTTACATTTCACTAGAAAATAATTATCAAGTAATCTGAATACAATATTTTTTCAGTTTTAAACAATTTATTCAATAATTTTTTTTTTGAATTATTTTCAACGCTTTTTGATGACGCGCCCGAGTCACGCTCGGGCAAAACTGTCAAGGGGTTAATTTATTTAAACAAGCTTTAACCGTTTGAGTCCCAGGAGAAAATTAAATACATAAATGTGACGGAGCGATGAGAAAAAGACGAGAATCGCGTTACCTAACAAATAGAAGAAGCGATTGTTATCTGCGTTGGAGTTTATTTTTGTTGTTTGCGTTTGCGCCACAAATGGTTTTACGTTGTTTGTAATGCGTTTGTACTACTTTCTGGGACTCAAACGATTAATAAAAGCTTAGTAGATCCTAGGTGTTTTATTATGATTGAATTTTAATTATTAACTAACAATTATAATTTGATCAGGCTTATTTTTACTGAAAAGGTTACAGATTTCAAAATTGTCTCCATTGTTTCTCAAAAAGCTTATCTTTGACGTATAAATCACAAAATGCTTAAATACTAAAATAATTAAAAATCATGATAATAAAATAAATGAATTGAGAAAATTTAGATGAATGCTTAAAATAAGCAAATCACTTAAACACCTTAGAACGTACGAGGGTATATCAAAAAGTCTTGCAATATCATATGAAAAAAAAGAGTGAGTGAGACAACAATATATTTTTCAAAACCATTTTTTGTCGCGATGAAACTTCTAGAAGAACATTTCGATGTAAATTTTACAGTTCGTTTGTTTTTGTCAATTTAGTAACACGTGTTTTGAATTTTTCTTAAAATGAATGAAATTGAATATCGCGCCGTTATTAAATTTTTCTGTAAAGATGAACGAAATGCAATTTATATATTCAACTATATATCAAAAGTTTACGGCGAATCTGCACCATCATATGCCACAGTAACAAAGTGGGTAAAATTATTCAAAAGTGGTCGGGAGTCATTAGAAGACGACAACCGCTCGGGTCGGCCAGCAGATGCTATTAGCCATGAAAACGTAATTTTGGCCGAATCTATTGTATTGGAGGTCCGGCGTATTTCTGTTCCGCGGTTAGCGTGGAGACTTTCTCTTTCATACGGTACCACATATACTATATTACATGACCACCTTCACATGTCGAAAGTAAGTGCGCGATGGGTTCCCCGTTTGTTGAATGCAGAATAAAAAAAAATGCGTATTCAAACTTCAAAGGCGATTTTAGATATGTACAAAGAAGATCCAGAAAATTTCTTAGATAACATAATAACAGGCGATGAAACATGGCTTCATCACTGGGATCCGGAATCCAAACAAGAATCGATGCAATGGATTAAACGTAGTGAACCACTACCTAAGAAATCCAAAACTCAACCGTCTGCTGGTAAGGTTTTGGCAACAATTTTTTGGGATGCTGAAGGAATTTTGTTAATCGATTATATGCCACCGAAAACCACAACCACAGGCATATATTACGCAGAGGTTTTGCGAAAATTGAAAAAAGCGATCCGGGAAAAACGGCCAAGGAAAGTTATGAAAAAAATCTTGCTTCTTCACGACAATGCACCAGTGCACAAGGCTAATATTGCTCAAGCTGCATTAAAAGACTGCGGCTTCGTGGAAATTCCGCATCCACCGTACAGTCCAGACTTGGCACCCAGTGACTACTTTCTGTTTCCCAATTTGAAAAAATCACTAAGGGGCCGGAAATTTTCCAGTGACTATGAAGTACAGTCTGTTGTAAATGAATATTTTATGGAGCAAAAGAAATCTTTTTTTTTAGATGGTTTAGGCAAGTTAATTGATCGAAGTGACAAATGTATAAACCTTAAAGGAGATTATGTCGGAAAATAAAAATATTGCTGTCTCACTCACTCTTTTTTTTCATATGATATTGCAAGACTTTTTGATTTGCCCTCGTATGTGTGTTATCCCAGAATTTTATCCCAGAAAATAAAATTTTTAGATCAGGCAACTCTAACATATCAATAACCAATTTGCTCTTGTGTGAAGTTATCACAGCCCAGGTTTTGATTCATTTCATTCAAATATACTATATTTGTGAACTTAGTCCAACCCAGAGTTTTTATCAATTTTAATGAAAAAACGAAAAATTATCAAATTTATTAAATTTGATTTGTTTTTCATGTAATAAAAAAAATTAAAATCTAACGGATAAAAAACTGTAAAATTTTGAGTTGCGTAAGGTAATGGAAAATTACAGGCATTGTACGAAAAAATTTGTTCCGTGGTAAGTTCCCGAAAATGATCTCGGGGCTGGAAATTTCATTGATTTTTATATAATTTGTAGCTCTGATCGATATTTTTAGTTTTGACGAAATAATTTTAAATTATATAAAAATACGAAAAATTATATAAAAACAAGTTAGTTTGTTGTTATGACAGGTTTAATCCCCCTTGCTTCATTGCAAACTATGCTTTACATTAAATCAAATTTAATAATTTTGATAATTTTTCGTTTTTTCATTAAAAGTGATAAAAATTCTGGGCTGGGTTAACTTTTTATTTTCTGGGATAGAATTCTGGGATAACTTCACATACGTACCCTTAGAGTATATAGTAATATCGAAACTTTTATTCATTTGTACAGGCTTCCACCTAAATTTGAAACTGTACTTTATTTTTTATGCATTATATTAAACGAATATATGATACTGAACTTGCCTACCGGAAATTCTGCAGAGAAATTCAACTTTTACACCAAAAAAAATAGAAGTTTCAAAAATTAAAAACTTGAAGCGTTCAAGCTCAAATGCTTGTTGAATAATCAAATATGCTTACCGATTTCAGAATGCTCTCGCTAATATTCTAAGAATTAAGAATTTTTGAAGTAGGAGTTTTATTAAAAGATTTCTACTAACTGTGATCTAACTTTGATTGAAGCGTTTTTGAATAGTTTAAATTTTCTGGGTAAATTTAAAAGTCATTTAAAACCTAAACATTTAAACGATCATATTTCAAATTAGTAGTCGCACTACAAATATTAAAAGCTTTTCAAATTCCATGTAAGCGACCATAAGAAGACGAGTCTCAAAGGAGATTTTGGTAATTAATGTTTATTGAATAATTTGAAAATGAACCAAATTTAATGTGAATTTTGTTCTTTGCTCTTTTTCTATTTTGAGATTATTACTAACGAAGTTGATTATGTTTGGGATGAATGAGGGTTTGGGTGGATGATGATGAGGGCGTAATTTGATACTTGGTGCATCTAAAACAACAAAGAACACATTGAATGTTATGCTACTAGAAAGACGTAACTCATCGAAGAAAACATTTCAGTGGTTCAGAATTTTAGCTACCATATACCAACCACGTATAGGAGCGCTGACTTGTGGTTCATCAAGATTTGATTTTAAATGGCAAAGGTGTACAATTTAATTTTGTACTATAAAGGCAATAGAGTTGAAGCTACCTACTGTCATTTTATAGTCTCACACTATAGTTTTAGTCACACACCCACGATATCATTTTTTTATAACACTAGGTAGATGAGTTTAGACCAAAATTATGATAAAATCGAAGCTTTATTGACAAACAGCTAACTGTATTAAAAACTTTTATGGGAATTAAGCTTTTACTTTTAGATTTCGTCAATTAATAAAGCTTGGTATATCGGAGGTTTCTGGCAAAAATAGTCCACTAATAAAGCTCTGGAGAAAAAGAAATTATGAATTAGATAATAAATTTGTATTATTTCGCGAAATCTCCTGATATCACGTCACGCATTAAGTCCCGAGAATAACTACAGAAAATACAATTTGTTTGCAAATTTCGACTTAATTCATTAACAAAGTTTCGTATAAGAGTAATACATTCATTCCTACGCTTCTCTACTATTTCGATGTCTTTTTGTCGGACGATTTATCTTTGGCTTCCAAATTGACGTAAATCTCTTTCCCTGGGGAACATTTTTTGAAATCACAAATGGTTTGCTGGATGGATGGATAATTGAATTTTGCCATCGTGTACAACGACTTGTCACACGGAGCATTGGCTTGGTGAACGAGTATTTTTTTTCTTTTGCACTGGAGCCGGTTTTCGCAATATGCTACTTCAACAACCTCAATAACGCCATGTAGTATTCGCTGTTGATCGTGCTCACTTTCTTAAGATAGTTGATGAATAAAATCTGTTGTGCATCCCAAAATAAGAAGTTCAAAACCTTACCAGCCGACATTTGTGTTTTTGGTCGCTTCGGACGGCTTTCACCGGTTGCTGCGTCTACTCAACTGGCTGACGTTTTGATTCTGGAGTGTTGTGATTGAAAATATTAAAAGTAGCTTTACTAAAACAACTTAAACTCATAGTCGAATTGTTTATAAAATTTTGACACATATCGTTTGAAGGTTGGTAATTTCTAAAAGTCATGAATTTTCATAGGATGCTCCATCTATGTGTCAATCTTGAGTCTTAGAAAGTAACGTAACTCGAACACATATTAAATCATTAAATTAGTAAATCATTTACTCGAGAATTGCAAGAGACAGCTAAAGTCTTAGCAAAAAAAACTTACAAAATAAGTCAACAGTTTATGATAAAGGCTTGAATTGATATTTTAAAGTAGGGCACCGCGCGAAATTTTATTTGGAAAACCTAGCTGCAAGATACAAAAGTTGATCTGATGTGAAATTGAGCTGTCACGTTTTAACACGACTTTTATACATTTAACCAAATAAAAAAGCTTTTTATAGTGGAACCATCTGCTACAATTTTTGCTTAGCCATCAAGCTGTGTTGACTAATAAAGCTCTGGGGATAGATGTCAAATTTCTAAATCAAAATCTCAAAATGAAAATGGGGGATAAACGATTTACCCGAAAATTGGTATACAGCAAAAGTGCCTACAGCTTAATTTTTGTGTGCAAATCAATTAAATACATTCTTCAGGCTGTTCCAACCGACCTTGTTTATGTCAAGTAAATGATAGAAGTTGCAAGATTTTAATTTGAATATGTTTCGATAAAATCTCATTATAAACAAGTAAAATTATGCTAAAGCATCAACGTAAAATTTCTAATCTATATGTAAACGTTTAGTAATTTTGAAGCATTTATCAATTAAAACTTTCGTAACAGAACGTTCCCAGACTTTGAGTATGTATGATTTTTAGAAAGTATAAAACAACATTTTCAGAAAATTGGTTTTAAATATTTTAAAATGATTAGTTATTGGTATTTTGCTGTTATAAACACAACACAATTTTGAAATATTTCAAATTTTAGTATGTAAATTACAAAAAAAAAATCGATGTTTAGGTGTCACCCTATCTTTACATAAAAAATACGCAGTTAAATATTTTCGTAATTTTATTGCTAATAAGAGTTTATAGCATGATTTTCTAGAAAAACGGAGTGTGGGCGCCCTTTTATACAAAATACGAAAATTGTGTTTTCCTAGAGATAGTACGGCTAAAATGCTTAATTTCAGCTGGTTTTTTTTTGTTAAACCTTTCATGTTAAAAAAAACCATTCAGGATTTAAATTGATTTAGACTAAAAAAGTCTTACAGAACATGGAATGTAAAAAAAATACTGAGAATACAACCGAAATACCTTATTTAATCCATATAGTGCTATTTATAACTATAACAAAAGATAAAATAATTCCTAAATACCGCGATCGACGGACAATTACAATATTTTCAATAAATCTATTTTCCCGTACCATTTTTTAACGCGCTTCACATTTTATGAGATAATTTATGTCCATTGTGTTCCCTTGGATCATTAAAAATCGCAAAGCAAAACAAAAATATAATTTACAATACAGCGCATGCAGCAGAGACCAGAGATCGGCTTTGCTCTATTCAACAATAAATTATAATAAAAGTAATAAAAGAAAATAGCGCAATCTCATAAAATATATACGATCGCAAAAAGTCAATCAAAATTGGATCAATAGGTAATACAAAACCGCATCCAATTTATTTCGATACAGATGTTTCAACAAAAAACAACGTGAACACAAAAATTAATGGATCGCCTTAAAGAACACAAAAAGGGTTGAACGAAAACAACGAAAAAAATATTTCCAGCTGTCCACTTAAATTATGAAAAATGATAACCAAAAAAATAATAAACATTTTAGTACTCAATACAAATTTGTCGATAAGTCACACACCCACGATATCATTTTAAGGAAGTGATATTTAAAAAATATGGACTTATCTCGCCTTAAAATATGGTAAGCAGTGTTAAGCCGAGTGAACCAAAAAATGTGTGTGACCTCGCAATAAAATTCCTAAGAATTTGATTTTGACAATGGATCGCTTTTATGTGTATGATGATGATGCAAGCCTCGCACATAAACATGCATTTCACAAAATCCGATACAACATAATTCATGTTGTTTGTTGTCTTAAGATCAAAGCGCGGTGATAAGACGAAAACATATTATAAATTAAACGGAACTATAATTTATATATTTGTTCAGTGTACAATTCTCGGATTTAGTAAGTTCAGCACCCTGAAAAATTACTTTATAATAAGCGTCGTATGTACAACCAACCTACGTACGCGTCGACGATCAAGTTTTTTTTTCTAATCCATTTTGGTGATCGCAAATCAAGATAATTTTAAAAAATTGATCGAAATTGACATATAATCAGCTACCTGAAATTAATTAGTGTATGACGTTAATTGTATTATATATATGTAGTAGTACGGTATCCCCCGACTATATATGTATATACCAGGTATATACATATAATTTATGGGGTGTTTCACTAACAACAATATAAATTGATTACAGGTTAGGTTAGCGAAGGTTATTGTGTTATAGCTTTAGCGGTAAAAATTATGAATTATTAAAAATACAAATCGTGCACCAGTTATACGAGACGACGAACGAAGATAATATAACTTAAAGATCAGAGTCAGCACGATTTTATCGATCACAATTATTAGGTCTCGGGAAGATCATGATAAATGTCAAATAAAATCACATAACAATCAAACTCGATCAACATAAAAAATAAAACATGGAAACCAGAAATAAAAGTATAGGAAAAAAAATCTGTATTTCTATTTCTATCACAAATGGCGGCGTGGGCGAACTCGATCTCTCGTTTATATTACGAAAGGTACTAACTTGATACAAAATGTGTGTATGATCGATATTTTTTTTGTTGTATACAGCAAAAATTATACTCGTAAATATATATGCATAAATCAGATCACGTTTAACAAAAATAAAAATAAAATTTATATTCTAATGCCTGCGATGATGTTGCCTGTCTCTCCCGACTTGACACGGATCGAGACATGTTTGGAAATTTAAATAATTAATTTTTACTACAAAAGATATAATAGGCATAAACATACAAGATTTTTTTCATAATATACCTCTTTCGAGCCACTAGGGTATAGGATTCCCTGTGACCTCCGGTGAGGTATTTCATTATTCCTCTATATAATCCCGGTTAAATTAATTAGTATACACTAAACTTATTGTTAATATTAATTGAAACACTTTCACTTTAAATATATAGGTATTTTATGAATTTCCCAATTAGATATCTATTTCACTATATAACACACAATTTCCACTTCACATATTTAATAATTTCCTTGTATATGATCGATTCCTTGGTATTGATCATGTAATCCACAAATTATATTTAAATGCTCGAATGATCACACAAATACACTCTATACATAATATCTAAACCACTCGATTAGAATAAATTTTATTTTATAATTTTTATTTACGTAAAATAAAAAATAATAAAATTCGATAAAAACTGCGATCACTCCGTACGGCAGCGCGATCAAACCGAAACTAACATGTATGAATCTATTATTAATATTTTTGTTTTGCTTTTCGAATTTTCTTTTCATGTACTCTCTCGCCTCACCTTACATGATTTTGTAGTACTCGTACTCGTACTGTACATAAAATTTTTATTCATCGTGTTAATGTGGTTGTGCACTTTATGTAACTGTGTATTACTGTATAGAACACTAGATAAACGAAATAGATAAAATAGGGAAATTGTGCAGAACCGTATATGAAGGAAAAACGTTGTGTATACTATTTTTTGTTGATGAAATGATATCCTTGAAAATATGGGGGAAATATTCTAATCTAATATATACGATGATATCGGAAAGTTGCGTATAAAAACGCGAAGACGCGTGAAGTAGGGAGAAATTATAGATAATTTGTCAAATACGATCGTTCGGTGGAAATAGTTTATCGCCGTGTTTATTAATTTGACGATACCGCGACACATGAAAATTGATAGCGATCGTGTGAGTTTGAGGTTTTTGAAGATCACTTTTCATAACACCCACATTATGTAAACGTATTTAATTTCACGATCAGATGATCGTTAACAAATGTTTACGAGGTGTCTTTTATGATCGTTATGTGTTGGTAAGTATTGTATAATTTGATCTAAGTGACCCATAAAATTTGCATAGAAATGATTTTTTAATATTTGAGCTGGGCAGGTTTCAACTATCACTCAAGATATTTCCATCCTGAAAAACGAAACACGCAAAAATATCAGACTGATGACTTTTAATTATGAACGGGGTTGAGTAATTAGCCAAATTATTATCCGTTATAGGGATAAGTAATGAAGATTTGTTTGCTCTCTCATGAAATGCTTGTTTTTGTTTTATTTTTATTTAAATTATTACAACTGAATACAATTAATCTAGTATTTTTGCTTTCTTAATTTAGTCACTTGTGAATGAGAAGAGGCCCATTGGCCAGCTCCATTTATAGGTTACTTACTGAAGTAGTCTATGCTCTAGTGTCCTTAATCCATTAAATCAATTTGTTTCGTTCTCTGTAATCGTCTTACTGCATGTGAAGTGTCCAACATACCACGAAGCTCTTCAATTACGTGTTGGTAGTTGTCCATGAATTACTGCAATTTTTTTTATTTCTTCTTGAACCGTCGGAATATTTAGGCCCCTATGAAGGTCATCATTCTTAATGTACCACGGAACGTTAACTATACCACATAGCACATAGTTTTGAAAAGTTTGTATTATTTTGGTGTTGGTTTTCTTTGTACAGTCCCAGAGCTGTATTCCGTAAGTCCATACAGGCTTTAGCACCTGTTGATACAATAGCAATTTATTTTCGGTTGACAATTCCGAATTTTTCCCGAGAAGCCAATACATTTTGCGATATTTGATATTAAGCTCATCTTTCTTCTTTTTAACGTGCTCTTTCCATCTGAGCCTGGTGTCTAAAATCATCCCTAGATATTTGGCATTATTTGCATACGGAATCTGCTGACCGTTAATGATTACAGGTTTATAACTGACTTTTAGATTGGTGAAATTCACATGCGTGGTTTTCGATTCATTGAGCCCGATACGTCACTACTGAGAGAACTGCAGTGTCATCAGCAAATGCTGCAACGGTAACATCGTTTAATTGAAGTAAATCTCTGGTGTAGAGCAGGTAAAGAATAGGCCCCAAAACACTACCGTGCGGGACTCCTGCCGAAATTTTTTTACCTCGGAATATTCATCTTCATATTTCACCCTAAAGTGGCGTTTCTCAATGTATGATTTTAAAATCATATAATATCATTTTGGTAAATCTCTATGTAGTTTGAAGAGTAAACCTCTGTGCCACACCTTATCAAAGGCCTGCGCCACTCCTATAGTAAGAAGATACTAGAACAAACCTTTTTCCTCTTTATGTATTCTCAATCACATCTGTAAGCCTATGAACCTGCTCAACAGTTGAGTGTTTCTCTCTGAAACCAAACTGATATTCTGAGGTACCTTTTTCAGGCAGCTCCTTTATTATTTGCCCTGTTATCAGATCATAACCAGGAGTTTTCTTTCTTAATTTCAGCTCTTAGTTCTTATAATGTTACAGGCCTGACTTCGAAATCAGATATTCTGGGCGTATCAGCAGTGTTTTCGTCATTGGTCTGCTGACCTAGAGGTTGAAATGTTTCTTCAAGATGTTCAGCAAACAGGTCAGCTTTATCTTTCGCACTTCTAGCCCATTTCCCATTGTGTGTTTTGATTGGGGGGATCTGCGTTTTTGGTCGTTTTAACCCTTTTGTTGCTTTCCAGAGGGAATAGTCGTTATCTTTAGTTGGGGCTAGAGAACAAAGGTATTTTCCAATTGTTTCATTTTTCACTTTTTGTATGAGTGCCTTAAGTTTGATGCACGAGTTGTTTAAGGTGGTTTTATCTTGCGGCACACGCGTAGTCTGCCATTTCTTTCGGGCTTTACGTTTTTCCTGCACTAGTTCTCTTACTTCTATTGGGTAAATAACGGAGTTTTCTTTCATGGATAATATTTTGGGGGTGCATTCCCAAGCCGACCATTGTATGATATCAAGGAGCTTGTCTAGTTCTTCTTCTATTTCATTTTCACTTTGATTGGCACTTGAAGTTCTATGTTTTCCTCTACCAACTGCTTAAACAGTTCCCAATTTGTTTTGTTGTTTGTGAGCCTTGGTGAATTTGTTTTTTCTATTACATTTTCACTAATCGTCATAATAACAGGAGAATGATCAGATGTTAGACTTTCATCATTTGTTAAGAAAATGTAGCGTTCCGATATGCCTTTAGTGATGTAGAAATCTATTAGATCTGGGATTTTGTTAGGATCAGTTGGCGAGTACGTTGGTTTTCCTCCTGAGTAAAATTCACAGTTTGAGTATTGGCGAGCTGCAAGTAACTCTTTGCCTTTTGGAGAGGTTAATCTAAAACCCCAGAAGGTATTTTTTGCATTAAAGTCACCTCCAATAATGAAGTTACTTAATAATTTCTGGAACAAGTAAATGTAGTCTTCTTTCTTTAGGTTATACCGCGGGGGGCAGTATATCGCAGATATATTACAGGTATTGTGATAACCAAATTTAACTGTCTCGGTGGTTACTTGCATGGATTCTTTTTCTATTTTTAATTCTTCATGATGTTTGATATTATCCCTAATAAATATAGCTCCCATATACCCTCCTCTTGCTAGTTCTGCAGGATGTGTGGTATGGTAACAAGTATATCTCCCGATTGATACATAGGAGCTGCTGGTGAAATGTGTTTCTGATATTAAGCATATATCAATTTTCTCGATTTTTAAAAATAGTTCTAATTCTTCTAGATGTTGTGTTAATCCGTTTGCATTCCATATGGCTATTCTTAACGAGTAGTTTTGATGTCTGGTTTCTACTCCGGAATTATGAATTGAACTATGTATTGCATACTTTATTTATGTTTAACTATTTTGGAGCTTGGTATTTCCAGCAGATTAAGTCGATCCAGAATTAACTTATTTAGTTTATTCTGTTCCTCAAGACTGTTTAAAATTGTGTGAACAGTGTTTTTGAAATTTTCAGTACCGTTCGTCTTATTTTCTTTCGAATTTGAAGCGACTTGAGCATATGTGTAATTCTCCCTACGCATAGATGCTTCATTTCTTGCTCGATCCTGGTTTGGATGACTTAGAGGGGGTTTGCATGCCTGATCCCTCATTTTTTGTAGCTGCTTGGCAACCTCATATCCTCGGTAGCTAGCTGGATGCTGCCCATAACAATTTATACATTTTTGCTGGTTCTTCTTTAGATAGTTTGCAAGTTTGTGTTGGGTGCTCTCCAGCACATTTTACACATCTTGGATCGCGCGCGCAATATCGTTGAGTATGGTTATAGCCTTGGCATTTTTTACATTGTACTATTCTTTTATTGCCTCTTTTAACAGCTTCGATCTTTACTCACATGTTGAGTATGCCAGTTATATTGTAAATTTTTTCTATTTGCTCGGATTTATCAAACGTTAGCATGAATAGGGGAAGCTTTCTTTTGAAACGGGTTCTAGTCGGTTCTTCCTGCTACGTCTCTCTTTTTTCATAATGTTCACGGCATCAAGGATTTACAATCCTTTATTTTCTAGATCCTCCATATTTGAATTAATTTCACAGGTTGGATGTAGCCCACAAGTTTCTGTATGCGTTTGGATTTGAAGTGTTAATTTTCCATGCATTATTGTTCAGAGCAGTAATTTTATAGTCTTATTCCATAACATTACTCATTACACTTTAGATTTCTGAGTAGTTGGTTACTCCTACTACAAAAATCGGTAGTGGGGCTTTTACATTTGACTGTGCTTCATTTTGTTGAGCTGGTTTCCGTTCGAGTGATTTTTCTACTTCTGGTGTGGACTCAGCGACATTTATTGGTGGATGATTGTAAAAAATACTTTCTTTACCAGACCTGCGTAATATTTTAGACCACTCTGTTAGTAGTTTTCATAATATTGAACAAGTTCGGAATTTTACCATTGAAGCCGACATAAGTGATCATAATTTTGTACTCTCAAAATTTCGATTTAAGTCTAAATATTTTACTCGGACACTAACGAAAAAATACGTTAATTTCGAAAAGGTTAATCAGTCCTTTGAATATTTTTTAATGATTACCGTATTTGACGTCAGAAATCCTGAATTTACTCTTGAACGGATTTTTGATAAATTGTTCTGCAGTTTTTCGTATTGAATGAAGTAAATGTAAAAATTAAAAATGCAAGTGTTTGTCCTTGGATGACTCTTGATCTCTGGGATTTAACACTAGAACTACGAACCGGTCAAAATGACCGGTTGCATCATTTATTTATAACAGATTTGGCCCTAATAGACATTACTGATTTGATCTATCGTAATTTTGACAGGCAAAACTATATGGCTTCCGGGGCCTATCACACAAACTTTTAGAAAGCTACCTTGGTAATCGAAAGCAGTTTTTTGATTTTAAATGGTGTAAAAGCTATACTTTAGGTGGGAACTGTGGTGTTCCTCAAGGGAGTGTCCTTGGCTCTTTGTTATTTGTAATCTGCGTAAATGATATGACCAATTAAACGCTCACGGAATATTTGCTGACGATACGGCCCTCTTCTATGAATCCAGGGTTTGTCAGGTAGCAATGTCACAAATGAGGGATGATATTATTTTACTTTTATATTTTCGGTGTCTGAACAAAATATCAGTAAATTTCAACTTCAAGTAGCAAATTGCACCATAGAGCGAGTGGACAAATGCTCAAATACCTTGGTGTAGCAGTCGACAAGCATATGACGTGGGATGACCATATTAATTCTATTTGTATTAAAGTATACCCATTTACTTGTTTGATTAGAAAATTGGCTGATTCTGTTCCAGTACATGTGTTAAAAAAAATTATTTCTCATTTATTCATACCCCATTCGCCTACGCTTCTTCTACCTTGGGGCTCAGCCGTTAAAGAGAAACTGAATAAATTGCAGATTTTACAAAAATAGGTGCTGTAAAGCAATGTATAATAACTGCTTCAGGTGAGAAAAGATGAATGATAAAAATGCGATTCGTTGAGAAATGACTTATTTTGATTCGAATTGAATATTTTTTATGCGAACAGTCGTAATTCGATTATAAATTTGATGAACTTGTTCGAGTTTTATAATCCCATAGATTCGTTTCTGTCCTTTCGCAAGCGATAAATCAGCCTAGACCAGCTTAGCTCTTATGTCCTAATCGATTGACATGAGTTTTAGTTGCATTCAATTTGTTCAGTTTTTAGAACCACCAAATACAATTAAAATAGTAATCTCATTGCCATAATACAAACCAAGCGTCACCCTAATCGATTCAGAAATGGCTTAGTACACCCACCATTAATGAATATTTTCCAAATCTAAACAAAGACATCACATGAATTACATTTTTATATAAAAACCGAGTTTTATGCAATTCGGTTGAAAAATAGTTCAGCTCCATCAAATTCCAGAATCACACCCAAAAGGAATCTTTTATAGAATTCTATTTTAGTTCGATTCATATACAATTACTTATATTACTTCTGGCTTAATAAATTTGACACATTTCATCTCATGAAAAATAGCTTAGTTTCATTCAAATAGTCATTTGAACCCGTGATTTTCGTCAAATAGACAAGGTTTTTATCACACATGAGAGAAATGTATTAGGTCCCAGAAAAATTTCATTTAATAAAAACTATAATGTACAAACCCTGATTAACTACTCAATTGACCTATTTCCGACGAATAGTCAGTTTCGTTGAATTGTTTCTTTGATGAGTTGTGTTTTATTTTAATGGTCGTTTTTGGTACACTGCCCTTTTTAATTATTCGATTTTTCGATGGTTTGTTTTCGGTGAATTGTCAGTTTCAAAGAATTTTTATTTTCGGTAAATTGTCGCTGGGTTATAGCTCATGCTGGGTTTATTTTTACTGAGCCTTATTTGCCATCTTTCTTATTCGAGAATTATCAATACGCATAATCATTTTAAGAAATTGCAGAAAAGGTTTTCTGGTACAGAATACTTTGGAGCCTATTTTGAAATTCATACGTATAGAATTAACATCGACTTGATATCATTTACTACAACTTAATAAATGCCTGCTAATTTTAAATGATTTGCTAATTATTAATTATTGTTAATTAATTTATTTGAAAGCTTAACGCTTGGAGAAATTATAATAATCTCGCAACTATTTTTATATTAGGAACTAAAATTGATTTATAGCGCCCACCAAAGCATCCAAAGTGTTATAATATTCAACAACAGTATCCGATCGCATATCATGATAATTACCCTATAATTTAGAAACAAATACATTTATGTACATATATAGATGATAGCCAAGTGAAAGGGGGCGGAATTAGATTACCAACAAGTAGTTTATTAGTGGTCATACTTTATTTATGTAGATTGTTTAATTTTACCATAATTATGGATAGTTTATGTTTGAAATAATTGATCGTAATTTAATTATGATATAAAACAAAAGTGAAAAATAATAGAAAATGTATTGAGGCTATTTTGAATGAAAGTAGTTTGTTGTATCTGAAAGATGATGAGCAGAAAAAAGTATAAATCACTATTAATGCGTGTGCGAAACTAGATCGGTCCGAAGAGAGTTATATATATGTACCTTTGAGCTACGACCCAAAAAATTAGAAAATTTTCCTAAAATTTGTACATAAATTTAAATTGCGGTTGAACAGTATATTCACATAGTATATAAAGGTCAAGACCATCATGCTATTAAATCATCATATATTACAAAGATTAAAGCGAATTAAAGCGTGTAAGCCGAGTCTTTGAACCATATATACATATATAAAATCGGAGAAATTTTCTTATTATTTTCTTATAAGTGCATTTTACTGCGTTAATTAAATATCAAGAACCAGTAAACCACAACTACTAACTTTTCTATATCGCCGTCTTTAAAAACATAAATTTGTTTAATGGTCAATTTAAAACGCGTCGGCTCGGTGAATGCAAATCAAAAAATAATAAACAATTTCTTCTTGCGTACGTACCACCATTTCACCGTTTTTCTTATTTATTTCATCTTAAGAATATTTAATTATCTTTTGAATGAATTATAAAAAATAATAAATTAAATTCAATTAAATTTAATTTTTTATTATTTGTAACGTTTTATTGTATTGAAAATTATTTATTGATGAAATTATGCGCGAGATTTTATACCACCGGTGGTCGGTCGTATAGAGTGAAGAGAGAGCGAAATCTAAGATTAGATTTGGAGCAATTGTGATTGCCATAATTTACTATTACGAGTTGGTTTGTTGAACTATACTTGATCTATGTTTATGATGACTAATACATAATCTATATTAGTGACTTCTGGGTCAAGTACGGCTAATCATCACATTATAGTAAAAAATTATAAATTGTAAATTTTGCGCTATAATTTGATAAATTCGTTACGGCTAAGAGATCAAAATATAAAAATGATATAAATCTATTCAAAAACTATTTATTGGATGCTTTTGTTAAGTGGGATAATAAAATGTTAAGCTGTGGTGAATTTTGAATCATCATTCTATTCTACAGGCACATTCGTTTATAACGTGTCAAGCGGGCCAAGAAAATGATATGTATTTGCTCGATTTGTCGTAGGTACACGTACGAGTATAAAGTTTAATGTAGGTTTCTTTCGTGATTTAAGAGTAAAGTATAATTACACGAATAATTAGTTTTTAAATTTTAAAAAGCTACCTAGTTTTGGTGTTGCTTTCGATAATGCATTTCGGCAAAACCATAATTTTTATAATTTTTTTTAAATTTCTCATTATCATTGGGGACTTGTCCGTTCTATCCTAACTATTTTGTATCAGTTTTCTTGATAAGATCAGTTCCTCCAAAAACTAAATATTAAATATTGCAAGAGAAACATTTTACTAGCAACTCCAGAATCACTTCGATCACCTCTGTGCAATCTAATTTTCTTGTTAAAGAAAAGTGACTGAGATTACGACCACAACTTACAATTCCATGAAAATGTGGCTCGGTTAACTCCGTACTCAAAAAGACGCACGGATTACAAAATATGCACGCTTGAAAATAGACGACTTTTCTTAGGCGCGGTTTTTATTGGTAACGTTTTCCTTGGTCACACTGAGTCAGCTTACATCTTGGGAAACATATCAATTCATGTGCTATACAGAACATTTCGAAACCATGAGTTTTTAGCACTAGAACACTATTCTACAAACTATGGAGAAAACAACCCGATTAATAGGATGTCTAAATCATTCAACATCATCGACGACCTATTCGACTTTAATTTATCAAAGAGCAACTTCAAAATATCCTGAAGAATTCTTTATAAAATTTTTAAATGTTAAATCAAAATTTGATTTATATTTTTTTTTTGTTTAAAGTTTTTTGATTACATTTTTGTTAATAAATTTGTGTTTTAAACTAAATAATCTGAAATCTTACATGTTAATCACAGAATAGATTTATTTGAATAAATAAATAAATCCGTAGATGCCGAGTAAAACAATTTATAGTGTTTAGGAAATTTTGTATTACACTCAATGATATTCTCTCTCGAATAACAAAAATCTTACAGATTTAGAACCACTTCGATCACTTCTGTGCGATTTGTAGTATGTTTTGTTTTAAAAAATTTCATTTTGAGTGAATTTTGAATCACTCAAAAGTATTCCCTAAAACTAAACGTTTTCCATTTAGTAGTGTTGAAATATTTGTGTTTACTGGAAATTTCTAAATATTGGGACTACAAATTAATTCGGTCCGTTTTCAAAAAGTGGCTCTGACTATATAAATTTTTTATACTGACAGCTGATTTTCGTTGTTTCAGACAGATTAGACATCTGCCGTTAATATGCAGTATGTATTACTTTGTGTTTCATACAAAACATGTTTTTTTACGGTGTTGAAAATGTCGGATTTTGTGATAACAGCATTTGCGGGAAGTATTAATTTTTTAATTTTAATTGTAAGCTGAAGCACATCGAATGCTTGTGGAAGTTTACGGTGAGAATGCTTCAACCGATAAATCAAGTAGAGAATGGTTTCAACGCTTCAAAAATGATGATTTCAGTGTTGAAGATAAGCCTCAATTAGGACAGCCAAAAAAATTCGTAGACGATGAATTAGAGGCATTGATCATTGGGGGTTACCCAAAAGCAAGGCAATTGGGTAACTTATGAATTGAACCCAAGAGACGTGGAAAGGTGATTATTTTCTTGTAAGCAGCTGCTTCAAAGACAAACAAGAAAGATTTTTTTTTACATCGGATAGTGACTGGTGACGAGGAGTGAATCTTTTACGATAACCCCAAGAGGAAAAAATACTACGCTTTGGCCAGCCAATCGTTGCCATCGACCTCAACATCGAACCTCAACAACCAAAGGCGAACATTCATGGTTCGAAGGTTATGCTGTGTATCTGGTGGGACCAAAGAGGCGTTGTGTAATACGAGGTGCTATGTATAAGAAGTTAGCCCGAAATGTCCATCCCGAAAAGGCCTTTTCCCATAAAGTGTGTGTCTTTGCTAAATCACATAAAAATAATTCCACCCCGAAAAAGAAAAAAAATAAACAGCCCGAATAAATTGTAAAATTATATTACTGTTTGCAGGAAAAAAGCTTCACAATCTATTTATAAATTACATCTACTTTATTGATCATCCGGAAAACTATTTTCTATACATTCTTCAGATAAAAATATGTTCAATGCCAAATTTCCTTGTGGCGAACACAGAGATGACCCCCCCCCCATCCTTCGAAATCCTCTTCGCAAAATATCGAGTTAGGCAAGCCAATGTGCATATAACTTATGTTCAGGCGCCCATTTGAAAATCACGAGGATTGATGGTGAATATTGATCATTCAGAAAACCACTTTCTATTCATTCTTCAATTGAAAATATGTTCATTACCAAATTTCAAATTTCCTTGTGGCGAGCACAGAGATGACTCCCTTCCGTGGCATATGGAGTTAGGTGTGCCAATATGCACAGAACTTATATTTAGGCGCCCTTTCGAAAATCACGAGGATTGATCGTGAATATTGATAGGATTCGTGATTTTCGAAAGGGCGCCTGAATATAAGTTCTATGCACATTAGCACACCTAACTTCATATGCCAAGGGGGTCATCTCTGTGTTCGTCACAAGAAAATTTGGTATTGAACATATTTTCATCTGAAGAATGTATAGAAAATAATTTTCGGGGTGATCAATAAAGTAGATGTTATTTATTAATAGATTGTGAAGCTTTTTTCCTGCAAACAGTAATATAATTTTACAATTTATTCGGGCTGCTTTTTTTCTTTAATTTAACAATACAATTTTCGTGATGGAATTTTTTTATGTGATTTAGTAAAGAGACACACTTTATGGAAAAGGCCTTTTCGGAATGGAAATTTCTGGCCAACTTCTTATAAATCGAGCTGCTATAACCTGCACCGAAATATGAGGAAAGGCATGATAAAGTTATTCTTCTGCATGACAACGCTCAGCCTCACGTTACAAAAGTCTGATATTTTATTGCAGCTGCTGTATTCTCCGAACATTGCTTCTTCTGATTACTGGTTGTTTCGACGGATGTAACACGATTTGGCAGGTCACCGGTTCGCTTCTTTCAAACAACTTGAAAATTGGCTTCAAAATTTGGGATTCGAAAATTGCCTGAGAGGTGGGAAAGAGTCGTAAGCAGCGATGGACAATATTTTAATTAATCTGTTCATTCATTGTATTTCAAAATAAATGCATTTTTAAAATTAAAAAACGAACCGAATTAATTTGTACTACCAATATTTTTATGAAAGATTAATTTTTGAGTGGTTTTTCAATTCTAAGTACTTACTGGCCTCAGTGTATATTTTGTTATTTTAGCATAAGCTTCACTCCGATTTAAAACCGTAATAATCGGAGTAACTGAATTTTTTAATTGAGCCAGTAATATCTTACGGCGAGAACTGAAGGAATCCACAAGTAAAGTGGACGAAACTATTTTACAGATGGGACAAATTTGGGAAATATTTATTTAAATAAATTTTCCATTGGGTTGATGTCATGCGAGATCTCACTGAAATAGCTGCCTCGGAAATTGTATTACTTCACACATTACTTTAGATAGACATGTGCAAACCTAACATATAGGTGGACAGAATTGCAAGAATTGGTTTAAGTAAAACTATAACCTAATTTTAGCTCAAATTACGTTTGAAGAAGTATCAAATGGGATAAAATGAAAATAAATTTTTGACAAAGAATTTAAATAAGTATTAAATTTTGAATGTATGTCATCAACTTTTTAGGGTGTCAGAAACTATTTTATAGATGAACGAAAATGTTTTTACTTCTCCAGAAATTAGGCTCCAGGTACAGATGAACAAAACAAATTTTTGGGTGAACAGAATTAGAAGAGTTGTACAGCACAAACATTAAATACTAACGTTTGTATTAAATATCTTCTGCCGTAAGAAATGGAAAATGTTATTAACTCAGCACCATGAGCAGATTTTCAGTCAGCCTCTAAATCGTACAAGACAAGAAGTCACTTCAACACATCTAAAAACAAATCAAGAATCAGAATCAGTACCATGGCTGTTCTAATTATAGATGACCCTCCTATTTTTTCATTAGTGCTAATTCAGCTCTGCTTAAAACCAGCCATTAATTGTATTTGGCTCAATTTTTTCGAACAAGCTTTGTACATATTTTCGGTTCCAACCTATTGATTTTGAGTCGTAAAAAAGTCAAACGGAACTAAACTAGTTTGTAATGAACCTAAACCAGCGTCGTTTTTTCGTGATGTTCTAGTCGTTCACCGAACGCCTAAACAATTTTTGATTTTTATTCTATTTCTAAAAATTTTATTTTAAATTATAGTTTTTCTAATATTATTTTCTTAATTAATTATTATTATTTTAATTATTTTGGGTGATCAAAATCCGAAGCAGAACACGTTGAAGGCACAACCAGGAAACGCCACTGACCTAAATTTGAGTGTAGTTGGAATTGGACTGTTCTTGTAATTGTGAGTATGCAAAATAGAAGGGATAAGTATTTTCCACAGTCGTTTCGAATAAAATGAAGAAATGTAAAAATTATTTGACCCCATCACAATTTGTTAATTTCGGAGACATCATTCCAAGTAATAGTTTTTATTTCCTCAATATAAAATCTTCAAAGTTCAGGTTAAGCTGTAAGTGATTTTGTTTAAACCTTTGCTGCTTAGTGGTTCATTATGATACATAAAATAAACTTAAATTGTAATCAAAAAATTTTTTTATTAGAAAGATCAATCAATACATGGCATTAATATCTGAAAATGATTTCGGGCATATGGGCACTGCCCGCGGCTGTTTTTGACCAAACAATGGCCGTTAGTAGGTCACGAATAACACGAACAATGCTAGCCTCTAAGGCATCAATTATTGCTGGTTTATCAGCATAAACCAGTGACTTCATGTAGCTCCACAGGAAATAATTGAGAGGTGTCAAATCGCACGACGTTGGAGGCCAATTGAGACAGGTCCATTTCTCGAAATCAACTTATCACCAAATTTTGATTTTAATAAGTCTATGGTTGCAGTCGATTTATACCACATCTTGTCCGGATCAGTGCCATTCATATTTTCAAACAAAAAATGATTGATCATGGTGCGGTAACGATCTCCATTGACCATAACGCGATCTCCGGCCTCATTTTTGAAGAAATAAGGTCCGATGATGCCACCATTGGTCCGATGGTGCATTTTTCTGGATGTAATGGAGTCTGTAGGGTCTCTTGTGGATTGGTCTCATTCCATGGTGGTACGAAATCTATCCACAGTGTGACGGATGGCTTGCTCAGATGGACGATTATGTGCACCATAAAAATCACGATGTCGTCTATAAGTTGCGCGAATCGACGATTGATTTTCAAAGTAAATTTTAATAATTTCGTAAAGTTGTTCAAGCGTGAGTCTATTCATGATGATGTACCAGAATATACTGATAAATTTGAATATGTATTTGATTTTTAAAAGGATCGATTTCGGATATATTCCTTCTTCAGTTTTTTTTTAAAAATAAAAATTCATAAGCGCAGAATGCAATAAAATGACTCACAAAATAATTATGACTTTCAAAAAAATCGGATACACGACAGCCTACAAAAACTGTAATAAATTAGAACAAAAACTCAAAATTAACACCTCCAAAAATACCAAAATAGACGCAGGAGTATACAAACTAACATGTGGCGAATGCCCAAAATTTTACATCGAGCAAACAGGTAGAAACTTTCCAGAAAGATACAAAAAACATATCAACGACATAACAAAAAAAGCACTGAAATCAAATTTTGCACTACATCTTAAAAACGAAACTCACAAATACAAACTTAACAATATTACACAGAATTAGAAAAGGATATCAATTAGACAGACTCGAAGAACTTGAAATACGAGTATTATAAAGAAAAAAAATAACAATTTGCTTACCGACAAATTTAACACCAACACCAATAGAATTTACGACCTTGTAATAAAAAATAGAGAAAGGAGGAGTCAAATTCTATTTTTATTTTTCAACTGGTTAACTGAGGTTTGCCGTTGTATTTTTGGCAGATTTTTGATGGTCGACGTGATCACACGTATGCAATTTGCTCTTAAAATTAAAATTTAATATAGACACATGGTTAAATAATTTATCTATACATTTTGTGATTTAATTTTAATAAATTTGTTATTTAGTTTTCAATTAAATTAACTATTTTTCTAATAACTGTGAGATGGCTAAAAATCATAAAATCATAAAACCTATCAATTAGCTAGAACGTTCTGTGATACAAGAAAAATATAACTGTGATTTTATTATTATTTTTTTTTTATTTAAATAATAATGCTGTGTGCTGTGAATGTAGTGCCAAAGTGTCTGAAAACTTTTTTACTTGTGCCGGCAATGTAATAAATTTATTTTGTATGTGCAGGGATTAAAAAACCTGTGTTTGATGCCATTTCGATAATTCCTAATTTTTCATGGCGATGTGGTGTCGATGTTTATAAAATTCTCAAGGAAACGAATGATCATATGAGTTATTCTATCAATGCTATATCAGCGTCCTTGTCATTGCTAAATAAAACATCAGCCGCTATTAATAATAACGTGGAAAGTTTGTTAAAACCAACACCATCTCAACAGTCGTCGTCTGCAAAATTAAAAAAAAAACAACAACACAAACTGATATGGAATCTGCTACACCAATACGTACAAGATCAAAGAGTAGTGTGAATAATGGAACAACTACGGCTTCAACTGCTAAATCGTTAGACAATAATATGGACTCGCCTTAAACAATTTTTATTGGTAGTGGTGACTTGAACTCTACTTTGCGTACCGTTGAACCGCTACGGTGGATTTTTATTTCTCGATTATGCAAGGATGTTACTGATGATTTCATGATGTATATCAAAAACAAATTTGAAGTCGAGAAACTTGTATTATATTGCTTTCGACGTAATGATGATCGCGGTTTTGTATCTTTTAAAATCAGTATTCCTGTAAGCAAATTTAACCAAATGCTGGATTCATCGGCGTGGCCTTCTGTAGTCTTGATTAAAGAATTTTTAAATTCACGTCGGAAATAAATGAATAATAATTTTTTAGTCCCACGCTCAGCTCTAGCGACGTTGTAACAATACCGCAACCTCAACCGATTTTATACCTTTATCAAATCCGATGCCGCTGTCTGCACCTATCGCTCAACTGACACTGCTACTCTCTGACGAAACCAACACGTTGTCTATTTATCATCACAACGCTAGCGCAATTCGATCAAAATCGCGTGAAATGTACCTATCGGTGTTGGAAAATGAATATGATGTCATTTGCATCACGGAAACATGGCTGACAAGCTCGCACAATTCTGCAGAGTACTTCCCTCCAGACTACTATGTCTTCAGACGCGATCGTTATACGGATCTTTAATCGACCGCGAGAGGTGGCGGAGTTCTGCTAGCTGCCTCGAAAGATATACGTGCGGGTATTATTGACCTTGGGAATAACGAGTTGGATATTTTGGCTGTTAAACTTGCTTTCAATGGAAAGCTGGTGTTGATAGTTGGTGTTTACATACCATACGGATCCTCTGTTAATATATATGGTGAGCTGTCTTTATTTTTCTCAAACCTACTAGCACTTGCAGCTCCTGATTTTGATTTTGGGAGATCTTAACTTACCGAAATTAAAATGGCTTACTGTTGATGATGAACTTCTGTTCATTCCAGTAGAAGTACACGGCACAATCATTGCTTGTAATGATTTCGGCGGTTTTTTAAGTATTTTTCACATACTACTACATATCCCATTCATATTTGACAATTGTGTTAATTTTAATGTAAATTTTAATTCTAGTGAGTCTTTCAACTTTAAAAAGGGAAATTATAATGCTTTACATGAGTTTCTGGACAATATTAATTGGGATCAATATATAACGGGTAGTTTAGACGCTTATATTGATCAGTTTTATAAAATAATGAATTTGGCAATTGAACAATTTATTCCCCGTTCACCTGTAGTTTCGTCGGTGCGCGAGCCATGGTTTAATAGTCGCCTCTCAGAATTAAAAAATCGGAAATCTAAAGCGCATAAAAAATATAAATTAAATCCATCCGTCGTAAATTATGAAATATTTAGCGCTCTCAGACCTCAATTTAAAATTTTAAATCGTTTCTTGTATAATTTATATATTGTCGAGATCGAATCGAATATTAGAAACAACCCTAAATGTTTCTGGAATTATGTTGATTCGAAACGGAATTTTAGAGGTATACCCTCGCAAATGTCTTTCAATTCTTTGACTGTTAGTGATCCACAAAGTATCACTGACATGTTTGCAACATTTTTTGAAAATGTGTATATCCCGTCTTCGAGAGGGAATGACGAACTTGTTTTTAGTAATAATCCAAACGTTCTATTTCAGTTTACTACAGATAACGTTCTGCGCGATTGTTGAATGCAAATGTGAATATGAGTTGTGGCATGGCAAAAATTCACCCACTTGTGTTGAAAAAGTGTGCGTCGGTCTTGGCTCTGCCGCTGACGGACATCTTCAATTTGAGTTTGAAGAGTGGAGTTTTTCCTTCAATTTGGAAATCCAGTTTCATTAAACCAATTTTCAAGAGAGGACGGAGAACGGATATCGAAAATTATCGCGGTATTTCTATCTTATCGGCTATTCCTAAATTATTTGAATCGATGGTCCAGGACCGCATCTTTTCCTTAACTAAAAAATCCATCTCAGTAAACCAGCATAGGTTTTACCCCGGACGATCAACTGTGACAAATCTTGCTTTGTTTACTTAATTTTTTGACGTTAGCATTAGAAGGTGGTGATGGTGTTGAAGTAGTGTTTACTGATTTTAGCAAAGCTTTCGATAAAATTGATCATGTTTTATTGTTAAAGAAACTGGGACACCTCAACAAGTGTGATTGAAGTGGATCATTTCATATTTGACGAACAGAACTCAAAAAGTTTTTTTAAATAATATTTTATCTAGAGACATAAATGTTTTGTCTGGTGTACCACAAGGTAGCCACATTGGAGCTCTATTATTTATTGCATTCATAGATGATGTGAAGCGGTGCTTCAAACATTGTAAGTTTCTGATTTACGCTGATGATGTACAAATTAGAAATGATCGCGATCTGCTAAATCTACAACAGGAATTAAACGTTTTCTTCGACTGGTGTAGCTTGAGTAAGCTTTGCCCGAACGTTTCTAAATGTAAAGTTATGGACTTTTCTAGAAGACGTTATGGACCTCATAATAGTTTATTCTTAAATGGCGTTATGATAGAGCGAGTTCATTATTTTCTAGATTTAGGGGTTTTGTTTTCACGAGATTTATCGTTTAAAGACCATATCGACAGATGTATTAATAAGGCTAATTCAATGTTAGAGTTTTAATCTGTTTCTCCAAAGATTTTCATGATGCAAATACTCTACAAGTCCTCTTCGCTTCATTTGTTCGATCGCACTTGGAGTATGCGTCAATTGTCTGGAATCCGTACTATAACAATTCTTCTGACCCTATAGAATCAATCCAGAAGCGATTTATGTTGTTTGCCTTAAGGAGACTTCCTCGAGAGGTAAACGCTCCTAAGTATGTGCTTCCGCCGTATCTAGGCCGTTGTTTGTTACTGAATATTGAACCATTGTTCGTCCGAAGAGAAATTTCTTGCACACTGTTTGCGCGCAACGTTATAATAGGCCGAATTGATTATTCACATCTACTCTCCTTGTTTTCAATACGTGCCCCAGTGAGATCACTCAGACACCGAGGCTTAGTGATTGATCTGCACTTCCACGGGTCTAATTTTGGTATGTCGGACCCGGTTTGTAATTCTAGCCGTGTATTTAATAATGTATCTACCGTGTTCGATTTTAATTTGTCCAGAGATGAATTTAAGAGTTCTAAAATTTTTTTTTACTCAAATTTGATTTATATTAATAAACCTAATTTTAAATACCAGATGTAAATTAATACTGTTGGTTAAATAAATAAATAAACAAAATGTAGAGTATATAAGACACTATATAAAACCAAGGTAAAATAAGAAATGTAATAGTTATTTTAAAAAACCTGGAAGGAATATTTCCGAAATCGATCTTTTAAATAATAAAATATTCAAATTTATTATCACTATAAGGAAGAATCAACAAATATTGTTAAAAGTACAAAAAATAAAACAAGTTTTTATTAAAATTTAATTAAAATGAATAAAAAAATTAATTGAATGCACTTAACCAGTGGAGAATTATACGCGAGTTTAGATGAAATTCCTTCGAGTGGCCCTGACGCGGATAGCCACGAGGAATTAGAGATTGATTCGCTTCATCTTAAACAAGAATTTATGGAAACTTCCTTGATGATGAACTACCATTGTCAAGGTTTTCAAAAGACAATGTGGACAAGAAATGTTAGGCATAGCACTCTATTGCAGCCGTTTGATGAACCCGTACACTGAAAAAAAAAATTATTTTTCTTATAGATATATTGATTTATCTGCAACATTTGACCGATTTGGAAATAAATATAGTAGCATGTGTATTAAAATTAACCAAGTTCAATAAAAAATATATTTCAAATAGCATAATCGCATATCCCGTGAATTTTATTACAATGAGATATTCAAATTCTTACATTAGATATATTTTTATCTGTTTTACAAGTGCATATTTATGCTATAGTTATAAAAAAGGTCCTTTTTTATGGTATAGTATTTGTTTTAACTTTGAGGCGTATATACCGAGCTAAGAGAGATATGTTTATGTCTCTAAACGTTATAAAAATTAGATATATTTTTCGTTTTACAGATATAAAATATTCTTTTAACAGATATACACTATTCTTGTCCCGAAACGAGATATATTTTTATCTAAAAATATATGAAAATATATCTCTGTGGGCTATAATTTCTCTCAGTATAGGCCTTAAAATTTTGGAGGATCTGGAAATTGCAAACGACTTGGAATATCCAGTAGACATGTTTCTCAGGTTCTTTTCAAAGAATTTATTGGAAACGATAGTCTTTTAAACTAGTTTATATGCAATTCAGAGACATGGCGAAAACATCACACCAACTATAGTTGAAGAAATAAAATATTTTTTGGCTTTAAATCTTCTTATGGGCATAAAAAAGTAACCCAGCTATCGTGATTATTCGTCGTCGAAATTTGAATTGCGGGATAATTTTATTTCTGCTGTTATGTCACGAGATAGATTCACTTGGCTGCTTGGACATTTGCATATATGTAAATATAAACTATTAGGTGCGCAACTAAGTTCCCGCTGTTTTTCGAAAGATGGATCTAGCAGTAAGTGCTGGTCGATTGTGACCTATCCAAAACGTTATAAATCAAGCTTAGATACATGGGAAACAAACCGCTTTGACACATTAGTGATTTTGCTTTTGCGTCATATACTTTTGTTTGTGTGAATATGTCTGATTTTGTGCCAAATAATCGTCATTTGCGGGAAGTGTTGCTTTTCTTCTTTCATTCGAAGAAAACGGCGGCTGAAGCGCATCGAGAACTCATAAAAGTTTACGGAGAAGCTGCTCTAAGTGAAACAACGTGCCGTGATTGGTTCCGTTCCCCTGCTTCAAAGAAGGTGATTTCAATGTTGACGACCGTTCGCGTGCAGGAAGGCCAAAAATCATCGAAGATGCTGAATTGGAGGCATTGCTCGATCAGGATTCATGCCAAACGGAAGAAGAGCTTGCTTCAGCATTAGGAGTTACCCGTCAAGCCATTTCCAAGAAATTGCATGCGTTGGGAATGCATCAAAAGCAAGGAACTTGGGTTCCTTATGATTTGAAGCCAAGAGACGTTGAGCGTCGTTTTTTGCCTGTGAACAACTGCTCCAGCGGCAAAAAAGGAACGGTTTTCTTCATCGCATCGTTACAGGTGATGAAAAATGGATTCATTACAGCAACCCAAAGAGAAATAAATCATGGGGACAGCCTGGTCATGCTTCTACGTCGTCAGCTCGGCCGAATATTCATGCTGCGAAGGTTATGCTGTGTATTTAGTGGGACCAGTGCGATGTTATTTATTACGAGCTGTTGAAACCGAACGAAACCATCACTGGGGAACGGTATCGAACTCAATTGATGCGATTGAGCCGAGCATTGCGTGAAAAGTGGCCACAATACAAGCAGAGGCACGAAAAAGTAATTCTACAGCATGACAACGCTCGGCCTCACATTGCCAAACCCGGTAAAACGTACTTGGAAACGCTCAAATGAGAAGTCCTACCCCACCCGCCATATTCCCCAGATATTGCGCCGTCCGATTATTACTTGTTCCGTTCGATGGCACATGGTCTGGCTGATCAGCAGTTCCGCTCATATGATGACATCACAAAATGGCTTGATTCGTGGATAGCCTCAAAAGACGAACACTTCTACCGTCAAGGTATTCGAGCTCTGCCAGAAAGATGGGAAAAAGTTGTCGCTAGCGATGGGCAGTACTTTGAATGAATTATTTGTAACCATTTTTTCACAATAAAGTTGCATTTTCATAAAAAAAACAGCGAGAACTTAGTTGCGCACCTAATAACTTCAGCCGAATAAAGCAGAGCCAGCTTATAATAAGCTATACAAAATCAAGCATATGTTAGACGAACTGTCGCGAACATACAAGGAGTTTTACCAGCTATCAAAATATCAATCAATTGACGAATCTAAATAAATTTAGTAGGGAAATCTTATGAATTATATTTTGATAATTATTTTAACTCAGTACAGTTACAACGCGGTTTATTAAAATATGATATACTTATATGCATGTGGAACAGCACGGAAAGGGCAAAAGGACATGCCAACTGATTTCATGGTAGGCAACAAAAATTCAAAGGGAAATACGACCGGAAACTAACCAAAGATGGAATATTGGCCTTGATTTGGATGGATAAAAAACCTATTTTATTTCTTAGCAATTTTTATAGCCCTAAAGATGATGAAGTAGTTGAAAGAAAATTAAAAGATGGAACTCACGCTGATGTGAAATGTATAAAATTAGTAAAAGATTATATCAAACATATGGGTTATGTCGTTTTTTCTGACATGTTAAAATCTTGCTATGAGCTAGCCAGAAAATCTAAGAAATGGTGGCATCGAATTTTTTTTTCCACTTCGTCCATTTGACTATTGTAAATGCATTTATTTTATATAAAATTGGAACAGAGGACGCTGGCTTGACATTGAAACAATTCAAAATGGCTGTTATAATGGATGAATTGAAGCTAACCCTGTAGTACCACAAAACGGTAGTAAAATCAGCATTGAAAAGTCGATAAATAGGTTCAAAGTTCAAGTTCCCTTAGAGCAAATAACGGATAAAGCAGCGCATCTACCCGTTCATGGTAATAAAGTAAGATGTGCCAACTGAAACACAAAAAAAAACCACATCGTACCAGATGGTACTATAAAACTTGCAGAGTTAGGTTATGCCTTACAGCACACAAACTGGGGGTCTATTATGAAATTTTCGACGCGCGTATATTTTTCGACAACGTCGACAGTCGACAACGTCGAAAATCGCTATTATGAATTTTTTTTTCGACGATGTCGAAAAATGAAATTAATTATTTTTTATATGAAAATTTAAATTAATTATTTTTTATTAAATTTAAATTAATTAATTAATTTTTATTAATTAAAATTTTATAAGTTTAAATTATTAATTAGTTTTTACTAACAAACTTTTTTTATTTCTCAACACTTAACACTTTTCTTTTATGTACTCGACACCTCAAGAGCTGTCGTAAAATAGTCGACGTTATCTAAAAAAAAACGCGTCGAGTATTTCATAATACCAAATTTTCGACAACGTCGAAAAAAAAACGCGGTCGAAAATTTCATAATACCAAATTTTCGACAACGTCGAAAAAAAAACGCGCGTCGAAAATTTCATAATAGACCCCCTGTTTTTTGAAGTTCCACCAAAAATGAATTGTAATGAATTTCAATAATTAGCGAAACTGTTTCTTAAAAAATTAGGATAATAAATTCCATCTACATATTTTTATTTGTTAAATTATATACCTAGTGGTACCTTATAATTGGACCACAATTTTTTGAATAAACCGATAGATTTTTTTTTTTTGTATTTATGATATGTCTGACTACTTTTACGCAATTCCTAAGTCAGAACTCTCTATTCGAAAAAAAAAATCCGGCCGCAAAGGGTTAAAATCGTTTATCTATATAAATATACATCGGTTTCCCTTGTAGACATTTTTCCTTCAGTCCTGACAATCTATACGAAACCTGTGAAATTTAGTAATAGTATAGGGGTGTACCTTTCACTCACTGCACTACTTTTCTATGTTAGGAAATATTTTAGCTAAACCATAGTTATCACACTTCAAAAATTTCCCAACATCTCGCACAAGTAATTTTGAAGTTTTGACAAATTAACAGAAAACCTCAAGTACCACAACTCTCAAGTCGTCGTCGACGATCACATACCTGCAACGAAACAAAAAAAATATATTAGTCAAATCCTAAAATTCCCATATCCTAATCAAATCTATATATAAAAAAAACATTTTTCTAATTACACTTCTAATATTCACAACTATTTACTAACTATATACAACGTGCATACAAAAAAGTCTTTAAATTTATTCATAATATGTATGTGTATACAGTAGTTTGCAGCTATACTCTATAAAAAACTACTTATATGATTTATGACTTTTCTCGCTTTTTAACAACTTGACAGCTTAAAAAAATGTAACAATAGATGTAAGAAAATTTTATTTAATTTTCACTCAATTAAATTTTTCGGCGTCTTCATAAAAAACAATATTTTTGGTGGCATCTTATATCGGTATTTATGGAAAATAGAAAGGTACTCGGTTTTTGCTATTGTTGCTTCAAATGACACTTATGAATATAATTAATAGTTTATGGAATTCTGATTTATCCATAGTTGCATAATACTTCCCCCTTACCGTTTGTTTGTAGTTTATTTTTTAGTAATACAAGAAATTCGATTCGTTTGGTGGTAAAGACGACAATTTTGTTCACTTGTTAAAATTATAAGACGAGGTAAAATGCTTTCCCTCTGCCTTTTGTATTTTTTTTTATAAAATTAAGCAACTTGTTAGCCAGTTTCGATAAAGAACAATAAAATAATCGCATTATTAATAGTTAGATGCACATTGTTTAAGACCATGGGAATTTTTATCGTAAGGGGTGAACATTTTATCGTATAATAATATATTTAAGGGAAGCATTCCACATTTTCTTTGCTGTAGCAATTTTAATCACATAAATATAAATTAAATTATAATTAGAAATTGTATTGATTTATCGTGGACATCGTCAAACTTCGATGGTTTTGTATAAACAAATATTGCACATGCCCTACATTCGCGACACGGCTAACAATTCCAACTGTATTATACGGGCGCGATAAAATATATCGACTAGAATAGAAAATATCTTAATTATGTTGTGTATATGTCTTAAGATATGTGATGTAAATTGTGTACAAAGAACACAGCACAATAGTTAATTAGAATTTGACCAGTTGTTGAGTTCAGATTCGAATCTTATATCGCCGATTACAGTTAAGAACTAATTTGTAATTTATTTTCTTATCAATTTCGAGTAATCTCAATTTAATGTTGGATTAGTTTTTTTTATTTTTGTGCGTTAGAAAGAAAGAGGAATCTGTAATATTGTGTCTAATTTTGTATAGGAATTTGGGAAAGAAATTTAACGACTGTTTGAAAGATATTTTATTTTATCTGTACACGAACCAGAGTGTAACAAAATTAATCGAATAAATTAAGTTTTATACATACTCGTATACATTTTGATTGTATATAGTACGGTACTTTAGAATTTTAGATGATCAACAAGTGCAAATAGTATCTAGGGGTTTAAGTTGGGATAAAGACGAGAATTCAAAAGTTGCCCTCCAAATCTTAAATAATTTGACGAAGTAAGATAGCCTTTTTAGAACTCGTCCCTAGTCTTATTGTTGTTTTAATGCGTTGCTGCTCCATATTAAGTTGATTATAGATTCCGAAGATGATCGCATAATTATTTAAATTGCACGTAATAACATGGGCGACTCTTATTTAGTGGGTCTTCGAAAACGAATAGAACAGTTATTTGAGAGTAAAAATTCTAGACATTACTACTTCAACGATGTTGATTTTAATTAACAATCCAGTGCGGACTAAATAATTAATTGCCTCTTGAATTGGATTTCAATATAAGGCACAGATGTGGTTTCATAATTTTTTTACTTTAATAAAACTGCAAGGGGTTTCTCAACCGTCACTAGGAAATAAAAGTTAAGGAATATGAATACTAATTGGAAAATTCAGGCTTACAATTTATAATTACGGCCTCATTCAATTCTATGTTATGTTATACGTTCCTTGTACATCGCGAAATCATAATGTCTTTAATCTGTCACTAAAACGAATAAAAAACCGTAAAAAGATCATCGATGGTAATTATTACTTATAATTTTCTTAGTTTTCGAAATTTCACAAATTTTTTTAATACAGGGTGGGCACGAATGTTGCTACAAAAACAAATGTGAATATTTCTGTTATTTTTATTTTTTTTTTTCAGAATAAAAGATGGTACATAATTTTTTTAAAATGAATAGGATTGAAGACGCAGATAGAATACGAGTGATGCAACTGTACTAGTCTCCAATTTTGGTACAGAGAGCATTTAGGGCTCAAACAAATCGGGATCCACCCAGTCGGTGGACCAGTATGCGAATTGCGGAGAGGTTCAATACACATGGCACAGTTCATAGGACGCCCTACCACCGAAATCCGTCAGTTCACACAGCAAACAACATCGCCGCAGTGGCCGCAGCAATTCATAACAATTCTGGCATTTCAACAAGGCAATTAGCATTGAATACAGCTGTCAGTCGAAGGACTGTTTCGCAGATTTCGAATAAATTTCAGCAAGATGGAGCTAGTTGTGACATAACAAGACAAGTAATGGCGGTCCTGCCTGAACAATTTGGTGAAAAAATAATCTCTCGAAACACCGAACATTTTTGGCCCCCAAGGTTGACAGACCTCACTGTTCCAGATTTTTTTATGGGTTATTGTAAACAAGAGCTCTATAAAACTAAAACACGCAATAAAAATGAATTAAAGAAGCCATCAGGGCCATTATTGACGCAATACCCCGAACAACATTAACAGCGACAATGAACAACATTTTGGTCAGATGCAGGATTTCCATTAACGAAGGTGGAGGACACTTAAAGCAAATTATTTTTAAAAACTAATATATTCTCCATCGAATATCGAATAAATAAATAAATTCTAAAAATCAGTTTATTAGCATAATGTGGATTCGTAAGTTCAAATTTTCTGCACCAAATTCTAATTCAAAACCACTCTTTGACAATCTATGTGCATTCCGAAGAAACTAAATTAACCAATTGTAGGACTTATGTACAGTGTTGTGCCGTATTGTCTGCACCGCGTAGATCATTAATATTTTACACGTGTAGACAATGTATGTAGAAAATTGCGTCGACAATGTCGAACAATGTAGACAATGTCAAAAATTATCATTTATGTTAGCAATGATCAAAATTCTATGATTTCTTTGTAATTCAAACCATTTCACGAAGGAGTTTATTCTTTCTTCACATTGAAAAATATGACGCAAAACTTTTTTTTATATGGTAATAAAGCACATTTATGTTGTGTTATATTACGGTTAAAGTTCGAAATCGTTAAATCAGCAAAGTTAAAAAGTTTAAAATCGTTTAGAGGATAAAATATGATTGTAAATGGGGCCTATGTTGGGAGACTTAAATGGTGCGGGAGGAGCATCAACTTGACGCATGTTCGTGAAAATAATGTCGGCCGATAACCTTCCATGGTAATTTAGCATTCACTACTGGACAATTCACAACAGATTTGGCAACATCTAACAACATGGCTGCTATAACCTAAGAAATTTCGAGCGTCCCTATTGAATGACTCTACAATGTTCAACATCATTATGCATCATCACGCAATAAAATGGTAAAGCATAAAAAAATTTTGAGATAAATAATGACCACACGAGTTCAAGTTCCTCGGGTGCATAATCCTAATAAATGCCAAAATATGACCGAAGGATCACTTGATATTTTAAGAAATATTTTTTCCCTTTACCTCCAATTTAGGAGCACAAGAAGTCTACTGGCCTGGACCATCAAACTATGTTGGGTTCTAGCCACGACTTTCCGAGTTGTTTCGCTTCTGCTAGCATCGTTCGTTCCCATGTTATGTTGCTTATCATTTAATTCTGCGCCTTCCGCAATGCAGGCAATCCATCTCAAGGAGCTCAACATTTGTTATTTTGTTGGGCCAGAAACATCTTGTAACAGTTCGCTGTTACAGATTATTAGTTTACCACTGTTTTATTTCACTGCACTGATGCCGAGAATTTCGGCCTCTCCTTTCTCTTAATTATTGCTAAGCCTTGACGTTTCGGTTAGCGTTTTGATATGTCAATTTCCGATTCGCATTCGTGTACAATAGTCGAGTGTCGGATATTTGCCGGGTTGCATTATTTATTCTAGTATTGGTTTCTGTAATCATTTTGCATATGAATCAATGAATGATTGATCCATTGAACCTTAGCCAGCTTCCAGGGCTTCTTAGGGAGGTATATACTGGCCGGGCGATGGGGGGAGGGATGATTCATTCCATCTCATTATTCACTTTTTTCTATGATGTTCCGAAGCGGTCACCCAACCTTGTAATGATCCAAGCAAAGGTCGCTTGACGTTGGTGCTGAAGTTGTTGTCATTTTCTCTATTTTTGCCATTCGCCCCCATTTTCAAGAAAAATATCACTAATTAAAAAGAACCAGGAAAAACAAACGTCGATTGGTAATCAATTGATGAATCTCTAGGCAAATGTAATCCTGAGCTATGCTGAGCAAAATGGATATCGCTTACATTAAAACCCTTATCTGTATTCTTGTTCAGGACAAGATTATCATCATTACCATCAGACAATTTTAGTCTGGAAAACCACATTATCTGTATGAAACATCATTTTTTTGCATTTAATTTTGATCAAAATACAACCAAAAATAGTGAACAATCAACAAAACTCATTTACGCTATAAGTTGTGTGATAACCCCAACTACGTTGCTCAAGAACGAACGTTAAAATCAGAAATGAAGTATTTGTTTCGAAAATGTTCATGACAGACGGCACATTTGGCACAGCGAAACCATAACCGAATTTAGCCCCGTAATTCGCTTATGGTTGTACCAATGTTGCAGACATCGATTTACCATCCTTTTCACAGAAAAACAATGCAAAAACAACAAAAAAGTAATAATCTACATTGTCTACGAAATGTCTACATATTCTACCAATTATCGACATTGTCTACTCATAAATAAATTGTCTACGCCATTTTCGACATCTACATGTAGACAATTCGGAAATACGCGTAGACACACAACACTGCTTATGTATAATTGCACTCTTTATGATATTCTCTTAGAGAGTTTCCTACATCACATGCTAATTAAAAATCACTCTGATTATTTAAATAATTTTGCAATACACTCTCTTATCATCATCATCATCATCTAAATCGAGTTTAAATATTGTCTAAATTTTATGAATTTTAGTTGCACAATGATATTCTATCAGAAATTACAAAATTCTCAGAAATTTCTGATCATGTCGATCGGTTCTTTAGGTCAAATGTTAATTCAAAACCACTTCGATATTTTCTCCATATTAGAGCCGAGTTAAAGAATTTTATCGCTCAATAGTTTCTCTCAAATAACAAAGTTTTCAGAAATTGCCTTTCCTGTGCGAGTTAGATCTGTATCCTTCATCAAATATTAATTCAAAGCGTCTGTCATCATCTCTGGTCATCTATATGATCCATAAGAGATGAGTCAAATATTTTGAAAATTTAATAATTTTTATATTAAACTCAATCATATTCTCCTTCTAATATCAAAATTCTTAGAGATTACCAATCATGTGGATTAGTAAAATCGGAATCGTAGCCCACTTCATACGGTTCTGTTGTTTCGTAACAGCCAAGATAAAAAATTTCAAATCATTTATAGTTTTGACCCAACAACCGTACCCCTCCCCCCTGCCGCCCCCACCCCGCTCAGCAATTAATTACTCATGCCCACCCTACCTTCATGAAACCTATACAATAAGTGAAGTTAATAAGTGAAATTTGTGCCAACACATCCAAATGGATATTTTAAAAATTATTATTTTTAAGTTTTGTCCACCTGCCAAAAGTATAAAACATAATGTGAAAAGATTGAGCCAGCAACCCAAAGAAAATTCCATCGAAAACCCCGAAATTCCGAAACGGTTAAATCCTGCACTGAGAAAAAATTGTATTGATCGTATGCCGATAAAGTACAGAAAACAAAAATATTGGAGGCCATCCTATGTTTAAAGTTATTTTCGCAATTTAAAATATTAATTTCGGTGATTTATTTATAGTTTATTGGTAACTATACTTCTTATATTGGATTACTCGAGAAACTGTTTTGTTTGGATAGGAACTAAATGGTATAGCTCCAGTTCCCATAAATTATTGGTATAGAAGCGAATTAATATTGGCGGCTCGGTATATTTTAAAAATCCATAAATGGTAATGGTGGAAATTACTATATTTTTTGGTTGAATGCCGCAAGAATATTGCTCATTTTAAAATATATTCAATTATTACTCAGCCTTGCGTTTGACGCTTAGTTTATCTGTGTACATCAGTCGTGTATGAGAGCATTTAGTCTCCTATTTTTTTAAGTGACGGTGAAAATTAATGAATTAATTTTTTTGTGAAATTCAAAATTTGTTTATTGTGAAGTATATTAGTGAATCGGTGTTAAACAAAATAAATTTAAAATGATAAGCACAATACTAAAAAAATTTAAGATAAAGTTGCGTAGCAAATTTATGCAAGGATATATTTTTCATTTCGGATTACGCAAAATGCTGAATTGGTATCATTATGTTTATATGGAATTGTTTAAGTTTGTTTAATTGTTCCCTAGGTAAACATTTCCCAAAGATGGTGCTGTGCTGACTTAAACAAACGAGGATAATTTGCCAGGTTTTGGATTTTTATAAGTGTGCGAATAAATAGAGAGAATCATGTTTTGAAAGTTATTTGCATGTTTACTGATTTCTTAAGAGAGACAACCGGAAAATAACTACAGTCATTATTTTAACATCCTGCCGCTCCAAACTCACTATATGTAATTTACATAATATATTTTACGTGCCGAGTAAAAAATTATTAAAAGTAGTGTACATAAATATAAGTGAAAAATTGTATGTATATACGACTAAAACTGTTTCATATATGTATGTCGTATTTAATATTAGATAAATTATTACAATAAAATATGCTAAGTGTGATGTGAATTCTGATTATTTTATTATCAAAATTGAAAATATCGACAAACGTGTGAGTAAGTATAGGTAAATTTTCAAATTCACTCAAAAAGAAAAGCTTGTTTACAAAAGAAAATGGTTAGAATCCTATAATAATTGGAAAGCACCCTTCTTGCATTGTCGTTTTTCCTATTTTTCCTATCAGAATTGTACGATAGCTTATAAATTCTAGAAGATTTTAAAATATAAATTGGAACTGCTCAGTTTTACTACACAATTTTCCTACTAAATTTGTATGAAATTCCATATTGTATAGGCGTGATGTAACGAAAATAGAAATTTTGCTCATAATTTTTGTAGTAGTATGTATTAAATAGTGTAATTGGGACTAAAATATAGGAATTTTACCTTAAAGATTAATAACATAAGTCTAATGTATATTGCTTGATTGTCAATATTTAAAGTTTGAATACCATACAATCAGATCTATTGCGTTGGAGTTTATAGCTTCACGCCAAATAAAACAAGTAGTTTCGCCTATTCAATTGGTATTAAAAATATGGGATATTCAACAATTATTTATTGTTGTCCCAAAACAGCCTATAACTATAGTTGGAAAATAAGTAAAACATCGGAAATTTTACCCATATTTTTTTTCAGTGTGAAATACGAAACACTGAATTTTAGTCATAATATATTTAATAAATTTACAATGAACAATTCTGTAATGAGTGTTTTTAATTCATTGTCATTGGTTTATTTCTTGGAAAATGTGAAATAGATATCACAATTTTATGACATTAATCAACATGGAAAAGTTCTTGCTAAATTAGCATCGAGTTGGGAGTAAATGGAATCACACGTTCTATGTAGCTCAAATTAATTCAATTCATGCACAATAAAGTGCCGCAACATGCGACATAATATGTCTCTTGTATCCTGAAAGGTAAGAGACAATGTCACCGCCGGGCCAAATGGCGCAGTCCCTCTAAAAGGAAGGAATAGTCGTTGCTGTATTAGTGGAAGTTTTAATCCTTACTAGTGGCTAAACGTAACATGAATGCCTCAGCTATTTAGAGAATTGGGTGATCGACGAATTCTTTAATTTACAGAGGGTGCACAAAATTAAATAATAGGTGAGCAAAATTCGTCAACATTTGAAAAATTAAAATTATTTATTATTATTATTACCCACGGTAAATATCATGATTCTCTGAGTTCACTTGAAATCCTTATTGATTCAGCGAAAGGAGTGACGAGCGAAAGGAGTGATGACGAAGTGACCAGGCAATTACTCCATCAGGTGAAGTGGTTTTTGTCGAATATCCCATAGTGGAGGAAATAGACGCAGCTATTAGTACAAAAATTGAAAGGCACCCGGTCTCGACGGAATCCCTGCAGAACTGACTAACCTCGGAAGTGCTACTCATGTCCGCTGCACAAAAAAGGCGAAAAATGTGAATAATGTTGAGGTATAGCTTTATTAAACACTGCCTACCAAGTGTTTGCCAATGTTGTACTTGCCAGATTCATCCTCCTTGCCGAAAACATCATTGGCGATTATCAACATGTTTTCGCCTCAACGGATCGACCAGTGTCTGACCATTTGAAACGCTGCGAACAACGAGTTTTCTCGTGCGAGCTCACACTTTAGAAAGTAATCATAAGACCTGTGCTAGCTTTCGGAAGCGGGTTGCTGGACCCTGACCATTAACGATTGTATTTTGTTATCTACTTCCAAAAGCAAGGTCATTCGTTCCAACAACAACCAGCCGGTGTGAGGTGCAGATAAAGATTTCGACTGAGCTTTTCTTGTTACTTGACATGAAACGGGCATTTTGCGATGAAACTTCCTACATTTATACATTAGCTATGGCGTTCATTACATCACAAAGCTTCAGTATCTTCTCATGATTTTCCACCATAAAAATAGATAACGCGGGATCTGCTGGTAATGTATTTATCGTGGCAAAGGGAAAACGACCGTTTATCATTCCGAGCTAAAATATTATCAGTCGCATCGTTGCTTCGTTTTTTAATACTTTTAATATTAGCTTATTGTGATATACACACCGGTAAAGTTGGTTGTAGTTATTGCTCGACTGATGAATTATGGTCAAACTCGTTTTGAGTATCAAAGGGTAATCGTGAAAGTTTGTGAATTGGTTATTTTATAGTACGTGTTGGTCTAAGCCAAGATGTACTTCCACCACTCGACCAGTTAGACATTTTAACGGAGGAATGATGTCTTTCTTGATGAGTAAAATGTCCCTACCTTCATGTCTGGTTGTTCATCTGACTATTTTTTTATATGTTGAAATTGGACCATTTTTTATATGTTGGAAACTTCTCCAGAAATTCGATTTAACTTTTTCTATCAGCTTTTAGCGTGTTATGCCATTGTTGCTGCCATTGTATCTTGTAGAATTGACCATAAGGGTGTACCGATTAAGAAGTGTCCAGGAGTTAAAAAGGTCACGCCTGTGGGATTTCAGCAAGCCTTTTCTAGTGAAGTGGCTGTCGATAGTTCTTCAAAAGTCAGTATTGCTTCTCCAATGACCTTTATTAAGCAGTTTCTTTTTTATGAAAAGCTCAATATTCCATGTGCAACTAGTTAATGCATGATGTTTTGGGAGGTGGTCAAAATCAATTTGTTGGTAAAATAATTCAATTAGCCATAACAGTTGATGAAAAAGTGTACCACTGTAACGTGTAACTAATTAGTTTTAATTTGTATCTGGAGTTAATTTGCGGTTCTTTTTATAAATTTAACTTAATTTTTTTTACGAAAGGACAATGTACCGTCCATAGCTCAAGGGAGTTGGACAAAATCAATTAAAAATTTAGCAATATGCTCTAAATCACAATGCAAAACTTTACTGGTTGTGCTTTAATTTTACCATTAATTTATTAAATTCCGTTTAAAATAATTATTCTATACCGAGATTCGCAGCAACAACATTTAAAATAATTTTTCAACTGATGAAACGATAAGCCTAGAGGGACATGAGATTGAAATAACTTACCAGTTTATTTAAAATTTAACAATTTAGATAAAGCTAATTTCGTCTCGTACTGTATACCACCGCACTAATTAGAATAAAATTATAATTATCTTCATTTTATTAAGATGAGAATATTAAAAAGATATATCTTTGAATGGCAACGACACGAAAAGCTAAAATTAAAAGTTACAGACTTTTTATTTTATAACTTTATCTATTTAGTTGTTGTTCCGTCTCATCGTCTTGGCCCCTTCACGTTGTGTATATCAAACAAACAAAATTCAAATTTGTAAAAATTGTAAGTAAAAGTAATTTCGTTCCTTTGTGGGTGCGCTGTATTCTACAGATTTAAGATTAAATAAGACGATATCTTATTTTCTTTTTTTTTTTTTTTGGTTGTGTATACTAGAATTTTAAATAGCCCTAGTGTTAGATACTAAACCAAAAATAAAATAAAAAGGATGCGGTTTATGTGCGGCATATTATGAATATTTAATGGGTGCTATAGCAATTTATTGAGATGAATTTGTTTATTCTAAAAATATTGTGTGGCATACATAATGTTGATCCACACAGCAATCAAAACCTTTATGTGTATACGCATAGATAGTAAACCTCGACGCAAACAACAAAAGTATTGTTATCTAAGGTACTTAAGGCATCTCGAACATCGCATCTCTTCAATATTTACACACAAAACACAAACAATTTCCATAAATTGAACATAAATAAACGTAATTTTATTGTAGATAAACATAAACATGCATGCACATTGACAACAACAACAACAAAAATATGTTTTGGAAAATTGAAATACATTTTATTTTGTGTATTGTGTCTACTTTTCGATTTAAATAAAAAAATAATTTATCATTTTCCGAACAACAACAACATCAGCGTTAAATTTTATTTCATTACATTTATTAAGGGGTTTAAAGGGTTGTTGTATATACACGTAGAGCGTACACTGTTCACCTTTTAATTTTTTTTGTAAATTAAATTTTATTGAAAATATGTGACAAATACTTGTTTATTGTACACTAGTTCGGATGGCACTCCACGTCATTTTATTTTAACAGGAAGTCTGTTTGATTTAAAATCAATGCACCAAAAAATTTGTAAACTACTTACTAGACAGACACCACCAACAACAAAACAACAAGAAAACAGGAACATAGTATAATTCTGGTCGGTTGTGTAATTAAAAAGCAACCAAACAACCAGTGTACACACACAGATACACTCAATCTATTTTTAAACCATCAACGAGGCACACGCACAGTACACTGCCGCACATCACATCATCTGTTATGGATCTATAAATATCTTGTGTGCTCTCTTAAATAAAAATAGACAGAAATAAAAATCTTGTTTTTTATGTTAGACAATTTGACGATAATTTTTAGATGAATTTGTTTAGTAGCAACGAGATGAACTAAAAATATTTACGACTTATAATGAAATCATAATTTGTTAAGTTGTTGTGGTTTGCCAAAGTAATTTTTTACTCATTTTCAATGATTTTATTATCGCACTTCAAATGTGCGAATAAATTGCTGTATTAACCGCCCATGTTGTTTAGATTGTGGGTTGTGAATTAAACATTGCTATAATGTTCGAATGAATTAGTGCATTAAATACGAGTTATAAGAGATGTGTGCCGACTTTATCAAGTTAGTCAATAATACCATCCTAGAAAACACAAATTAAGTGCTTCAAAATTTTACAACAATCCAAATATTTTTAAAATTTTACCAAGCAGGACAGAAACTAAAGATCTTAGACATAAAATCTTCAATTTCTAATAAATGGTTGAATTCATAATCATATTCTGATAAAAAAATTACAACAAAAAGTATTTGATGTAAAATTTAGAAAATACCCAGTAAAAAAGGATTTTCTAAGGAAAATTGTCCGTTTTTAATTCAACTATATTGTGTGGCGTTTCTTGTAGTTGAAGACAAATTAATATAAAGAAAAACTTTTCTAAGAATACAATTACCATTACACCACCGAGGAAAATTGTTAATTTTCTTAAAATAAATCGCCACAAAACGACTCAGAAAAATATTCTGATTTTTTCTGATTCTTTTCAGCGCGAATGCTATGATTTTGTGACTAAAGTGCTGGTAAAAAATCGTTGCACATTCCAAGACATTTCAACGATAAGCCACAAGATTATATCAGAATGAGAAAAAAATATCTTCATCCAGCACGATAAAAAATATCTTCATCCAGCACGATAGCGGTAGTTTTGAGTACTAAGCTAATTCAGTTCAATTTGTGAAACTCTTCAAACCCTTTCCAATAATATGCGGCACTTATACATCCTGCAATAAAGGAATAATTAACTACCAGCGCCAAAAAGGTGGATTTACCGACTTAAGCGCTGATAATAAAATGTTTGCTTGTTCAAAGACCTTTCAAACGATATGCTACATGATTATATATGGGAATGAGGACACTGTAACAACGGTTTGTTTTGTGTACAAAGGTGATTCAGAAAAATTCAAGACTTTTTCATCGATATAACACAAGTACATATATATTTTACAATAAACAAAAATTGCTACCGGCGCCAAAACGGTGGATTTATGAACTAACATGATATCGTCAAAGTTGTTTATTGTCTGATGAGACCTTTCCAATAATACCATACGAGTATATAGGAATATTATAACGCTATATCATGGTAGTGAATGATTTCCTAGGGCAGGTATCCGACTCCCTTGCGGTAAAGATCCCAAAAGCTTTTTAATTCTTCAAATTAAAAATAAAAGAAGATTGGTGAGAAATTTGAATAGCGTAAGCCGTTCTTGAGATATCATCGCTGGACATCCAAACGGACGTACAAATTTATTTTTTACATTTTTGGGCTCAAGGATCTTCAAAACGTAGAGAAAATTGGTTTTGGGCCAGGATTATTTTTTATTATTGTTATCACGATTTCAATAACTTGGTCTTACAGATCGAAGATAATTTGGAATTTTATTATGAAATCGAAGGGACTTCACCAGCTCACGTGTGTTATTCGAATCGAAGTCATGTTATCTACATAGTCATATTATAATCAACTCTCACTGAGCATCGGTCTTATATAAAAGAGACTAAACAATCCCTTCGATTTTTTAAAGATACTTTCCCTAAATTTAATTCTCTTTGATCTGTCAGATACTCAGATCAATATATTAAAATCCTGATAAAAATTATGAAAAATAACTTAATCTAAAAAACCAATTCTTCCGATGCTTGAAAGGTCCCTCATTCAAAAAATGTAAAATAAAAATAAAAATTTGTACGTCCAACTGAATGTTTGTAACGATGGCATTTCAAGAAGGGCTTGTCCTATTCGGATTTTATTCGACAATCTTCATTTGTTTTTAATTTGCAAAATTGAAAAGCTTTTGGGGCTCTCTGGAACCTCAAGGAGGTCGGATACCTTCCATAGCAAATCACCCCAAAAAACTACCTAATACCACGAAATTGCTTTACATATTCCCATACTTGTGAATTATAGCGTTTGGAAGGCCTTCGATCAGACATCAATTTTTTTAATTGGATTCATAAATCCACCGTTCTGACCCTGGAAGCTGTTTTACGGTTATTATAGAATACATATCTCTTTGTAAACCATTGAAAGGTGTTGAAGAATGCCGTAAACTTTGCTAAACACACCTTAGTACTCAAAATTACAGTTGCAGCGCTGCAAGCAGTTACAATTTTCTCATCCATAGCATTTTTGTTTGTTTTGACCTGCAAATGGAATTAGGTTGGTGAAAATATTTTTGAATAAAAAATGATTGGGAAACTTGCTCTACAAAATTTTTATAGCGAAAAATAATTCCCCATTTAACTTTACTACGAAAATATTTACACCAAACTAATTCCATAAGTAGGCCAGAAAAATACAATTTTGTCAAAAATGTTATGAAAAGATATTTCCCAATTCCCTATTCCGCAGGGCAAGCCATAATAGTGCCATAGAATATCAAGTGTTGCATATTATTGAAAAGGTTTTGAAGAATGTTACAAATTTAGCTGAAGCTGCATACTGTTTGAAATGTCTTGGACCAAAGGACAATTTTGCTGCTCACACTTTAGTTCACATTAATACATAACATTTTCCGGATTTGCCAATTTTCAGACCGAAGTTCTGATTACCTCGTGAGGTTTCAGCCTCTAGAACGTTTTTGGTGGTTTGTTCTATTTAATAAAACTTTTAAAATTCCTAATCAACATTATATAACCACTTTAAAAAGAACCTAAGTTGTTATGTTAAACAAGGAGCACCAAGGAATTTTTCCAAAGAGCAGGAGGGTCATTTATGTTTATGGATTGACCATATGACAAAAACTGGTTTTCCCACATATGGGAATTTTACTAGATTGTGTGCAAATACTTGCTAAAGATTTGCAAATTGCTCACAAATTTAAAGATGGTAGACCTTGGAACTTATTCTACACATTAAATCTATATTTATACTCATCTTTTATTATAATATTTCTTGATAGGTCGTCACTGGTACGAAGGCGTTTTGAAAAGAAACCCTACAGTATCTAAGATAGTGGCACAATATCTGATTAAGAGTCATGCACAAGCTACGGAAACTAAAGTAAAAGACTGGTCCACAGAAGTAACAGAGTACCTAGAAACAAACGGTTACTTGTCTATATTCGATCATTCGGAACGAAATTTCAATTGTGATGAAACCGCCTTTTTTAAGTCCCAAAGAAAACTCGGTTTTAGTCACAAAAGGACAAAAATATGTTTATTCATTGGTAGCTAATGATGAGAAAGAAAACGTGACAACACTTGTCCTTGTTCAAGCTAGAATAGGAGGAAATGATTCGGGTTGGATGACAGGGGAACTGTTTTTTGAATACATAGCCAATATATTATATTCTCGGCTCATAAGCAATATCATCCAATTTCCGATTGTTCTTTTTGTAGATGGCCACACATCTCACATGACTTTAACGCTTAGTCAATTTTCCAGTGGAAAGGAAATTGTACTGATTGTACTTCTACCAAATTCAACACCAGTCCTACAACCAACGGATGTGGCATACTTTCACCCTTTAAAACAAAACTGGAGACAGGTAGTTAAAAAGTGTCGAATGGACAATAATGGCATGAGAATGTGTCGTGAAGATTTTGCAAAAATTTGATCAACAGTTTTAAAGCTTGGGGGTTGTGTCCTCTAGACTCAAATGCGGTTAATTGCAGTAAACCAATCAGCATATCAAGGTTTACCGCCAGAGTTATTGAGAAACAACAAAAACACCACTGCTACAGATAGAAATGAGTGTTCCAAAATTTTGCGTAAGCGGAGATCTACAGGGAATACTAAACTTGGACCACAAATAACAGAGATCCCTAATACACTGTGGTGCAGAACTATAGACGCATCTACTTTTAGGACACTCTTTGTTTTTAAGAAAGTTTTAGGTGAAGCCAATGGTGCAGTATAAAAGGGCACAGTTAAATAACAAAATTTACAAAGGAAATTGGTAAATGTATTTATTTTATTCAGCGTACTAATTCAATGTTTAGTTTTCTAGTGGTGCACAACTATAGACGCACGTTGATCGGGAACATAAAATAAAAAATTTATTTCCTTTAGTTAAAATTAAAATAAAATACTCATTAGAATAGTGCCTCCGGTGATCTGAATAAGTTCAAATATTCTGTATCCTCCAACTAAGCTTACTCGAACATCTTCACAAATTAACTCCCAAGCTTCAATCACGGCCACTTAAGTCCGAAACTTTTTCATATTGCTTGTTTTCAGCAAAGATTTTTCAAACTATGATTCCCCAGATGTTTTCAATTGGGTTTAGGTGTGGTGAGCAAGCTGGCAATTGCAATACCTCAACAATATGCGCTTCTAACCATGAGCGAGTCTCATTGCTCTTGTGTACTGAAGCGTTATCTTGCTGAAAAGATATATTTTCTATATCTTTCTATTCTATATTTTCTATTCTGTCTATAAATATGGAAGGAGATTGGTTCTCAATAATATTGTGTATTCTCTGGAGTTCATGCGGGTGGATGGGAAGCTAACTCTAGCATTCCATCGATACAAAAAGCGCCCCCAAGCCATCAAGGAATCACCACCGAAATTTCTTTTAGATAAATAGCGTGGTTCTTTGCGCAAGTCTTTGCAGTAAGAATCTAAACCGTCCGGACCATCTAAATTAAATTTTTTCTCATCTGAAAAAATAATCTACGCATTTATTTTAAAGGAAATTTAAAATATTAGTTTTCAAACTGCGAGAATGGTTTACCTTTTTCCAATCCGTACTCATATTTTTTTGCCCGAATTTGAGGCGACCTTCTTTATGACGGGGCAATAATCTCGGCACAGACTGACACTTTTGTCGAGCAAGATGTGAAGATTATTTTAAAACCCGATTCATGGTCCAACGAGATACATTTAAATGGCATTGCCGTGCTATTTGGGCTCCACTTTTTATCGAATTACTGGCAGTTTTGATAATTTGGCGCTTATCACGTTTCGAAAGCTTTTATTTTGGTCCTTCTTTCTTATTTTATCCTTAATTAACCGGATTTTTATAAAATATGCGGACTACTTTGTCAGTATTCCCAGCTTCAATCTTCGAAAAATTTCTCGGATACTGACACTTTCTTCCCACAAAGCAGAAATTTTGCCTTTTTCTATATCGGTTAAATATAAGCACGCGGCATTGCAAGGAATAACAACAAAAATAAATTCACAAACCTTAACTTTCAAATAATTGGAAGATACTAAGCATGCGTCTATTGTTTGTTATGCACCAGCAAACAAAACAAAAATTCATTATAACGGTATATAAAACAATACAATTTCGTTATTATTCGTTATTCGTTCGTAGTTTTCTATTCTCTCTTAGATTTCATGAATTATACATTTAAGCTTGTATGAAACTGGGAAGAATAGTAGATCTAAAGATCGCAATCTACTCTGTCCGTATTATCTTACTTAATCCTCATAGCGTGTACAATTCATAACTTGTATATAATTCCGTATTTATAATCTAACATTGTTGCAGATTTTGGCCAAAAAATAATTTACGTATAAGCACAAACTTACGTAAAAAAAATATTCAGAAATACAAAAACGTTTTTCGATAAATTGTGTTTCTCTGAATTGTTTTACTACGGACGGTATTTCAACGAATTGAGGCTCAGTGAATTGTTTTCTATTTTATTTTATTAAATTATTACTCGTCGAAATTGTTGCGGACCTATAGAGCCCGATTCCTCGTACGAGGAACCGAACCGACAGTTTTAACATATGCTCTTCGTATCGTATTTTTGCATATTGGAACAAGTGTTTTATCCAAATTATGATTAATTAAGGATAAATCTGATTTGCGCATTATGTATTGTGACATAAGGATTGAATATTTTTAACTTCTTCACTAATTAATAACTTCGGCTCTCAGAATTTTAGCTAAAACTTTTCTTTCGAATTAAGGATAGTCACATGTGATAATTCTAGTCAGAATATCTACAAAGATAAATTAGAAACTTGAAGGATTATGGACACACAATTTTAACAACCACACATTAAAAATCATTTACTAGTTTCTGTTAATTTTTTGCTAAAAAATGATATAAAGCTAAAGTTTTCCAGTAAATATCATCTGCTTTCTAATTTTTAGGTAAGTTTGGGATTGCATTTTACAAAGTATTACAAGACACATCTCCCCAAAAGCTACAACTTACTAATTTTAATAGAAGCTCATATCCAAAAACTTTAGGGATGTAATTCAACTTACAGTACCAAGTTCTAATTAAAAACACGTTGCAGTTGAAAGAAATAATTTAACCCCACAAAGAATAACGCGTCTCCTCACTTTAAAAATACAAATCACATAAAACAATTTTACCGGAAAACATCACAAAAATCCTAAACGCAAAATATTCAATTCTCTAGAGACCGATACATATTTTTTATCCAACACTATACACAAAACACAAAAAAATGTTGTAGGTAATACAATATTTTAGAAAAACTAACGTAAACTATAGAACCCTCCGTATAAACATTGATCTAATAGTAATTCTCTGCTACATTATGTAATGTCAAAATCGAAAAATATTTCAAACAAACAAAATTATTTGACACATTTCTCTGGAGGTCCTCAAAATCAAAAATTACTATATATTTTTTTTAGTTTTCATCTCGATACAAACAAAAAGGGTTTAAAGTTGTAGTGAGGGGAATTTTTAATAAAATTCCGTATCGAATTCAGATTTTAAAAAATATATATTCACCCGTTTTAAAATGATTACGTGCACTGCTGTGCTTTAGAAAATATATTTTAGTATACAGTATGCAGGAGCGTTGGTCATTTCGAGATGAAAAAATAATTTCTGGTTTGATAAATTGTTGGGTAATTCATCATAATGATGGTGATTGTTGTATTTCTGGTATAGCTTTGGTTTGTATATATACCTTAAAGGCATGTCATGAATGCATGTGGTATTTTATAAATTTTGTCCGATTACGATTATTATGTTTTGATGATCTTGCCACACCACACATACGACCAGCAGCAATATACACCATATTTTGATTGATTTGATTTGAACAACAAAGGAGAAAAGGATTAAATTTGCATGCTGCTATTGTAATCCCACCAAGTGTACTTCTCGGTCAATTTGATTCAGGTTGAATTGAAATTAATCAAATATACAAACGATCGTGTTGCGATCGAAATAATAAATTTAAATATATAATTTAGTTGATCAAATTGATCGATCATATCACATACAACCTATTTCGAATGTTATGTTAATTTCACTCTACTGTTTCGTATTAAAAGCCCATTATGTAGTAGTTACGTTAGTTATTTCATTTCGTTTTTATTTTTTGTTGTAAAGTTACACGCGCGTGTCAAATTACATTCGAATGCATTCATTACGATTTCGCATAGTTCTATTACGACGATTACAAAAAAATGTGTGTATGCACGATGCTTTGGGTTACGCTCTTTTTTCATGGGAGATGGATGGATGATGCCGGATTCTCTTTTTATAAATTGTGATGGATTACGTAATGTACGTGCATATACATCATAAATCAATTTTATACAGAACTTTATGTATGCGCTGACAATCAAACATGGGATAAAAAAAAGTGAAAAGCATTGATAATTTTCTTTTCGTAATCGTAAACTACTACACAACGTTAAAAATGGTGATGTTTGTTATTCCAGAGGTATCAAATTACGCGAGGGACATGTACTATACGGTAAGGGTTCTATATGACCAATTTTTACCGGTCTTTTGTTAATTTGGTTGAAAGGTTCTGCATTTATGAAGTTTCGATAATTTTATTGACAACCGTGGGTTAGTCGCGATATTTTCGTGGTTTTGGTATAGGGTAAAATTAAAGCTATTGTTCCGATTCGAAAAGTGTTTCGGACAGATTATATTTTTATGTTGCGATCTTTCGCAGTTTAGCTGGGAAAATTTCAAGGTTTCAAGTTGTATACAAAAAAAAAAAAAAAAAGAACTACCGCCAACCCCCACTAAGCTAGCTCCTTTCGAAGTATATGCGATATTATAAGCAAGAGTGTTCAATGCTTATAACCTTCAACATTCCAATAATGTATGATCAGAATTAAGTATTAAGTTCGTTAATGCAAGTGTGAAGCTGTAAGGATATGTAAATCAAATAAGGTTGCAAAAATTGCATTTTAATATTCATTTTTTTAAATCAAATATGGCCTAATAGCATCTACTCAGGAATCGGGTTATCATCGACAAGAGTTTCAAGGTGCGGTCGCAATGTGAGTCAGACACAGTATTTATCATATCCATACGGTTGAATGTAGGTGTCATACCAAAAATATATAAATTTTTGTACGTATAAATTGAAAAGTTAAAACGCAATTTGGATTCCTATTCTTTGGTACTGAAGATCTTTGGAACTGTTTAATTAAAACGTTAAAATTAAAAATAGTAATATGGTTCTCAATTCGAATTAGGTGCGTTTTAGAGCAGCCTTTGGTTCCTAGAAATTAAATTTTTAGTTGGCCACACTTACTTGCTGTGCAAGAGGCTTTGGCTTTCTAATGAACGAAACTTTGTTGCTGAACTGTTAAATAGTACACTAATTTCACTTCACGCTCAGAAAATTGATCCTCTTGACCTTGTAACTTAGAATAGAATACAGCTATCTTCATACGTTGAACATTCCAGATTTTCTTGAACTCGAAACTCGTATAAGTACAAATAGAAATAGCACAGCCAATCTGAACCAGATTAACATATTCTTAATGAAAATCATAGCACCGTTTTTTTAAGACAATAGCAAGAATCATTCAACATTTCGTTTGGCCAAAACTGTCAAGACCCCTACGCGGTTAAAAGTAGAGTAGGTGGCATGGCAACGACGACCCGTATTATCATTGAATATGACGATAATACATAAGCTGCTATTGGCATTTTTAATGGTGTTCTAGAGGTGCTCAAAATATCACAGTACTCGCATTGTATAAGCGTAGAAGTTAGATCAAAAATAGATAAATTTTACACACTTAGAAATATTGAAATCTTTTCTGATGCATATGTTGCATCGTGCCATATGCGGTACAACTAGAATCATATTTCGAGTTAATAATTGCATCAATTGTAATATCTCTCTCTCTCTCTCTGGCACTATATATCCCATACAGGGATTTGGCCGCCTCAAATGAGGTTTCATAATCGTATTTTCATTTCGGATAATGAGTGATTAATTCATTGATCCTAAACCAGCCGTGAAATTTTTTCCTTGTCACCACCGGGAATCGAACCCGGGACCTTCGGTCGCTGGAGCAAGCATGCTGACCACTTTGCCACCGGGGCGGCAATAATAAATTTATTGTAATATCGATACAATATAAACTAAAATTTAATGTAAGCGTTGCAGCGATATAATTATTATATAAATCTACATAACAACATGGATAACAACATCTTCATGAAACAGGGCTGAAAATTTTAATATATTATTGAACTTTTATTTTGATTACGTAGGTTCTCACATCCCTGACGATTTTTTTCGTTTTTTTTCGTTTCATTTTGTTTTAGTTTATTACATGCAGTGTCATTTTGTTTTGAGTAATTACTAATTAGTTTGTCCAATGCGTTAGTCTTTATTAGATGAATATTTCTATAGTGAAATTTTTAGTTGTGTAACTTTTATGCAAATAGTTCGACTACTTTATGCAAATTAATTTCAAAACAACGCTAGCAAAAAGTGAAAATTTTAGTTACTTTTCTAGTTCGTGTGACATATAAAAAACTGTGTTGTACCATATTCATTATAAGAACAAAATAGAGTGTATTGTTTACCAATTAAAATTTATTTTGTAATAATTGTATAACAATTAAAATGGATTATTACTGGATCAAAGTGCATTTTCAAGAAGTTGCTTATAGGGAGTATAGGGATTTTTTGTTATCAGGTAGTTAATGTGTACAGTTTTTTAACTACATATACCTATAATTTTAATATTTTTTATATTTTTTCCTATGCGATGGAAAGCTGCATCATAATAAGTATTACAATTTTATCCCATTATGATGCAAGGTTGCATTAAAATACGTCTCTATTAAAACATTCCTAAGTACTATATATAAATCGTGCGCGATTCATTTATGCAGATTTTGATTTCAGCGTCTATGTATGCAGATGTATCAGCGTATGACATTGACTATTTTACTGATATAGATGGTACTATAATTCCGGAGGAAGATTTCTTAACAATATTTCAGCAATATAGAAATTGTAGCACATTTCAGTTAAAAATCGTATCGGATGTGGAAAGACGGGCGATAATTCGCGAAAGTGTCGATCTTTTGGCATCAAAATTTTCATACCACATTACAGTAAGAAAATCCTCGAAAAAAACAAAGGATTTTATATATTTTATTAAATTTTATAATAGTTGTGATGACACACAACACATTTATTTACACTTTTTTTATAAGTTAACCCAGTATTCTAAATGAATAAATAAATTTGTTTTTTTTTGTATAAGGATGCATTATACGATCCAAAAAAAAAAATCGTGGTTATATAATAGCCAGATTAAATCGTGTTCGACAGATATTATACATAATAGAGAAGGAAACGAGAGGTAACAGTCGCAAACGGAACTCAGCTGGAACAGTTATTCCCGCTACCGCTACAAGTTCATATCAAAACATCGATACCGATGAGGATTTTCAAATTTTAAAAAATTTGAGCGTCTCTACACAAAAGGAAATAATTCGGCAAAAATTACTCGAGACTTTACCTCGCCGAATTGAAATTTTACGTTCGCCTAACGAAATAAAACAATTTTCAACCCAATTTTCTTTTTTCTTCACGTCTCCTGATTTAGTAAGAAAATTATACATAAAAAAGAGTAAGTTTTTCAATCTTTAATTTTGGTCGTTTTTCAGATTTTATACGACTTTGAACTCAGATATCCTCACAATCATCAAAATTTTCTAAATAAATGGAACAATTACTCTCCGTATATTCACAAAATATTTATAGAGACAAAAGGACCAAATTTGAAACCTATACCTGAGATTGAAGGTAATGTATTATCATTTTATCCTCATTTATGCTGAGTTATCGGTGGTGGCCAAATATTGGTTTAACATCGAGGTGAGATCAATAACAATATCTGGCAATCATCCTGAAAAAACCAAAATTTCATATAAATTTCATTTCGCATCATGTATGCGTTAAATACAATAAACTCCGAGGTAACGAAGATAACAACTGCATAGCGAAATATAGTTATTCACTAAAGCACGTTGATGCTTCTAATCAATACCGCCCCAAATGAACTCAAAAACTTGATATACATATAATAAACTGCAAATATCCGAAACACTTAAAAAATTTTGTTCGAAATATAGTCGAAACAAAATGTTTAAAGAAAATTCTTTCTACATGGAGCCCGAACAAATTCATATTGGATTTAGATGGGAGATGAGATTTAACGCAGAATCATTAGCTTACGTCCGTAAAACCGTCCAAAATGTATTTCAATTTGTTCCTATTTCAAAAACAATAAGTATTTTTACGAATTCTAAATTCTTGAAGTTATTTCAAGATTTTAATAAGTCTCATTTTTGTGAAAAGGGAAAATATAAATTTGCTTGTTGTGGTGATCGGTTCCAGTCATTGAAACGAGACCTGAGTAATAATCCTATGATTTTGATTCAACTATACTACGACGATTTTGAAGGAGCTAGGGTACTTGGTAGTAAAACTATCATTCACAAAGTGGGTGCTATATATTTTACGATAGTAAATTTCCCGGTTTACATAAAATTCAATCTTCAAAATATTTTTTTAGTTTGTTTATTTTATGTGAATGATCTGCACAATGAATTTAATTTAAATACATACTATCCTAAAACCAATTGTCGAAGACATAAAAATCCTTGAAAATAAAGGCCTATTTATCAAAAATCTTGGACTTACATTCGGGACAATCATATCTTTAACACACGACAATCTTGCTGCAAATGATATGAATGGATTCACCAAATCGTTTTCCGCCAAGTATTTCTGTCGCTTTTGCACAATGCCCAGTGAAGATACTAAAAAATGTACTACTGAAGATGACGTATTAATGAGAACAGAAAACTGCTATTCAATTTTATGCGATCAGCCTCCATTAAAAAAGTTAAAAATGATCGAAACTAAAGGAATCAGTCGAAATTCGAGATTAAATGAGCTGAAGTATTTTCATACTATCAAGAACTATAGCGTTGTCTTAATGCACGATGGCTTGGAAGGTTTTGTCGTTTTAATACTTAAGTCCCAATTTGAATATTTCGTAGAACAAAAATTTTTTCAAAATATAAACCAAATAAATAACTGTATTTCGGCCTACAATTTTGGTTTCATGAACCGAAAAAATAAGCCTTCTAACATTACTCTTGAAAGAAGCAATTTAGGGCAAAATGCGATTCAAGTTTTATGCCTTGCCACACATTTCCCTTTTATTTTCCAACGGTTTTATAGCCTAAACCACGAACCGCAATGGGCCGCTGTAAGTAGTGTGATCGAAATAATAAATATTTTATTTCGGTATGAAGTCACAGATACAGAAATTAATAACTTACAAAGATTAATAACTTCACATTTGGAGTCAATTATAAACATATTTCAAAAAGATTTTACTCCGAAACAACATTTTTTGTTGCACTATCCTACAGTAATTAAACAAATGGGGCCTGTTATACATTTATGGGCAATGCGCCACGAGGGCAAGCATCGTTTTTTCACTAAAAACGTAACGCCTAATTTTATAAACATTTGTAAGACGTTTGCTAAGAGGCATCAACAGATGATTTGTAGTGTGTGGTCAAATTCAAGCTTCGTTCCAACTGTCAAAAAAGGGAAAGAAAATTGTACTAATTGACAGATGAATATAGATGCTTAAGCGTATTTTCCACACCAATTTATAATATGTCATACCTTATCACTGATTTCCACTACAAAAAAAAAAAAAAATTTATTTTGAAAAATAAAGTATCTCATGAAATAATCCATTTATATGAAATAATAGAATGTAACAGTGAAATATATTTCCTTTTAACAGAGTATATTGGTATTTATGATAATTTCTTTTGCAGTTATCAATTAATCCATAAAAATATTGAACCAATATGTATTAATTTAAATAGTATAGAAAATAAAAAGCCATACGAAAAGCTTTTCGTTAGTAAAAATGAAAAGCATTATATTATAGGATACAATTTTCAAATGGTGTAAGCCATTATTTAATAATAATTATTTTTAAAAAATTTGAATTGTTAAATGTATGTATTAGTTTAAGTTAAAAAATTTAAATAAAATATGATTTTTTATTTTTACTTATGAATATCACTTGTGAATAAAGTATAATTTTACTTATGAATAAGAAAATAAAATTTTTATAAACAATAAATAAATACATAAATTTAATTTATAAAAATATATGTAAGTTTTATTTCTAATATCAACAAAGATTTCGTTGCTAAAACTGCTACTAAACGATGCATTAAGGTATCAAAATAATTAAGAAAAACCTTAAATTAGATTTCGTTGTTTTCTACATCAAATTTGGATAAGATACATTTTCTTACAATTTTTAATGTAAAATGCAACGAAAACATTTTGATGTTCACTCTTTTAAAATTGGTTGGATGGTGCATCATTAATCAATTAATTGTAACTCCTTCAAATTTTAATGCATCTTGCACCAAACAATTTTTTGCTGCAAATTCTATTAAAAATAATTGCATATTGCCTCGTTTATAATTTAGATGCAATTTCGACGAATATCGACGCAAACTATTTTTTACTTTTTATGACGGTAGACTTGCTACTAAAAATGATTCAAATTTGCTCTGAAGTCATATGCGTTATTAATTGCATCGCATATCACAGATTTTTTTAAGTGTGACCTAGCAAGTACTGAAAATTACAATTACTTTGAGGCAAAACATAATCGACCAATTAAAATAATCCTGTCTAGATTACCAGATTTAGATATTGATGAGCTTAAAGGAGTTCTAAAAACGGACAACAGTATTATTCCTAGCAATATAAGCAAGTTCAACATGAAACATAAGAGGAGGCCTAAATGAATTATTTATTACCGACCAAATGGCACAGTGGTTATAGCTTAGGCGTTTGGATCGGGAGGTACCGGGTTCGAATCCCGATACGGGCAGAATGCAAAGGGGATTTTCATCTACAGATTGCGATCTGTAATGAAATGGAACATAATTTATGAACCCCCTGTCGGAGTGCAAAACTCATGGCCGACATGCAGATAGTAATAAAAATCGGGCCTATAGCCGTACGTCCTCGAATTGACTGGCAACGGCGTAAAAGTAAGGACGGAAAAAGCAAACCGCGAAAGAGTTGGAAGAGGCTAGGCCCCAGAACAGATTGCAGTGATAATAAAAATAAAAATAAAAATTATTTATTATATCTCAACAATGGAACAACAACCTTAAACGAATTAAAGAAAACGAATTGGAGCCTGGCCCAACACAATGCAGAAGATGCCAAATGTTCGGATACGGAACCACCCATTGCAACATGACACCCTTATAAATGACTGTAGTCTTCAAAAGTGTAAGGAAGTTGAGCGTCGTGAAAAACTGAAATGTGCCAATTGCAGTTAAAATCATAGTGCCAATAGCCTTCTATGTCGAAAGAAAGACGGATTCACTCGGATAAGAGAAAATATGAAAACAAAGAATGTGGGTAAACTGAATAAATAACCGAGATCTTCTCCACACTTTAATTCAAGCCATTTCCCTAAACTTAAACGAACCAAAAACCTATGGCTTGAACAATTCTTCGGGGCGAAAAATTCATCTACTATACCAAGCAATTATTAAAATACCGGCTGGACACCAATTGCAAACAACAATTCACTTTCCATGGACGAAATTATGAGCATCCTCACTGAATCATGGAATTTTCGAGGAATTCGCAATAAGATAACTGAGTTTTATAACTATCTAAATATTAATTCCATAGATGTGGCTTTGATTAATGAAACTGGTCTGAAAAATAATATTAGATTGTTAGGCAACTCTAATTGACGTCTATAGACTTGATAGAGAAGTAAGGAGATTCGGTGGTGTAGCCATTTTTGTCCATAAAAAACTTCACCACATTCTATTACCAAATTAAAACACATCGATAATCGAATCAATCGGTATTCAGGTAATTTGTGATACTACCAATTTTAATTTAATGTCAGTGTATTTTCCTGGTTCTAACAACCCATACAATCTTAATATTTTTAAAAATGATAATAGAAAATTAACTAATTCTGATTTGAATTTTTGACTTATAGATGGCTAATATGTAAGAATCACAACAATCAGTTTCGAACAGACGAGATTGATGATTTGAAAAAATCAGTCTTCTCATCAGGTCGCGACGACTGATGTTGTTTATTACATTGAAATATTGTCTATATATATAGAGCAATACCATGTAGTTGTACTTCTAGCGAATTACTGCGTAGCGTACGAAATTTTGATTCTTTCACATTTCCATCTATGTTCTATTTTAACAATTAACTTTTCGAATTCACGAATTTTTTTGATATATTTTAGTTTGGTTTTTATCAATTGTAATGGTGTATTGTGATTGTTCCTTATATTGGTCTATTTCAGCACTCTCGAATTAATTACACAACCGTAGGAAATTCTTCCATTTGCGTCAATTTGTATGACAACGACCATGATAATCGACACCTACTTATACACAATCAACTTACCAACCACCCCATACTGAAATAGACCAATATACGGAACAATCACAATACACCATTACAATTGATAAAAACCAAACTAAAATATATCAAAAAAATTCGTGAATTCGAAAAGTTAATTGTTAAAATAGAATATAGATCTCATAACAAATGCGGAAGCAATTGCTGTACCCAAAGTACCCAAAGTATTTTCATCATCTTAACAAAATTATCAAATTCCATATCGACTAAATTCGAAACGGGTTCAACTTCATTTTAAAAATATTTGATAAGATTTTCATTACAGACTACGAAAAATGTAATAATCTAGATAACATGTTCGCCGAGGCACATACATTAACACGTAGTCCTTCAAATCCTGAAACGGAAAAACTTGTAGAGGAGAGCGTTAATTTTATCTGTGACACAGAAAATAATTTCAACTCTGCATCACTCATACATCTGAAAGAAATACGTCATATCATTAAAAAACTCAAAAACTCTAAGACTCCTGTGGCACTATTCTGGCTTTCCCTGGCAATGGGGTACTGGGAAAAATATTTTCATACCATTTTTGTCTAAATTGGATTTTTCTGGCTTACAGAGCTCTCACAATAGGAAAATTTTTACTTTTGCCTTACAAGTTTGTTTGAAAATAAAACTTGACAAAAAAAAAATTCGTTTTTACCTCAAGGAAAAAGTTAGCAAACTCTAAACTTTTGCCTTAAGAAAAGACTAATGAAGTTAGCTAAATTTCAAAATCAGGGTTTTTGTTGTCATTATCCAACCAAAGCATGTTAAAATGCAAATAAGTTCTAATTTATCGGTTTAATATATCTTAACATTATAATTAATAATATAAAATACAATTTTAAAAATATTATTAGTATGAAGATAAATAAAACGAAGTTGGTTTCAATTAAATTTTTTTTTTCTCATTGTGAGAGATATGTACTCTTAAGGTAAAAGTTTAAGGCAAAAGGTAAAGGCAAATTTTTTTTCTATTGTGAGAGCTCTGTTACTGAAGGAATAAGTTTAGTGCAAACATTTTCAAAACAAAGTAAATTGGGAAAATTGTTCCACAAAATTTTTATAGGGAAAAATATTTTCCCACCTAACTTTGTTTTGAAAATATTTACACCAAACTTAAACCCTCAGTAGGCTAGAAAATTTTTTTTTGACAAAAATACTATGAAAATATTTTTCCCAATTCCCTATTTCCAGGGGAAATCAGAATAGTGCAACTGTGCATGATAAAATTAATAATAAACTTCTAAAACAAGGGCCGAAAAAATTGTTCGTTATGATGTCCCACATATTTAAAAATATCCTATTTCCCCACAACTTGGAAGAAAGCAATAATAACACCGTTTCTAAGCCAAATAAAGATACGTCTGATTCAACCAGTTTGAGACCAGTAAGCCTCCTTCCTATCCACAATTGGTAAGATATACGAGCGCTGTATATTAAGCCGGCTAATGAATAGTTTGGTTTCCGCTCAAACCATTGTACAGCACACCAAACTTCTAGAATATGTCGGTTAGCTCGGTTAGCAGCTAAAAACTTGATAGGCCTTGATTTGTTAGATATTGAAAAGGAATTTGACCGTGTATGGCATAAGGCCCTAATACACAAATTTAAACTTATTAATCTACCTATACATATTTAATAAAAACAATATGGCCCTTCTCAAGCGGGCGAACCTGCGAAGTACGACTTTGAAGTTGAATTTCTGAACCTAAAACAATTCTCGCAGGTGTACCGCAAGGCAGCATCCTAAGCCCAACTCTCTATAAATGTTTCATATACGATATTCTGAAACTACATAACTTAATACCTGTATGCTGATAACCCGGCTTTCTTAACCGAGTCAATAATTCCTATCACAATTATCCGAAGGCTTGAAAAGGGCCTAAATGTAATTCAGTCTTACTACCATAAATAGAAAATCAAAGTTAATAAGAGTAAAACCCAACTAGCATTTTTCACGAGGAGAAGGCATAATAGATACTTACCATCGAGAAATTTAAATTTCTCTGGAGACAAAAGACTAACTTTCTCAATGCATATAAGTAATGTAATTTTTTAATAAAATGTTCAAAATATTATACCCATTTATCAACCGCAAACCATCACTTAGTAAAAAAAAAAAAAAATTAATTAAGTATCTTCAAAACCTTAATTCGGCCAATAATGATCTATGGATCACCGGTGTGGGGTGATTGTGCTTCATCGCGTTTGAAAAGACTGCAAATCACACAAAATAAAATATTGAAATTAATTTATGCTCTGCCTTGGCATTATTCCACGCGGAAACTTCACGACCACAACCTTTTAGAACTGATAACAGAATTTATTACTAGTCATCAATCAGAATCCATTAATCAGCCAATAGGGTGTTCAGCGACGCACTATACTATACATATATCTGTTTTATTATATAATAGATTTAGTTTTAAGTAGTTAGGTAAGTTTAAAATTATTATTCAGTAAGGTTTTTTTCTTTAATTAGTTTTTCCTTCACAATAAATAATATTATCAACACAAAATGCAAATAGCAAATAATTAATTTATTATTAAGAACGGAGTAGAAAATAATTTTATATTCTGAACTCTCGCATATTTATTGTAAAGCTTTATTGTAATAATTTATAATATGGATAATAAATTTGAATTTGAATATGAATTTGACTCGTATCTACTTCCAATATTCAGACTATATCCAATGCTATGTGTAAATAAACTGAAAAATATTCTGAATGGTCTAAAAAATAATCAAATCACAATTATGGGTGATTTTAACGCAGTCAAGACTATTACTCAATAGAGACACCAATTTTATTGCAAGCCTCTTCATTTTGAATCAAGATGGTCAACCAAGTACCAAAATTATCAAAAAAAGCAACTCTTTTGTTGCGAGAGAAAATAGGTCCACGGAAGTCGCAATGATGATCAACATAGTAAAGAAATCCGAAAAAATACGTCTTAGCTAGTATTCCTAGATGTAATGATATACTTTCAATAATTGTATCAATTATAACAATTGTTTTCCTCCAATCGGCTTTTATTAAAGGATTTACTAAAGGACAATCAGAGACCACCAATCTTACTAAATGCGAAACCCCTTATAGCCATGGAGATGGGATATGAAATCACTGTAACACCCAATGATTTTAATAAAGCGTTCTCACCTTATTATGCTCACCTTATGCATCGATCAACTATTATTTAAATTATGTCTGTAAATATGTACGACTGGCAATCTCCAAATCATCAACAACTCTCTTGAGGGTACCTCCGGCACATACCAATTCAGCAATGAAAAGCTTGTAATCTTCATACTATCAATTAACGATGTCAATATATTTTTAAAAATCTATTTAAGAAAGTAAGTTTTGATCTTTTTTTCAGTACTACTTTCGTATTGCTGAAAATAATTTTTGGGAAGCTCTAAATACTGGTTGCTCAGTGTACAATCAACAATTTTGTCATTAGTATTCGTGACAAAGCATCGATGGCATCACGGATCTAGGGAATCCAAGTCGGTTCTACCCGATTTCGTATAGTTGGGCAATTACTTACCCCCCCCCCCCCCCCCCCCCCCAAAGACACCCGAAAACTTCGGGCAATGCCGCAAACAACCGAAACCGACAACCGTCCTATGCATCTGAACGAAAATGGAAAAAACATAAACGTATGTTTGTAGAAACCGGTGGAGTAATGGTAAAAATACGAAACCGAAAGTCGGGTAACCGAAATCCGGGTAATTGGATTCTCTAGTCGGGTCTTGCGCTATCAATAAGTTAGAAAAAATGTGTGACCATCCATTCAAAGAAATTCCAAATGAACTGCTCCTAATCGACTGGACCGATTAAGATGAAATATTGTGTGTGTTTGAGTGAGTTTCTGGATAGTTTAGATTCACAATTGGACCCGGTAGGTGGCACTGCAATCAGGTTCTAGAAATTTTTTTTTGTTGTTTTTTTGACGAAATTTTTTTTTTAGGTTTTTCACACATTCGAACAATTTCATCACCCCACCACCCTTACAATCTGTATTATGTATATAATTTTTCTGTACGTGTGCTCTAATTTAAAATTTATTATTTCGTTTATTTATATTTTTTCGACTCTCTTCCAAAGTTGTTTATGTTTTATATGGATTTTATTTTCCTATCTTTTTGAAAAAAAAAAATTGTTTACTATTTTCCTCCTCTCTTTCAGAATCCACGATATTTTTTTTTATTTCATTACGGTGAGAAAGAAAAGAAAAAGTTAGAAAATAAATTCTTTCTTTTGGAAATGAAAAAATAACAAAGTCAAATTCGCTCGTAAACGTACGCTGTACGTCATTTTCAGTATAGACAAAAATTACCAATGACCAAAATAGCGCAAGAGGTTAAGTAAAACTTTTCTTTCTTTGCCACCACAATAAACAATTGAAGTTGTTAAAAATAATTGTCGAGGCGCTTATCGAACTTTTAGACGCCTAAGTTCGACGATAAGGATTGAAAATGCAGGGTTAACATTTTTGTTTCAAATTCTCTTTTCTAAAAAAGACAGACAATTGCCAATGGTATATAAAAAATATAGAATTAACTAAGGCCCATAGGCCTATTTTCCGGACAAGTGGTGCAGTGGTTAAAGCTTCGGCACTTGGACCGGGAGGTACTGGGTTCGAATGGAGTGCAGAATTCAGCGCCGACCAATGTACAGGTTGGCATGAAGCTTGCAATGTGCAGGTGGTATGTAGTTGTGTGAGTAGGTTAATAGGTGAATGGGTTAATGATGTGGCATAAATGCGTGGTATCACAATGGGCCAAAAATGGTCTAAGTGTCAACTACTGAAACCTAATCACCAAACCTAAAGCCCGCTGGAGGTGGATATATTTGTAGCGGCCTGTTTCTTCAATTACAAGAAACACCGCAGAGTAAATTCTGATTTAATCATGTGGCATATTGTTGGAAAGGTTTTAGACTAAGCAAAAATATTCTTATCGGCATTTCAGTTCACAAATCCGATTTTAATTTTGAAATTCATCAAAATTTTCGACCTAAACAAAGAGCGTTATCAACAACATATTTCGGTTAGTTGAGCAAATTTTTGATAAATTCTAGTTTAACCCTCATGTGAGTGAAGAAAAAATATCTTAATTTGAGTGACTAAGGTACCCGGGTACCCTTCATGCAATTTTTCTTAAAACTAATTTTTTTTTTTTAATTTTTTTGCAATTTCGAAATCTATAACGGATTTTGCTAAAATTACATAAATTAAAAACAATTTCGCATTAGCTGCAACATGTCAGTTTTCGAAGAACATTCTGTAAAAAAACGTAAAAAATCCAACATATCACATCAGTGAAAAAAATGTTCGATAGTAATAAAAAAATGTTGGTTAGTTTAAAAATATAAACATAAATTAAATGAAATAAATAAACAGAAATACAAACAATGAAATACAACGACATATAACACAAAAATATAAAATATTTGCATACTTTTTCTTTCAAATATAGTGTAAAATATATAAAGGTACCCGGGTACCTTTGTTACTCTAATTCGTACAACTAAACTACTTTTTGCTCTCACGTGCGTCCAAGTTGTAAAATTTCTCATTTTTAAGTGTGATCGTAATCTATCAATAGAACTAGAAGTTCTCATAAAATTAAAACTTTTTATTATGACTGGAACATACAAAGCTAGACGTTTAAAAGTGCAAAAGGTACCCGGGTACCTTGTCACTCACATAAGGGTTAAAACGATAAACAAACCAGCTGTGGTTGCTTTAGATTTGTTTACAAAGCAGTCTGGAACGATTTCCGTGAGGATATGGATGATCGTTCTGTTTTGCTTACAGAAACAATATTCTCTTTTACGTTGGTAAAGTTTATCCTCCTAAAAGCAACAATAACAAAATATGTGTATGTATATGTGTTTGTATAATTTCTCGATAGAACGAATTTTACTATAGATAGTTACATAATAATATTTTCTAACAAAAATTTTAATTTTTCTGAATGTTTTCGGGAATCTCCTATAAACCAGTAATAACTAAAGTAAGTATTGAGATGCTACTAGGCCCTATCTTATAGAAAAGCTAGTTTATTTTGTTAAAATTGGGCGATTTGGGTGTTTAGGACACCGAAGTTGGCATCTCATCTCTATAAATCACTTGTAAGGTTTTCCTAAATTTTCTCGAAAAATCCTAGGAACCCAACATAAAAATGACTTATATTTTAAGAGTCTTCTGGATCACATTAAACATAAAAACACCTCAATTTTGAACAAAATGGGGGACTAGGGTGTTAAGGACAGCGAAGTTGGTTGACATCTACTCTCTATAAATCACTTGTATTGTTTTCCTAAATTATCTCGGAACATCCCAGAAACCCAAGGGTTCCAGGGTTCCTAGGATTTTCCGAGAAAACGTAGGAAAACCTCACAAGTGATTTATAGAGAGTAGATATCAACTTTGCTGCCCTGAACACCCTAATCCCCCAATTTAATCATCCTTTTTAGGACAGATTTAGGACAAACTTCACCAACATATACAGAACTGTGAAGTTTGTCCTAAACGAATCTTAATTTTTTTTTTGTTAGGACATATTTAGGACAAACTTCACGCAAATTCTTTTTTTGGGGTCATGCTACTTATATTTACATATATAGTAACGCTGACTAAATTTCCACCCGTAACCATCACAATAAATGTAATTTCCCATAAAACTTTTAGACTTAAAAACTTAAAAAACAATTGTTCTTAATATTTTGACTGTAAACAAAAAAATATTCTTTGTCAAACATAATAATTGATGCAATTACCAATCACTGATTTACATAATGAGAACCATATATACCTTTGTGACAAGAAAACAATAAAATAGTTTTCCCCGAGGTCAAAATAATTTCCTTCTCAAAAACAAAAAAAAAAAAAAAATATGTTACAATGTGATAATTGATCACTTGAGAAATTTCTCTTCCGTGTCTTTTAAAAACAACAACGAAAATTATTTTAAAAAAAACAAAGACGCGCGCACTATGACGTCGAGTATTTTTTTGATGTAACAATATTGTAACAATTGAAAAAGGGAAAAATTTCCCTCACCATTATTTAACGGATTTACATGATGCCGCCCGGTGTGCTCGATCCCAGCGCATATTGTACACCTCGTGATTGAATGATCAATTATATCACTCGAGAGATGACGCCATATTACATAATAATTTATGCAAATGATATTTGATCTGCGTCGTTTCTATGTACGGAAAGATCATCCACGTGTATAACGATCTTTTTCCACTTAGCATTTTGTACAAACAAAAAGGATATATGTATGTACAGTATGTTCCGGCTCAATTAAAATTTGTTACATTTCTAATAATATAACCTATAATTTAAGATTCTAAAATTATATTTTCTTTTACGATCATTAGTTTGGTTGTGTATATGGTGATGATCAAGACCCCTAATGGTTTCGCGACTTTTTTTTTATTCTCACCCTACTGCACACATGTATACGGAGTAAATTAAACGCATAAGGGGTACACGGTATAATAAGCACCCGTGACTTATTATTACAACACTTTCTGTTTTCTTTAAGGTTAATTTAAGGGTTGAATGATTAATTTTTAAATTAGAATTTCTTTAAGATCCATATTTGGTTATTAATTAAAATTGTTAAGATAGACCGTTATAATTTAGAGTAGTATACACTGTTTTGCTTGAATTGGCTTAATTAATATAGAAAGATATGTAGGGGAGATGTTTTTAATAAGTGATCATATTTTGTAAAACATGATCGATATGAATTTGTTGCCGGATTATACTGGCGGCTGTTTGATGAAGCGAAACAATTTGATCAAAATTTTAATTGAGTGATGTCTGCCCGACGTCTCTTATTTATTTTGATATATGGTTTACAGTCGTATACGATCGATCAGACAATCACTAAAATTGAAATTGGAGGGGATATGTAATTGGCAGTTATGTTAAAATAATAGGATTACATTTTCTATAAGCACATCGAAAAGAAGGCACGTAACAAAAACATTTATCTAGACTACAAGATTAACAAGATTTGTGTTTTATTTTACCGATCGATCGTGTATTGATCGTTTTTTTCTCTTAAACCCCAGTTACACAAAAGTTATAATGATATTCATAACTTTGGGTTAGTATAGTGCTTGCTTTTATAATACGCGTTATTAGTTTGGTTTCGAAAAAAGATACATTCTAACGTAAAATAGGGTATAAAACCCTTAAAATAAATAAGATCCCTTTTTGTTGCTTATGGCTTATATTATGCATATTTGTTACACAATTACTTAAGCAACACAGCATCCTTAACGAAAAAATTATTAAAAGAAAATACGACATACGAGTAAAAGTAGTAGAAAAAGGGCAAAAACAGGTTAACCTAGATATCAATTTTCATCAGGTCCATTAAATGTCTTCGGTGATCATCAGTTTAGATTTAGATCATAAAATTTAATCACCACAATGAGATCATTGAAATGAATAATTATTTTTTACGATAATTATGACGTTTGACAAGAATTTTATTTAAGGAAAGATGTTTGTGGAAGGAATCTCATTGTGGTTAACACATAACGGTCACTTTTACTATTTTGTGCATAATAGTTAATGTGATTTATCTATTCTAAAGATCAAATATTTGTTGATCCTTCCCTAATATATTTGTTTTGTGAAAAAATTTCACACGCAATGTGTATTCTCATAAAGCACTATGCGTGTGCAGGTTTTGTATTGTCTGGAAAATGAATTGCAATAAAATAATTTATATGATCATTAAACGATCGCACTAATCATTTGATTTAAAATTATTTTATAACATACATAAATATATTTTGACATAAAAATTCATCAAATCATTAAAACTATTAGTCGTCGAGTTGGTATTATAAAAATCATACGGGTTGCATCACCAAGCATGTTGATCTCACAAATGATCATAATAGTGAAAGATATTAAGTTTAATATGATATAAGCTAGGAAAAACTGTGACAAAGTAATAATTGGCTTCCATATCAAGCGATGTAGTGCAAGGCCAAGGTGTTAAACGAATTTATTCCCTTAGGCTTGGTATAAACGAAATTTGAATGATCAAAGCAATGCACGTAAAGAAGAGGTACAACCTCCCTTATAATCCTGAGCAGAACCCAATAAATATTAAATTTTAATCACATAATTACGACATCATACGCAAAATGAATATATAAAATTATTTAAATTACGATATCAAAAACGAGACATGCTCTTCCCCCATTGCCAATTATTATACCTCGTCTTTTTTATTTTATGTGCATTACGAATGCAATTTTATTTTGCAATCCTTATTATACATACATACATTGATTGCAAATAATATAACACAATATAGGATCTAAATTATGTTAGGGTGCAGCACCCAGGCACAAAAAAACTAGTAAATTAATTTTAGGGTAAATAGAAATTCATCCATTATCCTTTTTTAAATATGTACGAGTACGTGAATGTTTGTTTTCATTTAATGTCCTTAAGATGGTCAATTTTTATACATATATTTTTGAGAGCTGCGCTTTAATGGAATATTTTTCATTGTATTTATGTAAATTTCCCGCGAATTCTAGAAATTCTTTCTCCCTGCTAATGTAATCCTGTTTTTCTTTTCGACCCCACTTTCCTTTAAGAATTTAACCGTTAATAAATTACATTTTTTTTTGTGTACACCGCGAATTCAACATAAAGGACAATATTTATGTACGATTGTTGTTTTTTCTCATAATAAAAATTGTTTTTAATGGCTAAAACGCGAACTCGTTAAGGCGAAAGAGGATGAATATCCTTTCCAATCTGGTTTCATCCATGTCATGAGAATTTTTTTATATTTTAATTGTTAAATGGGATGATATGTGATAATGATGATGAAGATGCGCGTACAATTATTCACACGTAATTAAATTGCGGAATCCTTGCACAAATCCTTTCTAGCGATATTTAGATATAAAATAATTCGTATTATATAATTATCACACTTCTAGATTTATATGGGTATCACATATACGTTTAATGGATTTCCGGCTGCTATATGGATATGACCTGAATCGTATATTTTAATTGTTTTGTAATTGTATCCCTTTTATAAGGATATACCCATATAATGATTTCCGATACGATAACATCACAATTAATAAACGTTTTTCTCACAGCGAAACGTATACCGCATTCATATCGGCTCAATATAATAAATCTTTTATGTATTCAATAAATTATCCTTTTTCAAGGCGTTCCACACGAAAAAGTGAAAATTATAAATTCAAATCATGAAATTAATTTTTAATTTTTTTTTTGGGGAAAACAGGATTTTCACTCTAAAAACAAAATCATAAATCGTTGATTGCGATCTATAAAAAAAAAGGAAAATTGTTGCAAAACAAGTTTATGAATTTCTAATTCTAATAAATTAATCCTTTTTATAGAAAATAAAATCCCTTTTTGCCTTTTTATTTTTTGTCTTTAAGACTAGTGGTCAAATTTTATGTAATATTTTCTTCTTATAGGGAGAAAGAGTATGATGTTGCAGAATATTATGAGTTTGATCTCTGAATGAGGATTGAAAATTTTTATCTTGACAGGAGGTGGTCAAATGTCGGAAGATTTTAGTTGAGAATATTTTGTAGTTCGATAAAAAAAATTATGAGTTCGTGAGAAAAGGTTATTCGCAATAGTGTAATATTTATGGTATCGAAATTTCGTTGGGATAAGGGATTGTAAAACTGTAGCGTTAAATAGATGGGAATAGTATATGGGTTCAAAAAGGACTTCAATACAGATAACAGATATCATTGAGTAATTTACCATCGATCTTTATTAATTAAGGGTTTGTTTAATGGTAATTTCAAATGATTGGTTTAATGATCTCCTTTCATCAAGTTCATTTATTTGCTGCATGATCAATCTATATTGAGTTATTTTACTACTCTGTTTAGTGCGACAGATAGATTACTTCAAAAATGAAATAAATGTATTTAATGGGGAGTAAATTGTAAGGTTTCATAAAGTTGGCCAAGTGACTAATTATTAGTCCTTATACCGTAACTTGTTTGATTTAACGCAACCAAACTTAGATGGATGTTCGGATAGAAGAAGATAGTATTAGACTTGAGTTGAAAAACTATTAACTCAAAAATGCCACTTTTGATAGAAATAGGACACAATTGAGATTGAGTTGAGAACAAGCCATTTTCTAACAAAAAGAAACTTCAATTATTTCTATTTTTTTTAAATTTTACTAAATTTCAGGAAGACTTGCGCCTGACTAATTTAAGTAAATGATATGAAAAAAACCAAATATCTGTTGGAAATACCATAATACAAAATTTTAATACAAATTTACAAGTGGGTTCCGCTTACTGACCGAAAATGTGTCAAATCGAGGAGTTTATAGGCTCGAGAGACTAATATGCCTAGCTATGAATCCGTGTTACACGGATCTCTGACGAAGAGAGCCACCTTCTTCTGATACTTGTAAAACTAATATCAATACTACAACAAAATCAAAAAACCACCTTAAAGCGAGATCCACGCTCACCAAACAATAGATGAGTCACATGAACCAAAAAAGAGGGACTTTCTTTAAGATCCCAAGGCATCTCGACCAGGAAACAGTAGAACTACATAAAAAGTAGGTGGTGATAAAAAAATTGAGAAATTCTCCAGTCGAAGCAGCGTTGAGGTAACGGCGTTCAGTGTTTAAGATCCTAAACAAAGTTTTTGAAATAGGATAGTTACTATGATCTTAAAGAAACAAGCTCTCATGTTTATGATGGCTAGCATGAAAGCATGTTCCTCTATGAGACGGCAGTTGGAAGTTCGTGGACAGAAGTCACGAGCACTGGATCAGCACAATAGAGAAATGGAACTTGGGATACAATAAAATGAACACAACCTTATTAAATGTTTTGAATGAACATTCCAGGCCTCACCCTATCGTGCTTAAATGTTGAAGTAACTGGAGCTCTGAAAGATAGAGAAGATGATAAGGGGTGAGTACGGAACGATCAACGATGACGAAATTATAATCTGCGATGAAATTAAATTTTTTAACGTTTATTGAAGACAATTGCCGCTCGCGGAATGAAACTCAAGCTGGAAAATAAAGATTATGCAAAAGGAATCCCTAGGTACTTGTAACGAGATAAGGAGTAATCAACTTCAATTTCGAGTCAATAACTCTTGTAGAAGAGAAGGATCTTCCAAATCCACAGGAGAGCAGCTCTATCTCACCCAGTGAGGAGCATAACAATTACGAATGAGTAGAAAAAGAGACAAAAGAGCAAGTAATAGTCGAGTAAACCTTGCTGAATGCTCCATATTCTTTAAAATAACCTTCATCATACTAAATCAATTTCGATAACTATTCTTTTCGTAGACTGCATAAAACGAGAGGGGATTTGGTTATTACCAAGAACCTAAAAAAGAAATGTATACAATTGTAAACTCATGTAAGCCTAGGCAAATCAGATCCTGTACTCTTTGGAAAAGTAATTTAAATATTTTTCAATTTTTCAACAATAGACTTCAAGCTACATAAATCAGCAATTCATTCAGCATAACTCGGAGATTATTCTTTACTGGCCGGAAGTAGTCTTCAAGGATATTTGAAAACTAATTTTCTAGGGAGTGGAAGAGGGCAGATGTCAAGTATGAATCACTCTATCATCCATTGGAAAGACTGGTTCATATTCATAATCAAGAAGTTCGATGCAATCTCAGCATGCGTACTGAGGTGAAGTGTGTAGATGCAGCTTTTCCTGAATATTGGATCGCAATACGGGAATTATTCTCTCGAGAATATTTTCGAGTAGCATTTCAAACTATTGTGGGCGTACTAAAACACATTAGACCGCATATTGCTGATAAAATGACATCTCTGGACGCTATTTTGAATAGCAAGCTAAGTTGAAAGCCGAACATCTTAAAATAAAATCTGCTTCAAAAGTTAAATAGCATCTAAAAAAGTAGGAAGCAGTAAAAAGCAACATGAAATATTTAACAATAATTTTACATAGGAAAGGAATAAATTAAACAACAGCCCGTGTTCACATTCCTTTACAGTGGAGGCGGCAATTTCTACCTCTTAAAAAAATAGGGTCAATGTGAAAAGGGTTTATTTTACTATTAAAACTTTTTGGAACCCGGCCTCCGCATACGCGATTAATCACCTTAACAAACCGAATCAGCTTCAACTTAGGCGGAGAAGACAATAATCAACATACATTAACGGATCTAAAGTTTGGAATAATTGAGATCGCTTGTGTAAGTAAGTAATTGTGATGCAGTGAAAATAATCTTTTGGCCGTGACCAGTAGGAATCGCAACCAGAGAGTAACGAAGGGTAATGTCTTTTCCTGAATCAACGAGGTTCGCTGCATTAATCGCACAGAGTGTGAGCAAATGCTGAGTGATCTTCGCAAGCAATTTCGTTTACTATAAAAATTTACTAGCCATCGAACACCTGTTTTAGGAGAACACTGAACCTAATCGTTGGATGATATTTTTTGATTTTATTCATATTTCAATCTTGTTATATTTGTGGTAGTGAGATAAATATTGTTTTGTGCAAGTTGTGTTATGATGCAATTTTATTGGTCGCAAACTCGATTGCTTTCTTAGTTTTAGTATGCATCTGATTTATAATATCGTCATCTCGAAGAGAAAGCAGGAACTCTTAGTTACTAAAAATTTTAACGTCTATAAGACCGGTCCGACTAGAAGATAGAATTTTTGAAGTCAACCGAGCGAATTTCGTTTGCTATTACATTGTTTTGAAAATACCATCTAAACCGAACCCGGGTAACCAACTAGAAATTACATTCACTAGCCGCACTCCCTATGTGTAACAAAATCCCGTTTTTTTTTTGTAAATTCCGGTTTTAAAAATCCCAGTTTTCAAAATCCTGGTTTTCAAAATCCAGGCTTATAAAATACTGGTTTTTAAAATCCCGATTTTGTATAAAAAAATCCCGATTTTTAGGAAATTCCGGTTAGAATTTTTAAAATTTGACATGTGGGAAAATGGGACTCTTAAATGATTTTTGACAAAATTCAAAAATGAGTTTGCGATAAAGTTCTAGAAAATAGCTAAGGATGGAATTGGCAATTTCTTAACAGATTTTGTTGAAAATCGTTACGTGCTCTGGAAATGGATTTCTAAAATTGATAAAGCTCTGAAACGTGACCATCGCTATGGAACTAGGCCATATTATGACCGATTTAGTTGAAATTCGATATGTGGGACCTAAATGGGATTCAAAAAATGCATATTGATAAAGTTCTGGAAAAAGCGAATAGGGATGAAAGCTGGCCATTTCTTAACCGATTTTGTCGGAAATTGACATGTGGGATCTAAATGGGATTTTACAATGATGTTTGATACAGTTGTGGAATATTTTCTTTAGGGATGGAATTAGGCCATTTCTTAATCGATTTGTTCTTAATCGATTTCTTAATCGATCGCGTGCCTGTGAGAGTTATCAAAGCCGTCAGCCTCTACAATTATTGCATTTCAAAATGTTGCAAGTTCAATTTTCGAAAACAACCAAAAACTAGGAGTTCGACTAATTCTAGAGCGGGTGTCAATATATGGCACTGTTGCTGCAATTTGATAAAAAAAATGGGAGTTCAGTTTTTTCCAACTCCAACTCCGATAAAATGAAAAACCGACTCCGCTTCTGACTTCGTAGCCTTGGTTTTTTCTAGTTTATTTTTATGTTAAAATATTATTAGTCCGGCCGGCCCGAATTAATAAAAAATATTTTTTCAAAATCAAGACTTACAAGAAAAGAAAACCGGGATTTTGAAAACCGGGATTTCGAAAACCGACATTTTAAAAACGTGGATTTTGAAAACTAGGATTTTGAAAACCGGGATTTCGTAGTGCACTTCGCAAATCACAAAGGATGGTGCCATACCATCTGCAAATCGAATTGTAGCTATCCAATAATTTCCTCAAAATATTTAATTATTACCTTAGGTTCATAACCTCACTTGGCCGGACATATTGCTTTAATACATGACCATCTCAGCAGACTTGGCAAACTGACTAAAAACAATCCGTTGACATGGCCTCCAGAATGCTGCCAATTAATACTGATGCTTTCAGTGTTGCTAAAGGTGATGCAATGGGGTAACTTAATGGCAGAAGTTGGAAACTCCTAGGTTTGTTTTCTAAAAAACTTCACCTTCTGCACAAAAAATATTATGCTTCGGTAGAATATTCTCCATCAACATCAATACTGATCACAAACCACTGACTAGGCAATTGCGTCTAAATAGGAACGAAGTCCACGATGAGTTTCCTTACAAAAGTCGAACGACGAGTCTAAGACACGAATCAGTAAATTATATTGGGCATACAATTAAGTCTCCGCCGTTTTTATCAAAAATTTGGCATTTATTGTGAAAGATCGGTAGGTTATGATTTATTTAAAGTATTGTCCATCGCTAGTAACTACTATTTTCCATCTTTCTGGAAGCAAACAAATACCATGTCAGAAGAACGCTTCATCTTTTGAGGCTATCCATGAATCAACCCCATTTTTGATATCTTCATATAATGTGGACTGTCTTTCAGACAAGCCATGCGTCATCGATCGAAACTAGCGGTAATCAGACGAGGCAATGTTTGGTGAATACGGCGTGTGAGGTAAAACATCCTAATTGAGTGTTACCAAGTAGGTTTTGATAGGCGTTGCTACGTGTGGACGAACATTATCATGCAGAAGAATAATTTTGTCGTGTCTGCAGTAGTCGTTGGTGCATATTTCCTTTAGTGCCCGGCTCAATCTCATCAATGGGGTTCGATAGAGAGCCCCAGCAGTGGTGTCTTTTGGATTTAGCTACTCATAATATGTTTTTTTCTATGAATATCCGTCTTGGTTGCCGACGTTGAAGCATGGCCAGGTGGTCGCCAGTATTTATTCTTTTTTGGGTTATCATAGTGATTTTTTGGGTTATCATCACCAGTGGCTATGCGACAAAAAAAAACTTTTCGTTTATGCCTGGCAAGCAGCTTTTCACAAAAAAAAAAAATCTGCATTCATCATCTCTCGGCATCAGTTTATATGGAACCCAATTTCCTTGGTTTTAAACGATGTAAAATTGCTGGTTGAGTTAAACCTAATGTAAGTACAAGTTCTTGCGTTTGGTACGAATCTTCATCCAATAACGCTTCCAATTCCATGTCCTCGTACTCTTTCGGCCTTTCGCTATGCTCTTTATCTTCAACATCAAATTCTGATTCAAATGCGGATACAAAATCTCCAATATCTTAAGGTAATGTTGTTGACAGATGTCCAACCTTAGGACAAGATAAGATTTATCAATTTTGCGCGAAACTTTGAAACATGTTAAACTCCCTTACATTTCGGATATTGATCCAAAACTTGCGTTCCTTCTCAGAAGTTGTAGTTCAATCAACATACTCGTTTAGCACATGAACATTTTGAAATTTCTTATGATAGGTTCAGCATACATTAACCTTGTCGGATTAGCTATTACCTCATCTAATGGTAACACATTCATACTTACTATCATTGACCGATTTACACGGTGGGCATTACGGTTAACATGAAAATAGTCACCATAATGAAAACTTTCATAAACAAATACGTCACGGGATTTAATGTTCCGCTGGAAATTACGACTGACCAAGGCAGTCAATTCTCTAAGAAGTAACTCCCATTTATAATTCTAGGTGTAAGAACGTCGATCAGTAATGATCTGGGATGTACTCCCGTGAAACTTGTCTTCGGACAACTACTGAATGTTTCACTTTCATCTGAATTAAGAGCCATATACAGTACCGCGAAGATTTTGCAACGACGGACCATCGCAAGACCAACTCAAACTTAACTTCGCAATCAACAAACCAATGACACATCAAATTTAATGTTTAGATAAAATTGTAGAGGGTTTTATTTTTCATCAAACTTGTGTGAGTAAAATTTTTATTTTGATTGATTACCCAAGTATCGCAGCTGAGTATCAAGGATTTAATGCAAACATTTCTAAAAACAATGCGCGTTATCTATACGATGCTTATATGATTGAGTGGCTCTTGCGTGTGTTGAATATCAATATATACCATTTCAAAGCTACATAACGTCGTTCGAATTTATAATAAAGCAAGAACTACTCTTAAAATAGACTCTACCGTCCCTCAGACAAATGAGTCTAAATAGATTTCTTACGAGGCGAAAGCTATTTTTATAAAACGATTAAAGCAAATAGGACATTAAAGTACAGAATTCTACGTATACAAAAGAAATTCCATCCAAGAAATTTTTCTTAACACTGCTGCTTTATTCTTGTATTCAACCTGAATTTTACGAATTGTTTATTGCAAAAAAGCAAATCAAACCGTTTATGAAATTTCAAGAATTTCGGTTCTCATACATACGATATCATATACATACAACAAATAACTTATTAAAATTTAGTTTAATTTTTTACGACATGACGTGACATTATGAATTATACACAAAAAATAACATTTATTATTAGTATTTTTTCCCAATTGTTGTTGTTGTCACTGTGGCAGCAAAAAAATGTATTAAATATATCTTATGAAATGTATTAAGAAATTCAATCAAAATATATTTCATTTCTTTATATTCGTATTGTAAAGTACATTACTACAGACAAGTACCTACCTCACATATTTTATAATGCTGAAGGACATGGCATTTTCTGTTTGTTTCATAAAAAAAAAATTGTTGCAAATTTTCAATGTTGGACACGTTTTTTTTATTCAATTAAATTCATTATTCGATAAAAAAAACTTGTGAACATATAAAAATCCTTTCTCGTTTGCAAAAATAACAAGACAAATTTTCAGTTATTAATATGCAAATTAAAGGATGGATCGAATTTACCCAAACAATGTTATACGTACCGACAAACAAACCGTCATTTTACCATTTAGTATAAAGTATAAAATTAACCAACAGCAAAATTATGTGCTAATAACATGTACATATGTAAAAATCTCAAATTACCAAAAAAAAAAAAATTTGCTATGCTAAAAATGGCAATGTTTGTCTTTAATCTAAATAACACAAAAGTAAATAGATCTCTGTGTCGTTTGGTTTTTAACACACCCATTTCCTTTTGAACTTGATTTTCACTCGTTATGTAGAATCGTAAATTTTCCCGTTTTTAATTTGGTGATCCATGGGAAATATATAGAAAATAGGTTTGGTATACCGTACCGACATAAATGGCAAATTTGTATTCTCCATTGTGTTTGCATGCAATCATCAATTAAATTGTGTTTTGCTATTATTATTTAGATTAGAAGACAATAAATAAAATATAATATGTAAAGAACAGAAAAGAAAGGTCATTACTGAATCAAACCTACACTCGTTGTAAATACGTAAATAGACAAATTGTAATTGGTCATGAAAATACTTTTACACAGAGAGTACACTCTGTATATATAAATCTTATATAGTTCTGAGTTCATAATAGCGTATACACTGCAATAATTGCAAATAAATCACAAAAATACAAAAAAACTAAAAATGTTTATTATTATGGTAATTCATTTTCAATCTCAGTTCCATTCAATTAACTTTAATCAATAATATACAACACCGCTCGCCCCTCCCCCCGCATCTCACAAGCAAAATAATATATAAACAGCAAACTCATCCAACCTGATCGCATATCAAACCGAACGAATAATTAAACGTATACACAGCGTTTATTATAATAATAAAAATCTTACTGATAACAAAATGATTTCCTTTTTATTTCTTGTACGTTTCACATTTTCCAAATCAATAAAAAAAAAATACGAGAAAATAGAAAATGAAATAAAAAACACTTTAATCCAGTATGATCCCATCTTAAGCCAAACGAAAAGAAAATAACAAGAACTGGCATAAAGGTTAAATGTCATTTAAATGGAATAATTCCCGTCACTGTTGTTGTTGTTGGGATTTTAATATAGAAAATTAATTAATTTAATTAGTGTTTCTAAGATTTATGTGTTTTCGCAACTTTGTTGTTAGTGTATAATATATGTCCTGCTCAACAATACTAAGTAAATTTTCATCTGTGACACATACCGAGCCGCACATATATAAATATATACCCAACACTTTATAAATATGTGTTATAGATTAGATTTTTCGGGGAGATTTCTTAATGGATATCTGAGTGTGTCGACCCCCCACTATACTACCAAATATACGACTAATGAGTGCATAAATTGGTCTCACATGGCTATTAAAAATGAATTTACGAAATTTGACTTTAATGGGGTTTGCCGGGTTTATATAGGTGTTATTATCTCTTTGAGTTTCTTTAAGGGTGTATTCCGTATAATTATTATTTAATTATCGGGGATGGTCGAATTTGAGACAGTTTCAATTTTACACTATAATTGTGCGTAACGGATAGTTTACGGATCCGTGGGTTTTATTAATATAGGAAATTGGAACATTTCCCGGGTGAGAAATAATTGTGTAAAATGGGAATTAAAATATGTATATAATTAAACTATTCTAAATTGAGTGAAAATTTGAGTGGTAAAAATTGAGTTAGTTTTATTTGAGTGAGAATTGGTAATACAACTACTTTTTAGACTAATCGTTGTATATTGACCAGAAACTTGCAGAACAAACTCCTTCATGGCAAGGTCATTTCCGGTGAAGTGGTCTCCATTATCTTTTCCTGAGTCCAAACAAAGTGTAAACATAAAAGTAAAATTGTCTGTACGAATATATCGTCGGTTTGGTGCAACAGTGACACAACTCAAAATTTTTAATTTTTCAGTAGAGCTCTTTTGAAAAATTACTCAAATTTTTTTTTCTCTTTCTACATCCTCTATCGGATCTTAATTTTTATAATTCTTTAATATTTTGCAAATTTTCTTAGGATAGGTTCCAATATCGTAAAATGTTAATTTCTTTCGTGAATTGAGTGATTTTTTATATGGAATTTTACCTAATTTTCTAGAAATAACTACATAAAAGAGTATGTTTTAATACAAAATAATAAAAATATGAATTATTTGGGATCGTTTGATTCGAATATTTTAGAAATGAGAGAATTTTGAGTTGTATTGTGTGTTGTTGTACAACAATGTAGCAAATGAGCGATATTTCGCTCATTCGCCGCAAAAGTGACACAACCTAAAATTTTTAATTTATTTGAAAATATTACTCGAAATTGTTTATAAAAACGGCGTTGTTTAAAATTCTGTATCAAAACATACTCTCTTATGTAGCAATTTCTAGCAAATTAGGCAAAATTCCATATAAAAAATACTCAATTCGCGTAAGAAATTAACATTTTAAGATATTGGAAATTGTTGTAAGAAAATTTGCAAAATTTTAAAGAATTATAAAAAAATTAAGATCCGATTGAGGATGTTGGAATAGAAATAAAAAATACTTTACTCTCTCTATACTCGTTCTACTAAAAAATTAAAAATTTTGGATTGTGTCACTTTTGCAGCGAATGAGCGATATATACACTCATAAGTGTTTAGGCATCCCTTTTTTCATGTATTATTGAAACGCAGTTTCATTATATAGTCACCAATGACATAGGGCTAATTTTACTACCCTTAACCTGCGCTTGATCGGATTGTCGTAAACTGTTTATTACGGTACAATTACAGTAATAGTCTGTAGGAATTTCCAGAAAAATTTATCACACGGGTTTATTCTAGGTAATGATGTTTAAATTGTTTATTTGAAAAGATTTCAGTGACATAAGTCAAATATTATGATCAATTGTAGTCTCATATTTACAATGTTAACATCGTAAGGGAAATATCGAGTGACAATTATTTAAAATGCCTCAAATGCTTACCATACAGCTGGCATAAGTAATCGACAAATTGCCAAAAAAATGAAATTAAACCACGCTACGGTTGATTATAATGTTTAAAAATATCGGGAATGTGGCAGTTTTCTTAATAAAAGACGTAGTGGAAGACCAAGAGCGACAACATATGCAAATGATCATACAATAAATAGTGGTTACTAGCAAGATGAATAGACATAAAACAGCGCCGGAAATAATCACAGAATGAAATGTTGGTCGCCCAAATCTAGTTAGTGTTTCTACGGTTAAACGTCGTCTACAGGAAGCAGGACTCGCTGACCGTGTTGCTATTAAAAAACCATTACAACTTAAACGAAATAAGCAAAAGCGATTTAAATGGACCCGTGGGTTTATGGACGGATTAGTCCAAATTTGAATTTTCGGTACCCGGTGAGAAGATCTGTGGGCGAACGTGCCAGTAAAGAGTGTATTGCCGCTACCGCAAAGCATGGAGGTAGTTCAATGATGATTTGGGACTATTTTGCTGGTACTAGTGTAGGCAATTTTGTGAAAATTGACGGAATATTAAGAAAAGAAGTGTACCGACAAATTTTGGGGAACCACTCAATACCTTCAGGAATTAGACTTTTGGGTCAAAATTTTATCTTTCAACAAGATGTTGATCCATCATCTAAATTGTGTAAAGGCTATCTTTGCCATTTAAAGGATGAAGGAACGAGTAAAATTATGGAATGGCTTTCCCAGAGCCCTTACTTGAACCCTCTTGAGTTACTGTGGAAAGAACTGGACCGGGAAGTAAAGCAATCAACTCCAACATGTGTGTATGTACCTAAAAATTAAATCTTTTCACATTTTTACTGAACGTTTATATGTTTTATGCTGTTTTTCACAGTGCCTCAACACTTTTGAGCGGTAGTGTACTTGATATAGTTTGCAGTCTTATGCCTTTATTCCACCAAGAAAATACAATGTCAATAAAAAATGCTGAAAAATCAGAAAAAGAAAAATTAAATAAAATTGCATTAGAGTGACAGGAAAAAACACAAAATTTATGGGAACATTTTATAGTTAAATTTTGACATCTCGAAGATAACATAACCCACATAGCTTTACAAAATAACTGTATTTCGAAAATTTCAATTTTTTTGATAGGAATTTAATTTTGATTAGTATTACAATTCAATAATTCATCAATATCAAATAAAAAATATTTTATAGATTTCTACTCGCAAAGAAATCACTATTATAAAAATAATAATAATGTTGGTTCACCATAATATTTTCCTAACCATAAAACGATCTTAGTGTGCGAGAAATATTTCTCGTCATATTCTTTTTTTATGTAAATGTATTAGAATGTTGCTATAAAAAATACTCTGGTTAGTATTTTTTCCATTTTATTATGGCAACACACCATTTCATATAAAACTATTTTGTCAGTAAAGATTTACTGAATTTTTTTTTGTTTCATTCTATAAAGTAGGACATCTGTATTTTTATCCCGTTTCATCTTTACTGACAGTAAATATTTCTTGGTGGAATAGAGGCATTAATCGGTTTTTAAGTTTATAATAAAACAGAAACAGCTCAGTTCTGGGCAACAATAATATTTTTCCCCGTTCAATTTGGTTTTCTTTCTTTTACGTAGCAAAATAGAGCATAGAAAGTAATGAAAATTTTCGACCATCAGATTTTTAAAGATCTTTTATTCGCAATATCGCCGAAGTTAGAAAAAGTGGTTTTTGATAAACCATCTGTGAGTTTTTTGCCTGTATATGTTGTCTAAAAGTTTGTGGCCTCTACAGCGCAGAGAAGCGACTAAAATCGGTTCACTAAAAGTGGTAGCTTTCAATATTTTGAAAAGTAGGTATAGCATTCATGAGAAAAACAACTAAATTTCCAAATTATATTTTATACAAAATCGGCCCACATCAGTGTACCAAAATTTAAACTGAAATGGGTTTTTTTAACAGAACACTGTCTTTCCAACCCTTTAATGCATATTGTGGTATATTTGATACATTTAACTTGTTCCACTGTATTTTATTTAAATGACGGCTAACTTCATATTTGTTTTGTTCAAGACTCGTGTTATAATGGACCGAATTTCTATCTGCAAAACGCTGCTGAAATGGAACAAAATCGAGCGAGCGTGTTTAAAACCTTATGTAACAAATATGCGACAACATGGTTTGTTGAAACAAAAAATTATTGTAGCATATTTGATACATCATGAGTTATCTGTAGTTGTTTTTTTTAATTTTGGGTACTATTTTGCGTAGTTAGATTGCGGGTATCCAGACCAGGTGCATTGACACAGGAGGAAATTTTGAAGATTGTGAAAGTTGGAGTGACAGTGAGGATGACTTTGAACAAGAGAATTGTTTCTATGATGATCTGTTAGTAGAAAATGTGGCACATGATGAGAGTGATGAATGGTGATGAATGGTGGCACATATTGAGCCTGATGAAAATATTGTGTTGAACATCAACAATATGGAAAGTATTTTAGACCAAATGAACCAATTGCACTAGAAAAAGGAGCAGACGAGCTGCACAGTATAAAAAACAGCGTAAGTAAAATTTCATGGCGGACAAAAAATTTGAATCTGAAAATCTGGACACCACATTTACGGGAAGCACAACATTGCCAAATGTTGGGTTGGAATTGAATTTTCCTTTTTCTTTTTTTTTTGATAAACTAAAACGAATTACACAGGTTCCCTAATGAAAGGAATTTACGAGCAAGTGGCGATGTGGTAATTCGAATCCTAAGGAACGTTCCATTCAATAAAAATTACGAGTATAAGTGTTTCTACGTTAATTATTATAGATCTGTGGCCCTATTCTGGCTTTCCCTGGGAGTAGGGAATTGGGAAAAATATTTTCATAGCAATTTTGTCTAAATTGTATTTTTTCGGCCTACTGAGGGAACATGATTGGTGCTAATATTTTCGAAACAAAGTTAAATGGGAAAATATTTGTCCCTACAAAAATTTTGTGGAACAAAAGTTTCCCAAATCACTTTGTTTTGAAAATTTTTGCACTAAACTTATTCTTTCAGTAGGCCAAAAAGTATAATTTTAACAAAAATGCTATGAAAATATTTTTCCCAATTTCCTATTCCCAGGGAAACCCAGAATAGGGCCAGTTCGCTTAATTCTGGATTTGAAAAACAAAGGTATTTTGAGTATAGGTACAGTTCGACGAAGCCGTATCCTAAACTTCTAAATGTCCGACGATAAAAGATGGAAAAAAGGATCCCGGATTTTCACAAGAACTTGTTGGTGAAATAGATGGTGGCCAATTAGCCCTAGTATCTTGGAAAGATACCAAAGTGGTGCACATAGAAGAAACTTTATGGGAGAGGACCGTTTTCTAACTTAGAAAGACATGACAAACACAAGAAATAAAACCCTGATTATTTTACATAAAGATGTAATTCAACTATGTATTTTGTTTCAGGTTTGCTTCATGTGAATTATCCAGCTATAATACGGGAATACCGGAAACATATGGGAGGAGTTGCCCTATTCGATAGTCACGTGGGTCGTTATAAAATTCGGTTATGCTCTAGAAAATGGTACTTGCGAATATTTTACCATTTATTGGATCTATCTTTATATAAGTAAAGACGAAATTTTTTAGGCGAGCTGAATTCGTAAAGGGCAACAGTAAGTTGTTATATATACCAGATTTTAAAATTTTTGTCGCAGAAACTCTGTTTGTATGGGAGAATTTCAAAAGAGAGATCGCTCATCCACTAAACATTCGAAAATTATTGAAATTAAAAGGCGAAAAACGGCTTCTACTAGAATACCGCCAAAAGAGGTAAGGCAAGATAGCATTGATCATTGTCCGAAATGGAATCCAATACGCCAGCGTTGCAAAAATCCAGGATGCAAGCAATTTTGTTTCTGCGTTTGTGTCACTTATATAATCTGACAAATATGTGATCAATTGTAGTTTCAGCAATATTATTTTTATTGAATTATTAAATATTTATATTATACTTTTTGGATATTTTAAAATTTTTATTTACAAAAAATTAATTAAACATTAACTTTTACAAAATATCATTTAATTAAACTTTACAATAATTTACACGTTAAAATTCTTTCTTTTTGTGATTAAACACCTTATCTTTTACAAGAAGACCGGTGTCGGAATCTTTCATTCCTTTTTTATTGTGCATATCCACACTAGAGTAACTTGTATTCGGTAACTTCTTCGTTTCTTTCCCCTTTATCTATAAAATTTATTTATTTTTACCAAATAAATTTTATTAAATAGATGATTGCCGTTTTTAGTTTTTAATGCATGATGTAGTATATTTGATACATGCATAAAATAGGAAAATTCCCGGAAATTCAAAACTTTTCTCATGTTTTTTATGATATTTTCCTAATTACTAGACCAGCAATAACTTCTCATATTTTATTTGACTTAAAAAAAAGTCATGCAGTAAAGGGTTAAAATTCTGCTTCTTTACAGCCCATTTGGAATGTAATGGAACTTCATACATAACTTTTTTATATATTTGGAGGCCCGAAAGATTTTTGGTAGAAATCAGCCCACTGAAGGTTACAGCTTCCATAAGAGCCTTTTTTTGTAAATATTTTGAAAAATATCATTAAGTTTCAACAATGATCTGCACAAAAAATGTTCTTCGGGCCAAATGCACTTCTAAAATTTAAAATGTAAAAGAAGCTAATATGCCAGCCTATATTACCCACCTGGCTGTCGGCCTTTTTGACACGAAAACTCATGGATAGAAATTTAAATTTTTTATGCACGAATATGACGATACAGATAGCTCATAGTCACAAAGACAAATTAAAAAAATTGTCAGGTGGTTATAGATTTACATAGTTTTAGTAGAACTTATAATTTGGTTTACACACGAAATAGGAACAATGAATTTGACATTTTCCTAATTAAAAAGGAGAGGTACGAGTACTGGAGGAAAAGTTTTTTCCATTATAAACCTTTCCACTTGATCAATCCAAAGTCAGCGGATTTTAGGCGTCGATCTACAACGATTAAAATTTTATTTATTATTTATGTATTTATCCAGAGCTAAGAATGGGCTAGGAAGGAACGCATGCCCTACCTTGGACGATCTTCAAAAATTATATCAATGCGCAAACTATTGATGGTTGATTCAAAATGCAAACGTGCATTCCTTGAAATTTGGGGTTCAATGAGTTTAGTAAATCTATATGAAAAACGGTAATAGAAATGGTTTTTAATTCTTCTACCGACAAAAAAAATTTCATGCAAATTGTTTCATTTCTGTGAGTGATTTAATTAACACGTACGTGTTTTAAAAATTTACAAAAGCGACCCTGCGATACGAACTTATTGTCGAGTACGCGCGCGCGATGTTCAATATTTTCCACTTTTTTCAAAACACGCACGTATTAATTAAATCACTCACAGACTAAATAATGGAGTAAAACAAACAAAATCAAAAATTCATTTACGGTTGACTGACCAGCTTCGAAACCCGACAGGGGCTGGATGCAAAAAGGATTTTTCATTATCAGATTACGATCTATGATGAAAATGAACACACGTATGACCCCTGTCGGAGTCTAGAACTCATGGGCCGACCGATCTTTCATGCGAGCTATTATACTATAGGGTAGCATGGATCAATGCAATGTGCAGATGATTTTCCGAATTGATTTGCAACAGCGTAAGGTAGGATGTGAATGCAAAGATAATAAAATAAAATAAAAATAGAAAATTACCGAAATTATTGAACACCTCTTATCTACCATAAACTCACCCGACGCTTATGCTTATACATAATTTAATTCCAGCCAAGTAACGATGCAGCTTAGACATTGCTGTTTTTATAACATAAGATTTCATTGTCATTTGTGCATGGATGTCGATAAGTAACATTTACGTCATTGCAATCGATTCTGCTTTCAAATGAAAAAAAATGCTGCTCAAGCTATGGAATTGATTAATTCGACTTTGAGTGAAAATTCTGAGTCATTCAATAAAGAAAAAGTGGTTTGCAAGATTTCTTGATGGCAATTTTAGTTATGAGGACGATCCACGTCAAGGTGCAGTAAAACAATTTGAAGACAAAGACGTGTCAAACCCGAAAAGAGCTTGTAGAACAGTTAGGAGTTAACTCACCAAGCAAAACAGGTTTGGCCAAAACTGGACCTGCGGCGCTCCAAGGCACTTGTATCCCTGGGAAAACGAGATTTAGGATTGGTCGTAGGGATACGAACAGGACACTGCCTTTTTGGGGAACATGCGAGAAGGCTGGGTCTAGAGACGAATGACTTTTGTAGAAGTTGTATGGACGAAGAGGAGGAAGAGACGCTAGTTCACTTCCTATGCTCATGTCCGGCACTATCATACATGGACAGCCTTTCTGAACTCACGGACTGTAGGGTGCGAGATATTTTACGCTACATCAGTAGCTCTGGTTGGTTTCAGTGGGAGTAAGGGGAGATTGGATCCTGTGGTATCACAATGGGCCATTATTGGCCTAAGTGTGCGATAGCAGCCACTCTAACCTAACCTAACCTACTCACCAAGCAATATCACTTCGATTCCATGCACAATGGGAAAAATATAGAATGATGGAAAATGGGTTCCTCATAAACTGACCGAAGAAAACAAAAACCGAAGAGTTCACATCTGAAGAAAATTTTTTTTTTACTAAATTATTACTTAAGGGTGATGAAAAGTTGATTTTGTATGATTATCCTAAACGCAGAAAACGATGAGTTGATGGCCAGGCCGGCTGTCAACATCAGTTGCAAAAATGAATATTCATGTCAAGAAAGTGTTAGCGCGTGTCTGATGGGATTGGAAAGGTGTCATTTACTACGAGTTTCTAGAACTTGGGAGGAAAAAAGACCATATTTACGGGGAAGGCGGATGATGATATTGCTGCATGACAACGGTCATCCACATACAGAAAAACAACCACTATTATTTGTCTGGTAGCTAAGGTTGTAGTGGTTCTGTTTCTGCAAGATTGCACATATCGATCCTTTATGATCTAAGCTGTCAGAAAAACAATAGTTTATCTTGGTTACATATGGAAGTTTGTAAAATTTTGGCTAAGAAGCCGAAAAAACTTAATGTGGCTCAAATTATGACTAGATCGTAGAAAGACACCTTGGAATGTGGCGATTTTTAAGTTTCAATTTGACAATAAATATAAGGAGTGCGTCTTGTAGCAATCTAGGCAAATCCAAATTCAAAGTAAAAATCTTCTGCTGGTTTTAAAATATTAGCCGACAAAAAAAAATTTCATTTTCATCACAGTGCTACCCCTAGCGGTGAGCATCAAAATATTTTTTTTTGCTAGAAACTTTCGGCTATATTATACAGTATGCAAGATTTATGGAAAACGGAACAATGTCATTTCCCACCGTTTGGAAAGAAAATCGCTTTATAAAAATTGGATTTCAATAAATGTTCAGGATGAGGTTCTGCAAAATAGTAAATTTTGCATACAATATGGTATGTATGACACCAATGGAATTCCAAGAGATTTCCCGATGTGAATTAGAATGGAATTTTATTTGTAAGATGAAAATATTATTTTAAATGAATTAACAATGGTATGGCATGAAACTCTAGTATGAGTTTTAGATGTGGTTCTTGTGGCCAATTTGAAAAAAACTAAAGTTAATCGATTGGGATAAAAAGTGGTTTGTTTAATGAACATGGAATTCCAGGTTATATTCGGTGTGGATAGGGTTCGCAAATTTACCGACTTTTGAAAAATATATTTAGAAACAAAAATTTAAAGATATTTCCTATATACGAGGGCAAATCAAAAAGTCTTGCAATATCATATGAAAAAAAAGAGTGAGAGAGACAGCAATATTTTTATTTTTCGACATAATCTCCTTTAAGGTTTATACATTTGTCACATCGATCAATTAACTTACCTAAACCCTCTAAAAAAAAAGATTTCTTTTGCTCCATAAAATATTCATTTACAACAGACTGTACTTCATAGTCACTGGAAAATTTCCGGCCCCTTAGTGTTTTTTTCAAATTGGGAAAGAGAAGTAGTCACTGGGTGCCAAGTCTAGACTGTACGGTGGATGCGGAATTTCCACGAAGCCGCAGTCCTTTAATGCAGCTTGAGCAATATTAGCCTTGCGCACTGGTGTATTGTCGTGAAGAAGCAAGATTTTTTTCCTAACTTTCCTTGGCCGTTTTTCCCGGATCGCTTTTTTCAATTTTCGCAAAACCTCTGCGTAATATATGCCTGTGATTGTGGTTTTCGGTGGCATATAATCGATTATCAAAATTCCTTCAGCATCCCAAAAAATTGTTGCCAAAACCTTACCAGCAGACGGTTGAGTTTTGAATTTCTTTGGTGGTGGTTCACTACGTTTAATCCATTGCATCGATTCTTGTTTGGATTCCAGATCCCAGTGATGAAGCCATGTTTCATCGCCTGTTATTATGTTACCCAAGAAATTTTCTGGATCTGCTTTGTACATATCTAAAATCGCCTTTGAAGTTTAAACACGCATTTTTTTTTGTTCAGCATTCAACAAACGGGGAACCCATCGCGCACTTACTTTCGACATGTGAAGGTGGTCATGTAATATAGTATATGTGGTACCGTATGAAAGAGAAAGTCTCCACGCTAACCGCGGAACAGAAATACGCCGGTCCTCCAATACAATAGAATCAGCCAAAATTACGTTTTCATGGCTAATAGCATCTGCTGGCCGACCCGAGCGGTTATCGTCTTATAATGACTCCCAACCACTTTTGAATAATTTTACCCACTTTGTTACTGTGGCATATGATGGTGCAGATTCGCCGTAAACTTTTGATATATAGTTGAATATATAAATTGCATTTCGTCCATCTTTATAGAAAAATTTAGTAACGGCGCGATATTCAATTTCATTCATTTTAAGAAAAATTCAAAACACATGTTACTAAATTGACAAAAACAAACGAACCGTAAAATTTACATCGAAATGTTCTTCTAGAAGTTTCATCGTGACAAAAAATGGTTTTGAAAAATATATTGTTGTCTCACTCACTCGTTTTTTTCATATGATATTGCAAGACTTTTTGATATACCCTCGTATGTTGCTCTGAACCAGTATTCGTTATGGAGATATTAGTTGGTTCATCAATTACATACTGGTCTTCTTTTTATAGCTAAATTCAATTTTTTTTTAAATGTTAATTCTGCTGTTTCCTGTGATGATGGTTCAATTTCCTCTATTGAATTGTTTATGCTCTCTTGAGCCATTTCAAATTCCAATTCTTTGTAAGCAAAATTGTAATATTATAAGCAAATTTTCAAAGTACCTCAACAATTTTTTAAGCAATCAAGTTTTTATTGGTTTTGTTAAATATTCCATAATTTCCTAATCCATTTGCTATCTTTAACTAAACTAGATAAGACAACACATCGGAATAAACTGGACGTCTTTCTATGATTCTAAAAATAAGAGGCGCTTTTAGTTCCTCGCTCAAGGGTGTATTTTGAAGGGTGAATTCATCGAGCATAAACAACAACGTAATATCCGCAAAGGCATAATGCCTATACAGCAGTCTTTATTGGCAACAAGGCTGTTATTGTAGTTGACAATAGTTGAAATTCTGGTTCTGATAAGGATATCTCAAACTCGACGTCAATAAAATCGGGCCAGAATCATAAGGAGGCTTTTCCAACGGGTCTCAGTATCTAAAAGAACGCTAAGCTCTTTCGTCAAGTCGTTTTATATGTTTTTGACGAATATCGCTTTTAATGATGATCTTTTAAACATAAGAACCAGTTGTCGTACTTTAGCGATAATTGGGCCGATTTGTTGATGTTGAACTATATAGTTAGTATTGATTTTTATTTATTATTTCGAAATCTTCAGGTTCTTCGTAATCTGAACCTTCTTCAACGGAATTGATATCAATGTTACTACTACTAAGGTCAATTGAACTTTCTTCTTCCACAAAATTATCTCTTTTATATACCAGTTTAAATGTGGACAATTGGATACCGTGAGCAAAGCACAAGCATCCCCACATTTTTTTTTTTATTAAAAATTCGGTTAGCTCAGTATTAAGAATGGTAACAAATTTTTCAGCTTCCATTGAATTCGGATTAAACCGATATTTCAAAATGAATCGTTAACATTTATATTCATAAAACGATACTAAAAGCTTCACCTTGGTTTATTCTTAAAGACATCTGTTTTTTCAATGTAGTTTGTATGGACTAGTACCGTTTTTTTACTGTATTCGGCGACTTCGGAATGTTTTTATTAGATATACAATTACTTGGTTTAGACGTGCGATTACGGCTTGTAAATTATTGTCAAGGGTTTCCTTAAATTATTTTGGCATTTGTCTATATCTAGAACATGCGAGACACTGGTTTGCTGGCTTTACGTATTCTAAATGTAATTTGATCAAAGCCATTCTCAACCCATTTCGATGAAATAAGAACATTACACATGCACGCAATCAGCACATTTCGCTTACACAATCCTAATTAATAAATCAGAATTTATTAACTTTTAGCCGAAAATAAATTTTCAACATGATTTTAATTACAAAATTTGAATTTTTCAGATAAAACTCATAAATTTAATGGTATAAGAAATAATACAGAATTTTGATAGCTCGTTAAATTTTATTACTCTCAAAAAAACATCTATCAAAACTATACGTATATTCAAATTAACGTATTAAGCTCTTTAATGCGACGAAAGACACTAAAATTTATAGTTATTTTGAATTTTATGGTAAAATTGATATTAATTTGACTACTAAACAACATATTGAAACCATAATGTCATAATTTAGTACCCATCGATCGATTTATGTTAAGGGCTAACTGAACACAGCGAATATTCAAATGCTCAACAATTTTTATTGCATAATCATCTAACGATTTACCGGCGTATATACAAATCAAATCATTCAATCGCATAAAACGATATATCTATTTATGTACATCGTGTTTAATCATTGTAAAAATGTAAAACTATTGATTTATTTATATTGGCATTCATTCATCTCTTTGTAAATTATGGAATGTACACAATTACGAATTTCGATCGATCGAATATTTTAACTTACAAACCTAAAACACATTCCACCAAAAATGAAATACCATTCCAAAATACAAAAAAAGGTTAGTGATACAATAACCTCTCCACAGCACTCATATGTGACCATTTTTATGTGGCTAAGCTTGCATCTTAATTTACATTCAAATCACATCTATTATATAGCTTTCTTATACATATCGCCGAAAGAATAAAATTTTATGGTAGTTTATATACGATCACAGCGATAAGATAACCAATTTTTTCGTTTAGACGCGAAAACTAAACGTACGACGACTGTATATACGTTTCCAGTTCAGCTAAATAACGAATGACAATAATAATCAACACCACCGGATGCAAGTGTCACAATAATATTAACATGTTTTATTTGTTTTACCTACAACAATAGAACGTGTACAGTAGCACTTCGGTACCGTGTACAATTCTCTAATCGTGTACCTCAATGTAATTTGATTAGAAAACTACCATTGGTAATATATAATTAGGAATTGAAATATTGTCGGTTACAGCAACAAATAGAAAAGGGTTAATTTATAATTTGTTGTGTTTTTAGTTGCTTCTTAAAAGAAACTATTATTTACCATAGTTAAAGAGACTTTCGCATATACATAGTTGTAAATTGTTATTTGTCATAATATTTTTTTTTTTATGAAAATCATTCTTCCATACAATTGAATTATAAATAACTCTCCTATGTACGAGTACGTACTGTTAATTAAATTTTTTTACTTTATAACTACTCTCATAAAAAGTAGTTACGAGTTTTTGTAATGCTTAAAGCAAACAGCAAAAAAAATGATAGTGAAATTAAATTCCATTTGAAGTTTGGCTAGCGTATACGAGATGGCGTTTTATAATACGATGGTATTGGGTGAGTGTAAAAGTTTTGCTCATGATCGATTGCAAATATTTAAAAGAAAAAAATTAAAATATATTGTTTAATTAAAAACACATTAGGGATATATCGAGAAAATTGTGAACGTGAAAAAATGCATTTATCTATGCCAACACTATTAGAACCTAATATTGGAAATCCAAAAAGTTTGTGTACGATCACCCTTGGATCACACGAGTTATGTAGGCTTTAGCCAAAAAAACTTGTTTTGCCAGACCGACTGATTGAGACTTAAGCAATGTTCATGGTTAGTTCATACCAGTCATTCATAGATGGCATAAAACAAACCTTGTCTAATGGTTAAGTTAGTTGGAAATTTTGCAAAAAAGTTGGTGTAAGGCGCATAGCATTATTCAAGACACCAATTTGATGAAGGTTGATAAAATTGAATTTTAATTTTTTTGTTGAACTAGCGATCATTTCACTAACCATGTTGCTAACTGATTGTTGAAAAGTAACCGCCTATTTTCAAATCTCAAATAGAAAAAGGCAAAACATTACGATCATTGACTCGACTGAAATCTCGTGCAACGGTGATAAATGTTTAAAGCTTCTTAGATAAAAATAACTTAAATCGTGTTTTTATTTTATGATAGATAACATTAAACAACAAAATTAAATTTATTTCTAAATTCTAATTGATTTCTAAATTCTAATAATCAGCAAATAAATATTTTAAATAACTTCAAACGCGGCTAGGCCAGCTCATTTTCTAGTTCAAACCTTTCATTAAACTAACTTTTGGAGAAAATGAAACTCAAATTTTATAATTAAAATTAAACTAAATGCCATTAGAAAGGAAGAAATTTGCCAGTGAAATAGAGATTTCGCTACTCGCCAAAAGAGTCACTATCACAAAAGAGAATATCTGTTGAGTTCTTTCAGAAAAAACATTCAGTTGAATAAAATCTTTAAAATGTTCCTTAAATTGTCAAATTGGGTGACCTCCGAATTTAAAGAATCCGGTATTGAGAATCAGAATTTTAAAATGTTACATCAAATCCGTTGTTTCTTTTCGTCTTTCTTCTTGCAAATATTTTATATAGCAGCTTAGTAAAATTAAGTTATGGAATGCCCGCCCCCCCCCTCCTATAGCCGCAAAAATCAGGACATATTATAAATGGTATATCCAAATAAATTAAATCTGAACGCTTGTTTAAAGGTAACGTAAAATGAATGAAGTTACACCATTTTGAAAATGCGGACAATGAATTTGATTTCAATTCAATCATCTGTAATATTATTAAAAACGTTGGCAGTGATAGAACCTAATGGGGGTGAGATCTTTAATAAATATCCGGTTTTTATCTCGGAAACGGTGCCAGAAAAGGGGAAAATTATATATAATGAAAATTGTTCAGTGTCGTGTGGGACGACCGTGGGAAGATATTTTTTGTTCATAAATTTTTTTTCGTTAAGTGTGCGGTTTCAGAGATGTGAGCAAACTTTGATCTGCATTACGGCAAAACAGTTTTCTCCAACTTCTAACACTGTTTCGTTGTAACGAGGAATAAAAATAAATAAAATCAACTCTTTTTTGATTTAAGAGGCAAATTTTTAATTTAGGTACTGCTAAGTGAAAGAAGAATGTCATTTTTTAATTTTTTTTCTCGTTACAACGAAACAGTGTAAGAAGTTAGAGAAAATTGTTTTGCTGTAATGCAGATCAATTTTTGCTCATATCTGTAAAACCACACACTTCACGAAAAATTTGGTATGAACAAAAAATATTTATTTATTTATTTTTAACTGCTTAGGTGCACTCAAAAGTATATATCATAATTTAAAAAAATCAAACCTTGGTCAATATCTCCCAAACTAACGAGTTTCATGCTCATTCCAGTATACTGATTTTGTTCGGAAACCGTGATGAGAGTTGGGAGTTTTTGTTGTTTCATCAGCACACTATAGAGGCAAACATAAAATTTAATTATTATTTACATCTATCAATAATAATATTAATTTTGTACATATAGTAGGCAGCGAAACTCCCAACTCTCAAGTCTCAGTTTTGGAACAAAATTTGTGCTCAGATCATCAAAAAACGTCTCCCTCGATATTGTACAATTTTCATTATTTGTAATTTTTCCTAGCTGGCACCGTTTTCGAGATAAAAGCCGGGCATTTAATAAAAAACCCACAGTGTGTACGGTTAAAGTTGAAAACACAAAATTTCCGAAATTGTTAAATTCGTTCTCGATGTTCGTTCACCTCCTTCTGATGGGGGAGTAAATGAAAGATTCCTTTCATTTACTCCCCCATCAGAAGGCTAAGCGACGTGAGGGTCGCAATTAGCTTTCGCGAGCCCATGGAAAGTTAGTAAAGCCGTTAGCCCCTACCATTTTAATAGACTTTGCACTAAAACCATAAAAAGTAGTCCCATTTCAGATGTTTCGAAGCAGTTCTTCCAATTTTTATTCATACATTTACTGATTTCGAACTTTTACAGAATTTTCGGATTTTGATAAATGTTTACGTACATTTACCGCTAAGGCATTTTTACAGCCGATTTTATATTGGTGTACAGTGTTTCCACAGAATAGGGAGTAACTTAAGATTAGAATGACTGATCTTAATATCTTTGCCTTTATATGGATTTGCTTATGGGGTAAATACGTGTTGGCTATAACCCCACTACGCTACCGATTTGTACATTAAAATCATTCGAACTAATGTCGTATCGTGCTGAAGAATTTTGCTTAAGACGCTTTCGAGCTGTTCGTAAAAAACGTTCATCGTGTATAATAATTTCTTGGCCCGGCTGCTTCAAATTTTATAACGTTTTTTTAATATTTTGTGTTTGAGCTTGTTATGGTAAATCCGGGTTAAATTGAGAGTTTAATTCAAATCCACTGTAGAACCGCTACAGTTCGTACACATTCAGCCTACCTTCGTGAGATGGTGCTCGCTGGTAATCACCGTGGGAATGGGGAATTTATTTTCCCTTCTATTTCTCTCTTAAAAAGAAATAATACCTCGACAGGGCCACTTTAATTTATTTGTATATGAGTCATAGTCGATTTTCTGCGAATTTTATTAAGATGTAGAGGTAAGATTTGACGTAAGTATAAAACTAAATAATATACAGGGGTTCCGATTAAAGGAACCGAATAAATAATTACTTCTCTTAAATTTGGAAGGGCCCGAGTTTACCACCCTCATCATTTAAAAGAGATTTTTTTCAAGATTTCAACACATTTTTTAGTAAATTTGAATTTTTTTTTTTAAAAATGTCAATCCCGCGAAAATTGCTAGTGTATCTTCTATATCGGAAAACTATTACGAATTACGATATTACTCTTTTCAAATAACATCTGGTGTTCGACAGGGAGATGCACTTGCGCCTGTGCTGTTCAATTTGGCGCTTGAGTACGTAGTGAGGAAAAGCAACATTGAAACTTCGCGCTGTATATTCAATAAATCAGGCCAAATTCTTGGATATGCAGATGATATCGTGCTTCTTGGCCGAAGACCTAGCGACATCAAGGACAGTTTCGTGCCGCTCAATCGCTGCACAAGAAGACTTGGTTTGGAGGTGAACAGTACCAAAACGAAATTTTTAACAACACCCAGAAACATCTCCATGGCAAATCTCGAAATTGGCGACCACAACTTTGATAGCGTCGAAAATTTTAAATACCTCGGGTCACTTATAACAGCCTTGAATGATATGCAGGCAGAAATAAAAGCCCGAATCGCTGCCGGACAACGAGTTTTCTACGCCCAATCAAAATTATTGCGATCTAAACACCTATCTATCGCAGTCGTGCAAGCTCGCACTTTATAAAGCACTTATAAGACCTGTGCTGGCTTTCGGAAGCGAGAGCTGGACCATGACCTCTAACGACTGAAGATTATTATCTACCTTCGAAAGGAAGGTCATCCGTTCAATTTTTGGTCCTATTAAAGTTGCGAACAATGAATATCGGATTCGCATGAACCACGAAATAAAGCAACTTCTCGGAGGTAGCGATATTATCGGCTTCATCAAATCTAATCGAGTGAGATGGCTAGGCCACGTTGCAAGGTCCCCACAACAACGAATGATTCACAAAGTGTTCCATCAACAACCAGCCGGAGTACGTCGTAGAGGAAGACCCCGACTGCGCTGGCGAGACGACGTCGAACAAGACCTACTCGTATTAGGATGTCGAAATTGGCGGACGAGAGCGATGGACCGAGACGGATGGAGGACCATAATGCGGGCGGCAAAATCCCTTCATGGGATGTAAATGCTAGAGAGAGAGAGAGAGAGAGATATTACAAACAAAAAATCGTACTTTTGGTTTAAATCACTGCTTTGGCGAACGCAAACAATTAGCGAATTATCTAAAAATTGTTCACTTCACTTCCTACTAATCAATTGCACGGTGGAAGGACATTCCACGAATAGGTTATCCTTTCTGTTTATACACAAAGTTATCTGTTGATTATGTCAATTTTTTTTCTATCTTTGTACAAAATACTGACAAAAATAAATATTTCCAAATACATCGAGATGAGGTAACCAAGACGTTGGAAGTTTGGTTTCGAACTAATCAAACATTGAATTCTTTAAATCAGGGTTGCAATGTTTTAAACAAAACGTTTAAAACGAATGTTTTAAACATGTTTTAAACAAAGCGGTATGTTTTAAACATTTTGTTTTAAACAAGTGTTTAAAACATGATTTTAATTAGACAAAAAAACAAAAGTTTTTTTTATTTAAATTAACTTTAGTAAATCTTATAAATATAATATCTGTTACTTCAAATACTTATACAATAAAATTAAATAAATTTGATTGGCCACAAAACCCAAACTCAAAAGTTAGATTCATGGCTTCAGTTAAATGGCTACAGATGGCTATAAATGGCTTCAGTTTTCAATTTTGGTTTTGATGATAATGATTTAAATACTGTAACTAACTTGGCAGCCTTTTATGATTAATTAAATTTGAAATGTTGGTTAAATAATATTTAAACAATGGCAATCTAAAGATTACATTCAAGCCTCGCTTGCCGTAGTATAAACCATTTCTGAATTTCAATTAATTCGTTTATTTATTGTTTCCAATGTAGTATTTTTTGAATTTCTTCAGAGAAACAATAATTTCGCAATTTAGTAATTTCGCTGTATAAATCATATTTACAAAATAATTTGTTTAATTTACAATATATGTAATATCCTTAATTGATGCGTTATGGTCGGTATCTAGATCTTCAACTCATCCACAAGTGTGCTTAATTGCGTGCAATTTTTCAGGTGCTCTTTCATTCTAACCACTAAACCAGAAGCCCCACTTTTCGGTGGACATTTCTCAATCAGAACACGATTTGCTTTAGAATTCTCTGCATTATTCGAATACTTCGCGCCGCAGTGGGAATTTTTTCCTTATTAGTGGCAAAAATTTAGAAATATATACAGAGAAAATTTAAAAAATTATCAGAGCACCCGGTGAAAAAATCAAATAATATAGAGAATTCCGAAGCAAACCATATTCGGATTGGCGAAACTTCTACTGTTTCAAGAACAAGACACCAGATAGTTCCTTTTTACAATTTTTGCATTTCGTTTATACTGTATGCCTGACACCGATTGTCTTGTCCCAATTTGTGGTCAACCAAATTGATCATTACTTCAAACCACTCGTTCGGAGGCACTACACAAATCTAGTCTGGTGTTTTTTAATTAAAATTTGCTAAATAAATTAAGATTTATTAATTTCTAAAGCATTTATAATCTAGAATTGACAAAATATCCAAACTAAGTTTTAAGTTTAGAACTAAATTTCAGGCATATTTTGGTTATGAACCTTACAGAGACATCTATCAATACTGGTATGAACAAACCATCAATTTAGTTAATCGGAAATTCAGACAAAAAAAATCGACATCAGGCACACAAGTATTAGAACTAAATGTTTCGATTTCAGTGAAGTAATGCCAAATACTGTTTTTGTGGGACGAGTTATTATTTTTAAATGATAATCAACACCGCTCAGGATCAAGATAACCAATAAGCTAAAAATTGGATTACAAAAAAAGATAAAACCGATTGGTAGAAAGCACTTCCCCAAAATTGTATTAAACGATTTAAGAACAGTTATGTAAAATAAAAAGGATCGACGAATTCTGTAAAACAAACGAAAATAGAGAACAACGATTTAATTCAAAATTGATTTATGCAGATCCTGATACTATATAAATAACTACATACATAAAGAAATACAAATTACAAGCAATCCTCCAAGAACGCGGCATTCGAAGAACACGGTTTCGAAGAAGATGGATACCCATTTTCTCAAACTACACGGTTTTAAACACGATTTTCTTTATTCTATTTTATTTTTTGTTTGTCATAACAAAAAATAAACAATAAAACGTAATGTCTTTTTTATTTTATTTTTTGTAGTCTCGAACAACACGGTTTTAAAGAACACGGACCGAATTAATCGTCTTTTTGGAGGGTTCCCTGTATATTGTATTAGTATTTTATTAATTTGTATAATTATGTAACCAGAGCCATCTTCCACTATGGGACAGTGAACATTGGTCTTTTGCTAATGACGTCACTTTATGTCGACAAGTTCTCTTTTACTATTTTTTAATACAGCAACACAAATAAATGATCGAGTTTATTTGTTGAAAATTGAGCACATTAAAATAGAAGAGAAAAATAAAATCCACGTGTAAGGCAACTTACGAAGAAAATGATCGTGCTGCTACTTCAATCGATTAAGAGAGACCGATTTTTTTTAAACCGTCGACGTAGCGTTACGTTGGCTTTGGGTAAACGTGCTTCATACTTAGACCTGAGCTTGTATTTTGAACGTTCATTTAGTTCTCTTTTATTTTGTATCGAGAAATTACAAGAAAATCGACAAAAAGTTAACTTAATTCGTAATGAAAATATGTTTAAAACAACGTTTAAAACATGTTTTAAACATATTTTTTTTTGGTTTGTTTTAAACATGGTTTAAACAAAAAAAACATGTTTTAAACAAATAAAACGTGTTTTTTGTTTTAAATTAAAAAAAACAGTTTTTTTTGCAACCCTGCTTTAAATTGAAAAATTTGGCCGTCTCATTAGATCAATGGTTCATTAGTTATTGTATTGAAAAGAGCAAAGGATCAATTTAAAATCACAGTATCATAAGCAAGTTATCGAGTATCGAAAAATAATTTAAATGTAGTGTTTTGATGAACCATAGTAAACTTCATAAAGTACTATATATTGCCCATTCGTCCTTAGAAACTTGGAAATTTCGGGTTCCAAGAAATTGGTTCTGTGATTTTTTTTTATCTGTTTACCCGATGACCTCCATCGGTATTAGAAAAGATGGTAATTGGTCAATCTCTTTATTTATTTTTTTTTTAAATCTTTGCCATCTATTCTGGGGCCGAAGCACTCCCAACGCTTTCGCAGTTCGTTTTTCTCGTCCTTACCTTACGTAGTCGTAGGCCAAATTGAGGACGTACGGCTTTAGGCAGATTTTATCACCATATGCACTTTGCATAGCTCCAGCCTATACTGGCATAGAAGATGGGTGATGACTCGGTCCAAACGCCGAAGCTTTAACCACTGTATGCTGTATAAGAAAGCGGAAATTTGACAGCGGAAATTAAGAGATTACGCTACTCACCGCAAACGGCAGCACTATCACTAAAGAGAATTTATTTTGTTATGTAATTACCAGCGGAAATTTTTTATTCATTATGTATCTCTTTTTCACTTAATAAAATATCTCAGCGGAATAAAACATTAAGTGATCCTTAAAATGGCAAATTGACTGATCTCCGAAGTAAAAAACTCGGTATATGAAATCTTGTAATTTAACAAGTCTTTCCGCCATTTCTTATCGAATTACGATGAAATTTGGATATTAGTATTGATCAGGGATTTCAAAATAAGGTTTGGACAAAATTCTAGGATCTGTTCGTGCTGGACTAAACTATGGCCATTTCAAAACCAGCCCTTATGAAAAAATGGTATCTGCACATTTTACACGAAATAAATAAATTTCAAACTGGAGGGAACTTGGCTTTTTCTTAATCAAATTTTGTAAAACTTGCATCGCATACAGGGACAATTCGGGAAAAATGTATGGATTAGGATTTTCACTAGAATTTTTTAATTTTCTGCGGCCATATAAGCTATTTTCAGTTTTTGGCCAATATCTCAAAAACCGACTAGTAAAGTAACCAATACTTTCGGTTGTTTTTCTACTAGCGTAGGTCATACTGCGACTATGTGAAAAATTTGAAGAAAATTTATGGATTAGAATTTTCACTAGAATTTTTTGATTTTCTGCGGCCATATAAGTTATTTTCATTTTGGCTGCAGAAAATCAAACAGTTATAGTGAAAATTCTAGTTCATAAATTTTCCCCAAATTTACATTAATTATTATTATTATTATTTATTACTATTATGTAGTATAATCTCAGTATGACCGAAGCTATTAGAAAAACAACCGAAGGTATTGGTTACTAGTGGAAGTTTTTGAGATATTGGTCAGAAACTGAAAATAACTTATATGGTCGCAGAATATCAACAAATTATAGTGAAAATTCTAATCCATAAATTTTTTTCGAATTGTCCCTGTATGCGATGTTAATTTTATAAAATTTGATTAAGAAATAGCCGAGTTCCCTCCAGTTTAAAATTTATTTATACCGTGTAAAATGTACCGATACCATTTTTCATATGGACTTGTTTTGAAATGGCCAGTTTAGTCCAGCTCGAACAGATCCTAGAATTTTATCCAAAACTTACTTGAAAATTTCTCAATACTATACTATCTAAATTTCATCGTAATTCGTTAAGAAATGGCGGACAGACGGAATATTGTTAAATTTTAAGATTTCATATACCGAGTTTCTTTACTTCGGAGATCAATCAAAATGCCATTTCAAGGATCATTTTTAATATTTTATTCCGCCCGAGATGTTTTATTTAGTGAAAAAAGAGATACATAATGAATAAAAAATTTCCGCTGGTAATTACATAACAAAATAATTTCTCTTTAGTGATAGTGCTGCCACTTGCGGTGAGTTGCGTAATCTCTTATTTTTCGCTGTCAAATTTCCGCTATCTTATACAGCATAACTAGTGTGCCGTTTGGGTCAATCTTAAGCCACTAACTATAAGAATCATTAAAGCTAAACAATCAAATTTTGGCTTATAATGTCCAAATATATAAGGGGCTCGTACTGTATTTACAAAGTTTATAAACATTTCAACATTTAATTCAAAGGTAACAATTTAAAGCATGGTAATGATCCATCGGGGAACGAGTCTAAACACAATTATCTGAAACGCCATGGGAAGTTTTTGTTGTTAACTCTTAATTCTGAATAATGTTTACCATAAAACTTGCTCTCCGTTATTTCCTTATCGGCACCATAGGGTTAAAATAATACATATTTTTTGATACGCATTACGCACTGACAAACATAGATTGAAGAAAATTAACTCCATATTTTGATGAAGAAAAACGTAATGTTTAACAACATTCTATATAATGTCTCATTTTGTACATTTTGGAATTTCATCTCACGCATTTTTAACATTACAACAATAAACGACGCGCACATCGACTATAATGAAATATAATATGGAACCTGTTATAAAATATTAATGTCAACATCGATTTTAAGGTTTATCGTTAATTTCCCGCAGGTTTTTCCATTCATTATTATTTTATGCGTATGGATGTGTAGATACGAGTATATAAATAATATTACCATTATGAAAAATCGCGCAAATATTAATAAATTAATAAATATTAATTTATTTATTTATAAATAATTTTTATGGTTAAATATGTCAATTATATTTGCAATGTTAAATACTAAACCACGGATTTTGACTCATACGCGGCAATATATGTGGATATCAAAATGACGGGCGGGAGCTATACAACACTATAAATTCGAGATTAAAAATTCCACTCCCTCATTTCACACAAACCTCGGAAAGACCTGAATAATGTTATATTTTAATTAAAGCTAATTGGTAATATTTAATTGATTTATCTCTATAAAAGTACTTGGCATCACGATATATGCAAATTAGGTAAATTTATGTTAATCACATTTACATCTCTCTCTCTCTCTGTGCAAATGAACTCGTATTATACATGTAGATATATAGGATGATTACACATATTGATATACGATAAATATATTCTGATTTATGTTATTGGACGTAATTAAATTATATTGATGAAATTATCATCCACCAGCGTTATGTGCTCGTATATATAAAATAAAAATGAGACGAGACATTTTGGTAAATATATATGTATATGGGGAAAGTCTGGGTGCCGCAACTCATTCCACCTTGGTGGTAAAATCGATAAAGGAAATTACCACTATTATGCAAGACAAACATAAATAATATTCATCGTTCACTGATCTGTTCCAATGTCATTTAAGCGAAAATAAAAATACCGCGATATATTTTTGTTGTTTTTATTTTGCGCGCTGATATCTCTTATTTACTATATGGATATGTCACAATACAACTCAATTAAATGTATCGCCAAATATGTCGGTATTTCTGTTTTTGTATGTGCTGTGTTCTATTACTAGGCTAAAGCTGCATTTCAATTTTTTGTTTGCCGTATCTCTATTTTATAGTTATGCAAATTAATTCGTATTTTTATTTTGTTGTAAGATTCATACACTATAACTATTTCATTTGGAGTAGGTAGAATAGGTTATCGATGAATTGGAAACAATTCAAACTAATTGCATATTCATTATAAATTTTTGCATAAGAAGAATGTCACGGTAGAAAGTGTTCAGTTGACATAAAATAATACAATACTTAATAACGAGAGATATATTGACATTTTATACCCATCGTGTATTTTTTGGATGATTCCAAATTCAAAATAAGTGGTTTCATCATTAAAGGAAAGTAGAATGTGTGAAATTCAAGAATTTTTATTGTCGACCAATTATTTTGAAATTATTCATTAGATCATTAATTTGTAAGTTCTGTTCTTTTGTTGTATACGTAGGAGGCATACATTTTATGTGCAGAGAAACAGATCTGCCCGTAGAAACAAGCTTTCAAAATAAATCACCATGGCTGTGCAGTTAAACTCAAAGTAGCGTCAATGAACATTGAACTTCCAACCTTTCCCGTCACAAATATTCGTGATTCTAAAAACCTGCCAAGTATGTTGGAAGACGAAAACTATTGATGCTCGCTAAATCTTTGTTGCCAATCAAATAGTGAACAGTGATACATAATGAATTTGGTGAAGAAGTTAAAGGTGTTGGTGTAAATAAAATTTGTAACTTTAAACGCTGAATGTTTCATTTGCAAAACCCATTACGAATCCGTATCGAACGCCCGAAATTCGAAACATTTGGTGTCAGAAATGGAATTTTGCAAATACCAGCCGTAATGATGGCTGCAAAACGCGTCACCGGATCCATAATCATCAGGAATGACGCTTGTTGGATCATCAGATCAAGGTAGCCTACAAAAAGGGCAGTTTGTTTACGGCCATTAAAAGAAACCAACAGTTGATAAGGTAGACAAGAGGAATATGCTGCTGTTTCTATAGAATTGACGTTAAATAAGATAAGCAAAGTGCTAAATTACACAGATGTCAAATTGGATTACTAAGATTTCCAGTTTGCCGAGTTAGACAAACAATAGAACGCGCAGAACGAGAACCAGGATCAACCTAAACGAATCAGCACCAAATAGAAGAGCTGAAAGATGTTATTAAGCCTGTTGTGGCGAAAGTACACGCCGTTGAAAATGATGGGATGACCGAGTAGAAGAGTTTGAGTTGCTTCAGATGCAGGGAGTTAGGGAATTACGTAACGATGCAATGATCGTTTTTCGAAACACCCTGATTTCCGAGGAACGCAACATGAAACAAGCAAGAGAAAGAGATATTAGGAATACGGAAAATTCCAGAGGATTAAAGAAATGAACAAAACCAGCACCATCAGTCCAGTATCAAAAATTAGAAGACTGCGAAAAAAGAGTGCAAGGCCAGAGAAAATGAGCGACGAATTGGATTATCGAATGGAGAAAAAATTATTGGGGAGGCCCAGGCAATGATGTCAGTACGTTTGTTAAGAATGAGTCCGGCAGTGGAGTTGGTCGCTAAAGAGCGCGATCCAGCAGGCCGCGGCGGAGAGACGTGGTGCTACGGTGACACGCATTGGAGTTGAAAAGGAGGAGTGCTGAACGATGACGAGACCAAAAAAGGAACAGGGTCAGGATGAACCATTATCGGAGAGCGTTTATAAAGATTTAAGTCAAAACGACGAAATAGTAGATTGGTGTGGTTGTACACAAAGCGAATAGGAAGATCTAAAGTGACATAATACATTTGGAAGGGCCCATACAAATTTGTAAAGAGAATCAACGATAATGTGTATTGGATACAAGGAAACCACGGAGTTAAACGGAAAGTCGTCCACAGTGATAAAGTGAAACGGTAAGGCATTGGATGGATCTGTTTGGGATGAACAGATTTAAGGAGGTAGTGCTAAGAATTCTACACTACACAGATATAGGCTTGGTGGTCTAATGGTACACCACTAAGTGTTATCATCCCAAAGGTCGTGGGTTTCAGCCTAGTAGGAATCAAAAATCGCATCAAGTATTTTGCCAATATAACACTGTGCTAGTTGAAAAAATTGACAAGCTGGGCACCCAGGGGTAAACCTAATTCGAGTACGCTGAATTCAATGGTGCCAGTTCCATTTCAAAGTTAGTCCCAATTATTGAGATATCGCTTTCGACATGTTTTGGCTCTGAATCAAAAATTTGTCAAAATATACACTCATTTTCACGTTGATAGCTCTTGAACCATTAAGATTTTCGTTATGCTTTCTTCAGTAAAGTTGTTGCCCAAGCCAAGACAAAGAACTTTGCCGAACACACAAGACCGAAAAACCACATCCACCATATATGTGTTTTACTTAGGCCAAGGTTAGGTTAGGTTACATTGGAGAGGCTGCTTCCACACACTTAGACCAGTAGTGGCCCGTTGTGATACCACAGGATCCTATTTTTCCTTTAGCCCTGTTCAAATCCATTCGGAGCTACGTACGTAGCACAAAATACCTCGCACTCTACAGTCCGCGAGATCTAAAAGGCTGGCCATACTGTACACGTCTAATCACCTATGCCTTCTGTATGATAGTGCCGGACACGAGCATGGGAAAGTCTCTTTCTCCTGTTCCTCCATGCAACTTCTACAAAATCATTCGTCTGTAGACTCAGCCTTCTCGCATATTTTACTGCTTTTCTATAATATAAACGTTCGAATATCATTGAAAATACATGTTTCGCATTGTCATGTGGAAAAATTCACTGTGTTGGCTTGCGCAACAACGTTGCTGAACAAGGCAAAACGAAAATCGTAATGGTTCAAAAGCTATCAACGTGAAAATGACTATATTTTGACAAATTTTTGACTCAGAGCCAAAACATTTCGAAAGCGATATCTCAAAAATGGAGACTAACTGTGAAATGAGACTAGCATCATTGAATTCAACATACTTGAATTAGGTTTACTCTCTGGATGCCCAGCTTATCACAAAAAAAGCACAGTGATAACACAGCGATTTAAGCACAGTGTAACCATTGGGAATTGGATTTTACAATGGCTTTCCACGTGAAGGGGAATGTGAAAGTAAGGAAATCAATTGTAAACGCGGCGATAGTTCTCATGGAAAATATTGCAATTAACAACGACCTTAATCATGAAGACAGGCGAATTTACGTGGAATGTTTGCGAATATCACTACTTGCAAATGATTTACCATTGCAATACGCAAAATATTTGTTTAGCGTTTTTTTGTGAATTGTATTTTTCTGGCCACTGAATGGCCAGGATGACCACCAATATGATTGTTAAGTGTGAATTATTGGTGAAGCATTTTCGAAACAAAGTTAAATGGGAAACTTTTTTATTCAAAAAAAAATTTAAAAAGCAACGTAATTCCTCATTTGTTTCATAAATAAAGGGGCTTTAAAAAGTCGCGCCTAAATGTTTTTTTTTAAACAAAACATGGGAATATGTACTTAGATTTTTCTGGTGTTTTTGTTTTTGTAAAAATATGGCTTTTACAATTATATGTGAAAAATGACATCATTTAAATGTCCACTACGGGCACGTCTACAGGCTTCTATACAAAAAACACAATTTTTAAGAACTCGCTCACACATTACCGCACTTAGTTCATCAATATCGGTCCGAATGTTGTTTTTCAGCTGTGCAATTGTTGTTGGTTTATTCACATAAACTGTACTTTCCCAGAAACCCCAAAGAAAGTAATCAAATGGCGTTAAATCGTAAGATGTAAGTAGGTAGCCAGTTTATGTCACCATTAGCTGTAATTAATCGACTTGGAAACTTTCACCCCAATAGCTGCATATTCCTCCGCGACACTTTCGGCCACAGCAGCAACGTTCTCACTAGAACGTCCACTTTTTGGTGTGCCAGACCTTTATCGATCCTCGACAGAACCAGTTTCTTCAAATTTTTTCACTAATCTTTGAATTGTTGACTCATTTGGACGACTAAAAACGACTAAAATTTACACCGAAAAAATTAAGAATTTTACGATACGTATTTTTTAAAGATCGATGATTTTCATAAGTTTTAATAACTTTAATGCGTTCTTCTAGCGTGTAGGTATACATAATTAAAATTGTACATCTGTCTACTTCACAAATGTCAAAGATGACATAAAAAAGGTCGCGTTTGGAAATTATTTACTACTGACATCTAGGCGTGACTTGCGTGACTTTTGAGACCCTTTTTTATTTATAACAAACTTATTCCATCAGTAGACCCGGAAAATACAATTGAAAGCAAATATATTTCTCAATTCCGAATTCCCGTACATGGGAAAAGCACTAACTTTAAATAATACAAATATTATTTTCGAGTTCCAGATAATACTGATACGAGTTCGCCTATATGGGGATATTGATCGTAATCGGTGACTTGAGTTATGAAATTAGTGACATCTAGATTTAAGAAATAGTAGTTTTTTGGGCAAATTAGTCTGGAACACCCAAATGACATAGTGGTTAAAGCTTTGGCGTTTGGATCGGAAGTAGCTGGTTCGGGTCCCGATAGGAGCAGGATGCAAAAGGGGTTTTTCATCCTCTGATTACAATTGGTGATGGAAATATGCAATGTACAGATCTCTACGTAAATCGGACATATAGCCGCAAGTCCTCGATCTCACAGGCAATGCGTAAGGAATGACGTGAAAGCGAACTGCGAACGAGTAGGGACTGCTTCGCCCCAGAACAGATTTCAAAGATTAAATAAAAAAAACATCTGGAACAGAACCTTTGGAAACATTCTGCTTCAAGCTATTGTTGTTGTGTTTGAAGTGATAAATAAAACGGTCAAATTGATAATTGTTTTCATAATCTAGCGATACAAACGGAGTTTGATAGACCAATTCGTGGGCGATACATTACTGCGATTATTTACTGGATCGAGAAATCAATAACAAGTCTTTGAAAAAAGTTGTGATTTCAATGGACCCGGGAGTCCAACGATATGACACAAAGGCTGGCTATTGCGAAAATCCAAAGACGTGGAGAATTTTTGTTAGGTGAAACACAATAAGAAAAGGTGAAAATGTTTAAATACAGGACATCGAGGATCGCAGCGTGGTAAAATTGAAATATTGCAACATTTTGTGTAAATCAGAACTAAATATCTATAAACCGCTTATAAAACCAGTAGGCACCTTTACAGTAAACACCGACACAGTCTTGGACCTCTCTCTGTATCAGCGCAGACGTAGAATAAATAAATTTTAATCAATTTTAAATGAATGTTGAATGCATTTGGATGCTTGGACGAATTTTTGTTAAACCACGCATTGAATTTACCACAGTTGGAATGTATTGATTTCAAATTTAAATACTTAGTAATAGTGCCATGTCTGGATAGAGGATTTGTTTAAATTATTTTATTCTAGGGAAGGCGAGCTTTACCAGTTTTTTGAATAAATCACAAATGTATAACATTATGATTTAAAATAATACCAAAAATGTACACTGTTAAATTGAAACATTTGTTTAGCAATGAAATAGAAACATTTTTGGATTATTTTTAGCTCTATTGTAAAGATCAGAAGATGCTGACGATTTGAAGTTAACACCGCGAGAAAATCGTGATGCAATTTACAACAGATTTTTTAATCATAAGATTGGTATTTGGGACAATGTTTCTACTTTTATATCTCTGATTCTAGAGATGTTCACGGGGACCTGTATGGCCGGATAGCGCATACATAGTTCTATTATTGCGGTAAGTGGAATCAAATTATAATGATTTTGAACTTCAGTGTATTTTAAGCCACACACGTATTTGATTTTACAATATTTTCAAAATTTGCTATTACCGGTTCTAGAGACGTTCACAGTTTTGGATGAATTTTAGAATAGCCTAGATCAGTGGTTCTTAACATTTTTTACTCGCGGCCCACCAAATAATTCATAATTTTTATGTGGCCCCCATTTTTTTAATAATAATTTATATTTGTTAAATTATTTATAATAAATTTATTTTTTTCATTATTCCTTTATTCTTTTTTATACAATACTAGCTGTTGTTCGCGACTTCGTTCGTGTGGTTTTCAGTTGAATGTGATAAAATATTTAGTACAAATCCTAGCATGCATTGCAATGCCATACAAAGAAAGAAAGTGTTTGTGTTATAATTTTGTTTATTGAAGTCCTTTTGGATACACAATATTTTTTTGTTTTTCCGTCAGGGACCCAATTTTGGTCGAAAAACGGGAATAAAATTAGTGAGTTTTACCTTTATTTCACATAAGTACTTATGTTTCACATAAGTTTCACATATTGAATTATTCCGCTGTTTGTATCAAACAATTATATGATTTAATGTTTTAGGTCTAGTAGGTAAGTAAAACAACTGTAATTCTCATAATTTTTATTCCCATTTGTTGGCCAAAATTTGGCCCAAGGTATGTACACAAATAAATCAGACGGTTTTTCAACACGTGAGCATGCCACATGTAGCTGTTCATGTGAGAAGAATGGATTTTTCAAATTTAGTTCACACATTTGTAGCGATTATCCTTGTGCTTTATTGATGGTTGCAAATCCGAGTCGCACCGGAAACTGCAAACGTTTTAATTCTAATGGCATATCTGTCTGAATTATTGGGATTCGTGGCAACAGTATTTCTTCTGGCTTAAATATTCCACTTGAAATTTTAGCTTTGACGATATTGTTCATCTTTTTCACTAAAAACCTGATACGGTAGCAAAGTCGTGGTAGATCGATATATCAGAGAAGAATAATAGGCACGCCAATTTTTAATGTTAAAACGTGCGGTGGTGTCCCTGACAATACAGGTGTATTCAAGAATTCAGTTGGATAATTGACAACTTTGTCTTGATTTACTCCATTACCGATGGACATAAACGTTGTCATTGAATTATGTAATTGATGGCATTGGCATCGTTGTTTTTGGCTGCTAACTTAGCATGTGCACTGAGTTAAAACAAGATTTTCGAAAATTCTGTGCGATATTTAGGAAACTTTGTGAATCAATTCGTCTATGGTTGCTGTGAGTTTAGAGAAGTTTGTTAGCAATGTGATACTTTGTATGGATTTGTAAATTGCTATTTTACCATTTCCAATATCTAACAATTGTTTTGCGAAACGTAGTGGATGCAACATGTTGTATTTGAATACGTATCGCCATAAAATTGATGATTTGACACATGCATTAGTTCATCAGCGGCTGTTGAACGTGCAAAGTTTTAGTTTCAGTGCCGAATGTGCTATTCGATCACTATTCAAAAAAGTAAATTCTAGATGACGCGGTTGAGAGTGCAATATCTTTTCGTGATCGTATAGTTGCCAAAATAAACGAAATGAGTCTTTTCTCTGCTTGTGACTCCGGGCGCATCTACGAAATACAATCCGTCACTTTGGCTTGTAATAACATGCATATTTCTAAAATACGCTTAGCGTTGTTCTGAAACCAAGTTGTGGAGATTAGTTTGAACAAATGTATCCAATTCTTTGACATGAAAATATTTTTTTTTGTTGCAAATCACAATCGAAAATGTCGTTTGCAGATCCACTCGGTCCAGTCATTCGTAATTGAATCAGTGCTTTGATAGTGATTGCCTCATTTTACACGTTTGATACGATTGGATGGGAATCGTATTTGCTGTGGTTGAGAAGTGCCCAGTATGCATTTTTTTTTTCAAGAAGATTTAATTCCCATCAAGCTTAAGTGGCTAGATAAGTGGCACATACTTGACCGTTAAGAGTTCTCAATTCTTGGAAGGGTGTCAGTCCAACGTGCGTTTATTGCAGTGTGGGTATGTACGTACGGCCTAACGCGTCGGTTGAATATAAATTGGGATATAAATAAACTGCTTTGGCACTTTAGAATAAAAAACAAGCGTCTTTGCAAACATATAAAGTGATTTGGCTTCTTTAACTGCAGCTTTGTAGTCATGAGCTAGCATTTGTAGAAAGACAGTTCTAACCAATCGAATTAATTCTTTGTGTTGATCGAATAAAGTTTGTAAAGTACGACAATTTCTAGTTGACATGTAATTCTTGCGCACGATATTTGTTGCATCGAACAATAACATTTGGAAACACGAATTGCATTTGCGTATATTTACCAAGAAAATTTTCAATTTGTCTGTACCACCTGATACCAACGTTGATAATGGTGCGGGTGGTGGATGTAATTCTAGTAATTTCACATTTCCTACTGCGCAGCACATTCTTTGTTTTAATTTTGAATTTCAAGGCACTTCGTGTATTGATTGCATAAATTATCCATTGTCTGGCTTCCCTTTGTTTGTCTGTTTCTGACAGCGAGTTCATAAAACGGATAAAGATTTCGGATTTTTCTATCCTATCGTTTTAACCAATTACATCACGTAAATTATACAACAGGAACACTCTTTCAATACAAAAAAAGATGAAAAAAAGTGAAAAACAATCTGGGATAGAAAAATCTGAGATTTTTATCCGTCGTATGAACCGGCTGTGAAGTTCGTGATGACCTGTTATTTCGTACGTGAGGTGTATAACGACCAATTGCTCTTCGTTTGACTAACATAATTGATTTGACAGCGACAGCAATGCGTTAGGCGACTTCGAGCCCATCAATATACTTTAATTTGATTTCAAAATTAATAAAAAATTACTTTTTCAATAAAATAAGTTTTTCGTTATTTTGGATGACCGCGGTTTGTGATTGGGCTGTCGCTCTCCATATTTCCAAAATAGAATAGGATATTGTTTTGATTTTTTTTTTATAGCTGGTAAACAAAATTCTGATAAACAAAAGCCGGACTTATTTGTATAACAAAATGCAGGTTTAACCAATTTTCTGTTTTAGTAAACAGAATAATAAATTTCTCTAATTAATCAAAATAAAATCTGTTTTAACTTGGGTACCCAATTATTTTAAACGTCAACGTACGGTACTGAATACAATTGCAACGATTACAAACACAACATCGATTGTGTTTTGGTTATCACAATACTACTCATTTAAATGACGATGGGCTCTGTTTGATGGGGTCAGAATATCGCATTCAAATGTATCATATCGCCTTCTATCGTATTCAATTGGATTGTACTTAACGATATCATTTTAATATTGATAGTCGGTATGATTATAACTCGAACAACACATTCCAGGCGATTCAAGAACACCTGGATTCTGGGGCTTGCCCCTTCATAATATTACGAAAACCTGCTCATTTTAATATAAATTCCCTATGGAAAATTTGGATCAGGTTGGATAAATCGTGTGCACAAATAGGAGGGTTCCTTGATCCAGGGAACGGACCCCTCGGATTCGAGCATGTCACTAATTTTACATAATCCCTTTCGCCATCCTGTACATGCAACTTATACATGGTAAAAATTTCATGATATAGGGTGAGCGGCTGAAACACCCTTTTGGAACAAACAAACAGACATTTTTGGGAAACAGCTATTTGGAGCACTTAGGCCCAGGGGGCGAACCCCTTTAAAAATATTTGGAAAACCTGCTACCAACAAAATAGATGGACCCCTCAAATTCAAGCATGCCACTAATTTTATATACACAATTTTCTAAACTTATTCCTGTAGATTCACTTATAATACAAAACTGATCTATAACACAATCAATTGATTTGTATGCTGAAAATGACATCCATATCCACATTATAGGCGAATTAGTATAATTAGGTATCAAAATCCACCATCTCGACTTGCGAAAAACAAAAGTCAGTTACGTACTTAGTACCCTGAAAATGAGATCCATGTAGAAAATGAGATCTATTAGCGTAGATAATAGGTAGGACCAAAAATGACCGACCCTCCACCACATTTTGTGAAAAACAACGGTGAGTAATGTAATCGGTACCTCCGAAATTGACACCCACATTGGCGTTGATATATAGGTGGCCACCAAAACGGATACCGCTTCCCATCTCGAATTCAGAAAAACAAAAGTCGGTAACTTCTTTCCCGAACACCCCGAAAATGAGACCCATGTTACCATTATATGCGTAGATATTAGTATAGGTACTAAAAATGACACCGCCTCCCATCTCACCCCGCACAAAACAAAATTTCTCCATCTCGGATCTTAAAGTGGATGCCATATTCCTAATTAGCACTCCCGAAAACCACGAAAAGGACTTCATTGGAGAAAACCAAAATCACGGGCCGAATTCTTGTTGAAAAACAGTTTCTTGCCAAAAATAGTCGTTTCCGCTTAAATTTTGATTTGGACCTGTATCTTTGCAAAATTAATTTAGAATCTTTTGTTCTTAGTAGATTCTCTTGATAATGATATACCTTTCAATATAATTGCGAAAAACGAAAAAGCTTCTATGGAAGCTGCCACTTCCGGTGGACCGTTTTCGGCTAAAAAATACAGAATCACTCCTCATGACCCATATAATACATATATAAATTTTTATCAAAATCAGTGCAGGAGTTCTTGAGTTTTAATGTTACAAACACACACGTCATGTTTAAATATACATACAGAGATAATAAATATAAAAAAATAACTTTATTATTTCATTTCAATATCTATTTAAACTTTAATATTTCACAATTTGGTATTACGGTTAGCATATTTATATTTATTATATTCTGTACTAACAAAGTTGTATGTAGGAAGAAATAAGAAATTAATAAAAAAAAAACTAAGTAAATAAGAAATCTTTATTTTTCTTAATTCACTTTTCAATACGAGTTCGGTTATACACCAATTTTCTTTTTATTATATTCTGAAGGAAAATTGGCAAATTTTGGCGGCCCTCAGCAAACTTCTTACGGATCCTCATGGGGCCGCGGCCCCCTGTTAAGAATCACTAACTTAGATAAATGGTAAAACGAACGGGGTTCGGTTATTATGATATCTACTCTGTCGCAAAAGCCTTAGAAGTTCCATGTATTTAAATAAATTCAAATTTGAATCAAATTTTATTTCACCGCGGCGGTGGCAAAGTGGTCAGCATGCTTGCTCCAGCGACCGGAGGTCCCGGGTTCGATTTCCGGTGGTGACAAGGAAAAAGTTTTACGGCTGGTTTAGGATCAATGAATTAATCACTCATTATCCGAAATGAAAATATGATTATGAAACCTCATTTCAGGCGGCCAAATCCCTTGATGGGATATAGTGCCAGAGAGAGAGAGAGAGACCCTTATGATATCCACGGGGTCTCACCTACATGGTCAGATAGCCCAGTCAAAACTATGTGGATGGTAAACAAGATCTAATTATGATGATTTTTATCTTGTTTATTTCTAAAAAAGTTGAAACTTTGAACTATTCAAAAGTATAAACGTGACACTGTGAACATCTCTAGGATTCCAGTTATCGACTGTTTTTACAAAATGTCGGCTTTGTAGCTTATTTGGAAAATGAAATTAATTATAAATAATTTTTTGAAAATTTGCTATAGATTTTGAAATATTCCGATTCATTAGACGAGGCTTCGATATTTACGGCGCAAAATTTTCAATAAGTTTGGTCGAAATTTGAAAATATTTTAATGGAATACATATTTGCAATAAGTTTAGAAAAATTGAGTTTCAAGGAATTTTAATTGGAAGGAAAATTAATTAAATTTAAAACAATATTAACCGAATCCGGACACAAAAAGCATTGAATGAATTCAAATGGTAAATTAATCGAAGCTCGAAATTTAATCCGCTGTATCGCTTTTCGTATAATGAAAGACCCCTTGTGACGGTACAGTCCTAGCATCCATTTATAGAGTTATATTAGTTTATATGCGCGTGCTCAAAATAAATGAAAAATACAAAATATTCTTCTGATTTTAACAAGTCTAGGTTTTCCGAAAATTTTAAAACCTTGTTTCTAGATAAATTGGTTTGTTTAATAGTTTAGACGCATATTTTAAAAAAATGCGTAAACACGTCTGCGAGGCGCGAAGCGGCGGGAAGGCAGTTCATTTAATAAAATTGCATAAAAGACTTTGATTATATATTAACCAAGTTCTGAGGCTGGATGCAAAGCCAATTTTCGTCATAGTTTATGACCGTTTAAGGCCCTTTGTTAGAGTGCAGAATTCAGCGCCGAACCACCGTCCATGTCAGTGTATAGGTTGACATGGAGCTCGCAATGTGCAGGTGGTGTACTGTAATTGTGTGAATAGGTGAACGAGTGGGTGTGTGCGTGAATGAAAAGGAGTATTTATTGACTTTCAAAAGGCATTAATTTGTCATGATGGCAATCTTGCTCTAGCAATATGTATTCGAATTGGAATGGGATCGTGCGTAATTAGTCGAAAAATTTTCATTGAACGCAGTTTGATTTGCATGTATTATGCAGGTCTAGGTCCGGAATCGGATAAATAATAGGTTTCGAACGAATAAAATTTTGAAAGTAACTGAATCAAACATATTGAATAGTACAAATATATTAGATGAAACGGATGAAGGTGCTTTGGATGGAAGGCATTTTTGGAAAAATTATTTTTCGGTATTTTTGCTCTACACTGTGAGACGGTCAGTCGACGTCTATGTTCTTCAAGTTAAAGAAATTTTCAAAACGATAAAACTTGTATATGTGATTTCATTTGTACACATTCGAATAACAGTATAATTTTCCAAAGCTTAGGCAAAACTACATCGAATGAATAATAGTATAATATAACACATAGAAAGGAAATGAGAAAAACTACCCACATTTTCCTAAATAAATTCGTATCAGCATAAATGAGAGTGAAAATACATGTAATCATTTTAATGATGAGAATATTAAATATGTTGTGATTTTATTATACATATGCATATACATACATGGATGATTATAGGGCTGTGTGCTAAAATATTCAAATTAAGCATATTATCATACCGAGATGTATATAGAAAATGGAGGACGATAAAATAAAATATTTCAATTCCTTTGAGAATATGATAAAATTTCTAGTTTATTTACATAATAAAGCTCACAAGGGAATTGATATGAACAAAGCCCCATACACATTTGAAGGTTTCTTGATCTACCACGTACACACAATAATAATACTGTGTTAGATCAAGGATGTCGACTCGACTTACAAATTTTATTATTATTTATTTTTATGTAAATTTCATTATCATCCGGCATCGGAAGTACAACACAATAATATAAAATGTATGTCCCACAAAACGTGGTGAAAATCTTAAAATTTATATAAATATTACTTCTTATCACATATACACGTTATCAGTTTTAAAAAAATTCGCCAAAAAAGAGCTATACACTCGTAGTCTCCTAGCACCCCTAATAATAATGATATTGTACTACCAAGTACATAAATCATAACAATAATGCATATTATAGTAGATCATCTTGTTTCGTGATATATGTATACTATGCGATATAAGTTGGATAGAGGTCAAATTTATAAATTATTTAGCGGAAAGGCAAATCTATTGAATTCAACTATATAGATACTAAAAACATAATCAAACAATAAATGGCTACTGTTGTATTCAAACCAAATCGGAAATTAAACTGTCGTTAATTAGAATTAATTTTTTTTTGCTACGCCATTTAGTATAAACCCCGCGATAAAACAATAAGTTGTTTGTTTACTAAAACACTATAATATTGATTAACAGTGGTTTTGTTGTTAATCAATATGCGCGGGTGTGCAAGAGATGGGCACATATCATATGTGGTACGTGCCGGGATGATAAAAATATTTGTACATTTACATTTTGCACAATGGTTGATTAACATTTTTATGTGGATTAAATGTCGACACAGTACATAGTTTATCCTCATGATCGCGACTGTATTTATATGCCTAAGTATATAGAAATAAATTCTACGAAATTTTTATTTTATTTAAAATATTGTGTCTGTTGCCATTATTTGTATATATGAATAGATAAATAGTTTTTGGCATAAATTCTCTCCCAACACTTTTCATTATAAAATGGAAACATTATAATATGAAGCATATAAAAAGAAAATTATATACCTCGTCTTTTGGTTCCCCGGTAAACTCGTCTACAAAAACACAATATGGAAATGAGAGGAAATAAATTAATATTTCTTTGCGTCTTATATATACAGAACACTCAACATATTTTAGTTTTGGAAAAATATTCGTAATCGATATATTTAGTTTCGAATTTATTAGTTTGTTGAAAGATACAGGTTTGGGTAAGTTTTTTTCGGGAAATCATGATTACTTAATTTTTCATTGGAAATTATTATAATTTTTTTGTAGTATGGAATGAGTAAATCGAAGTACGGGTGGCTCCTTCGACTGATTTTCATCTATCAACAGAATGCACTACCAAACACACCGAATACACTATTTAAGTTTTGGTATTAAGTCATCGCGTACGTAGATCGGTGATGAAATTTGTATATAGATGACTAAGCGCAACCATATAGAATACGCAGCATCATCTTAAATTATTTAACTAAAACTGGAATTCAATATATCTTTGTTTAAAATTCCCATCGATTAAAAAAATGTTTTAATTTAAAATATCACGGCAAGAGATTCAGTGACCCAAAAAAAAAACTAAAATCTCATTGTGCGGTATACTATACACGACAACGGAAACATAATCTAAACAGGTGCCCTTATTATTATACTTGTCCATCGTTATTTAGTCCAATTTATCATATGAATATTTCTTAACCATTTGCGATACGTCATATGCAATGTACAGCACACAAACACAGTAGGTGGACATTCTGTATCGCTCGGGAGACGAGAAACAAGAAATGCGGTAACCCAAAAAAATAAAATCGAAATTAATTTGGGTATTCTTTATATTCTGGATATAAAAATATAATATATATAACAAGTTCTTGAAACGATTTGTACAAGACAAAATGCGTAACCCAACTCAAAAATCTAGTTTTACTGAAATTCATTGGCCAACAACAATACTAATTAATTCAGATTAGTCGTAGTTTAAATAGTTGTTACCGTATATAAATTGGATTAAAATCTCAAGGTATAATAACACTTAGAGTATTATGGTAATAAATTTAATTAATGCGACAAGTCTTTTAAAATCCAATTTTAAGATTAACGCATATGAAATTTGATATCAAGAGTAACACCACCCACATATGGTATTTGTCTATGCCTATATATAAAAAAAAATGTATATAGTCTGTAGTAGATAAAATCCAGCACGCGCGGTCGCATCATAAGTGTTTTAGTAAATATAAATGATGTCATATTATAACAGATGATTATAATTCATAATAATGTCATCGCGATCCTAAATTGGTATGATGCGCGATTTTCTTAGAAATCAGTATACCTTTATCACATCCAAGGTGTTTTTAGTAATTCGATAAAATTTTAAGCATTTATTCATGTGTTAGGTTTACATAAAACTTGGATTATGTGTTAACAAATCGTTTCAGCGAGGTGATGACAGTTAGGTATAATTATGTTTAGCGGAATACGTAAAAAGTATGGTAACGTTGAAGGTTGATAAAAAAAAAATTATATTTTAATAATCTTCGCCGCATAAGTCGTAAAACTGCACAACATACTTATCTACTTATTCGACCATGGTTTATGTTTCAACACTGCTTGCTACTCCATAATTTTGTACATACCTGAAAGTAAAAAATGAAAATAAAAAATATAAGAATTAATTATCTAAGTTTGATCACAATATAACTTGGTAAATCCATCAAATTTCATAATTCCAGTTAATTATCTTTATAGTTGTACCGCACGGTATGTACATCAGTGATTGTTAATACCATCACCGCGGAACTAAAAGTAAATTTTACAGTTCAACCAACAAAGGATTAGTTTATTGGAAACGGAGTCTTAAAAGTTGGAAATTTAAAACAAACCAGGGAATAAAGTTTAATAAGAAAATAAATCAAAGCTCATTCGACAAAGCTTATGTGACATCTTCCAAAATAATAATGTTCAATCGAACAATAATGAAGGAACAATAAGTAGATTATAAAGTAATACTCTTTGTGACAGAATATGGAGAAATTGCAATATATTTGTAATATTTAAGCCGAACTTAACTGCATTCTGTTTTCGACCAAACGACGTGGCATTCATCATGTGAAACAAATAAATAAATACATCAGGAAACACTAAACCTAAATTTTAATACCAGCCTAGGATTTTATTAAATTTATTTAAATTGACATTAATACTGTGTGCCTCACATCGACTTTTTTTTGTCTAGATTTCCAACTAACTAAATTGATGGTTAGTTCATACAAATCGTATAAAGATGGCACAAAACAAACCGCATCCGATATTTAATTAAAATCTGCTAAAATAAACTTAAAATTAACATTCTACAAAACATTTCTAACCAGTAATTGATAAATCGAAACTAAGTTTGCATAGTTTAGAACTAAATACCGAGTAAATTTTGATTTATAAATATTAGCGACATCTAACAATACCTGGGTGAACTAACGATCAATTTAGTTAGTCGGAAATTTAGACAAAAAAATCAGCATCACGCAAATAGCATAAGTATTTATTAGACTATGATACACGGTGGCTATCATATGTAAGCTTCTATACATTTCAGCAAACCTACTTCGTCCTTTCGCCCTAATTGACCCCATTCCATAAGTAGTTTCAAAAAAAACTTTTATGATCCCATTTAGTACGATGTCAAATATGCATAGCCGACTGTGTACTGTGAAGTAAAATCAATTTAGAAATTTCCATCTACCAAAAATCAAAATATCGTTATTCTCATTCTATAGATGCATTTCTGGGCTAATTACACGTTGATATGCGAAAAGCAAGGATTTTCCAATTCAAACCAACAGTTTCTATTTGGGTGTAGTTGATCGACATTGCGATCAAATAAAAAGTTGTGTTCCGTTCCACAATTTGGGTGGTTCCAAATTAATGAGAAGCTATACTGGTGCATCAACTTAAAATAAATAAATGAAATTGATTCCTTGGAAAACTTTATTAACCAAAGAAAAGAAAGCAATTGGTCACAGACTTAAGGCGGATTCATTGTTGTAGTTCGTTGTGTTCGTTCCGTTCGTTGTGTTCGGTATGTTTACTGGAGTTTTATTTTAATGAGTTCATTGTTGATGAAAAAATTACAGAACGATTTTGCTTCCACCTATCGACGAAAAATCGAAGTTTTAGACTTTTGAAGTTTTTCGACTTTTGAAGTGGATATTGGAGCATCAGGGAGAAATAATGATAGCGGAATATTTAGGCGAAGTGAGTTTGGAAAACGAATATTAAGCACATCTGTTTTAAGCGATGAAAAAAATATATTTAATTATCGCTTATCACGTGCCAGGAGGGTCGTTGAGAACGCCTTCGGCATTCTAAGCTCGAAATTTAGAATATATCGAAAACCAATTATAGCAAGTAGAACAACTGTAGTAAATATTATAAAATCTACAGTATGCTTGCATAATTGGTTGAGAATACGGTCAGAGAATGGTGGCTCGTTCGAATATTTTCCCCCATTTTTTGTTGATCATTATACTCCGAATGGTCAATTATTACTTAGTGAATGGTGATCAGATAGCAACGTCAATAGATTGCAGAATATTGGACGTGTAGGATCTTATAATCCAGCCGGCGATGCAGTTTCTGTTAGAAAAAATTTTACTACGTACTTCACAACATATAATGTCTTGCCGTGGCAAAACCAACAAAGATTTATTGAATCCTAAAATAAATAAATAAATTTTATGTTTTTAAATTTGATTTTATTCGGTAAATACAATTTTTCATCACCACCAAAATGCATAATTTATGTATTTTCGCATGTTTTGTCTACATAAAATTTTGTAATATTCATTAAAGCAATTTTAAGCTCTAATGAATATTTCGGATCGACTGACCTAAATTCATCAGCTAATGAAGCAAAAAAAGAATCCATATTTTGGCATCGGCACGGTGGCTTCTGATTGCTACTTGAAATGAGATGATTATGGCCCTTCATAGTGTCAAGTAGCTCATTTAATATTATATTTGAATCTGCATCCTTTGTCCTTTTCCGCTTCAACGAAGAGCTCATAGATGATGAGGGAGCTACTGTAGCGAAGGTGTAATTGTTGCCGCAATCATTTTCTTCTAGACTCTCCGCTGTTGAGTTGATAATTCTTCATATGAGCTCGACGTATTCTGGTCAAACAATTCTATGACAACCGAGTTGCTGGATGTATTTCCATCTACCAAGTTCGACACCGTTGGAATTATAGGAATTAAATTCATGGACACATTTTATAATTTCCTATATACATATATATATATATGTAAAATATAACCTACTAGAAAAACCAGCTGTTGTCGCCAAACGCTCCCATGCCATTTTTCTCGCCGAATTATTTTTATACCTAGGATGTTTTAAATCGTAAAGAATTGGCTGCTGCTTGACTAGTTCAATTAGTTTGGAATCTATAAAAAATTCTAAAATAAAAATTATATTGTTATTTATAATATTAACATATCAATAATAATAATTACAAATGAATCCTAAATAGATTACATTACCTGAATTTGAAGACATTTTATTAATATAAAATGTATTCGTTATTTTATAGCGAGTGGACAATAAAACAAAAATACTGAAAAATTCGTAAACAAAACATAAAGACACAAAATGAACAACGTACTTGATAACAGAATACAAAGAATGAAAAGTGTCTGTATTTGCTATTATATATCATGTTGTCTCTTTCTTGCCATGTTCCTTCGGTACAAAAGTTGGAGATAGATGATGAAAAAAATACCGAAGAAAAAAATGTCATTTTCGACAAATCCTATTGGTTTAGAAAAAACATAACGAACGGAACGAACAAAACGAGCTACAACACTGAATCCGCCTTTAGTGAATTATATCTGCCCAGGTCCGCAATCGGAGCTACAATTTTAGACGAAAAGAATTCAACAAGAAAAACACGAAAGATTGGATTCTATGGACCACTATGTATGATTTGCATGACAATTAAGAAATGTGTTTTTCTTTAAAATTTCGTTTTCTTCGGGTACCTCCCGAACAAAAGTTCATTGAACTTTTTGATTTTTCATAATAACTAGGACAAATTTTAGCCGATTTGGATCATATTTTGTATGATTACAAAACATCCAGTTCAGGAGCAATTAAGTAATTTTGTTGTGAACTTATCTGTCTTATTTATCTGACTGTGACACTGTTCCACTGGCAGGGAAGGTTGTTAAAAAATTGTTACAACTCATTAGTCATAACATTAATTTATTTTCCTGTTTCATTTTCAAATTTTTAATTTTTATTGATTATTTGGAAACGCATTTTTCTTATGGCATTCGTGAGAAAGTAGGAATACTGAAGTCATTTGTTCTATCTTGACACTTTGTATTGTATTTCCTTTTTGTCCATCCCTTTTGTAAACGTGTACGACGAATATTTTCTTTTTGTACATCCCTATTGTAAACGTGTACGACGATTAATTTTGGAACGAGATTAATGTATACACTGTGTGCGGGTGTGCAACAGCGTAGAGGGACATATTTTTGTTGTATTTTCTCGTTTTGTCGTGTGCATTTGTCGCGCGGTGCAAAGAGAGCGCGAAAAAACAAGACCTGACCCGCGAAAAAACAAAACCAAAAACCATCCACTTACAGAAATATTTTTTTGGTGGGAGAGTTTTTTGAGTCTCGTTTGGAATTTTGAAGTGGCATAAAAACTGCCCTCTAGTTTGGAAATAAAAGTAATTAAATTAAAAGTTCAGTGTGAGTTGAAAATTTTTTTTTGTTAATTAATTTTTAATATCATTAAAATTATATTTTTTTTTCGCAAATATCTGTACAAGTTTTTGGCTTTAAAAAAAATAATAAAACGGTGGCCGAGTCGTGGCTAGTTAATTTTATAGCGGCAAAGGGTGTACCGCAACGCACAATCAAATTGTTTTGCAGGTGGCCAGGTGAGGTCATTCACATAGTTTGCGGTTAAGGCGAAAACGCCCAACAATTTATTTATAGGTGGCTAGATGAGACCACTTCATTTTATTTGCGGATCGGCGAGCAAACGCCCAACGTTTCTTATTTTAATTAGATTTTCGGCGAGAAGACGCCCAACGTTGCCCAATTCGTGTGAGTTTACGGCGGAAGGACGCCCAACGGTCCGGGTGTAATAAACACCTGTGGCAGGACGCCGACAAGGCCGCTACGGTTATACGGTTTTGGCGAGAGAAAAAAACAAACGCTCAATGCAATAGTTCGTCAATTGTGCGCCAACATTATTTACGGCGGCTAGTCGAGGTCCGAGTGATTTACGGCGGGAAAACGTCTAACGGTCTGGGCGGGACGACCATGGCAGGACGGCTTACCAGTAACCCGCCACCCATTTTCGACAGGGACGCTGCAACCCAACCGGGTGACCGTTACAAGGTCCAAGGTACTGTTTTTCTTATTTTTTTTTGATTTATTTAAAATTTTCTTTCCTTAAAATTTTAAATTTCTTTGTTTTAAACATATATATTTGTAATCAAGCACGAACTGACGGTTGTTACATGCGTCGGGTTCTCTTTTCAAAGTTATTCGCTCGACCCTTTTAGTTTCTCGTTGATGATTTTGAATTTTATCGTTTGAAAATTATTAATTCAAGTAAAGGACCGCTCGGTGTTACGGGGATCCTTTTTTTCATTTTGGCGTAGTTAGCGGGATCCCGTTACGATTCAGATCCGGTATCGGCGGTCTCATGCTGTCGAAGTGTGAATTGTGGGAGATTTGTTGGAGGTCTTTCCGGGTGAAGAGAGGCACACATCCCTACCTTTTGTGGCTGGGCTACTTCGTTGTGGCTGGGCATTGGCCTTTCGGGATCGACGGGTTATTTGGGGGTCTCTTCAGCAGACTGAATACTTGTCATTCGGGGAGATCCGGTCGCCACGGGATGGGCACACCCAGTTATAATTTATTTATATCAGTTCCTCAAGTTTCGTTCAACGAATTCTGTGCTCTAATTCTCTAAAAACCAAGATAAGTTGTAAAATGTAGAAGTGATTACTTTTACACACGAAAAAAATTATCGTAGAAGTCTAGATTTATATTAGATATCGTGATGTTTTAGTAAATTCGCATTCTCTAAATTTTTTTCAAGATAAAATGTAAAGTTTATGTCAAAAAGTAACACAAGTAATTTATTGCGGAATAACTTTGCTTGAATGTGTAAATCGCTTTCGTTTGGATAATTGCAATTTTTGATATTTCAGTTTATAATTTTATTTTGGAATTAAACAAGCCAAGTTCTAACAATTTAAATAAATGCGATACTTTACATAAAAAAGTTATAAAATACTTATCAATTAGAATGTAAAAGTGGACTGTTATGGATAGAATTAAAATATTATTTCAGTGAATCAAACATTTGAATATTTTAATCGATCGTCTTCACTTTACCTATACTTTTGCTTAGATTAGCTCCAGTATTTCCACAAAAACAATAAAACAAATAAATTTATTATTTATAATTTTACGTTTAAAATCGGGAATAAATAATGTACCTATTTATATTAGAAGAAAAAGGCTTCTAGGGTAGTATATCCTAGAACGGGATGGTCTGTGGATTACAGAAAAAGCAATTTTAGTTGGTCAATTTTCAAATATAAATGTCAAGTGTTTCAAGTGGATTTGACAACATCTAAAATGGACCCGCTCTCCACATAGCAAGCAAAGCTTTCAACTTGGTGTGCACTTATTTATTTATTTATTTATTAACATTACAATTTAGAATAAAACCGTACACGTAAAATGGAGAGCTTTCAAGTTCATTTGTTGTCAAATGTACAGTTTATTAAAATTTCAAATACAGCCATTTCCTTTATTTAATGGTTATCCTGTTAGTTTTCTGCTAATATGTGGCACTTGCAATATTTTACTTGATCATTACACATGCACAATTAAGAAAACTGACGAGCACAATAAATATGACGGCCTATAGAAAATCTAAATTAGTTACCACATTTCAGTTTGTTGTTGTTTAATATTTCATTTAAAGGCACTAGGAGCTCTCAACAGTCTATCTATAAGATCTTCCAATGCTTTATTTCTAAACTATTTATTAATCTTATGTTTTAAGAAATTAATAATTAGGACAAATTTCGAACAATAATGAACGAGTACAAAATTTAATTATATTATGCATTAAAACTAGCTTTTAACTAGCACTAAGGTCAAACAAGATGTATCTATATCTATAAAAATGGTGCAAAAAATGTATGTGCACGCATCAGTTGAGAACGGCTGAACCGATTTGGCTTAATCTTTTTTTATTGTGTTTGCAATTGCCAGGAGATGGTTCTTACGAAAGAAAATTTTGAAAAAATTCACCGGAAAAGTCTAAAAACCCGAAAAATCGAATAAAAAGCCATTTTCATATGAATTTTGTGTGTACATTTTTTATGAGACAGGTGGTGCAGTGGTTAAAGCATCGGCGCTTGGATTGGGAGGTACTGAATTCGATTCCCACCGAAGGCTACATCCAAACTGCTACTTTGTTTTTTTATCCAAAATTCAAAATCCGTAAACACGAAAAAAATCGAAACCAAATGGAAACCCGAAAAATCAAAAAAAAAAATCGGAAAATCGAAAATTGCGTTTTGTAGAGGAATTTTGTATGGAAATACACTTAACACCACCGATGAAAATTGTATTTTGACAATGAGCATTCATTTAAATAGCCACTTCGGATTATTTTCAATAGATGGCGTTGGTTGCATACTACTATAAATATAAGTTGTGTAGAATTTTGGCAATCTTATTTTCTATATATATAAAAACAAGTACATTCAGTTCCCGGTTCTTTTGGCGTTTGCTATGACGATTAACAAATCACAAAGTCAATTTGCAAAAAACAACTAAATTTTCGATAGATGCCTAAGTTTGAATCGACCTTTTATTCACTTTTCAATACATTATGCCGCCTTTATGGTTGCGTTCGTTCGCTCATTCTGACAATTTTTTTCCACCAATCATATTGCTCAAAATTGACGATTCTGGATTTTTGTACAAAAGATGATTGATCGAACAAATGACCGAATGAACGAACGCAACCATAAACCTACTTTTAGTGTTGAATTCGGTAAAAAAGTAAATGGAATGGCCACTCAATCGTCTAACTCAAACGTCTATTGAGAATTGAGTTGAGTTGTTTGATTTTTCTCTCATTAAATTCCATTTTTGTGAAGGTCAAAAGTGTTTGCTCGGACGAAGTAATTTGGGGCGAGACAGAGTTCGCCGGGTCAGCTAGTATTGCATAAAATCGATTTCTAAAGTGCAGGTAATTGATCAAAGTCTCACCTCCTACACGTTACCGATCCATAAGATTAACCCAAACATTTTACAAAGATTAAAAACTAACTCATGGTAAAAAAACAAATCGTAACACTAAAACGTCCCTCCATAACTAGACCTACATCAAATACTAGAAATGGGTCCGTATAACAAATTTTCGGTGTTATTGGGGAGGCACATAAAAAAATTTTGGATGAGCAACTCGAGGAGTTCGGAAAAGTGGCAGTGGCTAACTAAATTTGATCTTTAAATGAGCTTCGTTGCTTAAAACGCATAGCTTTTTGTAGTTTACTCGAAATTTTAAAATTCTAATAAGACAATCTCGAACTTTTCGAGATCAGCATGTGCGGAAAGAGCTAAATAGGGCATCGGAAAGAGCTAAATGGGCCTTCAACAACGAAACACACTGAAATTATGATCTGCTTAAGACAGATTCGATTGGATTTCAAAAACATATCGCAAATAATAATTAGATAATAATGCGATTTTGTACTTAGTATAAAGAATAACCTTTAAACAGATTAGAATACACAGCATTAATCAAAATTCAATGGATCGATCAATTGTAAACAAGACTTATATTGTACACGTCTTTACCATACGAAGTAAAGAATTTTTTGACTGTTGTAATGTTCTCGTGAAACATTTGGTTTGTTTTATAAGTCTATCTAACCGTATCTTGATTTGAATTTCTAATGACTCCCAACTCCGATTATTTTTCAATATGATGTTGGGGGCTATGTGTGATTCTAGATGGCTTTGATGTAAGTATATGCACAATTTACGTTTCTAGAGAATATATTTTTTGAGTTATTAAGGATATAAAATAATTAAAATTTCGTTTTGACGTTTAATGTTATCTTGCTCGCTTGCTGTCAATAGATTTATCTTGGGTAAAAAAACTGTTTAGAGAATGCGATTTAAAAATGCTAAGATAATATATTGTATAAAATTTTCACCTGTAAAATTACCCTAACCACAACCCGTAATAACTTGAACTATAGTTTGTGAACAGATGCTATTTAGAATAACTTATATCCATAAGAATAATGTTAAAATTTAAATGGGAACGGTAGTTATAGGCCCTCAAAGTCTAAATATGAACATACATACATCATAAGAGTGTGTTAAGTTTTGACATTTATTTATCGTAACCGTATTAAATTTTATCTTGGAGTGCAATTACAGAATGCAAATATTGTAAAAAGGCAAGATAAATTATCGTTTACACGTTTACAAATTATCTTACTGCTTAGAGAATTAGAGCATTGGTGTCTTTAATTTAGTTACAGTTTTGTTTAATTTGCTTTTGACTTTGATTTTTCTGTTCCACGGTGTTGGCCAGGAGCACGCAAGGCTCTAATTACCCCACGACCCATGTTATTACCCTGAGATCTAGCCGGCAAAACATCACCGTGAGAGAGGCCTCAGCGTGTTTGGTTGAGAACTGCGGGTTGGCTGAGAGCCATCCGTAACAAAATGTTTACACTCCCCGATAAGTCTCGAATTGGGAATAAAGTGCACAGATGCACTAGATAATGCAGAACTCTAAGATATATTCAAAGCTTCAATAAATAGCCAAACATTAGATTCCGAACCCAGCAATGAACCTGGGTATCCAAGCAAGCAAGATATCTGAATAACGGACAAGAGATATGGACATTTCTTGAAAACTTCAGAATTCGCAATTTTCAGGCGAATAGGCCACCGGTAAAGATTCGGTACTATACAGAGAGCGTGCAAAAAGAATTTTAAACTGTTTGAGTGTGGAACTCGGCGCTGTCATTTCTCAATGACACATCACGCTGACTCGTACTACCCCATGCAAAAGCAAAATATATTTATTAGTTTGTAATTTGTGTGCACAATATAAAATTGGAAGTAAAACTCACACTAACCGCCCAAACCTCAAACCAAAAATATACATAAAAACTTTGTGAAGTAAAATACCCCCTTATCCGTTCCGAATAATTTCAGGTCATTTAGAAAAAAACTGTGAATACGAGCTTTTTGTCCTGAAACCATCCAATGTATCTGACACATGTGAGCCCTTCGCAAAATGGTTGGAATCCAAGACAATGTCATTAAACGATCGTTAAGGGGCATGTTCGGTCTCGTCTCAAGAAATCCCAAACATAAGGTTTCGAACCAGAAATAGTTCAGCAACTCGTTATGATAAATTTACCGCAGACCCTCGAGAGAGGAGTTTTAACTGCGTGACCTTTGCCATGATCTATCTAACCATCAGTAAGCTTTCAGCCGAAATATTAGTGCTAAAGAAACCGCCAACCGGATAATTAAAAAAAATCTACTTCCACGCCAAATCTAACCGATTTGATACGGGAGTTTGAGACACCAAGCAACCGCATAAGTCAGCAGACGTCAAATAGAGCCAATTTTAATGACGAGCGTAAATGAGTTGAAAGTAGAAACGTGTTCCAATACTTCGGTCAATGGCCACAAAGTAAAGTCGTGTCGAAATCTCGAATTACACCAGATGTCCAAAAACACATAGCCTGCGAGGGTGATTAGAACCTTACCAGACCAGAAACGAGAAATTATTTTATTGAGCCGCACACCTCATTTTGAGGGTATCACCTCATCTACAATGATGTGTGAGTCTAATTGAAGTTGTGTTCAAATTTTGGTTTTTCATAATTTTGTGCAAGACGAGTTATTTTATCATTTTGAAACATATGTAGGCAAGTTCCGAAAATCTCACCAATAAGGATGTACTGTTCCAGGGAACATAACTTCAAGACAACAAAAAATCCAACATATGTAGGCACAATAGAAGCTGCATCCAATACGAGTACGAACTAAAACGCTTGCTTCGATATTATGTTATTTGGCGTTAGTAGTTTTGGATGAGACTCCAAAAAATTATCACCAGTTGCGGCTGCTATTTCAGCATGTTACATCCTCAAAATCAACAGGCCCATCCTTACTAATCTTTACCGTTTTACTCGTATATACACATACGTGGAGTGTCTTTTCAGAAGCCTAACGTAGATGAAGCCTATTCGATGAAACAAAACCCGGCACTAAAGCATTTCCGTAAGTACAGTGATCACAGATTTTGCAAGGATCACAGTTAGAAGCTTTGCTGCAATTTTTAATGCAACCCTTGCATTAAGACTTATACGATGCAATCGTGTATCACATTCTAATGCAAAGCTTGCATTAAAAATAATTATGATGCAGTTGCGTCAAAAATTACTGCAGTAGTGCGTTCCATGTGTGGTGCGTACCATGTACTGTTTTGTGTTGTACTGTTTTAAGCTCGATTTATATTATCCGTTCCTTTCAGTTCCTTCATTTTTCGTATCAGACAAAAAAAAACATTGTTACATGTTTTTTCATTGGAGTATTTATATTATCCGTTCCGTACTTGCAGGAACTGTACGTAATGGATAATATAAATACTCCTATGAAAATAAATGTAACAATGTTTTTTTTTGTCTAGATACGAAAAATGAAGGAACTGAAAGGAACAGATAATATAAATCGAGCTTTAATCGGTCCTGTTCCGTACCATGTACTTTAGTATACCACATACTGTTTTGTGATGTACTGTTTTAATCGGTCCTGTTTCGTACTATGTACTGTAGCGTACCATGTACTGTTTTGTGATATCCTGTTTTGTGACATCCTGTTTTAGCATACTCTCTCTCTCTTTCTCTGGCTGTCACATCCCATGAAGGGATTTCGCCGCCTGCACTAAGACCCTCCATCCATCTCGAGCCACCGCTCTCGTCCTCCAGTTTCGACATCCTAATGTTCGAAGATCTTGTTCGATGTCGTCGCGCCAGCGTAGTCGGGGTCTTCCTCTACGACGTACTCCGGCTGGTTGTTGGTGGAACACTTTATTTATCATCCGTTGTTGTGGAGACCTTGTAACGTGGCCGAGCCATCTCACTCGATTGGATTTGATGAATCCGATAATATCGCTGCCTCCAAGGAGTTGCTTTATTTCGTGATTCATACGAATCCGATATTCGTTGTTCGCAACTTTAATTGGACCAAAGATTGAACGGACAACCTTCCTTTCGAAGGTAGATAATAATCTACAATCGTTAGAGGTCATGGTCCAGCTCTCGCTTCCGAAAGCCAGCACAGGTCTTATAAGTGCTTTATAAAGTTTTAGCATACCCTGTTGTGAAATGTGTCGTTTCGTATGAGACCCACAAAAAGGTAAATGTGTTACCAGATGAGTTCTCGCGGTTTTGATGACTTGAATTCCCTAAATTTAATGAAGCCGAATATGCTAGTATAATTAATCGGGTACAAAATATGGTGCCAAGTATGCAAACTATAATGCCAAACCATGGAAACTTGTCATTTCCGCAAATTTAACTCGCGAGTTGAATAGGCACATGTACTGCACGTGAGTATTCAGAAGAGATTGGGAAGATTTCAACGTTAGTTTTTTTTGCCGTAAACAAAAAATACGAAATTTTTCAAAATCTGTATAATATCTAAACCAATTAATTATTTAACCCGACCACCGATGGTGTATTACATAAACACAGTACATCCCTTTCAGAGAATTTACGTGAATTTTATGGGTTCTTACTTAAAGACGCAGAAATGGTAATTTGTGTATTTTAATCATGCTGTATTACATTACAGCCATTTTGTGTAACTGAAATGTATTTCGAGAGGGGCGTCTGTAGTATTACACTGTTAATTCTTAGAGAAGTAGGCTTCCCAGGTGTTTCCAATACCAGACTCAATTCCGTTTGGCCTTACTAATTTGGCATGCATTAGGTCTTATGTAAGCGCAAACAATACCAAGGCTGTAAAACCGATAGTAACATTCACATTTCCAACAATCACACAGCACAAAGCCAAACCTTCAAACATACTGAATTAATTTTCAGGCCAATAGATCATATTGACCGAACGAGTCTGTATGTCTGCGAGCCTGTCATCACAACAAATCGGACAAAATTTCACTTATGTTGTTGACTTACTTACATAAGCAATAAAATAATAATTTGAAGACGAATTAAGTTAATCAGTAAAAATTAATGAATTCCATTCCTATTGATACACAATAGCGACCCTATTTAATCAAAGTGTACACGCCTCTGATATACGCTTTTGAGCATATTCTTCGAATCAATCCATGAAATCTTTATTTATTTATACCACACACTTTAGACAGCACATAACAAACAAACAAACAAATCTGAAATGATTACAATAAAAATATACAAGTACAAATTTTTACAAGCATACTAAGTTACGCACCGGTAGCGATTAGACGAAGTGTAAATTAAATTGGAATCATTTCAAAATTGCATGCCACTAAAACATCAACAATGGTCCAAATAGCGCATATAACTTTCAATTACACGATTTATATGTACCGTGGCAGTTAACAATTCAGAAATCTATACAGCTGTGATTTGCTTACCCATTAAAAAATACAATGGCCCGACAACATCTGCCTAATTCTCATATATACACTTTAATTATTCTATCTTCTCAATTATTTCATTTGGTCAAAACAATTGGTAATTGTTTATAATTTTATGTTCAACGTCTTCAAGATTACAAAATTTAGAAATTAGTTTGACGATGTGAAATTTATTATGGTTCGGTGAGCAGACAAAACGTTACGCAAATTGTGTATATCGCGCGCACTGTCAAATAATTAGACAGTTGGATGAAAAAGTAACAGCGTTAGATATGTTTTATATTTATAATAATTCGGGTGTTAAACGAATTTGGGTGGAAATTGAATTAAATTATTAAAATATAACACAGAATATTTATATAAATAAAGCCAACGGTAAACAAAAAACCGCGTCACCCGCAACATCATCATCATTGCGTTATCTCGCATTTTTATTTTATCTTATGTAGATTTCCTTCTATTTTCCGTTTATAAGAAAAATTTATAAAATTTTTGTTTTCGTTAGTGGCTTAACAGGGAGAACCGCAACAAAAAAAAACGGAAGCCGAAATTCTTAAGATGAAGAAATTCGTATACGAGTACGACGAGATTATTTACAGGCGCGTATATAAAAAGACGAATTTTCCGTTCGCCTATTTATAATACACACCACCATCAGCATGGAAAATTGAAAATTTAATTATCTTTTGTTTTCTTTATTTCGGGGGAAAAAAGCCTAATTGAAATATATTTAATATTTATATTATTAGATGAAAAGTTTATTTTTGTGATAAATGTTGTTTTTGGCTGCGTATAAGAAAGGCTTCTAAATTGGTGAAGTGGTTAATATATACGTACGCTACTATAACAAGTAAAGGAATTTTCTAAGTGGATTTTTTAAGAAACGTTTGAGTGGTTTATTAAAAATATTAAATAAATAAAGTAAAGAATCCATATGTAAGACTAAGCATATTTTCAGTAAAGCACTAAAGCTGCTAGTTTATTAAAAATCCGATAAACCTATTTTCTTAGAATTTCAACAACACACAACAAAAGAAAAAACTAATCTTACAAATTTATATTCGTAAACAATAATTTATGAGTTCTATACATATACTACATAATATATATATGAAGATTTATAATATTTGTATGTAATATAATTTTCATAAAAAGGTTGACATTTATATGCAAAAACCGGAATGGGAAGAAGGAACAATATTCTAAGTTATAACATTTTAAATATTCAAGAGATGTGAATTTGTTACTTTTAATAATCATAATCCTATTTTTATTTGTTCCAAGTTTCAAGAAATTGCGTGGCACCTTTATCACAATGGTTGCCATAGCAACATGTACGATACTGACAATATAAAATTCATAAAGAATTAAATTTGTGTCACGCGTGTAGGAACGATTTCAACAAGTTCTTATTCGTCGACATCGAGGTGAAAAATATGATACTTTGCAAATAAAATTGCAATTATAATATTTGTCTGGTTTCTCATAGTAAGCAATTCGATATGTCGGGTATGATCGAAGGGTTCAATTATATAATCTGGGTGACATTAGACGACTTAGGAACTGGACCACTGATCTGGCAACCCAAACATCAACAATCAATTTTTGAGCTGGATTACTTCTTGGGCAAATCTTTTTTTGTTTTTTCAAACAGAGTTAGCCAACGTGAATGGAAGTTTGTATACTTGTGCTCATTGAAGTGAGATAGTCGCATGATAAAAACCTAGTCTATATAGCTTGAACGCTTCTGAACTACCGATTGGGGAAACCAGTTACTATTGAAAATAAATAACTTTTGGTTGAACATTTCGGTTAATACCGTGTTCCACAAAAGTTTATTGAAAATCAATTACTTACGTTTTTGTGCAGTACACCGAAAAGGTTATACAAATAGATAATCAAGAGTAAGTAAGGTTTCAAAATAGGCCATTTGAATAGAATAAAGCATTCTGCAAATGGATAAATTGAGTACATTTCTCTACCGATTATGGTGAAACATGGTGTGCATGATAACAATTAGATTACATAATCATGGTCGAAATAGTTGAACGGCTGAGTGGAAAAAGGTTAATATTACAAAATTTGCTAAAATGAGTTTTGAGTTCCATCGTACTCAGATTTTTGTAGCGCATCTACTGAATGTTTCAACAAAACTATTCCACCTATTTTCATTTATACACGTGATCGTAAAAATTCCATTGAGTGGAAAAAAGGTAATATTCGTAATATTCCAGTAATATTATCCTTTTTTCACTCATTCTCATGTACGCACGCGAAACATGCTTAAACTAATGGGTATTTTTTTATTTTCAAACTATACTCATTTTTTACAATTAAGGGATTCCCCCAGTACGTGGAAAGTAGTTTCAGTCGTAATATAGATTTTAATATTATTTGTATTCAGTTTATGGTTGGCATCGAAAGAGGCATTAACCACATATTGTTTTCAGCTTTTTTTGAAGTGTTTATGTGAGAGTGTTTAACGACATATTATTATTATTATTATTATTAAATAATAAGAAATATTCTTTTTTGACGGTATACTATTATTAAGTTTAATAAAGTGTTGCAGAGTAAGTTTTTATTTTATCATTGGCAAAATAAGTATTTCATTTTTATTCAGTGGTTTATTGGTATCTAAAATCAGGTAAGGATGTCAGAGTCGGATGAAGAAATGCATGAACCACGAAGAAAAAGAGGCAAGGTCAATAAGCATTTGCATTTGAAGGAAAAAGAGAAATTGACTAGACAAAGAGGTGAGGAATTTGTGACTAGTAAAGACATGTTAGTGGAAGCGAAAACTACTGGCCCAGACTGTGGTTGTCGTAAGAATTGCATGGTTACTTTCAGTATTGAAGAAAAACGTGAAATTATTAATATTGTGTACAGTGAGCGTCCCAAAAACGAAAGAGACAGTTACCTCATGGGACTGATTGAAAGACACAATGTTGCTAGACATCGTGCCTTAGCGGAACACTCAAAACAACTCACGTCTTCATTTAAGTATTTTGCTATGAAGGGATCCTGTCGGGTTGAAGTTTGTCGTAAGGCCTACGCAACTTTACATGCAATTTCAAACAAAGCTATTCATCGCTTAAATAAGCTCCTTGAATTAAATCAACATCCTGTTGTTGATTTAAAGGGAAGACATGCAAATCGTGGAAACAGCCTTGATTCAACGATTGTAGGCAAGATTATTCAGCACATTTCATTATTTCCAACAAAAGAGACTCACTACACTCCTATAACTGTAAAATAACTAGAAGCAATAGTACTTATTCAGAAAAGACGTGCTAAGAAGTTCTACAAAAAGATTGGGGAAGTTCAGGGCGATAGTTTTCGACGATATGCAGAATCTGCCGCTTCCATTTATTCCTGTACAGGAAATGTTTTATTTACGTAAACTTTGGTGTTTTGTGTTTAATTTTCACGATATTGGCAACGAAAAATCAGTTTTCTACACATACACAGAAGGGGTAGCTAAACGAGGTCCTAACGAGGTGTGTAGCTTTGTTCTTGACTATTTAAAAAATATTCCATGAAGAAGTTATAGAACTGCACGTTTTTAGTGGCGCATGTGCGGGACAAAACCGCAACCACACATTGACCAGAATATTAATATCATTAACCATGAATGGGAGATTCAAAATAATTCATCAATATTATCCAATTCGAGGTCATAGCATCCTGCCTTGTGACAGAAACTTTTCTGTCGTGAAACGATGTGTTCGAAGACTAGATCGAATTTATTCATCAGAGGAGGAAGAAGATATCATCCGAAAAGCGAGAAAGCGTAATCCACCATTTGAAGTGAGAAGAGTGACTAACGATTCAATACTGAACTTTAAGGAAAGGTGACCTCGCTATTTTAAAAAAAACTTCTTTTGATCTACAAAAATCTGGTGAGATTTTTAGCATTAGTACTTATAGGCATTTGCAGTACACAAGTGAGCTAGGAGGTTATGTTAAGGCTTCCACGTTTATCGACGGTTTGGTGAATAGTACATTTAGATTAAAAACGCAGGATCAAGTAGTTCTTTCTATCGATACGGTCTATAAGGGCTGCATTCTATAAATCACAAAAAACTACAGGACATCGCAAAAGTTGTACACAAGGTACCGGATGAATATAAGAAATTCTATAGTGAACTCACTAAGTGGCCTACTTCAGATACTGCAAATAGCGATAATAATGACGAATAAACATATTTATAGTCAACTATTCGAATGAAAACAATAAAAATTTATTAAAAATTACTTATTTATTTATTTATTTATTTATTTAAAGAAATCTATTTTGTAATATACATGTATGATTTCAGATTATTTACAGTTATAGTTAAAATTATATTAAAACAACAAAAAACTTTAAAACAGAATAAAAAAAAAAAAAAATATAAACCAAATTTTGGTTTAAACAATTAAAAATTTAGAAAAAAGTCTTTAAGGATATTTTTAAAGTTGTCCTTTGATAAGTTGAAGTCAAATACATCGTCAATTAAGTTGAAAGATTTAGACATCCTATTAATTGGGTTGTTTTCTCCATAGTTGGTGGAATGGTGTTCAAGTGCTAAAAATTTATGGTTTCTAAATGTTCTGCATGGCACGTGAATTGATATGTTTTCCAAGATGTAAGCTGAATCTACGTGACCAAGCAAAACGTTACCAATAAAAGCTGCTCCCAAGAGAAGTCGTCTATTTTCAAGCGTGCATATTTTGTAATCTGTGCATCTTGTTGTGTATGGAGGTAAGCGAGCCACTTACTGTTCTTTATTCGTTCTTGCGAAATTCTGGAATTGAGTAGAAAAAAGGTAATATTCCAGCCCCCTTAATTGCTAATAGATATATCAATACTGACAATGTGTAGTTATTATATACATAAAAATATTAGTTTATTATATACAGCCCTATATATTCCTTTAAATGACTTTTACAATATAACTTATAGTTAAAGCAGTAAAACATTTTTTTTGATTTCTGAAAAACAGCATTTTTAGAATATTAACCTTTTTCCACTCAGCCGTTCAGTTATAAAAACGACCAATTTAGAAACTAGGTAATTTTCCATAATGTGTGATGAAATACTAGTAGAATGATTTAATTAAAATTAAACATGGTTCTTTTAATTATAGAAAATAGCCAATTTAAATTAAATTTAGCCGTTTCCCATCAATGATGACCTTATATAATTCGTTGGGTTGCTAGAAGAGTGACACAACTAACAAAAGTTAGTTTTGCAGAAAATCGATTTGATGTTTTTTTTTCTGAAACGAAAGACGAATAAAATGAATAACGTCACAAGTGCACCCTAGTGGAGTTTATGTATAATTTAAAAACGACGGTATTTCAGATAAAAGTAGAGCACTTTTTAAGAATTTTTTGTACAGTTAACTCAAAATTTTCATGTTTTGAGACGATATGTAGTGATAACTGCTGCGTCTCTAATTGTTCTTTAAACACTAAATAGCGACCATTTAGGAACAATTAAAAAAAACTCAATGATAACAATGTTATTTATGTATCTAAAGCGAAAAAAAGTATTCTCCTGCTTGTACGATGCATTGTCAGAACAACACAATGCGTTGCACTCAAGTTACATACACTATTTTTTCTCCTACTTCCTGTTTACATTAACAAAAATTGGAAGTCAGGGGTCTAACTATTAAATTCTACATTCATCTTCGAAGGCTATCGTTTTCCTATACAGTCCCTGTTCATCGAATTATGGACACTATTAGTATTTTGGAAATTCCTAATTTCTGCTGTTTTATATTTTGAAATATTTCAAAGTAATAAAATGCATTTATAGGATAGATCTGTTATTGTTTTAAGATTATTTTACGACATCCTAAAAAGGTCGCAATACAATTATCATCTGAAAAAGGGCTAAAAATATCAATAGCATGCATATTTTACTTTTAGTTTATCCTCTCATTTTGTGGTTGACGCGCAGTTTGACAAGGTGTTTTTAGAAATTTTGTGACTGAGCTAAAGTAAGAAATAATCTACGTTAAGTGATCTTCATTATTTAATTAAAAAACTTGTGTTTAAGTTAAAGTGTGTGTGTGTGTGTGTGTGTGTGTTTTAAAAGTCTAGACTGAGATATTTATTTTCAAAAAAGGGTCGATAAAAGAACCTAAGCAGTGAAAAAAACATGCTATCGGAGCATTATTAAAAACAAAAAACCATTCAAACCGCGAGATTGCAAAAATGGAAGTTTCTTGCTCATCAGTAAGTAATTTGGAAGATTCTTCAATCTGGGGCTACTTTTTATGAGACCAAGGGAAGAAACTGAATCCGACAAAATGACAATTTGTTGTGACATTTGCGTATTGGTACAAATTGAAGTCATTGAAAATTTATGATTCGGATAAAATGATTTATGACATTTACAGCAGTTTACAGCAGCTGCATTTTTAAGTTATATCAAATATATTATGAGGTTTTTAAAATTATAAATACTCGAATATTTTAACTTATAAGTCACGACAATAAAAAACAATGACAATATTATTAAAAATTGTCAGCTTATTTTTGGTGACATTTCGGAAAAGTCACAGCATGCTAATCGCAATTTAGTACTCACAAGTATTTGTCACAAATTGTAGCAGAATTTTTAGTAGAATGTCACAAAAAATTGTTGTTTGTCACTTGATCAGAATCTAGAGCCAGGAGAGAGGTTTAGGGAGAACTGCGTAGTCAGGAGCATAAAACATCCACCATCAGTAATGATATGGAGCTGCATTAGTGGAGATAGACCTGGTCCAATATACTTCGTAGGGGAAACCATGAGAAAAGAACAATCAAAAGAGTAAAATAGGAGATTATTGCTCGAGTGAAGAAATTAGGCTAAGGGTGGTAACGAAACAAGAGCATTAATCGACATTTACTCTCGAGGTACGTACAATATTTTTTTACGACATCATTTTTAGTAAACATATTATGTTTCTGTCAAGAAATTTGTAGTAGATACATTTTCATACATAAAATATGGGTTGGGCTATTTCAATATTTGGGTATTTCAAAATTACGTATTTTAATTAAAATAAAATAAAATTAATTAATTTATTAGTTTTAATTAAATCAAATTAATTAATTATTTCCAATATCAGAAAAAGTAGTCCGTGGGGTGAAGGATGAATTTAAAATACATGTGATTTTAAAATAATGGATTATTAAATACGGGATTTTGTAATATTGGATTTTTCAAAATAAGATTTTGTAAAACGGAGAAGAACCGGATTTTTTTTTTGCAATCGAGTTTTTATTGAAAATTCGAAAGCAATTTTGTATGAAAATTAATCAATTTTTACAATTAGATATCAACTAGGATCCATCTACTTTAGTCTTTACCTAGGCAGTAAAATACATCATTATTTACTTATGTTTGTTTACATGATAATGAATTTATGAATTTTACTTTCGATTTTAAACAAATAAAGCGCAGCTTAGGTTGCAGGAGTAGAAAAAATTGTTTTGTGAAGTACGAGAAATAAAGTACATTGTCGCTCGTTGCCCTTCTCTTTTAGACGAGCGTTAAAGTTAATTACTTGAAAAAACAAAACATCGGAAAACAATCGTTTTATGGACATAGCTTATTTCTCATTTTTCACAAGTATAATTTAAACCTCATCCTATTTCTATTCTACGATTTCTAAGATTACTAAATTGATTGATTTTATTTATCACTAAATTATTTTTTGAAATGTTCATCGAAATGTAGTAAAGAGATAGACGCTACAATTACATCAACAAGTTGAAATTGCAATATCGTGCAATATTCATCGCGTCATATCGCGTCAAGGAAAAACTCTGTACTGAAAATGGGGTAAATCAAAAATCCCTTACACATGGTGTTCCTAAAGTAGCTGACACGAATGGTACCATTGAATTTTTTGATCAAAACGAAGGTGAGGTTACTTTTATCACTTCGCATGCTAAAAAGGAGCTAAGTTACAGCCGTTTAAAGAGGAAACTTCCAACACAGCACCTTGTAGTAAAGAAACTTCAATATCTAGAGAAACAACCATTTTTATTTTGAAGTTAATATCATCGATATGGACAAAACTATTGTAGTGCTACGATTGGTACGATATCCAGATTGGCAATCTTGTAATAAATTGTGCAATATGGCTGGTAAGTTGAATTTGACTAATTTTCTCAAATACTTTGATGTCCTGTGGCGTAGTATACTGATCGGGCGATAATGATTAACCATGCTGGAGTTGGTATTTTAGATACAGGTGTGATCATTACTAATTTCCACGGTACCTGCGGAACAGGTAGTAAATATTGTAAAAAAAATGTAGAATACCACTTGCTCCTATAAAACTTGATTTTATGCTGACTTCTTTTGCGGACACATTACTAAAATAGAACAAATCGTGCTTGGTTCATTCAAAATCCACACAGTCCATAGTTCGAAGGAATTCCTTCTTGACTTTAACGTTTATCATTCAGCGTATAAGCTGCGCGGAGGAGGAGGGGAAGAGAGGAGAGAGACGTGACAAAGATATATAATGCGAACTACACCATCAACATGAAGTAACCATTGCTTGGATTAGTACACATTTGGGCGACCACATGATAATAGCACGAAAATAGTCGTAATGTGGGCATTTTTATTTACATATTTATTTATTTAATTCAATTAGGTAATTACAGATAAAAGAAAACGAAATAACCCCTTCCGCGCATGGTAGTATGTCTCAAACAGCGATAATGTGCATCTTGCTGTAAGCCTGAGACCTGCCTAGGACTCAAATTGACCAATCACACATTAATCTGAAATTTTAAAAACTATATAACCTCAATAATGAGCCGGCCAAATCCCTTAACGGACTGCAAAATAAAATAAATAAAAATGGCCAAGGTCATATAGTGGTTTCTGGAATGGAAACTAGGTGGGTAGCAGATGTGATTTCAGTGCGAATAAGGTCGTTCAGCCGAAAACATTACTACATTACTTTCATTGATGTACGCCAAAAAAAATTAGGTTTAGGGGAAATAAAACCATTTTATGGTTATGGTGTTTACCGCAAGGCAGTTATTTTTTCTATTTTTTTCGAACCGTTGTTATCTTGTTGTAAAAAAAGACATTTGGCATTTGTTATTTTATTTGACAGCAAAATACCATTTTATTTGTTAAATTTCATAAAATAAAAAAAAAAAAATAAAATTAATAAAATGAAAAATTAAAATACATTAAAGCCAAAAGTTGTTTTCAAATTCAAAAGTAAAACTAAGCGAGATTGTTAAAAATATTAATATAAAATAATAGTTTTCTTTAGAAGAAATTGGAGAAAGCAAAGGCTGCAGATTTATTTTGGTTCCAAACTGAATCATATCTATCAAGAAAATTACATTTATTTAGTTCTGGTTTTTTGGTCACCCAGTAAAATCAAAGGCCTGCGCTACAAATTTATTTAGATTTTTATATGAATATTTATGTATTGATTTTTTTAATCGATTGGTTGCACCCTGTTTTATATCATTGATTTAAATTATTTTCTTAAGCAGGATTTGATATAGGAGGCTCTTGTGAAAACTCCTCCCAATTGGAAATTTGTCAACATGCATCTGAATATTTTATTACGAAAGACGTATTTTTCTGTTTCTTACCCTTTTTCTAAATGTGTATGAAAAAGAAAAAAAATAGGTTTTTGTTGATATGTTGAATAAATGACTAATTTATGACAAATCATATTAGTTTCTCAAATGACTTGTCCATTAACTGTCAACGTTAGACGATTACTGTGAGACAAGTCACATACCGTTCTTCTTTCATTACAATGACTTAAACAAAACATGTATGCCATGTATTCAACGTTTCTCATTCGTTCAAATTCTTTTTAAAATGGCGTAAATAAACAATTGAGAGAAATAAAAAGGGTACATTTCACTTCATACTCACTCCTCGTCGCAACGTCATCGTAAAAATATTAATGAATAAAATAGATTATTTCTTGTATACGGTTGTTACATTTTGTTTGTCGAATAGGTAAGCAAACATTTTGAAGTTGTTTTTTTGAAAATTTTAAAATAACATTTTCTTATTAATTGTTATATTCGACAGAAATGTAAAGTCCAGCCATTAGGAACACTAACACATGTGCCAGAAAGATGGTTATAATATTGTTTAAGGTAACCTTATCGGACAAGTCGTGCAGTAGTTAAAGCCTCGGAACTTGGACTGGGAGGTGCTGGTTTACCATCGGTCAGAGTTCAGCGCCGACCCAACCATGTCAGTGTGTGAGCAGGTGAACGAGTGGTGTATGCGTGAATGAAAAAGGAGAGTATAAATTGACCTTAGAAGGACATTAAATTCATTGAATAATTAGTACTTTTTGTTTTTATTAAAAAACGACCTAATATAAAAAATGATTATTTTTTAAAATAAATTAGGATTATTATTCATTTAAATAAAATGTTTCCATACAACACATAAGTAATACAAGATGTTTAGAGATAAATATTTGTTCGAAATTTTCTCAGACATGCCATTTACCATTCATCTAACATACATCAAGTACAATTCACCTCATACAGGTCGCATAACACTCGTCCATGACTTCCCACATACGATCATCTTAGACATGTCATAAATGATTCATCTCAGACATGTCATAAACGAAAATTAGTCCCATCTACTGATAAATTTTTATATATGTGTCATGCTTGATTACGAGTCAATAGTGTGTCGTCAATAACTTTCAGCCAGGGTTGCATTGTTTTAAACAAAACGTTTAAAACTATTATTTTAAACATGTTTTAAACAAAGCGGTATGTTTTAAACAAGTGTTTAAAACATGATTTTATTTAGAAAAAAAAACCAAAGTTTTTTTATTTAAATTAACTTTAGTAAATCTTATAAATATAATATCTGTTACTTCAAATACATATACAATAAAATTAAATAAATATGATTGGCCACAAAACCCAAACACATCATCGGTTTGGTTTTGTGGTTCAATGATTTAAATATTGTAACTAAATTGGCAGCCTTTTATGATTAATTAAATTTGAAATGTTGGTTAACTAATATTTAAACAATGTTTGGCAATCTGAAGATTACATTCAAGCCTCGCTTGCCATAGTATAAGCCAAAATACTAAATAATTTGTTCAATTTACAATATATGTAATATCCTTACGTGATGCGTCATGGTCGGTATCTAGATCTTCAATTCATCCACAAGTGTGCTTAATTGCTTGCATTTTTTCAGGTACTCTTTCATTCTAACGACTAAACACTCCCAGAAGCCCCACTCTTCGGTGGACATTTCTCTATCGGAACACAATTTGCTTTAGCATTCTCCGCATTATTCGAATACTTCGCGCCGCAGTGGGAATTTTATCCTTATTAGTGGCAAAAATTTAGAAATATACAGAGAAATTTAAAAAAATAATCAAAGTACCCACCCGGTGGAAAAATCAAATAATATAGAGAATTCCGAAGCAAACCATATTCCGATTGGCCAACCGCCAAGAACACCGTTTCCAGAACAAGACACCAGATAGTGTCTTTTTACAATTTTTGCATTTCGTTTATGCCGTATGCCTGACTTAAAATCACTCGGTCTTCGTACTTCAAATCACTCGTTCGGAGGCACTAAACAATTCTAGTATGGTGTTTTTTAACCTTTAAAGCACCGATCTAATTTTAGAACCCAAAAGACCGAGTGGGGTCACTATGTTCCCCCCAATTTAAAAGTGGATTTACATGTCTCCAATTTTTAATTTTAAGTAGTTTAGTATTAAAAAAGAGTTATGTTATATTTTTCACCAAGATTTATTCATTAATTTAAAAACATTCTGGCTTAAGTATTTCATTATTATTTGTAATTATGGTTTTTACCATAAATTACTTCATTTTTCCAAGATAATATTTCATATTTTAATTTTAAAGCAAAATAACTGTCTACATACGCTTCCGAATCACATAGCCTATCAATTTTACCGTCACTATCAGCCAAGGAATGAAAATACTCAACCGCCAGACTCAAATATTCACTTCGAGATGCCCTTTTACAGTAAACAAAAAAAAAATTCAAAAAAAAAAAAAACTTAAATAATAATATGAGGTATCATAAGTCCCCCGAATGAATAATTTACCATTTTATAATAAAATAAAAGGTTAAAATTCACTATTTGTACAATATTCCATGAATTCTACTATATGAATGGACTACACGAAAGGAGAATATAATAAAAAAATATTAGCGATGTAATTAAGAAAAAACATTTTTTGGGGGACCCAAATTATCCCGCTCGATGCTTTAAAGGTAAATTAAAATTTGCTAAAGAAATTAAGATTTATTAATTTCTAAAGTATTTATAATCTAGAATTGACAAATCCTAACTAAGTTTTCAGTTTAGAACTAAATTTCAGGCATATTTTGGTTGAATAAACCATCAATTTAGTTAATAGGGAATTCAGACAATAAAAAATCGGCATCAAGCACACAAGTATTAGAAATGTTTCGATTTTATCATCAAATTCTAATGCCAAATACTGTTTTTGTGCGACAAGTTATTATTTTTAAATGGTAATCAACACCGCTCAGGATCAAGATAACCAATAAACTAAAAATTAGATTACAAAAAAAATAAAGCCGATTGGTAGAAAGGACTTCCCCAAAATTGTATTAAACGAACACAGCTCGATTTAAGAATAGTTATGTAAAATACCAAGGATCGACGAATTCTGTAAAACAAACGAAAATAGAGAAAAACGATTTAATTCAAAATTGGTTTATGCAGATTCTGATACTATATAAATAATTACATACATAAATAAAATGCAAATTACAGGCAATCCTCCAAGAACACAGCATTCGACGAACACGGTTTTGAAGAACACGGATACCCATTTTCTCAAATTAGACGGTTTAAAACAACACGATTTTCCTTATTCTATTTTTTTTTGTATGTCATAACAAAAAACAAAAAATAAGACGTAACGTCTTTTTTCTTTTCTTTTTGTAGTCTCGAACAACACGGTTTCAAAGAACACGGAACGAATTAATCGTTTTCTTGGAGGGTTTCCTGTATATTGTATTAGTATTTTACTATTTTGTATAATTATGTAACCAGATCCATCTTCCAATATGGGACAGTGAACATTGGTCTTTTGCTAATCACTTCACTTTATGTTGGCAAGTTCTCTTTTATTATTTTTTTTAATACAGCAACACAAATAAATGATGGAGTTTATTTGTTGACAATTGAGCACATTAAAATAGAAGAGAAAAATAAAATCCACGTCTAAGGCAACTTACGAAAAAAATGAGCGTGCTGCTACTTCAATCAATTAAGAGAGACCGATTTTTTAAACCGTCGACATAGCGTTACGTCATCGTTTTAGCTAATAGGCCCGTAATAAAGATGGATTTGGGTAAACATGCTTCATGCTTAGACCTGTGCTTGTATTTTGAACGTTCATTTAGTTCTCTTTTATTTTGTATTTAACTTAATTCTTAATGAAAATATGTTTAAAACAACGTTTGAAACATGTTTAAAAACATATTTTATTTGGTGTGTTTTAAACAAAAAAAAAACATGTTTTAAACAAATAAAACGTGTTTTTTGTTTTAAATTACAAAAAAAAAACAGTTTCTTTGCAACAGTATTCAGCTGAGTTAACTTCATTCAAATTCATATCGCAACCTAACGCTTTGAATTTGGGAGATTTTTAGGAAAATGGTCGCAAGCGTAAATAAATAAAAAAAATTTTGGTGCACAAAATTCTGAGTGTACTCTTAAAATTAAGGAAGTCGAAGTTCGTTTACGAATCTACCAGAATAAATTAAGATCGATTTTGACAACTAGATTGCCGTGAGCGTCTTGTGATTGTTAGTGGATTTTTTTTGCGAGAAAAAAATTTTAATTAAAATTTTATTGATTTTATTTAATTTCGTATATAATTTGTAAAAAAATTACATTATGAATCAAATCTTAAATTTCGTGTATGTATCTAAGAACCCCAGTTCAAAAATATTGGAATCCGTGTTGCTACAATTGTCATTATATTCGTAGCTTAGATATTTTAATTTTTTAGTATTTTTGTATAAAAGTGCTTTGCCAAAAAAAAAAAATATTTATTTTACATGGACTGAATCGCGCCTATTAATTTAACAATATGACTGATGACTTGGATATTTTCAACAGCACTATTAGTTTTAATGTCAGTCATATTACGATGACCTCGTCAGATAAATGAAACTTCTTTCATTTTGGTTTCGTCATTACTATTAGTCAAGGATTAGTTAGAACAAGTGGTGAAAGACTCGAAAGGACCTGTAGATGATTCAACCACATAATAAGACTATCAAGTGGTCTGTATACAACTTACAGTTTTAACGGTTAGCATGCAATTATTATTTTCAAAACATAATCACTTTTATGTTATGCTGCACGTAACATAATTACATATAGAGCCGTATAATATTGTGCCGATGATATATACAAATGATACGATACATTAATCATGGTCAAAGACACATAACAAGATGTACGACTGTACACATTTTTTCAATTTGATTGGAGAAAATCTCTTAATCAAGTTAATTGCACGCAAAAGCTATTATGAGGTATGGAGAATATTAACCTAATCAATAAAATATGCTAAACGAAATTGACGACCTACATCATAACAATACAAAACTATTAATATCAAAAATGTAAACAAAACGAATTCTATCATTAATTTTGAAAAACGAAACAATCAAAAAAAAATTTAGTCACGTCTTGCAACACAATGTCGTCGTTGTTTTATACAAAAAATTCAATTCGTGTGACATAATAACACAAAATAGTTTGGCACCAAAAAAATAAGAAAACTGGCGTGCAAAACACCGGCTCTATTTGATCGCGCGCGAAAAAAATGCACGCTCCTGTTACACACGTACCCATGCTGCAAACATTCCATAGCAAATTTTGTTGTAATTGACAAAGTGGAATGTAACAAATAAGTACGCGATTTATAAATTTCTTAATAATATAAAAAAAAAAAGTTTGTGACATATTTTCTTTTCGTTTTTGGGTGTTTAAAAGAATTCTGTATTTATATAAAGTCGTTCGTTCATATAATTTTAAGATATTAACGGTTGTGTCTTTATTTGTATTTATAAAAATAGATGTTATGTGAGTATGATCTACTTTACGCGCACCGCATTCATATATAGACATTTAGTAGACGACACATTGCAAAGTGGTTTTATTTATTATGCAAATCAGTATAGCACACGTCAACCACCAGTGTGCTATATAATTAGCGTAAAATATTTTTGTATTTATGGAAAAACCACAGCCCAAACCTAGAATATGCTAATAAGCTAATATTTTTATAACAATCCCATCCGCACAATATGTTTTTATGATATAAACATGAATTACCCCAAACTGAGCATTAATGTGAGATGTTGTGGTGCGCACACATCTGGCTTCTGTTTATGAAGGGCGAGACCGAACATATTAATTAATTAGAAAATGTGTAGATTAATAAAACCACCATATAATTGGCCACAGATTCATCGTATTATATGTTTATGAAATGCATACACCGGATATTCCTAATATGTTTCTATAACTTCCGGTAGCAGCAACCATAAAAATTTTATTGGCTGAATTTATCTTACGTATAGAGTTCGGGTACGTATCTAAGTAGTTTTAAGTATAATTTTATAATATTTTAAAAACTAGGGCACTTGGTAGTAGAGTAAAATTGTTCGATTATTACGGATGCTTAAAGCACTATGGAAAACCAACTTTGCTGAAGGAACGTCCGAATAATAACACCAAAAATTGCCAATAACATATATGATATTGTATTGGCCGACAGTCGACCGTATATAAGCTAAGTGTTTTAATGTGTTGCACGGGCGTTTGGGATACTACAAGATAGGTGCCCCATTTGTTCAAGCAATGCAATGAGCAAAAACGGAATCGCGCACCTTATTTAAACCAGAATTTGGACATGTTCGGGAATTTATTGTAAATATATGTGATGTGACAATAGATAAAACATGGATCGTTTCGAAAAACGTGAAACTGGCTTTCGGGGATTCACATGATATAGTATTTATTGACTACTTTATCTATATATATATATATATATATATATATATATATATATATATATATATAAAAGAAAAGTATGTATGTAACTATATTTGTTCCACAAAAATTTTTGATCTCCTCGAGCGATTGCTCCCAAATTTTGCTAGAATACTTTATATAGCCGAGAAAAAAAATTTTGGGGGATTAGTGACCAGAAAATGTTACCCCTTTTCTATGCTCACCTGTAAGGCGGAATTTACAATAAGTATATGGCAACTTTTGATGAATTCGAGCGATTGCTCAAAAATGTTGAAGGGATACATTTTAGTAGCCGAAAAAAATATAGGGGGTTAGTGATCACAAAGTTTTCCCTCTTCCCCACCTTTACAATTTATATGCAAACTTTTGATCTACTATAGCGAGGGCTTAAAAATTTAGCTCGAATACATTTTGGCAGCCGAGAAAACCGTGGGCGGAGTGTTTACAAATATTTTATATGTATAAATATTTGTTGTATATCAACGGTAATTATTAGACTCCGAAATGGATTCTCATTTCTTGAAATTGAAGAAAGAATCATCAATAATGCTTCTGTGGAATCTGAACCCGCCAAAACTATGCAATGGATCATTGTTCTGTGTCAAAAGTCTTTTGCCAAATGTCATCGAAACCACTGTATTGACAGGAATTGCAAAAGGAAAGAACGTATTTATACCTCGCATACCGTTGTGTAAAGTTTCTATTGGTTTTTTATTCACTTCATTAATAAAAGACACGGGATTTATAACATACTTAGTTCTACTTTATTTTACACTTTAGTTTACATTTTTTATTCTTCACACCTGCTCTGCTTCAACTCTAATTCTATCATCAATTATTTATTTATAATTTTGGTGAACGCTCGATTTATACAAAAAAACCCGTCAGCGTTCTTCAGTACATTGTACCTCGTACAATTACCTTTTTTGTCATCACTTTTTGTTAATTGAAATATTAATATTTAATTGCAGTTTAAGCTAATTTAATTTATTGGTAAATGCAATTTAACTTATTGGGAAATGCTAATTTATGTAAAGTATTGTATATGCCATACAGGGTGGTATGCATGTATTACACCCCCGGCCTTTAAGGAAAAAAAAAAAATATATGTATATTCTATATATATATATATATATATATATTTTTTTTTTGTTTTTTTTTTTTTTTTTTTTTGTTGTTTTTTTTTTTTATAACATACTTATTATCTATTACAATCATTATAAAATTACTACTTAATTAATAATTATATAATACTAACTTTTGTGTTTTATTATAAATTTTTTATAATATTCTAAAATTTTAAGTATTACAATCATAGGATTTTATTCTATCCTTATGTATCCATTTGTTTTTTTTATTTATTTCTATCATTATATTAACATTGTTTATTTCAATTATTTTATATGGACCATTATATGGGTTCTCATACTTTCTTCTATCTGTGTTTCGTATTAATACCCATTGCCCTACTTTAAATTCGTTATTGGTACAATTATTCTTTGACATTTCTTGTCTTTTCATTTTTGCTATTTTTAACATTTCGTGTGCTTTTTGATTCGCTATTCCTAATCTATATTTAAATTCTTTTACATAATCTTCATAATTATATAACTTATTTGTAACCGTTGTGATATCGTTTGGTAAATTTGCAATTTTTCCAAAAACTAATTCAAAAGGAGTATAATTGGTATCTGTATGCGGTGTTGTATTGTAACAGAATGCATAATATTTCAACCATTCATCCCAATTATTACTATTGGCAAAACATAATAAATACTCATTTAGTACACGATGGTTTCTTTCGATGGTTCCTAAAGTTTGATGATGATAAGCTGTAGATGTCCTATGCTCAATTTGCAATGTCTTACATAAATTATTGAATATTTCATTTACGAATTCGGTTCCTAAATCTGTTTTTATGCTCTTAAAATTTCCAAATACTAAAATACAATGTTCAACTAAAGCTTTCGCGATAGTGATTGCAGATTTATCCCTCATTGGTACTGTTACCACATATTTTGTTAGTTCACATTGAATAGTCAATATATACCTAAAACTATTAAATGGTAAGAAAGGACCTACTGTATCGATTGCCACTACTTCAAAACTTTTATCAGGAGTATCTGTAATTACTAATAATTCTTTATTGTGTCTATTAATTTTAGTCCTAGCACACATGTCACACTTTCTTACGTATTTAGTTACAATTTTGTTCATGTTTTTAAATATATATTTTTGTTTTAATTTTTTAATTAATCTGCGGGTACCAACATGACCTCCTATGGGACTGTCATGATATAATTTAATTATTTTATTTATTTCATCTTCATTTTCCAAAATTTTCGGTGCTTCATACATTATTATTTTTAATTTATCTTTGCGTTTATCTAGATTTTCGCATACATTCTGATATAATTTTTTAAATTTTTCGCGCGTTATATATTTGAAAATATTATCATTTATATCCATGGATAATTTCTTTATTCGGTTTCTTTTCATCGCACCTATTAACATCTCAAATACCAAATCTAATTCTGGTAGAGTTTCGTTAAGTGTAATTATTATTTCATTATTCTCATTTCGCACCTTCATTAAACCGTTATTTATTACAAATTTTAATTTTTTTTTATGTTTCACATCATTGTATGATGTACTTTCCCAAATATGAAGTTGATCAGGCTTCAATTCTTTTATTTCATTTTTATCTATATGTATATTTTCATTATTATTTTGAGCTTTCTTTGTCATTGACCTAGTTATGACTTTAACATCAGCGTCTCTTGGTATTAATGCCTTGAGCATGTCAGAATCCCACTTTATACGTGATAACGCGTCCGCTACCACATTCAGTGTACCTTTCCGATATACAATTTCATACTCATATTCACATAAACTTTGACGCACCCTTGTCATTTTTGAGGTTGGTTTGTTGTCTGTAAATAAACTTACCAGTGGCCTGTGGTCAGTTATGACCTTAAACTTTCTACCGTACAGGTAAGGCCTAAAGTAATTGATCGCCCAATGAATTGCGAGAAGCTCTTTTTGTAAAATATCTTTGTTTATCTCACTCTTGTCAAGATTTTTACTTGCATAGGCAATTGGAAGATCTTTCCCAATCTCACCTTGCGACAACACTGCGCCGTATGCATAATTACTCGCATCGGTCGTTAATATAAATTCTTTATCCCAATTTGGATACTGTAACACTGGAGCATTTATCAATCGTTGCTTCAAATCTTTGAATGCAATTTCGCATTCTATTGACCAATTAAACGGAACTTTTTTCTTTTGAAGCGAATATAGAGGTTTTGCAATTTTTGCAAAATTAGGTACAAATTTACGATAGTAATTACATAAAGCTGTGAAACGATGCACTTCATCTGCATTTTTTGGAATGGGATAATTTTTGATTTTGTCAAATTTAGAAGGATCTGTTTTGATACCTTTATCTGTTATTAAATGTCCTAAATATACAACTTCATTTTTTAGAAAATTACATTTCCTAGGGTTTAGTTTAAGATTGTATTTTCTTAAACATTCAAAAGTTGATACTAAGTTTTTATTGTGATGGTTAATTGAACAACCATGTACTATAATATCGTCTACATATAGAAATGCTTGACTTTTTAGTCCGGAAAGGGCAATTGACAACATTCTTTGAAAATAATTTGAAGAAATTTTTAATCCGAAAGGAAGTCTTTTGAATTGATAATGACCCTGGTCGCTCGAAAAAGCAGTAAGTGGTCTTGATTCTTCATCCAGTTCAATTTGATGAAAAGAATTGGATAAGTCGAGCGTAGAAAAATATTTCGCTCTCCCTAATTGGTCTAAGATATCCTCCAATCGAGTAAGTGGAAATTTATCATTTATTACAACATTGTTAAGCCTTCGGAAGTCAACCACTAGTCTCCATTGTTTTGAGTTGTCCTGGTCCTTTTTGGGTACCAATAAGATAGGTGAATTATAAGGACTAACAGACGGTTCTATGATTTTATCCTCTAATAACTTTGATATTTGCGAATTTATTTCAACCTTTTGATTATATGGTTGCCTATAATTTTTGGTGTAAACAGGAGTATGTTCCGTAGTTATAATACTTTGTCTATAAAAATTGTTTACTGACAAAATATCTCCTTCTAATAAAAATATATCGTTATATTGTTTACATATATTTAATATTCCATTGTTGGCCTCTGTATCCAATCCATCTATTTTTAAAGTTTTTTCTAAGTTTTTTATTCTGTTAACTTGGTTTTTTTGAGAAGAGATATTGCATGTATTTTTGTGCAACTCTGAAGTTTTTGGTTTAAAATTCTTTATCACTACATCTTTTTCAGTACTATTTAAAAATCTAGCGTGTGCTATACCCTTACTTGGTATTACGCTACTACCAATGAATATACCTGGTTGCAGTTCTTGTTTTTCTCAGATCTAGCGGGAATAAAAATATCATTATGTTCAGTTTCATGAACTATAAGTGGTACTTCGATGTAATTTTCATTTAGTTTTGTCGATAATATATAGTTTTCATAATCTATCTTGAAACAATATTATTTTATTATTTATTTATTTATTCAAAAAAATATAACGAATTTTGTGCCGAAAAAACGGCAGAAGCAAATTCGCGTAATACATAAAAATACAACATAATCCTAATATTTACAAAATTAAATGATTAAAATGAGAATAAAATGTGATAAAAGCTTACAATAAAATGACTAAGATACTAATACTATTACTACCATTACCATTACTACTACTTTTACTACTAAATTTCAACTTCATAATATGTGACTAAATACATCAAGTTTTATGTAATAACCCTGAATAAATAGGAGATATCAACAGTTTCAAATAGCCATTGTTTAACTCTAGGTAAAAAGGACTTCAAATGAATGTCCTTCCTAATGTAAATTGGTAGCGCATTAAAAAAGGTTGGTGCAGCGACCAGAATAGAGCGTCGGAAGTGGTCATTGAAGAATCTTGGGATGTTACAAAGAAATTGATGGTTACCGCGAAAATTGTAACGAAAATCGCTTCTCATTAATTGTTGACCACTTCGATTAAAAAAAACTCTCAATACCTTATAAACATACAAATGTTTCAACGGCAAAATATTCGTCGTAAAGAATAAATTCCATGATGGTTCAGTTCTTGGTTTCTTTAGATATATTCTCAAAATCATTTTCTGTAGAACATATAAAGGATACGAAGTTGCAGCATAACAACCACCCCAGCACGACAATCCATATTCCAATTTAGCCATAACTAGCGCACGGTAAGCTATTTTTAGAACCGACGGAGGACAATAATCACGAAGAAGGTAGAAAATTCTAGCAGTTGATGACAGATACTGGTGGACTGAATTAACATGCGTTTTCCAATTAAGGCAAGTATCCAAGTGAACACCAAGATATTTAAACGAGTCAACTTGTTCGATATCAAAGCACTCAGAGTGGCAACCACTAGACGCACAATCATACCTGCTGTGATTAGTCACCCGCGGCAAAATAGACGTATTAAAGCTACCAGACAATTTAAACAACATGAATTTAGTTTTCCGGCTTAAGATCAGGCGATGTTTGTCGAACCATGAGAGTAAAACTTTCAAATCAGAATTGATCATCGAAATAACGTTGCTGGGAGAATTCCCACAGTAAGCCAGAGCAATGTCATCAGCAAACCCGGTTGAATAACCATGAAGATTCAATTTAAATACGGAGTTTGTATAAATGAGAAACAGCAGAGGGCCTAATACTGAACCCTGGGGAACACCAACGTCAATAAATTTCGGATCGCTTAAATTATCATTTATCTTAACTCTCACCGATCTACCATCTAAATACGATGCTAACCACTTATTTGCCACTCCTCTAAACCCTATATCATACATAATAGATAGCAGAAGCTTGTGATCAACCATATCAAAGGCTTTAGCTGTATCAATAAATAAAGCACCGCAGCTATTACCTTTATTTAAACCAGTGTTGATTGTATTTAGAAAATCTAACAAGGCCGATTCGGTACTCATACCATGACGAAAACCATGTTGATGGATACTCAGCACACCCGTTTTATCTAAAAAATTGGAAACCCTATTTTTAACTACCTTTTCAAGAACTTTTAGGATTACTGGCTGCAAGGCAATAGGTCTATAATTACCTTTATCAAGGCGATTACCATTCTTTAAAGGGGAATTATAGTTGATGTTTTCAGTCGATCGGGTACAACTCCCAACTCAAAGGAAAGGTTAAAAATGTGTGCAAGAACGGGACTAATATGCCCAGCAATGACTTTTAATATATAATTACTCAGGCCAACATTATCAATTGAGTATTTAGGTTCTAAAGCACAAATGATTGAAAAAACTTCATAACTAGATACTGGGGTCATAAAAAACGTTGTCGGACCGAAATCAAAAGGCAAATTGAAACTAGATGACGTGTTGACAGAGTCAAATTTAGCACCTAAATCTTTAGCAACACTAGAAAAATAACAATTAAACTCATTAGCAATTTCTAGATCACTCGTAAGAAGTTCTCCGTTCTGTGCTAAAATAGATTTGACTAGTGAAGTTTTAGGTTTACGAGTCAGAATCTCGTTCACTAAAATCCAGTTTTTTTTTATATCACCGCGGTTAGCAGAAAAACGCTTAGAATAATAGGTTTCCTTTTCATTTTTGATATCTACATTAATTATGGTGCACATTCTGTTATAGCTATCACGAAGTACTGCATTATCAGGACGCTTATTTAACTTGGACCGCAGTTTATTCCTTTTATTAATACGTCGCGCAAGGTCAAAGGAGATCCAAGGCTGCAGGCGTTTAATTTTAGACGAGCAATAAGTGTAGCAGCGTTCCAAGATAATAAAAATATTATCCAAAAATACCTCAAGAGCTAGAGATGGATTGTCGATGTTAAAAATGAACCCCCAGTCCATATGATTCAACCTTTCATATAGCAACAACAGATTGAGTTTCTTTCTACTTCTCGTGGAATTTTGGTTCAAATTAGACCTTGGTAACAGTATCTGAGAAGCCTTAAACCGTATCTCAATCAAGTGGTGGTCAGAAATTTTTAAGTCCACAGCCGATGTTCTTATACCTGAAAGATCATTAGACCTAAGTCTAGCAAAAAAGTGGTCAATACACGTTGAAGAAGAAGCAGTAACCCGCGTGGGAGTACAAATCAATGACTCAAGCCCAAAACATGCCATAAGGTTTAGATAATCAATGCTGTTGCTTGGAAACCCAAGAATATCAATGTTAATGTCTCCAAAAACAAACAGATTTTTTGACCTAATACTGCCCAAAATCTCGGCCACTTCCCGAACATAGAGAATATTTATTTAAAAAGTTTCTACCCAATATTCCATCAGTTGGAATTGAAAAATCATTCGCCACGATGTGTAGCTCTTGATTAAAATTATTATTGTCTAATATAAAATTAGTGTTTGTTGTACCTAATGTATAGCTTTCATTCTCAGTAATACCTGTTATCCTACAACGTTGATTAGTATTAATTTCTATGTTCTTATCACATTTGTTTAATTTTATTAGTGATATATCTGAACCTGTATCAATCAGAAAATTCAGTTTTGTATTTAGATTTGGTGAAGTGTATACTTCAATATAATTGTTTAATTTAGAAGATATATTATACAATTTGAAACTATATTCTGTTACATATTCAGGTTCTGGAAATCTTGCTCCAACCCTTGAACAGTTGTGTCTTTCCCCTGCGGGAAAGTAACCCCGTTTTTTGACTCGTTACTGTTAATGTAATAAGTTTTACCGGTTCGATATGTACCAGGTGTATTTTGATAACGCTGGTTTTGGTAATTGTTATTATAATTTGGGAATTTTTGATTATTATAATAACCTTTAGAATATGCACCATTATTTTTTTGACTGTGTTGACTTTGATAGTTAAATTTTGGAGTGTATTTATTTGGTACGTAAAATCTATTTTGTTGGTTTCGATTCGAATATCTTGAATTGTTACTGTTATTTTTAGTTTCTATACATTTTTTATTGTAACTGTAATAATGTTTTTGTTTATTATTCCTGTTTGTGCCCAAAAAATGTCTTTGTTTGTTTATGAAATTGACATTTGATGAAGCTATATTGGAAGTTTTGCTGGCGGCTTCCATTTCTTTTGCAAGTTTAGTTGCTTCTGTAAGAGATGTAGGCCTAGCAGCTACTATAAAAGATTTCCGAGGTTCATCTAAACCTTCTTTAAAAATGTTCAAAGCTAATTGATCATTCATTTTTTCAATAGTATTGGCGTCGCCACCTACTGTTTCCTTATTTAATCTGTTTAATTTTAAAATTATCGACTCAATTTTTGAAATATAAACATCGATATTTGAACCATTTTGGGAAATACGAGATAACTGGCTATGCAACGTCTGCACCGTATCCTCATTCGGACATCCGTTGGCTAAAGAGTTTTTTAATTCTTGTAAACATTTTGGTATTCCGTTGTTGTTTATTTTTAATTTCACAATTGTATTTATTTTAATCGTCCAAATAAATTTTAGTAATTTTTCTCTTTCCGTGTCGTCTTTTAACGAGTCGGAAACTAATTCCACTATATTTAAGAAATTTTCTAACTCGCTATTTTTGCCTTTGAATTCTGGGACAATTTTCATTGACTGATATAAGTCAAAGCTAGCCATGATTTGCTCTGTTTCGTCTTCCGAATTGTCCTCCGAGTTAGTAGTTTCTTCTAATATTTTTAATTGCTGTTTCCCCACAAAATCTTCTACTAAATTGTAGTATTTCTTATATGTGTCAATTAATAATTTTACAGATTCGTCTCCTATGTCCAAATCTTTTACTATATTTATGTATACTTTATTCGATTCTTTTAATATCGTTACAGTATTTAATAAAAATTTATTTGAAAATTTTCTATTGGGATTTTTGGAGAAACTCTCTTTCCTCAATTTCAATTGACTAATTAACTCTTTTAACTTTTTCATCTGTTATATTTTTTTTTTAAAAATTCGATTTATTTGTAATTTGAGAGTGAGTCAATTGCGATGATTGCCATCTCATTATTTTTCAGTAAATTATTTGTAATATTTCATTTTGCTACCGCTATTTTATATATTTTATACTTATTTAACTAAACAATATTATCTAAGACCATAATTTATAACGACCATATCGAATAACGAAGTAGAAAAAATAATTTTTGTAATTGTTGTAATATCACATTACAAAATATATATACTTATATATTTCTTTTTTCAAGAGCATTGTACTTATGACATCGTTTTATATAAAAAAATATTAAAAATGATTTTTATTTTTTACTATCAAACATATGATTGCAAAGAAAAATGACCTTGTTCTTTGTATATACACATATAGATAATGTTATATTTAATATATTTATTTTTGCTTATTTTGTAATTTCCCTTTCGTATATTTTTAATATCTAAAACCATTTCTAATTAAATGTTGGTAATCTAAATTTGTTTAATAATATAAATTGTTATTGTTTTTCTTAACCCAAAAATTACGTATTTTAAATATATTTTTATATATTTTATTTATTTAAGCTAAGTTACTTCCTATTATTTTATACGCTTTCAGCCGTATTTCTAGCTATCTTTTTTATATTATTGATGTGTTTATTATATACATATTTTACTAACTCACCAATTATATAAATGATGACGGCGATGACTATCATTTCCGTCGTCTGTGTGAACGATCCTTTTTCTTCATCCTTGCTGCTGTTATTGTTGTCTAAAATAATGTTCTCCTTGACCACTGTTTCCGGCTCTTTTGCAGCATCATTCCCCATTATGATTGTCGTTTTTCAAATTTTCAAATAATTAATTGAAAAAATTTTACGTTTGTTGAACTGCTCACGTTTTACGTTTTTAGTTTGTCGAACTTTTCACTTTATTTTCTGAATTATTCATTTAAAAAAATTTTACGTTTGTTGAACTTTTCACTTTTATTTTTGAATTATTCATTTTAACTCTCTCAAGCACTTGTTTAAAGGATCCCGTGTCCTGTCACGGTCGCCATGTAAAGTTTCTATTGGTTTTTTATTCACTTCATTAATAAAAGACACGGGATTTATAACATACTTAGTTCTACTTTATTTTACACTTTAGTTTACATTTTTTATTCTTCACACCTGCTCTGCTTCAACTCTAATTCTATCATCAATTATTTATTTATAATTTTGGTGAACGCTCGATTTATACAAAAAAACCTGTCAGCGTTCTTCAGTACATTGTACCTCGTACAATTACCTTTTTTGTCATCACTTTTTGTTAATTGAAATATTAATATTTAATTGCAGTTTAAGCTAATTTAATTTATTGGTAAATGCAATTTAACTTATTGGGAAATGCTAATTTATGTAAAGTATTGTATATGCCATACAGGGTGGTATGCATGTATTACAGTTGATACCAACTGACCTGACATTCAGCTTCAAACAAGTCCAATTCCCAGTTAGACTTTGATTTACCATAACCATCAACAAAGCTAACGGACACTCCCTTAAGTTTACGGGCGTGAATTTGGAAAGTCATTGCTTCTCTCATGGCCAGTTGTATATGTGGCATACTCAAGAGTAGGGACTTCAAAAAATTTGTATGTTTTAGCTCCAATTTTTGACCCGGGGAAAACCGGGTACTCAGCTTGTATTATCCCTTTCCTGACCCGCATACAAAATTGTGTATGTAAATTTCGATTACGACAAACGAAGATGTCAAACATAGAATTAGGTGGTAATTGAAGACCAGTGTACACATTTGTGTAAACCACTTAATTTTGTTTTTGTCCGAAAAATAACAGTTACTATAATAATGATAAAATAATTAATATGTTATCAAGAACAAATAAATTATATGTTATACAGGGTTATCCAATTCGAGGTTGATAAAGTAGAAATCTGTATACCGACATCTGTCAAAGATAAACGTCAAGTACGCTGTCATTTATTTAGTTGACATTCTGCCATTTAAGAATATGGAGCATTTAACAATCGACCAACGCGTTAAAATTATTAAATCTGCTGATGCTGCTCATTTTTCGCTTGGTGGATACGTTAATAAGCAAAACTGTAGAATTTGGGGCTCAGAAAATCCACAATTGATTGTAGAGAAGCCATTACACCCGGAAAAAGTCACTGTTTGGTGCGCATTGTCTGGTGGTGTGATTGGGCCGTATTTTTTTGAGAACAACCATGGACGAACCGTTACCGTCAATTCTGAGCGCTATGGCCGCATGTTAACCGATTATTTTTTTACGAAAATCGAAGATTATGATCTTGACGATATGTGGTTCCAGCAGGATGGAGCAACCAGTCACGTAACACGAGCAAATCGAGATCTTTTGCAAGAGAAATTTCCTGGACGTTTGATTTCGCGATTGGCTGATGTCAATTGGCCTCCAAGATCCTGTGATTTAACGCCTTTGGATTTCTTTTTGTGGGGCTACGCGAAAGATCGTGTTTACGCAAACAATCCTCAAACTCTTGACGAATTGAAAACTAATATTCGTAAGGTAATGGCCGAGATACCGCCCGAAATGTGCCGAAAAGTCATTGAAAATTACCTCAAAAGAATCAAGGCCTGTAAGAAGTCCCGTGGAGGACATTTGAATGATATCTTGTTTAACTAAAAATGGCAAGGATCAATCTGTAAAATGAAATAAAAATTACAATACATTCCGAATATTTTGTGTGTTTTTTTTAAGTTTACTTTATCAAGCTTGAATTGGATAACCCTTTATTATTAATTTGTTAACAAATTATTATGCTTTTTTCAAAAAGAATTCCGATTTAACTAAGATCCGTTAAAATACGGAAGACATTACAACCTGCCATAATATACATACACATTTGTGTATGGTGAACTTAAATTGAACCAAAAAAAAATTTTTTTTTGAACTCGAAAGGGTTATATAAACAGCACTATCATGGTTTGATAAAACTGAGCCATATCATTAACGCGCTTATTTTAGCGTTTTGGTATGGAAATGGGTGTATAGCGTAACCAGTCTTTGGTATAGCATATTTTAGCACTACCATAGATATTAAAAATTCATTCGGTATGTTCAGTCCCATATTGACTGCCATAGCTCTGTGATGTTCAAACTATTGATAGTTCTGTTATTGGCTCCCAATCTGGAGCATATCTTATTGTTTCAAGGAAATATACTATAACTATAAGCACTTCGGCATTGTTTAGATTACCAAAATGAAATTAATTTCAAATAATATTCTTGGTTGCCACACTTGATTAGATGTAGAAATAGTTCACGATTTAATGTAGCATCATTGAAAATGGTCCCTGAATCTTTCTTCAATATAATAATGTCAAAGGGAGCACATGTCATTCTTGTTTTGCTCAGAAGATCTGTCCAAGTCGATTTACTATCAAAGTATAAGGAGGCAAACACGTTACTTCGACTATTTTAGTTTACCGGAAACCATTTTTTTTCGTAATGAATTGTGGATACAACGAATTTAGAACTTTTCGGCACCGAAATTGTCCGCCCGTTCTTTGCCAAAATACAGAAGAGAAATACAGGGAAAAATTTGTTCCTTACGTGTGCCTATACGTGTGTCTGCGTAGTCCAATTGAAACATACCAACTACTCATTGATGCTGTTAAATTTTTATCTAGTATGAACATTCAATATGACCTTCTGGTGATAACTTTAATCGAGACCTGTTGAAACTCGGGCAAATCAGTAACATTAAACATAACTAGTACATGCAACTCGATCTGGGTTTTCCATCTTATTCCAATAAATAATAGTTCAACTGCAACTACTAATCAGACCCATTCTTCTATTGATTCAGGTCAAGACGACCTTGCAAAACTGAACGGTTTATTAATTATTATGTAGTTTGGTATAGAAAAACAAATTCATGGTACTCTTTAAATGAAATTCGCCGGGTTCCCATCATCCATAAAACATAAAAAAACAGTGTTTTAAATGTACAATTTGTACAATTTTTTCAATTGCTTAAACTTAAACTATTTTAAATATGATTGTACTCAGACATTTTTTGCATTTTTCGACTTAGACTACAACAAAATAAGTAATGGGAAGATAAAGTACTTTAAAGACGATTTCTCGTATGATCCCGATGATTTATCTCCAATACCAATTGGTTTACAAAACATGTATTGATAGCTTGGCAACCCCTGACAGCCAGTTTTCAAGTCTTTCTCATCTGTAATTTTCCTAAATATACGGGGAACTTCATTCAATATAAAATGATATGCATAATCCGATTCACTAGAAGAGGTGCAAATTTCTAACAACACGACATAGGATATTATTTTCAATACAAACCATTGTTGTCTGTTATTTACAAGGAGTTTTAAGGGGTCGACCAACGACCACCAAATTATCTGGATTCGCACCAATCCTCCTTTATTTATTTAAAGAAATCTTTTCGATTTACGTGTATGATTTCATATAATTTAGTTTAAACAAAAACATATAAAAAAAAACCTCAAATTAATATCAAGGGTTTTTGAAGGAAAGTCAATGTTGTCACAAAAGACTTCAGACATTTTCGTTTTGACCATAAATGACGGTATTAAAACACGACACGGAATGGATTGTGGTTAATAGTTTAAATACTAATACATAGAAATATTTGCTTAAAATAAAAACCGGTTGTAACTGCTAACTGCCTCGCAAGACAACAAGAGTAGTGAATAACAGAAAACACTATACTAAGACTCCAGAAGGACTCAAAGTGATATGATGATACGACTGTGGTGGAAGCTGATCAGCTAATATAAATCCTCAAATTCATTCAAAGCAACATACACCAGTACACCAGTAAGGCAGCGTCGGCTTCCTTTCTATACAATTAATACAGAAAAGGTTGATTATCTCTAATTCAAGGAACGTGGGTTAGTGGAGAAATACTAGGTACTTCGACTAATGGCTACTAATTTTACACTGGTACGCTCACGAGGACGAACCTAAACATTCCTGCTACAATAATTACAGCAACGCTGATATGACAAGGACTAGCATTGTGAAGGATTGTTAAAATCTCTGTAGCGAACTGATGAATAAATACAAAATAAAAAAAAGACTCTTATTGCACCAGATGGTTTATTGCCACACCTGCGGTGTGAGTCATTGTTTTTAACCCTTTATAGACGCCGAAAAAATAATCAATAAACAAAACGGGTTTCTGCTATATTTATCATGTACGCCTGAAATTTATAGGGTGCTCAACACTTTGGCCATAAGCACTTTGGCCTAATAGCAGTATACCTTGCCAAACAATTTAGTAAGTAATACGAAACGATACGAACGAGAGCGGTAAGTGAAAACTTGATTTCATTGCTATGCATATACAACAATGGATTAAGCCACATAGGGATAATGTACAGTATTGGAAAGCATCCGATGATTTTTCTTTTTCTTATCGTTGTTATGCCCAATGCCTAGTTGAGACAAAACACACCAAAATCCTCTTTTAAGAGCAGGAGAAAATCCGACTAAGGTACTTTTAGACGATTTTAGCGAATTTATTAAATTCAAATTACAAGCTTGGGGGCCTGTCAGATGACTTTAATAAAGGTACTCTAGATTTGAGCCTTCTTAGCAGACCGTTAGGAAAGCCTCGGCCACATCCTGATGGTCGAAATAAACCAAAAACCAAATTAAATTGAGAATAATTTTCCTTTCCAATTTTGATGCGGAAAAACTATTTCCTAAATTATAAAAATTTAGATCAAACTTGATTTCTCAGTAGGCCAAAAGTAGAAAATGAAAATTTTGACATACAGCCTTGGTCAAAAGTATTGAACCCATTTCTTACATTTTTTTGTTGGGAGGTTTCAAATAAATTGAAACAATTTTTATAGGTTCACATTATTATTTATTTATATAAAATTAATATTTTGTGAGTCCACCTTTCGCCTTAATTACGGCAGAAATTCCGTTGGGTAGAGAGCTTTCAAATTTTTTACATTCTGAAAGACGCATGGCGCTCCATTCTTGGTGGAGACAGCGTTTTAGGTCTTCTTTGTTATTTATTGTGTGGCGCCTGACTCTGCGTTTTAATAAACTCCATAAATTTTCTATGTGGTTTAGGCCCGGGGACGGGGCAAGCCACTCCAGAAAATCAATGCCATTTTCTCGAAACCATACCATTGTGCGGGCAGGTTTATGACATGACGCGTTATTCTGATGGAATTTAATGCTATCCATGTTTGTATTACCAAAAAGTGTTAGAAATGAGGGCAGCGACGCACATTCTAGGCAGTTTATGTATTTTGAAGAGTTCATGTTGCCCTCACACACGAATATTTCGCCAACTCCAGAATTAGTCATGCAGCCCCGGGCCATTATACTGCCTCCTATATATATGACCAATCTTCCTCGGAGAGCCATGGTTTCTTTCTTGCTTTACAGTCTTTCAGACCAGCTTCCTGAAGCCTTCTGCGAGTGGTGCGAGCGGAGATTGGTTTCTTAATTTCTACTGCCACCTCAGCAGCGGGGTCTGAAGAATTTGTTTCTTATATTTTAAAGCTTCTCTCACTAACTTTTGGTCCTCACGGTATGTGGTTATGCATTTCCTCTGATTCTTTACCTATTACTATGTGATCCACTAGCGGACAATCGCTCAATAGTATTTTGCACAGATCGGCGTGAACATTTGACAGTTTTAGAAATCTGTACTTGTGATTTCCCTTGCTCATGCAGAAGCAGTATCTGCACACGTTGTTCTAAACTTAACTCTTTTTGTTCGGCATATTGCAATAACAGCACTAAATTTAACAAATCAAAACACCAAAAGCGGACTAGATGTGTAAACAATGAGCGAAAGTAGCGAACTGATTAATAAATACAAAATGGAAAAATAATAAATTTTATTGCACCAGATAGTTTATTGCCACATCTGCGCACATAGAGGTTTTAAGTAGTGTTTAGTCCCAAAAATGTCTAGAGCCTAGAAAAATGCACCAAATTGAGTATTTTTTTTAAATGCTCTTTATGAGATTCTTAAAAGATCCCCCATGAGTATTGTGGCTGAAAATTTTTTGTATGCATAGAAATCAGTACATACTCAGATCCAAGAAACGTACTAAATGAGAATAAATTCAAGATTTATAACAAGTGAAAGTGATTTGACTGCTAATTGACAGCTGTCAACTGTCAATATCGAAAATCTAACTCCATATTTGAACGTAGCGACCGAAAAAAACAATGTGTACCAAATTTTAGAAAAAAATATTAAACACAAAAATGTATGCTTCCAAGGGATAAGGAAAAAAGTGATGTTTTTACACAAATATCTGAGTGATTTCTATGTATACAAAAAATTTCCAGACAAAATACTCATGAGGGATCTTTTAAGAATCTCATAAAGAGTATTTAAAAAAAAAATACTCAATTTGATGCATTTTTCTAGGCTGTAGACATTTTTGGGACTAAACACTACTTAAAACCCCTATGTGCTGCGGTGTGAGTCTGTTTTTAACCCTTTCTAGACGTCGAAAAAATAATCAATAAACAATACGGGTTGTTTTCCGCTATACTTATCGTGTACGCCCGAAATTTATAGGGTGCTCAATACTTTTGGCCAGGGCTGTAAATATGTTTCCTAGTACCTTTTTCCTAGGGAAAGCTAGAATAGTGCCACTGGAGACACGTGTGATAAAATAGAAGTCTTCGGTAGGATTATAGCTACGTAAGGTAATACGTATCAGTCATTTGGCTCTACCAGTGATTTTCCACGAATCGAGAGAATGAAACGCAATTTTTTATTTATTGCTCGACATGGTCTCCTTCCAACGGAATACATTTAGTCCAGCAAAGGAAGACTATCTTTTTCAAGCCATCCAAAAAATATGATTTGTTGAACTCGGCGAGATAAGCCATTTCGTCATATTTGAAAACTAAACAAATCTCAGGGCGCCAAATTTGAAGAGAATAAGGTGAATGAAGCTTTTGTTCCATTGTTCGCAAACGTGGCATCCACTTCAATAGCTACGAGTATATGCCTAATTTATAATATTTTGTGAAAGATATTTAGTAAGCGTTCCTGGGTTTTGGGGACCTTATTCGACACTGTTTTATTAAGTGGCATTATCAGTTGTAAAACACGGCTACATATCAAATAGTCTACGTACTAGCGCGGAACTCACTTTCTGGGGTGCTCCGAAACTAGGCTACATAGACTAAAAGCCGATAGGGCCGCGGACTCCCTAATAATAAACAGGAATAAACTTCTGTGTTTATAAATAAGCCATATAAGTCGACAGGACCGGATTTTATCATCTCTGCGGATGTTCAGCAAACTGCGGACTTAACGGTTACGAGGCTAGAAAATATTTTTAAAGGTAGCCTGGAACTTATCACATTCATAGTAAATGTAGCGAAATAAATATAATACTTATACCTAAAGTAGAAAAAAGAAGTTATTGCAATCTCATAGAACTCAGGCCTATACGCTCGTCTATTTTCTAAAACTTTTGTCGGCAGATTAGAAGTTTGATGGAATCACATAACCTGTAGAAATCCCACCGCGCGTTTAGCAAGAGAAATGAGCGAAACCGCATCTCTAATCCCTTATTTGAATTATTGAGAATATAATATATTAATATAACACATCTCGGGTACTGAAATGTCTGGAGCTGGACAGTTTGATTGTTAAAAGGCAGAATCGTATTTAACACTTTCAGTGGCTTCTCAATTAGCATTCTCTAAAGCATTTGATGAAAGTGTAGTGAACTGCTACCTTGTGCATCGGTGGTATTTTTAGTAGGATAATCTTGATCTCAGCTATAAGGCTCAACTCTTGGAACCTGGATTAACACTCATCCATTTTTAAATTAAGGGAATTCTAAAAATTGATGAGTTCACTCGTTGTCCGCAAGCTGCCCATTTCATCAAGCAGAGCAAAAATCACTTGCTATGTGCAAACTAATGTTTTAGGATAAGTTGTGAGACTAACGAATGACCGGGCTAAAAGTTTCTCTTATATGTAACAACTACATAGGCAAAATGATGATATTACTGCAGAGGCATCATATCAATTTCGTTGTGTTATTACAGAACACTATCTCATTATAGCAAACATGCGAACACTCTTCACGACTCCTCACGTGATGACTATCGTGGCTGCGCGATAAAGAGAATAAGAAATAGACTTATTCCATTTATTTTCACCCTGTCTGCAACGTGGACGGAATTCGGACATTTATCAAAACCGGATTTATATTGAAAAAATATTAGCTTCGACAAGCTATTCTGGCTAGACATTACCGTTGAGGCGAACATTAATGGTGCGTACATATGATTGGGAGTTAGTTCGGAAAAAATACCATAGTATCGTATTGAAGTGAGTTACTCTTTTGTTCAATACAAAGTAAAAAATATTTCAGCTCAAGTATGGAACTAGTATGAGAGGCATACTTAAAGCATTTCACAAAATATAATTGGGTTTGAGTTCGGGAGCGAAGCAGAGCGGTTTGTAAGAACCTTTAAAAAGTTTTTATCTAAAATGGCATTGACTAAAATGCAGACACTCAATTAACAAATCTCGAGGAGAATTGCTTTACGGTAGAATTGCAATGAAATCAATTCAGGTATCTCTCATTTAACAATTTGTTTGTATTAAAATCAACAAAATCGCAAGATGAAATTTTACCAAACTTTAAGCAAAATGATCTTAATTGGTTCAAGAACATATCCAGTGATGACAGATGAGTACAAGGAGATATAAAATTGTGTATAGCAAAATTGATATGGGCGTGTAGTTCAACACGTCCGATTACCATAACAGTGTGTTCACGCGATTTTCATAACTTCGAGAAAAATCATCTGGAAAAACCTATTTTCTAACATTAGACTTTAAAACAGATTTACATAATCCGAAAACGGGGTCACCTAACTTTATGTAATTAACCTGACAAACTACGACTACGTAATTGCCGATTACCATATACGATAAAGTGTTAATCACGATTGTTTTCTTTAGAAAAATATCTTATCTTTTATTTACTTATGTAGAGAGTTTTATAGTTTAACTATCTTACGTTCATATACACCGTCGATAATTTTTTTGGTAATTGTACTTTAAAGTCGACGCGATGGTAAATAGAGCGAGCGAATATTATATTAGATAACATGCGTCTAAATCGTTTCTTCAAGGTCCGATTTGTTAAAACATAATTAACGTTCATCAATATCTAGTTGCTAATTACTAATTACCTTAGTATGTAAAGGTCATCATCGTCATTCCACTATTTACTTAAAACGCTAATATAAAATTATACGCAGTTCCAGTGATTTAATGCAAGATTTGATAGTCAAACGGCATTAAAATTCATGAATATATTTTACTTTTCAAAGTTATAATTTCCATTTAAATATTTCTTTTACATTTCCATTGCGGCGCAGCTTGAAATTTATAATTTTGTAACGAACACATTGTCTGCCTATGAAATATAAAAATGTTCGTGCCGTCATAATAATGATGTTATAAGATTAGAAATTTTGTCTCATCGATGCAAAGATCATCGACCCGCTGGCAGACGATGTATATAGTATACGGTAAACGTAAATTTATCATCTCGGCTTAACAAAATAACAAATACCTTGACTTGGAACATGTTTGATAACGCATAAAGGCTACAAATAAAAAGAATCGGATTTTTCCGCCTTGGAAATTCAAAAGCAGTAATATTACGATTTGAATAAAATATGAAACACACAGTGCTGCGATGATGACAATGGTTTGAAAAAAAATAAAAAAGAAATTGTTTTGTTGGATCACAAGACGATAACTGAATATAAATTATAATTTATATTATATATTTCTTAATTATTTTCCTAACACTTAAAATGTATTTTTTTTAAAAATGTTTTTGTTATTACATTTATGGATTTTCATATATTAATAATAGCAACCATGCATTATAATAGAGGTATATGGAATTGTTTGTAAGTTTCTAATTGATGGTTAAATAGGTTTATATGGGTATCGGGTGTGATTAATGGTTGGGGGGCTATTCAACTGTAAATTTTTATGGGAAAGTATATTAAATATTTCGATGCTTTTATAACGCAAAACAAATTATAATGTACAAAAATGGTGAGCTTACCTTATCAAAGGTGCATGAGCTCGTGCGCTCACTTACAATAATCGTAAATATGATTTTACACAATTTTGTTTACGAAACGTTTTATTTGATTCACCACAGTTGGAAATAAGCTTTCCATTTAACTTAATTTATTATTTAATGTATACTTCCTTATTCCAAAAAGTAATTTGAGTATGCATAATATGTTAGTCGATCTCGAATTATAGGTATGTATGTATGTATGTATGTGTTATGAGATGTTCAAAACTCAAATTTTAAATGTTACGTCGTGTACAAGCTTATTGTTAAAAGAATTTCCCAAACCATTCCATTACCTTACATGTACCCATAAACGAGTATAATAACATAATAACATAAGCCTGCCATTTAACAAAATATGTATAATAAATTCACCTCTGTCAAAGCCATATTTGAAAGTGAAGTTAATAAGCTTAGAAATAATTTTAATATCGCATTTTTTGTCTATTCACAAAAAATTCTTTTAATTTTTTTAATATTTCAAGTGCCCCACTTTTAATGTACAAAATACATATTTTATTATGTTGTATTGTGCTGTGCACAACAACAACAACAAAATCATTAAAAGAAATTAAATTAAAAATTACCTAAAAATAAAAATTAAGTAAATAAAATGATAAGAAAATGTAATTATAACAAAAAAAAAAAAAGTTCCCCAATTAATTTATTTTGTTATCTCAAGAGTGAATAAAAAACAAACTTTGGTGAAAACTTTTAAGTTGGGTTCTTGAGAAAATGTATCAGTTTGGAATTCGAAGAAATTCCAACAGTTTAAAGAAACATTATTTTTGGGTGGCCAGATAAACATATTAAAATAAATTTTACAAGAATATAGTGAGTAGGGTGTTCAAAATAATCCTCCCTATTCACCATTCTACCCCTATGGTTCATCACCGGTATAACCCTTTTTCAACCAAGAAAACAAAAAAATTGGCTCAATTTTAGTCCAACCCACACAAATGTGTGAGTAAAAAATAATAGTATGTAATGGCGTTGTTGATAAAAAATTTCGCTTGCTTTGAAGTAAAACCAACACAATTGTGTGTATAGATATAGTGTTTTTTTCGGACAAAAATAAGTGAAAAAGGAATTCACAAATGTGTTCAAAAAACATATAAAACTAAATTTTTGACATGGTACTTTTGCCCTACCCACACAATTGTGTTAGTAAATCACAAAAGGGATATACATACTCGCGTGTGTATACCATAACCTCACTTTAGTTTTCACTGTTTCAAGATTCGAAAAATGGCTAGGCGGTACAATTTAAGACCTTTGAAGGCTGTAGTTCAGTTGATTAATCAGGAGGAAGATCACATTGAACCTGTGGAAAATCTAAGTGATGAGGAAAATGTAACGGAAGAGGAGAGTGGCTCAGAATCGGAGCAAAGTGCAGAATCAGACAACGAACAAGTTGAGCCCGAGAGTGAAATTGAGGTATGTAAATCATATTTTTCGGTAAATTTCGGTGCGAGAAAATGTATTTCTTAGTTATTTATTGTAATTTTTAGTCGGAGGAGTTAGATGATGATGGCTCGGGTACAGCTCCAGCATTCAAGAAACTGCGTAATATAGAGAGGAGAGAAAGTAGGAGAAGAGGACGGGGAAGAGGCAGTAGTGCTAGTAATGTGGACGACGAAAGAGTATTGTTGTGGGTAAAGATTGGCATAAATGGTACACAACTCCACGTGAAAGACGGTCAAATAGAGGCCACATAGTCACGAATCTTGCCACTCCACTTGGACCTGCAAATCTCCTTATGAAAGTTGGAGTTTATATTTTGACAAAGCCATGCTATCGAAAATTGTCCGGCATACTAATGAAAAAATCGACCGTTATACCGAGGATCGAGAAATAAACAGGCAGTTGGATAATACATATAAACATGTCGACGTAATTGAATTGAAGTCTTTCGTTGGTTTATTGTATTTTTCTGGTATTCACGATCTATGGGATCTAAAACTCGGTTGCATAAGATACCGTGCCGTCATGTTCCTAAAAAGATTTCAAGCTCTTCTACAATCCCTGAGATTTGATGATAAAAACACTCGAGCAATTCGTCGTGTTGAGAAAAAAATTAAATTGAAAATTATCTAATTATTGTGAATACATCAAAGTTTAAAAATTAGAAAAAGTTCTAAATATTCGACAAATATTCCGCAAGTCAATTTATCAACAAAAATGTAATGCAAAGTTGTGGCAGTTTGGTGAATTTAGTGTACCATTTATCAACAAATTTTGTCAGTTATTCGCTGCCAAATTTTTGTTGCTTTTTAGTGACAAGTGGTTTCTAGGGAAACCAAATTGTACCTTTAGAGTTTGTCCTATAAAATAAAAATAATTTTCACAAAAATGTTGTCTATTAATTGACAAATATTTCAAAAATTTGGTTACAAAATATCAAACAATTTGTCCTAAGCTTGTTATACAGAATATCTGATAATTTTTGTGAAAAACTATGAAGGACTAAAAATTTAAAAAATCATAAATATTCGATAAACTATAAATATTTCACAAATTATTTACAAAATGTCGAAGGTTGAAATGGGAAAGTTTGGCGAATTCTGTCATCTTTATGTCGCTTTTATCGAAATATAGTTACTAATGTAATTTTCGGTGGCAAAAAAATCTTGATCCAAATATTTGGATCAATTATTTTTTGCCAGAGAACACAATTTTGGATTTTTTTGTTGACGTTTACTCACATATGTATAAAAAAAAAAACTAAACGTCATGTGAAATTGTCAAAAAAGACGTCGCGCCATATCTATTTTATGCGAGCCGATTCTATATTTTTACTTGTTTCAAAATCAATAAATTTGATCCATAGAGCGGTTTTATAGGAATTGTCCGCACTTTCCATGACCGTATTCCAGATCTCACGACCTTTTAAGGCGTTGCCCATTTTGGTGTACTCGAGATAACCCCAAAACTGAAGTATTTCACATTGTTGGTCAGCTAATACACTCCATTGTTGGCCGAGAGTACTCCATATGCCAAGTCAAAATTTTTATGTAAAATCTCGATATCTTTTTCGTTTTTAAAATCAGTGTGGCGACGCAAATAAGTTAAATAATCTAGCCAAATTTGTACCTGAGGTTCAGGTGTTTCGAAACCTACCGCAACAGCTGTTTCGAATGTCTCACTATATTTAGATTTGTCAAACGATTTTGAATATTCGATAATACGCATTTTTTCTATATAAAACTCAGAATTCCATGTAATATTTCGCAAGGCTCGTTCAATTACATCCAGTTTTGTAACTTCGACTACTTTAAATCATCCTCTTCTTCGCTATCATTTGATAATGAATCAATAAATTCAGTCTTTTATGTACTCCAAGTATAAGCACTCCTTCTCGCCATATTTTTCTGCGTCAAGATTTTTTAATTTTAATTCAAATGGAAGAATTTTACGGAGTATATGAATCGCACGATTATTACGACGATCCACCGTTTCCCGGTCAATCTCCGTTGCACTTACCATTTCGTGTTTTTTATCGAATTCTTTGTATACTGTTTCAACATCTATAAGAGGTAGTTTACATTCGACTTGGTAAATCTTTAACATCTTTTTTTATAATTTCTGGAGAGCTCAAATTAGAAGACAATTTAGTGAATACCTCAAATGAATGCAAATGCATCTCTCTTACCCATCTAATTTAATTTGAAAATGATTACGTCGCTCTTGAAACAGCTGAGAGTCATTAAGACAGTTAAAGGCATATTTCGGTACTATTTTATCCCAAATGTCGTCGTTATCCCATAAAACGGTTAATTTAGCATATTCCATAGCAATATCCCTGCTGTAGTAGTCACGACAAGCCCGTCTAAATAATTTTTGCAAACTTTCATTTTCTTCGGGGCTTGTTGATATTTTAGTTCGATTATTATCCATTTTAGCTATATTCGCTTTCATTTGATTCGTCAGACATTATTATAAATGAATTATTTAATAAAATCTATAATAAAAACAAGAAACAAGCACGGCTTTCAAGTTTGCGTTTACTATAATTGACAGCTGGTGAAATGCAAAAGTTATAAGGTTGTTTGTTGTAAGATTCTTTTCGGTGCACGATAATCTTAAAACAACACTGAATAAAATACAATTTTTATTTTATTAAACACAACTTGCTCTAAACAATCACAATTATAATTAAAAACCTAAATAGAAATGGCGCGAAGTCTTTTTGACAATATTTTACATGACGTTGAGTATAATATGTGTGAATAAACGTAAAAAAAAAATCTAATAAATTTTTTGGATTTTAATTTTTGATCCAAAATCAAAAAAAAAAGACAAAAAATGTAAATCCATTTTGGATCAAAAAAGATCAAAATATGTGTGCCACCGAAAATAATGTAAGAAGCGAAGTTCCATTTTCAAGGAATACGCTTTTCATCCATGTTTTTTACCTTTTTTGTATTATTAAGATCCTATCAATAAGGTAAATGAAACGTGAATTAAAAATGTGAAAAGTTATAAATATTCCATAAATTACTCACAAAAAGTTGACAAATTGATCAACGAAAATGTCTTTCAAAAATGTGAAAGTTTAGTGTCAACCAATTTTTTTACCAATTTTGTCAAAATTTGTCATAATTTTCTCGCTTTTAACATATGGTTATGGAGGAAGTCCATATTTTGTCTATATATATTTAAAAGTCTATACATATTTGTATATTGTACGTTGCTTTCAATGGCTCTTGGCAGACAACTACCTTTCAATTTTTGAATCACCTTGTATTTCATTTTTAAGATTAAAAAGCTGTAAATACTGGAAGTCAACCTGGACTCTATCGACAGGCAGAGTTATGCACATATAACAATCAATGGCACTCAGCTTCTAGTCTCTTGGATAGTAATGGAACTACGGTTATATTGAATTCTATTAGAGAAATGTTTCCATCATGACTAAAATTAGATATTGGGAAATTGGTTCCGCCAAAATAGCGGGTTTTAGGTTATATCGCCTGCTATTCAGAAGTTTTTTTTTCAAATAATTCGATAAGGATGCCTCTTATCGAAGAATTGTTGGGTCGGTTTGATAAAAGACTCCCTATATCAAATATCGATTTGTAAGACACCTTTTGACATATTTGTCTCGATCCGCAATCCAGAGACAAGGCAACATTCACAGACCACTATGCATTTTATACCAATTCACGATCATGCCAGTTGGAAGGGGATTATGCACGAACTAAGCCGCTCCACGATCGTATCTTTCGGGTCAATTTAAAACTACCCGATAACCAATAAACGTAGAGAATCAGCAACTAATATTTTAAAAAAATATTATTATATTACATGCATCTGTACAGTGCAATATTCTGTAGATTTCGTAAAATTTAATTCTAAATTAATATTTTCCGGCTTCCTAAATAATATAGACATTTATTAATTTGATCCTCCTGCAACTCCACAACTTACAATGGAATTTCCTGAAACAATAATTATTTGAATTAATTATATTAAAAATTACTCTAAAATCCATTAGTATTTAACCCCTGAATTGGGCAAAGATTTTGAAAAGTCTTTCAAAAACTTGCACAAAAATATGTGAGGTATCCCAAAGGCAATGGTTTCTGGAAAACTATCAATTTTATTCAATGCCATTAACCGAATTTGATATTCCAAATAAATGCACAGGAAATATTTGTGCTATGCTCAATGTAACTTTACCATTCCTCAACTAATTACTGTCAAATATGGTAAGTATAATTGTATTGACACTCTAACATAATGCTCAATGGAACTAGGCCATCTCTCATCAAATGATGGTCAAATTTGGTGTGCAAATGCAAAGCTGAATTTAAATATAGTGAATGGAACTAGGCCCTTTCCTAACCGATAATTCTCCAACTTAGTTTTCAGAGCTGGACTAGGATTCTCATGAACTAAGGTCAACTTGAATTGGCATTTCAACGTGTCTTTTTGATTTGAGTTCTACAATTCGACCATTCTGAATGGAACTTGGCCATATCCCAACCAACTATTATCAAATCAGGTATTAAGAATTGGGTGGGGATTTATAAATGGATTTTAGAGAAGTTCTGGAATTTGGTCGTGCTAGGCAATTTTTTAATTAATTATGTTCAATCTGGTATATTGTGTAATGGTTTTGGAACAGTATGCCATGAATTTAAAAATAAAATTTTTTTAAGGGTGGTACATATATACAACTAAAAATTCTAAATAATTTCCGGACATTTGGCTACAACTTCGGTGAAATTACTGGACTGTTGAACGCAAAGAAGTGCCCTTAATCAGTTACACACTTTTCTAATGGGTCTGCTCTGACATAGTGTTTCATGAGATTGAACAATTTGATTTTTTTAATGAACCTTAAACACAATCCAATGTCATTCTAAGTATTCTGAAGTCATTTAACGTGTACTTAAGAGAGAAGTAAGATTCTTTGGGTAGTTACAGATCCATTAGAAAGATCTGACAGAGTGTCGATGAGAATGAATTTGCATAAGTATCTCAAGTACATTCCAACGTCATTCTAAGTATTTTCCGATCATTTATCATTAACTTCAATAATATTGCTGTCCCAAGAAGTGCCGTTAGTCAGTTACATAGTTTCTAATGTATCTAACAGGGTATCCCATAAGTTAAAATATATGATATTTAATGGGCCTTAGGTATATTCCAAAATGATTTCTAAATATTTTCCGGATATTTAGCATCAGCTTCAGTAATATTGCTGGACTCAAATGAGTGCCTTTAGGCAGCTACACGATTTTCTAGTAGCTCTGACGTAGGATAGAGTGTTCCATGAGATTAAAAAATTTGATTTTTTCATGGGTATGTTCCAAAGTCAATCTAAATCATTTTATAAACATTTAGAATCAACGTCAACAATTTCTGGCCCTAAAGGAGCGCCCTTAGTCAATTACATGACTTTCAGGTCCCATGTTATTAAACAATATGATTTTTTGATCTTAGCCACTTCCAAACTCATCCTAAATATTTTCCAAGCATTTAGCATGAACTTCAGTAATATAGTGAGACGGCGAACTCCCAAACCTTTGCTTCGTCAATTATATGCCTTTCTAACGTATCTGATAGGGTGTTAAGTAAGTGAGATGAAAAAAATTGGTTTGTGTGTTCTATGAGATTAAAATTCAGTGATGCTGCTAGACTGGTAGTGCCATTTGGTAGTAAGATGATTTACTAATATTCTGACAGGGTATTCCATGAAATTCCAAATATAATTTTTAATTGACTTTATGTACTTTTCAAAGTCTTTCTAATTATTTTCCAAGCGCATATGATCAACTTCAGTTATATTGCCAGACTGCTTAGGCGTTAGAATCATTTTAAAGTTATTCTAAATATTTTCGAGAGATTTAGAATCAACTTCGGAGTCTTGCTGTACTGCTTATACCCAAAGTGTTCTTAGATGGTTGCCTGAATTTCTCATGGTATAACTGGATGATCCATTAAATTGAAACATACAATTCTTGAGTGGGGTCTTTAAGTACATTCCAATGTCATATATCCAGTTTAAACGTCTTTGATGAACACCGCTATTGAGGATTTTCGGTGGAGCTAGGGTTCCTTATTAATTTTTTTTAGCTAAATCAACTTTAATGAAAAATGCTCTCTTTCAAGTTTCGAGTACCAAAAATTGATTGGGTTCTGAATGTGGGAAAATTCGTTTTGATTGTGATTAGTCTTAAATTCAGAAAAATTAGTTTAGGGGTCTACTTTGGAGCTTTTGATCTTTTAATAATTTTTGTTTTTCAGCTCATACGACTTTGAAGAAATTAGCCTAAGCCTTATTATGCCTAAGACCCATTAAAAAATCACATTTTTAATCGCAACGAACATCTGGCAGATCCATTAGAAAACCAAGTAACTGCTTAAAGACATTTCTTTGTGTTTAAGTGTTCCAGTAACATCACTGAAGTACATGCCAAATTTCTGGAAAATCTTTACAATGGTTTTGGAAAAGGTCTAAGGGTTTAAAAATCAAATTTTTAGATCTCATGGAACAGTCTGTCATACCACATCTAACAGAAGTGTCACCAAATTTAATCCTAAAAATCGAATAATACTAGAAAGTTACTGTTTGCAATTCATGGAAAAATTAAATATTTCGCACTCGTAGAAATGTTGCAATAAATTCGCCTAAATGTTTACTTTGATCAATAAACCTACAATAAGTTTATTGTATTTGTGTTTTATGGATTATTTTGGATAAATTCTATTATCATTGGACTCTTTCTGGTACCCTATCATGATTGGTGAAATCATCGCCAATTTGATTTAAAATTTCATAGTGCTAGACATTTTCATAACGTTGGCTGCGATTTTACTTAACATGTTCCCAACTGTTGGGTGTCCTGAAAGTGCCCATTGCTTCCCCAATTTCTAGAAAAATTTTCCTAGGGATTGGGGAAACAATTACATAACAAGTACATATTTTCAAACAAGGAAACAAGTACATATTTTCAAATATAATTTTCATCCGACTGAGTGATTGACGCAATGATGAACGGTGTACTTGTAATTGTATCGGGAGCTAATGGCTTCGAATCCTGACAGGGCGATGCAAAAAGTGATGTCCAATACACGATTTATTAAAAATAAGCATGCCTTCTTGATAGTAATTTTTGTTCTGGCGTTATGAGTGCTACCTTTCATGTCACTGTTACACGGATTTTCGTGAATGAAAAGGAAGTAGTAATTGACATTAAAATGGTATAAAATCCTTCGTAACCATCTTGGTTTAGTATTATAATAGGATCATCATTTTGTGGTGCTTCATCACATCAAGATTTCTTTTCTTTTACGGTTGATCTTACATCAAAATAATTATTCGCATTTCGAATCGTCTCGAGCACAAATGTCACTAATTAAGACATACTCATCGAATTGACGATGGGCCAAAGATATTAAATTCTGATTAGAACAAGTACGGCCCCTTGACGATCTACTGATTTCAAGAGACAGATGAAAGGTCACCCGTCCTCAGTAACTATCCACACCATACCCTGTGACCACCAAGGATAACAGTTAAGATTTAATATTCTGCTTGTCTGTGTTGCTTGTCTCATGTATTCTAATTCAATAAGAAGATATCCTAGTTTATTCGTGTATTTGGTTTCCCGCTGCGATGTAATATTTCAAAATTGAAATTATACAAAGCAATGTGAAAAACCGGTGGTCCGCTTTGATTGCGAGTCCCAGACGCTAACAGTGATAGACATTCAAGTCCTAAGAGGCCAAGAAAGCGACGCATATAGATTGCGTATGAATTATAAAATACATAATAATTTCAACAAGGATTCCGAGACAGACCTCTTAGACAAACCGCAGGCGACGTTGAACGAGGCATAAAACCAAACCGCAACGTGTCTGGCGGCTAAAACAATTCATAAAATGCGGTATTCCAGTGCTAATTTAGATTATTCGCTGTTTCACAAAACTATACACAGGCGAATCTGACGAGCGTAAACAGATCTTTCGAAGTAGACGTCAAAGCTTTGAATTAGTGTTTAAATACTGAATCGAACAGTGAACGGAACTAGCAAACATGCTAAACATAATTCTATTGACCTAATCAATAAAATAAGTCCAATATTTAAATTGAAAATAAATAATAAAACATTCTTGTATTTGGATATCGAGCAATTTAATCTCAGATCAGGCAACAAGTCATATCGATAAAATAAACAAAATCGATTTGCACTCTAACCGCGGCAATTACATGAAATTTTATTTGTTAAGGCCTTGATAAAATAACGACCCAAGTGTTATCAAATATATACATAGACAACAATAATATATCAAATATTCCTATAAGTCAACAATCCAGCTGTGATGTGGTGTGTGCTGGAATGCAAATAGCCATATAAACTTTGTTAAGTATTTTAGCAAATAATTTTTAATGGGATTTTTAGTTCATAATTTAAAATATTTATTTAACAAAACATAACCTTCAAAAAATTATATAGTTTATAACAATAAACAAAAAAAACGAATTTTATGTAACTTTCACTTTTTAAAGTTTATCGTAATGCACGCCGCGCGCGATTTATCAGTAAGTATGTAAGTTATGTCAAATTACAACATCACACATTTTCTTCGCGGTTATGCTACATAGTTATGTATCGATTCCATACAGGTCTCATTCGTTTATTAATGATGATGGATTATCTTTAACTATGTACGTATATATTGATTTGTATATACGCGGTTTCCGCTATACACACGTAATTACGTATATCACACAGAACTATTCGTCGAGTCAAAACCTCAAAAGAGGTTTTGTTTGATTTGAAAAACTGATAACGCGCGCACTTTTACATGCAATCGGAGGATTGTGTAATTTGGTTTTGATTTAAAATATACATTTTAGGTTTGAATACTATTTTTGGTTTTTTGAGTGATAGACGCAGACATGCATACGGTTATGAAATATTTAAGTGAACAATTTTGTTATATTTTTAAGTGGAGTTTTTATATTTTTGAAGTTTTTATACAGAAGTTTGTTAGACTACGAATTCGAGATTGTATTGTTTAAATATAGTCGCGTATATTAAAACGAATTATCGCATACTTAAACCACAATTGCGTGAAGAACATAAACAACACTCGATATATATCAAATATCGTGCCCGAGGACAATAGAATTTAGGGTTCACACAAAACAATAAGGCACACAATCATAATTTACGTTCCTTATATTTAATGATGATATTTTCTGCTCCAACTGTTTGTGTTATGTTTCTAGCGAAGCATTACGTTACATGTTCAACAAACGCACTATATTCACAGCAACAACACAAATACATCTCATTAATCTCAAGAAAATCTTTAAATTTATTTAATATTTTTGTGTGAGCTGACAAATCAAATCTTTTAAACGGAATATTAAAACGCGAGGGCCGCAATCTCGAAGAAGAAGAACATTAACCCATGAGAAACGATTTTGAATGACATAAATTTTTTTGGAGTGTTTTAATCTCCATATATATACATACATGAGTGTATATATAAGATGAATGTGGAGACTTTTTAAAAATACGGAATACACGCACATATATGATGTTATGCTATAAGGTGTCATTCAACTTGTTGAACATACCACTTACGACGAATGCATATACGCGATTATAATTTATTTTAGCGTAATCTGTTCAATTAAGTCACCATAAATTTTGGTGGTGTGTCATTTGAATAAGAATTTTGATTAGCAGGGCGATTGAATGATTAATTTTATACGAAAATACTTAAATTGTCTTGTGGAGCTCGTTAGTTTTAATTTGTATGTTGTTTATGTAAAATGGGCGGATTAATTACTAGTTTTTGTATTGGTAAGATAAACAACAGATATATTTAAAGTTTTTGCCAACCCATTAATATATTCTTCAACTACATAATTGACATCAATTTTATTGGAAACTATACAAACTTCACTAAATGACTAGGATATGCCGTACAAAATATACTATATTATACATTAATTTTTAAATGTTTATTAAATTTGAATAGATCATTTTAAAATACTGATAGACTGCAAGACTCGTTCGTTGTAAAAAACATTGTATAGAAGAAATACTAGTTTATTTAACTTTAGCACCCAAACGACCGTACCCCTACCATGTAGCATAAATCTGAGGGAAAAGCGAAAACATGTTTGGTGGACCTCGGCACTTGTGGAGTGCTGAAAAGTCGGTGGGTCTGCTTTCAATAGACCGAAAAGATCGAGAGAAAGTCAAGACTGGGACTTCTATAAAGAATACCTCAGAATATACATAAGGGAAACAAGGAAGGCGATAGAAGCGATAGAATGTAAGGGGTCTCGGAAACCTCGCCCTTAAGAAATATTCTCTCTACTAGACCAGCTGTTCCAGGCTAACTGATAAAACCAGATGGCGAATGGACGGTGTCTAGTGAAGAAACTCTTGATCTGTTGATGGAAACTCACTTCCTGCAAAGTGAGGATGTGTCGACTGCGGGGCCTTTGGATGACTGCTCGTCTAGGGATGACTGCGGGGTGCAACTGTTGCGTACAGAAAATGTACTGAATACACGAAAGATAAATGAGATATTAAAGGGTTTAAGCCCTTTAAGTCAGCTGGTCCGAATGGGATTGTACCAGTAGAAATTCAGAAGAACTAGAGGTCTTGCTTCACTGGCTGGATGTTATCTTCAAAGGGTGTCTGAAGCTGTGGTACATTCCGAAGAAATGGAGGGAGGCTAGAGTGATCTTCATCCCGAAAGCGGGTAGAAGCTCGCACAGCAGCCCTAAGACCAACATCTCTGTCATCTTTTCTGCTGAAAACCATGTAAAGACCGCTGGATGTCCATATTCGTCCGAAAATTGTACCCAGAAACTGGGCATAGACTAAGCATACTACTATAAAGGTAAGTCCGTGGATACGGCATTACATACCTTAGTTCGGAGAATTGAGAAGTCACTGGATTTCCAAGAATTCTCAAGAAGGTGGAGGCAATTAGGGAAGGTTTCGTGCCACTTGAGATTGAAGACCAGTAACCAGGCTAATTAATCACTTGCTAGGTAGCAGAAGGGTCATAGCGGAAATGGGGGATTTTTCTGTCAGAATACGGGTCGTTTGGCGAACACCCCACGGAGGTTTTTGGAATGTAGTAATAAATGGACTACTATTGGAACTGGATAGGGAACGAATAGGTTGTGTTGCTTATGCCGATGACGTAGCGATAGCTGCCTCGGGAAAGAACCTGGGTATAATCAGGGATGTGATGCCGAATGCGTTATCAATCACTGCGGGTTGGACCAGCAAATGTGGATTGGGGATTAACCCATCTAAAACAGATCCTTTTCACTAGGAGGTATAAAATTTTGGCAATGGTTCCACCAAGTCTTAATGGTACTATGCTGGTCCTTACTGATAAGACGAGATTACTATGGATTCTTCTGGACAGTAAGCTCAGTTGGAAACCAAACACGATAGAAAGAGTGAACAAGGCCACTGTGGCATTCTATACTCTTGTAAAAATGCCATCGGAAGGAAATAGGGCTTGAAAACGGAGCTGGTGCGCACATCGGCTTTACACGGTAGATGTAAGGCCCATACTGCTGTTTGGTGTACATGGGCCAGCTCTGGAGCAATTACCAATTACACTGTGCTTGAATTGCAAACTTTTTTTTCGTGACAAGCTGGGCACCCAGGGAGTGCCCCCTCTGATGAGAAAACCGTCTGATAACACTGTGCTAGTTGAAAAATGTGACAAGCTGGGCACCCAGGGGGTATACCTAATTCGAGTATGCTGAATTCAATGGTGCTAGTCCCATTTTAAAGTTAGTCCCCATTTTTGAGATATCGCATTCTACATGTTTTGGCTTTGAGTCAAAATATACCTTCATTTTCACGTTGATAGCTCTTGAACCATTAAGATTTTTGTTATACTTTCTTCAGCAAAGCTGTTGCGCAGATCAAGACCAACAACTTTGCCGAACATATCAAGAACGAAAAAACCACATCTAATTCTTTTTTTGCTATTCATTTCGACGAAAAACACTGTTTTTATCATTTTTAATCATTTTTTTGAATTTAAATCGAGTAGAATCGATCGAATAAACATCGCATCGACAAATATAGATACAATAGAAACTATTTAAAAGAAAGTTAAATCGATTCAATTGATTTTATGGTGATTTTTCCTAAAAAAAAAAAATCCTAATAAATTAACATTTTTCTTCTCTTTGACAAAACAATGGCGTGCCGTTGCGATAGTGGATAAAAATCCTGGATTTTTCCATCCCATCGTTTTAACCAATTACATCACGTAAATTATCACTTTGGACAGCAGTCCAAACAAGTGACGAAAGCACCTACTGTGCTGGAAGTCGAACTCGTATATATACAGCTAGTTTCGAATTTTTTCCCTTTGAGGTCGCCAGGATCATGTTATATATTGGAAAGGTCTTGAAAAGTAGACCCAAATAATGTATAAAAGCTGGAATTTCTGCCAACATTGAGTGGAGATATGACCTTCCGAGATCCTAAAAACTACATCGAACTCTAAGTAATTACTCTATCTATTTTAATAGTTATAATGATTTCAGTAGCTTGTCTGACGAACTTTATGGGAATTAAGAAGAAACAGTTTGACGGATACCCTTCCACTCTGAAGTTTAAAGATCATTCCTCTGATGATCTTAAAGTCATAACAAATCATTCTGCTAACTTCTATAGTTTGGCTTTAACAAACAACGATTTTGAACCCAATGAAGGTTACTTTACATATATGAATAACTATTCACACAACCTTAACTTCCATTCAAATCGATTATGAATCCGTGGTGCAAAAGATTTCCAAACTTAAAGATGATTTTTCATCCGGTCCTAACTGTATCTCTTTTTATCTCGGAAAACGTTTCTTCGATAATAAGACAATATTGCTCTAGACGGATGCTATACATCTACGGCATAGAGGATCAGATTTGTTTCCGATTCGACGCTATTGTTGATAACAGAGGAAAACACCAAATCGTGCTGCCTGCTCAAACTGTTCTTAACGTTGCTGATCTGAAACAATCCAGAATTCAATATACTATCATAAAGTTTCTTTGGCGGTTTGCACATTTGAAGCAACATAATGAGCGTTATCATCTGAATAATCCCATTTCAGACCGAGGAGATTAAAATCACTAACAAAAAAGATGTTATCTTGAGTATCCATCAGGTCAAAGACGAAATAAACAGCGTTAGTAAGAAGCTGATAGCTTACGATCTAACTTAGAGGGCGAATATAGCAACATTTTGACACATATTAGCTCGATATTATGAATGCTGAAAATGGTAAATTTTGACTATCAAAATTGATGTGTAGTGGAATACGAGCTCGTTTTCCCTGTTAAATTTGAATCGGAATAGTAAAAACAATCTTTCCGGAACAAGTTAAAATCCGAGGTAAAAACACGTTATTTTTGAAATCACTATTCAAATTAGTTTCAGCGAGTGAAAAAATATCAAATGGAAGTCTTCGAATTGCTGAGAAAACGTCGCGAGATTTAGTTCTCAGTCTCCTTACGGTCTGGCAGTATAGTGACAAGCATTTAAGTTTTTTGATACTGCCATGTTAGTGCTATTATTTCGAAAATCGACAAATTCTTTAAGATAAGTTGTTTCGGGCGATGATTCTGGGGCAAGTAATAGGTCAAACATAACTTCAGGAATCGGCTAAATGGCTTACATTTGATAATCGCCTAACCCAAAATTCAAAATATTTGTTGAAATGATTTTGAAATCAAAATGTGGAGCTGGTTCAACTTGGATGAACTGGGGCATGGGTTGATTTAATAAAATAAGTACTGCTTTTACTTAACTACTAGATGTAACTATTCAGACATTAACATTTTGGTGACACCTTGTAAAGTTTAACAACATGAAAAATCGGGAATGCACACTAGTATTTATTGTAAATGGCACTCTCAATAAATCTATGAAAAAGTACCAACAGATGAAGCTTCCATGAAAGTAAGCTAAACCCAGGGAGCATAATTTTTTTATAAGAAACGAGTGCAGCCTAAAATGTTGCAGTGCATGTATAGCCTAAAACGTCCAATCAGGAACAAGCAATGGTTAACAAATTTAAAGAGACGTTAATTAGTTTATTACAAGCATTTATTTATCGTTTTTTTTTTTTAAATTTGATAAAATTATCGTTATCTTTGTCTAAAACTTTGCCTATTAAATTGCTCATTCAACCAGTCCAAATGGAATCCCCTAACTAGCATAGCAAATCTGGTACGTGTTTTTGTGTTTGGATTATAAGTTTGAGTGAAAGTGGTAATTAGCCACAAACTCTGTTCTTTCCTTAAAACAGATTTGAACTACGGTTTCGATAACACCTGAAATAGCTTATTAAATTGTTCGTTCAATCAGTACGAAATTGCAAAGAACCTTCCAACCAAAGCAAACGAATTTGGCATGAATTTTTGAATTACGATTTTGAGACAAAAAATTGTGGATGGAAATTGCCCGTCACAGAAACGTTCTCGAGGCCTGACCTAATTTGATAGCTAATGGCATGAGATTAATTACAAATATAGTGACATATTAAAACGGACAGAAGAAATTTGTGTAATTAGGTAGGAATGACAAGCTTTTTAACGAATATGCGAAATTAGTGGTTCACTGTATTAGAAATTTGCCAAATCACAGAGATGTTCCCGAGGTCTGATCTATACTGAAAGCTAGCTAATGGTAAGAGTATTTTATTAAAACTATAGTGACATATCCATATATGGAAAGATGGAAGATTTCGTTATTAGCTACGAATGACAAACATGTGCAGCAATTCCATTCGAATGTATCGGATTCAGGTCCCGTCCTCTTCGATTTTTATAAAACTTGGGGGAAAAAATTTAATGTTCAAGAAAGATGAAAAACAATTTTTTTTCGTTATTGTACTTTAAAAAATTAGATACACGTTGATTTTAGGTTTAAGAGAGATATATTTATTATTTTTCACTACTTTCGACAGTTAAAACTCTTTTTTTGTAAGATATGATTTTTCTTTCAATTCCGATCTCTGCCTAATTTAAAGCAAAAACTGAGATTCAATCATCAAAACCTATCATAAAAGAAAATTTGCATAACCGAGATTTGTTCAAGCTCCACAAAGCATCCAGATATTAAAAGAATTATATTTACTAAACGAAATTGTTTGACTTTAATACATTTTAACTAGTTTTTTGTTGTTGTCCTGATCCAACTACTACTATAAGGGAGCTTCAAACTTGAACGAGCATAATATTTTCAGCTTTTTGCTGTAAAAGTTGTACATATCTTTAAATTATTTTCATGAGGGGACTTAATAATTGAAAAAATACAAAATTTTCAGAGTACAGCAGAAGTGATTTAAATTTGTCATCGGAAAGATGAAAATTTGGCCAGTTGCAAAAAAGGTAAAAATTTAAATTTTCTGTAGTTGAAAAGATGTTATAAAAAGTTACCCAGTTGAGTTTGCTGAAAATTTACTGTTGTTCACGAATAATTAAGGAAAAGTGATTTTTAAAATATAACCATTAACTTTATTTAAATTCTTCATTTATTGTGATATTGATATCGAGGTTAAATACTGCCAAACCTATAATAATAAAACAAAATATTCTGGCTAGTGGATGATCAGAAGCCATTGGTTCTTTATAAAGAAGGTATCTTACTTACGTACTTCAATATGAAACATTTTAATCAATACTCACTATATAAAGATACCGTTTAGACAACGGGAAACGTTAGGTTGGTAAAGGTGGCAGTACAAGCGATGCGATCTCCTGCCCAGAGGGAACCGTTTTTGTTTCAACAAGCTGGACAACGTTTTAATTTAAACATAAGTAAATCTCGAAATTTATTAAACGTTATAAGAAGAAGAATCGTGGCTCTAATACAAGTGTAGGTAGGATAATTCAGCTAAAAATTCGTGCCATTTTAGTGTTTTTAAATCAATATTCCAAAACCACTATTAAAAATAAATTTCGACAAAAGCTGGAATTTTTCAAAAAATGTATATAGTACAATCTAAAAATACCATACGAGTATAAATACATTTTATTAATCTAATCTATTTTATGCTTATATATTTCCCGCGTGTGACAATCAAAATATATTCGCCTTAAATTATCAATTTTATTACGAAAATTGAAAATCACAGCTGTTCGTACCAAAAAATAAATAGATAAATAAAATTGATAGAAACGTTAAAATTCCACACGAAATTCCATCATAAATTCATAATTCTCCACCCTCACTTTACATAAATGAAAATAAAATGTTAAACTCCAAGACAAACAATCTGGAACAAATTTCAATAATTCCACTCAATTTAACGTTTATAATTTACGAGTAGATTTAAGTATGCTGTTGCACACAACACACATAATAGACTTTAATCTTAATAGTAAATTCTTTAAATGCGATCGAGTGGAACCGAATACTATAAATTATTAATAAATCCAATTATAATTACAAATAAATTATAACAAACCCATTTTGTTGATGATGCGTCGCCGGTATCGTCGTTTGACCATTTTGTTGCGGCGATGCCTGAATTTTATGTTGTGGCTTTTCATTTTGTTGCTCCTCTTGTTGTTCACCACAATTATCATTTGTGACAATTTGCTCGAGCATTTGTATTTTTAACATTATTTCGTATACTTTTATATTTTTCGAAATTTAATTTTTAATTTATAATAATTCACTTTTCATTTTATATAGATTTTTTTTAATATTTTTTTTTTCATCTAACACTTTCACGAGAAAATATACACTTTTTATTTCACTTATTTTAATTTATTTTGTTCGAGTTAATTAAAAAAAAAAAATTAAATCTAAAATTAAAATTAATGATGATTTGAAGTATAAAACTAAGTAAGTAAAATCTAGGTTAAATCGCGAATGTGTTGTTGAACTTAAATCACAAGACCAATAAGTAGGTAGTTTTTCACGAGGAAGAACGTCGCGTACACATGCGTGACGCTTAAATAAATAAGGCAACAAATTAAAAACAAATTCGCGATTTATAATTAAAAAACGTGTTACTTAATTTGGAATTGGTGATTTGGTTTTTGGTTACAAGTCAAAATGTAAGTAATAAAAAAATGTTAATAAAAAATTACGCGGCAAATAAAAAATGCACGAGAATTGACCAGATGATGTAAGTACGAATGCGGAATGACACGCTGCTTGATTCCTAGAATTAAAAAAATCGTTATCAATATGCACATGAAATACATGACATTATGATATACACCATGTGTCTCAAAAAGAAAAAAAAATTGTTGTTGACATTTTTGTCGCCGAATGTGGTACAATACTCTTACATCATATATGTTTGTATACGAAACTTCTGCTCCGTAATGTGTTATCAATCGAGCGGCTTTGATCGCGCAAAGTAAGAGTTTTTGGAATAATTTTACAGGCTATTATGAATATTGATGTGATATTATGTACAAAAAGTGAAATATTTATGCCTCATTACGATCTCGATATGCAATAATTCGATCGAAAGTTAATTGCAAAACTTTCGCCGAAGTATAATATCCAATTTCATCATTAAATTATGTTTAATTGTTGCCATCATTTAAAATAATCATTTATTGCGATGGTAAAAAATTTTAGAACCGGCATTAGGAGCTATCTATTCTTGAAAATTCATTATCAAAATAATTAAAATCGAAGTTGAAAGCAGCCGCAATTATTGGCACATATTAGATGCAAATAAAATTTTAGTATTTTAAACGATTATCTATGCAATTAATATACAACTACATAGTTATGGTTAGTTGGTTTGAGTGGATGTTTAATTTAGAAATAATTCACTTCTGGGACGCTTTCTCCTGCCGATCAAATTTATTTCGTCAAATTTAAATTGAGTCTATCAAACTATTATTAAATTATTTAGGTTGAAATTGAACTATATTGAAAAAAAAGCTGGAAGTGTCGCTTCTTAAGCTGTACCAGAAATTGTACATAAATACATTAAAAATACGCACATAAGCGATTGAGTTTATTACCGATCATAATTATATGAGGAAGACCTCTTTTAACCGCGCTCATATTGCGCTCGAAATACTTCTACCACTCATAGATTCACAGCTATAATAAAAGGATAATGGTAAACCGAGAACAAATGTGGCTGATTCCTCTCCATATCAAGCGCTACACCTTTTTAAAATTTGTCCAATCGGAATGACGAAGAACACTAGTAGAACTATTGTTTCATCAGGCGGAAGATCTTTGTCCTACAATCCACAGTAGAGGAAGTGAACATAGACGAAGGTTCTCTTGCATCAGATTGTCGCAATGTTGTCGTTACTATTTGGAACTAAAGGACCTGCCGAAAAATGATAGCGCTCATAACATAAAAAGGACACCCACTAAAATCTAAGAAGTGTAGCGACATAGTTCTGTTAAACACAACTTACAAGTTGCTTGCAAGTATTGTACTCGGTAGAAAGAGAATTCGCTAAAAGACAATTTAACGAAAAACATATCATCGAAAAACCAAAGAATTGAAAACGGTAATTCACCGGAAACAACAGTAAACCGGAAATGACTAGTCACCGAAAACAAAAATTATGCAACTACCATATTTTAAGTGCTGGATGTGGCTTTGATAACTGTCTAATTTAAATTGAAGCCAATTTGAATCAAACAAGTCTATTTCTCAAGGAGGATGAAGCTCAGTTTGTATGCAAAAAATTATTTGAGCTACAGATGTGATCCTTGAAAACAGCCAATATGAATGAATTTAAATTTTTTTCTCAGCCGATTATAACACGTATGTTAAGATTATAATGGGGAACTTCATTGATTTAGGGAAGTAATTCTAGAAAATTTCCAATTTAAAAGGAACTAAGACATTTCTCAACCTAGAGAATAAACCTTTGTTAAAATTATTTAAATACGCTGCCTGTCAAAGCCATTGATATGTATCCGGTTTGATCTACGATGTTTTAATTCCATGTATTATCGAGTTCCATTCAGACGGGCCATGTAGCTACCTGAAGTTAAAAATAAAATCTTAATCAAATAAACTGATTTTAGTCACTATCCAAGTGTCATTCGAGAATCACTGCAATACTTGGTAATTGCAATACTCGATACTTGCAACAATGTAAATTTTCTATTATAAAACTTTAGAATTGCAACCGAATGCAATTTTACCTCGATAATTGCAATTTTAATAAACATTATTCGATTTCGCGAATAAACACTATTCGACAAATTTTCTTTCCCATTATCGTTAAAAAAGAAAAAGGATTATGGTTGCATGAAAATATGAAACCCTTGAATTTATCATTTGATAAGGTATACAATGCGGATGATGCACGATTTACATGTTCCAATTTTTTTTCCCAACTAATTTTTTACGGAAAAATAGAGCTGCACGCAAATAACAAAAAGTTAATAGTAAAAAAGAGTCAGCCATATGTAAACAACATTTGCTCAAATTATAAAGAAAAAATCCAATTTTATTTTACTGGAATTTGTTTCGTGCTCCTCTCGCAAACGAAAATCGTAATATACTTAACCTTTCATTTTTTACTCGAAAAAAAAAATTGGAACATGTAAATCGTACATGAATCTGGTTTATTTTGGAGAATAAACAAATATGTGCACCAGGCCGAAAAGTCTCTAAAGAACAGATTATTTTTTTGGCATGCACATATGCTTCGGGCAGTCATAAATTAAAACTTTCTGTAATCGGAAAAGGTAAACAACCAAAAACTTTTAAAAAAACTATCGGTGATCCGGTTATATATCGGGCAAACAAAAATGCATGGATGACCTTAGAGTTGTTCAAAGAATAGTTTGAAAAACATTTTATTACGATGGCACGAAATTCGGTAATTTGATTTACTTACTTGCCACACTTAACAAAAACTATAAAACAATTTTTTGTTGTTTTCGGTCGCTCTTTTTTGAAACAAAATGGACTGGAAGAAAAGGCGCTCTTATTGTTAGATAACGCTTCCTGTCACCCAAAAATGTATGTACTGTTGATGGACTTATACTTATAATGTGCTTTCTGTCAAACTATACCGAATTGATTCAGCCAATGTACCAAAACGTAATCAATTTAACCAAATTAACGTATACAAATTTGTTAAATCATTTGCACAAGAAATCAAGTGAACACGATTTTGAGACTGGATTAACTTGGGCCTGGGAAAAATCTTGAGTCATCGAAAAGTAGTTGCTAAGTGTTGGAAACGAATAATGCCGAAAATTGACGATAATGACTGCGAAAAAATTTCCAGAAATTTTTTATCCAATATTGACTTTATTATAAAATTTTACCTAATGAAGGATCTGAACATGAACTCAACGGGTGGATAACCGAAAACTCTCTGAATTAAATTGAATTGTATACGAAGGCTGCGCGCCAATAGTCGGGTAAAAATTCTTTCTAAATCCAATTTTTTTTCCATAGTAAACTATTTACCCGACTATTGGCCCGCAGCCGAAGAAGTTATAATTTTCTGTGATTTTTATTTTAAAGTCAACAGTTCAAAAATCATCAGTTTTCATTTAATTTTTCATTGTTTAACTTTTACTAGATATTTGCAACTTTTCGATTTTTGCAACACCCGTAAACTTTAATTGGTTGCAATAATCGAGTTTGTACTATTGAAATTCCATTTTATTCATCAAGCCAAGTTTATATGCAGACGGTTGAGAAATAGCTTAGTGCTGTGCAAAATAGTTCTCGTTAAACTCACCTCTTGCCGACGAATGTATCGGTGAATAGCGTTTGTCTTTCGTCTCAATAATCAAATGATCAATTTACTTCACCTACCCTCTTCAGTCGCGAAAAGTTGGCTCATTACAGAATTTTAATCGAAGATTTAAAAAAATTATATACTTAATTCATTTAAGTATGTTAAATTCGATATTTGTGTGTTCAAAATTTCATAGAGTGGTACGACGGTACGGAAGTGTAACCTAATGAGAATAAACGAATAAAGAAAGATACAGAAATAGTCTGCTAAATTAAAATTATTGGTGGGGCCGATTAATTATATACACATTCTAGCATATTGAGCCAAAGTAGTATGGGGCCCGCTTCACTCGAAAACAAGCCACGATTTAAAAATCAACAAACAGAATCACTTCATCTTATTGTCGGCTGATTTAAGCAGGACCCCAGATCAGACAGAACACCCCAACATCAAAACTTGTGATGAACTTCCATCTTTTGAACAGTTTTATGAACTATTGGTCCGTAAACGGAATTCGCACATTCAGCTTACAGTATTGTCAAACTTCAAATAATCAGAACAAATTATTTTTAATTTATTTTAATTTTCATATTCATGCCTTTGCTTTAATTGTGCACTTTGGTATTTAAAGTTCACAGTCATTGTGTTCGACCCTCCTTAATTGAGTTTTATTGTTTTCTCGAATAAATGGAAGCAAATGTCCGGTATTTCTAAAACACATGTAGAAAATGAACTAAAGCAAACATTTCTCACGAACAATTTAAGTGCATGCATTAAAAACCGGAATTTTTTATGAAATTTGAGCCTTTATTGTGGAAAAATGTTATAAAATTTTTTATTCAAAGTATTGCCCATCGTTACCCACTACTGTTTCCCATCTTTCTGGCAATTTATGGGTTCCAGCCCATAAAAACTGCACCGGCTTGGCGGCCAAAAACGAATCGAGCCAATTTTGATACCTTGAACTGAAGTGAGGCGTATTCCTGATAGGGCATTCTGCATGGTTCGAAATAGGTGGTAGTCGGATGGAGCAAGGTCTGGACTATAAGGCGGGTGAGGCAGAATTTCCCATCCGTTATTCTCCAGGTAATTTTTGACCGGCGTAGCAAAATGTTTATCGTAGTGGAAAATGATTGACTCGTGTCTGGTCGCATACGTTGGCCGCTCAGCCTGGATTTTCTGTTTCAATCGGATCAATTGTTGACCATAGAGTTGCGCATTGATGGTTTGGCCACTTCGCATCAGCTCATAGTGGATCACACCTAGCTGGTCCCACCAAATGTATAGCATGACCTTGGAACCGTGAATATTCGGCTTTGGTGTCGATGGGCCGGCCTTTCCTTTCTTGACCTGCGCTTTTTTGCGCTTGGGATTATCGTAATGGATCCATTTTTCATCACCAGTGACAATACGGTGCAAAAACGACTTTTTTTTGTGGCGCTCGAGCAGCATTTCGGACATGCAAAATCCTCTTTCCACGTGTCTTGGCTGCAACTCGTATGGCACCCAATTTCCTATCTTTTGGATGAATCCTAAGGCTTTCAAACGTCTGGAAATTGTTGCTTGATCAACTCCCAATGATTCTGCAAGTTCTTCTTGCGTTTGACATGAATCTTGATCGAGTAATGCCTCCAATTCTTCATCCTCAAATTTTTTCGGCTGACCAGGACGCTCTTTGTCCTTGATGTCAAATCACCACTTTTGAAGCGACTAAACCACTCAAAGCACTGTGTTTTTGCAAGAGCCATGCTCACCATACAAATCCACGAGCAAACGATGACTTTCAGCTGCAGTTTTATTTGCGAAAAAGTGACTCAACAAAACTTCCCGGAAATGCTGTTTTTTCGCAAATTTGATAAATTTTCCATCGTTGAAATCGGTTGGATGTGCACAATCAAAACAAAAACTTTTAGCTGATTTTGACAGGTATTGAATAGGGCTTTCAAATGACATATATGTCTATGATGTATTATAAATTTATAACGCATAAACAAGTAATGACATCTAGTATCAAATTCCAATTTTTAATGCATACACCCAAAAAACTCAGTCGTTGATCCTAGGCCGGATAATACATATCCAACAATTTTTAATGATCAACGTAAAAAAACTGATTGGTATTTGCCATCTCGATTAACAAATTGGGAAAATTTGACAACTAAACGATACAGGCACAATAGTTGACTGGATGAAGGCTATGCAAGAAAAATATTTAAAATGAAATGCAATTCAATCACCAGAAGTTTCATGGTTGTGAAGGAATAGGCTTTAAGACACTGTTTTTTCCGAAGGTGCATTATCTTTCCAAGCGTTATATGATCTTTATGGCTATGAAGCATAACTAGCAATCAGATAGATAAATGGTCAAATTTATATTACTTATATATTTGACTGCAACAGTTCGATGATGGATTGGGAAAGTATTCTTGCATGGAGTGAACCAGTCGGACCTATCATCGGAAATTAAATGCAGTTCTTGGTTGCAGTTTACATCAACCATCATTTATTTTACTCCAGCAATCTCAGTTTCAAAAATTATTCAAAACCGAACTTAAGATAAAGGATATCGGAACAGTTGAAAGATGATTGTCGGTATAGAAATTGCTCGAAATAAAACCCTTTCCATTAATCAGAGTCATTAGATCCACGAAATTTTGGATAGGTTTGGGATGGCAAATAGCTATCCTGTAAAATACTAACTATCGAATATTGAGAAATCGGAAAAAGGTAGAAAGAACTCCATATTAGGATGTGCGTTTCATTTTATTTGCAGCACTTCTGATTCTGTCATATATTGAATATGTTATGAAATACGTGGGCTGAGGACTAAACACTTGGATATATAGGCAGCACCCAATGCGTGTCAATGTTACATTCTAGGTGTGCGTATCATGAAAAACCTAAACCTAATGATGAGAGTGAATTGCAAGGATATTGGGTTATGGTTGAGCAGATTCAATCAACAAGCGGTTAAATTGGATATGTATTTATGCAACATGAAGGGACGATTTCCTTAGGCTAGAAATAGAACTATCGTAGTAATAGCTGATAAAGCAAGCTACCAAGGTAGAATATTTAACCAAATCTAAGGTCATTGTGAAGGATTTTCACGGAAAAATTTGTATGGCCTGTTTAAGTCCAAGGTCCTCTAATTTATGAATTTAGCATATTGTTCCTCAGATACCCGGTATGCCTCCGTAGGGGGCCGTATGGCCTCCCGTTAGGAAACACTGGCCTAGATGATTTGTCACACAGTTAGAAGCTCTTGGGTTTAAACCATTTCTGTCTCTTAGTAGAGGCACTATAGTACTTAAATGGCAGTTTAAATTTGCAGCACTCAAAAGCGTTTTTATCACTTTTGGAATGGCTCATGAAAATCTTAATTTTGAATAAACCCGAAATTGAGAAAATTAGAAACCTCAGAAATACAAACAGGAGGCTGAATAGATCCCTTGTTCAACAGTCACACTGCAACCTCCAGCAATGAATATAAAAAAAAGAGCGGTGGGGTGGAAAAGGCAGTTTCAAAAGCTATAATCAGCTCTTATGAGAAGAGTAATCCGAGGAAAAACCCGAAGCTTCTCAATAAAGCCATGAACACTGGTAAAACTAAGTTCTACGATTTACAAACATATAGCAATTCTCTTGAGTTTCAACGAGAATAAAGTAATTAATAAGAGAATAAAAATGTATCAGCTGAATGGAAAAAACGCCGAAATTGAGATCCTTCTTCTTTCTATCAGGAAAGGTTTTCGACAACTACTTAACTCATGAAGAGCCTCTGTGGCGATCGCAAAATCACAATCGGAGCTCTAGAAAAGATAGGTGGGGCTTTTATGAGAACCAATCAGGAAAATATAGATCTTTTATTGGATGTTTTTTCCCATATAAAAAGGGGTCCAACTCCAACAGCAGTAAAAGAAAATTTACTCATCGACCAGAAGCCAACTTTGAGACCATTAAAAGGGTGTTAAGATGATGATTGGAGAAAGATTACGTTTTATCGTCTCTACTTTCTCCAAAATCAAAACACCAGGGCCTATAATTTATCTTCGGCCAGCTTTCACATAAGTAACTGATCACAGATCATATGTTTGGCGTACGTCTCACAATCATGGAGGAAAATAACGGTGAACATTCGTCGATCTTATGATTTCTGCAGCTTTAAGATATCGTATGGTGGTGTAAAGCCTTTTTATCACGAGACAAAGGATTTTGGGAAATTTCAATGTTCCAATTATGGGCAATATTGCCGTCCCAACCTTTTTGAAGACTACGTATTTTGCGATCGCATTTGGTTCCAAAGATTACTTGACAAAATGATATTAAGAAGCGATGCAACGAAACATCAAAGCCAAATACGTTTTACTGGTTGTCAGTCCCAGTATTCAAGCCCATTGTGTTGTTTGCTGCCTTGTATGATGGCCTCGAGTTCAAACTAGGACTGGAAGGAAGTCACTGGTTTAGCTGCAGAGAATGGTTTGCTTGGGAATTGAGATGGTTATGCAGTACCGTACTGCCCGCTCCACTCGAAATTGCTTTGGATCACTGTTCTCTTCATATCTGAATTAAAGGATGTGCAGTATTCGCAAATGTAGACACTTTATCAGCATGATGTTCCATCTCACAATTTACGATGGGGACTTGGCCATATTCACCAATGGATCAGTGGAGGCTTAACTGGTAGCGGACTGCGCGTATCAGATCCGACATTAGGTCTTTGCGGTATAAATTGTTACAATTCTTAAAGCAGCTGAGTTGCTTTAGCTAGAGAGTGTGTCACGCAACACTATTTAAACGCCTAACTGGATGTTTGAAAATTATAGAAAAGCAAGCAAAATTTAGTGAAAATTTTATTAGCGAAAGGATAACTAAATGGTGTTATCGATTTTGGAATTTTTGCCATTTTGTTTACATTACTTGTAACTTTTGACGTCTATCTAGAAAAACCAGATATTTATTTGTAGGCCATAATCCTTAGCATTGCTTGGAGCGGGAATAGAATTTTATGAAGATTTCAAAATAATTTTTATTACATTAAGAAACACAGCGATAAGATTTATTCGTTAATTAAAATAATTATTTTGTTCAGAGATTTAAACAGTATCGTATAATTTCAGCATATCGTATAATTAAATTTAGAATTTATAAAAATGAAGAAATTTGAGCTCTTCAGTCTTCTGTATAGTTTCACTTTGAATTATAACAATCACAGTGATATCCAGTTCTGCAAAAATAACTCATTAAGAATTAAGAAATCGATACCATACACCAATTGCGATTTATCCAAACAAGACAGATAAGTAAGTATACGTTATACATCAATAAAACATAAGTTATTCGTTAGTATCAATTACTTTACGTTCGTCTCAGCCAAACTCAAAATTTTAAAAATTAAACCTTGAGATTAGGTTAATTTAAAATAAAATTAAACAAACCATATCTGTGTTCTGAAAATTATTCTATAGAATTTCGAAATGAATCGCACCTATAGACGACACAATACATCAGTAGACAAATTAACTTGTTTACCTTTCATATTCGGTTGACGTTTTCCTAAATAAATATATATATGTATTCATTGACATCATCTTTGGTACTCTTACCCCAAAGATACATAATACTTGAAAATTGGTTTTTATTTAAAAAAAAAAGCCGAAAGGGAAAATTCCAATACTTCTCGTAAATGAAAATTTATGTTTATTTTTCCCAAGCAATTTATTTATATATGAAAAATGAGAAAATATTTTGAGCTCGAGACTCGTCTCATGTACAATACGTAATATAAGTTACGTATGAAAAGTTCAATAGAAGTTTGATGTATGATTGGAAATTATATTGAGTCTGTAGGGAAATGTGTATTTATACAGGGTACATTATTATTATTATGAAAAGTGTGTACTAAATATAAGATTTTCTATACAGTATATATACATATACGACTAACAGTACAACACCCTTCGCCCGAAAAAATTATTTTTGCCTAATATTATATTCACGAACCTAATTCACAATCATTAAACAAAGAACAAAATATAAGAAAGTATAAATTTTCTCGATTAGATTTAATTTTCCTTCCGTTTTTCACGAAAATTTGGTATCAACAAGTTTTCCATTCTTATATAACATTTTTTTTGTTTTATCGTTCTTTTTTTTGTTTTTATAGCAGCAACGAATAATCAACAAGTTAAAAAGAATAATTTTCCCTGCTACCCATATCTTGAGCATAGAAGACATCTAAAACTAAGCAAATTTACGTATGTATAATATATGTATATTGATCGGGGGTTGGGGCATCCGGTGTTGCCTTGTTAGATAGATAGATAGATAGATAGATAGATAGATAGATAAGTAGATACAAGCGGTAGAAGGAATTTAAATTTTTTAACATCCATCATCTTATCTTCTTTCAGATTACTTATAAATAAAATTTTAAATTTGTGTTGTGTGCCTAGTTCCTTGAAATGTTTCTTTATTGTATTAAGTATGTTCACAGTTTTGTGTTATCGCATAAGTATTTTTTACAAAAATTTGACGAAATTTTTGTGCGCTGATTGTATTTATTTATTTAAGAAAACACAAGTTATAAAAAATGCAGCGCGCAAAATATTTTAGTTTTGCGATTTAATGGTGTAGACATGTGAATTGGGCGAATGAGATCATTCGAATGGCATTGCAAATCCATTTGCAACACATTAAGACGTTTTATTTGAGTTTCTTGTCTATTTTTAATTAACGGCACCTTTTCACCGTCCGCACAATAACGGGACTTATAATTTGCACTTTTTTTTTTTATTAAAATCTGTACAGTCAATAGAAAAGACCTAACCAGACACAATTGAAAATGAATTATGTATACGATTCTGCCGAATTGCTTGCAAACAGAATACGGACAATTTCTTAGAAGCAATTATTCACAATTCTAATTCATCTGGCTAGACAAGTAGGAGGTCTCCTTGACATTGGTCGAAATTATATTCATTTTTCTCGAGTAAAAATGTGATTAAGTAATTTGAATTTCTAATGAATTGGACCATAAGCATGAAAATTCCTAAGTAAGTACTTATAAAAGAAAAGATCAAACACTTCTCAATTACAACAACAAACGGTCACTAGATGCCAATATCCGTTCGATATGATTTGTTCAGATCAATATATTAAAACCTAACCTGCTTATTGTAAGACTAATAAAGGTTGTCAAATATCTTCTCCTAATGAGTTAGTCTCCTATGTAATTTTTTGCTTTTCCGTGTACTTATATGTTTTTGACACATCACGCGTGATTAGCGGCATCTGTCAAAGTCAATTGTTCTCAGTTGACATTTGGATTTCATCATGGAATTTGGTCAGTGGGCTTTAGAACATCTTGAGGAAAACCTGTTTTTGTCCTTAAAATTGTCTTCAGCGACGAAGCTCATTTTAGTTAAATGGTTGACGTTGATAAGCCAAATTACCGTATTTAGTGCGCTGAGCAACCATAAGCAGTGCAAGAAATGTCGCCCAGAAAAACCACTGTTTGATGTGGTTTATGAAGAATCATCGGTCCATATTTCTTCAAAAGTGGCGATGACCGCAACGTTACCATCAATGGCGCTTGATATCATTCGATCATTTTGAAAATCTGCCTAATATTTAGTTCTAATCAATTGCAAATTTAATTGAGATTTTTCTCTCTCTATCTCTTCGTATGAATGTAACGGCGATTGATAAAGCTTAAATAATTTAGCAAATTTTCATTTAACAGAAACCGTTTGTGAAGTGCCATCTATGAATGAGTAGTTTGAACCAACCATAAATTTGGTAACCGGAGACAAAAATTTTGCCGAAAAAATTGTCATGAGGTACACAGATTAAATTGTGGGCTAACGAAATAAATGATAATTCATGGAATCATGGTTAGATGCCACTAATATTCACACAGTAAAATTTACCTTTAATTTGATACTGAAAAAGTTATCTGATGTCGATTGTTTAATATTTTAGCGATTATTACAAACATTAGTTCGATAGGCAAACTTTAAGAAAACAGCAGACACCATCTACTTATTAAAAATTGGAATGAACTAACCATCTAATCTAATCCAACTAATCTAATTAAATTTAAACTAAAAAAGCGATGTGAAGTACACATTAGTTGCAATTTGTCAGTTTTTGATATCTAAATGTCTGACAAATTGCAGTAACTTAAATTTAATAAATTACTTTGAATGGTTTCATTTGGTTTCATCGACAAAGGTTCTACCGAACTTCGACAGTCATGTCCAATAATTTCGATAAAATAATAACTAACATTATAAACTGCGTTAAAATCTTCTAATGCTGTGTGCCTGACACCGATTGTTTTGTCTAAATTTCCGACTTAGTTCACCCAAGTATTATTCGTTCACCCAGGTATTGTTAAATGTCTCTAATATTTATAAACCAAAATCTACCAGATATTTAATTTTACACTGCCAACTTAGTTCCGATTTATCAATTACCGATTAGAAATGTTTCGTAGAATGGTAAATTTAAGTTTATTTAGCAGATTTTAATAAAACATCAGCTGCGGTTTGTTTTGTGCCATCTTTGAACGATTGGTATGAACTAACCAACAATTTAGACAAAAAAAACAACATGAGGCACACAGCATAAAAGAATCAAGCTATTAATATTTGTAAAAATGTCTGTAGGTGTGAACGATTTCAAACAAATAACTACAGGTGCAGGTGCGATTTACATAGAACCATTTGCACATTGCATAGGTCCACGCCAGCGTAAGAAAACATAGCGAAGTTTAAAAGCATTTCCTTTTTACATCCGAGACAAATAATAAACTAACAACGCCATCGAATAAATTCGTAAACTCACACTTAAATCGATTATCTTGAAAAGAGATAAACGAATACCGGTGAAATTCCAAATTATAGGATCATTTCAACAGTGTTTTGGACGAGAAATCTCCACTTATCGAAAGAAGGAATTATCTGTCACAATGGTAGTGTATAAAATCAACTTTGTTTACAAAGTAAGGCGGGCAAATGAACCGCGAAAGTGCAGGGAGCGCTTCCCACCCAGAACAGTTAAAAAAAACTTTGTCTAGAGATTTCGGGATTTTATTTTTAGGTTTTAGAGTGTTACTCACACAAACACTATAGGGTGATAACTAATTAATTAATGTGTAAATAAGCACTTGGTTTCAGTCATATTTTGACTGGAAATTTACGCAGAAAGTAAAAATATGCTGTTTTCAACGAGCCCTTAAAAAATTATTGTTGTTTCACTTACTTATCTGAAAGTGGTCAAATTTTGAAAATAAGTAAAGCGTTATCAGCATTAAGTAAAAAATTAACAAACTCGAATGCAAAGAATTTTGTTACTCTTGCGTAGTTGTTGATGACCTCGGCAACACTCCGCTTGAACAATAAAATACTATTTACTCTGGGATTTTTTGGTGAAGTTACCCTTACAACCGTCATTTTATAATCATTATTCATTTGGGAATTTAAGGCGATTATTAACCATTCTAGTGATAAAAATTTATCGCAATAGTCATTTTTATTATGATCATTTCGTCGCCTTCGTTAGCTTAGTAAATAGAGTACTTGCTCTGCTATTCGGGGGTCCCGGGTTCGATTCCTGGTGGTGACCAGTAAAAATGTTGTGACTGGGTGTTTTTAACGTGTCATATGACGAAATTCTTGGATCGTGACACATCTTCAAATGGTATGCAGGCAGACATTGCTGCCGGACATCGAATTTCCTATACCCAATCAAGATTATTTTGAACTAAACATTATTCGTAGTTGTGCAAGCTTGCACTTTATAAAACACTCATAAGACTTGTGTTGAATTTTGGAAGCGAGAGCTGGACGATGACCTGTAATGACTGTTTCATATTTGGTCTGATTATATGTGGATGTCCAAAATGAATTTTGAATTTGCATGAGATAATATAACTTCTCGAAAGAAGCGATTTTACCGGATTTATTATATCCAGCCTAGTTAACCCTTTCGATCCTGTTGGGTCACAAATGTCCCGGTCGACATTTTATCAGCTCTAAAATCAAAATACACATAAGACATGATTGAAATTTGTCCCAGTTCGTAGTTTATGATCAATTTATCAATTAAAAGATAAAAAGATATGCTATACTTTATTTTTTCCCTATCTGTACCTGTTCAGTCTTTTTCAAATCATGAATGTGATTACATTGCATGTATGTTTTTATCAAAAATAGTGGTGAAAACTAGGTATTTAAATTTTTGCTGCCAAAAGCTTCATAGAATATTGTTGTGTGTGTACATAAGAAAGAGTAAGTGTTTATTTTATTACACTTGAATTTAAAAATTTTAGCAGACGGGATACAGGTGTCCCATTCGGTATTTTTGGTATATGTCCCGGTAGGTTTTATTTGATTGTTTTTATTTATCAGTATACAGTAACTATACATAAAAATTATTTTACTAATATTGTAACAGCCACATAGCCGACGAGTATACACCGATGATGAACTTCGAATCATTTTAGAAGAGTCAGATGACTCTGGGGATTTTTCAAGTAGCAGTGAGGATAGCTACTCGAAACTCAAATGTCCCACTAAAAAACCGCTAAAAAAAACTTATATCTCCCAGTCTTTACCGCAGCCCCTAACAAAAATGGGCGCTAAGAAGCCGAAATGTGCTTTATTTAACAGTTCTTGATCAATAAAATTCAAAATCAACATCCTACGTACAGTATTTGTTTTCCGGATCGAGGTGTGTGATGACTGATGACACACAAAGTGTTCAAGCAACACCCAGCCGGTGTACATCTTAGATAGAGGCTGTCTAACTACAACGGTTGAGGTTTTGGACCGAATGAAAAAATTTAATAATTTTTAAAGTTTTTAAGTCGAAAACAAAGTTGAAAATTAAGAGACTCAATTTTTGGAATAATTAAAAACTTTTCATAGGTTACAAACGACAACCGGTAAGTGGAGCAGTCTAATTCAAACCGAACTTTGACAATTGAAAACGTCAAAGACAGGGTAAAAATAACAAAATTTTTACTTCTGATCGATATAGGTTGATTCACAATTTAAGGAAAAATAAATTTGCCAGCCCACGCTTTATCAATATATGGGAACTAGTAACAAATTGTGCTGAATTGGCAAAGAACCATCCCGTTGATTCAGGAATTCAAAATTTTATATTATCTTTATTTTTCAATACAAATTCCAATATTTAACAAGGAAGTACTTAACACAAAATAGCATGATTTTCGTTCCAATTAGTCCAAGACAAATTTATTCTAAGACACAAATGCTTCTCTTTAAAGCTTTATAACTTACAGTAAGCACTTCTTCGCGTAAAACGTAACCTGAAGGAATTAATTTCTAACCAAGAGAATCTGAAGCCACGAGAATTGTCCCATTGTCTGTCTCTACATAAAAATGTTACGTTATTATCTGAGCCATTTTTAAATTCGAACACAACTTAAAATTTATGCTAAGTATCAATATGAAATATTACTGTTAGGGCTGTCGATTTTCCAATTTGTTTAACATTGAATTGGAATCAAGCTAAACATACTTCAGCGGGGGTACGGGGCTATCTGGCTAGACATTTTTTATACAGGGGTGGATTAGGTAGCATTAAGACTTTCGACTTACAACATTATTATTTAAAGTATTTTGGGTTGTCGTAAGTAATTATGACTTTTTTTTTTGTGCATGTACGAGCACACAATCATAAATTCGAGACACAATTCATTGACTATAGTAAGTGGTACAAGTGATGCTTATATAATCAGCTCTTGTTCGGCACAATCGAATATTGGGACCATCACTAGTGTAAATGCTAGTTTTCCGTGAACTATGGAATTGGAGAGTTGAAAACTTTAAGTTAAATACATTTAGGGGCGATTCCGGAGTTTGTGGTTTTTTTTGTTCGGGGAAATAAAGTCATATAAAATAAAGTGTATTAAGTACATAACCATGAAAAATTTCGTCTTCGAGATTATTGCAGATTTACTATTCGCTATCTCGCCCAATGTTCTTCGTGTCGTGCAGATTAAATGTTGTTGGTTCTCTGTAACAAAGACGGATTGACTGATTGGGGTGAAACTTCATACTTACGCTTTTATCGCAAATTGGGAGATCCCAGTAATTTTTGGACGAAATCAGTCCACCGAAGTGGCAGCTTCCATAGCTGCTCTTTCATTTTTTGCAAATATTTTGAAAAGTATATAGCAGTTACGAAACAACGATTAAAAGAAAGATGGTGAATTAAATTTCAAACAAAATTAACACAGGATTGAGTATTCGGAAACAACTTGATACTTGTATCAATTTGGAGATCTTTACGAAATTTTGGCAGAAATTTGGGAGGTTGACTTTATTGCTTTTCTGAAATTTAAGCAGGGATAATGTTTTTTGATTATACAAGATAGTTTTTCCAAAAGTCCGATAAGTTTAAGTTTTTGCTTTAGAAATCACGAGTGGTGTTTTGAGATCTATATATTGGGTGTACAATAAAATTTCCGACTTTTTTACTGAAATAAAAGATATTAGATTTTGTAGAGAATGAAAGAATGTTTTATTCAAAGTATGCTCCGTTGGAAGCTATAACCTTCGCCCATCGTTCAGGCAATAAACGGATTCCCCGAAGCAACAAGTCTGGTGGTTTCGAGGCGATCCAGTTATCGACCCATTTTTTGATGTTTTCAAATGAAGTGAAGTGCTGCTGTGCCAGGGCTGATTGCATCAACCGGAACAAGTGGTAATCAAAGGGAGCAATGTCTGGTGAAGACGGCGGGTGGAGTAGAATTTCCCAGTTCTGCCTGTCAAAGTAATTTTTGACAGGTATAGCAACATGTGGTCTAGCGTTGTCATGTTGCAAAATAATCGTATTGTGCCTTTTGTCCCATTCCGGTCGTTTTTCAGCTAGTGCTTGCTTTAAAGCCATCAGTTGTCGTCGATAAACTTGTCCCGTAATGGTTTCACGCTCTTTCAGCAGCTCATTATAGACGAAACCCTTCATATCGCACCAAATACAAAGCATCGCCTTCGAACCATGGATATTTGCTTTTGGCGTCGACGGGTCTAGATCACCTAGCTTGACCCACGCTAGTTTGCGCTTTGGATTGTCATAATGGATCCATTTTTCATCCCCAGTGATGATCCGATGCAAAAACTACTTCCTTTGTTTTCCCTGAAGCAACAATTCGCACATGGTTTTCCGAAGTTTCATGTCCCTTTCTTTCAATTTGTGTGGCACCCAATTTCCCAGCTTCTGAACCAATCCCATTGCATGTATACGTTGCGAAACACATTGTTGGGTAATATTCAACTCTTCTGCTAATTGTTTTTCAGTCTGACAAGGGTCCATATCAAGCAATTCTTCCAATTCTGTATCTTCAAATTTTCTTGGTCTGCCTTCACGTTCTTTGTCCCTTACATCAAAATCACCAACTTTGAATCGTTGAAACCACTCTTTGCATGTTGTTTTCGATGGCGCATGTTCACCGTAAACTTCCACAAGCAAACGATTTGTTTCCGCTGCACTTTTCTTCAACAAAAAATAATGAAGTAAAATTTCCCGCAAATGTTGTTTTTTTGGCACAAAATTCGACATTTTCAATTACATGAAAATAATTGTTGTTTACGCTTTGAAGAAATGTCACTAGTAATTATTCAAGCTTGACATTTAACCTCCAAAAAAGATGTATTGCCCGATTGAATAATATGCAAGCAGTGATACTAACGACACCTATCTAAAAAGGTCGGAAATTTATTTGTACACCCAATATATACATTTGTGATAAAAAAGGTGTTGTTGGACTCAACAATTTGGCATTTTTTATTATAAAATAAGCATCTGCCGTAATGATTTCACCGGATACATATCTCGGATTTTACCATCGTCTGCGGTTAATATACATTACGAAACCCAAACTTAGCTCCCCAATAGTTGAAATTAATAATCACTTCCATCTTTCTAATTACTTATGGAGAGGATACGGCTGGAAGCAACCAAGAACCAACGAAAGCATGATACAAATCTGCCCTAATCAGTTCTAATTAAATCGCGTCACTTTATTTTTATTCTACCAATCTAAAGTACCATAATTTTAATGTTATAAATTTGAACGATTACGAGAACTGATATAGCCAATTTTTCGTAATTGTTGAGTACAGATAATGATAATATAGTTATTCAGAACAAATAGGGGTTGCCAAACCAGTTTACTTAAGCTGCTTCAACTATGCTGCAGGACTTAGACGAACATTTCACCCAGCAAAATCTACATTTTCCACATATTTTAAATCAGGTAGAGGTACAAAATTCGATTGATGTTAGACGAAAAATTTATGCAATGTTAGCAGCAATTTTCACCGAAACAAATTGTATTTTGGATAAAAACGAATTTCACATAAGTAAAAGCAAACAATAGTTTGATCATAATTTACACGAGTTTACAAATCTCTAATGATTAAGTAGGACATATTTACTTCATTAAGATTTTATGTGTTAGGGGTATTTGATTTCACTTCTGGGACATATTTTATATAACAGGATCAAATTAATTAATAACCGAATTATTTCTTAAGGCTTACAAATGAGTTAAATTTGAAAAATCTTGCACATGCCGCCTATACTTAAGTAATTTATCTTATTAAGGGGAATGAAATTTAGTAGGAGAATGAGGATGAGCATTTGTCGTGTTAGAGGGCAATGCATTTGAGTTATAAATTTAGTAGTGAACCCTTGCGCCAAAAATCGAGGCATATTTACATTTTACATGTCTGTTTGACACACTTTTCTTTAAGCCCGCGAGAAATTAATATTCGGAGTGTGCAGCATTTTTCAAATTTGACTAATTCTATAACCTTAAAGGACCTGTAAAATATGGCCTGAACATTTTAAAAGGAGTTCCTCACCAGAGCCAGATGTGAAATCCAATACTCGTTAATACGATAATTAAGTACTGAATTAACTCTGTCTCAATCATTATAGAATGTTGTTCTTATACTTAAGTACTAACATCAGTTTTAATCAATAAACCAATTTTTTTCGGCTACGTAACAAAATTGATTGAGGCAATTACACGTTTCTGTTTGGTCCAGGCACAAAAAAACTGCGAACATGTGGCGGCATTAAGTGGAGTCAACAATGACCTTAAATTTCGATAGAAGGCCAATTTTTTAATGTTGCCAATAATAGAAAATTTCTTAGGAGTGTTCATTCTCTGAAATGAAAGATGTTTTTGCTACTTTCAAAAACCAAACAGCTAATCACATGAAATCATCCTTACAAATAGTAATATTATTTCTAATATGCTCATATTCAAAAATACATCTTAAGTAAGGATAGTATATACTGGAAATGCCCTTCACCTTTACCTTAACTCATTGTAACTTTGTAACAATTTCCTACTAGAATGTAATAATTAGCATAGTCACGAATAAGAAGGACCACTGTTCAAGTTGGTGTTTTCGAAATACATGGAGGGCCCACCAATCATAAATAGAAAATTAGAAACATACATTTTGTGGCCTAGTAAGTTAATGAATATTATGGGCAATAATAATCCTGAAAGGAGAACCATACACGATCCATCAAGGAGTTTCTTAAACTAAGCCACTAATCGTAGATTTCCTTGTTCGAACCAATCGTTCGAACCAATAGCGAGTATTGATGACTTCGACAAACTTAATGGCCTTGAGAATAATTGGTTGACTTAGTTCCCGCTTGTGGCTCCTGCCCCGCTTGATACAACTTTAGTTGGTAATGAAATTATTAAACAGAAAATTGTTTCTTGCATAGCTCGCGAATGAGAGCTATAATAATTTTGAATGAAGCTACAACTCAATGAATGGACAGTGTCATTGATCCCCTAAGAAGCACCTGCCATTAATCACAATTCGCGTTGACTTCACTGCAGATAATCGAGTATCAAGCCCAATTTGAAAAACTAAACATACCAATCATCCAGTCCAGACGAAATTCAGTCATGATTAAACAAGATTTTGCCTGTCAAACAAGACCCAAAAAGACTCAAGACGCAAATTTTTTTGATTAAATAACTTAAAACGCAAATGACCCGTAAAAAGTGCGTGCATTACAACGTGATACGTAATACAAAAAACAAAAATTTTAATAAGATGTTTATTCTAGCTCCAACACCATCTTCACAATAAAGATAATGTTTGCTATATATAGAGTGAAAGTCGTACTTTTCAGAATGTGATTCTGAACTCATATAACGATCGATGAACTCATCGCGCGATCGATTAATAACACTACAAATTCGGTAACCCAGAAACCAAAAATTATTGTCGGTTAACTAATTAATGCTAATCAGCTGCGGAGAAAGTAATTCGACATATTCCAAATCCATGTATTAAAGGATTAACATTGTCTTGACACACTGTAGTTAGAATGGCAACAAACAGCTTATCACCAAACGAGTTACAGATCAACAAGGGATTAGCTGATAAGCTTACACACATCGATGGATAAACAATTTGTCAACAAATATTTTTTTTTTATTGAGATCATGATCTCGCGTTAAAAACCGGGATTACACTTACAAGTTGTTTACATACGTATTTGTATACAGCATTTTAGTTACCACCCACAGCACGCCGGTCAATAATCCAATAAGACCGCGGTTAATCCAATACGACTCGACCTCGACGTAATTATTTATTATTATAATTATTACGACACTGTAATTAGATCTTAAACCAAAAACACTGAAATCACCAAATCCAGGTGCGATTTGTAGGCACATAACCAGATTCTTACACAATATAACAAATAAGTATATAACAATAACCTAAAAACTAGTTTTATATTGATTTGATTCACGTTTCTGTCAATCACAACACTAACGTTATTTTATGCACAATCACTAAATTGTTACTCGCGTTTTATACTAATTTCGTACACAAATTTCCGCTAAATATTTCCGTAATTTTAGCGGACAATAATAATTCATGTATATACCTGTACGTACATACGGTACACCTACGCTGTTACACTGTTTAAAAATTACTAAACTCAATTTCATTTCATTCAATACGAGGAGAAGCGAGAAACAAAAATGTTAAAAACAATTTTTTGTTTGTTGAATTAAATTGAAATTGAATCGAAAAGAGAACTAAAGAGAATGAGCGAATCAATTTTGTCATGGAATTTCTTGGTTATTTATATAGTTGTTGTTGGATTAATTAGATTCATATACGAATCGTATTGGAGAAATTTTTTATTTTGGTTTTGTGATACAGAGACGGCGATTATATTAATATAAATCGCTAAACCCCTTACTATAGTATCGCATAAAACCACCACTGGAATGATGTGTCACACAAAAATAAATTTCTCCACAAATATTGTGGTTTCGTTTTTAAAATGTACAGTTTTAAATTGTATTCTCCGCTCAATAAAATATTATCAATTTATCACTTTCTTCCCCATTTTTACCGTTTTTACAATGTTTTACTATATTTTCTCATTTTTAATCTCGCGGCTGCTCAATCAAATCAAACCCCGAACTGATAACAATAATAACATAGCACAGCATAACTAAAAAGAAATAAACAAAACATAAAAAATCAGGTGTCAGCGTCAGTCAGAGTGTCTACACAAAAATTTATTTTCTTGTTTGTGTAGACTCGTTTTTCGATGCGTAGAGCACAGTATATTCCGTTTTATAAAGGTCATGTTAGTTTTGTGTGTTTTTTTTATGATGATGATGATGTAATTTTGCGGCGCGCGATTAAACAACTCGATAATTCGATAATTTAATTAGTTATTTTTGTTTAATTGTGTATTTTACGATTAAAGTTATTGGCATAAGCCCGGGCAGACAATGTTGATGATAAATTGATTGATTTATTGGCGTTGTTTCCGCGATACCTCAATATTTGGTTTTGAATTTTATCGTAAACGTTTTCTTTAACATCTACTCGTACTTGTTTTAATAAATTGATTGCTAATTCATTAGATAATTGATTAACTTTAAATGTTTCTTCGATGTAATCTGATATTATTGAGTATGAGTCAGTTTTATGAAATTCCATTGTGAATAAAATTAGGACTAAGCGATGGCCCTTAGAAAAGCAATGGTCTAACTAGTAGATGGTAATTGCAGGTCGTAAGTCCATGTAAACAATCCAAAGAACGTGAAACAGATAAACGAATTGAAAATTTCAGTCGACTTGTACCTATTTCCTGAGTTATAAGAACACATTCACGTAAGGTACTGCCACATCCAGCGAACACTTAAGAGCTTAACTTGCGCTCCGTTTGGTCTCAAGCTTATAGAATTTTGGTGGTCGTAGGTCGTAGCAATAACCGAAATGGTACAAGCAGTGGTCGACTTAAATTCTTACGTGTTCGCTGGTTGAAGCATACTCGTAGTGTCTTACGTTAATGTGTTCTTATAACTTATCTGTTTCACGTTCTTTGAATTGTTTACATGGGTTCACCACCTGCAATTACAATCTAGTTTGATCATTGATTTTCGGTAAAATTACAAGTAGAGAATCGCAATAATAAATATTCGCCATCTATATACTACGCTACATGCAATCTCGGGTGGAAAAGCCGTGTTAACAGCTAAATTTTGGTCGCTTAGTGGCTTGTTCTTGGATTTTGCGTTAGGTTCCTCTACTTCTAACCAGTTCACTTCAGACAAACTATTGCAAATATTAATATATTCTCTTATAAATTCATACCCACATTTGCATATTAACATAGAAGTTGGTGCTAGCAGTAGCCACAGTAACACAGATTAGCAGCAAGGCCTGAAGCGTGATCAGTGCTTCAATAAATAGCCCGCGTTGCCTTCTAACCACCACAATCACAATATTCAACCAAAATAAGTGCCGTTTTTAAGAGACAAATTAATAAATTCAAACGCAGCATTTACAACAGAGGTCATTTGTGTTAGGATGAGTCGAAAAGAACAAACTACGTAATTTGTTATTCGGGGTGACATTGGTTGATAGAAACCACCACAATTGCTGAATTTATTAAAATTAAACGCAGACAATAATTGGTCGTAACACTATTAAAAAACAAATATCTAGAATTGGCGGGAATAATTTCAGTTGTATTAAGATTTATAAACGAATAACGAGATTGACAGTTGGTAACTGACCTTTTATCGATACTGCCAATTTTCATTCTAAAGTTTTCGGACTAATTTTGCATTTCTCCGATATCACAAAAGGCAGTTTCTATAAGCTGTTTTGCTTTCGCGAAGTCCGCTTAGCTTTAATATTAGAGGCCAATTTTGGTTTCAGCAATAATTGTTTGTGTATTTCCAGTAACGGAAAATAATTGTTCTGCGGTAGCAGCGCAAAACAATATAGCATATATAAAAGAAAATTTTCGTGAAAAATAAAATATAATCCTTTTCCAATTTTCGTTCATGAACTCAATATAGACTCAATATAGATGGCGATACAATTATTTTCCATATATGAAATTGATTTTCCAATTAAATCAATATTAAATAATTTGAATAATAATTAATTATAATAAACAATAAACTTAATAAAAATATAAAACTTATAAAATATAGTGGTAAATTATTCAACATGAGAAGTCCGTATCGGGATCCCGGAATTATCAGCTTTACCAGCTATTTAGGGTGACCCTGATGTGATTTATACCAACATAGTATCATCCCATATATTGTAAAATCAATTCACTTGAAGAAGTATGGTTGATATTCGCCGTTGCAAGTTTTGTTATACAGTATATTTTGATTTAGTGTGAGCAGTGTGATTTTAATAAGGTAGTGAATAATTTGAAGTAAAGCGGCAAAGAACATGGCGCATATACCACTTAGCAATTCGATCGATCTTGGTACAAGGTTATCCAACAACCTAAATGACAGACAGCACACACCGAACTCCGCTGACGAGTTGTAGATGCGCACCCAGAATGAAATAAGGCGAGCATTAGTGGGATAAGTTCCAGATCAGTCATCGTCACTACGTAGTAATGCACCATCAAAAATTGGAAGAATTACTTCTGAAGTATCCAAATATCATCATCTCCTTGGAGCACTCAATGACCGAATCATCAATGATGTCAACGAAATTATCATCGGTCCTCGTTCTTACACACCATTTTCCGATATAACGAAGGCCATTTAGGACAGATCATGTGAATCAAAACAGACCCAATTTCATCGGCTGCTACAAAGAATTGAATTGGGTGATATGAAGCCATCTCAATTTCTGAGGAAATTGCAAGCTATCGGGGGGTCTGAGGTCAATGATTATGTGATAAAGACGATCTGGATGAAAAGTTTATCGGTCCGTGCACAAGAAATTTTGGCATCCACGACCGATTCATTATCAGCAACTAACCTGGCCGAGCTAGCAGCCACAATTCTCGAAACAATGGCTCAAACACATGTAATGTCGATTAATATGCCATTCCTCATTTGCTAATAAAATTAGTGAGATCATTCGACGGCGAGATAATAAGGATCGCAATTACCAGAGGATTCGTTCTCGGGATACCAACAGAGCACGGTGCTATTCGAACAAACGTGAGTTTTCCGGCAGTCAACAGTCCTCATCAGCGGATAATGATACACCACAATTATGTTTTTTAATTACCGTTTCAAGGAAGCAGCTCGAAATTGCAAAACGAACTGTCCCAAGTGGGAGGAATTTAAGTCAAAAAACTAAATTCTCCGGTGCAGACGGCGACTTGTTCCGGTAGCTCTCAAAACTGTTGCCTTAAAATCTACGATAAATCATCGAATAAAACATATTTGATTGACACTGGGGCGGACATATCTGTCATGCCAGCAGCCAAGGGCGATCAGAGGAAACACAACCCTGATTTTTACTTATATGCAATGAACGGGTCGCAACTTAAAACCTTTGGGAATCAAAGAATCAACTTAGACTTAGGTCTCAGGTGACAATTCACTTGGACATTTGTGGTGGCAGAGGTAACAATGCCGATCATTGGGGCCGATTTCTTGAACCAGTCAGGATTGTTAATCGATATTCAACATGGCAGGCTACTAGATCCTCTAACATCGTTGTTTTCACTAACCGTTAAAGTTCATGATAATACACCCACTATTCGTGTAATCAACTCTAGTGTCATCGACACTCGTGTTCTTCCACTATTAACCAAATTGAAGGAAAACCGATAAAACATCAAGTCACCCATCATATAGTGACTCGTGGACCTCCGGTTTTTGCCAAACCTCGACGATTGAGCACTAAAAGCTGGCAATAGCAAAAAAGAATTCGACTACATGATGAAGCAGGGAATCTGTAGACGTTCTGACAGTCCATGGACAAGCCCACTGCTTCTCGCCCGAAGAAAAATGGTGACCTTGTGGAGATTACAGGGCTTTAAACAACGTCACAGTACCGGACCGTTACCCAATACCATACATACTTTTGGCTTATACAAATTTACTCACGTGATGGTAGCATCAAAAAACACAGACGAACACTTGAAACATGATTAACACAGAGAAATTTCAATTCTTGAAAACAAAAATCAATTTTTTGGGCCATAAAGTATCAGCAGAGGGAATTAAACCACTTCCAGAACGCGTTTCGGACATCGTAACAATGGTTCGGCCGAAAACAATTAAAGAATTACGACGCTTTTGGGTGTTTTTAAACTTTTATAGGTCTTTTATTCCAAATGCGAGCAGAAGTTAAGCTGTTTTTAATGACTATTTAAAGAGTAGCAAAAAGAACATCCATCGAGTGGTCTAAGAAAGCTGAAGAAGCGTTTGTTCGATCGGAAATTCAGCTAAGCGAAGCTACACGTTTAGTCCATCCTTGTTCAACAGCTAAATTAGCACTGATGGTTGATGCATGCGCGATTAAACAACTCGATAATTCGATAATTTAATTAGTTATTTTTGTTTAATTGTGTATTTTACGATTAAAGTTATTGGCATAAGCCCGGGCAGACAATGTTGATGATAAATTGATTGATTTATTGGCGTTGTTTCCGCGATACCTCAATATTTGGTTTTTGATTTTATCGTAAACGTTTTCTTTAACATCTACTCGTACTTGTTTTAATAAATTGATTGCTAATTGATTAGATAATTGATTAACTTTAAATGTTTCTTCGATGTAATCTGATATTATTGAGTATGAGTCAGTTTTATGAAATTCCATTGTGAATAAAATTAGGACTAAGCGATGGCCCTTAGAAAAGCAATGGTCTAACTAGTAGATGGTAATTGCAGGTCGTAAGTCCATGTAAACAATCCAAAGAACGTGAAACAGATAAACGAATTGAAAATTTCAGTCGACTTGTACCTATTTCCTGAGTTATAAGAACACATTCACGTAAGGTACTGCCACATCCAGCGAACACTTAAGAGCTTAACTTGCGCTCCGTTTGGTCTCAAGCTTATAGAATTTTGGTGGTCGTAGGTCGTAGCAATAACCGAAATGGTACAAGCAGTGGTCGACTTAAATTCTTACGTGTTCGCTGGTTGAAGCATACTCGTAGTGCCTGACGTGAATGTGTTCTTATAACTTATCTGTTTCACGTTCTTTGAATTGTTTACATGGACTCACCACCTGCAATTACAATCTAGTTTGATCATTGATTTTCTGTAAAATTACAAGTAGAGAATCGCAATAATAAATATTCGCCATCTATATACTACGCTACATGCAATCTCGGGTGGAAAAGCCGTGTTAACAGCTAAACTTTGGTCGCTTAGTGGCTTGTTCTTGGATTTTGCGTTAGGTTCCTCTACTTCTAACCAGTTCACTTCAGACAAACTATTGCAAATATTAATATATTCTCTTATAAATTCATACCCACATTTGCATATTAACATAGAAGTTGGTGCTAGCAGTAGCCACAGTAACACAGATTAGCAGCAAGGCCTGAAGCGTGATCAGTGCTTCAATAAATAGCCCGCGTTGCCTTCTAACCACCACAATCACAATATTCAACCAAAATAAGTGCCGTTTTTAAGAGACAAATTAATAAATTCAAACGCAGCATTTACAACAGAGGTCATTTGTGTTAGGATGAGTCGAAAAGAACAAACTACGTAATTTGTTATTCGGGGTGACATTGGTTGATAGAAACCACCACAATTGCTGAATTTATTAAAATTAAACGCAGACAATAATTGGTGTTAACACTATTAAAAAATAAATATCTAGGATTGGCGGGAATAATTTCAGTTGTATTAAGATTTATAAACGAATAACGAGATTGACAGTTGGTAACTGACCTTTTATCGATACTGCCAATTTTCATTCTTTAGTTTTCGGACTAATTTTGCATTTCTCCGATATCACAAAAGGCAGTTTCTATAAGCTGTTTTGCTTTCGCGAAGTCCGCTTAGCTTTAATATTAGAGGCCAATTTTGGTTTCAGCAATAATTGTTTGTGTATTTCCAGTAACGGAAAATAATTGTTCTGCGGTAGCAGCGCAAAACAATATAGCATATATAAAAGAAAATTTTCGTGAAAAATAAAATATAATCCTTTTCCAATTTTCGTTCATGAACTCAATATAGACTCAATATAGATGGCGATACAATTATTTTCCATATATGAAATTGATTTTCCAATTAAATCAATATTAAATAATTTGAATAATAATTAATTATAATAAACAATAAACTTAATAAAAATATAAAACTTATAAAATATAGTGGTAAATTATTCAACATGAGAAGTCCGTATCGGGATCCCGGAATTATCAGCTTTACCAGCTATTTAGGGTGACCCTGATGTGATTTATACCAACATAGTATCATCCCATATATTGTAAAATCAATTCACTTGAAGAAGTATGGTTGATATTCGCCGTTGCAAGTTTTGTTATACAGTATATTTTGATTTAGTGTGAGCAGTGTGATTTTAATAAGGTAGTGAATAATTTGAAGTAAAGCGGCAAAGAACATGGCGCATATACCACTTAGCAATTCGATCGATCTTGGTACAAGGTTATCCAACAACCCAAATGACAGACAGCACACACCGAACTCCGCTGACGAGTTGTAGATGCGCACCCAGAATGAAATAAGGCGAGCATTAGTGGGATAAGTTCCAGATCAGTCATCGTCACTACGTAGTAATGCACCATCAAAAATTGGAAGAATTACTTCTGAAGTATCCAAATATCATCATCTCCTTGGAGCACTCAATGACCGAATCATCAATGATGTCAACGAAATTATCATCGGTCCTCGTTCTTACACACCATTTTCCGATATAACGAAGGCCATTTAGGACAGATCATGTGAATCAAAACAGACCCAATTTCATCGGCTGCTACAAAGAATTGAATTGGGTGATATGAAGCCATCTCAATTTCTGAGGAAATTGCAAGCTATCGGGGGGTCTGAGGTCAATGATTATGTGATAAAGACGATCTGGATGAAAAGTTTATCGGTCCGTGCACAAGAAATTTTGGCATCCACGACCGATTCATTATCAGCAACTAACCTGGCCGAGCTAGCAGCCACAATTCTCGAAACAATGGCTCAAACACATGTAATGTCGATTAATATGCCATTCCTCATTTGCTAATAAAATTAGTGAGATCATTCGACGGCGAGATAATAAGGATCGCAATTACCAGAGGATTCGTTCTCGGGATACCAACAGAGCACGGTGCTATTCGAACAAACGTGAGTTTTCCGGCAGTCAACAGTCCTCATCAGCGGATAATGATACACCACAATTATGTTTTTTAATTACCGATTCAAGGAAGCAGCTCGAAATTGCAAAACGAACTGTCCCAAGTGGGAGGAATTTAAGTCAAAAAACTAAATTCTCCGGTGCAGACGGCGACTTGTTCCGGTAGCTCTCAAAACTGTTGCCTTAAAATCTACGATAAATCATCGAATAAAACATATTTGATTGACACTGGGGCGGACATATCTGTCATGCCAGCAGCCAAGGGCGATCAGAGGAAACACAACCCTGATTTTTACTTATATGCAATGAACGGGTCGCAACTTAAAACCTTTGGGAATCAAAGAATCAACTTAGACTTAGGTCTCAGGTGACAATTCACTTGGACATTTGTGGTGGCAGAGGTAACAATGCCGATCATTGGGGCCGATTTCTTGAACCAGTCAGGATTGTTAATCGATATTCAACATGGCAGGCTACTAGATCCTCTAACATCGTTGTTTTCACTAACCGTTAAAGTTCATGATAATACACCCACTATTCGTGTAATCAACTCTAGTGTCATCGACACTCGTGTTCTTCCACTATTAACCAAATTGAAGGAAAACCGATAAAACATCAAGTCACCCATCATATAGTGACTCGTGGACCTCCGGTTTTTGCCAAACCTCGACGATTGAGCACTAAAAGCTGGCAATAGCAAAAAAGAATTCGACTACATGATGAAGCAGGGAATCTGTAGACGTTCTGACAGTCCATGGACAAGCCCACTGCTTCTCGCCCGAAGAAAAATGGTGACCTTGTGGAGATTACAGGGCTTTAAACAACGTCACAGTACCGGACCGTTACCCAATACCATACATACTTTTGGCTTATACAAATTTACTCACGTGATGGTAGCATCAAAAAACACAGACGAACACTTGAAACATGATTAACACAGAGAAATTTCAATTCTTGAAAACAAAAATCAATTTTTTGGGCCATAAAGTATCAGCAGAGGGAATTAAACCACTTCCAGAACGCGTTTCGGACATCGTAACAATGGTTCGGCCGAAAACAATTAAAGAATTACGACGCTTTTGGGTGTTTTTAAACTTTTATAGGTCTTTTATTCCAAATGCGAGCAGAAGTTAAGCTGTTTTTAATGACTATTTAAAGAGTAGCAAAAAGAACATCCATCGAGTGGTCTAAGAAAGCTGAAGAAGCGTTTGTTCGATCGGAAATTCAGCTAAGCGAAGCTACACGTTTAGTCCATCCTTGTTCAACAGCTAAATTAGCACTGATGGTTGATGCATCCGACATGGCAATTGGAGCTGTAATCCAGCAAATGAGTAAAGGTGACAATGGTGAATTGCAACGATTGCAATTTTTTTCGGCAAAATTAACAACTACACAGCAAAGGTACAGCGCGTACTCAGCTGTCAAGAAATTTCGGCATTAGATTGAAGGCCGTTCATTCACGTTATTCACGGATCACAAACCGTTGATATACGCGTTCATGCAGAATCCGGCTAAGGCGTCACCAAAAAAATTCTGCTGTCTAGATTTTATCGGGCAATTTACAACCGACATTCAGCATATCTCTGGATGTGATAATGTTGCCGCCGGTACTCTGTCACGGTTGGAAAGCATCGCCTTGCCTGAATATATCCTTTGCGACGCAATTGCAGATGCGCAGCAAGTAGACAACGAACTAAAAGAATTACTGGCATCACCAACCGGTTTCCAGTTGGAACGTAACGTTTAATTCCTCTAAATTGTTGTGGTGTGATGTTTCCTCAGGCAATATATGCGTCCATAAATCCCCACGGATTTCCGAAAACCAGTGTTTGAAGCTAATCACAACTTATGGCATCCAGGAGTACAGGCATCAGTGAAAGCCATGTCGGACAAGTTTGTGTGGGTTAGTATTAAAAGAGACGTGAGACGAATGGCTCAGTGTTGTTGGCGTGCCAGCGGTCGAAAGTGGCGAAACACACCAATAGTCGCTTGGGGAATTATGCACCGGTGGTTAAAAGATTTTCAGAGATTCATCTAGATATTGTTGGTCCAATGTCGAAATATTACCAATGTTACCAATATTACCAATGTCGGAACTTCAGGTGGTCTGAAGCAATCCCAATTCAGGATATCAGAGCCGAACCTGTGGCAATCGCCGTATTCAAATGGATTTCTCGGTTTGGAGTACCTTCTTCGATAGTAACGGACCAAGGATCCCAATTTGAATCAAAACTTTTCGCTGAATTTTCCAGATTATTAGGGTTCGAGCACAAAAGGACTACTGCATATAATCCAAAATGCAACGGATTCATTGAAAGGATCCATGACCATATACGTAATTCTGAACTTACAGAGAACAAGCCAAAACCACATCTTTTTCAAATTTACTGTACCTAATATTTTGCCAACCAATCAAAAATTATTTTAACTAAATTTGTTTCACCAACATTTTCTTTATGATCTGAAAATCCTAGAGATCAGTGGAGAATATTGAAGATCAGAATAACGCGTAAGATGATTTTAAAAATTTAACGTTTTTGTAATAAACATAATGTCCCGAAGCTCAACTATCTTTAAGTACAAGCCTTGTCGCAACAACCAAAAATAATCAACAACATCCCATCAAACACCGTATGAGATTTATGACATACTTTATGACATAATTACCTACTTATTTGTGAACACTTACTTATTTAAATACGTTTCCACGTGCTTTTCGCTCATTAGAATAAATATGTCTCCACATGAAACTCTCCAAAATGCTGTCTTGGCTATAACACAGAAAACACCCTCAAAGACGGAAGCTCAAGATACCAATGAATTTTCCGGATCATACGATGGTCCCGTTTTATGTTGTTATCCGGTCAAGCTTTCGTAAGCTTTTAGGCTCAATTTTTTTAGGTTATGTGTTCTGAATGATAATTTTATAATTTTACAATGATAAGGCGGATAAATTTCTGTTTCTAATGAGATTGTAAACGATTTTATTGAAAAGTAATTTTGTCTGTGTCTCGGGGTTTTCCGCATTAAAGAGGGACTCATTGCTGTAGACACCTAGTTAGCTCTTATGACGCTAAAGGAACATTTTTAGAAATAAAAAAAACAGATGTAATTAATGCTCGCGCGGAGCTGATCTCAACATGGTTAACGAATGTCTGCAATTGTTTAATTCCAAGGAGAAAAGAGGTATAGATTTGCTATGAAAAAGCTGCGAAGAGCATAACAGTCGGAAAGAAATCAAGGATAATGCAAATCTGCAATAATACTAGACACATACGACGCTGTTGCACAGCAAAATACCGAAGGACCCTCAAGCTCTATTTTAGGCCTTCAGTATGGTCCGAAATATCGTCTTTAACACAGACATGATAAATAATGTTGCATTCGCCGATAATAAAATTAAAATGGAGTCGATTTGATTTAGATTAGGTTTCCATTCCAACATTCTTCTTTTATGTCCAAATTTGTAATACCCATAGAGGAATGCTTGCTTAGCACGTTAATTAAGTTCCTTTTGATTTTTATCTCAATGCTAATAGTCCTATCTTTTAGCCACCATGTATTTCCAAAAGTTATTCAAGCTCGCGTACCCTTATTTATCTAATTGAAATTTTACCATAAACGTTTCTGTGATCAACCGATCTCTCAAATATATTTTCAGACACTGATCCAGACCACATTTGCGGAGTTAGCTTTGAAAATATCACATCATTTTTTGTATAAAATTATTTCTAAAAATCTGTAATTAACGATTTTCCAGAATTGAAACATAAATTGGATGTTTTCTCTATAATGATATTAAACGGGCTCTTTTCCACTAATTAAATATATGGTCGAAAAAAATGTCAAGTTCAATGTCAGCTGCTGACAGAGAATCTAATTTGACCCTGTGTTAGCCTCCTTCTTTGGATCTGTATTTGGGATGACGATATGAATGCTGGTTTTAGTAGTTAAGTTAGGAATCATAAAAGACTTGAATAGGTTTTAGGGTTTGAATTTTTTTTACTGATTTGACTGATTTTATGCATTTTATAATTTTCCATATACACGAATTAAACATTTGTGAAACCTCGTTTCCTATAGAGGAGTATTGGGAAATTTGAGATTTTTGATTGATCGTAATTGTGGGACGAATTTATATTACAGCGTTATTGTTATGTATTATTACGATCAAATGCGCAAATGGACTGTGGAGCCTGTTTGCTTTTATTTTAAGGCCATTACATAGTTGAACCTATTAAACACTTGGTGAATGGGGTCGATAATCAACATTAAAATAATGTGGAACATAAATTTGGTCTCATTGCTGTCTAATTTAGTCGAGCAGTCGAGTGGTCTCTAGGCTACAAATCATTCTACAGTGTGGAAGTAAAATGTGGAACCTATTCGATTAACGTGGTGTTTGTTAATAAGTGATTTAGGAGTAAATATAATATTTTTAACAACGAGTTTAGCTCTTTTGGTATATTTAAATGTAATTAAGTTAAACCAACCAGATCCGTAGAACATAATCCAGTTTATTTTATTATCCCTAAATACTGTTTGCATGTATTTCTTCTTTTATTGTTACATGGTATATTGCAGAGTATCTTGCCACTTATACTGTATTACTGATTTTGAAGCAAAATAAATCTTATTATTTTGAACAATATTTACATTATAAAACATCCTGAATTTTCCATTTCCACGCGGCATCATAAACGTAAGTCGTCTATACATAGTCGTAATAATAATAATACGGATATCACAAAACGATGAAAACGGAAAAGGAATTTTCATTTTTGAATAATTTCGTAAGAATTTTAGGATTTAAAACCTGTGTATAATCTCTCCTGGGAAATGGCTCTAAATTGAATTCAACGAAAAATACAATAAAATCTCGTCATTCACATTATACACAAATCTAGACATGTGTATATAGTAAGGTTACGAAATATTAAATTTATTTATTTTTTATAGCAAAATGAAAAAAATTGTGTAAGGGATTTAGAAATCCTAAATAAATATAACCGGGAACATAGTCGAAGAACAAAACATTGAATCATTCAAAAATCCGAAACAAGCAAGTCGCCCGAAAGCATATAAAATAATTATTTCAATTTCATTTTCAAATCTACAAGATGTACTCCCTGTATACAAACGAAAAAAAAAAAAAATTAAAATTAATAATTTAAATCGATATGCAGCATTTCAACAGATTCCCGGCCGAACGAACAAAATATCTCACAACCTAATTCAGCAAAATGCATTAAATTAAATTAAAAATCGTTCAACCTCAATCTTCGGTGAAGAAGAAATATACGAGAAGACGATACATAACAAATTTATGAAAGATAAGCAGAATGTACTCGTATATGATCCAGATGGGATGTATCGTTGTAAACAGCAGCATCTAATATATTAAAAATTATTTATTATATAGGTGGGCATCGTTTAACGTGGTTTGTCCTGCTTTATGTGGGCCACTCTGCCTAATCAGAAATTCAGATTGCTACTATAAGGACGCATATCATGTGATGGTTTGCAGTTGCATACCTTGTAGCCACACTTTGAATTTGAGACGAAAATTGGATTGGAATGAAACATGGTGTGCATTATGAATTTAGAATTCTAAAATGTTGTCTTGGTGTTGATCTGGAATGTACTGCTTTAGATGGAATCGAGCTAACTCTCGAGCTTCAACTGTTTGAAGCTTGGCTCACTCTTAATTCTAGAAAATGGCTAATTTTAAGGGAACTTAGCCCTTTATCTATCAATTGAAATTAGCCTCGGTTAGTGCAATGAGAATATAAGTTTCGGACTTTGTTCTGAAAAATTGTAAATTTGAATGGTACTCGAATCGAATTTGGTTTCTAAAATTAGATCGAAAATTTGAGTGAGATTTTTTCAATGCCCAACTAAGGTGGTTTCTTCATCAAAAGAAGTCCATACTAGGACTAGAATAGCTATCGTTTTCTAAATACTTCGTTCGTTGAAAACAACTTTTCTATGATAACGTGAATTCTTCCGGATCTAAACCAACACTCTTTCTATGGCATCAGGTAGATGCATTACTACGCCACACTTGGTTAAGCAGCAGATTAGCACTAGAAGAAATTTTAGAGCCGAACAATTTTTAAAACAGGGACCTGCAACGATTTTTCCCTTAATTAATCCTCTCACTAAAATCGTTACACTTGATCAAAGCCGTTTGAACTATAAAAAATCAGAACAAAGGACTGAGGCCGTCGGAGGACCTGAAGATTTTTTCCGAAATTTTAACTCATCACCTCGTGGTATTAGAAAAGAACCGGTTTTCTATACCTCAATTAAAAGGATGGAACTTCACACCACACCTTGCAACACGAAGCTAGAAGACATAACGTCACTTAATATGGCAGAATCATCGGACGACTCCTCCATCGGACGGAAAACCCGATACACCACCAATTTTAATTAATCTCGCATAATCCGAAAAAATGTTCAAAAATTAATTCAAGTGCCACTACAAAAATCTCGCAAACGTACTTTATCTTGGCTCATCGCAATAGATTCCTGGCCAACGAAGCCCTCCTTCACCAATTATTGAGAAGATTTTCCTTCCTCCTTTCATAGATAAGTGAAACAGATTTTCCTTCTCCTTCTCCTAGCCCTTTACTTCCCCTTTTACTTAACCCACTCTTTGTTCTTTGTCTTCTGCAGAGAAGGATTATAATGAAGAAGAAGGAGATTGTAGGACACGGGGGAAGCAGAAGGAGAACGAATAGGAGGAGATTTTCCTTCCTCCTTTCCTAGATAAGTGAAACAGGTCTTCCTTCACCTTTTCCTAGCCCTTTTCTTCTACTTTTACTTAACCAACTCTTTGTTCTTTGTCTTCTGCGGAGAAGCATATAATGAAGTAGAAGGAGATTGTAGGACCCGGGTGAAACAGAAGGAGAACGAATAGGAGGAGATTTTCCTTCCTCCTTTCCTAGATAAGTGAACAAATTTTCCTTCACCTTTTCCTAGCCCTTTACTTCCCCTTTTACTTAACCCATTCTAGGTTCTTTGTCTCCTGGGAAGAAGGATATAATGAAGAAGAAGGAGATTGTAGGACCCGGGTGAAGCAGAAGGAGAAGGAATAGGAGGAGATTTTCCTTCCTCCTTTCCTAGATAAGTGAAACAGGTTTTCCATCTCCTTTTCCTAGCCCTTTATTTCCCCTTTTACTTAACCCACTCTTTGTTTTTTGTCTCCTGCGAAGAAGGATATAATGAAGAAGAAGTAGCATGTAGGACCCGGGTGAAGCAGAAGGAGAAAGAATAGGAGGAGATTTTCCTTCCTCCTTTCCTAGATAAGTGAAACAGGTTTTCCTTCACCTTTTCCTAGCCCTTTACTTCCCCTTTTACTTAACCCACTCTTTGTTATTTTTCTTTTGCGGAGAAACATATATTGTAGAAGAAGGAGATTGTAGGACCTGGGTGAAGCAGAAGGAGATGGAATAGGAGGAGATTTTTTTTCTACCTTTCCTAGATAAGTGAAACAGATATTCCTTCACCTTTTCCTAGCCCTTTACTTTCCCTTTTACTTAACCCACTCTTTGTTTTTTGTATTCTGCGGAGAAGAATATAATGAAGAAGAAGGAGATTGTAGGACCCGGGTGAAGCAGAAGGAGAACAAATAGGAGATTGTAGGACTCGGGTGAAGCAGAAGGAGTAGGAATAGGAGGAGATTTTCCTTCCACCTTTCCTAGATAAGTGAAACAGGTTTTCCTTCACCTTTTCCTAGCCCTTTACTTCCCCTTTTACTTAACCTACTCTTTGTTCTTTGTCTTCTGCGGAGAAGGATATATTGAAGAAGAAGGAGATTGTAGGACCCGGTTGAAGCAGAAGGAGAAGGAATAGGAGGAGATTTTCCTTCCTCCTTTCCTAGATAAGTGAAACAGGTTTTCTTTCACCTTTTTCTAGCCCTTTACTTCCCCTTTTACTTAACCCACTCTTTGTTCTTTGTCTTCTGCGAAGAAGGGTATAATGAAGAAGAAGGAGAGTGTAGGACCCGGGTGAAGCAGAAGGAGAAGGAATATGAGGAGATTTTCCTTCCTCCTTTCCTAGATAAGTGAAACAAATTTTTCTTCTCCTTTTCCTAGCCCTTTACTTTCCCTTTTACTTAATCCACTCTTTGTTCTTTGTCTTCTGCGGAGAAGGATATAATGAAGAAGAAGGAGATTGTAAGACCCGGGTGAACCAGAAGGAGAAGGAATAGGAGGAGATTTTCCTTCCTCCTTTCCTAGATAAGTGAAACCGGTTTTCCTTCTCCTTTTCCTAGCCCTTTACTTCCCCTTTTATTTAACCCTCTCATTGTTCTTTGTCTTCTGCGGTGAAGGATATAATGAAAAAGAAGGAGATTGTAGGACCCGGGTGAAGCAGAAGGAGAAGGAATAGGAGGAGATTTTCCTTCCTCCTTTCCTAGATAAGTGAAACAAATTTTACTTCACCTTTACCTAGCCCTTTACTTCCCCTTTTACTTAACCCATTCTAGGTTCATTGTCTCCTGCGAAGAAGGATATAATTAAGAAGAAGGAGATTGTAAGACCCAGGTGAAGCAGAAGGAGAAGGAATAGGAGGAGATTGTCCTTCCTCCTTTCCTAGATAAGTGAAACAGATTTTCCTTCACCTTTTCCTAGCCCTTTACTTCTTCTTGTACTTAACCCACCTTTTGTTCTTTGTCTTCTGCGGAGAAGGGTATATTGAAGATGAAGGAGATTGTAGGACACGGGTGAAGCAGAAGGAGAACGAATAGCAAGAGGATTTTCCTTTAAACTTTCCTAGATAAGTGAAACAGGTTTTCTTTCACCTTTTTCTAGCCCTTTACTTCCCCTTTTACTTAACCCACTCTTTGTTCTTTGTCTTCTGCGAAGAAGGGTATAATGAAGAAGAAGGAGAGTGTAGGACCCGGGTGAAGCAGAAGGAGAAGGAATATGAGGAGATTTTCCTTCCTCCTTTCCTAGATAAGTGAAACAAATTTTTCTTCTCCTTTTCCTAGCCCTTTACTTCCCCTTTTACTTAACCCACTCTTTGTTCTTTGTATTCTGCGGAGAAGGATATAATGAAGAAGAAGGAGATTGTAGGTCCCGGGTGAAGCAGAAGGAGAAGGAATAGGAGGAGATTTTCCTTCTTCCTTTCCTAGATAAGTGAAACATGTTTTCCTTCTCCTTTTCCTAGCCCTTTACTTCCCCTTTTACTTAACCCACTTTTTGTTCTTTGTCTTCTGCGGAGAAGGATATAATGAAGAGGTAGGAGATTGTAGGACCCGGGTGAAGCAGAAGGAGAAGGAATAGGAGGAGTTTTTCCTTCCTCCTTTCCTAGATAAGTGAAACATGTTTTCCTTCTCCTTCTCCTAGCCCTTTTCTTCCCCTTTTACTTAACCCACTCTTTGTTCTTTGCCTTCTGCGGAGTAGCAAATAATGATGAAAAAGGAGATTGTAGGACCCGGGTGAAGCAGAAGGATAAGGAATAGGAGGTGATTTTCCTTCCTCCTTTCCTAGATAAGTGAAACAGGTTTTCCTTCTCCATTTGCTAGCCCTTAACTTCCCCTTTTACTTAACCCACCCTTTAATCTTTGTCTTCTGCGGAGAAGGATATAATGAAGAAGAAGGAGATTGTAGGACACAGGTGAAGCAGAAGGAGAACGAATAGAGGGAGATTTTCCTTCCTCCTTTCCTAGATAAGTGAAACAGGTTTTCCTTCACCTTTTCTTAGCCCTTTACTCCCCATTTTACTTAACCCACTCTTTGTTCTTTGTATTCTGCGGAAAAGGATATAATGAAGAAGAAGGAGTTTGGAGGACCAGGTTGAAGCAGAAGGAGAAGGAATAGGAGGAGATTTTCCTTCCTCCTTTCCTAGATAAGTGAAACAGATATTCCTTCTCCTTTTCCTAGCCCTTTACTTCCCCTTTTACTTAACCCACTCCGTGTTCTTTTTCTCCTGCGAAGAAGGATATAATGAAGAAGAAGTAGCATTTAAGACCCGAGTAAAGCAGAAGGAGAAAGAATAGGAGAAGGTTTTCCTTTCTCCTTTCCTAGATATGTGAAACAGATATTCCCTCTCCTTTTCCCAGTCCTTAACTTCCCCTTATACTTAACCCACTCTTTGTTCTTTGTCTCCTACGAAGAAGGGTATAATGAAGAAGAAGGAGATTGTAGGACCCGGGTGAAGCAGAAGGAGAAGGAATAGGAGGAATTTTCCTTCGTCCTTTCCTAGATAAGTGAAACGGGTTTTCCTTCTCTTTTTCCTAGCCCTTTACTTCCCTTTTTTCTTAACCCACCCTTTGTTCTTTGCCTTCTGCGGAGAAGCATATAATGAAGAAGAAGGAGATTGTAGGGCCCGGGTGAACCAGAAGGAGAAAGAATAGGAGGAAATTTTCCTTCCTCCTTTCCTAGATAAGTGAAACGGGTTTTCCTTCTCCTTTTCCTTGCCCTTTACTTCCCCTTTTAATTAACCCACTCTTTGTTCTCTGTCTTCTGCGGAGAAGGATATAATGAAGAAGAAGTAGCATGTAGGACCCGGGTGAAGCAGAAGGAGAAGGAATAGGAGGAGATTTTCCTTCCACCTTTCCTAGATAAGTGAAACAGGTTTTCCTTCTCCTTCTCCTAGCCCTTTACTTCCCCTTTTACTTAACCCACTCTTTATTCTTTGTCTCCTGCGAAGAAAGAGATAATAAAGAATAAGGAGATTGTAGGACCCGGGTGAAGCAGAAGGAGAAGGAATAGGAGGAGATTTTCCTTCCTCCTTTCCTAGATAGGTGAAAGAGATTTTCCTTCTCCTTTTCCTAGCCCTTTACTTCCCCTTTTACTTAACCCACTCTTTGTTCTTTGTCTTCTGCGGAGAAGAATATAATGAAGATGAAAGAGATTAAAGGACCCGGGTGAAGCAGAAGGAGAAGGAATAGGAGGAGATTTTCCTTCTTCCTTTCCTAGATAAGTGAAACATATTTTCTTTCTCCTTTTCCTAGCCCTTTACTTCCCCTTTTACTTAACTCACTCTTTGTTCTTTGTATCCTGCGTAAAAGGATATAATGAAGAAGAAGGAGCATGTAAGACCCGGGTGAAGCAGAAGGAGAAGGAATAGGAGGAGATTTTCCTTCCATTTTTCCTAGATAAGTGAAACAGATATTTCTTCTCCTTTTCCTAGCCCTTTACTTCCCCTTTTACTTAACCCACTCTTTGTTCTTTGTATTCTGCGAAGAAAGATATAATGAAGAGGTTGGAGATTGTAGGACCCGGGTGAAGCAGAAGGAGAACGAATAGGAGGAGATTTTCCTTCCACCTTTCCTAGATAAGTGAAACAGATATTCCTTCTTCTTATCCTAGCCCTTTACTTCCCCTTTTAATTAACCCACTCTTTGTTCTTTGTCTCCTCCGAAGAAGGATATAATGAAGAAGAAGAAGCATGTAGGACCCAGATGAAGCAGAAGGAGAAGGAATAGGAGGAGATTTATCTTCCTCCTTTCCTAGATAAGTGAAATAGATATTCCTTCTCCTTTTCCTAGCCCTTTACTTCCGCTTTATCTTAACCCACTCTTTGTTCTTTGTCTTCTGCGGAGAAGGTTATAATGAAGAAGAAGAAGCATATATTACCCGGGTGAAGCAGAAGGAGAAGGAATAGGAAAAGGTTTTCCTTCCTCCTTTCCAAGACAAGTGAAACAGATATTCCTTCTCCTTTTCCTAGCCCTTTACTTCCCCTTTTACTTAACCCACTCTTTATTCTTTGTCTCCTGCGAAGAAAGAGATAATAAAGAATAAGGAGATTGTAGGACCCGGGTGAAGCAGAAGGAGAAGGAATAGGAGGAGATTTTCCTTCCTCCTTTCCTAGATAGGTGAAAGAGATTTTCCTTCTCCTTTTCCTAGCCCTTTACTTCCCCTTTTACTTAACCCACTCTTTGTTCTTTGTCTTCTGCGGAGAAGAATATAATGAAGATGAAAGAGATTAAAGGACCCGGGTGAAGCAGAAGGAGAAGGAATAGGAGGAGATTTTCCTTCTTCCTTTCCTAGATAAGTGAAACATATTTTCTTTCTCCTTTTCCTAGCCCTTTACTTCCCCTTTTACTTATCTCACTCTTTGTTCTTTGTATCCTGCGTAAAAGGATATAATGAAGAAGAAGGAGCATGTAAGACCCGGGTGAAGCAGAAGGAGAAGGAATAGGAGGAGATTTTCTTTCCATTTTTCCTAGATAAGTGAAACAGATATTTCTTCACCTTTTCCTAGCACTTTACTTCCCCTTGTACTTAACCCACTCTTTGTTCTTTGTCTCCTGTGAAGAAGGATATAATGAGGAAGAAGGAGAATGTAGGACCCGGGTGAAGCAGAAGGAGAAGGAATAGGAGAAGGTTTTCCTTCCTTCTTTCCTAGATAAGTGAAACAGATATTCCTTCTCCTTTTCCTAGCCCTTTACTTCCCCTTTTACTTAACCCACTCTTTGTTCTTCGTCTCCTGCGAAGAAGGATATAATGAAGAAGAAGGAGATTGTAGGACCTGGGTGAAGCAGAAGGAGAAGGAATAGGAGGAGATTTTCCTTCCACCTTTCCTAGATAAGTGAAACAGATTTTCCTTCTTCTATTCCTAGCCCTTTACTTCCTCTTTTAATTAACCCACTCTTTGTTCTTTGTCTCCTGCAAAGAAGGATATAATGAAGAAGAAGGAGCATGTATTACCCGGGTGAAGCAGAAGGAGAACGAATAGGAGGAGATTTTCCTTCCACCTTTCCTAGATAAGTGAAACAAATTTTCCTTCTCCTTTTCCTAGCCCTTTACTTCCCCTTTTAATTAACCCACTCTTTGTTCTTTGTATTCTGCGGAGAAAGATATAATGAAAAAGAAGGAGATTGTAGGACCCGGGTGAAGCAGAAGGGGAAGGAATAGGAGAAGGTTTTTCTTTTTCCTTTCCTAGATAAGTGAAACAGATATTCCTTCTCCTTTTCCCAGCCCTTTACTTCCCCTTTTACTTAACCCACTCTTTGTTCTTTGTCTTCTGCGGAGAAGGATATAATAAAGAAGAAGGAGCTTGTAGGATCCGAGTGAAGTAGAAGGAGAAGGAATAGGAGGAGATTTTCCTTCCACCTTTCCTAGATAGGTGAAAGAGATTTTCCTTCTCCTTTTCCTAGCCCTTTACTTCCCCTTTTTCTTAACCCACTCTTTGTTCTTTGTCTTCTGCGGAGAAGAATATAATGAAGATGAAGGAGATTGTAGGACCCGGGTGAAGCAGAAGGAGAACGAATAGGAGGAGATTTTCCTTCCACCTTTCCTAGATAAGTGAAACATATTTTCTTTCTCCTTTTCCTAGCCCTTTACTTCCCCTTTTACTTAACTCACTCTTTGTTCTTTGTATTCTGCGGAAAAGTATATAATGAAGAAGAAGGAGCATGTAAGACCCGGGTGAAGCAAAAGGAGAATGAATAGGAGGAGATTTTCCTTCCATTTTTCCTAGATAAGTGAAACAGATATTTCTTCTCCTTTTCCTAGCCCTTTACTTCCCCTTTTACTTAACCCACTCTTTGTTCTTTGTCTCCTGCAAAAAAGGATATAATGAAGAAGAAGGAGCATGTAGGACCCGGGTGAAGCAGAAGGAGAAGGAATAGGAGAAGATTTTCCTTCCTCCTTTCCTAGATAAGTGAAACAGATATTCCTTCTCCTTTTCCTAGCCCTTTACTTCCCCTTTTACTTAACCCACTCTTTGTTCTTCGTCTCCTGCGAAGAAGGATATAATGAAGAAGAAGGAGATTGTAGGACCCGGGTGAAGCAGAAGGAGAAGGAATAGGAGGAGATTTTCCTTCCACCTTTCCTAGATAAGTGAAACAGATTTTCCTTCACCTTTTCCTAGCCCTTTACTTCCTCTTTTAATTAGCCCACTCTTTGTTCTTTGTCTCCTGCAAAGAAGGATATAATGAAGAAGAAGAAGCATGTATTACCCGGGTGAAGCAGAAGGAGAACGAATAGGAGGAGATTTTCCTTCCTCCTTTCCTAGATAGGTGAAACAAATTTTCCTTCTCCTTTTCCTAGCCCTTTACTTCCCCTTTTAATTAACCCACTCTTTGTTCTTTGTATTCTGCGGAGAAGGATATAATGAAGAAGAAGGAGAATGTAGGACCCGGGTGAAGCAGAAGGAGAAGGAATAGGAGAAGATTTTCCTTCCTCCTTTCCTAGATAAGTGAAACAGATATTCCTTCTCCTTTTCCTAGCCCTTTACTTCCCCTTTTACTTAACCCACTCTTTGTTCTTCGTCTCCTGCGAAGAAGGATATAATGAAGAAGAAGGAGATTGTAGGACCCGGGTGAAGCAGAAGGAGAAGGAATAGGAGGAGATTTTCCTTCCACCTTTCCTAGATAAGTGAAACAGATTTTCCTTCACCTTTTCCTAGCCCTTTACTTCCTCTTTTAATTAACCCACTCTTTGTTCTTCGTCTCCTGCGAAGAAGGATATAATGAAGAAGAAGGAGATTGTAGGACCCGGGTGAAGCAGAAGGAGAAGGAATAGGAGGAGATTTTCCTTCCTCCTTTCCTAGAGAAGTGAAACATGTTTTCCATCTCCTTTTCCTAGCCCTTTACTTCACCTTTTACTTAACCCACTCTTTGTTCTTTGTCTCCTGCGAAGAAGGATATAATGAAGAAGAAGTAGCATGTAGGACCCGGGTGAAGCAGAAGGAGAAGGAATAGGAGAAGATTTTCCTTCCTCCTTTCCTAGATAAGTGAAACAGGTTTTCCTTCTCCTTTTCCTAGCCCTGTACTTCCCTTTTTACTTAACCCACTTTTTGTTCTTTGTCTCCTGCGGAGAAGGATATAATGAAGAAGAAGTAGCATGTAGGACCCGGGTGAAGCAGAAGGAGAAGGAATAGGAGGAGATTTTCCTTCCACCTTTCCTAGATAAGTGAAACAGGTTTTCCTTCTCCTTTTCCTAGCCCTTTACTTCCCCTTTTACTTAACCCACTCTTTGTTCTTTGTCTTCTGCGAAGAAGGATATAATGAAGAACAAGGTGGTTGTAGGACCCGGGTGAAGCAGAAGGAGAAGGAATAGGAGGAGATTTTCCTTCCTCCTTTCCTAGATAAGTGAAACAAATTTTCCTTCTCCTTTTCCTAGCCCTTTACTTCCCCTTTTACTTAACCCACTCTTTGTTCTTTGTCTTCTGCGGAGAAGGATATAATGAAGAAGAAGGAGATTGTAGGACCCGGGTGAAGCAGAAGGAGAAGGAATAGGAGGAGATTTTCCTTCCTCCTTTCCTAGATAAGTGAAACAGGTTTTCCTTCTCCTTTTCCTAGCCCTTTACTTCCCCTTTTACTTAACCCACTCTTTGTTCTTTGTCTTCTGCGAAAAATAATATAATGAAGAACAAGGTGGTTGTAAGACCCGGGTGAAGCAGAAGGAGAAGGAATAGGAGGAGATTTTCCTTACTCCTTTCCTAGATAAGTGAACCAGATTTTCCTTCACCTGTTCCTAGCCCTTTACTTCCCCTTTTACTTAACCAACTCTTTGTTCTTTGTCTTCTGCGAAGAAGGATATAATGAAGAAGAAGGAGATTGTAGGACCCGGGTGAAGCAGAAGAAGAAGGAATAGGAGGAGATTTTCCTTCCTCCTTTCCTAGATAAGTGAAACAGGTTTTCCTTCTCCTTTTCCTAGCCCTTTACTTCCTCTTTTACTTAACCCATTCTAGGTTCTTTGTCTCCTGCGAAGAAGGATATAATGAAGAAGAAGGAGATTGTAGGACCCGGGTGAAGCAGAAGGAGATTTTCCTTCCTCCTTTCCTAGATAAGTGAAACAGATTTTCCTTCACCTTTTTCTAGCCCTTTACTTCCCCTTTTACTTAACCAACTCTTTGTTCTTTGTCTTCTGCGAAGAAGGATATAATGAAGAAGAAGGAGATTGTAGGACCCGGGTGAAGCAGAAGGAGAAGGAATAGGAGGAGATTTTTCTTCCACCTTTCCTAGATAAGTGAAACAGATTTTCCTTCACCTGTTCCTAGCCCTTTACTTCCCCTTTTACTTAACCAACTCTTTGTTCTTTGTCTTCTGCGAAGAAGGATATAATGAAGAAGAAGGAGATTGTAGGACCCGGGTGAAGCAGAAGAAGAAGGAATAGAAGGAGATTTTCCTTCCTCCTTTCCTAGATAAGTGAAACAGGTTTTCCTTCTCCTTTTCCTAGCCCTTTACTTCCTCTTTTACTTAACCCATTCTAGGTTCTTTGTCTTCTGCGAAGAAGGATATAATGAAGAAGAAGGAGATTGTAGGACCCGGGTGAAGCAGAAGGAGATTTTCCTTCCTCCTTTCCTAGATAAGTGAAACAGATTTTCCTTCACCTTTTTCTAGCCCTTTACTTCCCCTTTTACTTAACCAACTCTTTGTTCTTTGTCTTCTGCGAAGAAGGATATAATGAAGAAGAAGGAGATTGTAGGACCCGGGTGAAGCAGAAGGAGAAGGAATAGGAGGAGATTTTTCTTCCACCTTTCCTAGATAAGTGAAACAGATATTCCTTCTTCTTTTCCTAGCCCTTTACTTCCCCTTTTACTTAACCCACTCTTTGTTCCTTGTCTCCTGCGAAGAAGGATATAATGAAGAAGAAAGAGCATGTAGAACCCGGGTGAAGCAGAAGGAGAAGGAATAGTAGAAGATTTTCATTTTCCTTTCCTAGATAAGTGAAACAGATATTCCTTCTCCTTTTCCTAGCCCTTTACTTCCCCTTTTACTTAACCCACTCTTTGTTCTTTGTCTCCTGCGAAGAAGGATATAATGAAGAAGAAGGAGCATGTAGGACCCGGGTGAAGCAGAAGGAGAAGGAATAGGAAAAGATTTTCCTTCCACCTTTCCTAGATAAGTGAAACAGATATTCCTTCTCCTTTTCCCAGCCCTTTACTTCCCCTTTTACTTAACCCACTCTTTGTTCTTTGTCTCCTGCGAAGAAGGGTATAATTAAGAAGATGTAGATTGTAGGACCCGGGTGAAGCAGAATGCTGATTCTGCGATCTTCATTTATTTGAGTTGGTCGCTGTTTTTTATTTCTTTGGGTACCGTAGTGTATAGAAAATAGTGTGTGGTATTTAGAATTTTTTAGCTTTAATATTCTACTTGCCTAACTAACCTTGAATTATATTCTGTATATGAAACTCCTAGAATGTAGCTGGAAAGCTAGAGACAAATGTAGAATTTAATGAATAACCATACGAATCAGTATAATTAGTAAAAAAAACTTGCTTATAGCTCTGACAATAAAATTATAATCATCTTCAGTCTCAAATATCAGTACCTGACTTCAGTCTCAAATATCAGTACCTGACTTCAGTCTCAAATATCAGTACCTCTCTCAGGCCTGATTATCCAGTGATATGAGTACGAGTTTTTATATCCATTTTTCACTATAATTTTTTACGCCGCGCTAAGCGCGGTATACCTGTAAAGCTAGCATTCTTAGGTTTCTTAACTCTGAAATAGAAAATATTATATAAAAATTAAGTAAACAAAAATTATTTTGTTATCATAAATTCATAACACATGGCTGGGAATTGAAGTTCTGGAAAAATAGAAATTTGTACGAATAAAAAATTTGTCTGCATTTGGATGAGATTTAAAGATTATCCAACATTAATTTCTTGAAGTACTTGAATTCCCTCTTTCGATTTATCTCAAAATACATGACAAAATTTTCATTTTGACATTATGACGTTTCATATTGCAATCCCACTCCCATATTTGCTTTCGTTTATGATTAACATTTTTTATTTCACTCGTAATTAAAATAAATAAAAAAAAATTTTTTTAAACAATTTAAAAGTCGTGAAAGTAATTAATACAACAACAACAAAAACATGAAACATTTTCTTTTTCCACTTTGTTTGGTGTGCGGTGGACTCTTAATTACCGCGCACCACCGTTAATTAAAATGTTTGTGTGTGTGTGTGTGTATTTGTGCCTTCACAAAAAAAAACTCTTGGAAAAATTCTTTGAATGCATTAAAACGGCAACACCATAATGTGCAAGAGAAATTGTCGAGACAATGATAAGGAAAATGTTTGTTGTCTATTGTGCTAATGCTGTAACAACTAATGTTATATATGCGGAATTTGGTTTGGAGGTACATATGTTATATGTTACACAAAGGTGGGTGTTTAGAAGTTCATTGGCCTTGTTGCGGGCAATTGGGACTGAAAATTTAAACCATTGCCTCATCGGAGGAATCGAATATCATTTTATTGGTTACAACACCATATAGATGTGAGCTTAAAGCTCAATGGATAATTTTTGATTGTATAAATACCAGTTAGGTTAGAAAAGTTAGTGAAAAAGATATCTCATATCGTTAGTAATGTGTTGTGAACGTCAAGATTTTTGTGTGAATTATGGTAAAGCGTTTGAAAAAATAAATAATGAAGGCAATGGTCAAAACAGGAATGAATTTGAAGTGGGGCTACATAAAGCCATGGTACTGGTACAACAGCTTTAAATTAGGAGTAATAGAGTTAACCAGGTTAGTACAAATTTTGATGACCACAAGTGAACCGCATAAAATAAATTGTGAAAAAAGAAAAAAAACAGATAATCCTCCCCCCCCCCCTCCCCGGCAGTACCCTTCCAGCAGAACCAGGCATTAATTCGAAATAAAAATTGATTATGTAACAAAGAGAGGTTAAATCCACTAAAGGAAGAAAGTATGTGACGCGGTCAGGAGTGTCAAGAAAGAGGGAAATGTAGTTTTTCTAAAAAGAGAAAAAAATGTCAATTTCATCGACGGAAAACAATGCGTGAATCTATCTAGAGAATAAGGAGACTGTATTACGAATGATTTTTATTTCTCGTACCACAATGGAGAAAATTTATAGACCTCCATGGAAATTAGCAGTGAGAGATGACTTTTTGTATGCGATGTTCTCTGATTCTGCAAGATAAGGGAAAATTGAAGTTCGTAAAACTTGAAGAACTACTAGAGCTAACTGTTGTTACACACAGCGTACCCTAGTATTTCCCGTTCATTGTCTTCAACATAGACTGCTAGTTCCTGGTAGTAACTCGTTCATTGATGATGTAAGAAGACGTATTTGTTAGATTAGTAGGGACCAGAAAATGAGGTCAAAGTACCTCGGCTTTAATTTATCAATCACATTCATTCATAATGAAGAATTAGAGGGCGGCTATTATTTCTCCAAAAATAACACCTGCCAGAAAATTCCAGTAACTCAAGGAATACTTAGAAGACAAAGTAGTCTGTAAATCATGTGAACATTCTCTTATAATCGACACAAACTACCTCAATGCCTTCAACATACTGAAGGAAAAATGTAACCTGAAGATTTACAAACAAAAGTGCATTTCCCAACTGCGATAATATTCAAAAACACTCTGTTTGTTTGCAATGAGATTACACGTAGATTGAGAGCGATTGGGACCCATTGCTGAATTATCTAATGATGTATATGTTCGAAACCAAGGATAATGGGCATGATAAACCACAACAAATTACTTTCCTACCATTAAAAAACTACGTACAGGAGCCCCATCCCAATTACATAATTAAACCATCCAAAAAAATTTTCAATGCTTAAAATTCAAAGAGACGACTGCTCAAAAAGTCGAAATTTCACCAAAACCGAAACTCATTGCTTCAGTTGTTCGAGTTACACTTAAGATGTTACGCGATGTCAAACAAGAAGAAATAGCACGATTGCCCTAAATGTTTAAGCTTGCATTGGATAAATTTTGGTTAGGACTCCATTCATCTCCATAGCATTGGTATAGCTACACCACCAAAATCGACACTTATCAATTAGTTAAAACTCACAGAAATTTAGTTTGATCAAGCGAGTAATATTGATATTTTTTTAGACAAGTCAAGTTTTTCTCGATTCTTTCGGGCTGTAAGGTAAAAGATACACCATCGCCTACAGTGCTAAATTGGAATAAATCATCCCAAGCAGCTTTTACACCACCAACCAACCCGGTTCGATATTGTGTCACTGGCATGTGACTCAAGACCGTACGAAGATTGAAACTCAGAATACATCATCCCAGTGTCCAAGCATTTGCTGCTGCCATATACCTTCGAATCACTAATACCACAGGAACTTTCCATGAACAGTCTAGAACTTGTTTAAGATTGTTGATGTGTTTATCAAATTTGCGGCGTAGTACAATGACTTCATCCAAATAAACCAGACAGGTTTTCCAATTTAGGCTGATTAAATTTTACTCCATTACACTCAAATCCCGTAAAACAATTTTTGAATTTATGGCCATAAAAAGACCAAAAATTGACCATTCGTCCATAAGAGACGAAATAAGTCAATTGTCGGTCAACTGTTCAGTCATTTGTGCGTCTAATCCTTGCAAGAAAAGGGACGAATATTTAGGCCCAAATCGACAGACGTTACTACAACTTTTAGATGTAGTCGCTGATTTTTAGAAATCGATTTTCGAAAACCATATTTTTAGACGTAACTAAAACGGCAACTTTAGTCACGCTTGTTTGATATTTTTAAACAACAATAAAAGTGACGTTTAATTCGAAAACAAACTACCAACATAAAAAAAAATCTGACAAATTTGAAAATTCAAAACATATGGCAATTAATTCGTTTCAACACAAAAAATGATTTTCGATCAAAAAAATTTGCTGTTGATTGCTTTCATTTGGTTTCACGGCATGGAAGAAATAGCGAAACATCGAATTGTTTAGTTGCACACCTAATATGTCAAAGTAAACCAAAAAATAAAGAAATACATATCTTAGTTTTTATTAGTTCGTCAATCAGCTCGTCATTGAAAAATATTTACGCTGTTTGTCATATTCTTTACCGCACAATAAAATTGTTTTATTTTGAAAATCAAAAAGGATTTGAAAATCGTTCATGTCAATAAAAAATTATAATCAATTAATATTTTGAAATTACGGCATTTTATTTATGAGAAAAATGAGCAGTCTCAACGAGGACGATAAAAATAATCTATTAAAAATAATTACCAAATATAAAAATGTGATTGAAAATAAAAAAACTGATTCGGCCTCAAATCGTGAGAAAAATGAATGTTGGAACACTGCATCCAGGGAGTTTAATGTGCAGACCCTGTCAGGAGGAAAAACAACCCAACAATTGAAAGCTGCATATCGAAACATGAAGGGGAAATTACGAAAAACGATTGCAAATAAGAAACATTATACATCAGGTACAGGTGGTAGTCCAGCTTCAGCACCTCTAGATGAAACCGACGGGGTGTTGTATGACCTGATTGCTCTTACAATCTTATCCCGCCCCAATCGTTTTGATGATGATGGGAGTGGCGATGTAAGCATATATGTTTTTAAATATAAAAAATACGTTAATCCTAATTGTTTAAATAACTTAGGAAATTATTAGGTCTGAATGTGAATTTGAAGTGGAATATTTGGACGATGAAAATGCAACGCCACTTTTCACTGATACTGCACTCAACGTCTCGCACAATCCTGATACACACTAAAGTTTACCTCATTATCAGATCGAACCACATTACAAAACCCAACTACTTCACAAAATCCAACCACACCCGAAGCAATAGCAACCACTACAACTACAGATGTTGAAAATTCCACAGTAAATTTTCCGAGGACAAGAAACCGAAAACCAAGATCACTTGAAAACAAACTAAAAGAGAAACAGTTACAAGCAATCGATGAAAAAATTAAATTAACAAAAATTAAGCAGAAAGCTGCGAGAGCAATGTACCGTTATTATACAAATTTGGGTCCGCCAGTGAGCGATAGCAGCGAAAGTGATTAAAATACTTGTAAACTATAGTATGTAGAATATTATTTTTTTTATTATTACTATTATTATTGAAATAAAAAGTGAATTATTTGATTTTATAAAGATTGTGTTATCTGTCTTCTCACATCTTGCTTATAATTACATTCCATAGGATTAGGTGTAATTGTCGGAATATTTTGGAGCGGCAAGTACTCATCATGCCGTGACAATCCCGCGAACACTTTTGATACCTCATGTATGGTGAGGCAAGCGGTAGACTGTATAACACCCATCAAATCTCCCGACACTGTTTGATAACAGCCTGTAGCATAATACCGCAATAATAATCATAATTTTTTGTTTTACGGTTAACGGAAATAATCTGTTATCAACGTAAACCAATTTTTCCAAGTAACCCAAATTATTTTTTGAAACACGAAACCGCCTTTTAAACTACACATCCGTGTAGTAGTTAACGTCAGTTCTTTGCAATTGACTAACAAACGAGTACATTATACATAATTATACATTTTTTAATTTAAACAAAAATAATAATCTAAAACAAATATAATAATCGTTTAAGGACTACAGTAAGTATTGCTTTATATTAATTCCTGTTGCAATGATGAGTTATTTTACTTAATAATGCCTAAGAAGCCAATAATTACCTGCTCTCGTTACCGGAGAAATTTGTGGGAGAGATAATTCCACTACTTCATACAAAATCTCACTCTCACCAGCCTCGCTGGTGTTTTCCGTCAGACATAAGTGTGCCTGATTTATCCGCCCGATTCACATTGGCTGTTCAATTTCATCAAATTGGTCGTTTAAATTACTGATTTGAAGTTACTTTTCTCGGTGGCTAGCCATTTCCGAATCGAAGCTTGAACAAATTTAAAACATTCTTTCTCGCTTTCGTGCTTCACTTAGGGTTTCTGTAAATATTGCTCATTAAAATAAACTTAAACGTGAAGTGCTAAAATACAGATTAACTCACCGATGTTATTTTGCTTCTAACTTAAATGGAAGTTTTTGTCAGGAATCTTTTGGTGCTGCATTTGACTCTAGTGGCCTTTTAAAATTTTTGTTGTTTGGTCATAATAGATTTTTTCATTCTAAACAGTCTTTACAGTATCAGCTTTTTACCAGTTCTATTACGAATCGACATAAATTCAAAATTGTAAAAATTATTTTCTAGAAACGCGTTTTAATAAAAAAATCACGATACAAATATATGTATACATTTACTAACCTGAACACAATGTTTTATTATTCGATTTTTTATATTTTTTAAATTACAATATTAATTTAAATTATAAAAATTATTACAATGAAACACTTTCAACTTTATAAAATTTTTATTAGACATTTGTTTTAATAATAATTTTTTTCGATCACAAATTATTAATTTCTTGTTACGCGCACGACGAATGCTTCGTGATTGAGGATAAAAAACTAAAACGTGGCGATGAACAATTATAAGTCGAAAATGTCCCTAATTTTTTAGTCGTATTCCATACTACAGTCGAATTCGACTCATTTGAATTGCATAACTTTGCCTCGTCTCTCTTTCGTATATAACACTTCCACTGCTAGTCTGTTTCGTCTCTATTTTGCATTTAAGGTTCCGATTGACGGTCTGTTTCGTCTCTATTTTGTACTTAGTATTCGTCTTTTAATTAATTTTGGCTAATAATTTTAACTCAAGTTTTATTTTTCATTTACTAATTGATTTTTATTTTGATTCTGGTTTCCAATAAAATGGTAATTTCGATTCTTTTAGTACGAATTTTATTTTTTTTAAATTTAAGAGTTGGACATTTATTTCGATATTTTGTCTCTTCTAGAGACGAAAACGTCGCAATGGACGAAAATTGTTTTACGGATATATTACAGGTTTCCGGCTAAAAATGCAGTTTTTCCTCTATCATTAGGATATGGGTTGCTACTTTCCAATACCCGTTTACAGATCCAATGTACTGAAATCCTTAGCCCCTGACAGCGTGTCCAATGTGTGGTCAATGCGCGGCAAAGGAAAAACTAATAAACTATCTTTCTTCGTCATTTCATTTAATTTATGGTAATCAACTCAAAATCGTGTTATCCCGTCGTTTATCTGGACAAAAACCACATGAAAACTCCATGCGCTACTATGCTGCTGTTGTTTCGCGAACGGTATTCTTCTTGGTGCTTGCTGATTTAGTGCTCGATTCTATGTTGCACAACATTAGTTTTTCCTAAACCATAATCAGTAAGAGCAAATACTTCGGCTAACTCATGCAGTGCTTCCACTGCGACATCTAACTGATCTGCTGGAAGATGGCTGCACAATGAGCGAATGGCATTCTTCTGCCTATGGTTCCCCTCCACCAGTTTATATGCCCTTCAAAACTGATGTAACTTAGTTTTCCGTATACATGTCCATTACAAGTGTTTTCTCTCATCGTCTCGTTCAACGTCTATCTCATTTCTTCACTTTTCTTGCCTCGTACGTCATCTTCTCTCGGTTGCAGTGTATACCTTGTTGCTAATAATCTCTCATGTAATGCCCGGGTTGTTGATATCGGAAACATCGAAGCTGGGAATGTGATCGTTTTCTTCCGTTAGAGTAATATCTTCCAAATACAACTTACGCAACTTGGCTAAACTCTAGCTGTCTCATATGCTAACGCCATCACCAAAACTTCATTCATAGTTTTATCTCTGTTTGTATTGGTTGTATTGGTTCTTAAATGAAGTTTCAGATGGTCGTCCTTTACATCAATGATAAACTAATGGTGGGCGATGTAAACTAATGGTGGGCGGGTTCAATACATTTGCAGGTGCATTGCTGTAAGCTTGCATATTGCTAAATTTTCTTACATGTGACTACACATATATAAGCTCCAACTCAATCATGACCCGCTCATAGCTTCTTTCTGTTACGGGTACGGGTAAAATCACATCTGCAGCTTTCCACTGCTGCCTTAAAATTCCCCTTGAGATACCAACAACTGGTTCGGTCTAAAACATTTTGTTTAGCTGGCCATCTTGTGATGTATGTATTTCGAGGCTGACCTACACTTGCTTAATTTTATTTTTAAGCCCTTGTCTTATTTATTCTTCAAAAACCTTCATCTGGCCATCGATTTTCACCTCTAGAGACTCATCTCTCCTCTTAGCTCTTTAACTTGGAGATCTTGGGCACGCTGGATTTCAGCGAGTTTTTCATTCTGCACATTCTGTTGTTTTCTTAGATTTCCAAGCTGACCACCTGGCTTCACTTGTATAGTTCTGCCGGTTGTGCAATTTTCTGCTCGCCTTGTTGGTCGATATTTGGACATTACTTCTCTATTTTGCCACCTTGCTGGTTTATTTTGGCACTGAATTTCGAGTCCATTCCCTTTAGTTGAAGTAAGTGTGCTTGCATCATATCTTCCATGTTCAAGGTTGATTTCTGTTATTCTGGAGTGAACGGCTATGCTGAATAATTGTTTCTTTCTGCTCCATTGCTCTGGTTGTCTCATTTTTAACATATTATTCTTACTTGCTAGATTTCAAATCAAAATTCGTAATCTAAAACAAAATTTTGAGCAAGTTTTCCATATAAAATTTGAACTAATCCGGATCAATGGGGGCCATGAAACCCAGCTAATATTGGCAAATAATTTCAGGCAACAATGTAACAATATGAGTTAATGTGGTCACATAGAACAGATAAACAAATTTGGCATACATTCATTACATCATGTCGCCAATTTTCCTGCAAATAAAACATAGAATACACGTGAAATATAACAACAAACCGCATTTATGTCAATATGTATCCATGTACAGCAGGAAAAATTCGAAATTTATCTCTAGACTGCAAAATAAACTATCGACTATATATAAATTTGCAATAAACTATAAACTCATAAAAAAAATTGTTGCTATTATTATGTGGTGACGGAAATTAAAAGTCATAAAATATTTTTAATTTGTATCGTGAAATGTATCGAAATTAACACACGCGTATAAATATTTGATATCCCACTGCGATACAACCAGCTCAGTACGCGTGCACATCGCACTTACATTTCTAGACGTAAACACATATATCCTTTACAAAATTAACGATGACAGATGACACATCACCGCACCAATTCATTCAGGGGCGTGCACCAAATATAAATTATTTCGTCATAAGCGCAATACACCGAGATCACGACAACATTCGAACATAAAAATAAAATTCACACACACGAACCAACAAGAGAGGGGGCCGTCATATGAACCTCGTTCATATTTCATAAACATATACAACAAATTCATTGTTTATATAAAACATTTTCTTGTTGTATTGTCTCTCTGATTTCCGCCGACAACATTTCTTGTCATGTCATGTACTTCGATAAACGAAACATTATACTTCTTCTGTGAGATTACGAAACGCGCGACTCAAGCGCTCTTGGATTATTTCTTCAAGTCAAACAAACAAATCGTTAATTTTATGTTGTTTCAAAACAATTGAATCCGCGTGGTTATAAAATATACAAACTTAACCCTGAAATTGTGTTATGATGTTATTATGTAATAGATCTAAGATAAATAAATAAGATCTCGACGTTCTTTTGATGCATCAATATTGTGATGCACGTTGACAAGATACGCAATTAAAAGTAAATTAATTAAGTTCAAGTGTAATTAGCGGGTGGGTGATCTTGGAATTTTTTCTTATACATTTTCATAAAAAAGTACACGTTTTTATAAATTATTAATGCGGGTGCACTAATTAAGTCAATGTTATGTGAACTTACGTGCACAAAGTCAAAATAAAATAATTAGATGTTGGATCCCACAAACTGTTCATAACACGAGATCCAATAAATCTCTGACATTTCTTGTACACAAATTATTTTGAGTTATACGTAAAATTTGAGAAATCACTAATTACGGTTCTCACAATTATATTCGGATTTAGGCTTCATAAATAAAGGCAAATTACTTAACGTTTATCTGGCTTGTTAGAAAAGATTAAGATTCATAATTTGGATTGTGAACACAGTATACCTCAAGGTGATGATTAATCAGAGATCATTCATGCTGGTAAATAAATATTTCTGCCATAGTTTGCTTTCTTGAACATGCTGGACGCACTAACTGGTTCTACTTAAGACCAATTTCCTCTTCATCCACATTGAAAGCAATCTTAAAGTGGATTTAGATTTACTGACAATTTCGGATATCAAAGCCTAGGATAACGGGTCGAACTCGACTGCTTATCCAGCGTCTGCAAATCTCTGCTTTGGAGTATATAACTTGATGAAATAACTTTTTATTCAGAAGGTATAGTTCTGAATTTCGACATCGACATTCATGCGAACATGTTTATCCTCATTTAGGAGCATAGGGCGTTTACTAGACTGGACCATCGAACTCTATTTGGGGCTATTCTCTTTAATTCCCCCATGTCTTCTCGAGATGTTTTGCTTTAGTTATCACCGTTCTTTTCCAGGTCACTGCTGGCCTTCCAACTTTCCTCTTTCCTTGCGGATTCCATTCTAATGACATAATGGTTATGTCATTTGGTGGCTTTCTCAGCGTGTGCCCTATTCATCTCCATTTCCGCTTCCTAATTTCCTTCTCAATGTCTACTTGGTTTGTTTGTCGCAGTAATTCTTTATTTGTGATCTTGTTCGGCCAGTAGCATTTGATCAATCGCCTCACGGCATTTATTCACAAACATTTGGAGCCTTTTTGTTATTTTCTGGGTATGTTTCCACGTTTCACAGCCATACAACAGTACTGATTTTACACAGGCATTGAACAATCGTATCTTGGTGTTTCTTGACAGGACGGATGCATTCCAGATCTTACGGAGCATGCTAGACGTATTTCTCGCCTTGTTGATGCGTGGATTAATGTTCTCTTCCGTTCCACCTGTTCATACAGTACAGCCAAGGTATACGAATTTTTCGACATTTTCTAGTGTATATCTTGGTTGATGAGAAGTGGTGTGTGTACTAATGCTTGTGTTCAGTCCCAGGGCATTTGTCTTTCTTATGTTAATCTTGAGCCCGACATCTTGTGCTATTTCTGATAACTTTTGTAGCTTTTGCTGCATGTCTGCGTATTTGTGTGTTAGAAGGCATATATCATCTGCGTAGTCGAGATCATTGAGTTTTCTGATTGGATCCCACTGAATTCCGTTTGCTGATGCGGTATCTAGCTTGCGCATGACATTATCCAGTACTATGAGGAACAGTAGTGGAGATAGTACACATCCTTGTCTAACTCTTGAAACTTGAACTTTGTTACCAGCATCCCGGTACATTTCTCGGATGAGTTCGGTTATTTGGTTTCCAGATTGTGCTTCTATTGATGCAAATGCGTCACCATTGAGTAATTCAGCTGGTATGTTGTCGATTCCAGCAGCTTTGTTATTTTTCAGCTTCGTTATGGCACTTGCAACTTCCCGCTCCGTTGGTGGATGGGTGTTTCTGGTTTCGTTATAGTTGTCATCTGGAAGCTCCTCAATTGGTTTGCTATCTATGCACTTGTTCTCCAAGAATTCTTTCCATCTATTTAGTTGTTGATCGTCTGTAGTTAGGACTTGTCCAAGTGAAATGATGTAATGTGCGCATATTTCTATTTGCTGCCGCTGACTGGGCAGTCGTGAGAATGTCTTCTGTGTATTTCCTACGATCGCTCCTTGCCATTTTCTTCACTTGTCGAGCTGTATCTTGATATTGTCTGCGTATTTGTGTTTGGTTTTCTTCACTTGTCGAGCTGTATCTTGATATTGTCTTCGAATTTCCGCCGTATTTTGATTGCTAGTTGTATTTTAAGTTGGCGGCGTTCCTCGATTTTCTTTCACGTTTCATCCCTAATCCGCGGTTTTCTTGTGTTGTCTTGGTAGCCCAGCATACTTGTAGCAGTTATTACGTAGGCTTCTATTCCTTCCCATTTTTGATCCATGGTGGTAATTTCGTTAATCGGTAGTTTGATTAGGAGCGTTTCATTGAAGATAGTTCTCGTGTCTGTCTATCTATGTTGAACATCTATCTATGTTGAATTTCCTCCGATTGGTCCTTGTAGTTTACACAGCGGCTGTTGGTGATCGCTGTGTTACATCTGCTCCTCTCATTGCTCTGACATCTTGTAGGGAGGATAGAAACTTCTTATTTACCAGCACATGGCCAATTTGATTTCTCGTTCTACCATCTGGCGATGTCCAGGTGTATTTTTATGGATATTATTTTGTGGGAAATTGCTGCCGCCTATGAATTAGCTGATTTGTGACACAATAGATGAGTCTATATCTTCTTCTTGTTCCTTGCAGAATCTAGTGCATGTTTTACCCATGATTGTCGCCATTCGCCGGTGTTGTCAATTCCAATTTTCGCGTTGAAATCTCCTTGGATAATATTTTGATGTCATTTCGGTGTGCACTTGATATGGCGGCTTGTAGCTGCTCGCAGAATTCATCTTTGATTGTGTCATCTGCTTCTTCCGTGGGCACATAGCATTGTATGATTGTTGTTTTTCTGATTTGAGTGGAATCGTGCTGTTATTTGCGGTCGATATTTGTGTTGTTTGCCGATTTGAATTATTTCTTCTAGTGTTCATTTCTGTAATCATTTGGTTTCGGATTAATGAATGATTGGTCCAATGAGAATCCTAGCCAGGTCCCAGGGATGATGAGTAAGGCATACCTGGCATGCTGGGGGGAGGTTCTCATCTCGTTTCATTTTCGTCCATTTCCATTGTTACTTCTATGATGTTCCCAAGCGGTCACCCAACTGTGTACTTACCTTAGCAAACGTTGCTGGACGTGGTTGGTGTAGTTGTTATGTCTTTAATTGTTTTGTACACTCGCCCCCTACCAGTACCGTTAGTCCAGCCTTTATATTAGGAATGTGTTGCAAATAACTATAGTTATTTTGTTTATGTCAGTGTAGAATACCGTTGATATTTACGTTGTGTTAGTTTAAGTTGAAATCGCTTCCATTCACCACGCTAAACGTGTATAGTGGTTTCTTCTTCGGTGGAACTGGTAGCGCATTGCTGACCTCCAAATACTCAGGAGTCAATGCCGCTAATATTCTTAGTAGTCTGAAATTTATATACAGGCCTCTATTTGATTTAAGATGATGCCCAGTTTCTCATAGATTGTTCGTGTTCGAGCTGTTGTTAATTGTTTATGTTACGTGTTAATTGGGGATTAGAAGGAAGTTCCTTTCCAACAAATCTGCGTTCAATCACCTGCTTTGTCATAATTGCTCTTCTTTCATGTTTCATATTTGTTTGGGTCAGCAGAAATCATCCAGTTGAAATTAATTTCGAACTCGTTGCGCTTGACATACGGTGTTTGGTTATCATTCCACGGACTCACACCAAAAACCTTCTTGGTTTGTGTTCAAGGATCGTGTAACAATTGATGGTTTCTGTTGGGACCCCTGTAGGGTTTCACCTAACATACAATTCGTTTATTACGTAAATATAAGGCAGCTATATTCAACTATGAGGCTTTTAAGGCTTTCGTTTATGCTCAGAGCTGATGATAAAGTACCAATTCTACTCCCTTTACTATGGAATACCATATACGAAGAAGTGCTGATTTCGACTTCAATTTGTGATAAATTATTCGCTTTTCCAAGCACTTATAAAAACTTTGAGTACGCAGCCTCAAGGTAGATTTTCACAATTATTTTAAGAGCCTCAGCCACAACACCATCAGGTTCAGGTTCTTCTTATGCAATATAAGGCCTTAATAAGCTTCTTTTCAGAAAACGACTGACCTATCTGTATGGGTCGTCAGCATCGTGAGCAGACGATATATCTTCCCCAATCATCAATGAGGTCGGTGCCTGGTCGAATGGATTAGTTTTTAAATCATCAGTTCATTGTTGTAGTAATCTACATGCCCCCAACGCACTATAGACAATAAAATGGTGATCACAACCGTGAATTATTCTAGGACTGTCAGAATAAATTTGTATCAGCGAAGGAGCTCTTCATAGGTGAGGATATGATCGCCATAACAACTCGATGAAGCTATATGTTTTCGCCGACTTCACTGCCATCTACCGTAGTCCTCTAAAGTGTGGCGTATTTGGAAATGAATGCTTAAAGGTTGGCCAGTGGTCTCAGTCCCTGGCTAACCACTTTGGCCCGATTCACCATAACCAATAATTTTATAGTTCCATTGGAGTCAATCCCCACGTTGCAATCAGCCGGGTAATTGGGTCCTGATATTGACTAGTTCGGTTAGTTATAAAACACTTCGATTGTATTGACGAGATGCTTTCAGCTAGGACACGTAGAATTTTGAAGCAGAAATAAGTAATGTGGTAAGTGGCTTGTTTTCTATAAGGATAATTTTTCTGGTGGTCAGAGAGAGCTCCTTAACATAAAAACATAATAGTCAATGATAATAACCGATCACATTCTGGAATATGACCTTGCTCTATACCCTAGAGATTAAATTTGTGATGTTAACTATTTGGGTCAGATTGTCTCAAGCAACAGTTTCCTCTAGGATTATGCTCATATACCGACGACTTGTGCCAAACTTCGCAGATGTCACAAGAACTCTCCATCGCCACACCGGAAAAATCCAACCATTTGAGTGGAACACAAGGCATTTTACGAATTATAGAAGAAATGGATGGTGGGATATTGATTTTGGATACAGATTTTAGCAATACAGTGGTGCAGTGTTGTCACAGAAGCAGGAAGCTAGAGAGCGAGTGGCTGCATATTATAGCCCCAATCTCTTTCGCTAAAACAGACAAAAAAATTCTAGACGAATCAAACAATTAAGCATACACTTTCAAGATTGAATACTGACGAGGTATGTTGCACAACAATGCAAATGGATAATCAAAAAGGTTCTGAGGCAGTTCAGTGTAAGCAATATGTAAGATAGGAAGCAAGGAACTGTTCCGCAAGTATTGCACGAATCCAGTTGAATCGGAACATGATAGGGATAAATAACATGTGAAAGAAGACCATGAGACTGTTGTATCAATTGGGCCAGTAAGGAAATGGCTGGCAAAAGGTAGACGAACGAGTTTGCATTTCAAAGCGCCACTGTTACCAGTTATTGCGGGCACAATGGCGCTCTCTGAGAATAGATTATGGAATAGTAGTAAGAATCTAAGAATCAGTTAATGGCGACAATAATAAACATCAAATTGTGCTACATAATAATCGGATACGAGTAGTACTACAACAAAGACCCGGTTGGAAATCTGGAGCACATTTGGGAATCAATAAAACCTTGCATAAGATACAACACCTGTTTTATTGGGTTACTTACGACAGGAACATTGAACACTGGTTCAAACAGATAGTATATGAAGTGTGCTCAATGTTTGAGCACCATTTGAACGAATAGCTAATGGATATCGTCGGCACGTTTTCAGAAACAAAAGATGGTAATCGTTACAGACTGGTGTGTATCGACTATTTCATCAAGCTATGGAATTGATTAATTCGAATTTGAGTGAACATTCTGTGGGTTATTCAATAGTAAAAAAGTGGTTTGTAAAACTTTTGTGATGGTAATTTTAGTCTTGAGAACGTGCAGTAAAACAATTTGAAGACGAAACTGGATGAAAATCCATTTCCAATTTTACGGGTGAAGGCCGCATCTTTATACAACATAATTTGTCTGCACAGTACTATAAAGTCCATAAGCTTGCAGCGGCGTCAAGATTATTCATGGTCGCGTAGCTGTCAAATTGAACGATGGTGATCAACATAATATCTAGTATTCTACTAATGAACTGGAAGCAGCACTAAATTCATAATGGTTTTGTTTAAGTATTTATGCTATTATGTTTCGAATCGGTTTTCGGAAGTCGTAAGGCAACTCAATTATTATACACAGTAAAAAAAAATTACATATTTTTAAGGGTAAACAAAATGCCTCGTAAATGTATTTAAATTTCACGTATGGTATGTACCGTACATAAGACATGGAATTTTCATTTTCTGATTTATGTAAAATTCAACAATGCTGATATATAATTTTCAATAAACCATTATGTAATTTTGTATACTGGGTTGGATAAGGGTAATATTCCATATTTAAATATTGAAATTTAAAAATTTGCCTAAAAATTACATAAACTATGAAGAATTTTATTGCTTACAAAACATGAGAACCACCACAAGTTCTTTCTTGTCAGTTTGGTCTCGTACTGATAAAAAGTTGTTTTGTTCTGCTTATCAGGTTGCCCTTGCAACGACCAATCTGCAAACATTCAAATTTTGCTTTATACTAAGTATAACAAAAGAACATATCGACTTGGCGAATTATATCACATTAAACAAAATAATTACGCGTCATATTTATTCTTGCTCGCAGATTTCTCATCTGTCGTATTTACCTCCGACAATATTCTACATAATACTTATGGAATATTTTAGGAAAGGATGTAATTTTCTTACAAAACATCACAAAATTCTATAAGATACTTAAAATTACATAGACAGTTTACTAATCTCTACATAAAATAAAAAAAATTTCAGTATATTCTGTGGAGTTCTTTAATTTACATACTGGTTTACTGACTATTCCGTCACTTGTTATGGAAACAAAATTTTTACATAAATGTATGTAAATTTCCATAAATCATGTAAATTTTTTTTACTGTGTAGATTTTAAATTTTTTATTTGTTTTTTCTTTTTTTTCCTAAAATGTCAACATTGGATATGAGAAATGTGGTACTAAAGTCCTGTTTTTTCCTGTGGAATTCAGAAACGTAGTGAAAGATGTACCATTACATCTAATTGTTGTGTCGAAGACATGGCTTAAAGATATGCATAAAGACGTTCATGTGCACTTGGATGGGTATAATATTGTACGGAAAGATAGGATTGATCTACGTGGTAGACGTGAAGGTGGCGCAGCACTTTATGTACGCAATTCTGTCAAGTATAAAGTAGTTAAGAAAAATGTTTTTGGGTCAAGTTTTGATTGTCTGTTCTTGGAAATTAATAACAGTCGAAATCACACATTGTTAGTGGGGGTCGTTTATTGTCCACCTAGGATTAAATTCCTTAATAAACTTTAAAAAACTTTGGGGTCTATCTAGTAGGTATACTAATATTCCTATCCTTGAGGATTTTAACACGAATGTCATTTCAGATACACTTGCTGTAAAGGAATTCAAGGATTTCATATCATCACTTGGTTTGAGAATATCCTCGTATGATGCTACGAATTTTAGTAATACTGCTGCCACTTGTTTGGATTTATTGCTACTGAATAATCGATCGAATTGAAACTTCTTTACTCAAATTTCCGTCCCGGGGCTATTTACTACCCACGATATGATATATGGTTCCTATAATTTTGATTTGAATGTTTCTAGTTGCGCCAGTTTTTGTTTTCGACGAGCTTTAAACAATATTGACCAGAACAAATTGATTGCAGAGGCTAATTCACTTGACTGGGGACGGATTTTTTCTATTGCAGAAATTGATGACAAACTGGAGTATTTTAATTCATTGCTTGTAATGCTTCTGGATAGATTGGCTCGCCTGCGTAGAGTCGATCGGAAGCCGTCTGATGATGTGTTCATGATGGATGATTCTATCCTGAAGCTCAAGAATATTAGGGACTTCTTATACGCAGTTTGGAAATCTAATAAAAATAATACTACTTGGAAGCATTATACATGTTATCGTAACAGGGTTAACAATTTGATCTGTCGGTTAAATTTCGGCAGTGGCGCAATTTGATCTCTCTAAAAATAAGCAAGCTGTTTCAACCGATGGAATTCTTTACGCATTTTCCTGCAAGTTCTCTCAAGGGTCGCCTTTTAATTTGAGGGATTTTGAGAACATTGGCTCTCATTCTGTCAATGCTAAAATTAAAGCAATGTAGCGGATATTAAGGTATACGAAGGAATCTCTGGCATTCAGTCTGAATCATTGGGTGCAGATGGTATTCCTATTTCTTTTGTGCGCTTAATTCTTCCAGTAACTCTTAAATATCTGGCTCACGTAATCAACACCGCATTAACTAAATCAATTTTTCCTAAAGCGTGGAAGTTGGCTTATTTATTGCTGGTAGGTAAGATTTCTAGGCTTGTTGAACTGCATGATTACAGACCAATTATAGTATACTTCCTTGTTTATCGAAGGTCTTAGAGAAGGTCATGAAGAATCAGATTTTTACTCATATTAATAAATTTAATTTATTGCACCCGTTCCAGTCGGGTTATAGGACAACAACTACTCTCGTCAAAATCAATGGTGGTTTGAGCTCATATTTTGCAAACGGGATGGTGTCTTTGCTGGTTCTTCTTGATTTCTCGTTTGGGGCATTTGATTCTGTTGATCATGGTATCTTACTGGATAAATTGTTTACGCAGTTTAATTTTTCCAGCCTTTCAATCCAGCTGACGGCATTTTTTTTAACAGATCGATACCAAACTGTCAAATTAAATGAGAAACTCTCCGAGCCTTCCCGCCTAATATCTGGCGTTCCACAAGGTTCTATCTTAGGTCCTATATTATTTAGTATGTTTATTAAAAATATTGCAAATTCTCTCACCTCCGTAAAATTTCACCTATTTGCAGATGATGTACAAATTTATCATTCAGCTGCGCAGAGCAATCTGGAGGCTTGCGCGTTAAAAATCAATGAAACTCTTGCGAGGATCGTAGCTTGGAGTAGGAACAACCTAATTTACATTAATCCAAGGAAATCTAAAGCCATGTTTATAACTTGTAATAAACGATTGCTACACAGTATCATGTCTTCTGACATAATGGTAGATGGCAACAGAATTGAAATAGGGACCTTAGTTTAAAAAAAGTTAGTTGAAGTTAGTTTAAAGTTAGGGACCTTAGTTTAATTGTGAATAGTCAGCTAAATTGAGACGATCATGTCAAACATATTTGCACTAAAATTTATGCTACGCTTAGGAACCGGTGGTCTCATGCAAGTAACACTCCTCGTGCCTATCTACTCGGGTTGCTTGAAAACTTGTTTTGATCGTTTAAGGATTGCTTTTAATTCATGCGCTCGGTATATATTCAATAAGAGGAAACATGTTTCCATCTCTAGGTATTCGCAGACGGTCCTTAACTGCGATTTATCTGATTATCTGAACTTTATTACAGTCTTATTTTTGTATAAAATAATCATTTATCGTAAACCTTCCTATCTTTTTGATATGGTGAAGTTTTTCAGATCTGCCCGGCTGTTCAATATCCATCTGCCTTCTAATTGTAAGTCTAAAGCGCGCCAGCGTTCATTTTTCATGTATGCTGTAAAGCTTTGGAATTCCCTTAATCCTAATTTGCAATTCATTGTCAGATTGAATCAATTCAAGCAGGAATGTTTTGCCTATTTCTCGTCTCTAAAATGATAAATTGTGTTGTATTCCATATTTTGTTAATTTTGTTAGAAGTAATTGTTAATTCTGCATTAAAACAAAAAAAAATTAGGTTTAAGAAAGAGAAGTAAATTGTATTATCATTTTTACATAAGAAAATTGTCCTTAGCTATAAGGAGAATTGTAAAAAGGCTATGCCTTACATGTAAATTATTTATTTAAAAAAAAAAAAAAAAAATCCGCGTCAAACTCATAAAGAGCTTGCGGAACAGTTAGGAGTTACTCACCAAGGAATATATATCACTTCGATTGCATGCAATGAGAAAAGTACAGAAGGAAGGAAGTGGGTTCCTCGCATAAACTGACAGAAGAAAACAAAAACCGAGGAGTTGACATTAGCATGAATTTGCTTTCTCGGTACCAAAAATTGGATATTGTACGATAATCCTAAACGCAGAAAACCTCAGGTTGGTCCAGGCCCATGTACATCAGTTAGAAAAATGAATATTCATTTATTAAGAGCTTCTGAAACCTGGTGAAACTGATACAGCAAAATCATCTCAGAAACTCATCTTTTTATTGCATTGGGAAGTTTTACAGCATGCGGCGCATTCTCCAGACTTGGCTTCCTCTGATTACCACTTATTCAGATCGATGTCATCATATTTGAAAGACGAGCGGTTCACGAAAGTTGAAGATGTGGAAAAAAGGCTCAATAACTATTTTGCTTCGAACCCGCCAAGCTTCTATCGCGAAGGCATTCATCATCTACCTGATAAATGGCAAAAAACCATAGGTAGTAATGGCGAATATTTATTTTTTATTTTGACAAAAAAAAGTAGTTTCTACTTGCACACCTAATATTTTTTGCCTATAGTTTAGAGTACTCTGTTTAGCGTTCATAGTTTACGAGAAGCTCTTTGAATATATAGAAAATGTCAAACATTAAGACAATATAATTTTTTGGGGTAACCGAAATGAGTTTATATTTCGTGACTCGTCGCTGTAATTAGACCAATAAGACCTTATTTAAAATAAGTGTTTTTTAATATCCAAAATTTAACTCCCTTCTGCCTGATTATCATACCATACGTTCACAACGATATATTTCTCCTCCGAAAAAAAAAATTCATTTCGATGTCACAATAATGTCATAATTTTCATAAAGCGCACTTTAAACACCAACACATGTTGCTGTTCTATATACACATAACTAATACATGACATATACGTAACGAAAAAATGTACTCGTATAGATTAAATTATGCATCCCTCCCAAAAAAAAAAACATAATTCTAATTTGCATATAAATTCAATTGCGGATAAAATGTTTATAAAAATTTGAAACGGGCGATCGTTCCCGAGCACCCTTTCCGCATTATTAGACTAAAGCGAGAGTAAATATAATTTTGCTTCCATTGTCATGTTAATGAATATGATTGTGTGTTGGGTGCGCGATTTTATGTCATTTTGTCCTTTTGGATTTGTTGGTGTAATTATAAAGGATTTACAATTAAAAAAAAAAAATTAACGAAATATACGAGAACCAGAAACGCATACCACTCGAATTTTATGATGTTTATATAAACGGCGGGCGAGGGACGCCTGAATCAGGTTATTTAATTTCCTGGGTATGATATATGCAAATATTAGATCAAGGTGCTTGCGATGTAACACATTGATGACGGTTATGAATCGAACAATGGCCTCCAAAGTGGTTATTAATTAAACAAATATATAAATCTCGAGGGGATTCAACTGATTGTCAATTGTTTGTAGACAAAATAAATAAATGTGAGGGGCTGATAAACCGCGTCTTATTGCATTTTTCGATGATGATGATGATCAGCTGTTTAGTTTGGCCGCACTTCGATTATAACACGCGACTTCAAATTATAAATCATTTCGTGTGTTGTTTTATTGTTATAAAACAGTCATCAATTTTATTTCGATTCCATTACGCCATACGATATAAATTAAAACTAAATTTAGACGACGATGCGCGAGATAAATCTCATCACCTCATATTCATTTCGTTCCATTATGGTAAGATCGCGCGGTAGTTGCACACAATAAAAATCCGATATCACGCAGCAAATCTATTATTGGAGCGAATAATTTATCGATCGTTCTTTCCAATGGAATTCTCGCGATCAACAGATGCGGCACATTAAAATTTCGTAATGTTTTTAATGGGTTAAGATTTGATCGGGGATGCATCCGGAGAGTATTTCTTGTCGTACAATGTCGAAATTGATTTCTGTTTATAACGCATCTAGTGTATGCGAGAGAAAGATGCCTCCAATGATATCGCTATTAATTAGAACAAAGATGGTACAATTATTGATCTTATCCTTTCATTAGACGTCAGAGACCAGCTCTTGCAGTGGTTAGTGGTTAATTGGTTGGGACGAAACCCACATTGATAGTCGTCGATGATGTTTTCGGTGTTTAATAAAGCTATATGCCACTGAGACAATGCTCCCATCCCATTGTTTTTGTGTTCATCTAAATCTTATATAAAAAAAAAACAATTGGTATAATGATTGTTTATTGGCTGACGTTATGACTACGTTGGTCAAATTCAAATACATTTCTGTAATTTTGTTTTGTTTTATCTCCATTTGGTACATAGGTAGGACTGCGACAAAAGATTTTTTGCCGGCGAGGCAGTTTTTTTTTGAAACGGAATTCGAGTAGTGAACGCCAAATGAATCACATCACAGTGATCTAATTAAAAAGTAAAACTTTATTAATTAATTAACTTTAAATTTTTGGTGTTTCCGACATTTTTTTTTCTTATAAAAATTAATATACTAAGTATTTGAATTGTGACAAAAATTTTGTACGGTATGTTAATACAAGTTATAGAATTAGCATAATAAAAACTATAAAGTTGTACAATATCTGATATGTATGATATAAACTCGAAGTTATTAATTCATTTTGTTTTTGTGAAATTATACTCAAGCCACATCGAGTTTTTCATTTGATTTTTTTGAGAAGTGATTTCGACAGTGGTGGAGAAAACACAATTTTCATACGATTATAAGTATTTGATTTGATTTGATTGAGATGTACGGCCGAGTCATTTGACAAGTAATCCCAGATATGGCCGGGCCCACCGTACACCTGTATTACACATAACAAAACAGGGTGGAAAAGAAAGATTATGTTAGTAAGAATAGACTCGACCCGGTTACAGACACCTAAGTAGTCGATAGTTAGTAACACAATGACACAATTCTAACTACGAAATAATTATTAATCATGTAACTGAAAAACTTCCATTCATCTGAAAATTAAAAATAGTTATTTAACTCTGCAAACTTATCTTCTTGAATTTTCGTTAATACCTATTTTTAATAAAATCTAAAAGAAAGATCTAAAATAATAAAAAATTAAAATTAATAATTATTATTAAATACCACCCACTGGATGCAATATTAATAATTAAAAAAAATCTTACTAAAACGCCTTACTAAAAAAGGAGCCAAACCACTGGAAAAACAGAGGTCTCTATATTACAAAATAGTCCAATAAAAGTTTTTCACTGCTTTTCAGAAGCGGAATCTAATTTTTAATCATAACAGCATATCTATCGTGTAGCTAATTCCAAATGGTTACAAAAAAAGCTAATCTGCAATATAAGATCAATAATGGATATTTGGCACAGCTCCAGAGCCCCAACACCTAAACAAATTAAATAAAACTTTTAAAGCAATCACGAATCTGTAAGATGATAGAATTAATAATAAGTAGCTAACACAACTGTAAGTAGCTAACACAATCGTATCGTATCACCTAATCGTATTAAATAAATCATAAAATCAACAACCAGCGATAATTATTTATCCAACCCACCACAATATAATCAAAACCTTCACCAATTTGCAGTCTCCCGAAACAACCTAGAAAACCATTTAATTAAAGCATGTATTTTTACATATGATGAACTAAAAATTATACTAAATTGCATGGATTAATTGCATGGATTTACATTGATTAGTTATAAAATATAAATATAAATTAAAAAAGGCTTATATTATTTCATTCTATAAACATTTATATTAATTCATTTTAAAAATGAATCAAGAAATGTCCCGCCCAAATTCACCTTATCGAACTCTTTCATTTCTTCTTCAACTCCGATTTTAATTCATCCTCAAAGCGAATCAAAAACACTTATTTTAATTCAGAAAAAACCCCTTCAATTCAGACCCCTTTAATTCATGCAGCCCATGATAAACCTTGATAACTCTAAATTGCTCATCATATAAAACATAATAAATATAACAAGTTAATACTCAAACGGTGAATAATTGGAGGTAGGAATTAGTAAAATTAGTTAATTTCTGAAACCAAAATGTGGAAAGAACCATTTTCATAAATAATCTTAGTAAAATGTACCAAGAAAAATATGTAATGTAGATCCAGGAGCGCTCGCTACCCGCTTCTCTAGAATAAACAAACCAACACACTGCAACCCATAAAGTTATTTCCCAATCCCAATAGACAATCCCACTTTTAACAGGAACCGTAGGGCGAATGAAGTTAAAAGCGTGATTTAATTCTGTGTAGTTCACTTTATATATTTTCACTCAAATATTTTCGGAATCTATACATAACAATCGAGTAAATAAATAAACAATGTCGTGTTCGTTCGCATACGCACAATACTATTAAACAGAAGTGAAAAAAACGTTATATATATTCTGCTACAACCCGGCTTATAGAATACGACCGTGCTCAGTCCTAGTATAACAAATATGATGATAAAAGTATACCCCACATATACGTGAACATATTAATAAGGACGAAACTGCATAAAGCCATACTATTTGTATCACCCTGATAAAACTAAATTTTATTTTTATTTATTATTATTTATTTATTTAAACATGTATAATATCTTCTGCTTCATCTTCATAATCAATACAATCACTAGAATCAGACTCTTCCAAATTGTATATTTCCTCAGCTGCCTTTCGTAATTCATTCCGACAAGGCAACAGTGCCAACCATTCACGAAAAGTTTTATCATAATAGTTAAGATCTTGCTTGAGCGTATCGTTCCATGTAAAACACGGGCGACCTAACTTTTTCGCGCCTGCAACAGTCGTTGCCGCACTTAATATATGATTCGGCCCACGGCGATAAATGTGTCCCCAATAGCTAATCCGATGAACCGTAACTTTTTTAGTGATTGTTTTGCCATTTAATAACTCCTTCACCCTCTTTACTTTTGGTTTTTGGTTACTAAATTCCATTAGTTTTCTTAATGAAAACAGTTCGTATTTTCTCAAACGGCGTCTATTCGCGGCGGTAAGAACTGCTGTTTTTAAACCATATGTTAGTATTGGTACAATTGTGGTGTTGTACATAGTTAGAACTGTATTAAATGGTACTTTATTTTGTCGTATGAAGCCTATGAACGTGCAATCCCAAGAGCTTGATGACACCGCGTTTTAATAGCTAGAGGCCGGTTTAATTTCGCTGTCAAATACGTTCCTAAGTAATGCATGGTGTCGACTCTAGTGAAAATAATCCCTGCAAGAACTATTGATAGAGGTGGATTAGAGGAGCGATCGGGATCTCTTATAAGAGTTGTACATTTCTGTGTATTTATTTCTAATCCTGCATATTGCAAAAGAGTTATTAAATCCTGTAGAGCAGGTTCCAATGCTACAACATCTCGGCTAATTATAACTATATCATCAGCGTAAGCCAGGATCAGCGGTAATTGTAATGCGTCACGTTGCTCCAACTTCAGTTCAGGAAATTGGTCTACCAGTGTCATTTAATATAAATTGAAGATGCGTGGAGATATTGGGCATCCCTGTTTTACTCCTTTATTCTTGTTAACTTTTTCGGTGCACACATTAAACCACTTTAGGGTAGTCCGTTCCCAAAAGCACGCCTTTATTATGCGATTTACCAAATAGTGAGGTATATATTCTCGTAGACATTGGGATATGACGCCTAGGTCAACTGTGTCAAAAGCTTTTTAAAGTTCAATTGGCAAGATCGTGATCAAATTTCCGGTTCTCCATTCCTCCTCCAGCATACGACGAACAGTGAAGGTGTGATCGTCAGTTGACCGGTTAGTCAAAAATGCGGCTTGATACGACGAGAGTAAACTCAAGTGTTCATCTAGCCTATCCAGTAAACATTTAGCATACACCTTATATCCAACATTACATAGTGTGATTCTTCTATAATCATTTACATTCTTTGGGGCTTTGACTTTCGGAATTGGAACCTGAACAGTTTCAAGCCAGTCATCTGGTGGGTTATTGTTTATCCAAGCTTCCTGTATTACTTCTTGAAGTCCTTGATGTATTCGGTCCGGAGCGTGTTTTAGCATTTCAATGAATATTCCGTCGCTACCAGGACCCATTCCTGAGCGGATGTTTCTTATTATGGCTCTTATATCCTCTGTCGACGGGCGCACGACCAATGGGAAATGATCAATTTCCTCTATTAATGTTGGATGCTCACCTTCAGATTTCTTTATTTCTTGGGCCCAAGATGAAATGGATATGTACCGATTATTTTGGGCAATGCCTCTTTTTTATTTTTTTTTAAAACGAATAAGTTTTACGAAGCCGTTCTGATGGTCGGTATTGGCTTATACTATTGAAGAACTGTTGGCATTCGAGTGCACGATGATTTGCATATGCTGCAGACAAATTTCTTCTCGCAGTTCTCAGTAGATCTTGAGCACGGTTATCATTCGGATGGGCGTCCTTGTAACTTTTTGCACTTTTGAAGCAAGCCAATGCTCGTCCACGTTTAGGCGTTAAAGGAGATTTTGCAACTAAAGTTTTCTGCGAGGTAATTTTAATTGCCTCGACGATAGTCTTCCATTGGCTTCTTGATGTCCGTCATGATTTTAAAACTTCCTCGTATGTAGATATTAGTGTTACCTGGTAAACTTTAATTGTTGCTTGATCCCTCAATAAGTTAATATTTAACTTTTTGATATTGTAGGTTGATGGCCAAACTAAAGTTTTTTGTACAGATCTTACATTCGTGGACTGCGTCATATTCACACCATTTCTTCTTGCGCATTGTACCCAGATTAATCTGTGATCACTGATATCAATATGAAAAGAAGCAGCTTTTACAGATTCTATATATATTAATCTGTTTGTTTTGCGAGTTAAAATGTGGTCTGTCTGAGAAAAGTTATAGCCGTCAGTCCATGTTGTGATGGTCCTTCTGCGCCCAGAAGTGGTGTGTATTTATAATTGCGCTATGTTAGCCAATAGTGCTAATGAAACCCCATTATCATTCGATGTTTTGTGAAAGAGTTTCGACCCCACAATTTCAGAATTCAAGCCATCTTCCGAGCCAAGATGGGCATTGAAATCACCAAATAAAATTAAATCACTAGACTTTGGGCATCGGTCGACGATCGACAGTAATGTTGCAAAAATTGTTGATGCTCGGAGTCGGTTCCATTGAGACGTTTGAGGTGGTACATATACTGCAATCAGCAGGATTTTGCCAAAATCCAAAATACTTCCATACATCGTAATTATGCAACCAAAATAATGTTTAATTCGAATAGACTTAATATTTAGTTGACTATTTACAACTAAACCTACACCTCTTCGTTTAGTTTTTGGATCATTCGCAAGGTACCAGATGTAGTTATCACTTTATCAGTTGCACATACTCCTGAACACATATTCGTCTCTTGCACACTACAGATGTCGATGTTATTTTTTCTAAGTATAGAATCAATATTATTACGTTTATGATGGTTATTAATTCCACGAATATTCTAGGAGGCAAGACAAAGTGTAGATGGACCGGGTTTTCCATGCAATGAAAATGCCTGAGTTTTTTGTGACTCTTCGACTAGAGTGTATTGATTGTCTGCCGGTAGTAGCTCCCGATGTATAATATCCTCGATGTCTTAAAAACTTCCATTCTGGGTTACAATAGAATCATTGAGACAAATTTCCAAACTATCATAATGGTTTCCGTTATATATTACATTTATTTCAGCCGCAAAGGATCCAGAGCTGGGTGTAAATTTTATTTTATTTTGAGTACCATAACAGTACACATTAATTTTTGTTTTCTTTAAATTAGAAATACCGGACAGACATTCAGCTCCACCCCAAAAACCATCTGCTTTAAGATCAGACAAATATTTTGACACTAATTGAGCCTCCGTGCTCATAGCAACAATCTCCGGTGTGTAAGTGGTCAGGCAAGAATCTATAATTGTTGGCAAATAGGCGCTGATTTTTTTATTAATGTATTCTACCGTTTCAGCCCGTAGATTAGCTGCATTGTAATTTAAAGGCCTTAAATTTAACAATCCTAGTTGATGCATGACCGCATTGAATAAACAATTTCCATCCCCTGGTATAGTATGTATATTCATTCCGAAGAATAAAGTCAGTAGATTTTAATAAAACGTAATCACGAACGTTTAAAGCTCTACTTATGAAAATTAATAATTTAAGGTTATGAATTCAGTGCCCGAATTTCATATTAAAAAATTTGAAAAAATAAAAAATTAGAAGGAAAAAATACATTGTCGAACTTGTACATAACCGCCAACTTCGATTCGTTTTGAATTGAAACATTTTAATATCCAAAGAACCAATCACAAAATCAGAAAAGTCAAATGTCAGAAAAGTGAGAGAAATTTGCCGATGAGATCAAATATTACAGGTGTTCCCCTATCCGGAAACAACTTATACCGAAGATGACGGCTGCTTGTTGCCTATACACCTCGTTACCGCTGCCCACCGCAAATACAATACATAAATCTTATTACCGCAAACATGACGTAGCAAACATTCCATTTATAAGACAAAAGTCCATTAACAGACCAGACAATCAACTGAAAAAAAACGAAAAATACAAAAGAGGTTGATGCATACAACCACTGTCACATGTACCTTCCTTATGCTCTAAATAGTGTACATATTAAACTTCGGTAGACTTTACGTGGGCTGTATGCATCCCTTACCTGCTTATCAGGGTGAATACCACCATTACCACTTCGCCATGCCCTTCAATAAATGAGGTTATGTCTGCGTACTTTCCAAGCATGAGGATAAGTTGAGCTAGTTAGAAACAATCCAGGAACTGTAAATACTACGACTTCTCATGATTGTGATTATTTATGTTCTCCAGCTGGTATTTTTATAACCTCAAAATTTGCTGGCTTCACAATAAAATATACATTTTAGTATTTTTAATATTTTAATATTTTAATATTTTCAAAACAAAACCACACAGTTCGCTTAATAACTCGTGATTATTATAGAAAACTAATAACTAAAAATTATTTTATAAAAATTAAAAATTAAAATATATGAAAAAAAACAAAAACACGTCTGGTCGATATGAAAGTCAAAGGCAACTCCCAATTTTCATACGATTATAAGTATGTACATAAATTATCTCCAAAGGAGCACGTGTGATCAGACATTATTTGTTTTCGGAGAGGTTTGACCACGTTCATCAGTTATAATATAAGCCAAAGGGTGCAGATTGTTGTCGGGGCTTGAATTAACAAACCAACGGTTAAACGAATTGTGCAGCACGAGGACGGGTTTATTTACACCTATCTAACGAAACCAGCGTCGGACGTTTTGGACGAAGAACTACCAACGGTGAATACAACGTGATTTTAACATAGTTCATAATACACCAGCTAAACATTTCGAGTTAAGAATGGGGGGACCGGTAGCTTGGATAATCAGACACGGTACCTATTGATTTTTACAAGCTGTATGCAAATCGGTACCCGCCTAATTACATTCATTTTGACTCACAATCACATGGGCTGACTATTAACAGTGGGTGAAATTCATAGTGATGTCCATTTTAAATCGAACGAGTTATACCATCATCCAAAGGGGTGGCGAGACGATCGGGTAGGGTAAGCTCATATTACGCGAATAAAATAATTATTTTTTTTATTATTATGTTTTGATAAATATTTTCTTAATTATTATTATTATTACAACTTTCTTAATTTATTGATTTCCTTTTTGTTTGATCTCTCACCTGGGTGATCCTATGAAAGATTTTTATTTTCCACGACCTCTGTTTATTAGTTTTTTTTTAAATTTTTATTTTACCTCCACCAGACTGAGCTGGGCGTTGGAGTAATAGGATAATCCAATTTATGTAACCTTTTGGTCTTTAAACCAAAGCGTTACACCACAATGGTTTTCACACTTTAAACCGTCGTCTTTTTTGTGCAGCGGACATATGATCGTGATCTTTCAATTCTCAGGAATTTGGCTCTTGTTGGTTCCAAATAGCGACGATCGTATATAGATTTGATGCAAGAACAGTTCCTCCGTGTTAAATAATTCCTTAGTTTTTTTGATAGTGTTTTTGCGCCGGGTAGTTGTGGTTGACTGTATAGCGAGGCGAGCCACTTCTCCTGATTATTGAGTGGAAGTTGTTCGTTAATAGTGTGTTGGTTTAAATAGTCAGTGACTGATGATTGGTAACTTTGGAGTGATACTTAATGTTTTAAAGGATCGACATTTCAATGGATGACCTTTTGTGTTTGTCTATGGAATGTAGATGACAATTTTCACTTGTATTTGAAAACGGCTAGCATGTGATTGCTATCCATGTTGTCATCCCTATAAGATCTAATATTTCTTTTATAAGGAATGACGATTTGATACAAATAGATGGTACATTATTGCCAGTACTGCTGAGGTGCAAGCTGTTAGGAGCGATATGCAATGTATTTTCTGCACTTCTGTTCAAAATGTTCCATTAAAGTCGCCCACGATTATTTTAATGTCAAAGTGCAGAATGTTATTGATGACCTCCTCCAACTCGACAATGAATAGATCTTTGACGTCATCTGATTTACCTTCGGTGGGTGTATGTACATTACCGATCGTGATGTTAAATTTCTCATTGGATATGACCGTGCATATCCGCATAGTGACAGGGCAGAAGTCGATATTGTGTTGCGCCTATGGATGCGAAACCTAACTTCAAATTCTCCTCCGTTTTGATGGCCACTGTAATAGAGATTGTAACCATTGGTTGTGATATGGATGCCACTTTCAGACCATTGACATGCTTCTAGTTCGAGTACAGAGCGCGTTTTATGTTCCAGGTCGAGGTTTTTTTAATAACTTGAATTACAATTTAATAATTCATATTTTATTGATTGATTATACGGTCTATGATATTATATATGAAATATAGTATCTTTCAAGTGGCGTTTCTGGCCGTGGCACAAAGATGAACTCTTTTAAGCACATTTTTTATGACATATTCGCAAACTTCTGGTGTTATTTCAGCAAATGATGTCCATAAGCATCGAGGTTGTGGTTTGTTTATTAGTCTACAGTTTTCCATTACAAATACCTCTATGAAGAAATGGAGAGGGGCAAATTAAGGGATTCTGGGGCCAGTCGATATCACACTTTTTGACATTATTCGACCTAGAAATATTTCTTATACAGGGTGGTCCATAAGTCACCGAACATTGTATGTATATTTGATATAATTTTTTTAAATTGTACTTTTTTTCTCTTTTTATTTTTCAGTACTACAAACAACATTTGGGAGATTCAGTAGCCATGTATACAATTGAAGAACGAGCCAATTATTGTGCCCGGCGTCGTTAAGAGGTACCTGGAAATCCAGCAACACTCTGCTTCACTTCATAACTATTTTTTGGTGTACGTTAGCTTAATTGTCATCCAGTCTTTACTTTATCTGCCAGTGTATGCAAATTTTCAAAACTATTCATTACACGCTGAATAGTTAACTTGCTCGGCACAGGATTGACACCAAATAAGTCACGTAATTTTTACGCGTATTCACAATTGAACGATTATTTAACTAAAATGTTTTAATAACATCTACACATTCTTTGCCTTCACAAATCTTTGCCTGGTTTGACAGGTTTGGAGATCTTAACGTCTTGAAAGGCTAAGCGCCAGTTTCAGAGGTTATATTTGTGATAATTATTTTTATGAAAAAGGGTTGATGGCCTGTCGCTCATCTGGATATATAATCATATAATCTGGAGAATGGACGCATATTTGGCATTGGCCAAGGGCGTCAATAACTAGCCGTGAGAGCTAGCAGAAAGAGACATATCGACGCTGAATCATGAATATTGTCGATTTGTGGTAACACTTCCTGTTGCTGAAAATGTCAAACGATTAGGAAGCTCAGAGGCAAAACAAAATTTACTGAACCCATGTTATTCATACGTAAATACCAGCAGCTTGGTAATATGGAAGCCATTCAACCTAAAAATCTAAATTTTAATACCGAGCACTTCTACCTGGTGCATCATACAGTGATCAAACCATAGTTTTCGATGGATCAGCTATTATCAGTAACCTCAATAAATTCCAAGCGGGTAGGACCAACAATACCGCGAAACTTAATTGAGCATCCTACTACTCTTTCGAATATCTAGGCTTCTCAAATCAAACCGTTTGTTACGACACCCTGAGGGGTCATAACATTGATTCATATGTGATTTTATTTTTGAATTTTGAATTTCATTATAGTCGTTTGCCATCTGTATTATAACATTAATATTAAAATTGTTGTGAAGTGTGCATGGGCCTTAATTTCTGTTAAATGTTTTTACCCACCCTATTAATTAAATAAACGGCGAATGATTTTGAGAGCGAGACCAACGTGTATTTTATGTGTGTGTGTGTGTGTGTGACGCTGACGAGTAAGATATAGAGGAGTGTTTTTTGCGGTTTCTTGTTTTGGTACGTGCGATTAGTGCGCGGTGTGAAAGAGTGTGCAATCGACGCACACAAAAAGAAAAACAAAAAGACACAAGCGGAAATATATTCGTCTGGATTTTTGATGTGGTGCGAGAATTTTTTTGAGTCAGTCTTGTTTTGATTTTGTTAAAAAAAAGTCTAGTTCTTGATTTTGGGATGGAGTAGCCGAGTTGAATATGAAAAGCTCGAATTTTTCTGATCTTCAACCATTTTTCTTTTCTTGTAAAAACTAAAATTCAAAAAAAAAATATTTTTGTGAATCGAATTTGGCTTCAGTGGCTTTGGTATATGTATTTCATCCATTTATTGTTTTGGTCATTTCATCTAAAACTTTTATTTTTTTCGTTTTGTGTAATAAAATGAAGTACTAAAATTTTTGTCGGTTCGGTATGATGGGAGGGGGATTCTCATTTCGTGTCGGTTCCATATTTGAAGACTGGACATGTCACTCCCCATCATCCCCTTGGCAGGACATCCACAGGGTCGGAGTGGTGAGTCCAGCATATTTGTCGTCCGCTCGGGTACAACCATAAAATCTACGCGGTCTCCCCGTGGCACTCCGATAGTCTCCAGCTGTCGGAGTGTGAATTGTGTGAGATTGTCTAGAAATCTCCCCAGGTGAAGAGAGGCTTTGTCTGTTGGGGAAACATCCCTACCCTTTTATGCTACTTCGTTGTGGCTAGGCATCGGCCTCTAAGGGCTGATGGGTCATTCGGGCGGTTTCTTCAGCAGACAATGTACTTGTTGCTTGGGGAGATCTGGTCGATCCTGGGTATTAATTAGATTTATTACGTTTCCTAAGGTTTCGTTCGACGGATTATGGTGTCTTTAATTTAATTACAGTTTTTTTGCTTTAATTTTTATTCTGTTCCACAGTGTAGGCCAGGAATACGCAAGCCTCAACTTCCGCACGACCCAAAACCCAGAGATCTGATCGGCAAAACCACCGTGGGAGAGGCCTCTGCGTGTTTACATGAAATCTGCGGGTTGGCTTCATACCACCCGTAACACGTTCAATTGTAAACGGTAAGATAACATCACTGTCACCCTATCTGGTTTGTATCGGGCTAATATGCGTGGGAGGCCGTCTTAATCATTGAGACTGTGATACTGTCATTGCTAGGAGAATCAATTTATAGTTTTATTACCTTAATAGCAAAATTAGTTAGATCTTAACGATTCCTGGCAAGTTTAGGAACTTATGCTTATAAGCTTATGCAGTGGGTAAAGTACTAAGGTAACCGGATAATCAGAAACTGAATAAAAGGTTCTTTAATGCCTGGCATTAGAACAAGCCGGATTCAATTGCAACCAGAGGATTAAAAATCCCTTTATGCATCCTCTTACTTTAAGAATTCGAACAGGATACCTACCGATCCAAATGCCAATGCATTAACCACTGTGCTGTTTAGTGGATTGGGTTGTGGTAATAAAATTACACTTCGCTGATCAAACCTCACTAGTTCGATCAGCGAAGTTTAATTTTATTATTCAGTTTAATGGCCAAACTGCACACAAAATAATAAATCGCATCATGCCTTGTTTAGGGCAATCATTGCCTGACGCTGTTATATTAAATTGGAAGGATATTGGATATTGCGAAGAAGAGTTGAAGAAGTTATTTTGCAATAAAAAAGTACTCGCACTGCAAAAATTGCACATCCTAATTATGTATAGTATTATATCCTTTTGGTACAAAAAATAAATAAAATAAATATCCTTTTTTGTGCCAGTCTGCTGTTTCATATTATTATTATTATTATGCTAATGATAACTAAAAAACCAACTTAACACCTCATAATCTTTGTGGAAAATCTACACCAAACACGAATAATAAACCAACTTTGTATCCTCTCTTGTGTAATCGGTACATAGACTAAAAAGGATAACAATTAAATTAGTATATTAAAATCGTATTAAAAGGATTTCATTGTATTTAATTTTTGGTAGATAAAGGCGATTTTTGTATAAAACTCGTCCCACTCACCCAGCAGTTGTGTGATCCTTATCAGCTATACAGTGAGGTGCTAAAATAATGAAAATATCCTTTTTTGAACGGTATCTCGACGACAAATACCTATTGATATAATATACACATAATTTAAATAATCTGGATTTCGATTATATTTTGGTTGCGTTATCCTTTTGTATGTATTTTTTTGTTGTAAAAAGGGATAATCATGAAAACAGGATTTGAAATGTAAATTTTTTGATTAATTCATTTTATTGAGGTGACAATAATCAGAAAATTAAATATGTTTAGACAACAAAGAGGAGGGGGAATCTAGGATTTTGAATAATACAGGATGATAGATAACTTTTTAAGGGGTAAGGTTAGAATTTGAAAATTAAACGGTTCAGTAGAGATGAATTCGATTAATTATGATGCTTTACGATCGTGATTTTTGTGCAATGCAATCGTTCAGCCGAAAAATCATATTAAAATATTATGTTTCGGCTTTGGATGTTACATTGTTAAAGAAGATATCAAATTCTACTTTTATCCAGGAGTTTTCTGTGCTTAGTTATGTGTAAGACAAAATGCACCCTCGCAACAACCAAATCGATTAATTTATAGATATTTTTCCACGGATTGTAAGTAGTGTTTGAATAATTTACTATCGAAAGCGAAATCATTTTTTCATACTGTATGGGGAAAGGCTCGCGAAATAATACAATACTCCTCATCTCCTTTGGCCAGATATTAAATTGGATTGTAAAATCCAAGATTGATAAATTCCGAAAAGATTTTGTACGTTATAAAACCAAGTATCCCGATTGCGATGAATGTGATATGAACCTCATAATGGATTATCGATTAAGACCAAATGACAGTTCTGATACCCCTTTACGAGTATCAACTCACTCGACCATCAACACAACATCGAATTTGATAACCATATGATGTCATTTGAATTTAATAAAGAGAGAATTACTGGAAATCTTACAAATCAGAGCTCATCCCATTGTTTTAATTTTACAACTGATTCGAACGGGTTCAGATTTTCTAATCCTTGGTGGCTCAAAATCCGGTATTATTTATATAAAATCCTAAAATCTTATAGATCAATATACATTATGAGACCAGTTATCACAAAAACATAAACCAGGGTCGTTACATTGGGGTTATTGTGGGAAGCAGAATCTATCGCCAACCGAATCACAGCTATTGCTTTCTTCTTTAATCGTGAAGACATACATATGTGCACTGCAATATCTTTTAGATTCCTCGCTAGCAAACTCCTCGCATTTTTTGCAATCCGTTTATGACAGTTAGGATGCTCAGGTCTTTAGGTATATTTCAGTTTTTTTTTTACGAACCAGGGTGCTCCGGTAATCATTCTGAGAATTGTTGACTTTATGCACTGGACAATGCCAATATTCGAATTTGAGGTTGGTTGCCATAATTGATACGGCCAAATTGAAATAATCATTGTCTTATACAGGAGAAGTTTGTATTCTAGGTCAATGATTGAATATTTCCCCACCAAACAGTGCATTTTATCCACTTTTAATTTGATATGGTCTCGTTTCATTTCAATATGTTTTCGCCCAGTTAACCGTCGGTCTAGATGGACGCCTAGGTATTTTGCTTCTTTTGCTTGAGGTTTTTTATTCCATTCATAGTAACAGGTAGACAAGTAAGCTTGTTTAATGTGAATCTTACGTGGGTCGATTTCTCTTCATTGACCTTTATTTTCCATATAGCCAGATTTCAATCTCATTGATATGTTGTTGCAAAGTTTCGGATGCCGTTTGTGGATTTTTATTGGTACATACGATTGCTGTATCATCTGCGTAAGTAGACGTCATAATTTGCGAAGACGTTGATAGGTCTGAAGTGACAATTAAATATAACGTTGGGCCAAGCGCACTGTATTGAGATACTTCTGTGATTTGGCTCATACGACTTCATAACTTGGCAAATTTCTGACAATTTAATATTAATTTTATGAAGCAGACCCTCGTGCAAAACTTTATCGAATGCTTTCGAGATGATTGATAGTAGGGTTATTGGTCTATATGACAAGACTTTAGTAAAATCCTTGCCAGGCTTCGAGATCATTTTTATAGTTGACAGTTTTCAGTACTCAAGGATATATCCCGATTCATAAATTGTATTTAATATTTCAGCTAGTCGTTCAAAGGTAGACTCAGGCTAATTCGATCATACCTAGGGGTTTCCTTTAATTGAATTTGATGTTCAATAATATACTTTGCTAGTGGTTTCTTTATCTTAAATTTCCTCTCAGGTCTGAGTGCTACATTTTCTATTTGAACCACCGATAATCCAAAGTTTGGAATGAATACACTTTCAAGGTGATCAGCAAAGGCTTTAGCTTTTTTCTCGTCACTTCTAGCCCATTAACCGTTAGAAAGACGAATTGGCGGGTTTGGTTGATGAGGCCGTTTAAGGAATTTAGTATGGCTTTCCATAATGAATAGTTTGAGTCCGAATGGCGAGATAATTCCTTAAAACAGTTTGGCATATAATCCATCTTATTTTTTTGTAGTAGCCGTGGCAGTTTTCTTCTCACCTGGTTAAAGATGCGTTTGCATCTAGCGATCGAAGCTAAAATAGCTGCGTTGACCAGTAAATCATTAGTTTTCCATAGCAATGTTTATATCGTTAGTCGTCTGCAGCGTAACCGTAAGGCCGATATGCGTATGTACTGTATCTTGAATTTCAACCAGTTAGTGAAAGTGTTTGTTATAATGGTTGTTTTTGTAGGACATGGTTTTGACATGGTCAGCCCAGTAATGTAATAAGGCTGGAGAGTGGTCTGAAAAAAAAATTCTAAAAGTGGTTTAGCTTGGATTATTTCTCGGTTTATCTTACCTGTGACTGCAAAATCAAGGACGACGGGGATTATTATTTCGACGATCAGTAGACCAATAAATTGGACGGTCACACGATGCGACATCATATAATGGTTTTCTTGAATAACATTCATTAATTGACCTCTCCTTAGATAATCTCCAGTAGGTAACCCCCCCCCCCCCCCCCCCTCCCCTCACCGGCGACCATAACACGTTGACCTAGGGTTACAAAAACTTATTGCAGATATCTGCCGGAACGTTATTCTGGAAGGTAATATATTGAAGCGATGACTCAGCTTTCTATATCGAGGACCAGACATTCGGAGGTTGCTTGAATTTCCTCAGTGCTACATTCATCTAGAACATAATGGCACATTTGCGTTTTTATAATAAAAGCTGTTCCTCCTCGACTTCTGCCAAAGGGTTGTTTTGTGTCATAGACTTCGTAATCATTTATTGTGTTGGCTTATACCGTATGCGTTACAGTGGCATTTCTTGAGATAATTTATCGGAGACAGTCTAGTTTCTGAATGATAATGTTTTGACTTTGTAGCATTGTTTGGAGCATATTTTGCATTGTTGGTATTAACTGCATCATCAGATGGCTTGCATATGTTAGTTTGTCGGTTGATGGGCGAACGAGACTCATTCGCGTGTGAGAAGGTATATTATTCTGCGCATCTGATGTAGTTTTATACTGCCATCTGAGACACAATTGAATAATATTTCTGTAGATTGGGCATCCCCGGTAGTTTGTAGTGTGGTTTCCACAGCAATTACTGCTCTCTTTTGTGTTGACGAGTTCTTTGGCTTCTGGCAACTTTTGGTTTGGTGTATAGTTCCCCGCACACGACGCACACTGATATCAACTTGCAATAAATCCTTAAGTGACCATATCCGGGCCTTTTCTCTGGTTCTTCAAGAGTTACGCGTCTGTGTATGAGGTATTTTCGTTTATATATTTTTTTTTTATAAATATTAAAACCAGAAAGTATCTTAATTGTCCAGCAACAATGGATCCCTTGAAGACTTCAGTAGTGTGCTTCAATTTGTACTTCGTGTATTTTGCCACGTGGTAAATTTATTACGTGAAATGTTTTTCCATTCGTAAGCATGCTTGATTTGAGTTCTTGCACCACCTTATGTGTATTGGTTTTACACAAGTAAATTGGAGAGGGTTTGTACTTTCAATTAGCCTGTTCTTAATACATATTTACATTTGCAATTTCGCTAAACGTTTCAAATCGGTTTATTAGCTGTGTTTTGATTTTTTCGACGTTTGATTTCTTACTTGTCAGTAGTTTCTCCTTTTTTGGGCTGTATATATGGTATAGTAACCAAGCGTTGAATCACATTACTGCAGTCGCTGGACACATCACATTAAATTGAGGTTAGCCACGAAATCCATTATATCAAAATCCTTTAACTAAAATCCACTTTAACAAAATGCACTTTAGTCATAAACCACTTTTGACAAAATCCACTTTTTCCTTTTTCCATTATTATAAAATATATTATTGTCAAAATCCATTTATGTCAAAATCCATTTTAGTCAAAATCCATAATTCATAAAAAATCCAACGAATCCATCGTTTTTATTACTTTTGCAAACCCGTCGCCGGGCTTGCAAAAGTAGTAAAACAATGGATTCGTTGGAATTTAATAATATCGGATCGTCAATATCGATAAATATTTGTAAAATTAATTGGTCAAATTATGTTACTACTAATCATGTACCTACATGTGTGTATCTGTGTCTGCGCCTGTGTCTGATGTCCAATGTCTGATATCTGATGTCCGATGACTAATGTCTGTGTCTGATGTCCGTGTCTGTGTCTAATGTCTGATGTCTGATGCCTGTGTCTACGACTGTGTCTGTATCTGATGCCTGATGTCTGATGCCTGTGTCTACGCCTGTGTCTGTGTCTGATGTCTGTGTCTGTGTCTGATGTCTGTGTCGTGTCTGATGTATAATGTCTGATGTCTGGTGTCTGATGTCTGATGCCTTTGTCTAATGTCTGATGTCTGATGCTTGTGTCTACGCCTGTGTCTGTATCTGTGTCTGATGTCTGATGTCTGTGTCTGTGTCTGTGTCTAATATCTGATGTCTGATGCCTGATGTCTGGTGTCTGATGTCTGATGTTTGATGTCTGGTATCTGATGTCTGATGTTTGATGTCTGGTGTCTGATGTCTGGTGTCTGATTTCTGATATCTGTGTCCGTTGTTTGAAATCTTGAAGTCTGAAGTTTGATGCCTCTGTCTCATGACTATTTCTGTGTCTAATGTCTAATGTTCGATGTCTGATGTATAATGTCTGATGTCTGATATCTGATGTCTGATATCTATCTGATGTCTGATGTATGTGTCTGCTCAAGTGTCTGTGTCTGATGTCTGTGCCGTGTCTGATATCTAGTGTCTAGTATCTGATGCCTGATGTCTGATGCCTGTGTCTACGCCTGTGCCTCTGTCTGATGTCTGTGTCGTGTCTGATGTCTAATGTCTGATGTCTGGTATCTGATGTCTGCTGTCTTTGTCTGATGTCTGACGTCTAATGTCTGATGTTTTAAGTTTGAAGTTTGATGTCTGTGTCTGATGCCTTATGTCTGTGTCTGATGTCTGTGTCTGTGTCTAATGTCTGATGACTGATGTCTGGTGTCTGGTGTCTGATTTCTGATATCTATGTCTGATGTTTGAAATCTGAAGTCTGATGTCTGATGTCTCTGTCTCATGACTGTGTCTGTGTCTAATGTCTGATGTCTCATCTGTGGTGTTTGATGTCTGATGTGTGATGTTTGATGTCTGGAGTCTGATGTCAGATGTCTGTGTCTGTGTCCGTGTCCCTGTCCGTGTCCCTGTCCGTGCCGGGAATGGCGGATTTTGTAATTAATTAATTTCCCCAACAGTGGATTTTGACAAAATTCGGTACGGATTTTAGGAAAGATGGATTTGGTCAAAAGTTGTTTTCGTCTAAAAAGACGGATTTTAGCAACAGTGGATTTTGAAATGAAGGATATAGTGGGGTTCCCCACTAAAATTAAAATAAATACAACATTTATTTATTCATCATTTACAGTAATTTTGATTTAAACCATCCATCCCATTTTGAGCTTAAAGCTCATTCATAATGGAGTATGCAGTTTTCCATTTGCCAATTCTCTATATCAATAAGTATTTTCTTGTCTTTCATTTGTATTTTGCTGTATTTGTTATGTTCGTTTTTAAATTTTTACCAATGCTTGAAATTTCATATATAACATCTAACACTAAGTGACTGGCTATTAATCCTTCCAGGCATTTATGTGATATCTTGCACCATATTCTTCGCATGTTTAGAATAGTTTCCTTAAAACGGTAAAACTTTCTCAAATTATTGGAAAAACGGTAAATAAGACCCAACATGTGATCAGAGGTCAGAATATCATTCGATACCCACAAATTGCGAGCTAACTCGATAATAAACATGAAACACAAATTGATATCAATCATTTCGCGACGAGCGGAATTGATAAACGTTGATTCAAAGCCACGATTAAGGATTTCAAGCTCGGTAGAGCTTAGATAGTTAAACAAAAAACTACCCCACTGTTAGTATTGAAGCTCCTCCAAATGGATGTACTTTAGCATTACATCCAATCACAAGAGGAATTTTCTTATTCTTACTCCAATTCACAATAGTTGAAAGTTCAATAATTTATCATCAATATTTTAAAAAAGTCTGATCGTATTTCTTACGATGTAAACTCGAAATGTAAATTATATCCTTTTGAACTCTGAAACTCTTTTGCACAAGCTCTAATAGAGTTTAATAGAGACAGGCAGCCTTCAACAAACTTATATAGCAGTAAAACTGCAATTTCTACCAGATCTTAGGCCTACACCACCCCAAATTTTATATAGAAAGCATGAACAAAATAATGCGATACCGATTTTATTACTGGGGCCATTGTTGATACAAGTAAAGATATCCAACGGTTATCAACTAAAGTATTGTTCAAATTAGTTAATGGTAATGCTGTATCAAGTATTTCTTTCAAAGGCCAAAGAATTGTTTAATGTTGAAATTGTGCATGTTGAAACCTAAACACTGAGAGTTTTTAGAGAGTGCCGTATTTATCTAGGCGATGATTAATCACATACGCCTTTCTGAAACAGCTAATATGGCAACTGAAGAGAAAGTAATTGACGGAAAGTGGTGACGGTGCTAACATACCTATAGAATATGGTCTCTTTTTCACGTTTAACTTAGAACATTTCCAGACAAATTACTGTCTCAAAAACAATGCTATGAACAAAGGTGCCGATTTTCCCCACACTAGTCGTTTTTAACATGTTAAAAGAATTTCATAAATTAAAGCACATAATTTCATATATGTAATCGTATCCTTCTCGGAATTTTTAATTTGCAAATACTATTTAAAAATGATAAAATTCCTCTTGCAATGCGATTACACTTCCCTATACTATATTATCCTTCCGTTGCTAAACAAACATATCAATTTATATGTTCAGATAACTCCCCGAGGCCATAAATTTTGCATTTATGTATTGTGTAAATGGTACAACCCGTTTCTGATAAACACTAATATTTATGATTTATGTAAATCGGACTAGCAAATACAGATGGACGATTACAAAAATCGCCAACAAAACAAAACAATTAACACTCTTCACAACAATGTATAGTTAAACCTCTGTAATTACATTTTGAACAAACAAAACTTCCGAAATTTCATTTGATTCTTTCCTCCTCCCCGATAACTGTAAACATCGCACACACAATAACCACTCGATCGAAAATTCCGTTTATTATAAATCATGTCCTTGTATACGAGTGTATATAGGATGCAACAACGTGCAAGCACAACAAACAATATGTTATTCCGCATATTGTTGTTGTTATCTAGCTTTATATAAGGAAATAAGGATATTAACAGGACTAAAATAAAAGGGTCGTGCGATTATGATTTTTAATATTTAATATCTACCCCTACAGAAATTCCGAGCATGCGAAGGCATAAACAAACATTGAACTGGAATATTGTAACTATCGTCATCATCATTTTGATGTTAATGTCCTTGTCGAGTGGATCTCGAAAATTTTTGTTCTAGAAAAGGACCATGTTCAACTTTTTAATGCTTTGTTTTAAAAACATTTTTTTTTTATTTTTTTAACAGTCTAAAAGGAAATTTATCAATATTTTTTTTATCACAAAAGGATAACGCAATTCACGAGGGTTGCGTGGTATGGGTCGGGGAAATATAATATTTTTTATTGTTTTTGTTTGTTATCAGTTTTTGTTTTGCTGTGTACGAGCCTCATGGGTATTGTCGTATTGTCAATGTGCGTATATAAGATTTTTATTTGTTTTCCTTTAATGATGGTAATTTGAAACGATTCGGTCGTCTTGATTTATGTCGAAATGTCCGTTATATAGTTGATTTTGCTTTAAAGAAATTTATGATTTGAAATTATTTATATATTTATAAATATATATATGTTTAGGACCGATTTAATTGAATATTTAATTTCAACAAGTAGTTTGCCGTATTGTCAATGACATAACATACGCACGACAGCACAAGTTTGAAGTAATTTTGTTGATTTAACCGTTTGAGTCCCAGATGGTATTGAAAAAACACTGTCTAAGAATACCAAACAGCACGATCGCGCTTTCTCCAAATGAGTACGAAAAAACCCAAGCAGCCCGATAGCGCTTGTTTTATTTAATGTCCAAAAATACCAAGCAGCGCGATAGCGCTTTGTTTATTTTATATCGATGAATCCCAATCGGAGCAATTCGCTGTTTCAATAATACAGTATCGATTATGATGGGATTGTGTATGTTGGATGGAGCCGAATGGTTCGAAGGGCCGTTTTTTTGTTTTTTTTTTTAGAAATATAATTTTTAAAATTTGTTGTTTTATGGACTATTTTGTAAATTTTTTTTATTAAACATAAATGAAATTCTAATGAATTTATGTATTTTACTATTTCTCATCTTTGGATATTCATCCACTCAGCGATACATTTTGGTGAATGAAAATTATGTCATGCGCCACGAAAGACATTCGGCCCAATGTGTTAGGCTTGGTACAAAAAATAATTAAATAAAATAAAAAAATATATTTCTAAAAACAAAAAATAAAAATAAAAAAAATCGGCCCTTCGACCCATTTGACTCTTTGACCCATTCGACCCTTCCACACATTTTCCCCTTCGACATTCGGTTCTTCAACAGTCGGCCCTTCGATACATTCGGCCCTTTGAAATTCGGCACTTTGAAATTCGGCCCTTTGACATTCAGCCCCTTCGACATTCGGCCCCTTGACATTCGCCCTTTTGATATCATACCAATAATATTTACTGTCTTAAACTGTTTTTAAAACAATTTCTGTTTAAAATTAGAAAATCATGGGAAAATCACGGTAAAAAAAAATATTTGTCTATTATTTATATTTAGGTTGCTTCCGATCCGAAGTTAAAGTGATATTGATTCTCATATTTCTATTAAATTACAATCACCTGAAAAGAGAAGTTAGTAAAAATCAATCAAGAATCATAGAAAAATGTAAGAAAGCTCGTGAAATGTTCCTGACTGGTTTCGAATGAAGTTCATTTGTGGAGACTTGTGGAGTAATCTCCGTTTTCTCAACAGTCCCAAAAACGCAACTACCTTTCTGGGGCATAACTTAAGTTAGGCAAGTGCAGGACAACAAAGACACAGCCACCGTTTAAAACAGCGATACAGATTTCGGTGGTTAAATCGCCAACCAATTATATATGCACGGCTTTGCAGTCACTGTTGGGCATTGTAATAAACTTTTTTTTACATTTTGTTGTTAGCAACGTAAATTACATAAAAATAGGTTAAAAACCTGAAAACTCTGGAAAATAACTGAAAATTAAGGTTAAGACATGTCATAAAAATCAATCAAACAGTTCATTTAGACGGCTACAGTCACAAGAGAAAAATCATTTATGCATCTACACCGCCATCTGATCTCGTCTTGAACAAGCTGTCAACAAAAGTGCACTAAATATGGATATTCTCCAAAATAATCTAAATAAACGTTTACTAACATCTAGCTATATGTAAAGTGATTTAAAAATGTATTTTTTTTGCAGTGGAATAATTACTTGCCATTTATTATCAAATATGTAGCATTTTACACGGTTGTAAATATCAAATAATCTAGTAAATGTCACTTACTTTTGAAAAACAAATAGTTTTGTTAACTCGGAATCTGCAGGAAGCGCTTATTGATTAAAGAAAATAATTTCTCTTAATGGCTCTTTAGATAATATTAAAATTTCGTGGGCCTTATGCGCCCTTTATGTCAAATTTTCTGAGGGAGTTATCAAAGCAATTTTAGAGTCGATTTTAGTGTCATTGTATAAACTCAAACTTTTGAATGTACACTGGTTAGAATTATATAAACTAACATCCTTCATGACACAGCAGGATGCCAAGAAGGCTGGCGCTAACTTATGAAGAAAATCGAGTTTCACTTCTCTTGGGATTTTTGTATCTGCCTAGAGGCTTCAGATGAAGAATATTAAAAGACACAATTTGGTGGAGTTAATCAACATAAAATATTTACGTGCTCTATAAAATACTTCTTCTATAATAGGGCATCCCATAGTAGCTGCAAAACGGTCGCGAAAACATCTTCGTCTGTAGAAAATTCCAAAATCGATTTAATCGGTAGACCAGCCAATTTGAAGAAAAAACCAAAACCCACAAATAAAACTATATCACTATAATGGAATACTCTCTTTTACAAAACACGTCATATATCGACTATTTAAACAACAGGAGCAGGGGATTCGAAGTGACACGAAAAGTCGAGTTCGATGGCAATAGTTGCTTTCCAATCGACCACCGCAAATACTTGTAAGTACGAAAAATGGGTATTGGCTGAAGTGTCGATTGGAAAGCACAAAAAATGACAAAAGCAAAACATAACCTAAAATGTGTAGTTTATTTATAATAACTTTTTAATAAAAAAAATATCTACACTGGAGTTTTATTAGCCCTTCACATACGACATTCAATTATATTTTTGACATAAAAATACTACACAATCACCTCGCGGAAAAATTTATCGTAACTGCTTTCAACTACTCATAATAAAACGTTGTGGGTAGTTAATTTAGCAAAGACAAAACCCGTAGATGCTTGTAAGTACTTGCGGTGGTCGATTGGAAAGCAGCTAATGTTACTATGTTGATTTCGATTGATATTTTCCTACTCTAAAAACAGTACCCTCATTTTATACCTTCATTTTGTATCAGTGAAACACCGCTTTTAAATGTCAAAACAATATACATATTTGTTTCATCCTTACGATGAATAACGAATAAACATTGTTTGAAAACATTTTGTTTTGACGAGTATAAAAAAGGCGTATGACAGAAACAAAAAATTGCCCGCTAAACAAAGTGATTCGTTTATACAATATATCGAAAACGAAACGTTTTTTCGATTCGAAAGCGACACAATTACGAATCGACGGTTCTTTGATAGTTAGACTTTTTTACGATGTTTGCATATGTATTAGTAGGCATCGAAAAGAGTGCGAAAGTTGCGATACGCATTAGTATCGCTTTTCCTGATACGAAATTTGTGTTACCATTACGAATCGATATTTTAGTAACGTCAATATCACGTATTTGACATTTTGCGAGATATTTAGCAAATAAAAAGCTTGTTTAATTAAATTTTTTAAGTAGATTACCTCAACATATAAAACCAAAATGAAGCGAATGGTGATTTTTTATATTTCTTTTTCGTCATTTGTAAAAAAGCAAAGAGAAAATTACCCTGTGTGTAGCAAAATTTGTGGTATTTTTTTTCAAGCGAAGATTTTAATAGATTTGATAGGACAAATTTGAAAATAGCTATCGTGAACTCTACTCGATTGTTTTCAAAAAAACGCAGCTTACGACAATTTAAATTCATCTTTAGTCAAAGAGGAAGTACACTAAGAAGAATAAGAATAACATGTCCAGAGTAATTTTAAAAAAATTCTTATTTAATTTTTTATTCCTTCTAGCATCAATAAATTGTTTTTTCGTAGTTTTGACTTTTGAATCTCGTTGCAATTTCCCAGCATATACTAAATCACACTCTTTGAGGACTGTATAAAGAAGTGAGGATCAAAACATGGTCCGGTGGAGGAAAATATATACTGTATTGTAATGTGGATATTTGCGTTTCGTATTTGGACTTCCAAACCTCAACAGTCCATTTTTATTTTTAAAAATGGCACCAGGGAAATTAATTTACTCGCGTTTGTTTGATTTCGACGGCAAATGATTCATTTTGAACCCATTTAAAAATGAGCTCGGCAGGAGTTTTAAAATTGGATAGCGTTAAATGTTTGTATTTGTTTAATCATTCTTGCATCGGTCTGTAATGTAGTAATTATGAATTGTGACAGACGTCCGTAGTTTGGTATTAATTATGAAAACGTGGCCAAGGTTCGTCACATCGAGTAGCACAAGTTGGTCTCTTACAGTAAAAGTGGATTAGCATAGAAGACAGCATACCGCGGCTGGCATATCAGCTTCGTTCTCTTTTGTTGGTACGTGTACATAACCCAAATTTGTTCTGTTTGCTATGTTCATTGAATATTTTGATTGTCTTTGGTAGATTTAAATGGCAGGATCAAAGTGAAAGTTCCATCAGATGAACGATAAGGTGTTTACTGAAAATGTGTTTTACATAACTACTCTTCAGCGGTAAAATGTTTGACTAGTGACACTTTAAAATCTTTGTAATGACGAAATAGGTGACGGCGGAATAAGAATGTATTTCGTTACCCTCCATATAATATTGCTCACAATAAGCCAGCCAAAAATACTATTTTGCTCAACCGGGTTCCTCTATTCCCACAAACCATGTCATCATTTATAATATCGAAAAAGTCTTATGCGCCAAAAATTAAGAGGTAATATGTGAACTTCGGTATTTAATAAGTAGGTCGGTTTGAATCCGATGTAGATGTTTAGTCCTGTCGTTCACTTGGTGATTGCGACGCTGGTTGAGCCAACTCCGATAATTTTAACATTTGCACTTTCCGTTGGCAACCAATGTTGATTGGTACATGTTTCAATAACAAAAGAAATCTGCGATCCAGAATCGAACCATACTCCGTATTAGGCCGATAGCTATAGTTGTTTCGTTGGTGTTGGTGATGAGATAGACTTTAAGAGCAAAATATTGAATGTCTTTGAGGTTATCTGTATGTACAGATAATATCATGTAACGATCGTACTAAATTGGTTTAACTCCTCTGTTAGTTCATTTACTATTACACCTTATATTCCCATACTAATTTAAGTCTACTTCGCATTACCTATACAAATTTGCATAAATTATTGTTTTTCTTCTCTTTTGTCATACTACCTAACTTCCATAAGCAAATAATATACATTGCAATAATTACAAGTACAGATACTAGTAAATTAATAATTCTTTGTGGTACGGTTAAACTGGTATGGGTATGTTCTGGAAAGCGGGGAAAAGCGCGCGAAAACAAATGACAAGCGAGGTGTAGAGGAAGAAACTACCAGGGTGGACGGGGAGTCAAGTAGTAGAGAGCAAACGTGAAAGGTCGAAGAAGCCTAAAATATCAATGTTTAAAAGTTAATTTTTTTTGTTGTATTTACTGAAAATCGAGTTATAAAAATATTGTACTTATTTAAAAGAAAAAGATTTAAAAAAATTAATGTTAATTTTAACATATAATAAAATTTAAAGCTGAAAATTGTTTTTTTTGTGTAATGGACACATTCAGCTACTTTTGTGTATAATTATTAAATTTTAATAAAAATTTGGACTAAAAAGTCATAATTAAGTTATCAAATTTAAAAAGATTATTTCTAATTTAATAAAAAAAATATATAAGTATATAAACTATACGTGTGTGTGAGTTATATATTGGCAGCTGTTAGGCTGACCGCCAGTGCCCTTGCTTGAATAATTGCTGTGACAATATAGCGCTATAAACTAACTGAGCGCTGTTAATCATCGTGTTTTTTTGAGGTTCACGTGCTTCTTGGTTTTATATTGTTAGTGATTTTCAATATTTCGTTACGTTCCTGAAATTCCGAAGCTGGGCGTTAATTTATATCAAAAACAAATTATACACCAGCGGTTAACGTGTTACATGGGACATACTACAAGTACTAAGTAAGGTGATAAATTTGATACAAATTTAAAAATTACAAACATCGACGTACATCGAGAGCAATACAAACCAAATATACTGCTGTGTTGCATTTTATATGGAAAGCTGATTGTTGTATGATTGATTAAATACACGTGGGCAAGAGCCATAAACCATTCATCTTAATTATACATCGGGGTTGTGAAATCCGGAATATCATCGCAACGCATTTGGGACGAACAAGTTTTATCTAACTCTACGAACAACGAGAGGAAATATTTATATCGAGTTAAGGTTTCATCGAATGTATCCAGGAATTGCGGCAAACTCATCATCAAGGTCATTGTCATCATGGACATCATCCGTATAAATTGTAACGTATTTGCATGCTAATTTTGTTTGCTATGTTAAACTAGCTAACTTTTATATTAATTTAAAACCTAAATTAACTAACAAAATTCTTTTCTTAGCTTCTGTATTTTTTGTAAATATTTTTGGTTTTTTCTTCAAATTCCACCGTTCGAGTTTTTTTTTTTGTTGTTGGTGGCACCTTCGCCTCACCATGTCCACGGCGGTGATTGCTTCCTCTTATAAATCTTAGTGCGTGCTAGTGATGATGTGGTAGGAAAATACCGATAGTGGAGGAGAATGATTACTGTGTGGTGCTAAAGTGCTGTTTAATACATTTATAGATTATTTCAGTTATTTTTTTTGTTTTTTGTTTTAATAGTTAAGTTTTTTTGTCGTTCTCTAGATTTTTTTTTCCTTAAATTATTTTTGTTCTTTGGTGTGAATATGTTTGTGCACCTTCTTATTACTCTCTTTGTACCATGGCTGCTGGCATCGGTGGTTAACGGAACCCTCCCAGTCGACGTAGAGCTACCCATACAGTGTGCCACCACCGTTACCGCACAAGACCAAGCCATGAGGTTACAAATGGCGCCTGAGCAGGGACCGGTAAAACGGTCTTTTAACGTTATGTTTTAATTTTGAAGGTTGTATTTGAGACTATGTAAGCTGGTGGCCCTAATAAGGCATCCAGGTAGCTTCACTACTTAACAATAACAGGTAGATCATAAAAGCCGCTTAGGGTACACGCGGTCGATCTATCTTTTTTTTTTTTTATTATTATCTTTGCCCTTCAGGTTTTCAGCAAGCACATTTTAGTGACTTGTCCACTAAACAGTTTTTTTTTCCTACTTGATCTATTGTACTATTCTTGATTTTATTAGCGATTTTAAAATAACATTACAAATTATATCTACGGTTAATCAACATGATTGATAGTTTTTATAATTGTCTTACAATTGAATATTCATGAATTGAATGTCTTGTAATGCAATATGAAAATTCCTCATGAAGATTGATCGCAGCATTAAAATTTTCTTCCAATTAGTTTTCTCATATTTTTTTTTTCAGTTCCATAGTATTTTTCTGACTGTTAACAAACTGTTAGTGATCGATAAAGAGTTTAGTTCTGAGGTCGATTGATGGTTTGGAGAGTCCGAATTCCTCGTCTCAATTAAATTGTCTTTTCTCAATAGCAGGTTGTTCGATAGCCTGGCTTCAATAGTTTTTTTTAATCAAGATAGATTAAGTGGCGGCGTCAATATTAAAACAGTTTAGTTAATTTCATTTATTTTATTTTTTTTGTTTTTTGTGCTGAATATCCTTGATGATGATTCCAGTTAAATTTCAAACACTCACCTTATCTATGTATGTAGATTCATACACAATGATTTTCGTACTGCTTCACAGTTGATGATTCATGATTTGAGTTTGCTTGTGGTGCAGCATGGAGAGTCTTATACCTGTAGTTTGAACATAGAATCATTTTTTTTTCCTCTCACTTAATCTTAGTTACAGTTTTTTTGAAATATTGATTTTTTGTTTTTTTATTCAACAGGTATCAAATAAATCATGATTGGTTGACGAGAAATTTAGTTCTGAGGTCAATTGATGGTTCGGAGAGTCCGAATTCTTTGCCTCACCTAAATTTCTTTACTCAATAATGGTTTACTTAATAGCCCGTCTCTGTTTTCTTATCTTACTTCGGAATCAAGATATTTATTCTTGTAAATCATTAATGAAAATTGAAATAATCTGTTCATGCCAATAGAATAGCAGACGGTTCAATTTAGTTGCGGATTATTTTTGTACATTAATTGTTATAGCAACTATTGAATGGAAGCACAACGCAGTGATCATTTATCCCTCCACAAATTATAAACTGAATTAAATAATTATTAATATTAATATTTTTTGTTTTGTCTAAGAATTATTTAATTATATTTATTATATCTTTTCCGTAATTTATAAATATCGTACCAATACAGTTTTTCCGTTCACTTGAAGTGTGGGTAGGTGGGGTATATAAACTTCATCAAAGAATTATTAGAGAAAATATTAAAAAAAAGAGGTTCGTTATAATTAAAATATTTATATTATTTGTATTGTGGAAGAGTTAATCCTATTATTTATTTCGCTATTATTTATATAAATCTAATAATAGAAACAAAATATATTATATCTCTATATACTTTATATATATTCCTTACGGGTAGATAATATCGTTATCTCCTGAGTTCGCGGTAGTTTGGAATTTTTTTTTTGTTATTGTGATTGTTTTTTTTTTGAAGTGTAAACCAAGGGTTTGGAACAATTGTTAGGCTTTTCGGGAAAAACCAACTAACTTAATAACAATACCTATTACAATGGATTTCGGAATATTTTTCGAAAGTTTAACTAAAGACGAGATGGAAATAGAGTACCAAGTGCGTGGATTATCTAGTAATACCGTTGGAGACGAAAATAAATACAAAGAAGTACTCCAAAAGGAAAACCAGAATACCACTCTTAAACCAAAGATGTCACATGTTAAAGAAAAGCCGGAATTGGAATTAACTATGATTAGCCAGAAAACTGCCGAATTGGATAACGCGTTAGATCAGTTAGAGACTACTTCAATACCGGACAAAAAGAAGTTACTGTTTCGGATAGTGCACTGGAGAGACAGAGCACAGAGGTTGTCTAATTCATTTCCTGACCTAATAGGGATCACGGTAGTATTTAACTCATTGGAAAGATTGACCAGATTCGTCAGTCGTGATGTAAAAAGGACTGAGAACCTAAGCGAACCGCCGAAAAAGGGCGGCCGAAATAAACTGACTAGTGGCAAAATTCCAGAAACAGATGATACAGATCGCGAAGTGAAACGTGTCAATACCGATAATTTAAGATGGGAAGCAGAAATAACTGAAAATTTACAAAAGCGATTTTCTCAACAGTTAGAGGCCATGTCCAAGCAGTTTATGGAACAATTGGAGACTTTCAAGAATACCAACGGAGAAAAGAACGTACGTAAAAATCAATCGATAGGCGGAGGACACCGTGCGGTTATGACTGAAACTGATAGCGATACGGGCAAAGAATCAAGAGCTTACCAAGAGAATACCTCACGTACATTTAGTTCGAGATACCGTAGGCGATCAGATCCAACCAAATGGAAATTAACATTTTCTGGTCGGGATAGCAAACGAGGGGATGAGAACGTCCAAGAATTTATTACAAGACTCGAGGAACACGCATACCAGGACGATATTCCGAAATACGAGTTAGTGGCGCTAATGAGATACTTCGTGACAGAGAAGGCAGATAAATGGTATTACAATTTCATCCGAAGAAACAAGCATGCAACATGGCAGCACATGAAGGAAAGTCTGCTAGAACGATTCAGTAGTATGGAAGGAGATCGTGAAACTCGCAAATATATTCGTGGACGGACCCAATATCCAAAAGAATCTTTTAACGACTTTTTAGCAGAAATCGAAAGTGCGAACTACCGATTATTGAATCCGCTCCCGGATGCCGAAATCTTGGAACTATTACTAGATAACATGAATCCTGCTTTGAAGAGTGCCACGCAACATTTACAAATCAACACCATTCCTGCCTTACGTAAGACTTGTGATAACTTTGAAAAATTGTGGAACACTTCTGGATTTGATCCTCGCCGTATTATCGAGACCCGTTCAAGACGCCCTGCAATAGTCGCTCAACTTACGGACGAACCAAATTTCATGCCTAACATATCTCGTAAAAACAGTAGCCAGCAAAGTTCATCGGAGGGCGAATGCGACCAACCTAAGGCTCTACAAGAGATCAATGCCATTAATCGACAAAATTATGTGGTATGTTGGAATTGCAAGGATCTCGGACATAGATTTTCAGCCTGTCCAATGGATAAAACTCATAATTTTTGTGAAGGGTGTGGTTTAGCAAACACGGATGTGCGCAATTGTTTAAGATGCAAGAATAGGCGCTTCCCGGGAAATTTATGGCCGAACGAGACGGGCACGGGGGAATCACGTTCGGGAAAGATAACGAGCCCCGCATTCACTACCAATCCGAAAACGAGCCCAGCACTCACTATCAATCCGAAAGCGAGCCCCACATTCACTACCAAGCCGAATCAAAAGTAAATCCACCTTTAACACCCACGATGAATGAAACTTACAGTACGGACGACGGGTCTAAATTACCGAATCATCGACTAAATCGCGGAAGAAGCTACTGGCACAGGCGGAAATTATTCAACAGATTATGTATTCTTTCCACCATCACTAAATGTTTACCCAATGATCCTCGTCCATACGTTGAAATTAATATATGCGGACACGTTAAGTTTGGCTTATTGGACAGCGGGGCAAGCGTAAGTATATTAGGAAATAAGAGCAAAGAGCTCTTGGAATCCCTGGGAATGCAGATGAAAAAATTCAATTCTTTCGTGCAAACGGCAGACGGAACTACGAATGCCATAATTGGACACGTAACGCTTGCGGTAACCTTCAGGGGGAAAACAGAGCCCATTAAATTTTGCGTCGTACCATCACTGCAGGCTGAAATCTATTTGGGAGTAGACTTTTGGAAAACTTTCAAGGTAGCACCAGACATCATTAGCGAAGTAAAAATTCCATCGGAAGCCGGCATCAACAATCAGCATGAGTTAAGCCCCGAACATAGCAAAATTTTGGCTGAAATCATTAAAACTTTTCCTTCTTTTGGAGAAAGAGGTCTAGGGAGGACTAATCTGGTAACACATCACATAGACGTCGGAACAACGGAACCCATTAAGCAAAGACACTACCCAGTGTCACCAGTTAAGCAGGATCTGATCTTCCAAGAGATTGATCGAATGATTGCTCTAGGCGTAATAGAGGAGAGCAAAAGTTCATGGAGTTCTCCGGTGGTTCTGGTAACAAAAGCCAATGGGAAACCTCGGTTGTGCCTTGACTCACGGAAAGTCAATACCGTAACAAAAAAAGATGCCTACCCACTTCCAATCATAGATGGTTTACTTGGTAGACTCCACGAAACCAAATTTATCAGCAGCATCGACCTTAAAGATGCATTTTGGCAGATACCTCTCTCCGAGAGCGCGAAGGAGATTACGGCTTTCATAGTTCCAGGCCGTCCTCTCTATCAGTTCTGCGTCATGCCGTTTGGGCTGTGTAACGCACCCCAGACCATGTGCAGACTGATGGATCGAGTGATACCACATGAATTGCGTGATAGAATTTTCGTCTATTTAGACGACCTTTTGATAATCTCAGCATGTATCGACGAGCACCTGGAACTGTTGAGAGCCGTGGCACGTTTATTGTCCAACGCAGGGTTGACGATAAATGTAGAGAAAAGTCACTTCGTGCTCAAGGAGACGAGGTATCTAGGGTTTTTGATTGGAGAACGAGGACTAAGGACGGATCCGGGAAAAATCGACGCTATTACAAATTTTCCTGCCCCTAAGTCGGTTAAACAAACACGTCGACTACTCGGAATGGCCGGTTGGTACAGGCGGTTTATTTGTAACTATGCCGAAGTAACCGCACCAATAACCAACCTATTAAAAAAGGGAGTAAAATTTAAGTGGACAGAGGAGGCAGAAGCAGCTTTTACGAAGCTGAAGTGGCTGTTAACGAATGCGCCAGTGCTACACAACCCCGACTTCAAAAAGAGGTTTTTCATTCGATGTGACGCCAGCACACAGGGCATCGGGAGCGTCTTGTTTCAAAAAGATAGCGAAGATAATGAAAAACCTATAGCGTTTATGTCGCAGAAACTAAATGCTGCCCAGCGCAATTATACAGTAACGGAGTTGGAATGTCTGGCAGCCATAGTGAGTGTTAAAAAATTTCGACCCTATATTGACGGATATACCTTCACAATTATTACCGATCACGCCAGCCTGCAATGGCTTATGTCACAAAAGGAACTAGCTGGTCGTTTGGCAAGATGGAGTCTGAAGCTGCAGGGCTTCGACTTCAATATAGTTCATCAGAAAGGGCGAGATAATATTGTACCGGATGCATTATCCAGGATTTATTGCGATTCCGCTGCGGAGATCAACCTGGACCTTAATCTTCATAATACGAATGAGTTTAATCGAAATAATACAAGCGATTCTTCTTACATTCAACTCTTTTCAAATTTGCAGCAGAATCCTGAAACTTACCCAAACTTACGGCTAAAGAACGATCAAATTTTCATTCGGATTGAACCAAAAACCAATGTCCAGCTTACCGATATTCCATGTTGGAAATTATGGGTACCAACTGAATACCGAACAAAATTGATATCCAACGAGCACGACGTACCAAGTGGGGCACACGGAGGAATAAGTAAGACGCTGGAACGGGTAAGACGCCTATATTACTGGCCCAAAATGGCAGTCGATACCCATCAATATATTACAAATTGCGAGATCTGTAAGCAATCTAAAGCCACTAACCAATGTCTACGACCGCCGCTCGGGAAACTACTGACACCGGAGCGACCATGGCAGAAAATTTATATGGATCTATTGGGTCCTTACCCGAGAACTTCGAGCGGTAAAACGACGATATTAATTGTACTGGATCACCTTACAAAATTTGTTTATCTAAAAACTCTAACTAAAGCAACAGCAAATAAGATCGTCGAATTCCTGCGAGATGAATTGTTTCCCCTATTTAGTGTCCCCGAGGCCATTCATACTGATAATGGAGTACAGTTTGTTGGGAAAGAATTCGCCTCGTTAGTTAAAGACCTTGGGATTAACCATATTAAAACGGCATACTATTCACCGCAGAGCAACGCGTCCGAACGGGTAAATCGGTCCATAATCGCGGCTTTAAGAGCCTACGTGAATACGAAGCATTCTAGTTGGGACAAATTCCTACCGGAGATTGGTGGCGCATTGAGAAATGCAGTACATCAATCCACTAAATACTCACCACATTTCCTAGTTTTTGGTTATCACAAGATCATGCATGCCAAAGAGTATAAGATCCTGCGAGATATTGGTTTATTAAGCGAGAGCAACCTAGATTGGATGGAAACTCCAGACCGGATGGCAATTGTTCACGATAACGTCAAAAGTAATTTAATTAAATCATATGAAAAATATTCACATTGTTATAACTTACGCTCAAAAAAACGAGATCTGGAAGTTGGACAGAAAGTTTTTGTCAAACAACATCCACTTAGCGATGCGAGCAAACAATTTACCTCCAAGTTCGCATTTCAATATCGAAAAGCATTTGTAAATAAGAAAATGGGTGGAGTGTATTACCAACTAATCGATGAGAATAATAAGGACCTTGGTGTCTTCCATCTAATGGATCTAAAAACTTAACCTACCTAGCCTGGCACCTAATCCGTAAACTTGGTTTTCTTTCATTTCAGCTTCAAATGCTGGAAGAATTAATATAAATAATAATCCTATCAGAATTTTAATCTGCCCTGTAACGATCGTACTAAATTGGTTTAACTCCTCTGTTAGTTCATTTACTATTACACCTTATATTCCCATACTAATTTAAGTCTACTTCGCATTACCTATACAAATTTGCATAAATTATTGTTTTTCTTCTCTTTTGTCATACTACCTAACTTCCATAAGCAAATAATATACATTGCAATAATTACAAGTACAGATACTAGTAAATTAATAATTCTTTGTGGTACGGTTAAACTGGTATGGGTATGTTCTGGAAAGCGGGGAAAAGCGCGCGAAAACAAATGACAAGCGAGGTGTAGAGGAAGAAACTACCAGGGTGGACGGGGAGTCAAGTAGTAGAGAGCAAACGTGAAAGGTCGAAGAAGCCTAAAATATCAATGTTTAAAAGTTAATTTTTTTTGTTGTATTTACTGAAAATCGAGTTATAAAAATATTGTACTTATTTAAAAGAAAAAGATTTAAAAAAATTAATGTTAATTTTAACATATAATAAAATTTAAAGCTGAAAATTGTTTTTTTTTGTGTAATGGACACATTCAGCTACTTTTGTGTATAATTATTAAATTTTAATAAAAATTTGGACTAAAAAGTCATAATTAAGTTATCAAATTTAAAAAGATTATTTCTAATTTAATAAAAAAAATATATAAGTATATAAACTATACGTGTGTGTGAGTTATATATTGGCAGCTGTTAGGCTGACCGCCAGTGCCCTTGCTTGAATAATTGCTGTGACAATATAGCGCTATAAACTAACTGAGCGCTGTTAATCATCGTGTTTTTTTGAGGTTCACGTGCTTCTTGGTTTTATATTGTTAGTGATTTTCAATATTTCGTTACGTTCCTGAAATTCCGAAGCTGGGCGTTAATTTATATCAAAAACAAATTATACACCAGCGGTTAACGTGTTACATGGGACATACTACAAGTACTAAGTAAGGTGATAAATTTGATACAAATTTAAAAATTACAAACATCGACGTACATCGAGAGCAATACAAACCAAATATACTGCTGTGTTGCATTTTATATGGAAAGCTGATTGTTGTATGATTGATTAAATACACGTGGGCAAGAGCCATAAACCATTCATCTTAATTATACATCGGGGTTGTGAAATCCGGAATATCATCGCAACGCATTTGGGACGAACAAGTTTTATCTAACTCTACGAACAACGAGAGGAAATATTTATATCGAGTTAAGGTTTCATCGAATGTATCCAGGAATTGCGGCAAACTCATCATCAAGGTCATTGTCATCATGGACATCATCCGTATAAATTGTAACGTATTTGCATGCTAATTTTGTTTGCTATGTTAAACTAGCTAACTTTTATATTAATTTAAAACCTAAATTAACTAACAAAATTCTTTTCTTAGCTTCTGTATTTTTTGTAAATATTTTTGGTTTTTTCTTCAAATTCCACCGTTCGAGTTTTTTTTTTTGTTGTTGGTGGCACCTTCGCCTCACCATGTCCACGGCGGTGATTGCTTCCTCTTATAAATCTTAGTGCGTGCTAGTGATGATGTGGTAGGAAAATACCGATAGTGGAGGAGAATGATTACTGTGTGGTGCTAAAGTGCTGTTTAATACATTTATAGATTATTTCAGTTATTTTTTTTGTTTTTTGTTTTAATAGTTAAGTTTTTTTGTCGTTCTCTAGATTTTTTTTTCCTTAAATTATTTTTGTTCTTTGGTGTGAATATGTTTGTGCACCTTCTTATTACTCTCTTTGTACTATGGCTGCTGGCATCGGTGGTTAACGGAACCCTCCCAGTCGACGTAGAGCTACCCATACAGTGTGCCACCACCGTTACCGCACAAGACCAAGCCATGAGGTTACAATCATTGAACGTAAATTGCACATTATTCATAGATCACTTGTTGATTGAAAAAGTGGTGGCAAATGTCGGTGAAGTGTTACAAAATGCTTTATGAAATGCTGTATAAGACAGCGAAAATTTGCCAGCGGAAAATCAAAGATTACGCTCGCACAAATGACAACACTATCACAACTTTGTATTCTATTTTGTTTCTATTTTGAATGTATTTTGATATATGTTTTTGGAACAAGGTTCTATAGTATGAGTCAATGACGGGCACTCCTCGTTCACCTTTTTACAAGTAAATATAAAACTAGTTGTGCAATGTTGCATTTGAATTGTGGACTGGAAACTTGAGAATCTATATAGAAAATTAAGGAAGATAAAATTCGTTTAGAACTCGTTAAGCAAGACTTTGATTTTTTGCGATTATTTGATCGATAACTTTCAGATTATGGCTAATATTCCAAAAGCTTCCACAACTAAAGAATACGTACGGTTGATTTTCTTATAGCTAAGATCATACTAAAATCAATTTTAAAGACCAAATTTCATAATGATTGGTTATGAAAGTGCAAAATTTAGTCCTGCATGATTCTATAATTTTATCCTAAACTCACTTTAACCCTAAAGCTCTTAACCAGAGCCTGTTAGTCTCTAATTTTTTTTAAACTGTTATTTTTTTAGTTTAAGTTATGTTTTTTAATAAATGAATTAATTTTTTAAAATAATTAAACGTTGATTTTCCATAAAATTAAAAATATACAAACAGTTCCATGTCGGAGACTGAGAGGCCTTTGGTAAGAAGATATGTTACAAAATTATGTTAAGAGCTTTAGGGTTAAAATCCCTATAATCCCTAACCAATACTACTAACCAAATTTTATTATAATTCGGTAAGAAATGGCGAAAATAGATGGAATATTGTAAAATTTCAAAATTCCATATATCAAGTTTCTTTAGTTCGAAGCCGAGTTTCTTTAGTTCGAGGTCAATCAATTTTTCAATTATATGAACACTTTTAAGATTTTATTTCCACATTCACAAGAAAAATTTCCACATCTTCCGTGATAGTGCTGTAACTTGTGGTGAGTAGCATAATGTCTTAATTTCCGCTGTCTTATACAGCGTTTTATAAGAACCGTTAATGTTTCAAAATGTTGAGGTATTCCTTTAATTGCGCGTGATAAGAGACAATCTATGAGATCTAGTAAAGTTGGATGATCGATCTAAGATGCCACATCGGTGTCCCTATAACCTTTAGTCCTGCGATAATTGCCTCCGTGGTGTTTACTAATTTTCTTATATTTGCGGCATGAATCAGGGAAATAATTATGGTAAGTACTAGTACATATATGAAAAATGTATCGATATAACCATAGAGCAAAATATACATAAGACGACTCATGTAGAGTTTCCGCGGTTAATCTACCTTACTATTGGCAATCTGTATAAGCCTAACAAGAACAATAAACTATAAAATAGATTAAATATAGCAAAAAATTAAATTTGTGTATATAAATATATTAAAACTACAAAATAAGATTAACCTCGAAAAAATTGGCTTATAAAATTTGCACTACTTGCTTTCTCTTATATATGTATTGCTAGGATGAAAGAGTCGCATCGAAGCAGTAACTAGAGCACAGTGTGGAAGTACGTGTCTTCAAATACCTTACATTGAGATTCGATTACGACCGTATGAGAATTCTGGTCAACTGTCCCTTTATAGTTGAACTACGTTTTGTTAGAGCCTCGATTTCTAGGATTGATCTGAGCATTAAGAATAAATTAGGAAACGCTAACAAGTTACACCGCTAAAATTTACGTTTGAGAACATGAGTGCAACTCAGTTTATGCTATTAATTTCGTTAAGAGAATTCCTTCCGTACCAGGATTCTTATGTATAAAATAAACGAGGACAAAGTGGATTACGTTATTATGGAGATGTTTTCCGCATCATTAGAAAATATCATCAAATAAAAATTCGTCGAGCAGTTCCGAATCCATCTATATACCGAATCAGCGGTTTAAGGATGGTCTGGGTGTATTGCTGTCTCAGGGTGTGTGATTACTTCAATGTCAGCAAGAAAATTCTTAACTAAACACTGTGAATTTCGCCGCTTTTTGAATGGTGTACAAAGAAGCTATCCCGAGAGCCAACAATCATCGGTAATGAACTCATCGATTGATTTTTCAAATTAAAACTTGAATGGTTAGGAGACATGAGGAAGCCAACTAAGACTGGTCTCAATTCTTGAAAGGATATATGTAGCTCCTTCCTTGAGCACTTGTTCAAGAACAAACATAACATCTGTCCTTATTGCATAACTTGTACTAAAGTAGGAGAGAGAACGAAAATATGGTTTTCGAACGCCTACGTTTTGCAGGAGAAGGACCCGTGTCCGAAGAAACTATTGGGGAACATACTAATAGTTAGGATGTTTTTCCATAATAAGATAAAAAATTAAAAACCGTTATCGCTCATCATTAGGGGGTATTAGATGGAAGTGTGAATCAAAGACATTCGATGTACTATAGGTGTATTTTGAACCGATACATGAAAGTTAGCTCTTTTTCTAAGAGACAGAGATATAATGTCATGAGTAAATGCTGTGAAAAGCACCAGATTGCAGGTATCCACCACTAAACCTTTCAATGAGGCGCTCTAGTTTCACCTATAGTGTTGGCTTTATCGACAGAGCTGAAGAAGGCGGAAGAATGGTGGATGAAGATTGAAGTAAAGTGGAAAGGCGGCTGGTTATTGTTAGAGAACATGATTCATGTAAAACCTGGGCATGTCTGCGATACCACCCCAGGGGATCCTAGCGATTCAAAAGGGAAATGAAAGATTGTCAAGTTGTAAGAGTCAAAGACTAACTATAGTACAATGGTTGTTTTAACTAATAAGACCTTGGCAAAGACCAGTGGTCAGCTAAGTGCAGCGAGTCTTAAAGTATACAAAAGCATGCAGCAAGTCTTAAAGTATACAAAAACGACAAATAGTACTTGTCGGAATCTTTAATACTAGGCCATCCGAAGAAATGTGGCTAGTTCAACCCTAACTAGAAACTGTCGCTCGACTTTGGGATAAACAAAGCAACAGCAACCTTAATAGGGTCCGGAAAGACTCACTTTTAGACGAAGGGTTGATAAAACTATGATGGAGGCTGACTTAAATCCAATTACAACATTAAAAGGCAGCTTCCAAAAATTACTGGAACTGTTAGTTTAATCATGGGAACATGGTTCTCTGATTTTTAAAGAACTACCTTTTCGATGGGGGTACAAACCCACGATTAATTCTATTTATATATTGGCAGGAGGAATTCCGACTTGGATACCTTCTAAGTTGTTCTAAGGAATTCACTAATTGTACCGGTCCCAAAATCTCTTGTACAATAGAAGACTTTCATGACATATTGGACAAGTTAGCTGATGTTTATAATAAAGCCTTGGTCATTTTAGTGTTTAAAAGAATTTCAAAGTGCCTATCAAAAGTGCATGAAGCTCTTTGGAAAAGACAAAAAACCAAGAGAGGCGGAAGATTCAGACTCCTATATGGAAGTAATGTAAAAATTGAACCATGAAGTGCAAGAACCGACGCATGGTGGCAATAGTGTGATAAAATACAGGAGCTTGCAGTTATCTAGGCTACGTAAAGGTCAAGGTGCCAGTTATTGCATCTCGAATATCTCCAAAGATGATCTAAACGGTATATCTCTCCCACAAAACTAGCGAGCATTCTTTGGAGTTCTCTCAGAGTCCTAAGTTCTAGAGTCTCGCAAGTCAAACAATAAACAGCTGTAACACATTTAATCAGATTAAATTGACCGTATAGTCGTCCCCACTGGGTGATTATCAGTCTGGGCTGATTCGTCAGTAACGAGTAAAGGCTCACCGCAAGGTAAAGTTCTATATCTCCTTCTTAGCATCTTGGCCAGTAATGACCTGTTACTAAAGGTTTGAGCATCAATTTTTGCAATACCACCCCTTCTCTCCATATTTCTGTATGATTTCTGTATTTCAATTAATACAAATTACGATTCGAAATGCAAACATATTTCAAAGATCCATTTAAATGGTTTTTTGTATGAAACTTTTTTATATAAATTGTAATTTTCTTATTTTGTATGAATACTCGCGTCAGACCTCATTTGCGGAAATTAGAATTCCTACAAAATACGATCCTCACGCAAAAAGTGTATTGGTATGAATCGCTATAGCAAAGTGAGCGATTTTTTGTATGAAACATTTTTGGATGAATTAATATTTTTCATTTTTGGTATGCATTGTTGCGAACATCCCTCGCGTCACGGACCACTTTTGCTAGTTGTATTGGTATAAATCACTCTGGCAAAGTAAATAATATTTTGAACGGAATGTTTATTGGATGAATTGTAATTTTTATTTTGGTGAGACTTTCGTGTCACAAATAACTTTTGTACATATAATAAATTTCGAATTCATATAACATTCGATTCAAAATGCTGGAATACTTGCAGGTCAATGAATTTTTGCACGTAATGAACTTTTGAATGAATTGTAATTTTCAATTTTACTATAAATTTTCGAGCCACAAACCATTTTTGTAAGAGGAATTTTCAATTCATACAAAATACGATTCAAAATTCGACTGTTCAAAAGATGACGTTCAAATCGCTCCAGCTAAGTAATCGATTTTTTGATTGAAATGTTTTTTGGATGAATATTTTTCTTTTAGTATACATGTTACGGTCAAAGTGTATAGTCCGCTGATTATATATAATTACCGGTCATTATATATAATCCCCAGTGCGTTTGGTAAATTTGTGAAATATCAATGATTTTCCTTTAATTTTACATTTTAACCGGTTACTATATAATTACTAAACCTCTTTATCGTCAATTTGTTCTTCATCCTCATTTTCATTTGTATTAAGGTTGTGAGTGATCCTCGCCAGAAGTTTGCCTGGATATAAAATGCCCGCAATCCTAACGTCAAAAATTATCAAAAAGTTAACATCTTACTTTATTTCGAAAAAATAAAAAAAAAGTCCGGAAAAATTTAACTTCCCCTCCTAAAACTGTTGATAAACAATCCTACATTTAAAAATTTCTAAATTTTTACTGTTCACCTGATTTTCTCGATGTATACGTAAAGTAAAATTACGCCAATATTATTATTATTATAGTTTTAAACTTTCATATTTAACACTGTAACCAAAGGGGTTTGGTAATGAGATATAATCACCGGTAAAAATGAATAATTCTAAAAAATTATTCATATTAACCGACGCAGTTGCGAATTATGTACGAGATAACCAATTATACACTTTAACCGTAACATATACATATTTCGTACCACAAATAATTTTTTTATGAGAAAATTCGAATTCATACAAAATACGATTCATGTACATATTTAATTTAATTACGAAATGCAAGTACATATTCAAAGATGCATGTAAATGATTTTCTGTTTGAGACGGTTTTATATGAATTGTATAAAGTTTTTATTTTGTATGAATTCTCACGTGAGACCCCGTTTTTGGGCGATGAAGTTATTGAGAATTCGTACAAGAGAAGATACTAAGACGAAAGTTTTAATTGGACCATATTCGCTCTAGGAGAGTACGAGTATAAGTTTTTTTGATTCCCCGAAAATTCTGCGATAATCAATTATGCGACAAACAATTCATCGAAAAACAATTCATCGAAAAACAAATATGAAAACTACAATTTTACAATAACCAAATGTGCGTGAAAACAATTTTGAAAAAAACAATTCATCGAAAACACAATTCATCGAAAACACAATTCATCGAAAACACAATTCATCGAAACAAAATTTTTCACCTAAAAGTTCCTGTTGAAAATCAGTACTTACATAAGATTTCCTAAATAATGATTTTTCAATTATTCATCAAAATAAAATTATATCGATGTTGAGTAGATTTTGAAAAAGATTTTTAAGTTGAAGTGTATTATTTATTTGAATCAAGCATGAATTAGATGAAAAAAATGTGAAAACACAAAAAGCTTGCAAAAAATTAGCTGATTATGGGATAATATGCCATTTATTCAGAAGCAAAATCTGAAAATCTGATTCTAAAATTTATTACACACTGAATGTCGCAAAAAATTGAAAACCTGTGTTAAATTTCTATAAATTCATTATAACTAATATGCTTTAACTTTTGGCTCAGATTTGGCCAGTTTCCGATGATTTTAGGCAAAAATAAAGTTCTACGTAATTACTCAGCATAGTCTAGAGATTATTCATGTGGATTTTCATGATGATTGGGCTTATAAAAAAAATGGTTATTTGCTTGGATAATATTTTGTTCAAGCGTATTTGTCGATTTTGGAGCATCACTTGGCGAGAATATTCATATCTCAGCTCCTACTCAAGAAATCGTCAAGCGGCTTTCTGTTCTCGATAGAAAAAGAGTTATTGCATACCTATGTTAAATTACAAATTTATGTGAACTACCTGGAATTTACACTGATTTTTTAAAAATGGGCGGTCGAACCATTGCGTGCCAGATAAGTTGAATTTATAGAAATTTAACACAGGTTTTCAATTTTTTGCGACATTTAGTGTGTAATTGATTCAGAATTCCAAAAATAAACTTAAATCCAACACACTAGTTGCCCGAGATGTTCGATATATTATAACAATTCAATTTGATTTAAATAAATGATGCTCCTCATCACAATAATTCGCTTCAAATTCTGCTTAATATCGATACAATTTTTTTCACCTGAAATTGTCCTGGTTTGTTTTCAGTATATCACAAAATTGAACAATTAGAGAAAATTGATCAATATTTTTTAATATGCATTACGAGTCTTTTCGATGAATTGTTTCTTTCTTTCGCAGATTTGATTTTTCGATGAATTGTTCTGTGTATAATTGTTTCTGTGTACAATTGTTTGTAGTACAATTCTTCTTCTCTGAATTCATTTCTAACAATTGTTTGTCGCACTTTTGTGAGTGTGTTAAATTGTGTTGCGCATAATTTTCGGGTTGCCGTTTTTTTTCGTGAAACGTTTAAAAAACTATTAAAATACACTAAATAAAATGTTGCACTGGTACAAATCAATTTAGAAAAGTAAATGTTTTTTTGGATGAAACATTTTAAGATGAATTGTAATGTTGTCTATTTTTTTATTTTTTTTTTTTTTTTTTATTGGTGACTATGCGATCTGTTTTGGGGCTCAAGGCTCACCCTGCTCTTCCGCAGTTATGCTTTTTACGTCCTTACCTTACGCCTACCGGCCAACTCGAGGACGTACGGCTATAGGACCGATTTAAGACCATCTGCACATTGCAAGCTCCATGCCAGCCTATACCGGCATGGAAGATGGGTTGGCCCATGGGTTTTGCACACCGGCAGGGGGTCATAGATGTGTTACATTTCACCACAGATCGAAATCTATTAATGAAATTTCACTTTGCATCCTGCCCCTATCGGGATTCGAACCCGGTACCTCCCGATCCAAACGCCAAAGCTTTAACCACTGTGCCATTTTGTCTATTTCTGTATACTTTGTTCGAAATACATTTTTGTAAACGGAAATTCGAATTCGTACAAAATACGATCATCACACAAAAATTATATTGGTACGAATCTCTTTAGTAAAGTAAAAACTATTTTTGTATGAAACGTCTTTGGACGAATCATAATTTTTCGCTCGCGTTTTCCCACCACTTTTGCTAGTTGAACTGTATGTTTATTCGATGAATTGTAATTTTTTATTTTTTATATGAACTTTAGTTTCACAAGTAAATTGTGTATGATGAATTTTGGATACATACAACATTCGAACTTTTAAATGAATTGTAACTTTCAATTTTCCTATAAATTTTCGAGCTACCAACCATTTTTGTAAGAGGAATTTTCAATTTATACCAAATACGATTCAAAATTCGACGGTTAAAAAGCTGACGTTCGAATCACTCTAGCTAAGTAAACGATTTTTTGATTGAAAAGTTTTTTGGATGAATTTTCTTTGTTTTTTTAGTGTATCAAATCGTATATCATACCACAAATAATTTTTTTATGAGATATTTCGAATTCATACAAAATACGATTCTTTATATAAAACGATTTTGGATGAGTTGAATATTTTTTTGTATGAATTTTCTATGCAATAGACGATTTATGTAAAAATTCCGAAATTGTGATATTTTTATTTATTAAAAAATTTGACTTCATGCAAGCGACGATTCTCACAAAAATTTCATTAAGAGACACGATGATATGAATCCCTGTAGCAAAGGAAAAAAATAATTTTTTATTATATGTACAATGGATTTATGCGTCTCTACCATTTTGGTATGAGGAATTTCGGATTCATGCAAAAAATGATTCAAAATTCAATTATTCAAAAGATGCAAATGAGTTTTTGATGAATTGTAATTTTCTATTTTTGTACGAATTGTAAGCCATTTTGGAACCCCAACTAAAGTTATCGACATAAATACACAAAATATTCTACAAAATAACCATAAAATTTTTACGATTACGTATGATCAATATTTTACGGATTAGGCTGGGGTAGTGACGCATAATAAGGGATCGAATATATTGATAAAACTAAAGTGTTTCAAATATTATTTAATAAACTGTTATTTATATCCAATTCCAAAAGCTATTTGACAAAAAATATCCTTTTGGTTGTTTAGTCCTGTTCGAAAATAAATTAACCGGAACTACACACACAAATCAAAAACCAGTTCTGATCGACGTGCGCTTAGGATGAGGTTTGATTTTTGTTATTATTGTATACTGATTTTTCCGAAGAGGTGGAGTGGCTTATGTTTTTTATTTAACCCTTCCGATTTTATTTGTTGGTGTATAAGTGCTTAGGGTCGTAATTAAATTTTTAGAGCGTGAATGATTGCACCTTTGATTGGAAAACGATGTGGAACGAATTGATATATGGGTTATATACTTATTTGGAACATACTAACATATATAGTATGGAATTGTATCTACACAGGGTTATACAAAACATAAAACGAACGATTATTTGAAATCAATTCACCCGTCACGTGCACACCCAATTTTTCCGCTCAATTGATTTTCAATTTTTTAATCAGAACAGAAAGCGATACCCATCTCACTTATCCGAATGTACTTACCCGTAAAATATCTCATCTGGTTTGTATTTGGTAGTCGTATATACAAAAGGAGCTTACCTGAAATGAAATGAAATGTATGAATATATTAATCAAGTTTCAAATCGATTTTGATTTTTAATCAATCTATAATACAATCAAACTAAACACCCGAAACCAAAAATTGTATATTTGAGGTTAGGATTTCTTCGCCAGTTTATTTGAATTACTGTTCATATATAACACACGATACACCACAATGAATATTTAAACGGATTTATTTTCTGTTGCCTTGCTTCATTGCAAGTGAAAATGTGTGTACAGACTCGTATTCAGGACTCAAAAGCAAACAATAACAAAAACAACAACAGCAACAAAAACGATTTTATATTACATATGTGTTATCCTTTTATTATTAAAATTCATTATTTTATTCAATATTTCATAATCCCTACATAGAGGAGTAATGTGTTTGTATAAGGACGAAACAAGACGTATAGCATATAAGGATAGGAAAAACATGGAGATGGCGCGGCAGGAAGATTTTTGATGTCTGGGATTTACTAAGTGGATTTGAGATTATGGCTTTGTTTTAAAGTAACAGAAAATAAAAAATTATGGATTTTTGTACTACGGTGTACTGGAAATGACGTTGCTTTACAAGGATATACAACATACCACATACAGAAAAAAAAATTGGAAGAATGATGTGATAATTTTTACCATGGAAGTCAAGAAAACGTTGTGTACGAGAGATATAAGTGCCATGTCATAGTGTTTCGGGGTGGTTGCGAGACGATTACCCAGTAGGTAGTTTAATAATTTTTGGTTTTGTGTTTTATACTGCGCACCACCATCACCGCTGTGATTGATGAGTTGGGTGTTTTGTATTTATGTTACGAATGAAGGGCGACAAGGAGATGTTGATGGGAGATTTTATATAAATGAGCTGTGTTAATGGTTTATAATAAATGGGACGATTGAGACGCGCAACATTTGTGTGCAATGAAATATTTATTTAATAAGTTTAATGTTAAATTGTAACTTTAAAGATAAATCATAGTGGTGCCGACTCCTTTGTGTTACAAATCTTAAGTAGTATATGATATTACATTTATCCGCGTAGCAATGGATTAGAAGTGGAAACCATTATCGGTTCTTCATATCCCTTTTTCCTGCATCCTGAAACAGTGTTAGAAGTACCAGCAAATGTCCCATCATTACAACAAACCCATTACTCAAAATTTCTAGGAACGAAGTAAGTGACTAGAACTATAAAATATCTGCTAAAATAGGTTACAAAGTTTCGTTTTCCCACTGAGAAAGATATATTTAAATCGACGACGTATCTCATCATACTTAAAATTCTATTTAATAATATTAATAAACCATCTTTTCTCAAGTTACAGTAATTCAGTATTATATTCCCGATAAACGAATTGAGTCGACGTCCGCTTGATCAACGTCGGGAGATATTGGAAACATATTACCAAAGTAGTGGGTCAGTGTGACGAGTTCTGTGAATAAAGTTTGTTTGACTGGAATATTATTATTAGACGGCACACACGTCCCATAACGCTGTCCTGCTTGTTCAATATCTTAGCACTTCAACTAGATAACATTCACAAGAATTGAACATCAGCGATAGTACTTTGAGAAAATGTTTACACAAAAACCTGGGTACAAAGGTTTACAAAGTCCAATTAGATCAGGATTAGATGGCAGTTGACCATCCATTGCGTTTTCACTTCGCTGAAATAGTATTCGATTATCAATCGGAAGCTGTTATCTCGAAAATAAGTTGTTGAAGTTAGCCCGAAATATGTCAGCCCGAAAAAATTAGTGCGTTTCTCGGATAAAGTGTAGCTATCCCAAAAAGGTGTAAATGTAAGTACAAAATGTAGCTCCATCTCGAATTAAAATTACGTCACGAATAACAAAATAATTTTGGAGTTGAAGAAAATTGAATGATAATTTTTTATTAAAAAAACTTTTTTCTGTATCTCGCTCGCACTTACGTAGAAAAGCAGTTCTCATTAATAATACAAAAACTTAAGATTTAATAACTTGTAGATTGACATGCACTTTAAGTTTATTAATAAACGATTTAAATTCTCATCAATTGTAATTCATGATTCTAGGTAAACAAATTTTGGGTATGTAATGCATCTAATCAATATAGAAAAATATAATGTTAAATATTTCTATACTAGAGATAGTCATGTGTAGAGGCATATGCGACCAGATAGGCCTTGGTCACACCAAGATGCCATAATAAAACATGGTCGATTGAATTGTTCAAAAAACTCAGTTAGCGCGGTTTTTGGGGCAGTTAATTAATACTTTAACCCCTTAAGGACCTATTTTTTTAACTACATATCGTATGTCCCGAGATATCTCGGGTTTGGTCCTTAAGGGGTTAATATAGACTAGTAATAACTAAATATCAAGTGAATATTTTTCAATGAAAAAAGTAATAGACAAAAAATAATCAGAGATCCTAATCGCCGATCGTAATTAGATGATGAAAAAACTCTTTTGATTCCTGCCCCTATCGGGATTCGAACCCGGTACTTCCCGATCCAAACGCCAGTGTGACAAACCGACATTCGACCGCATCGAAATTTTTTATTTGTGAGTGTATATGATGTATGTGAAGTTGGCCCAAATGTCAGCCCAAAAAAACGCAGTGGCAGCAGGAAAACTATAATTTCTGTCACGTATGAACTGTCAGCCCAAAAAATCGTATATCGCGACATTTTAATGATGTCAGCCCAAAAAGTAAAATTATTTTTCATTATAGATTTTTGAATTCAGCCCAATTTTTTTTTATCACGACAGTAACAACTGTCGTGATAGTTATATAGGATACACTCAGCCCAAAATTCAATTTTTTATAGTTAAAGGAACCATTGTGATCGTGTATAATAAATGTTAAACAGCTAAGAAACAATTCTTATTATTTTCAATTGGTTCACGAAAATATTATTTTTAAGGAAGAATAATATGTGGCCTTGAGTTTTAAAGACGGACATATGCCAGATTTAAACGGAATTTTTTACTTTTGTTTATTATCTTCGAAATATGTAAACTTCTTTTAAGAAAGTGGGAGTTTCTGGAATTTTTCAAAATTAAAAAATGAATGACGTCTATCACCCTTTGTTAATAAACGCCTCATAAATTAATACGAGTAGTCGATCCGTTCATTAAGTTTTATTTTAATATGCATATAATACCTACACACCTTCATATTGAGAATATCCTATATTCGGCTGTTTTTACGAACAACCATAATATTTAATGGGAGTTGAGATTTTCGGTGTTGGTCATTGGTCTCGTTATGATTTTCGGATTGATCTGGTTCTAGCCTTTACCAGTAAGAAGTTTCAGGAGGTTGTGATGGGGTCCTCATACCAAGAATGGCCTATATTCGGCCGCTTTAAGAACAACCATAATATTTAATGGAAGTTGAGATTTTCGGCGTTGGTCATCGTTCTCACTAAGATTTTCGGACAGACCTGGTTCTAGCCTTTACGAGTAAGAAGTTTCAAGAGGTTGTGATGGGGTCCTCATACCAAGAATGGCCTATATTCGGCCGCTTTACGAAGAACCATAATATTTAATGGAAGTTGAGATTTTCGGTGTTGGTCATCGGTCTAACTTTGATTTTCGGACAGACCTGGTTCTAGCCTTTACATGTAAGAATTTTCAGGAGGTTGTGATGTGGTCCTCATACCAAGAATGGCCTATATTCGGCCGTTTTACGAACAACCATAATATTTAATAGAAGTTGAGCTTTTCGGACAGACCTGGTTCTAGCCTTTACGAGTAAGAAATTTCAGGAGGTTGTGATGGGGTCCTCATACCAAGAATGGCCTATATTCGGCCGCTTTACGAACAACCATAATATTTAATGGAAGTTGAGCTTTTCGGCGTTGGTCATCGGTCTCACTAAGATTTTCGGACAGACCTGGTTCTAGCCTTTACGAGTAAGAATTTTCAGGAGGTTGTGATGGGGTCCTCATACCAAGAATGGCCTATATTCGGCCGTTTTACGAACAACCATAATATTTAATGGAAGTTGAGATTTTCGGTGTTGGTCATCGGTCTAACTTTGATTTTCGGACAGACCTGGTTCTAACCTTTACGAGTAAGAAGTTTTAAGACGTTGTGATGGGTTCCTCTTACCAAGAATGGCCTATATTCGGCCGCTTTACGAACAACCATAATATTTAATGGAAGTTGAGATTATGATGGGGTCCTCATACTGAGCAGGTTGTGATGCGGTCCTCATACTTAGAATGGCCTGTTTTCAGCTGATTTACGAACCACCATAATATTGAACTCCTAATTAAAACTTTCTCGATTTTCATATTTTTACCCAATTATTTTAAATATCATTATAAACAAAATTATTCTAATTATAAATTGCTATGAAATCGGTCTAAAATTTAAGCGAATATGTTTTTCAGACAGATTAATTGATCGGTATTAAACTTTGTTAGTCTTTTCCAAAATTTGGCTGAAACGGTGTTCTGGGAGTGGACAACTTTGTGACTGATTTTTAGCTTTAGCAATGTTGAAAGGTATACCAATTTACGAAAGCCGACTAATAACTATAAGATTCTAATAAATGTAGATTAAGTGTTCCAGAAGAGTAATCGAAGAGTAGGAATGAAGATTGTTGGCCTAACAAAAGTTTTTACCAAAGCTTTGGTAAGTTGTATTTCACACTTTAGAAATCAAGTATGATGTATTCGAGATTTACAATGTGTACATTCGTTTTAAAACAAAGTCGGGTGCTAATTTTTATATATTACTAGCTGACCCGGCGAACTTCGTACCGCCTCAAAATCAATAAATGTTTTTTAAAGTTATTAGCTTAATAAAATTGAGTTTTTTATTAAGATTAAATAAATTAAATGAATACTCCAAATTAATTAAATTCAATGAAATTACAAAAATCAAAATGAAATATATTTTATTTACATTGAAATGAATGTAATTCACGTGGCAGCAAGGCTTTCGTTTTATTGAATTGAATAGAAATGGTTCGCGTAGCATTATTGCACTACTTTCTTTTAAACTATTTGCTGGGTGAGTTGCAATGGAGTCGAGTCCCTTCATTGTAGCACCTTGTGATATACGACATTTTTTGTTTTATTGTTAGGTGCGAGAACGAATAAAGCGGATGGTTTACCGACACGTGAACATGCTACGTACAATTGGCCGTGAGAGAAACATTCATTTTCTAGATTCAGGCCATAAACACTCAAGGATTGGCCTTGTCATTTGTTGATCGTCATGGCGAATGCAAGACGAATCGGAAATTGAATTCGTTTAAACTCGAATGGCATATCGGTTGGGATCATCGGAATTCTCGGAATGAGAACTTCCTCACCTTTGAACTTCCTTGAAGTATCGTCGCGTGAATTACATTGCCCATGAGTTTTCTCACCACCAAACGCGTTCCGTTACATAGTTTTGGTTGATTCAGGTTTCGTAGCATGATGATTATCGAGCCAACTTTTAGTTGTAAATTGTGCGATGGCAAGCTAGGTAGATCCAATGAGTTTAAAAATTCAGTTGGATAGTTGGTTGCTTCGTCTTCGTTTGTCACACAGTCAATAGATTTGAAGGAATGAAGTGGACCGACGATTAGATTTTGAATTGTAAAATTTAAGTGATCCACATCTTTGTTCTTTGCCGCAAGAATTACTCGTTCACTCACCCAATTGTGATTTTTGTGGCTAGTAATGATGTTCGGGAACACTTTGTTGATGAGCTCGTCCTTCGTTGAGACAAAAATGCAAAAGTTCTGAGGAAACGAAATCAATCCGTTCGATTTGTCGACCGGAACACGGCCATTACCGATAGTCAGCAATTGCTTGGAGAATTCTTCGGCAGATGGATCGTTTAACAATGCAACTCGCATGTTTGTCGTCAGCTGAAGTTTCTTCACATAACACCACAGAGTCGATGATTTGAGGCAAGCGTTTATTTCATCAGCAGCGGTCGATCTTGGAATAACTGGTATTGTTTGACGGAAATCGCCAGAAAGTAGAATCATTGCGCCTCCAAAACATCTTGAGTCATTGCGTAGATCTTTCATAGTTCTATCGAGTACTTCCAATGCGCGTTTGTGCGCCATTGTACATTCATCCCAGATGATGATTTTACTTGCTACCAAAACTTTCGCTATTGCTGAGTGTTTTGCAATGTTGCATGTCGGGTTTTCAGCCGATTGAAGGTTTAACGGTAATTTCAACGCTGAATGAGCTGTTCGGCATCCTTCTAGCAATGTGGCCGCTATCCCAGAAGAAGCAACTGCTACAGCAATATCGGATCTCGCACGAACAGTGGCCAAAATCAATGACATGAGGAATGTCTTCCCAGTTCCACCGGGCGCATCGAGAAAAAATAATCCACCATTTCCATCATGAATTGCCTTCATTAACGTATCGTACACTCCTTTCTGTTGGAGGTTCAATAGTGGTACATTGGTTCGAACTGATTGGTTCAATGCATCTCGATCATATTCATGTTCACGTTCCAATTCTCGATTGAAAGCGTCGTTCATTCCACGACATGGCGTTGGCATTCCTAATTTGACTAACAAACTGCCGCACATGCGAAAACACATGTCTTCGATCAAAAGCAAAGCCTGGTTATGTATCTCCTCATTCACCTCGAGATCGGGATTTCCGAAACTGACACGAATTCGATGTAGAATGTCTTATGACATGTCATTCTTGTACTTGCTCCATAGTTCACGTGGATTTGATGGGAAGCATGTCGAAATAATGATAGCAAATAATGTGCGTATCTGGTTTGGAGTTGCAGAAATAATTGATTCAGCGATTGTCATGTCCCAATGAGTATCGTTTTCAAGCAAGTTGAGCTGTTGACATGCAGCACGAAATGTTGGGCACACTACACCATTGACAGTTCGAAGTGATTCAAATGATGTCGGCCCACGAATATTCACCAGCAACAACCGCAAGTAGAAGCATTCGTCATTCTTCGGATGAACTGTGTAAATGCGACCAAGAGCATCAGTAGAACGCACATTTGGATGATCAGGAACCTCATCGCCTTGCTTCCGACGTTGAAATTTTTTTGATGAGGCGTTCCAAGTGTAATAACGTGGCATCTCAGAGTAGAGCAATGTTCGTGCAAACGGATCACTTTGACAAATCGAAAAGAAACTGGTCAATGTTGTTGCTGGAGGTGTCTCAGCACGTTGAGCAACATTCGATGAGTTGAAATAAACTCGTTGACCATTCTCCAGATGCACCGCCAAATGTACAACAGTGGGATGACGTTCATGAATAGGGAATGAGAATATACGCCAAATCGCCTCATTGCAGCTCACATATCGACCAACTTGATAATGCGTGATTTCATCGTTTGTATTGGGATTTTGAACACCAAAAACTGCCATATCGCTACCTTTCGTGACATATTTACAAATGTATTTTATGGACTTCACTGAATTGCAGTACTCCACGTTGCAATGCGCCTTGAATGTTTTGGAAAGAAGTGGCGAATATGGAACAATCCAAGTGTTGTCGACCACGAACTCATTTCCTCTCACTATCGTTGTGATAGTTCTACCGTTATCATCGGCTGATCGACGCCGGTACAGTGGATAACCATCATTGCCAGTGATAGTCTCTGCGGTTAAATTTCGTGGATAACGCTTGGAACACTTGTTGTCGACCATGCACGGTGATTGGGGATTGATGGAGCCACACGGACCGTGAACCATGTTCGTAATTACAACATCATGCAGGTCTGGATCGGTTTCGGGATCAGGAATCTCGGCACATATGATGTCATCTATTTGGTCTGGTCGAATTTTTTCGGCTAACCAAATAAGAATGTGAGCATGCGGCAAGCCTCGTTTCTGCCATTCAATTGAATACATCCAACATCGAGTATCCCCAAAGACGCAATGCCTAACAATGTAGTTCATCAGCGACCGGATTTTTTGTTTGAAGACACGTGCGATGATGTCGTGCCGATCACTTGTTATTTGCCCGGGTAGCAACAGTTGAACAATCTCTATCCATTTCGGATTGCAAGTAAAAGTGATGAATAAATCTGGACAACCGTAATGACGAACATATGTCATTGCATCTTGCGCATATTCATGCATATGACGCGGGCTGCCAATGTACGTCGCCGGTAGAATAGTCAATCGACCAACATTAGCTGCATCTCCTTCGGTGCTGATTGCATCGCGTAAATGGATATATTCCTCCAAACGCAGTTTAGCTTGGTTCAACCGAATGAAAATGAGGCGCTCTGTTTCGATTTTGACGTACATGTCGACGATATATTGCTGAAGCAAACGACGAAATCGCAGCAAATAGTTGTCAGCATTTTGACGAATCATCAAACGATATGCATTATAATTCATCGAGCTAACCTTCTTGTTAGTTTCCTCACCTGAAATGAAATCAGTAAAATTAGTGTCATAATCTAAATTATGATATCAGTACTCACCGCTCAATGGATTTATCATGTTGATATTGAAGTGATATCCATCGTCTCCTTGCCAAAACATCAGCGGGTATTGCAATGTATCGTATGAACGGTGTGTTTCATTTATTCGTTGCAGTTGTCCAGTGTCGCGACGTGTAAGCACAATATCGCGCGGTTCCATGCTTTCACCAACAATCACAATTGCGACTTCATCTATTGTTGGAGCATTAAATTGGCGTTCGTGTGTTCCAGCGGGTCGTTTATCTGCTCTGATCACGACTTTGCAGTCGTCACTTGGCATGCGATCCAACGCAGATTTAAACAATCGAACCAATGCATGATGTTCATGGAATAGTTGCTGCAAATCTTTCAGAACTATCCTTTTCATTGCTGTATTGATCGTTTGGCGCCGATCAAGTTGATCCTCCATATTGCCCATAAAGTATATTTGGATGAATTTATGCTGTCCATCTTCAATCGGTTGCAATGACCCAATTCGGTGGTGAATTTGGCCTTTCATCTGTAAAGTCGAAGACGAAGTCAGAATTATAGATTTTTGATCACCAAAAGAAAATGAATGTTTACTCTCTCGAGCAGAAATGACCTTAAATGTTGGATTGAATCCGCGTTCTTCGATAATGTCTGCTCCAAATGAAGTCATTTGGAAACATCCGTTGTATCTTTGAGTGTTGGATAGAAAATGTCGTGATTCTGGTATCTCGCCACGAAGCAATGAACGCAACAGTTCAGGTGGTGCAGGCAATAATGGCAATCTCACCTTGCCACTGAGACAGCACAATCCAGGCGTTTCTCCAGCGAACTTCAATGCACCGCAATGGTCGCACACAAACTCCATTGGGCCAATTCGAACGAAAGGATGCGAGTTGTAGTCAATTGTGCAATCGTATTGAAACGCTATTCGATTCAAATCAACACTTGAAGGATTTCTTCTTGCGCGTCGAAAATTATCTCGTTGTTGATCTGTGCGATAAGCTCGACGATTTCTCATTGTCAACTGAGCCATTTGACGTACTGCCTCTCTTTGTGCTTGGCTTTGTGAAGCGCGAAGTCGGGCCATACTAACGCGGCGCACTTCTCGTGTGATTTCTTGTTCATCTGCAGTGGATTGATTCGCAATAGTCCGAAGTCTAATTGCATTACGGCTTCGTGGTGAAAGATTAGATCTTCTGGCTCGCGGCATTTTGTAAATAATACTGGAAAATTAATCATACAATCCAAAATTACATAATCAATTATCGATGTGCGCACAATCACAAATGTGATAACCTCACAAAGTGAACATCTTCGAAGGGAACTTACCGTTTAAAAATCCCGATCGAAAATAGAATTCCGCAGAATAAAAAAAAAAATTAAAAAAACCAAAAAAAAAACTGGTGTCCGGTGTTGGGACACTCTGTACCACTAAAAAAATTACGTACTATTGTACGCAAAAAAGTACTGTTTTCTTATTGTTATTGGCATACACCACACAACCTCTTATTTCACTAAATTCCACCACTTATTTTAATATTATATGCTAAACCACAAACCACTTAACTAATATGAAATAACCAAAACCAAAAATAAATTAAATTTAATATTAAAATCGCAAAGGAAATAAACTTTTTTTGGAGCTGTCAAAATCTACTATTCGCACTGAAATCGTAACTCGGACGAAGATTTTATCTATATAAATAGATAAGTAGATGAAATAAAAAAAAAATTGGATACAAAATAAAATGGTAAATGTGCATGCAGCCTCCAGTCGGATTCGTATCCAGTACCTTGCAGTCCAAGCGCCGAAGCTTTAACCACTGCACCACTCGTCACATACAAACTACACCTACAAAATTCATATAAAAAAAGGTTCTTTTTATTAGATTTTTGGGACATCCCTTTTGAGTTTTCCCGACTTTTCTTTTTTCCTAAACCACCACTGTATTGAGACGAACAAAATAAAAAAAAAACAAAATGAACTAAATGTATGAGAAAATGAATTTTCTTGATAAATTTTTATTTGGTGAATTTTTCCGAGTCAAATCCAACAAAACAAAAATCATAAAAATCGGTCCAGCCGTTCTTGAGTTATAAATGGTGTAACTAACACGACTTTGTTTTATTTATATAGATTATACAGTTCTTACGTGTAGCAACTATAGTTTTAGTGTTTAAAAATTATTAGAATTTTGAGAAATGTTCTTTATTACTTTCATTTAAAGCATGAACATGTTTGAGTTAAATGTGTATATTTTTCTGTTTTATTATTAGTATAATTTTATAAATTTAAAATACAATTGTATTATTTATATTCATTTCATTCAAATTCATATTTAATCTTTGGATTTATGTGATATTCAATGCTTTTCCAGTTTTCTGTCATGATAGTTATCAAAATAGATGACGGTATTGCCAGCGGCAAAAAATATAATATTTTGGGCTAGAATTTTGGGCCAACTTCACAAACGTGTGTATATGCAACTCCAATTGTATCAGTGAGTGATGGAGAAAAAAAACCTCAGAAATTTTCAAACTTTATTTGACTGGGTGGAAGGAAAACGTGACCTGATTGTAGGGGGTGATATGAAAGTCGAGAGTCTGGGGGTGTGAAAGAAATGATGCTTGTGAAAATTTGTTGACTCGACTCATTTTGGATTCCGATCTCATGATCCTGAACGATGGTGAGTCAACAAGGATGCCGTCTGTGGGGTCGACAGCTAATGCATTAGACTTAACATTAATGTCTGGTGCTGTGGCGGCCCAAGTCACTTGGAATGTAACAGATGAGAATTTGGGTAGCGATGTGGTGTAAAGGTGGTGTAAATGTTGTCATAGACCGTAAGGTCATTTTGAATGGTAAGATATGGGTAGAACGTATGAATGAGATTCTCATAACGAATGAAGCAAATGAGGTTAACTAACTTGAGGATGAAATAGAGAGAGAGAGAGAGAGAGAGAGAGAGAGTAAATGAAATGTGCTATATACATTTAACATGGAATGAATGTAAGGTGAATGGTTGGTGGAATAATGAATTCCAGTATTGGTATGAAAGGAAACGGATAGCATTGCGAGGGTTCAATAGATGTATATGTCATGAATGTAGAATAAAATATTGAAGGATGAATGCAAGATTGAAAAAGGCTATCCGTAGAGCGAAGAGGAAAAGTTGGCAAGACTATGTGTCCAAAATGACTCATAGGACCACAACAAAGGACGTATGGGATAATTTTAATAGAGTGAGAGAGGCTATAGAGCGAAAGGCAGAAATGCAGTGTTAGATGACAGAGATAATGGAGGTGTCTTTACAAATGATGATGGATGTTAGAAATAATTTGGGTGATAGGAATGAATTTTTGTTACCTGATAACGAAAGTGAACTTATGAATAGCATGTGTAAGGAGTTTGAATGGGATGAGCTCCGTGGGGTTCTAAAAACTTCCAAATCTACTACCCCCGGAACTATCAGAGTTAGTTATAAAATGATTGGTAGATTGGAGTTCGAAGCCAAGGTGGCTTTGCTTCGAATTCTCAATCAAGTATGGACGAGTATTCAAATGCCTAAAAAATGGAAGGAAAGCAGGGTCGAACCCATTTCAAAAAGAGATCTTGACCAAACTATAGCAACAAATTACAGGGGAATTGTATGTTGAATGTATTTGTCAAAATTGTGAATGGTATGATGAAAGATCGTTTGGATAAATTGGTGAATGAGGGTAATTTGTTACCGGAAACCACCTTTGGGTTCCGTCGTAACCAATTAGCAAATGAATGTGTAGAAAAGTTTGTATGGGAAGTAAGAGGTCCTTATGTAACTGGGCTTTCATTGGAAAATTTGCAAATTAGTGTATAAGTTCATGAATGACAGAAAGTTATTGTTGTGTGGTGGAGGGTATAGGTTGGAAGGAGCGGTGAATATAGGTCTCGCCAAGGCAGTAAAATCTCACCAACTCTTTTCAACCTGTACACGAGCTCGGTACATAGGTTTAACTCCCCGGACAAAGTCATTTTGTAATTTGCAGATGACATTGTCCTGATGGGCAAGGGGAAGACCATCGAGGAAGCCTTGAATCGGGCTCAAGAAAGTGTGAATCAGGTAACAGAATGTTTGACTGATTTAAACTTGGGCGTAAATTTGAAAAAAAAAATGATAAATTAGCCGATAATTGGAAGAGCAGATTGAATGTGATTAAAAGCGTGAGCAAACCGAAATGGGGAGCTCATCCTTGTGTGACTGATATGTTACGAAAGGCGCTAGTGTCATCAAAAATTGAGTATGAAATGAGTGTTTATGGTGATGGGTCCAAAGTAGGGTTTAAAAAGTTGATGACTTTGGAGAATGCTTGTGCCAGAGTGGTATTGGGGCGATTAATTCAACCCCAATACACACTCTATGGTCTGAATTGGGTGACTCACCTCTCAATTATAAGAAGGAATGGATTACCGTGCGAGAGACTGTGCAGATGTTGACTAAGGACAATAAATTAGTAAATAAAATGAAAGAGAGGTTACAAATAGATACGGATTACCAAAGGAGACACAGGTCACGGGTGATCTTGGAGAATATGAATGTATTTACCAAGATTAAGCCGGTAAGCCCAAAAGTTCTTCAGAACAATCTTATTGTGCATTTGAATTTTGGTGATACAACAAAAGTGATGATGAATGAGTTATCGGTTAAGAGTGAGTTTTGCAAAATGCGATTGAATTATTTTGCACATGGGTAAGTGTATACAGATGCTAGTGTGAACGATGACCGAGTAGGTGTAGGAAGCTATATTCCTTCAATGAGAAAAGAGAAAATGGTAAGAGTGAATAACAGTATCTGGACAATGAATGCAGAGTTGATTGGAATTATGTAAGGGATCAAGTTGGCAATGAAACAAGGGAGGAGGGGAGAAGTGCTATTTTCCGACTTAGAATTAATTAGTTAGGGTGGGGGAACTCATGGAAATATGTATTGGAAATGTTATACATAAATACCTTCAATTTTGTGTGAGTGAGCTCATTCTACAATGGATACCTTCACACCTACAAATTGAAGGTAATGAAAGAGCCGATACGCTTGCGAAAAGGGGTTGCTTGGTTAAAGGTATAAATGATAATGAACTCATGGATGCAAGAGATGTACTTCGCATGTTTCAGGTGAATCTGTGGAGAAAATGGGAGAGCGAGTTTATTGAAAAATGTCAGGTGAAAGGCAAGAAGTACTTTGAGCTGGTTAGTTCTCCTTTGAGGCGACCTTTTTTTAAGAAGATCAAAGGAGATACTAGAATTTTACGAACAATGGAATGTGTGAGATTGAATCATGGTAATTGGAAAGAGTATTTGAAGAAACGCAATTTGATTGAGTGTGAATTTTGTGAAAGCTGTTTGGTTGTGGAGGACATCGAACATTTGATTCTGAAATGTTCTTCATTCAATTAGAACAGACAAATGATCGATGGCCTCTTGAACGCAAGGAATCTGACTGAATTATTACGAATGGAGATGCACGTTTATAAGAATGTGTATGATTTTATAAGAATGAATCAGATAGAAGTATGAAAGGGGATCGATGCGTGAAAGATGAAATCAAAATTAAAAACGTAAAATTTGAATGAAAATTGTAAAAATTGTAGATGTTGAAACTGGGACAAATGGCACCAATTTTGGGGCTAGTACAAAATAAGTAAATAAAAAAAATCAACATTTTTCGATAATTTATCATTTGTAGGGTTTGCAAAAACCGGTATTTCTTGTAAAATCGGTTTTACGGTTTTTTCCAATCTAAATCCCGGTGCTAAATGCTTTTCAATGCCTTACCTACTGTGGTTCAACCGTAGGTAAGGCATTGAAAAGCAACTCTAAGTTGTTTGTTCTTTTCCATGTTGCTTCGAAAAAATAACATTCTTTTCTAAACGTATTGACATTAACGACACAGTTGTTACCATCCACCAAACTTTCTGGTTCTGGTTCTATTTGAAACAATCTTTCCAATAACCGCTTCCCAAAATTAAGCATTTCGACATTTTTTGACGAATATGGCAGAGAAACTCCCTGTTGAGTTAGTGATTTGTTTTTTGTATTTGGATCTTTCAAATACTTCGCCAAAGATACTAAATTAATATTTCTACGTTATAGCACCCTCTTTTTTAATGTGAACTGAATTAACTTTTGCTGATTTCCGTATTTAATGTTGTACTTACTAGACTCATCCCTTTCGCCGAAAACATCATTGGCGACTATCAGTGTAGCTTTCGTACCAACCGATCGACCACTGACCAGTGTTTTACCATGAGGATGATCTTGGAAAAATGTTGGGAGTATAACATAACCATTCATCAACTATATATAGACTTCCGGCAGGCATATGACAGTATAAACCGCGATAACCTTTGGGCCGCGCTCATATGCCTAGGTATTCCAGAGAAACTTGTGTCTCTGTGTAAATTAACAATGTCTGGATCTGCATGTAGAATTGTAATTGAAGGATCTGTATCAGACTCTTTTCAAATAACATCTGGTGTTCGACAGGGAGATGCACTCGCGCCTGTGCTATTCAATTTGGCGCTTGAGTACGTAGTGAGGAAAAGCAACATTGAAACTTCGCGCTGTATATTCAATAAATCAGGCCAAATTCTTGGATATGCAGATGATATCGTGCTTCTTGGCCAAAGACCTAGCGACATCAAAGACAGTTTCATACCGCTCAATCGCTGCGCAAGAAGACTTGGTTTGGAGGTGAATAGTACCAAAACGAAATTCTTAACAACACCCAGGAACATCTCCATGGCAAATCTCGAAATTGGCGACCATAACTTTGATAGCGTCGAAAATTTTAAATACCTCGGGTCACTTATAACATCCTTGAATGATATGCAGGCAGAAATAAAAGCCCGAATCGCTGCCGGACAACGAGTTTTCTACGCCCAATCAAAATTATTGCGATCTAAACACCTATCGCAGTCGTGCAAGCTCGCACTTTATAAAGCACTTATAAGACCTGTGCAGACTTTCGGAAGCGAGAGCTGGACCATGACCTCTAATGACTGTAGATTATTATCTACCTTCGAAAGAAAGGTCATCCGTTCAATTTTTGGTTCTATTAAAGTTGCGAACAATGAATACCGGATTCGCATGAACCACGAAATAAAGCAACTTCTCGGAGGTAGCGATATTATCGGCTTCATCAAATCTAATCGAGTGAGATTGCTCGGCCACGTTGCAAGGTCTCCACAACAACGAATGATTCACAAAGTGTTCCATCAACAACCAGCCGGAGTACGTCGTAGAGGAAGACCACGACTGCGCTGGCGTGACGACGTCGAACAAGACCTACTCGTATTAGGATGTCGAAATTGGAGGACGAGAGCGATGGACCGAGAAGGATGGAGGACCATAGTGCGGGCGGCAAAATCCCTTCATGGGATGTTAATGCTAGAGAGAGAGAGAGAGATTTCCGTATTTAGCTGATTAATTTTATTCTACATGAATGTGATTATGGCTTCGGCCCTAATTATTGTAGCGTCTTTTTGTGCCAAAGCTTCCACTGCTACTTGTACGGGTGATAATGCATCACAAATATTTTTTAGCATTATTTCAGAAATATTTTCGCGCATATTTAATTTTTGTAAATCATCTATTGGTTTTTTTAATCAATCAGCTCTAAAAATCGTTGGATCATAGGTAATAAGTATTCCAACGCTCAAAAAATTGTTTAACATTGCGAACTAAATTAATCCATACCTCGAATGAAATGTCAGAATATTCAATTTCATAATATACTTCATTTTCGAGTTCATCATCATATTGGATATTACAATCAGATTCGTCGGATTCATCAGTTTCTATTGTTGCTTCCACTAATCGGGGTGATTTTTTATATAAAATGTCTGTAACATCCATCTTGGTTCAAACATAGAATAGTTTCAGATTCTGATTCTTTGCCAAATTTAATATTTACTTATGCTCCGTCACATGTTGTGGCCACAATATAATTTTTCAAAACCAATCCAAATTTGTTAAGTCGTTGATCAATTAGTTCCCTCATTTTATATGAATCACAACTTCCATGTATGAGGATTAAACACAAATTTCTAAATTCCAAATCGGAATTATAAAGATTGAGGTTCAGGTATCTTCTGGCCCGTAGGCTTGATGATAATTTATTGAATTGTTTTGATTTGATTTTTTGTAGCATTTAAAATCAGTTTCATTACAGTATTTTCGCATTTGGGGCACTCATAACCTTGAATATTTAGTGGTTTCCGAATAAAGATGGATCTAGTAATTTGTCTTACAGACAAACCATCTAGAGCAGCTAATCTTGATACAATTTCGTCTAAGCTTAACATATTAGACTGAAGACTGTTTTTTCGCCTTACATCGGCAGCCCCTTCGATTTTATTCAACTTTTAGTTGAGGTTATGCTGGCTCTTTAAATAACTTAACAAAGTCGTTGTTGTTCCACCTTTTCATATCACAATTTTTTTACAAATATTGCAATTTGCTTTTTCATTTTGAATTTTTGTGAAATGTCAATGAATTTCCAATAAAAATTATAGATTTGAAATTTAGTAGTTTGTCTTTTTGTGTAAAACTTATGTTAAATCGTTTCAAATGCAGTTTAAAAAATTACCCGGTTATTTTTCCAGAAAAACCGGGTTTTCGGTTTTTAGTTTTCATTGAAAAATTCGGCTTTTAGAAACCAGTTTTGACCGGTTTGCAAACCCTATATGTTACCCCAAATAATAATGACACACTAACTAAGAATTGCTACCTGGAATGCAAATGGTCTAGCGCAAGTATTTCAGAATTAGAAGTATTTTTAAAGACAAAAAAAATTGATATATGCCTAATCTCAGAAAGTCATTTTACCAGAAACTCGTATGCCAAAATACGTGGATACCAGTGCTTTCAAGCTCTACATCCGGCAGAAAGAGCTAGAGGCGGGACAGCAATCTTTATTAAGGATAATATAAAACACCACGAAGAATTAAAAATAGAGGAGGAAGCTATGCAAGTAGCTACTGTATCTATCGAAACCAAAAATAACAAGAGCTATAGTATATCAGCAATCTACTGTCCACCCAGATATAATCCAAAAAAAGAAGACTACATCAAACTTCTTAAATCGCTTGGTAATAATTTTATTAGTGGGGGCGACTTTAACGCGAAACATGCAACGGTCAGTTCCTGTAAACTCAGGAACACCGCGCATAGCATTACAGAGTATTTTCTGTGTTTAGGAAAATACCTTGCAATGCATTCCACAAACGAATTGCCAGCGACACGCTGATCAAAGTAGTTCGTTTGGATTTTTGTTTCAAATAAATGATATTGTTTTTTTCTTTACAACAGAATAGAAATTAAACTCAACGAGGTAACATCAAGAAAAATCAGAAAGCCTTAAAAACAGTTAAAGGACAAGGTTCCAAAATTTTATCAAATAAATAAATGTGTGTGTGTTAAACGTAAATAAATCTATATATAAAATCAACAGAAGTTGTGTTTCATTATTTATATACGTAATTGGGGATCTTTAAGTGTTGTCTTCACCTAGTTAATAAAATCGACAACCGGCAGCTAACCCCATAAACACTAGTCCCAAAGGAAGGGAGCTATTTGAAGCAGGCAGGATACTAAAATGTGAGTTTCACTCCAGTAGAAATTCAACCTACTGGCCTACGGACCCAAATAAAATTCCTGACCTTCTGGATTTCTATATATCAAGAGGTATCTCCGAAAATTACTTAGCAGTTGAAAATGAAGAAGGGCTATCGTCCGACCATTCTCCAGTTTTAATGACAATAAGTGACACGGTAATAAGGAAAGCAAGCCCTCCAAGACTAACAAACAACAAAACCAACTGGGAATACATTCGACAGCTAGTCGAAGAAAGCATCAACCTATACGATAGAAGAAGAACTAGAAAACCCCATTGAAAGTGTGCAAAAAGCGGCCTGGGAAAATACTCCTGATCAGCAAGAAATATTACAAAAAGTATATACTATCCAGTTGAAGTGAGAGCACCTGAAGACAAAACAATCCTAAAACACTTAAACTATACTTAAGATTAAGAATGAGTCAGTTGCAAGCTTCTTAAGTAACCTGATAAGTAAACCTGTCACAAACTCATCCCTGTGGAAAGCCACCGAAGGTTTAAAAAGGCCTAAAATGCAAGTGTCACCCATTAGAATGGTGGATGGAATGCACTGGCTTATTGGAAGAAACTCCGAACTGACAACGCACAACAAACTGCTGTTATATAAACAAATCCTAAAACCTATCTGGACGTATATGGTATTCAGCGTTGGGGCTGCGTAAGGAAAACTATACAGTGAATATCATTCAAACATTTCAAATCAAAGTACTACGTAGCATTGTGAATGCTCCTTGGTTTATCATTAGAAACGACAATATCCATCGAGACTTAAACATGGAAAACGTCAGCGAAAATTTGCAAGGGGTCATGTACTGTGCAGCAGCATGACAACGAGGAGCTGCGGAACCTACTGGATCGCACCAATGGGCCAAAGTGCATAAAATGAACAAAGCCTTTAGCATTAGTGGTTCTTTGAGCCGCTTAAATCAGGGGACTGACAGAGCTGGGATGAACCGGTAGGTCTCATCCCACAAGAATGGACTACTTAACTAATAATCCATATGATTAGTTGTAATATTATACAGAAATAAAGATTTCTTAAAAAAAAAAAAAAAAAATATGATGGTGATTCCGTGATTTGTTCTGTCAATATAAAAGTCATTTCTGACAATTTAAAAGTCAATTAATTGTCAATCTTCACATTTTGGTCAATGTCTACTCCATAACTACTTAAAACCAAACGAGAAGACATAAGAAATCATACTGTGTCTTGAGTTCTCATTTTGGGAACCATGATCTCGAAATTAAAGTTATAAAACCAGTATTCTGTCTATGGCATTAGTATTCACATGGAAGATGACTGAAGTTGAGATTTGGACTCCACCGCAGAGGGGTTGGATTTATTTAATCATACCGATCATAGTTAGATGAAAAAATTCCAAAACCGATGTAAATTCAGTATACGGCCATAGATTTTATTGCAAAAGCAAAAGAAGCAAATGTGAGTGTAACAAGATATTTAAATCTTTGTATGATCTTTCTTAAGGGAACCAATTACATTTTCTTATCTGATTAGCTGGGTGGTAAGAAATTCAATATCTATAATCGATGCTCCTCATCATCTATAATCGATGATTTTAATTATTGTGATTATTGTTATATTTACATATTGTACAGATTACATGAAATTAGAGCGCTAGCTATCCTTCTCTGTTTTGTATAAACCCCGACACAAACCTTTTTTAACTTAATATATTTTGTACATAGTAAAAATTATTTCACTTACCCCTGCTTCGAATATTCTTATAATCAATATATTAAACCTGAATGATTGATTACACGCCCGTTTCCAATGACAACAACAACAATGACAAGCGTAATCAAAAATTTACAAAAGACAACAATCTACTTTAAAAATATCATTTTACGAAAAAAGAAAATTCAATTGACACAGAAATTTTGTCTCCCCCCCCTCCCCCTCCCCACCACAGCGTTGTATTTCATCTGCCGAAAAGAAAACATTTTCCAATAAATTTTCATCTCCTTATATACTTCGAGTATCCATATATACATTTTAAAATAGGCACACATGTATTTCTGCAGAACGGCAACAGCTACCCTATACCTGGTATATATACAGAAACGAGCAAGTCGTGCTGTTCTTCCCAGTTGGTATATGGATGTTTATAATAAACGACATTTGTTATCAATCGATTCGAAATCTTCTTTAGTTTGATAATGAAAATCTCGTACATCGTGTGTTGGGAGTAAAATTTCCACCGCACATACAATAAAAATGGGAAAATGATACCCAAGAACCTGTTGAATAATTCATTGTATCGTATACATAAAAAAAACTCGTAGGCACATACGAATATATTGCCAATCTTAAGGATTACCAACAACAAATCCATTGTATATGCCTCACTGTATATAAACAACAGCAGCATTTAGTGTTTAGTCTTTTATAAGTACTTATGGTTTGTTTATTTATTTACTTTGTTCGAGGGTTTCGATAAACCGCACCGATGTCAAATTGCAACATAAAAATGTAAATGAAAGTATCGTAACATAAACGTATACATATACAGGGAAACGACAGACAGTACATATAATATAAAGGACATGGTTTGAATATCAAAAGAATTTCTTGGTTCATGGAAAATGTGTGTGCTTTCCTTGTTACGTCACAACAGAAAAATGTTTTAAAAATTTGTATATACCTTGTAGCTATATATCTCATCGCCGCTTCAACATAATATGGTATTCATATTTCAACTTCTTGGTATTCACAAATTAAAATTCTTGGAAGAAAACTTATTAAAATTCTGTTCACACTTCCTTTCTTGTTCGGGCAGAAAGGTTAAAAGGAATTTTTTTTTGATTTTTAATCATATTTCGAGTTGAGTTTACTTCCAGGTATTGCACAACATTTTGGTTAATTTTCATTGTTTCCGCGTAGTGCTTTTCTGCAATCATAATGCTCTCATGGGGTTAATCCCGATTTGCGTATTTATGTCGACTTATATAAATAAAATAATAGCAAATCCTAACAGGCACGACTGTTAATAGCTCAAATGATAGACTGTGGTTTCTGGGATGGTCTTGACGCGTACTTTACACTGAAAATATGAAATGTCCGAAGGACAAAAGAAAAGTTTTAGTGCGAAGCTTTAATATAACCTTTGGATAAATTTCAAACTTTATCAGCTATGAAATATACTTAACTTAACCCTTGTAGTCTATACCCAGCCACTTGGGTGGCCAGAACGGAATTACAATTTTTATACATACATTTGTTATGGTTGATCGATCTGTGTTTTGTTGCATCTGGCTGGATTGTTATCTATATGTAAATTTTGTAAGCTGTGACGCAAGCAACATTAAAAATGCAACAGGCTATCTTTCCTTCCTTCTTTTGGTTGAATAATGGGTGACCTTTTTTATCGTTGTAATAATGAATAGTTTCCGATTTCCTTTTTTTCCGATTACTGTGTTCGTATATGTTGAGTAGATAATAATAAAACACTTTTGTTTTTCTTGGGTACGTGCTTCTTGGGATTAGGATTTTTTTAAGGTCCCACAATAAGTCCCAAGAGATCAATAAAATTGTAGGCGACAATGTTGCCAAAAAAATTGTTAGTTATTCCATTTCTTCCCGACCCTTTCCCGACCCTCGGTTCTTACTTATTACTTGTTCCATTAGAACTTCAAATTGAATTTAGCGCGTTGAACGGCAAATCAGTATGGTCATGTCCTAATCATCATAGCTCATGTCCTAGTCATCGAACAATAAATAAGTCAATGAAAGAAAAAGTACCTTTAGTGCCGCTCATCATTGTGTCGATTAATAGATGAAAAATACTAGGTGCTGTCGTCACACCCGCCTTCAACCGGGTTACTTCAAATAGGCCACAATCGGTATCGATTGCCATGAGTTGTTTTGATTCGTCATTGATCTTCACCTGCAAGAAAGCATTAGACAGGTGGATTTTACTGAGGACTCGGTATTGACTCAGCTTCGAGAATATTTCTTTCGGCGGATATTACTTCCAATCACTTCCGAGCACGTTCAAATTTGAGTTTTCTACTGAACACGTACCAACTTCTTTTTGATCGTGCAATTTAAATCTTGCCATACATTTTCCAAGATCGCGGCCACGCGGCTCACGCAGCCAATGCCGGCGTCCATAGCAGCTTCCAGTTGCTCGCGAAGATAACGGTCCAGTCAAATTCAGAATCGAGTTGGAATTTTTATTGATTGCTGTCTATTGTTAGTTCAACAAACTTTCGGGTCGAGATGGATCAATCGCAGACAGCAACGTGTATTAACGTGTATTAAAGTTTCGTCGTCCTTCACGGAAGCGTCGTGTTGATGCAGTTGACTCTCAATAACCGGCCTCGTTACCGATCTGCTTACAAGCAAAACATTCTATTTCGCGAAATGGGTACTCACTGTAGAAAGAAATTGCCTCACGCTTTCGACACGGAATCTTCGTTTTCGGTGCCTCTTATTTTGGCATCTTAACACTGTGGTTTCCGACACGTTGCCAACACTTCGCTGTTCGAAACGCCTAAACCCAAAACCATCAACTTATTGACTTTCAGGCTCCGTAATCATATTCGTCTCGGAATGTTATTTTTACATATCCTCTCCAGCTGCTTCGTGTTGTGTTGCATCTGTTCGCTGTTTAACTTGATAAGAAGTTTCCCTAACATTTAAGTGGCTTGCGGGTTGTTGAGTCTGAAATGCGAGAAGTTCAAATAATTCAAAAATTCATAATATGGTTTGGATGTCAACGTGCTTAGGGGCTGCATATATTGTGGCATCGTCTACTACGACTTCTTTCTTACACATTAGTGCGTTGCTGCAGCACGATCTATCATATAAGAACATTCAGAAACCAAATGAATATATCATTGCTTGGCTGCTACCCATGTAGTTGCACTCTCTCCAGGGCCTAGATTTAAATGATATGACTATTTCTCGTGACATTTTTTATTAGAATTTTTTTTTTTAAAAACTGTATTGTATGATCAAAAATTCCTGCTTAAATTTCTCCCCTTGTTAAAAATTTAATCTTCATTGCAAAAATTGGAAAAGCTGTTACGGAAGCTGCTACTTCTGGTACACAGTTGTCCACCACATATCCCATAGCGCTCCCTATTTATGAAAAAAGCGTTAGTATAAAATTAAATTCCAAATAGTCAATTCGCCTGCGGCCCTACTCTGCGGCCCTATTATTCTGGCGTACTAAGGTAAAAAGTTTGTAGTAATTTTTTTGAAAACAAAATAAAATTGGGAATAATTTTCCCTGCCAGTTTTGCTATGGAAATATTATTCCCAATTTATAAAAATTTACATAAAACTTTTTTCGTCAGTAGGCCAGAACAAACGGATTTATAGATAAAAGCCATGTAAACTCTTTCCCTAATTCCATATTCCCATGGAATTGCCAGAATAAGGCCAGTGTTCTGTAGAGATGCCGAATATTGGTGAAGTAAAGTTTTTTTTTTATCAAAAAAATCCGGTGGAAAAATGACAAAGCTCCTATGGAAGCTGTCACTTCCGCTACATAGAGTTCAGTCAAAATTCACTGGGATCTCCCAATTTGTGGAAAAAGCTTAAGAATTTTCCAAAAATCGCAATTTCCGCTTAAATTTTGTTAAATTATTTTGGAACGGTATTGTTGCAAATTTTGTTAGAACCTTTTAGCTTATAGTCGTTTCTCTCGAAAATGTTTTACTTTCAAAATATTTGAAAAAATTCAAAAGATGTTTTTTTGAACTGAATCTGTTTGAATAAAATTGTTTTTTTGTTGAACGGTTTCTGTCAGAAATCATCATTTATCGTTAAGTTTTGTAAAAAATGGTGGTGACAATTTTCTTCAAAATGTCATGAATTTTCTTATTCCATTTTCAAAATATTATATGATGAGAATCGGATTTTTGATGAGACGAAGAATTTTTCATGTAGAAGAATATTTTGTTTCTGTATTTTATTCCGTTTTGTTATTATTGAGGAATGCGTTCACGGTAACCCACCGGAGCGCGTTCTTTTATTCAACATTGTTAATATCGTAACAACTGTCATTGTTGAGTATTGGGGATGGCCACTATATAAACATGATAAATAATGCAATAATAAAAAATTTGAATATAACGAGGTGGTTTTTCATCGACCATATTTTGTTTTACCTATTTATTTTTTGAAATTTTAGTGGTTTAGAGATTTCATCATAAAAGATTCATGCAAATTGTTTATAAAAATATCACCATAACCATCATTATTATTACAATTTTATTAGAATTGTATTCCGCTGTACCATAGATAAAAAATATAACCAAACTATTTGGTCATTTAGACTAGCGACACATGCGGTACTTGCGAGAACAAATATCACTAGAAACTTTGTATTCATAACACGAGATTTATTATTTTGACATCTATAAATGCATCTATGTACAGTATACAGCGATTCAGTGAAATGTGGTAGACATAGAGCAGTACACTCATTTTATACACTAATGGGACAGAAAAATGAAATGCCCTATTCTATACGTCAAAATATATTGGAACTGTTGTTGCTGACTCACAACAAAAGTTTCCCTGGGCCAGCACAATATCTTTGAACGTTTTGACAGCATTTCTATTACCATTTGTACACTCAGCTCAGCGTAACATTTCATTTTCATCGAAAACGACGTAAAAAAATATTCCTATTATGCTTGAAACAGACGTGCCGAATTTCCGCATGCGGATACGCAAGCGGAAACGCAAGTTAACTACATGGGCGTATTTTTCAGACATTGCATTTTTATTTTTCAGTAGAGTTTTTACGGAATACATGTATTTCATTTCATTTAAAGTACTGTATTCTAATGTAAACGCACGCGTTTTTCCGCACGTCTGTTTCCAGCATTAGTCAAACAAAATTTGTCGAGCGAAGGGTTTTAAAAAGCCTATTTTATAGTTTTTATTTTAGCAGAAATTTATCATACTAAACATGTATACAGAATCGCTATGCAGGACTCGGGTTAAAACTTGATGCTTGCATATTTCGGTCAAATGGTGTGATGTGTTGGGTCATAACTAGAACAATACTGTACAAAAGCAAGTTAAGTCCAACTGGTTTATTGTATTTAGCTTAAACGTTCAGGGTCTGATTTCAAATATTAACGAACTTTGTCATACTTTTAATGGGGTCCCAGTTGATATCATCTGTTTCTCGGAAACGTGTTTATAGTATAATATTCCAAATTCCGCTTCGTTTTATTAGTGTCTTCATAAATAAGTCTTCATAACAAGAGGTCGTATGCTCGATTTAAAAAATCCTTTTTAGATCTTGGATGTCTTTTTAGTTAATTATGTGGTGGTTACTATTCTCTCATTGATCACGTTGTCGCTTCTGCTGATAATTATATTTGTTTTCGCAATCAATTGTCTCTTGGTATTGGCTGGCTCTCATCATGATCTCCTTGTTTTTTCTGTTAATTGTTACTCTCGGCCTAAACTGATCTTAAAAGTTTTATCTTTAGAGACCTCCCCCTTGGATAAAGCAAGAGATTTTGAATGCGTTTTTTCTTGGTCTAATTCTTGGTTTCATCTATAGCTTATAAGCAATCTCGAAATAGTGTGAAAGGTTTAATTCGAATCGCTAAACAAAAATTTTTCAACAATAAGGTAAATGTAAACTACACACAGCGGCACAATTAGGGGAACAAAAAAAAGTTAAAAATTTGATTTTAAACACCTTTTTTAGGTGATAGATAGAACATCCAAACACAGGAAGAAAAATCCTTATATTTTATTGAAAAGTTATGAAAAACTGTTATAATATAAATGAAAATATGGTATTTTTTATCAAATAAAGCAAAATAACAACCAACTTTGTAGCCAACCGGTTTTCCTAGTAACGGGTGTTACCTCCACGGGCCTTCACAGCTCCTTCCGTTCATTTTGCTATACTTCCGATAAAAGTGTCGGTCGTTTCTTGTGATAAATTTTCCCATTCGTCCAAATGTATACATTTCGAAGTTCTTCTGTGTTTTGAATTGCTGGATTTCGAGCTGTTTCCTTAACATGTGACAGACATGCTCTATCGGATTCAAATCTGGAGACCTTGAGGGCCACTTCAGCTTGTTTATTTCAACCTCAGGCAAAAAATTTGTTACATGGGGAAAATTGTACCACAAGTTCAAGCAGAATATTTCTAGCATACCGATCAATAATCACTAATTATGTCCGGGTACCTAACCAAATACTGACCCAAACCATAATTGAGTCTCTGCCATAAGCGACGGTTCTCGTAATGTTATATTGAGAATACCGATCACTTATGGTGGTCTCCATACTTTTTACCTTCCAGCGGTCAAGTTCAATAAGAAACGACTCTCGTCTGTGAACAAAATATGGCCTCACTGGTTTAAAGTCCGAAATCAGTGTTCTTGAGCAAAACTCAACCTTGCTACTCGATGGTTTCACTGCAGCAAGGGTCCTTTGGCTGAAACATATGATCTCAAAACTACTTCTCTAAGCCTTCTTCTCACAGTATGTTCATTTATTCGCACTCATTGAACCTCTTCTAGAGCATTACGGGTTTGCGTTGCTGTTTGACGCCTGATTCACAAAGTTCAAAGCACAGCCGTAACAATGACATTAACATCTATTATCGATTAGCGTTCTGCAATTCGGGAAGTTAAATCGCAATCCACTGCTCTAGATATGGTTAGATTAAGATTAGTTATAAGCGGATTTTTCCTATTGTATCAAGGTACTTGTTACATATTTTTGATTTTATTTTAACGACCTCTTCATATCCCACCCAGTGGAAGCTGAGTAAAATTATTCCTATTCCTAAAATTAGCAATCCTGCTGAGCTTTCCCATTTCCGCCCTATTAGCCGCCCTATTAATTCTCTGTCCAAGGCGTTTGAATTGGTAGTACAAAAACCAAATTTATCCTCATATATCGTTAGCTCTTATTTGCTTAGTCTTTCTGAAGAATCAGGATTTAGAAAGTTCCACGGTACTACCACTGCTTTACTGTATGTTTGTGATGATATTCGTCGTAGTTTGAGTAAACTACTCTGATGGATTTTTCTAAAGCGTTTGTTTCAATTAATCACCAAATTTTGTTAAATATTTGATTTTTGGCTGTAGCTTAGTCGAGTTTTATGAACTTCGTGTATGTTTTTTTTTATTTTTAAGCTTCTTAGAACTAAGCAACCTCTCTATTTGTTTAATAGGTCTAATTCTTCAAATTTTCGATTACTTCCCCCCTATAAACCAGTGCAGTTGTTTAAATACGTTTTTTTCTGTTAAAGATATTTTTCTTTGGAATTCCATAATATATGGAATTAAGGAATATGTATTCCATTAAGCTTAGCATTAAGTGAATTTGTTGTTGAAAAAATCTGAGTTTTTTATGCCTAATGGAAGAACATATTCATTATTTTTCATATATATACACTTGGGCGCAAAAAAATCGCACATTGCTAGATTTTCCACAAAAGTTTAAAAATATCAAAAAAATCCAAAATTTGTTTAATTTTTTTTAATGCAGATTCAAAGTCTATTTCAATACCTATCCAGTGATACCGGTACCTTTTTGTACATGCACCATGCCAACAAAGTGCTTTTTTGCCAAAGCACGCTTTCGAATTAAATACTTAAAATAATTCTACAAAATCAATACAATAGCATGCCATGAAATGTCTCGCTCGGAATTGTGATCATTCGCATATCGACGCTAAGCCTGAACGATCCTCTATTAATTACGTCTTCAAACGGAGTAAAGAAATGGATACCACACCAGAGGTAGCCGCACAAGTGGTTGCACTAATTTATGCGAGACAGTACCAAAGTGAAGTGGCTCTAAATTTGAGCCAATTCTCCGTTCGTCGAGTGAGGCAGAGATATCAGGAAACTGGGGGTTTCAGTCGGCGACAAGGATTTGGCCAACCTCGTGCTAAAGCACAGCGTGATGACCGCTTTCTTGTAACAGGGATGTGTTTATATGGCACCGATGGACGCGGAAGAGTATACAGAAGACAAGGAGAGCGTTATGCACAATGTTGCATTGAAGAACGTGTCTCATATGGCGGTGGATCGTGCATATTCTGGGGAGGCATATCATTAGAGGCGAAGACATATCTTGTATTCATCACACGAGCCATACTGGCTGTCGATTAAGAAGAATGACTCTTCAACGGTGCATTGGTGAACATTTTCTGTTTATGCAGGATAATGTAAGACCGCATACAGCTAGTATGGGTACCTTCAAGACGTGGATGTGCTTGTTACGGAGTGGCCAGCTCGAATCTCGGACCAGGCGATACCTCAAGAATTTGTGAAAACTTTGGGGAAATCAATGCAGCATCGAATGGAAGCTGTCATTCGGGTCAGGGGAGGGAATACTTCTTATTAATAAAACAGTTTTTTTTTGTTTATTTCCATGTTTTAATTCGATTTTTACCCCTAATTTTCATGCTAACAAATTCACAAAAAAGTCTACCTCAGATGTTAACCCCCAAAAATCAGTTTGATGGCACGTATAAATACAAAAAAGGTACCACAGGATAGGTATTGAAATAGACTTTGAATCTGCATTAAAAAAATAAGCAAATTTTGGATTTTTTTGATGTTTTTAAACTTTTGTGGAAAATTGAGCAATATGCGATTTTTTTGCACCCAAGTGTAGATCGAGTTTATGTCACTTTGGCTGAAATTTTTTTACCCATATTCTGGTAATTTTTGTCGCCATTCTCAGTTGTGCGTACATCAGATATTCAATTGAATAAATTTATAAGGTTTTTCTTGAATGGTATACGGTACATGTTTGAATTAAATTTTTGTTCGTCGTATACTCGTTGTTTTTCCACTGAACCGCTATTTTTATTTAATATTAAAACAGTGCTGTTTGTCTATTTTATCTTTATATGCAGATCACGTATCTCGCTATAGATATAAAACAACAACAATATAATTTTGATTGACGTATCTCACCCCGCACCATTTACTACATAACTAGTAATGCACAGGAGGAAGTATTTTATTCTTGTTATAGGTCAGTGGGGTCCCAATAATATTTAATGTATTCCATCCGGTTATAATATTCGAGTACAGTAAATCCGCGAACGCGAAGGTCATTCAATCTCGATTTGTATACGGCAGCTTTTTACGCAACTGTATAAATACGTACACTTGAATATTTAATATTATTCGAGCTTTTCAGACGAATTCATTAAACTTTCAACAAGCAACGAAAAATTTTCATTTAAATTGTAAATTTAATATTTTAGATTTTTGGGTGGCATTTTTATTCACATGTCAGGTTGAATGAATACATATTTGAAAAATACGAGATGAATTTTTGGTGACTGGAAATGTTGAATATTTTAAGAGGATACACCAGAACGATCGATGAACAGAGTTTTGGATTGAGATGAGTTATCGGCCTTAGGTTGAAAAATGATTAATGTTTCAAAGATTATTGTTGCGAAATGACCGATATCGCGGTACCGGAGTTGAACTGAGTTGAAGTAGGTATATAGAAGTCGACCAACACACATACAAAATAGATGAATCTTAATTGAGATAACTTTTCCTTAACATAATTATTTACGGTTTTCCCATGTGATTGGGATTATCATTTAAGCAAAAATCCATATTTTCCTATCTACGTAATGTTGATAGAATATCTGGGTATGTATTGTGCTTTTCATTTTTGTTTTCGGATAACAAAAAAGTCTTATCTCGGATCAATTTTGGGTTTCGAAAGCAAACAAAATGTTTTATAGGACGTGTGGGTGATGACCAAAAGGACACAAAAGGAAAAAAGATTTAAGAAAAAAGATTTTAAATTTTTGCTTTCTATTTTTGGTCGATTTGTTATCATTCCAGTCGGATATCCATTTGGTTGACGTAAAATATTGTATTAAAATTTTATTGTGTTTTGAAGGCAAATGTCTTATAATTAGTAATATTAATATACATTTCAAACCTTAATTTCAAATAATTTTGACTTTTAATTTAGTGAATTCAGGAATCTGCTATTTTCTTATCTGTGCTAACAACCTAATAGAAGCTCATCCCCATCATCTGACACCGCTGGAACTCATACTTTTGAGCAAATAAGTTTCGTTACCAGCATCCTCCTCGGAGTTAGCCTTAGCTCGAGAATCTGTGATTTGTCAGTCTAGATGATTCTACTAGTCCTGTATAAAAATTTGACCTAATGCTCCATTATTCGCTCTTATGTGGACTCTTGCAACAGTTTCGGCTAATTTTGGTTGGTATTTAAAGTTCTCCCTACAAACTAATGAGTTTTTTTAATGAGTTAAGTAATTTGAAGTATAACGGGGGAAAACACAAATATGCACCTTCTCGAGTATAAGAAGCCACAACGGGGTTGTTCAAATTAGGTGGATTGTTACTCAATTCGTCTGCTTCGTTTTCAAATTAGAAACAATTTAAAATAGAAGGAACACATTATTGCATTGGCTAAGTAAGCTTCACGAAAACTTGGGTTCCTCAATAAATGCAGAAGGTTCTTTAAATCTCATCAAATGCTGTCAAAAAAGTAACGGGAATTGGCCATTTAACGAACCCGCTTAGTGGCATTGTAAAAATTGTGTTTGTCGGTAAGTTGGCATAACTGTCTTCTATCTTGACGCGAAGTTTGAGCACGATCTGTCATTTAGTTTGTTTTCAGTGCTCTTTTTTATCAGTTCCAAGAGGCAGACGGTAAATAAAGAACATTCGTTTAAAAAGGCCAGGTTTGTGGAAAGAACCTTCATGGATTTTGCACTACGTCAACGCATTATCTCACAAGGCATTATCTCATTGTGAACGAATTGCGGGCCAATAACTCAACAAATAACATCGAACAGCCACCATATTCTCTTGATATGGATCCGGCTACTCTTTTTTCTTTATCTCTTTCTTTTTTATTTTTCGATATTTTTATTCATTATAAAAATCACGAAACACACTTGAGATGAACTGACAAAATAGAGCACTGTAAACCAACTTAACAACAAAAAAATGTTATACAATCCCTTTAAGGGGGCTTTTTAAATGACCAATTCCCGTTACTTTTTTAGCGGAGTGTATATAAGACCTTAATTAGATCATGTATAAAGTATTGCTGTCAAGTTTGGGGTGGGACATATGGTATTGCCCTCCAATTACTGGATAGGATCCAACGGCGTGCCATCCGAATAATATGCAACGCAGACTTGCAAAAGATCTAGACAGACTATACAACACCGCAGAGTTGTTACGGAACTACGCGTGTTCTACAGATTAATACTTGGTAAATGTCTTGCCACTCAAAAAAATCCTGCATCTATAGAGACAAAAGCTGCATTAATAGTACGAAAAATACGTGAAAACAGCGCCAATGCAGGAGTTCTATAATATTACGAATTACGTTCATTAATAACATAAAACTGACAAATTAATAAATTGTTGTAGCTACGAATTAGTCTGTACTATTTATGATTTGATTCATATACGATACGAAAAAGTTTATAATTTTAATGCAATTGCAAGCGTTTATGGATGAATAATTTCTTATTATTAACGTAAGGCATTGTAAAATAGTAAAAAATGATGATTTGTTGAAAGATTAAATTCATAGATAGCACGAAATTTTTCATAACATTTTGGAAATTAAAATTTTTAATAACGTCTAATTCATACATGTAACTAAATAAATTTATTATATATACGTATCAATATTGATATTTACGAAACTAATGTTATATGTAAGTTGACAATGCCCATAGAATGTGAAGTAATTCATAAATAAAACAACTATTTTCGTAAATATATTGATGACGATTATTCAAATATAAGATGCAGTTCATGAATAATAAGCACAATTATGTTTTTCTTAATTTCATACGACGAGAATGTTTTATTTATTAAATCATAATTTAAAACTTATAATATCTTTACAAAATATTCACAATAAAATATAATTTAATGCATAATTAATACTAAGTAAAATAATAAATCAAAAACTATTCAAAACAGCTATTACCATTACACTTATATTCAAATAATTAATTAATTTTAACTATTTTTGTATTTTTATTAGTTTTATTTGATTCATATTTTTATTTTTTTAATTGTAAATTTCAGTTTTGCTTCACCTTATGATTTATTACTTAATTATATAACTGTAATTATGTAACTTAATAAAATAATAGAAACATAGAAATTTATTCAATGTTTCCAACAAATACAAGTTATAAGTATTAATCAAATGATCAATATTATTTTAATAATTTACTTTGAATAATACAAAATAAGTTGAAATGTCTATCAGCTCAGCATTAAAATAGTAAAAATAATCAGTTAGGATAATAAAAAATATAAACCAACAGTACTCTAACTTATAAGCTCTTGTAATATCAGACTGACTTTAGAGGATTTTTGTTTTGTTTTATAATATGGTAAGATTTGTTAAAAAATGAACAAAAAATATTTTTCACACTGCACCACGTTTCCTATACCCAGTACAAATGGCTAAATGCATTCTAATTTTTCTTCATCTAATTTTCCTGGAAAATCCTGTGTAAATTATTGATTCCTGTCCGGTATCATCCTTTTTATTATTCCTTTTGAATAGAAGTTAGGAATCAATGGAAGCACCAGAAAAGCTGAAGAGCGGCATCGTCTAAAAGTAAAAAAGAGTTACAATAAATGTACTGTTTGAATTATATATTTACATATTGAATTGACTTTCACGTTAATTTCTGAATTTAATTTACCTTTATCGAAACCCTTTTAATTGTTTGTATTCATTTATTTTTCATTAATTGATTTTTCCTCATTTATTAAAATATTTTGAAGAGATGTTAGGTCGTGTTGTATTTCCTTAATTTTGTATCGGCTACAAGCTTGCCAAATACTCCCGAACTCATTAGCTGATACATCGTCATAGTTAATGTGCTTTTTAAGCAAGCAAAGCAGAGTCAACTTTAGGATCTATAAAATTATTTAAGAATTATTTAATAATAAATGCCTATAAATAAATAAATTTTTGTGACTACGTAGTGAAATAAAAATGAATGCTGTTCTATGCGGATGATCCAAAAAAATGCCTTTAAATATAATACTTATCTGATATGCAACTAAAATTATCACTATTTTATTACACAAACAAAATAATAGTTGTTTTTATTTTATAATTAATTATGAAAACGAAATAAAACACTATGATTTCAATAAATTATTTCTTTTTAATTTACCACCAAGACACAACAAACTTGCAACAAATTTTAAGAACGAATGAACTAAATGACCGTTATATGAAATATAATACGTATAAAATATAAATATGACGAACTTTTTGTATATATTATGAATATTTTTCTATCGTCATCTATAATACGAACTAATTCGTAGATATATGGACTTTTCTTATATATTATGAATATTTTTCTATCGTCATCTATAATACGAACTAATTCGTAGATGTACGAACTTTTCTTATATATTATGAATATTTTTCTATCGTTATCTATAATACGAACTAATTCGTTTATAGTGCGTAAATATTTGATGAAATTTCAAAACGAGTACAAACAAATTAATTTTTATTTAACGTTGGGGTGGTGTATAGAAGGATATATTCTCAAATACATATTTCAAAACTGTATTTCTCAAAATAAGACGGGATTTTTCAAAACAGCATTTTTTCAAAACGGCAATTTATCCGCACACTCTAAAATACATTGGTTACAAAGCCTAAAGTTCTACTCGTGGTTGTGGTATGTGAATATATCCTCAACTTATATCGACAAAAGGCACACCTTCCGAATATCGTTCTAAAGTTTAATCATGCGCGTGCTACTTGATTATTTTATAATTGTGGTTGGGTAAATTATAAAGAGAGTCGAAGATAAGTTATGGTCAAAGAAAATGTGCGTAAACAGAAGACAAATTTAAAAAAAAAATGAATTGTTTGGATGAATATGTTATGAACAAATTCGATCATTTGAATTACATCTTCAATAAACTGTACCAGTAATTAATATTATATTGCATACAACTTCTACATATTCAAGTCATTAATGATGAAAAGAGACTATGTAAATAATTGTGTGTTTTTTACAGCCTTATATCTTTAATAAATATTTTTAAACATGTTCTATAAATTTTTTATATATTTGTCATAATTAGCTACTATATATTATAATTTGTAATATTAAAAATAAAATTCGTAAAAGTTAACATCGATTGAATATCAAGATACTCGTATACCATAATTTTCGAATTTCGCTATTGTATCTTTACTACGTATAATTTCATATTTTTAAGGAACAAAAATTCATTATTGCGAACCTATTCGTATAAATACTTTTAACACAATTTTACAATTGAAAGTATCCTTTAACAACAAATATAAATATAATGCAACAATACAAAAAACTATTAATTGAACTATAAATTTACGAACTGCGATTCTTTCTATTAATGCATGCAATTGTAGAATTTGTTTTGTTTATTTTATTTTCTACGTTTATATAAAGATTTTTACATTAATAGTAGGAATACGAGTTAACGAATGATATTCGTAAAAAATATACACAACATTTTTTTCAGTGACTAAGTGAGAAAATACCACCTTTCGTTATGCTAGGAAAGGTAATGAGTGGAACGATTAATGCACATAGGTTAACGGTGAAACTGCTGAAACTTCGAACTGAGGAAGTCAAGCGCGAATTTATTTATCGAACATTCATAAAAAGTGGAATTTTCTAAACGTTTTCGAAATTTAAGGGAGCTATCAATCATTACTTGAAGAATCATACGTTGAGTATAGGAGCTCTGACAGTTACAAGGAGTTAGGATAGACTAAAAGTTCGCCCAGCACCCACTTAACACCAAACGTAAAAAAAATCTAATTACCATCAATTTACGAAGCCTCTTTAATCTAAATCTAGCGCTTAAATTCTTAATAATAACGCGGGAGACGAGCAGAGGAAATTCTGTTTATAGTCATGGACATTACATGTCACGGTGAGTCATTGGCGGCGTACAAGCAATACTCGCTCATCATAAACACAACCTCGGAAACTGTATACGGATAACGCTTTAAAAATGGCGACATAGAAAGTACTTACCTTCTTTAAACCTGGAGATCTCCAAAACTTATCGTTACAAGAGCCTTAGATGGTCTGAGAGTACGGAGGAGCATTTAATTGGCTTTCTTAGCCATTGACACTTGAAGTCATTTTTCATCGAATTCCGCCCTATCAATATGCGGATATTCAGGCTTAGACTCGACACTAAGAAATTTAACATCACGATAATAATTCTTATTCGAAATAAAACAAAATTTTGCATTTATTATAAAATAAGTATTAATTTTTTATTCACATAAATATACACAATTAAATTTTATAAAACCCCGTAAGCGCCATCCAATTAGTCCAATTTGTTTTTTGATTTAATTTTAATACAAAATTAAATTTTAAGCACGTTCATCACCCACAATACGTCTTGCTAATTGAATATCGTTTACCATATTTGTAACACATTTGGCATGAATCGCGTATAAATTTGTATCTTACATAAAACCAACTAAATATGCTTCACTTCACGACGGATTTCATGTCATTTCACGTAAAGCTACTGTACCGGAACGATAATGATGTGTTTTTAACTCAGTTGCTATGGTGTCCTTTTACGCGCATCCAATTGTACATCCCAACAAACACAAGCTTGAAAAACAAAAATCGATAATATCGGAAATTTCCATCATTTCAAGAAAACGCCATTTTAAAATTATTTGATTACCTCTTTTTACATTCAAATTTATTGGTCACAAGCACAACACAAACACGTAATCCAATTATTATATACAAGGTATGAGGTACACCGTAAAACACAAGTGAACATAATAAAAAATAAAAATCGCGGCAAGCACCATCCAATTGTGTATGTAAATTTCAATTACGACAAACGAAGATGTCAAACATAGAATTAGGTGGTAATTGGCGACCAGTGTACACATATGTGTAAACTACTTAATTTTGTTTTCGTCCGAAAAATAACAGTAACTATAATAATGATAAAATAATTAATATATTATCGAGATCAAATAAATTATATGTTATATAATTAATTTGTTAACAAATTATTATGCTTTTTCAAAAAGAATTCCGATTTAACTAAGATCCGTTAAAATACGGACGACATTACAACCTGTCATTATTTACTTACACATTTGTGTATGGTGAACTTAAATTAAACCAACAACAAATTTTTTTTTGAACTCGAAAGGGATATAAGCCCGCGGTTTGTGTCTTGTTTAATTGGTTGGGTGGTTTGTGACTTTGCTTCCTTTACCGGTTGTTTGTTGTGTTCTAAACCCATGCGCGGCGGTTTTTGTTTTGTACACTCTTTTTGTGATGGCGTGACGGTAAGGAAAAATGAATGATGGAGAGCGAGACCAATGTGCATCGGGTGTGTGCGAAGCAAAACGCTCTAGAAGAATATTTTTTCTTATATGCATCTCATTTGCATCAATACGAATCGATGCAAGCGAAAAACAGAGAAGAGAAGATTTTCTTCTAGAACGTTTTGCGCGTCGTTGTTTGATTCGCGATTTTTTTTGTCTAGTTTTTGATTTTGCACAGTCTTGTTTTAGAGTTTTTGAAAAGCCGAATCTGTTTTTTTTTAAAAAACATGAGTAAAGTTTTGTATTTCAAAATAAAATACGTCATTAAATAAAAAAAATAGTGGTGTGGTGAATATTGGATAATACCCACTAAAATCATATAGTGTAATGTTTTTATGATTTAGTAATTTAATATCTATATTATATGCTTATATTTGAAATAAAGTTTGTAATTATTTTGAACGCAAAAAAAAAAATATTTTTTATGTATGCTATAAAAATTATTTTTATGTATGTACTTTTTTTCATTGATTGAAAAAATAAAAATTGAGTGAAGTAAACTTTAAACAAATGATAAAACAAAAAATAAAAAAAAATAAAGTGAATTTTCGATAGCCTAGAGAGAAAAAACATAAAACCAAACACCCTTTATGATTTAGTTTGCGCGGCTGTATTTAAACAAAAACGCAACGTACAGGGTGGCCAACCACGAGGGCAGTCATGTTTTATTTGGTATAATGACGAAAGTGCCGCAACAAGTGCGAAGGCACCGCAATTTTGTTTACGGATGGCCAGTCGAGGCCACTTATTTACCAACGTGGATTTACGTTTAAGGCGAAAAAACGCACAACGGCGTATTTACGGTTAAGGCGGGCCAACGCCCAACGGATTTTGGCGGCCAGTTGAGACTAGCCGTAATATATTTTTTTTGGAGGCCAATACAGTTAAGGCGGAATATTTGATAGTGCCCAACATTGATAGTGCCCAACCAGGCAAGTGCTCGCCTAATGGGAAAACATATGGGTTTTGGCGAGCTCGTGCCCAACGCTCCGTGTGCGGCGCACACCCGTGGCATGACGGCCACCCTAGGCCGCAACAACAAATTTTTTTTTGTATATATTAAGGTACGATTGTTTATTTTTTATTTTTTTTAAACTTTTAAAATTTTGATTAGCTTAATAATATATTGTAATCAAGCACCAAAACGGTGGTCGTGCGCATAACCTTGGTGCGCATTGGTCTCGTCTCAACATTTCATTTTGCTTCTTTTATTTTTATTTCTTTTGGATTGTGTTTTCTTACTTTTTTTTGGCTTCCGTTTCCTCAACGTTGCTTAAAAAAATGAAATGCTTGTATGATGGGAGCCGAGACTAATTTCCGTGTCGGCGTGTTGTTTGCGGTCGCTTGCTGCCCGCATCCGAATTCGAAACCAGCGCTTTGTGCCGTTTGTGTTCGAGCGGATCCGCGCATCAAGGCACCTCTTTCCGTTATAGTTTTTTTTGCTTGTTCGTTTCTCAAGTTCCGGCCGACGAGCTTCGGCGGAACATCCGGTTTATTATTATTTATGATTTGCGTTTTATTTTATCTTAATTAAGTTTCTGTAATCACGGTGTAGGCCAGGAGCCATGCAAGCCTCAAACCCCACGACCCATAGCACTTCTCCCTGAGTTGTAGCCGGCAAAAGATCACCGTGGAGGCCTCTACATGCGCTTAGTGAAATGTGCAGGATGGCAGTGGCCGTCCTGTAACAAGTGTAGTCAACCCGAAAAAAGTGTAGTCGTTACAAAAATGTAGTGCTATCCCGAAACCCCGAACTTTTTGAGCATTTCTTCCATAAAAGAAATTGTTACATAAAAATGTAGGATTAAGCTAATACCAGAGATAATTTGCACCTGCATTTTTGTAACGACTACACTTTTTTCGGGTTGACTACACTTTAGCCAAGAAATACCCCAAAAAATTCGGGATGGAGTTTCGGGATAACTTCACGAATTTATACAGTCAGCCGTAACTACTGTGGCTCAAAATACTATCGAAGAAAAACCACCGAGATCTCGCAATGATTAGTTCGATGATCAGTGCCACCTAGTCGTCGAAAAAAACAAAAGTTTCATGAAAAATGGTTTACTCGAATTTCGAAACACTAGAAGCACTCTAGCATAATATTTCTGTCCTAGGAAAGTTATTACTAAATACTTGCGTCAAAATAAGCGTAAACATATCAAAAACATTAGCTTGGACGGATTGTGTTGCCAACACCAGTAATCGTATGAAATTCGCCCACACAAGAATTACAGCCATCAAAAAAGGGAATGGAGCGCTGAGAACAATCGCGTGTGGTTTGCTATAAACTTATAATTTATAAAATCTGCTAAATCGGAATGACGAAGTGACCCTCATTAGAACAGTTGATCCACCAGGCGAAGAGGTCTTTATCGAATATCGCACAGTGAAGGAAGTAGACGCGGCTATTGGAAGATTGAAAAATGGGTAGTTAACCAGTATTGACGGACTCTCCGAATTGGATTGATTAAGCTAAATAAGCTGACTAATTGTAAAAACGTAGTAATAGTTCAAAGTTCTGACCATCTTGTTGGTTCTTGTACTGGACAAGTTAAAAATCATCATAATTAGATCCAATTCACCATACTCATACGGTTTTGACTGATCTATCTAAAGTTTGAAAATTCATTAAAATTGATGGAATTTCTAAGTAGCCTGTATGGCACAGTAAATATCATCATAAACTATCCATGTTCATTTCCGTGTTAGAACTTTGTCTCTGGTATTGCTAACGGAGAAAATCTAATTTCTTAATCGTCGTTTGATATCGACAGTCAAGCACAACATTCTACGCCCACAGTAAAATATCAACACTTTCAAATCCCATCATAAGTCGGATATCGGTGATTGCCATTCCAGAATATAATATTAAAAAATTTACCCTATAAACCAAATTTTGGCCATAATTGGTTCAGAAATTAGCAGATTCCAATTTCTAAACCAATTATTCCGAAGGTTTTTGTGTTGCGGAGGGAAAATACTTTCAAAATTTAAATAAAAGATTGAATTTGTAAGCTTAGGTCCAAAATTTGAAGGGGTTTCTTGTCCTTAGAAATGCTTCTTTCCAGCTCAGGGAAAGAAGTTTCTCCTGTTAATAAATTAACTGTCTCTGTAGCCATTCGCACCGTACATCGGGGACACTGAAGCAGACATAAGCGATCGAATAAATAAAATAATCTGTCTGTTTCGCAAAAAAATTTGGTTGGACAAAATAAAGTTAGAAAAATCTTAATAGTGATCTCTTTATGTTCTGCGCTAACACGGGCTGCAATTATACAAAGCTTAAGAATTTCTGCCCCACTTGAAACTTTTCTGCAAAATACAAAACGGAATAAAAAACTTTATGATTTTATGTATTGCCTTCATACAATGGTTAAGATATATTTTTTTATGGTACAGTAAAACTTTATAATTTCTTAAATGGTTGTTGATGCTGAAATTTGGGGTTTGTTATACGTCAAAGCAAAGAGTTTATAATAAGCTCGTTACGTATTTATAAATGGAAATGTTTGCCTATAACCCAATTTTAAATGTCGACCGTTTTCTTCGTGGGTGGTATATACAGATATACAATCCCGTCGAATAAATCACATGTATACGAGTATATCTCGCACTCCTCAGTATACATAAGTAAGTAATAATAAACCACAACCGCATACATAAAAGAGTCTTTGATCCCGATACGTTTCGTTCATTCGCTCGATATAATAAATTTATAGAATATTTTATATTTTTACATTTATATGTGCGTTTGCCAAAAACCCATATTTATTTATAATAAATATAATCGATTTAAAAAAATTTAACCACCCCCCTTAAACAACCCGGTGCGCACCCCAATCTATACCTCATATTCGTATATATAATATCGTTATGCCACATCCGCACTCTTCCGCAAATATCGTAAAAATGGAAAGAATTTTACATGAAACTTTAATGGCGCACATATACATTAATATAAAAAGCATTATTATCGTACCGCCGTAGGAATGGGGAATCCCAGTACTCCTCAAAACCGCCCTGCCAGGAGTATGCGGCATATACATATTTTCAAGATAAAATGTTTTAATTTTGGAGTGATATACGAAATGTGTTTGTCTTATTGGTGATTATGGGGCTCTCCCGATTTTGTATTTTATTGTACCTTAGGTCAGGATACGTCTATATGTAATGTACTGCAATGGTATACGTATATAAGGTACAGTGTGTGAAAATATTCTGAATCAATATTTAACCCCTACAGCAAAAACGAAATTTCGTTTTTGAGTCCATTAAAAATCGAACTAACATTTTGTTATGGCGTGGCGGCGGCATGTTGATTCCACGGAGATTACAATTTTTCAAATTTTATTGCTTAATAATCTTGGCAAGAATAACAAAAATGGTGAAATCTCGAATTTTATACGCGCGTGTAATAAATTTTTTCTTATTTTTCGGAAATTATTTATATAACGGGGGGGTGTATTGGAGGATAATCTCGTTGAATTATTTATTTGAGATGATTTTAATCTAATGGCCGGAAACTAACTTTATCGACTGTAACAATTTATGTCTTTGTTTTGAGTTATGTATATAAATTTTTCGGAATTTGGATTTGGATTTAAAAACTTTACCTGCGGAAGTTTATCAAACAATTTGTGAAGCGTAATGCTGATGTTGCAAACCCAAATGATGCGCTAATAAAAATTTTAGAGCTTACACGATTTCACAAAAACTCTCATTCCTCTTTTCGAAATTGTAACAATAATTCGCCATTTACGGACTAGTGTATCCTCTTATTTATTAGCCATCAGTTGAACATGTCCGTCACGGTTTAATTCTAAATTTATGGAATATCACCTTAAACTATAATATAAAGCACGGCTTGATATTTTCCCCCTAAGTTCCTGAATGGAACTGCTTCTCAACTTTTCCTATTTTTCACAAACGGTTAATTCCAAACGGTTTCTTTACCTAACATTTAAGTGTTGTGTATAAAACAGCCACAATGATTATTTATTGGGATATCAAACTGAAACCGTTTTATATTTAGGCAGAAGACAGGTTTCGGTACAGCCACTAGGGTAAGAGTTATGAACTTTAGTTGGTTAAATTGAAGCAATAATGTAATTATGATTGGCCTAAACCGGAGTTGGTTGAGTAGTTTATCTAATCGCATGAACAAATATTTGCGCGGACAGACAGATGTTTTGCGTTGTACATTTAGATTATGAGAAGTTTAATTATAATTGAATGCTGTTACAAATTTAAGCACTTATGGGTCGTACTGTCTCTTTTGTTGAAACACTTATTATTTTGAATATTTTATAAGAAGTGGTTTGATTCGAATACCTTTAATTTTTAATACCCACGGATCTTAAAAAGGAACTAAGTTTTATCACGACTTCGGTAGTCTGAGAAGGCCGTTCCGCGTTTTAATTTCGATTTATTTTACTTTCAAATTTTAGTCGTTTGATTGGTATGATATCAAAGAGCCGAATGTGTCGAAGGGCCGAACGACAAAGGACCGAATGTCCAAGGGCCGAATGTGTCGAAGGGCCGAATGTGTCGAAGGGCCGAATTATTTTTGATTTTTTTTTTGTTTAATTTGATTATTTTTTTTTATTTTTTGTACCAAATACCTATCATCAGAAGGCTGACACATAGGGCCGAATGTCTCTGGTGGCGCATGACAAAATTTTCCTTCACCAAAATGTATAGCTGACTGGATACGTTTTTATTTCATAAATATCCAAAGATGAAAAATAGTAAAGTACATAAATTCATAAGAAATTCATTTACGTTTAATAAAAAAAAAAATTACAAAATATTCCATAAAACAACAAATTATAAAAATTATATTTCTAAAAACACAAAAAAACAATTCGGCCCTTCGACCCATTCGGCCCTTCGACATTCGGCCCTTTGATACATTCGGCCCTTCGATACATTCGGCCCTTCAACATTCGGCCCTTCGACACATTCGGCCCTTCGTCATTCGGCCCTTTGTACCTATTCCGTTTGATTGATGCATTTTACGGATGGTATTGTCATCTGTAGTATGACATTGGTGTTGAACTTGTTGTGCAGTGTGCAGTGTGTGTTGCCAGCCGGCCATTTGTAAAATTTCTTTTATCTAAAGCCGTAGAATTGTTTGGCCAAAGGCGGGAAGACGCTCACCATTGGCGGCGGACAGTTGAGGTCAGTCATTTATTTTAATTGAAGGCGGACACCCAATAATTTTCGATCAACGGTGAGAAAACGCCGCAACCATTTCAAGTGCCGATGTTCATTTATTTATTTTCTCTTTTCCTTCTCGATGGACAAAATTTTCTCGGTGTATTTGAATAATAAACTAAAACTGCACGGCGTATGAATCTAGGTATTCGGCCTCATTTTCCTTTTTGCCATTGGTTTGATTTTGACCCAGTATTAACCTGGTTATTATTTTTTTGGTGTGCTGTAATCTATATAAATAAAACAAAGTCGTGTTAGTTACACCATTTATAACTCAAGAACGGCTGGACCGATTTTTATGATTTTTGTTTTGTTGGATTTGACTCGGAAAAATTCACCAAATAAAAATTTATCAAGAAAATTCATTTTCTCATACATTTAGTTCATTTTGTTTTTTTTTTATTTTGTTCGTCTCAATACAGTGGTGGTTTAGGAAAAAAGAAAAGTCGGGAAAACTCAAAAGGGATGTCCCAAAAATCTAATAAAAAGAACCTTTTTTTATATGAATTTTGTAGGTGTAGTTTGTATGTGACGAGTGGTGCAGTGGTTAAAGCTTCGGCGCTTGGACTGCAAGGTACTGGATACGAATCCGACTGGAGGCTGCATGCACATTTACCATTTTATTTTGTATCCAATTTTTTTTTTATTTCATCTACTTATCTATTTATATAGATAAAATCTTCGTCCGAGTTACGATTTCAGTGCGAATAGTAGATTTTGACAGCTCCAAAAAAAGTTTATTTCCTTTGCGATTTTAATATTAAATTTAATTTATTTTTGGTTTTGGTTATTTCATATTAGTTAAGTGGTTTGTGGTTTAGCATATAATATTAAAATAAGTGGTGGAATTTAGTGAAATAAGAGGTTGTGTGGTGTATGCCAATAACAATAAGAAAACAGTACTTTTTTGCGTACAATAGTACGTAATTTTTTTAGTGGTACAGAGTGTCCCAACACCGGACACCAGTTTATTTTTTTGGTTTTTTTAATTTGTTTTTTATTCTGCGGAATTCTATTTTCGATCGGGATTTTTAAACGGTAAGTTCCCTTCGAAGATGTTCACTTTGTGAGGTTATCACATTTGTGATTGTGCGCACATCGATAATTGATTATGTAATTTTGGATTGTGTGATTAATTTTCCAGTATTATTTACAATGCCGCGAGCCAGAAGATCTAATCTTTCACCACGAAGCCGTAATGCAATTAGACTTCGGACTATTGCGAATCAATCCACTGCAGATGAACAAGAAATCACACGAGAAGTGCGCCGCGTTAGTATGGCCCGACTTCGCGCTTCACAAAGACAAGCACAAAGAGAGGCAGTACGTCAAATGGCTCAGTTGACAATGAGAAATCGTCGAGCTTATCGCACAGATCAACAACGAGATAATTTTCGACGCGCAAGAAGAAATCCTTCAAGTGTTGATTTGAATCGAATAGCATTTCAATACGATTGCACAATTGACTACAACTCGCATCCTTTCGTTCGAATTGGCCAAATGGAGTTTGTGTGCGACCATTGCGGTGCATTGAAGTTCGCTGGAGAAACGCCTGGATTGTGCTGTCTCAGTGGCAAGGTGAGATTGCCATTATTGCCTGCACCACCTGAACTGTTGCGTTCATTGCTTCGTGGCGAGACACCAGAATCACGACATTTTCTATCCAACACTCAAAGATACAACGGATGTTTCCAAATGACTTCATTTGGAGCAGACATTATCGAAGAACGCGGATTCAATCCAACATTTAAGGTCATTTCTGCTCGAGAGAGTAAACATTCATTTTCTTTTGGTGATCAAAAATCTATAATTCTGACTTCGTCTTCGACTTTACAGATTCAAGGCCAAATTCACCACCGAATTGGGTCATTGCAACCGATTGAAGATGGACAGCATAAATTCATCCAAATATACTTTATGGGCAATATGGAGGATCAACTTGATCGGCGCCAAACGATCAATACAGCAATGAAAAGGATAGTTCTGAAAGATTTGCAGCAACTACTCCATGAACATCATGCATTGGTTCGATTGTTTAAATCTGCGTTGGATCGCATGCCAAGTGACGACTGCAAAGTCGTGATCAGAGCAGATAAACGACCCGCTGGAACACACGAACGCCAATTTAATGCTCCAACAATAGATGAAGTCGCAATTGTGATTGTTGGTGAAAGCGTGGAACCGCGCGATATTGTGCTTACACGTCGCGACACTGGACAACTGCAACGAATAAATGAAACACACCGTTCATACGATACATTGCAATACCCGCTGATGTTTTGGCAAGGAGACGATGGATATCACTTCAATATCAACATGATAAATCCATTGAGCGGTGAGTACTGATATCATAATTTAGATTATGACACTAATTTTACTGATTTCATTTCAGGTGAGGAAACTAACAAGAAGGTTAGCTCGATGAATTATTATGCATATCGTTTGATGATTCGTCAAAATGCTGACAACTATTTGCTGCGATTTCGTCGTTTGCTTCAGCAATATATCGTCGACATGTACGTCAAAATCGAAACAGAGCGCCTCATTTTCATTCGGTTGAACCAAGCTAAACTGCGTTCGGAGGAATATATCCATTTACGCGATGCAATCAGCACCGAAGGAGATGCAGCTAATGTTGGTCGATTGACTATTCTACCGGCGACGTACATTGGCAGCCCGCGTCATATGCATGAATATGCGCAAGATGCAATGACATATGTTCGTCATTACGGTTGTCCAGATTTATTCATCACTTTTACTTGCAATGCGAAATGGATAGAGATTGTTCAACTGTTGCTACCCGGGCAAATAACAAGTGATCGGCACGACATCATCGCACGTGTCTTCAAACAAAAAATCCGGTCGCTGATGAACTACATTGTTAGGCATTGCGTCTTTGGGGATACTCGATGTTGGATGTATTCAATTGAATGGCAGAAACGAGGCTTGCCGCATGCTCACATTCTTATTTGGTTAGCCGAAAAAATTCGACCAGACCAAATAGATGACATCATATGTGCCGAGATTCCTGATCCCGAAACCGATCCAGACCTGCATGATGTTGTAATTACGAACATGGTTCACGGTCCGTGTGGCTCCATCAATCCCCAATCACCGTGCATGGTCGACAACAAGTGTTCCAAGCGTTATCCACGAAATTTAACCGCAGAGACTATCACTGGCAATGATGGTTATCCACTGTACCGGCGTCGATCAGCCGATGATAACGGTAGAACTATCACAACGATAGTGGGAGGAAATGAGTTCGTGGTCGACAACACTTGGATTGTTCCATATTCGCCACTTCTTTCCAAAACATTCAAGGCGCATTGCAACGTGGAGTACTGCAATTCAGTGAAGTCCATAAAATACATTTGTAAATATGTCACGAAAGGTAGCGATATGGCAGTTTTTGGTGTTCAAAATCCCAATACAAACGATGAAATCACGCATTATCAAGTTGGTCGATATGTGAGCTGCAATGAGGCGATTTGGCGTATATTCTCATTCCCTATTCATGAACGTCATCCCACTGTTGTACATTTGGCGGTGCATCTGGAGAATGGTCAACGAGTTTATTTCAACTCATCGAATGTTGCTCAACGTGCTAAGACACCTCCAGCAACAACATTGACCAGTTTCTTTTCGATTTGTCAAAGTGATCCGTTTGCACGAACATTGCTCTACTCTGAGATGCCACGTTATTACACTTGGAACGCCTCATCAAAAAAATTTCAACGTCGGAAGCAAGGCGATGAGGTTCCTGATCATCCAAATGTGCGTTCTACTGATGCTCTTGGTCGCATTTACACAGTTCATCCGAAGAATGACGAATGCTTCTACTTGCGGTTGTTGCTGGTGAATATTCGTGGGCCGACATCATTTGAATCACTTCGAACTGTCAATGGTGTAGTGTGCCCAACATTTCGTGCTGCATGTCAACAGCTCAACTTGCTTGAAAACGATACTCATTGGGACATGACAATCGCTGAATCAATTATTTCTGCAACTCCAAACCAGATACGCACATTATTTGCTATCATTATTTCGACATGCTTCCCATCAAATCCACGTGAACTATGGAGCAAGTACAAGAATGACATGTCAGAAGACATTCTACATCGAATTCGTGTCAGTTTCGGAAATCCCGATCTCGAGGTGAATGAGGAGATACATAACCAGGCTTTGCTTTTGATCGAAGACATGTGTTTTCGCATGTGCGGCAGTTTGTTAGTCAAATTAGGAATGCCAACGCCATGTCGTGGAATGAACGACGCTTTCAATCGAGAATTGGAACGTGAACATGAATAAGATCGAGATGCATTGAACCAATCAGTTCGAACCAATGTACCACTGTTGAACCTCCAACAGAAAGGAGTGTACGATACGTTAATGAAGGCAATTCATGATGGAAATGGTGGATTATTTTTCCTCGATGCGCCCGGTGGAACTGGGAAGACATTCCTCATGTCATTGATTTTGGCCACTGTTCGTGCGAGATCCGATATTGCTGTAGCAGTTGCTTCTTCTGGGATAGCGGCCACATTGCTAGAAGGATGCCGAACAGCTCATTCAGCGTTGAAATTACCATTAAACCTTCAATCGGCTGAAAACCCGACATGCAACATTGCAAAACACTCAGCAATGGCGAAAGTTTTGGTAGCAAGTAAAATCATCATCTGGGATGAATGTACAATGGCGCACAAACGCGCATTGGAAGCACTCGATAGAACATTGAAAGATCTACGCAATGACTCAAGATGTTTTGGAGGCGCAATGATTCTACTTTCTGGCGATTTCCGTCAAACAATACCAGTCATTCCAAGATCGACCGCTGCTGATGAAATAAACGCTTGCCTCAAATCATCGACTCAGTGGTGTTATGTGAAGAAACTTCAGCTGACGACAAACATCCGAGTTGCATTGTTAAACGATCCATCTGCCAAAGAATTCTCCAAGCAATTGCTGACTATCGGTAATGGCCGTGTTCCGGTCGACAAATCGAACGGATTGATTTCGTTCCCTCAGAACTTTTGCATTTTTGTCTCAACGAAGGACGAGCTCATCAACAAAGTGTTCCCAAACATCATTACTAACCACAAAAATCACAATTGGGTGAGTGAACGAGTAATTCTTGCGGCAAAGAACAAAGATGTGGATCACTTAAATTTTACAATTCAAAATCTAATCGTCGGTCCACTTCATTCCTTCAAATCTATTGACTGTGTGACAAACGAAAACGAAGCAACCAACTATCCAACTGAATTTTTAAACTCATTGGATCTACCTGGCTTGCCACCGCACAATTTACAACTAAAAGTTGGCTCGATAATCATCATGCTACGAAACCTGAATCAACCAAAACTATGTAACGGAACGCGTTTGGTGGTGAGAAAACTCATGGGCAATGTAATTCACGCGACGATACTTCAAGGAAAGTTCAAAGGTGAGGAAGTTCTCATTCCGAGAATTCCGATGATCCCAACCGATATGCCATTCGAGTTTAAACGAATTCAATTTCCGATTCGTCTTGCATTCGCCATGACGATCAACAAATCACAAGGCCAATCCTTGAGTGTTTGTGGCCTGAATCTAGAAAATGAATGTTTCTCTCACGGCCAATTGTACGTAGCATGTTCACGTGTCGGCAAACCATCCGCTTTATTCGTTCTCGCATCTAACAATAAAACAAAAAATGTCGTATATCACAAGGTGCTACAATGAAGGGAATCGACTCCATTGCAACTCACCCAGCAAATAGTTTAAAAGAAAGTAGTGCAATAATGCTACGCGAACCATTTCTATTCAATTCAATAAAACGAAAGCCTTGCTGCCACGTGAATTACATTCATTTCAATGTAATTAAAATATATTTCATTTTGATTTTTGTAATTTCATTGAATTTAATTAATTTGGAGTATTCATTTAATTTATTTAATCTTAATAAAAAACTCAATTTTATTAAGCTAATAACTTTAAAAAACATTTATTTATTTTGAGGCGGTACGAAGTTCGCCGGGTCAGCTAGTTATTAATAAAATGAAGTTCTAAATTTTTTTCCGGTCGGTATGATGAGAGCGGACATTTTTTTCGTGTCAGTTCCATCAATTCAGGCTGGGCTTGTCACTCCCCTTCATCCCCTTGGCAAGACATCCACAGGGTCAGAGTTGCGAGTCCAGCATATGTGTCATCCATTCGGGGACAACCGTAAAATCCACCCGGTTCCTCCGTAGCACACTTTGGCGGTCTCATGCTGTAAAAGTGTGATTTGTGGGGTATTAGCGTGGGAGTCTCTCCCGGTGAAGAGAGGCCTGGTTTGTTGAAGAGATGTCCTACCTTAATATGCTAGTTCGTTGTGTCATTTCGGGGTCGATGGGTTATTTGGAGGGTATCATTCGGGGAGAGCCGGTCGTTGCCGGATGAACACAACCGGTTATTATTTTATTTATAACGCGTTCCTCAAACTTCGGTCGACGGATTCTGTTGGCATTTAATATAATTTCAGTTTTAGTTTAATTTTCGTTTGTTCTGTTCCACGGTGTAGGCCAGGAACATGCAAGCCTCAACTTCCTCACGACCCAAAACCCTGAGATCTAGTCAGCAAAATCTCCGTGGGACAGGCCTCTGTGTATTTAGATTAAATCTGCGCAATGGTATTAAACCATTCCGTAACAAGATATTGACCCGAAGCCGAAGTTGATAACTCAGTTTGTGCTTGGAAGAGAGGTGATGCTCTCTTCTTCATTGCCTCAGCTTTATGGTTGAGTTGCCGGTAATCTCGGTTTTATTAAAAAAAATCCCGCCTTTGCAGATATTTGTACGTATATGCAAGGTTATTTATAACAGAAGGGTACCACACGTATTCAGGGGGCTCTGGTCACGACTGAGATATTTCAAATTTATTTATTTAAGCATGCCTTTAATTATTATACATTTAAGTATTACAACTTGTTTCGGTGCTTCAGCATTTCATTACTTGATTACAATATTTGACAAGGTCCTTAGAGCTTAAAAGGAATTTTTTAAATGAGTCTGACTTATGCATAACCTGATTTTCTAGTAACAGTTTAAAAAATTCTAATGGGATTTGTTCATTTTCCTTAACCTTCTTTTCCTTAAATCATTGGTATGGACATTAAAAACAACACCAAAATTGCAGCCTTGACAAACTGAAAGATGTTTTTTCATAATACCCTGATGGTTTGCTTCCATGGTTTAACAAATATACTGCCATTTAGGTGTGGTCCTTGCCCCTTGACAATCTATTTGCGAAAGGTTTTCTAACTGGTTCTAAGCCAAGAAAAATCTCCTTAACTTCAGGCATTATTATATCGTAAGACAATCTGTATAATATAAAAATGTATCGTGGTTTGTTCGGGTGCTTAAAACTTAAAACTTGAAAACGACTGGACTAAATTGGATACTTCCTTCTGCGGGTTAGGAAAAAAGAAAATTCGAAAAATTCTCCACAAGTGGCGCTGTAGGCGCGCATTTCGTTTTCATTTCAGATCAATTACAGTTCAACAGGTGGTTCAACGCTGTAGGCGGTCATTCCGTTTAACAGCTCATCATATTGTTTGTTCTTTCTGACTTGATAATTTGAGCTGTGCGGTTACGGTTAAGTGACTTTCCGATATTTTTATCATTTTTCATTGATTTTTCGAGTGAAATAGTTTACATTTACGAAATATATCATTGCGAATGTTTGGTGTAGATTATCAATTTGTGAGTGATATTATTGATATTTCGATCACTAAAAGGTGAGTTCATTGTTTTTATTTGTCGGCGAGAACCTAACCCATTTCCATTGGAATAGATCAGTAATCGATTTGTTTTGTTTTTCCAGTTGATTTCAAAAATTTAAATTGCATCTTTTTCGTTCGTTGCTTTCTTTATTTTGGCTATTTCAAAGATAAATTATTCATTAGTGAAAACTTAATGTGCGATTTATACAAAGTGATGATCATTTACAGTTCGATATTTGTTACGATGCCAAGAAGATGTCTTGGTAACATTGGTCGACGTTGTATCGCAGTATGTCGAACGGAAGAGGAACGTGCTATTGAAAAGGAATCAGAATGATTGAAAATCGTGTGCGACAATCGGGAGGGGTGAGTCAGAAGAGATTAACGAAGCTTACAATGAGCAACAACGATTGAGAAGAAGAGATGTTCGAGCCAAACATTCAATACATCAGTTCAATTCGGTCAGAAGTGTGACGTTTGTCAGTATTACAATCCAGTTAAATTTGAGAAAGAACCGCCTGGATTGTGTTGCGCGAGCGGCAAGGTGGAAATGCCAGAGTTGCTTCTACCTCCAGAGCCACTGCGGACGCTTCTTTACGGTGAAACTCCTAATTCAAACCATTTCTTGCAACACATGTAGATGTAAAACGATTGTTTTCAAATGATGTCGATTGGTGGTTATTTCACCAACATCAGCAATGAATGATAATACACCAACACTAATACCACAAAATACATTAACACACCACACACAATACACGATACATCACGATATAACACAAAGTAACAACTATCTTGCTAACAAAAGACAAAAATTACTCTTGACGGATCCAGTTCACTTCTTGGAGATTCACGTGATGAAGTAAATCGGCGTTGTGCTATCTTTAATACAACGAAAAGAGAAAGAGAACTGATGCCATCTAATGGTCACAGCATTATCATAAAAGCTAACAAACGACCAGCAGGAACTCATGAACGACAATACAATGCACCTATACAGTTAGTGATCTATCAATTGTTGTTGTTAGTGAAAATTTGGAATCGCGAATAAGTGAGACCCTTCGATCTTATGACGCACTGCAATATCCGCTTATGTTCTGCCATGGTGAAAACAGATATAACTTGAGGTACAACATGATAAATCCGGCCAATGGTTAGTTCAAAAAACGCTTTTGACAGTCTCTTCATAAATTGTAATTTTTTAGGGGCCGAGAAAAATAAAAAGGTCAGTTCAAAGAACGTTTACATCGAATGATGATGTGCCAAAACATTAACAACCAGTTACTGAGAAATCGTAGACTGTTTCAACAATATGCAGGTGATATGTACGTTAAGGTTCTCAAGACAGAACTACTCAATTACATTCAATTTAATCTCAGGCTAAGTTGCGATCTGAAGAACATATTCACTTGCGAGATGCGGTCAATAGCGACGCAGATATTACACATGTTGGTTGACTCACAATTTTGACATCGGACATACATTGGCAGTCTGAGACACATGTACGAGGACAGCCGAATTCCAAATTCTGTGATAGATCCAGAGTTGCACGAAATGGTGAAGACCAATATGCTCCACGGACCATGCGGACAACACAATCCCACTTCGGTGTGTATGTCCGACAATAAATGCACAAAACGCTATTCACGTGCTGGTATTTTGGAAACTCAAACTGAATGCGATGGATATCCACTCTATAGTCGCTCACCAGATGATAATGGCAGAGCATTCATCACTCAATTGAAAGGAGTGGATATCGTGATTGACAACACATGGATCGTGCCACATATCAATGTTGAGTATAGCAGTTCGGAGAAATCGATTAGGTATGTTTGCAAATACGTCACCAAAGGAACCGATATGGCGGTTATTGGCGTTGAATGAGATGAAATCGCATGTTTCAAATGGGCTGATATGTGAACTGCAACGAAGCACTCTGGAGAATATTTTCATTTGCGGTTAATGAATGTCATCCGACTGTTGTGCATCTGGCAGTTCATTTGGAGAATGGCCAAAGAGTGAGTAGAAAGACCACCAGCAACAACAATAACAAGTTTCTTTTCAACTTGCGCCACTGATCCGTTTGCGAGAACATTGCTTTACTCGGATATGTCTCGATATTACACATGGAGTGCATCGTCGAAGAAATTGTTACACAGACAGAAAGCAAGGCCAACCAGAAGATTTATATTCAGGTATGTTTTCAACTGATGCATTGGGATGAATTTACACAACCCATCCAAAAAACGACGATTGCGTCTAGCTTCGGTTGCTTTTGGTTAATGTGCGCAGTTCAACTTCATTTGAGTCGTTGTGGACTGTGAATGGTACGATAGACCACGCAATAGCTTCTTCGCCTGCCAATCAAGTTCGTACATTTTCACTATGATCATTTCGTTATGATTCATTTCGAGTTGCGACAGGAAATTTCGAATTGCATGACATCTACAATGAAGCGTTAGTGCTGATTGAAGATTTGTGTTTGCTTATGAGCGGCAAACTATTGACTGAAATTCATATACCAGCGCCAAATCATCGAGCGTGCTTACGACATGACAACTTTGCAACAACAAGTACAAACAAATGTCCCATTGTTGAATGAACAGCAACAGAGTGCGTATGATCAAAGTATGATCATTGATATGTGGCTGTCGATGATGGAAACGGTGGGCTATTTTTCCTTGATGTGCCCGATGGAACTGGGAACACGTTCCTAATATCATTGATATTAGCAGCAATACGTGCTCAAAGTGGTATTGCGTTAGCTCTGGCATCTACCGGAATTGCTGCAACACTGTTGGAAGGTGGAAGAATAGCACATTCAGCACTGAAGCTTCCGTTAAACCTGAAAAACAACGAAAATCCTGTTTGCAATATTTCAAAGCAATCAGCCATGGCAAAAAAGTTGAAAAATTGTAAATTCGAACATTAAAAGATTTACGCAACAATAATCGTCGCTTTGGTGACGTGATGATACTGTTGGCGGAAGACTTCCGACAAACACTTGCCGTGATTCCGATATCAACAGCGACGGATGAATTAAACGCATGTCTCAAGTCATCATATTTGTAGCGTTACTTGAAAACCATTCCATTGAGTGTGAATATGCGAGTGTTCCTGCAACAGAATAGAACCGCAGAAGTTTTCTCTTAAGAACAGCACAGAATCGGAAATGGAAAATTTCCGGTAGATACTTCCAGTGGTTTAATATCGTTTCCATCTAAAATTTGTCAATTCATTTGCCAAAATTATCGTAACAAAAAATATTGATATGAATGACTTTAGTTGAATGATTAAATAAAAAATGTTAAATAAAATTCCGGGAGAATTGTGTTCATACAAATCGATCAATCGCGTGAAAAACGAAGACGGAGTCGTCAATTATCCAGTTGAATTCTTAAACTCCTTGGATTTGCCTGGCATGCCGCCTCGTCATTTGTGCCTTAAAATTGGATCTGTCTTCATTATGCTACGAAATGTCTATGTCCCGAAAGGTGGCAAGGATTTTGAAAGGGCCGTTCAAGGGAGAAGAATGCCTAATTCCGCGAATTCTCTTGACCGATTTGCCGTTCCAGTTCAAACGCATTCTGTTCTCAGTGAAACTTGCATTTGCGATGACCATAAACAAGTTACAAGGGTGGTCGCCGGAAGTGTGCGGCATAAATGTGGAAATGTCTTGCTTTTCACACGGCCAGCTATATTTGGCGTGTTTCCGAGTTGAGAAACCATCCTCACTCTTCATTTACGCTCCGGAGTAGAAAACAAAAAATGTTGTGTATCATGCAGCCTTAAATTGAATACAATCATTGTTCTATTCTTTTTTTAGATTTCAATAAAACGAATAGAATTCAATGAAATTAATACTTGATTTTAATCTGATTTCGCCAAATATTGGACGGAACGTAGTCCGTCGGGTCAGCCGGCCGTAAAAATATAGGATATTGAATTTAATTGAATTCGAAAAGTGTTTCATTCAATCTATACCTGAAATTATATTATTGCGTCATCTGTTAACGATCGATATAATTTTTGATCAAAAAAACAAATTTCGGGTGGAATCGTGAATGCTCGAAATTAATTCAATCAAAAAATCTATTTTGGGCAAACCGAAGTTTGCCGGGTCAGCTAGTTTATACATAAATAATCAAATCTGGCTTAGCTAATGCGAAAATCTTTCTGCAAAGCGTCAAATAATATTCGCATCTGTTTATTGTGACAAAATTCTATTTTCTATTCAACGTAACTATATTATCATGTCACATGGTGAATACAACAGAACAATAGACCGAGTTCGAATACAACAAACCGAAATCCCTTTATTTTTTTATTTTGGGAGAAAATATCTAAACGAGCGCAAAAAATTGCATAACAATCTAAAGTGACTTAACCTAATTTTTCCGCAAACAGATTATTTTTTATATTTTTTTGGAATCCGACCTCATTCTTCTTTACATGCTTGATGGATTAACCTTATTGAACAACGCACAAAAAAAATTATTGAGTTTCCTAAAATTTGGAAATTAGTTTATTGTTCTCGCATATAGGGCACGGTATAGTAGACAAAAGGAATTTTATGTACAGTAGATTTTGAAAATCTGGTAGACGGTATGATAAAATAATCGGTACTCCGGCACATAAATTTTCCAATTGGTGATTAAATTGTTCATCGCATAACACGCAACCGGGGTGCAATTGTGTCGCGCGCGTCTCTACACTCGAAAAATTAGGGGTCGATATTTTTGTTTGGGTCTGATGTATTATTGTTATAATATTAACTGAATGAGGTTGGTTGGTTTTTGATTGTGATAAGGGTTGATTTTGATTTTAATTTCGTTCCGATCTGTCATTATTTGTACACGTATCTCCAATCCATATTTAATTGATTGGTTTAAACTCACAAAAAAACCAAATTATATTTTTGGTTATCTTTCTGCAGAATCGTACAGAACGACAATTACGAATTATATAATCTAATTCCATGGGCGGTTTTGGCTTAGACTCGACCGATTTAGAAAATGGTGTATTTTGTGTTAAGTTCTATGTCTTACCTTCACTTTAAAAATTCTTATTTGGTTTCGTTCCCGGTTCCCGCATAGCAGTTGCCCAAAACTGATTACAACTTTCTGATTGCACACATATATAGGTAAACCTATATGCATTTCAATTTACATAAATCAACTTTACAATTTTCGTATACATACCAACGGATAAACCGCACATCAAATAAAATATGTTATCGGGAAACTGCGATGGGAAGGGAAACCCTCGCGGTAGTATACAAAAATATGGTAACAGTTTTCATGATTCGTTTCAACATCGTAACCCATTTTTTAATTCAATGCTAATTATTTATTAATTTTTCGGTTTCCGTGCACAAAATGATAAAATTTTCCATTTGCTGTTTATTTCAAGTCTGTGTGGGTATATGCGAATATGACCAAAGGATGAGTACCAAGCGGTATGTATGATTTTCTAATGGCGCACAATTTATTTCTAATAATATCGCATTTATTCGCCAAAACCGCATAATATTTCAAAAACCTGATGAACCTGATTGTTCTATGTACGCGAGTACTCTGCTCACATTCCGCGCACCTGGAAATCAATACACAACGCGCGATGATTTATTTCCGAAAGTATACAAAAACAAAAACACTTTATGTTTTACATAGGGAATTAGGGTATTCGGGTAGGAAAATGGAAAGGAAAATTCTCGGAGCAAAAATACATTGACCTAATTTTAACGTCTAGATTTTATTTTTTTTATATGTAGAGAGATTATTGATGTAGCATAATAAAAGGAAAATGGCGAGAGGTGTGAGGGTGGGCAAATAATAATTCTATGTTGTGTTGTTATGCCTCCCGGAAAATGCAATTTTATGCTCACTTTAGGAATTTTTATTTTATTTTCCAATATTTATATAATACTGGATAAAAGTAAACATACACACACACACACCCATACACAGGACAGAATAGAATTTCTCGAGTAGATGCATGTGTAAAACGGGAATGAGAATTGTGCAATCGGAAATTACGATTGGCGGCTCTTTTTATATGCGGCAACAAAGGCATACGGTAAAACAATAAAACATTATGTTTCGATGTAGAAAAATCAGCATGGTTCGTTGAATAATTTCCGTGCATAGTTTTGTAATCTCTTATAACAACTGGAAACAGGAGTTACTTGTGTTTCCTTCCAATTGAATTGAGCATACATAGGAAATTTCGTTTTGTAAAGGAAACAGAGATTATGCGAGGAATTGTTCTAGACGGCATTAAATTTTTTATGCTGTACATTATCATCGCAACCCTGGATGATTTTTAGTGTTACAGTGCAAATTATTCTTTAATTCACCAAAAGCTGAAATATCCCTAAATTGGCAGTTTGCACTTTTAAAACAAATTACGGTGGAATACCTGAGTCCTTTATAGCTTGGGTTCATATATAGCGGTTTCGCATCAAATTTCTTACCTTTGCTTAATGCTGCGAATGCCAGTACTACATTACTGCCAAAGTCAACGCGGGTCACTGGAAATTTAGCCATATGATAACAATGCTGAATCCAATCTCTCTTTCGACATCAACATTGGATCGTAACATAACTGTTGTCCCCACAAATATTTCCAAATCCTTTGGAAGGCCTGTTGTCATACGATTTTCCGTTTCCTTTCTGGGAAACTTCGGTCTGTAACACCAAGTTATTGAAATCCTGATAAAAATGATAAAAATGACTCTGGTCTAAAATAACTTTTCTCGACGTTTTGAAGGTCCCTGATCCCAAAAATGCAAAAAAAAAGTTTTTTCTTCTCTGTGGTTGTCTGAATTGATGAACATCTGTACCGAAAATATCCCAGGAATGACTTATGTGATTCGAATTTTTTTTTTTACCAATCTGCTTTAGGAAGTCCTGTACCTGCCATAGGAAATCACTCAAAATTCCACCCAATGCTTTACATTAGACACCAATTTCGATACAACTTTAGTTCTAAAACCCACCGTTTTGGCGCTCTTAGAAAAATTTTATTTTATTGTAGAATATATACTTGTCGCATAACGTTTAAAAGATCAGAAGAATACCATACGTTTTTCTGAACACATTAGTACTCAAAACTCCCGTTGTGGGGACGGAAGTAGTTATAACTTTTATCTAATATATAAAAATATCATATCATTGTGTTTGTGGTGGCACTCCTCCGAAATGGCTCGACCGATTTTTATGAAATATTTTATGTATATTTGGTAGGTATGACAATAGGTCGTAAACTATATTCCATGCCGCTAGGTGATTAGGATGTCTCTATCCAGAAAATTTTGTTCTTCCTATCTCCACCCTCAAATTTTTGAGAAATATATACGTGTTTTATGATTGTTAAAAGGTTGGTAAAATACAAAGAACAAATACATTATCGGTATACCGTTTTTCATCAGTAAGTGCACCAATTTTGTCTATTTGTGTGTGTGTGTGTGTGTGTGTGTGTGTGTGTGTGTGTGTGTGTGTGTGTGTGTGTGTGTGTGTGTGTGTGTGTGTGTGTGTGTGTGTGTGTGTGTGTGTGTGTGTGTGTGTGTGTGTGTGTGTGTGTGTGTGTGTGTGTGTGTGTGTGTGTGTGTGTGTGTGTGTGTGTGTGTGTGTGTGTGTGTGTGTGTGTGTGTGTGTGTGTGTGTGTGTGTGTGTGTGTGTGTGTGTGTGTGTGTGTGTGTGTAATATAGTGAACAATGCCAGCAAGATGCAATGAGAAACAGGGATTCAACAAAAATTGAAGTCTTTAGTGAGTTTCATTACAAAGTTACACGTATTCGGTCCCACACGCTGCTGGATGTATTCGGTTGAATGGCAAAAGCGAGGATTACCTCATGCACACATTTTGATGTGTACTGCAGTACGATACTGCAGAAATGGCAGCGATTGTTACTCGTATCATAATGTCCTGACTCATAAATAAAAATCATTTACGACCGCATTATGCTGGCAGTTTCGGCGGGACAAGGTGGATTCTTTTTTTTATGCACCAGGTGGAACTGGCAAAACATTTTTCATTTCGGTGAAATGAACAGAACACTCAAAGATATAAAAAACAATGACAAACTATTCGACGGCACTCTGTTAATCCTGGTGAATTCAAACAAAAACTTCCCGTCATTCCGTTCAACGTACGATGATGAGATCAACGCTTGCTTGAAATCATCTTCACGTTGGAGTAATGTTGAAATAGTCGGCGATGGAAAAGTTGCTGTCTATGAAAATACTGGATGCATACAATTGCCCACTAATTCGTGCACAATCGTTGTATTTCGCATATTTTTCGAGCAGTCGTTGCCAGGCGACTTGGTATTGTAGCGGCCCTGTCTTTCTTCTTGAAATACTTTCTATTTTATTAAAACAATAAAACCATTTTATGGCCTACCGAACCATATTTTTAGACCAATTAAAATCGGATAACCGAAAGCTCAGTACATAAAGTTTTGTAATTATTGTATTAGTATAAAATTGTAATCATTAAGTCAAAATCTGTGGTCGGGTCAAAATCAAAACCCCAAAAATAAATATTATGTTATATAATTTAAAATCTATTTTGTGAAAAGTGTAAAAATAATTCTTTTATAATAAACTAAAATAAAAATTAACTAAAAAAATTTAAGATCAAAAATAAAATGTTGAGTTTAATTGTGTTATTTTAATACCTAATTAAAACCCTAACAGTATCATACAAATCTGATTAAAAACACAATTTTGAATGGAAAATTCCGAGCCGAAAATGTTTTGCTGAAACGAATTCCAATGATTCTTACAGATGTGCCAATTGAATTCAAACACGTTCAATTTCCGATTAGATTGGCATTCGCAATGGCAATCAATAAATCACAAGGCCAAACGATGTCTGTTTGCGGGTTAGATTTGAGCACACCATGTTTTTCACACGGACAATTATACGTGGCATGTTTTTGCATGGGCAAACCATCGAGCTTATTTGCTTATTATCGTACACTCAATCCCACTTCGAAATTAATATTGATTTTTTTTACGATAAAAAATGTATTACTTTTTTCACTTAACATTTAACTTTTAAGAGATCAAACAATGAATATGTCCGTTAAGTTAATGAAAAACAAAGAATTGAGAAAATGAATGGTTGGTGTGCTCCATTCCTCTTTCTGTCATTAATCCCATCCCTACACACTTACAATACATTCGTAATTTTTTATTTAACAACCAAAATGTTCCCCGGGTGAACTAGTTATTTCCCTATAATCATGTGGCCTATTATTGAAAAGTTTTGGATAAAGCTACAATTTTGTTATTAGCGCGTTAGTTGATAAATTCACCGTTTCGGCGATGGTAGTTAATTATTGATTTATTATAGAAGAAGATTTATCTTGAATATTACTACAAAATTAGCATATTAGTGCTCTAAATTACCATTGTGGTGCTGATTACAGACACATTTTTTCTCACTCCCATTTGATTATGTCGCATATCATTTTTAAGTTATTTCACAAATTAAACGTTTTGGCGCTGGTGGTAAATTATTCCTTTGGCATAAAATATATAACTATATCTCATATCATTCATTGGAAAGGTCAAGAAAAATGACACAAAATAAGTTGAAGTTACATTTGGTTATTCCAATAAAATCATGTTATATATAAATCATTCAAGGTTGAAAGGTTTTGGAGAAGCAAACATTTTATTACCAGCTCTTTAATTCACAAATTCACCACCTTGATGGCTGGTGACAAACTGATAACGAAATTTAGGAATTGATACTATCACTTTGATACTACTACATAACTATCACATACAATCAAGATTCTTCAGGTCGTCCTCTAAAGAATCAAATTATTATCGAGTATCCTGTCTAGAGAGACAGGACTGACGCCTACGTAGTCATTAGTCTTCCGGAAAAATTGGTCACCGAGGGTACAACAAAACCTCTAAGCCATGCGTAGATGTCGCCCTCAGCGCCCAACTAATATACATTCAGGCCGTTCTTGTTTAGGGCTAGCGACCATACCACCATTTAAGGTAGGAGAAACAACATTCGGAATTTTTATAGTAAACTAGCTGACCCGGCGAACCTGGTTGCGCCCCAAATTACGTCGTTTCAAGCAAATAATTTTGTCCTTCACGAAAGTTTATTGAGAGAATTGATTTTATGAGAAAAAAAAATCAAACAACTCAACTCGATTCTCAATAGACGTTTGAGTTGAGTATACATTCCATTCACTTTTTCATCGAATTCAACACTAATGTATATTGAAAAGTGAATGCAATGTCGATTCAAACTCAGGTATCCATCGAAAATTGAGTTGTTTTTTGGATCTTTCTCTCAATGTGGAATGAATTGGAGTCAGTTGGAATTTGTGGAAAACAATATTTTTTGTATTGTTATCTGGCGCGTAAATGAACAACGATGATGGTTTACCAACTCTCAAATACGCGACGTACAACTTACCATGAGAAAATCACGGAAAATCGAGATTTTTTCTGCACACCCAACGACTGACCTTGCGGTTTGTTAATCGTCATAGCGAACGCCAAACGCTGAGCCAAACGTGATTCATATAATTTCGGCGGATGTCCGGAAACACTTTCGTGATAAGCTCACCCTTCGACGTCGTAAACATGCAAAAATTCGAGGAAAACGAAATCAATCCGATCGAAACATCAAAAGTAATTTGTATTTGATCAAAATCAGCAGTGGTCAAATGCCACTTCCACACATAGCCCCACGATCTCAACGATTTCAGACATGCCACTCCAAAAAACATCTTGGGTCATTTTGTAAATCCTTCATCGTTCAATTGAACGCTTCCAATGTTCGTTTATGTGCCATTGTGCACTAGTCCCAGATGATGATTTTGCATTCTTGCAATCACGCGATTCCACATTTTCGACAACAATCACAACTGCGATTTCGTCGATAATGGGAGCATTGAACTGACGTGCATGGCCTCCGGTTAGTCTTTTGTCTGCTCTGATGATTATTTTGTGATCATTGGAAGACATTGTCTCCAAAGCAGTTTAAACAAACGAACCAGTGCATTGTGTTCATGCAGAACGCAATGAAGTTATCGGATTATCTCTCGTTTTTACGCATTGAAAAGCGCAAGACGACAACTTTATTCAAATTCGGAATTTCCAACGATGTAAATTTGAAGGAACTTGGGTTCTTCATTTGCTGGTGGCATCAACGCTCCGCTTCGATGATAAGTTTTCCCTTCAATCTATAAAATAGAGAGCAATTTTGAATATTATGAGTACAATCGTTCAACAGTATCGACATGATGACGTGACGTCATTACCTTATAGGTGGGATTGTAGCCGGTTGGCGAACAACAAAATCGGTTCCAAATGACGCCATGTTAAAGCATTGATTGTGCTGTTGTGTGCGAGAAAATGTTTGGATAGCGTTGTATCTCCATAGAGATAAGTACGCAATGGCTCCGGTGGCGAAGTCAAAAACGGCAATTTGACGTTGCTATCGGCATAGCATAGCCCTGGCATTTCTACTTGGAACTTCAATGCTTGGCAATGTTAGCACATGGCAGACAATGCTCCAATATCAAGGCAGTGAAGATCTTTGTAGGCGATTGTAGAGTCATAATTGAAAGCAGTGCGATTCAAGTCAACGTTCACCGCACTTCTTCGTCGAGTTATACGTTTTGTCGAACCTGAGCTGATGCTCGTGTAGCGCGAACTTGTCCGATATGATCACGTCTCTGTTCGTTTAATTCTTCGTGTTGCTATTGCATTTCATTCTCACCGAAATCGTGTTTTCTTTGTGAATTACGGTTTCTTCGTCCTAGGTTCGATCGCCTGATAGCCGGCATTTTAATCAAAAATCAATTCCTAAACATTACAAACATTCATTTGACTCATTTACTTTGAAATCATTAATCCACAAAAATGAACTTACAGATCGAAGCAATTTCAATCCCGCAATACAATTTGATAATTGCACTTGTTACGCACTAAAAAATTTCTGGAAAAAACTATCGAAATCGTAAAAATCACACCCAACTTCATATGATTATAATAATGGTACCGTTTATGGTTGCAATGCACACAATTCAAATATCATAAAACAGTGAATTAATACACAAATTTACAATTTAATGGAAGCAAGAAAAATAACACGTTTGCACAAACGAAAATGACCATGGGAGATTTCAGGTCCCCCGTCATGATTAGTCAAATCATCGCCAATTTGATTTGAAAATTTCATAGTCAACATCGTTTTTCGAATTTTCGAATTTTTCGACTTTTCCGGTGGATTTTCCCAAAATTTTCTTTCGTAAGAACCATCTCCTGGCAATTGTGAACACAACAAAAAAAGATTGAGTCAAATCGGTTTGGCCGTTCTCAACTGGAAAACATCATTTTTCGATTTTCCTAATTTTCTTAAAATTTTCTTTCGGCAATTGCGAAAACAACAAAAAAAGATTGAGCCAGATCCGTTCAGACGTTCTCAACTGAAAAACATAATTTTTCGATTTTCCGACTTTTCCGGTGAATTTTTCCAAAATTTTCTTTCGTAAGAACCATCTCCTGGCAATTGCGAACACAATAAAAAAAACTGAGCCAATTCGGTTCTGCCGTTCTCAACTGAAAAACATGCTTTTTCTGATTTTTCCGATGGATTTTCCCAAAAAATTTTTTCGTAAAAACGCAACAAAAGAAGATTGAGCCAATTCGGTTCAGCCGTTTCAACTGATGCGCGCACATACATTTTTTACTCCATTTTTATATATATGTATACATAGAAGAAGATAGGACCAGCTTGGACTGGGATGAGTTGAAGCTGGATTATTTCTTTAATCATGTCTATCTGTGACAGCATCATCATTTTTTTATCATCATGTTTACCTGTGACAACATCATCGTTTGTAGAGGCACATCATTTGTATAGGCAACTATTCTCATTTCCCCTCTCTCCAGTTGAAACCGTGATCTATATATATTTTAGAAGGAGGAAATGATTCCGCTTTGTAGTGTGCCTTTAGCCACCCGTTTTCTCATGGTAGATTACCCAGCTCAGCCACCAATGTTGAGGAATGCTATTAAAGAAAGTTCTGAGCTCCAACGAAACCTCAAAGAATTCTGGTAAGTGAGTTTCGATAAGATTCTCCAACAATTACTCATACTTGAAGATGTCCCTGAACACAAGTTCAATTAAATAACTGGGAGTGGTTGGGGTAATAGAGATAATCTTCCTCAGGCGAGAGGCCTCCTTTCATCAGAAAAATCTTCAAGGCTTCCTTTCGCCTTTCTTACGGTTCTCTTTGTAAGAATTTCAATCTTGAGCTTTACATACTTAGTGAAAGTACGAGTTAGCCCTATGTTCCTAATTTCGAGATAAAGAAAAAAAAATATTTCTGGTATTTCCGAGAATATTTCGGACGATGCGCGTAATTTTCAAAAAATTTTGTTATTAAAAGTCAATTGTTGCTGATAATAGAGTAGAGCTCATTTTAATTCTATCAAAATCTAAATCTGAAAACGACGCTTCTAAGTATTTTCAAATTGTGCATTTAATTTTGAATTGGCATTTGGACAAACACTGGTCATAATTTAGAAAACCTTTACTTGGTACTTGGTTTACTTTACCAACACTGATGTTTGTGAAATTCACGAAAATAATTAAAAATCACATAAAATTAAACTCCTTATCAGCACATCATACCGATCGGGTTGTGTTGTGACCGAAAACAAATACCATGGTACTCAATTCCTAGAAATTTTTTCGATTAAATTCGAATTAGTATATATAGACGAATATAACTACTGATTGACCAATTATATCTGTTGGATAAACGCGAAAGGATATAATCCCTTAACAAATTTACAAATTTTCCAACAAACTTCACTAATTCACCTTACATAAATAGCCTAAATTCGTTTTCATGTAAAATGACACCGACAAATTTTCTCCCAAACCACAACAAATCCGCACAAACGGTCCTAATACACATAAAATATTATGGTATACACGGCAATTACACCCCCCTCCCTGTTCAAAGACGTACAAAAAAAAATTGATATATAAAACTTTCCACCAACATTTTCTATCCAATTTTAAAAACTTTTCTTTTTTTCTGATAATTTTATTTTGCTTTCAATTAAATTAATGAATTTTACACTTAAGTAAACTTTTCAAAAGAAAATTAAACGAAACACAGAAAAACGAAAATGAAAAACTTTTTACCTCCAATTTACTTTGTGTACAAAAAAAACTCCACAACAACAACAAAAAGTTCTTACCTTTCATCATTCTCCATTGCTGCATTTAGCATAGCAGGAATTGAGTTCATAGTCAACGATCGTCTCGGTAGTCCAGGTATGGGTAGTGTTGCACCACTACTACTACTACGATCATACGTGTTATCAACTTTTAAAGTTGACGTGCTATTATGAAAAACCATTTTCAAATTGCAACAACTTGTTATAAATTCACACAAAACTATTTGCAAAACACACTCTAAATGTCACCAAAATTGACGTGTTGCATTAAACACACAAACAAACACAAGCAAAATGTTGTCGTCACTATTTAGGTACAACAAAAAAAAAAAAAATTTCGAACTGATAAGAAATTGTAAGAGATTTTCCTGGTCCCCGAACTAATGTCTAAATTAAGTGAAAATTTGAGTCAAACTAAAACAAAATGCAAAACTGGCAGCACACAAAAACACAAACAAGTTGTGTTGAATATGAAAACATAACAAACGAAGGTATACAAAAAACAAAAAATAAAGGAAAAATGAGATTTTCCTCTTCATATATATTTTATCGTGCGAGAGGAAAATCTTTCTGTATACCAATTGGTGTATATGTGTGTGCGCTTTTTGTTACACTCGTGCTCGTTTAAACATTTTTTTTTGTGATTTGTATGAGAAAAAGCACAAATGATGCTGTGGGAAATTTCTGAAAATAGAAACTTTAAAAAAATGGATTTTCCGAATTTTGTTTTGAACACATTGTATATACTTTGTACCATTTTTACATCTCTCTCTTGCTCCAAAACGAAAAGAAAATGTTAGGGGAAATTATGATGCTGCATTCGCCACTCGGTCTACGTACTATAAGAACACAGAGAATCGTATATAAATAGCGAGATATCGATGTGCGGGGTGCGGGAGTGTGAGTAATGAAAATTTAAGTGCTTGAGTATACGACCATTTAAAAATATAAAGAAAATCGGTAAAATGGGAATGGAAATTTTTATATTTTATGTATAATTTGATTTTCCAAAAAAAAAATGAAAAGTTTTTCTGTATTATAGGGGCTCTCATATGGATTATGAGGGATCCAAAATTACATGGCCTATCTGTATACATATGATCATTTTGGTATATATTATTGTTGTTGTGGGAAACAGAACGAATATGAATTTAGTGTTGAAAACAGTTGTAACTGTATTAACTTGGGGCATGACGTCAATGCTCTAGATTTATCAATAAATTAGGATTTTCATAACTGTTTTGGTACATGAATGTTGACATTGGATGTTTTTTTCGTACAGACAAGTCGTCTAGGCGAGTAATCTCGATATTCTACACATTCAAATTTGTTTCGATGAACATGTTACGAGTAATCTCCCGCTTACAAAATATAACAGCAATTCTCGAGTTATTTGGCATGAAAAGGTCTGGGGTTCAAATTTCTCCCTTTACAATGCCCTAAGCCTATAAGCTTATGATTCAAACTTAAGATCAAGCTATAATTCTAAGCATTATCTAGCAAAGCTATAGACCCTAAATATATTTTGAATCAAACCTTCAAGCGGAATTGCTGGACTCGGAAATGATTCGCAGACATTTACGTGTAAGAGAAACGCCCGAAGCTTTTGCAAAGCTACAGATGATCGAGGAAATGTATCTCTACTTTATTTTGTTAAATAAGCACATTCTCCGACTAGACACTGTAAAGAAAAAATCTTAAGGTTTATCAACGGCACTTAGCGAGGCAACGCAAATATTCGAGTCAAAGTTGTGAATTAACCTCAGTGCAATATTTAAATTGCTTTTCTTTCCATTAACATTTGGAGTCGATGCTCGTGAGGGAAAGTTTACCAGAAAAAGAAGTTTAGATTACTTTTTTTTTAGTTCAGGCCAAATTGACGGAACGACATGTTTACGGCATGAGATTTACTTTGCCTCGGACTCAAAAATCTTGCTTTTAGATCAAATTATGCAGGCCAGGTTAAATCCGCACCTGAATAAAATTTCTAGTTCTCGACGGCGACTATACAAATTAGAAAGTATTTGTAAGAATCTACTCGTCGAATTCATCCACAACAATAAGTAGCTGATCAATTTATGAAAATTACATTATCACAAGGCGAACTTAACTAGTGACGTAGTGCAGTTGCTTAAGTTCGCAAGCATCACCAACTTCAATTACATCATCGACAGTCACCTTAGAAAAATTCGAACTAAACTGGATCAGATCGCAGATCCAGTTCGTGCCGCATATGAAATAGAGGAGTCAAATCATCTACCTTCAATCAGATCAACACCGACCATGTCGCACCTTCATTCAAGTGCTGCTCGTCTCTGCAATCGCTATCATATCGCACGCCAATTACATGCACACTTACATCATTTGGAACTTGCCAATCCTCACTATTATTGTCCCGTCAAGATAGTTATTCTATTCGAAGCCGACGTCATTGGAAGAGAAGTATCTAAGAATCGTATGGAGAAATTCAGACCAACCTGTTCAAGAATATAAATTGTGCAGTCGGCTACGCTACCGCTGGTGTCCACTTCCTTGGAATTCGTACTATACATCAAGTAGCACGAAAGAAACAAGAGTGATTCTCAATAACAGCCAAAGCCATTGATGGCCGCTATCATTACGTTAATCACAATCCATAAGCAAACGGTGCCCCTGCTCTGATGTGGTGCCTTCGAAATACGGAAATTTTCTTCGAACAGCCAACAGCCCCTCAACGAGATACCAGAAGAATTCCACGAGCATCAGAACCAGCCCAAGTTAAATTGAAACTTCTAGAGTACATTGGTCTCGCTTGGCTAATTGTTTCAGATGTAACATTATCTCAACCACGGATATTCGCATACCAGCCAAGCAACAATCATGTTCCTAGAGTTGTGGGTGGTTGGGATATCGTGGAATGTTTAATAACTTTTTTTAAATTATTTCTTAAGAAGACGCAGCGTGCTTATCAGCGGTATTTTAATGTGTGCGTTCTGTACCATATAGATCAACAATAAACCGTCTGGTTACAAATTTCCAGCAACAATATGACATTAGAAACCTCCCAGGTTCTGGAATATGACGTACGACACGCACGGATGATAATATTCATCTTGTTTTGGAGAGTGTGCAGAATAGTCAAAAAACGTCAACAAAAGGATGTTCAACACGACTGGGACTATCGCAAAGGTTCGTACAGAGAATTTTGGTCACTTTAAGATTAAAATTCAGGTTTTGCAAGAACTAAGACCGATAGACTATCCGGAATGGTTTGATTTTGCCATTTCACTACGAGGAAAAGTTTAACCGCTCCCTACTGTTTTCTTTTTGCTTATTTGAAAGAAAGAGTGTACGTCAATATACCAGCGACCATACCAGAGCTAAAAAAACAAAATTCGTAATAAAATCATATAACACCTGAAATTTTAAGGAAAGTTATGCAAAATGTGTTAGAAAGAGGACGAATGTGAAGAAAAATGGTCATCACTTGTGAGATATCATCACCCTAAACAAATTCACAGCTGTGACAATGCATGAAAACTATCGACCTTGCCAGAACTAAAGGCATGCGCCTGCGTAGTCCTCACTAAGTTCATGAAACAGCGACCGATTCATGAGTAGTCCTTGACGTACATCGACATCAATCACATCCCCGTCATTTCACCAATAACAACTCATTACACAACCATTCATTGAGGTGGACAGGTTCTGTTTGGTTGAAAAGAGATCCTAGTATATGGTCACGTCAGACGATTCATGAAGCTCACACCAACATTGCGAGCGCAACCCAAAATCAATGATTGTAATGCAAACAAAAATTGTAACTTGTCATCACTTGTTTTCTCCATGTTCATCACTCAATAGACTACTTCGCATAACAGCTTTCTGCAAACGATACATCTAACAACGACATACTTCGTATCGATCATTCGAATCCTGGGTTAAGCCCGTTCAGACAATCAACATCACCAACGAGGTGTATCAATGCTCATACGAAGAACAATTACTACAAAAATCGACTTCAGAAACAACCGCGGTGGCACATCGATCACATATGTTGGTTCGACACATATGTTTGTTCGATTGCATATCCAACAATTCCATACTCGGCGAGGCATGGAAATGTAAGATTAAAAGGAAATAGCAATTACATACCCCATTTCTTTAGATCCAGTCGTCAATTAGCATTTCTACATTAGTAAAGACTTGAACTCAGACACCTCTGCACTGCACCATTGGCTCGAGACGTCATTACTTGGAACTTCATTCCTTCTATTTCGCCGCACCTCGGCTGGTTATGTAAAGCCGCAGTCAAATCCACAAAACAAGGTTTATAGCCTGTACAGACTGAGGATTAGTTAAACTTGTTTAACAAAATTAAATCACGTATCGTATATGAAAAAATTAAAACTTTCTAGTAGATTTTTTAATTTTCCGTAGTATGTCGAACTGAATTGAATCTTATTTCTTAGAATACTTGACCGAATTTCGGTCTATTTAACTATTTAACTAATCCTCAGTCTGTACAGATTACGGTATTTTATGGACAAAAGTCTGTTCATATTTGGAAAGCTATAAACGCTTTTGTGTCAAATCGAATCGTGTTTAAATTCGCGGCCGCTATGTCTCATCTCGAACGATCCAGGCGACTCTACGATCTGCAAACGAATCATTTAAAATTTTACCAGAACTTCTGGCGAATCTGGTCGTCATTATACTTCTCTCGTCTTCAGCAACGCCCAAAGTGGTTGAGAACCACCAACAACCTTGCCATCGGTCAAATGGAACTCAGCAAAAATGAAACCATGTCACCTTCAAAATCATAGGTTGCTCGGCAGGATTATGAAACACATTCAGGTTCTGACGAACGAGTTCGGGTCGTACCAGTGAGATGCCAGAGTACCGTTTACAAGCGGCATCGACAAATAACGGCATCAGGAGCTAAAGCATTAAAATCTTATAAGGCGGTCGGCAATTTTGAAGACAACACCTAACGTTTCCAAGTCAATCAAAGGTTTGTGGACACCGCAACCAATACCAAATCGAGATAATATCCGACATCCATTTCCAACCATGTGAAATCGAATTGGGAATAATGAAAATATTCCCAAAAATTGAAAAAATGCTTCTAATCTTTTCTCTTTTGTCATATGACTAAATACCTCGAACTCATTCAAATTTTAAGGGCATTTTTAACTCCGATTTTGCGAATTGAAAATTTCAATATATCTCCACGTTTCAAGTTCCCAAGAGCCCGAATCCATTGTTTTTAGAGAGATGCCTGTGTGTGCGTGTGTACGTACGTTCTCTCGTACGTTATAATTGAATAATTACGTCTTAAGTGGGCTTAGAGACCATAGTCTCTAATGACTTCCAATGGGAAGTTTTGGGGCATATTTTCGTTGGGGTGCAATTGCTCGACGCCAAACACAGAAGTGATAGAATCATACCATGTCATCATAGTCAAATATTATTTTTAATGGCACCCATACAATGTTTATGACTTTTTTAGTCGTAGAATAGAATAATATTTTGTACACATACATAGTGAGAATTTCGTGAAGTTGTAATGTATTGATCGCTAGTTGAAGTCATCAACGTGAATTTCACCGTAATATGCTTTGTACCAACCGGTATTCATCTTATTAGGTATGACATCTAACCAATTTAAATAGAGCCAAAATATTGATTGCTGTTGTTATTGTATTGTAACAGGCTACCCCTGCCTAACGTCATTGTGATATGGTGTAAAAATGTATATTATTTTTAGGTAATATCGTTGTGGTTAGTCGAGGTCGAGCTGTAATTACAATTTTTATGGCCCAATTCTTTTTGGTATACGTTGTAGCTTGAAACGTTATCGCTGGATTATTTTTAGTTGGTTTTCGGAGTTTATACTATAAAGTTGTGTTGTGCCCCCATAGTGTAAAACGTGTGAAGAAAAAAAGTTACATTTATCTAATTTTATCTCATTTTCCATTACCGCAGTTCACGAAAAACAGAGTATACCCGTAGTAAGTGTGAATCAATACATACAATAAAATAAAAATATATATCCGAATCTACAGAGTTGTTACTTTCCAGTATATTCTTTAGTCATTCTTGTAAACCATCGGTATCAGTGTAAACCATCGTCCGTATTTTAGTATCCATATTGTGATATACCATATAGTGATTGTGAACATACGAATCATAGGTAAACCGAGAATTCTACAGTATTTTTTTTTATATGTTATTTCCTAACCATGTCTATGTGTTATCTATTACTTCATAGTGTCGGGGCGAGTATATCGCTAAGCAGTTTGGCTCATACGTACTTTCTTAAAAATATCGTGCGTTGGATAAATCAGAAGGCGAAAATAAACACTCAAAATTCCACGAGATACAAGGGTGTAGATACTATCCCAAACCGGTGGAAAACACCTTGGCGATCCGTACGGTGAAGACTAACAACCGTAACTCCGTTATATGTAGGCGAGGGGTATCACCAGATAAGTTTGAAAACTAGTTGTTGAATAGTGTATTCAAATTATTAAGTTCTATTTTTTTGGTATAATTTTTCGGCTATTGGACCCGTTTTTTTGTTATAGTTTTGAATACTTATATAGCATTTTATTGATCCGGTACATTGGTTTAAATAACGTTTTTTAGGAAGGACCTCCGAGCGCTCGCGATCCGGACTAAAACGGTGAGTGTTTCTGTTTCAATTTTCTTTTTTTTTTATATATTATATATAGTGTTATTGATTATTGTCTGATATGCGTATTCGAACTACCTTTAATAAAACCAGCTTGTCAAAAGTTTAGCCTTAAAAAAAAAAAAAAAAAGAAAAAATGTTTATATGTTAAGGCTTAGTGTTAAATTAAAATTTATTTAAATACATATTTGCGTTTCTTTAATGTATTGTTGTGAGAAACCAAAAAAATAATGTTACGTTTTTAATTTTGTTGGGGGATTTCGAAATGAGAGGGAGCTTTTGATGATGTGTGCATAAGCGATTTAATTTTTTTTGTCTTCGGACCCACCCAAACTACCGTGCTAATCTTCCAGGTCACAAATTTATAGGGGAAGTTCCCTCCTTTATCCAAACAAGGAACACAGGTTATAAAGTTTCTGATTTGGTGATATAATTCGCTAAATCGATAAGTTCTTGTTTTGTACTATCGGTACAAAGCAAGAGTTGAATTTTTGCAGTTTTGTCGTTGTAGCCTGATGAGTAGACCAACTTTGTTTCACTACGAAACCAAGCTGCCAAGACGCTGTCTAAGGGAGTTCTCATTTTTGTAAGGGTTTGCAGATTGCAGGGTGCCATTAAAAATAATATTTTGTCCGAAAAGCCGAAAAAAATCATAAGCATAAGGAATGCTTTTGTTCATAACGTTCTTGACAGCGAGTATGACGGACAAAAATCTCGCATTTTTCTATCCCATCGTTTTAACCAATTACATCACGTAAATTATACAGCAGACACGCCTCCTTTTCATACAAAAATGTTGAAAAAAATTAAAGAATAAAGTCTGGGATAGAAAATTTCGAGACTTTTATCTTGTGTCGTTCTGAAATAAGGCTTGTGAATATAATATGGGAAGTGTAACTCGACCATTTAAAAACCGATTTTTATAAAATTTCGTTTGATTGTGATTATACATGGGCCATACTAAATGGAATGTGACCGTTTCTTAACCACTTGAGTGATTTGCCCGAGCGTGACTCGGGGTGTAGTTCGATTGTTTTTTTGATTTACCCGAGTCTTACTCGTAAAAGCGCCATGATAGCTGAAAAGTTTAAATAAACAACTACGAAGAGGTTGGCCACGATCATGAGTCGTTAATCCCAATAAATTGGGTCCGCAATGCCCAATTTTACAATTAGTCTCTTTCTTTTGTTTTATACTTTCTTTATTTAGATCCGCTTTATCAAGTTAAAAAAAAAATTAAAACAATGCGGTAATCTAGGCCATTTATCTGGTTACCCAAAAACCCACAATATAGCCTCTGTCTCGACCGAGCTGCGGGAATCTATGCCGCACGTGGTACCGGTGGATAAATGGCATTTCTGTGAAACCGAGTGGGCTTTAGCGGTAGCCAAAGCTTACTCGTTTCAAGTGGCGGCCAAACAAGGGACATAGGACAAATTTAATTAAATTGTTTATTTATATGTGAACTTCATTTTTCAAGTGGCGTTTCTATTTACTGACAATACGCATAAATATAAAATTCTAACTGTTATTAATAAGGCAACGGTCATGCCTTAGAGGCATTCCTAACCAGATACAGTGGTGGGTCATACGCATACTGGTGAGAATCTAAAAACTTTTAAGTTGCATTGCTGGAACTTCGAATTTTTGGCTTATCTGTGGCATGTCCCAACCCGCACTCCGGGGGATAAACCAACATTCGTGGTAGCATTTGGAATTTAAAAAATTTATTTAGGGTTGTCATAAACCGAAATACAACATCTGTTTAATTTAAATAAATTGTTTGTTAGGCATCACTGTTTCAATCGGCGTTTAAATGCGGGAATTTAACGAGCCACTGTTTCAAATGATGTCTATACGATTAGACTGTGTGCCTGAGAGCGATTTTTTCGACTAAATTGCCGACTAAACTAAATTAATGACTGATTCATATCATTCATTCAAAGGTGGCACTTGTATCTTTTAAATATGCTGTGCCTCTGATTGTAAACTAAATTGCAAACTAAACTAAATTTGTTATTTATTAACACCGATTTTGTATTATTTAAAATCAAGGGAATAGAAAAAATAAAACAAATATGGATATGGGAATCGCATTATTCATGAATGTGATTATAAATTACAATTGAAATTTAAGAATAAGATTATTTCCTTTTAGACATTTTTACTCGAATATATTCGATAAAAAAATAATAAAAACAAGAAATGAAAATGACAACTAAATAGTCAAGCAACCTCAGCAAGAGTCTAAATGATAAAAGCTGGTGACTAATAGCATAACTACACATTAATTTAGTTTAGTCGGCAATTTAGTCGAAAAAATCGCTCTCAGGCACACAGTCTAAAAAATTTAATTTCGGTAGTTGCTAAGTTCAACACCAAACCGTTCTCATAAAAAATAATTTCCTAATGGCATACAGTTTTCATACTCGTATGGCTAACAATTTTGTAATTCTACACTGGCAAGGGTGAGTAATGCGATCCCTGAAGTCATGAGCATATCTCTTTCCTGCTAAGCGATGATCTTGGGTGGTATAAAGGACTGCTCATTCTCAGCTGGAATTGTAAAATTAAAAACCCTTACTAATCCTCCAGTTGGTAACAATTTAGCTTGTGGCTAGAATTTACTACAGGTTAAGTTTTGCAGTTTCTAAAATTAGAGAAAAATGGAATGTCCAACTTATAACTTTATATTTAAAAATCGCGTATGCTTAACTTCTGTTTAAAATTTTTAAATTATCATCTCTCGGGATGGGGTCGCCAGTCTACTCGTTTAGATAATAGTTTCAGAAATTTATGGAAATTCACAACAGCAAACGGCGTGTTGTTGTTCCTATACTGAATGAATGATTCAGCCTGCCGCCACTCACACAGTCATACTCATCCAAGGCAATTTTGAATGATAACTGTGAGATAAGAGGGCAAGAGGATTGTTTCAGTCAATTAGGTAATTAATGAAATACTAAATGGCTTCACACAGGCAATAAGTCTCACTTGCGAGTAAATCGAAGTTTTGAATGCCATTACTAGTTGGGTTGACATTTCATATTTCATCAAAATTTTCAACTCATTCCTTTATTCTTATCCTTATTTTTGACCCAAGTGAGTGGAATTGATGTAAAATAGTATTAGTTGAACTCTGTCTCAGAATGGAGATCATTGTAGATAACCTGCACAAAGAAGAGGTACTGATCGAGTTTGAGGCACGCGGGTTGGTGGATAGAGCTAGCCGAGATGTGACGCAAACTCTGAAAGAAGCGTTAGCGCGGAAGTTTAAGGAGGAAAGAGATGAATCGTTTCTCGTGCCGATAGAAGCCCACGAGGCCACGCGCAAACAACCTCAAAGAGAAATCCTAGGCATGGTGGAAGTTTGCGGGAAGATCATGGCAGTATTAAAACGCAAGTATTTATTTCTCTGTGGAGCAGGCACAGGAAGAATTATCGAGTTTGATAATTAAATTTCCTGAACTTGCGAGAACACAAGTAGAAGAACCACTATTGAGTCTTCAAAATAAGGCTGGTCCAAGTAGATCACAGGCTCAAGGTAGAGCCGGGTCAAATAAAGGTACCCAGCAGATAAAGAATGATCCTCCTTTGAATATGCAAGATATGGAAGAAGATCAAGATGAAGATCTAAACCATAGCTTCAATAAATTGAAATTTAACCATTCTGAGAATAGCTTTCATGAAGAATCGCATGAAGAATCGAGCAGCAACATGCCCCATAACTCTCCTAAGCTTCCCAAGTCACCTACCTGGAATAATACTAAATTACGACAGGAAGTAAAAACATGGAAGGTTAAATTTGAGAGCCTTAGTAGTGATCTAACTATACAGCGTTTCCTGCAGAGAATCGAATGGTACGCATCCAGATCTGATGTTCCGATCGATCAGATAGTACGGGTTCTCAACTTATGTCTAGAAGATGAAGCATTTGAGTGGTTTTGGAGTACGGTATACCACAATCCAGAAGTTACTTGGGACCAGGTGAAACAGGCCATGACAGTTCGTTGCTCCCCAAGTACAACAGACGATGACGTGCGCCGGATGCTCAACAATCGGAAAACGATATCCCAAAAAAAAACATTCAGGAATTCTATATCAGACAATTCAAAAGATTGCATTGCTTTCAAATAAACAAGTATCTGATGTCACATTATATACCATTTTAAGGAGAAACATCAGACCTGGTTTACAAATAGCTCTGCATGATGAGCAGAATTTTCCGAACCTACCTGCATTCATCCGTCGTTGCAATTAATTGGAGGCGATGTGGAGAAGATTCGGAAAAAACACAGAGGCGAGTCTTACAATACCACACGCTTATTTGCTGATGACTATAATAGGCTCGAGAGCATACGGTTTAAAACTAATAAGTGATTGGTTGCCGCTTTACAAATCTAATTTTAATCTTGATTGACTTGTATCTGCTACTACAATCTAAATGTACTGCACTTAATACTGCAATGTGTTAACAAAATCCGAATACAAATACTCTTTGACGAACTTCATCATGATCATATTAAGAATAACACCCCGATTCTGAGGCACAGTCACTGACTGAAAAATGGTCTTAGGTAAGACGTCTGTGACCAATAAAACCACCAAATTTGTATGTCTTACGCAAGATTTTTTTTTTTAAAGACCAATATCAACTAAGACTATGAGCAGAATACGAAAAGTGTCATAATTAAGACTAACTTCAAAACAAAGACAAAAAGTCTTATCTAAGACCATTTTCAGTCAGTGTTTGTGCTTCAGAATCGGGGTGTAAGCTTCACCATAAATCTATCTTAGCATTTCGATTCGATCTTATAAAATGAATTTCATCAAGATAATAAATATGAACTAATTCGATCGAGTGTATCCAGAACGTAAGAAATAAATTGAACGTTCAAAAATAGGTAAATGTTTGGTTAATATAAAATTCAATTTATGTCGGACAAAATGTTAGGACGGACTGACTAAGCAAGAATCGTTGGTACTCCTGTTTAAATCATATAATTGTTTTTTCATCTCTGCTAATGAAATTATGAACATGAACAAATTATTTGATACTAATTCGATAAACAAATAATTTCCAATCTAATTATCGATGCAATTTGTTGTACAGCTTGTAGCACAATATTACAACCGCCACGCAATGTACTAAATAAATGTATTAAAATTGGACAGCGACGTGAATAATATAGTAGATCTACTCATCACTAGACGCCGCCCTAGTAAAACTACAAAATTTTATTGTCATTTTTAGAACATTTTATTTTACATTTTCTAAATAAATAAAACATAAAACCATTTATGTGCTATGTTTGTTTTAGATCTAGAAAATAGATGGGGTTGCAAAGTAACCAACCAATACATAATCAATTTTTAGTACACAGTAAATATATATTTTAGTACATATATCTAACCTTAATTTTAATTATTTAACTATGTCTAGCATATTAAATAATAATTTATAATAATTTGGTGTTACAAAAACATAATATAGATTTTTAGAATATTAATTAAATTGATATAAACCAAAAATTGTAAAGTACTAAAACTAAAAAGAATCTTTGCTTTAAAAAAAAATCATCAAAGACACACACGTGTAGTACTAATCCACTGAATAACGCGCTGAATCAAAAAATTAAAATACAAAGCGGTGTAAAATGATAAAAAAAAAATTTTTAAGGTATTTTGCTTTCGATATAATATATCATTTCTTAGGCGTCTTGTCTTAACAACCCTGTTGTAGCATTAAATTAGCAAAACGGAACACCCGTAACCAAGCAAATAGGGCACGATTATTTTCCTCTAACACCGACGTTGTGTAATTTGGTTTGGTGTCCCCCGTTTCTGTGGCGGCCGCATTTCTTGTCCCCTCGTCGCTCGAACCTTTACGAGTTTTCTCGTTCGATTTCATCGATGGTGATGTCATGTTGCTGATGGCCTGGAACGAAAGTAAATAAAATAAAAAATCGTTTAATTTTGTGTATACTCAAATTTATGCGTGCGGGAGTGGTCGCAACAAAATTAAATCGGTGACCTTATAAAATGTGAGCTCTCGCATTTGTAATAAAAAAAATCGTATAAATTATAATATTTTGTTAGATTTCATATTGAGTCAGCTGTTTTCCTTTATTTTCATTTTGATTTCATTTTTCATTTCCTTCCTTCGCTTAATTATATAACGAACGTACAGCTGTTGATTATAAGACAAGATTTCTCTTACTTTATGTAGCAGTTAGCACACACTATATGTGCTTCTAAGCAAACCAATTATTGTGAAAAATGAAATCAAATTTTCGCATCGTACAACAACAACAACACCGGCAATATAGCAGCATCAGAACAAATTCGAGTAAAAGACATGCGCGTTTAAGGTGCTCGAGAAATATACGTCACAGAAAAATAGGATAAAATTGTAATACCTTTTGACCCTGACCTAATATTTATGACTGAAAAATTGATTTCACCAAGATTTATGAGACCGCTGGTGCCGTAACTTAACCGAACAATGTACAACAATAACTCGTGCAGTGTTTAAAAATTAGTTGTGATGATGGCAAGAATTTTGAACAAATATTCATGGCACGACGATGAAGATTCTATATTCTACTTGAGGGATTTTGCGACATAAATTAGTTACGGCACATAATGAGATAATATATGGTAACGATGATGTACACAACTTAAGGGGTTTCGAGCTAATGTAGCAGCAGCAGCATGATAAAGGTATATAAAGGCCAAAAATTAAATTTAACTGAAACAAATCCATTACGAGCATCGCATCACTGGGATTATATACGTAATAATAACATAATTGAATAAAATAAATCCAAAACCATAATATATGTGTAATGTCGTATACGTATACGAGTAGATTACAACAAAAAAAAATATATACGACATAAAACATAATTTATGAAAGCAAATGTTTGTGAATTAAGGCGCTCGAAGATCAAAAATAGAATAGATGAGACAAAATCGTATACCAGAAAAGATAAATGAAAAACACAATAAAATTATATTAAATTATAAGAGACTCACACAACACTAACTTTTCCAATTAAACCATGAATGAGAAAACCATAATTGTAGTGGTAAAAAATTGGAGAAAAATTATGATGGATCAAATAAAATCAGACAGTGTTTTTGGTGCTGCAAGCACATGGCCTCAACAGCACATGGCCTCATATGCGGCACAGACTGGTACAGATTCTCCACGATTTCGGAAATTGAGTGCACACACCCAACAAACCACCGTATCGGTTTTATTGCATTTCGACTAAGTGGTTTGTTGTGATAAAATTTAATAATTTAAATGGATTTTAGGTTTTTTAATATGCGGATAGATATGAGTAATGGAACTGTGTCTCCTTCAATGTTATAATTTATGCTTTTCAAATTTTTAAGTGACAAATTTATTTTGTTGATTTATAATGGCGGATGTCTATATTATTTAGGTGATTATGATAAATTATTGTTAGGGGTAAAGTACTTTTCAGGTGAGGGGCGCATTAGTTTATTTTATACGATGTTTTATGTTAAGTGAAGTACTATACTGGGAAAGGTAAATTATTAAAATTGATTTATGGCATATAAGGTCGGAAGCCAACTTGTATTTTTATATCAAATATTTCCAACCAACATCTCAATCACGAATCATCCTTCGCAACTAAGCACGTGAGGAGTCTCCATCAACATTATTATCATTATTTTGTTGTTTGGGATATCATGTACGCCAAATTGATTGGTAATTTGGTGAGAAAGCAGCAATAAAAAATATCAAAACGAGATTACACTGGTGCACCAACCCAGATATATTGATTGTAATTTAAACAATTCCGATTTTTTGGTATAATCAAAAAGCATCAAAAAAAAACTTTAATTTAGTTTAATTTTATTTTAATCAACTCGTTTAAAATAGAGAAGATTAGAAGAAGCTTTAGAATCAAATAGAAAATTAAAGGCCAATTTTAGATAAATTAAGTGATCCATTAATTTTTTTTTTCGATCACTCGATTTTGTTCAGCAGAACACAAAACAAGATCTATCGACATTTGATTAGGCCTTATGGAACCTTTCCAACGATGTAACGAGCCTATCCCGCTGCAGGGATGAGGTGAATAAGGTAGACTACAATGATTAATGTTGTACAAATAAACCTGCATCACACAAAGGTTGCCTCGGCAACTCTTGTTCTCAGCCAGAATAAGTCAGATGAGATCTTGGTGTTAATCCAAAAACCTTGGATTAACAATATCAGGATCTGAGGCCTCAGAATGAAAGTGTATAAATTATTATACTCAAGCAACTATGAGAAGATCAGATCGTTTATTTTAGCGAAAAACCATTTGAATAATTTTCTTCTTCCTCAAAAAATATGGCTAGCCTCAGCCTATATGGATCGCGAAAAGGAGGTTTCACCGGATAAATTGGGGGAACTGATCCCGGCAGCAGGTCAAAGAAAGGTAGGTGTTATACTTGGATGTGATGCATCACACAATCTGGGAAGTACAGACATTAACGAGAGGAGTGAGCTATTTAGCGAGAACCGACATTCATTGTTAAAAATTGACAGGAGGTGTTAGATGTGACCTTTGCGTCAGAAATAATCTTTCATATGATCAGGGGGTGCAGAGTGACGAAGGGATACTCATTCTCTGATCACTGATATGTAACGTATAACCTCAACATTAAACTTGTTACCCGGAAAGCCTTCATGAATCAAAGAAGGACAAACTGAAACAATATGGGGAGGTATTCGAGATTGGGACTCATATAAGGAGGACCTAAGAAAGTACAAAAAAGCGCTGAGGAAGGCACAAAAGGGGTCTTGGAGACTCTTCTGTTGTAGAATGGAGGAGGTCTCTGAGACTTCTTCCCTTAGGAGAATTGTATCTACTAACCGAACCAGTCCTAGTTATTTAATGAGACCGAACGGGTTAGACAAATGGACAGCTTCAAGTGCGGAATCATTAGTGTTTCTCATAGAGACCCATTTCCTGAGAAGCTCTGATGACTCGATGGAGCCTGGAGCTCATCGACGAGCACCTTCAATAGATATGGAAGGCATCGTGTACAAGAAAAAAATCTTGTGGGCGATGAATGGTTTTAAGCCTTATAAATTGGAGGGCCAGGATCAGATTATACAAGCAGAGATCCAAAGGAATTCGACAGTCATTATCCTCTGGCTGGAGGTTATCTTCAGGGAATATCTGAAACTGGTCTATATTCCTAGGAAATGGACGGAGGTCAGAGTGGTCTTTATCCCAAAATCGGGAAAGAGCTCACATGCTTATCCAAAGAACCTGAGGCCTTTAACTCTATCATCCTTTCTGTTGAAAACCTTGGAAAGGTTAGTAGATGTAGGTATTCGAACAAAAATTGAGCCCAGGAATTGGGTAATGTCACAGCATATGTACTGTAAGATAAAGTCGGTCGACACAGGTCTGCACGATCTAATACGCTTGATTAAGAAGTCAATTTACTCGCAAAAGTTTTGTATGGTAGCATTTCACGATATTGATGGTACCTTTATCATGTAAAAACGAAGGCGGTCATGGAAGATTTGTTATTTTTGAAAGTAGACTACTCTATAAGTAGGTTGTTAAATCATATGCTGGTAAGCAGGATTATTTCCTCGGAACTGGGGGAGGCCACCATTAGAAGACGGGTGGTTAGAGGAATTCCGCAGGAAAGTGTAATGTACTTCTTTCTTTAGAGTGTAGTGATGAATGGGTTGCTGTTGGAACTGGAGAGAGGGGGCAGGGGTTGTAGCGAATGCAAATGATGTAGCGATAGCTGTCTCAGGCAAATATCTGGACACGATTAGGGATGTTGTACAGAGCTGGTACTATTTACTAGGAAATGTAAAATTCCAGTAGCTAGCCTCCTACCGTGAACGGCATTAGACTGGCTTTTGCTGACCGAGCGAGAATTTATGGCATAATCTTAACATTATGGTAAGGGTGAATAAGGTTAATGTAGCCATTTACTCGTGTAGGAACGCCATAGGGAAAAGATGGGGTTTGAAACCAGAGCTGGAACACTGGCTCTATACGGCAGTAGTAAGACCTGTGCTGGTGTACGGGGTGGGCGTGTTGTGGCCAGCTCTAAAAAAGGTAACTTACATAAGGATGTTGGAGAAGGTGCAAAGCACAGCCTGTTTGCTTATAAGCGGGGCGCTTAGGACAACACCAACACGCGCCTTAGAGGTTATGTTCCACCTTATTACAATCGAATTTTTTGGTAAGCAGATGGCAGCCAATGTGACTACGAGATTCTCGGCTGTCTCTCAGTGGAAGTGTCTTCAGGGGGACACTCGACGATAGTAGATCGCTAAGGGGAAGACCTGGCGAATCTAGATTATATTAAACTAACGATGTGTTTCGATAAAGGTTTCCCGACTATCTGTTCTTCGAGGGAACCCTGGAGGAACGGATCAATACTGGAAAACGAGGCCGTGCAATTTTTTACGGACGGCTGTAAGCTAGATAGCAAGGGAGCCGGATCCTTCTGTGAGACGCTTAATGTTAATATTTCTGTTCGTCTCCCTGACTACTGAAGCGTGTACCAGGCTGAAGTGATGGCGATAGGAAAAGTCGTGGTTGAAGCATAACGTGGTATTCATGAGGGATATCCTAATCTATGTGGACAGTGAGGCGGCGGTCAGGTCACAAGAGGTGGTTTGTCTGAAGTCACGGGTGGTGCTGGATTGCCGATCATCTCTTAAAGAGAATAATAGGTACGACCCTTCAGATATAGCTGGAAAGGGCATTTTTAGGGAAACCTATAACAGCGCTCAAATTAGCGCTCAGTAAAAAGGCAATCGCCTTAACAAAGGACAAGTGGACCAACACTCTCACGTGCAGGGTAGTGAAATAGGTTTGGCCAAAACTGGATTTGCGGTGCTCTAAAGCACTAGTACCCCTGGGGAAACGAGAGGTAAGATTGGTCATAGGAATACTGACAGGACACTGCCTTTTTGGGGAACATGCGAGACAGCTGGGAGTACAGACGAATAACTTATGTAGAAGTTGTATGGACGAAGAAGAGGAAGAGTCTTTTGATCACTTCTTATCCGGCACTATCATACAGAAGGCATAAGTACTTAGGTATGTACGGTATGGACAGCCTTTCGGAACTCGCGGACTGTGGACTGCGAGATATTTTAGGCTACATAAGTAGCTCTAGATGTTTTGCGGGAGTACAGAGGAGATAGGATCCTGTGGTATCACAATGGGCCATTATTGGCCTAAGTGTGCGATAGCATAGGTACTCTAAGATAACCTAACTTAATCTAGGGAACCTTTAATTATATGTGTGTCAATTCATCGCATCTTGTTTTGAATTTTAATTTGGATTTCCAACCAGATTCTCGATTTGAGTTCGGCTAGCTTTAAACTGAAAAAACCAAATGCTTTATCAAAATGGAGTAGAGCAGAAAAAATCTTAATGGGACACCTAATGATGCTAAAATTGATCTTTAATTTTCTATTTGGTTCTAAACCATTTTGTGATACGGATTCTGCTAACTTTTTCTGAAGGTAGCAGTATACCCACATCGATTTTATATAATCATCGGTTATCAAAAGTTGGAAACATCGTTATTCAGCTTTGCAAATGTATACGTTGCGAATAAAATTGTGTTAATTTAATTTACGTGTTAAGTATTTTACTTTAAACCTGCAATTAAGCTTTTTTTATTGTTAATCCCTCCCTGCAATCTGTTCTGGGACCAAAGCACTCCCAACTCTTTCGCGGTTTGATTGTTCCATCCTACCTTACGCAGTTATGCCAAATCGAAAACGTACGGCTATAGGTCCGATTTACGTTACCATCTGCGCATTGCATAGCTCCATGCCAACCTATAATACTGGACGCATAGAAGATGAGTTTTGCATGCTGATAGGGGGTCATAGTTTTGTCCCTTTTTATCACTGATAGTAGTCTGTTGATGATAATTTCCTTTTGCATTCTGCCCCTATCGGGATACGAACCCACTTCCTCGGACGAGGAGGTTGATTAGTCAATACAACATTTTATAACGAGAACGATAATTAGCGTAAATATTATAGTGAAAATAGTTTTATAAAATCGTGTACAGTACCATTTTCAAAATGAAAAAGCAAATATCTGTTTAGTTTGTAAGACTAAGCTTTTAAGACTAACGCAGATCTAAACAAATTACCACGGATGGCGTTTAATTAGATTTGAGCAGAACAGAATGAAACTGTGGTTGATTGTAGTCCATTTGATGCATCTTAACTGAAACCATAAGTTGTAGGTATTACTCCTGAGGCTATGAACCAACTTTTATCAATTCTAGATGGATGGATAATAAATTTTAGAGTAACAAACGGTATTCTAACTTTTGATCACAGACGTATTTACTTTAATCTTAAATTTGAGAGACCACCGTTAAAACCTTACCGAAATAAAAAATTAACAAAGTGCAAACTTTACTCAGACTGCTTTCGCCAATTTTGTCGAAATAGATACCTGGATGAGATGTGAAGCTTGACACGTTGAACTTCGATGTCGTCCCTAATGACACCATTCCAAATATACAGAATATCGATAGCGCGTAAAGTAAAAAGTTTGGTTAAGTCCTTGCTCTGTTGTGAAACATGTATACGGGCATCAAACCATCAGTTCCCGGGTGGGTTTTAACTATCATACCACTTATCCAAAATTATCTTCAATGAAAAGCAAAAAATTTACAATTAGTTGTGACCTTGGTTGTAGCCATTTTTGTCGTTGCCGTAATCGGCGGAGATATTCGTTACTCCATTTATTGCAAAAGTCTTGTTTCAGTTTTTGTAATATTTGCCATCCGAGAATCGATGCATGTTTGAATGTGCTATATTTTCTTCTAGCAGCGCAGTTACTAATGAACAAAATAAAAAATGCAGAGCAGTTTTGTGCGTCAGATCACTTATAATACTTTCTTTTGAGCGAATGAGGTTTCGACCACCAGAGTTTACGATTGATTAAACCATTAACCGTTATTCTGCTGACGCAATTAGCTGGATTATCTCCTGACTTGATGTGTCACATTGCTGTGGTTCAGTAAGATATCTAATTTCTGATACTCCGTTGGCAACGTAAGTTTTATAAATCTGGATATCTCCTTGTATCCCTATGAAAACTATACGATTGAATCGGCCCATGCGATAGTTGGTGCTCGCTGTATTTCTAATGCTTGTTTTACTTCTTTAAGTAAATTAGCCAACAAAAGAGTGCCCTTTAGTTCTAGCCTTGGTAATTTTACTTTTGGTATTCTATGCGCGACTCTTATTTTGGTTGCTATAAAGCTGGTGTTAAGCTTACAATCTATGTTCAGTTACTTTTAGATAAACGCAGGCGACATATTATATTTTTATACTGGCGCTATATAGCCATCCCAGAAGATATTTTGCTTCGTCAGCGGGCTACTTAGCATTGATCTATATTAAACTCAAATACATCCGTATGAGGGTCCCAAAAAGTTCTAAGAGCTTTTATGCTTTGATCGATTTCAATTTTATGTGATTCTTTAAATTCTTCATATAGTCTAGAAGCTGCGCCGTTGAAGAAGTTCTGTATCATGAGATCGTTGACGCAAAGACGTAAAAGTCTGTTTGTAGCACTTTAGAGACCTTTGGAAATTTTTCTCTTTCGTCTTATACTAGCTGATGTACGGTTTTAACTGCAAGATAAGTGGTAGCAGCTGTTTCGTAAGTTATTGTTTTTAGTGGATACTCTTGGATAGTGCCCAAAGGTGAGTTTTGTCGTAAAATTGGTTGAAAGTCTTCTTACTTGTTTATCCTCCACATCTTCCGAAATACTTTCTCAATCACAACCGGACTATATATAAAGGGTTATGCAATTCGAGGTTGATAAAGTAAACTTAAAAAAAAAACACAAAATATTCGGAATGTATTGTAATTTTTATTTCATTTTACAGATTGATCCTTGCCATTTTTAGTTAAACAAGATATCATTCAAATGTCCTCCACGGGACTTCTTACAGGCCTTGATTCTTTTGAGGTAATTTTCAATGACTTTTCGGCACATTTCGGGCGGTATCTCGGCCATTACCTTACGAATATTAGTTTTCAATTCGTCAAGAGTTTGAGGATTGTTTGCGTAAACACGATCTTTCGCGTAGCCCCACAAAAAGAAATCCAAAGGCGTTAAATCACAGGATCTTGGAGGCCAATTGACATCAGCCAATCGCGAAATCAAACGTCCAGGAAATTTCTATTGCAAAAGATCTCGGTTTGCTCGTGTTACGTGACTGGTTGCTCCATCCTGCTGGAACCACATATCGTCAAGATCATAATCTTCGATTTTCGTAAAAAAATAATCGGTTAACATGCGGCCATAGCGCTCAGAATTGACGGTAACGGTTCGTCCATGGTTGTTCTCAAAAAAATACGGCCCAATCACACCACCAGACCACAATGCGCACCAAACAGCGCACCAAATTCTACAGTTTTGCTTATTAACGTATCCACCAAGCGAAAAATGAGCTTCATCACTGAAGAAAATTTTGTTCGAAAAATCAGCATCGACGGCCTGTTTTTCCGCGTTTAATTTTAACGCGTTGGTCGATTGTTAAATGCTCCATATTCTTAAATGGCAGAATGTCAACTAAATAAATGACAGCGTACTTGACGTTTATCTTTGACAGATGTCGGTATACAGATTTCTACTTTATCAACCTCGAATTGGATAACCCTGTACTTATGCTTTCGTTATCTCATTATACGATATGCCAAAGATCTTGTTGTATTTTTCGACCAACATACATTAATTCACATTAATAACTGCCCATTGGTTATTTTGTTGTACGCGTCAAAAACTACTCTTGGCTTAATGACAGCGTGATAGGACATGTAGAATTTTTCATCGTTTAACTTTGTTGCGGGTGAATCTTTTCCATGTATCCGAGACTTTCATACTTTCGCATAAGTTCCTCATGTTGTCTGGGCATGGGTCATCGTTCTTCGTAAGCTACTTTTCTACATTGAGAAATTTTTCGAAATTAAACGGTTGAAGTTATCAATCGAAAACCGTATCAATAAAATCAGAGATGTAAAATATATTAATTTGATCCGTTCGATAGACTTGGGGGATATAACCAATTAGGACGCTCAGCTTATGAACCTATGAATAAGGTAGTAAAAGCTTGTGGTGACACCCATATCCCGGTTATAGCAGTTGTTGAAGTCCATGCTAGATGGGGGAATATACAGTGTGTTTTACCACTTTTGACCGTCGAGAACGCTAAAGCGTCGAATATACTTGAACTGGACTGGTTTAAGACATTAAATTTTAAACTAAGGAGTGAAACAATTGTAATCTCGCAAATGTTTGTTCAGTGGCAGATACATCTCAGCAACACCTAGTTGAAAATCACGTTCACAATTTTCGAAGTCATATAACGTGCCGTTTGCTTTTAAAACGGATGTTGATGGCGAGATTCAAAGACTAGGCGCATCCTTAAAGCGGTTAATTTCAGTCAGTGGGCCGCTCCAATTGTAACTCTTTACAGTTACGAAAGCCAAAATGTAAAGTGCGAATTTCTAGTGATTTCAAGGCAACAATGAATCCATAAATTGAAATCAATCGGTACCTTATTCTGCAAATAGAAGCATTATCTCACAAACTGCGAGTGAATATAGAGTTCACGGCCGGTATACCAAAAAGTGCCTTATATCTGAATGACGTGATAGTTTCTGGTGCGAATGACGAAGGGCACCTTCAAAATCTCAACGAGTTGTTGAATCGACTTAATAGGTATGGTCTACGTTGTAAAAATCAGAAATGCAAGTTTGCAGAGCAAAACATTGAAAACGTTTAAGAATCGTAAAAGAATATGCCATGTCCTACCGATGTTAGGCATAAGTAGAAACATTTATTGGAAAATTTAACTACAACAAATTTTATCGGCAATTGCTGCTCCGCTGCGTAATAAGTAAACGTAACAAGATTAGTTCACTATCGCCACAATCGTCTTGTAATCCTCACTACAGACGCATTGCAGAATAGTGTTGGTGCTGTAGTTTTTCGTCGTTTTCCAGATGAATCGGAATAGCCGAATAGAGAGAACGAAGCTATCTCCATTATACTGGGGGGTGACAAAATTTTTTCAATATTTCTATGTAATAGAATTCGAATTGCATACGGTATACGGATCACGAATCATTAACGTCAACCTTTCATCCATGCAAAAAACTGCCGGTAGCAACACGTTAACGACATGTGGTGGGCTGTCGCACTACAAGGATATTATAACAAGAATAACATTTGACTATTTGACGTAAATTATTCTCCTTAAGGATAGCGGAAACGAATCCAGCAGAATTTTACAATGCCATACTATGGCGAATTATAGGCTCATAATATTTATTTATTTAGAAAAGTCTACAAATTTGGCTTGAGAACATTCATAAAATTAAATACCGTGAAAATACATTTTTAAAAAATTAATTAAGTGGTCGACTCATGTAATTGTCCGGTTCGTTGTAATTAGTCCTGTGTTTATTACCTAAAGAACCTCAGAATTTCTAAGGTTATCTTCGGTGCTTTTATTTCAATAGAGTCAAGTATGCTCGGTGAATTGATTTCATCCATAGTTCAGTTTCATCCATTTTCCCTATAAACGAAAACATACCTCAAAAACTATCGCCTATTTTCCAGGGTTATCAGACTGTGACCAAGTAGCAGATTGTACTTGTTCCAAGTAAGTAACGTACAAACTTCTTATGGATACTCAGCATGTTAAAAATACGTTCGTTTTAGAAAGGACACCAATCGAAATGCATTAGGTCTTTAAGCTCGCAGATACTTTTTGTAGAGTAGTATCATTTATATAGTACTGTTGGACAACATATGGTCTTACATTTTTTTTTTGATTAGACTGAGCAGGTTGGAATCACACAAAGTAACTTTAGGTTGTAAATTAGGCGAATAAGTTTTATATGTCATGTGGATTAGAAGATTGTTCCCCTTTAAATGGCTTATGCTCCGGATAACCGGAGTCGCATGCCTTGTTTTAAAGTTGGTCCATATAATATTTTGAATCATTTCTTATTTTATCTTGAATACAAGTGATGTAAATTTTTAACTTTGTTTAACTCCAGAAGACATATGGAGTAAAAATTGAAACAAAATTTGGTGGCTGACAGTAAAATAATTAAAAACACGCCTGGATAAGGTTAATTGCTCGCCACAAGGTCCAAGGAGTAACATTTGAACCAATAAATGACCAGACCGCCTAGTGTAATAAATTTTTAAAGGTGGTAAAATCGAACTTTAAATTACCAATTTGAAGCCTTTACCATTTGAAGTAAATCCATCTAACCTGACAGCTTCTAGCTTTGTATAGATTACTCGTCTGCCAATTTCTAGTTCCGAATTTTGATTTTCCATTCTTATAAGAATTTTTAATGGATTTAGAATTGGAATAGGAACAAAATCTGTACGTCTAACAGTTCATCCGAAGCGCATGGTTTATTTTTGACATTAATAACAAAATAGTTCGAAAAAACGCAAAGGGCATCCTCTATAAAGATTACGGTTTCTGTCGTTAACAAGAATTCTATATTCGTGATTGATAATCCCATTGTATATTTCCTAGTCCGTTTGCGGTTAACGTTGGTTTCTTGATCATGGCCAATGGTCATGCATTTGCAATTGTAATATAATACAGCGTGTGGCTTCGTTCCAAACAAGTTTAAATGTTTCCACAAAATTTATTTTGTTAATTATTAGCGAATGGTTTCGTTATTTACTAAACTTTTATCAACGGCTTTTAGCAACGACAGATCAAGGGGATTACTAGAATACTCACATGAATATGACATGATACTCTAGGAAGATACTCCATTATCAGATTTGTGAAAGCCGACCGCCAAATAGGAGTTACTCCGCTTCTATGGGATTAGGTTATTAGTGACCTGTTACTGAACATGGTACCAAATATTGGCTAAAACAGGGACTAAATGTTAGAAGTTTTAACTTTGTTGCAATTACGTCAAATTTCGATTTAACGTTGCACATCTAGTAAGTATATAAAACAAGCTAATCAATCAGGGCAAATTTAATAGTACAGATGGTTTAATAGTATTTACATTAGAGAACTTTAAATAGTATAACATGTAGAAGTTAGTCAGATCTATTTGAAACGTGCTTAAGAGCGATATAAAAAAATTTGTGAGGGAGGCACAATGCAAGCGCTTTATCACTATAGATAATCTTCGACATTGCTGGCTTCTAAATTTAGTCCAACTATTGGACAAATCGAACTAATAAAACGTTGGTGCAATAGCCAACTTCTTCTTTAATTTTGTACACTAAAACTTGCTCGCACTCTGTTGACTTAAATTATGACTGAGGGCTGTAACAACTATTGTACAATCATCTATCTAATGGATCAACATGAATTCAATTATGTTCATTGTAAGTCATAGCTATAGGCACTAAATAATATTATTGAAGTTGTTTGGAAACTTCTGGCAATTGACTGTTTTATACTAATTCCAATGTACAGACAGCTTTCCAGATTTAAAGCGCGAAGCAAAAGCATAACTACGCCCACTCATAACACAACTCTAACATCAAACCACTTTCGATCTCATTTCGTTAATTTTCTCATACACACACACACACTCGCAATACATAATATCAATTAGCGCAACACGGACCATTACGCACTTAAAAAAAAACTTTCATCTTTTCATTACCTACTTACATACATAAATGGAAGACGTTGATTTAATAATCTCGCTTATCTTTCCTCGTCTTTCTATATACGGAGGAAAGTATTTCGTTTAATTTTTTCATTCTTTTTTTTTGTATAATCAACTTATCGATAATTAGATAACTTATATAGATTACATAAAACACATTTATGCAGCATATGTTGTACCAGTTTGGTATATGATTTACAGCACCCCCGGTCTATACCGCACTAACTAACATAATTTTCATAATATTTTCACCAAGTAAAACAAAACCAAAAAATAAAGCTTTAAGCTTTATTGATTTACCGTTTATTCGTTTATTTATTCATTTCAATTTAATATATTTTTGCAATATGTCGCCATCGTCGTCTAAATGAAAATCGTACTGAAATACGTTCTCCACAGGATTATTTAAATTAGATGCTAAACCCTAAATATTCAGTTTCGGTATATACAATATTATTGTTAAGTTTTGAATAAGAGCTTTTCGTTTTGTTTTTATTCGATAAGAGTGCGGATTTCAAGGTTTTGGTGTCGTGTGCAAATTTATGCCCGCTATTTTTTTTATACACATAACACTCATCACGCAACGAGTAATTTTGATATCGCGTTTTTAGGAAGCTTATGTTTAGCGTGTTAACATAATTTTTTCTAGAATTTAGGTCAATATGTTATAAGCCGATTGATTATATTGTAGTTTATCATAGAAGAAAATAATATTGGGATAGGAGTAAAACATATCAACCAAATTTAAAAGTGCCAAGCGACCTTCGGTATGTTTTAGTTATTATTTTGGAACAGGATTAAACTACTTAAATCGTAATTTATAATAAATTCTGGGCTGGGCTAACTTCACACAAGAGGAATTGGGTATTTTATTGATTAGTGTTGCCTGATGATTATTTTTTTATTTTCTTGAATAAAATCGTAGGATAACGTCATATACGTTTGAAATGGTAAAACCTAATATATAATTATTTGTATATTGAAGTATGTACCTATAATATACTTGTTCATTGGGTTGGGTTCTCTCAACAACTGACACGCGTTTTCTTTTATCGTGTCTTAAATATTTTTATGTTTATGAATAGGTAGTGATCGAGCCACGAACCCAAACTGTGATTTTAATATCGACGTGAACGCTACAAGTTTGGTAAGCAATATAAATGAACAGCAACAACCACCACAAAAATACTTCCTTTAGGTATAAAAACCCCAGATTTTTCAAAAAACAAATCCACTCCATGCTAGTACCCTCCGTATTGAGCTCAAGCTCATTTGTTACAGAGAACACTGCAAGAAGTGAATACTTACAGACTATATACAAAAATAATACAACAAAAATATTATTACAAAAATAGTACTACATGTATAGCGCGCCACGCTAAATAACATGCTCTAAAAGATTTAGGAAACGCTGATCTAGTATCTAATGGAATAGAATTTCAAAGAGAAATACCACTAACAGAAAAAGATGTATTTAAAGATCTACACAGTTTTATAGGGGGAAGTAAACGTAAATTTGAAGAATGAGACCTACTGAACAATAATTTATTAAATAAATAGGGAGATTGCTTCGTTCTGAGGAGCTTAAAAATAAAAAGACATACAAGAAGTTCATAAAAGTCAACCAAACTACAATCAAGGATCAAATTTAAAAAGGGGGAAATGTGATCATATTTCCTAATACTAAAAATGAAACGAGTACATGATTGAAACATCTTTGGGAAACATTCATATTATCCTGAAGCATTCCAAACAAAACAACGTCACCATAAAGAAAATTTGGAAGAAGGTGCGAGAGGAACATACGCTTTTTAAAATTATGTACTATCAGTGAACCCTACAAATTTATACAAACAACTAAGCATTCCAAAAACCGTTTTACTAGCCTTAATCAAATGATCACCCCGAGTAAGAGTTTTATTAAAAATTAACCCTAAATTTCTAACTGGATTAGAGAATGGAATTAAAGAATCACCGAGAAAAATTCCAGGAAAAGAGGAAGTATTTATAGATTTTTTATAAACAATAATGGACTGGGATTTACCAGCATTAAGAGCGAGTCGGTAAGATAAAGACCAATTATAAATTCTTACCAAATCATCGTTAATAAGAATAATATTAGAGTGAATGGAATCATTATCTAAGCGACTACTCCTGTATATGTGGACATCATCAGCAAATATATAAAAAGAAGAATGACGAATGGAACATGCAATTTCATTAATGTACATTGATAATAGTAAAGGACAAAGAACCGACCCCTGAGGAACGCCAGAAGAGACAGGTAAGAAGTCAGAAAAATAATTGTCATAAAAGACTGCCTGAAAGCGCCCCGAATTAGAGTCTAAAATCAATTTAGCAGCAGAGAGAGAAAAAGTTCGAAATAAGCTTATTAAACAAAATTTGGTGATTAATTGAATCAAACGCTTTAGGAAAATCTAACAGAGTAAGGCAAGTCATTTCTTTTTTACTCATACTACAACGAATATCATCACAAACATTCAGTAAAGCAGTGGTAGTACCGTGGAACCTTCTAAAACCCGATTGAAAAAGACTAAGCAAATTAAAGCTATCGATATGAGATTGAATTTGGTTTTTTACTACCAATTCAAATGCCTTGGACAGAGAACTTAAAATGCTAATAAGGCGGAAATAGGAAAAATCAGAAGGATTGCTAATTTTAGGAATAGGAATAATTTTACTCATCTTCCACTGAGCGGGATATGAAGAGGTCGTTAAAATAAAATTGAAAATATGTAACAAGTACCTTGAAACAATAGGAAAAATACGCTTAATTAATTTTGCAGAATGCAAATCGACAGTAGATATATTTATAAACGAAAACGAATTAAGGGGTTCGACGGACATTAAATCAATATTGGAAATATCATGGGTGGGACTAGAGTTAATTAGATAAAGGTTAAAATCATTAGCTTTGAAATCTACAGAATCAGCCCCTTTGCAACTACCAAGGCCCAAGTTGCGTACGTTACGCCAAAATATCTTAAAGGGAAGTAGAGGATCTAACTTATCCTTGAAAAAATTTTGCCTAGCGATACGAATTAAACCTACCACTCTATTTCGAGATTGCTTATAAGCTAGATAAGACAAAGAATTAAGGCTAATTTTCCAAAGACAAAATTTGGAAAAACGAACAGAAATAGCACTCAAAATGTCGTGCGCCATCCAAAGGAGGGATCTAGGCCTAAAATAAACAGTATATGAGGAACGCAATTATAAAATACATAATTAATAGAGGAATTAAAATAGTCAATTTCATCGGTAGAAGTAGAAAGAGAAAAAATATTGTCCCAATAAATAGAGCCACAAGTGATGAAATGTGAGATTCATCAATTTTAGAAAAATCTCTAAAAGCTGAAACTTTTAGGTTTAGGTCAAGAGTACTAGAAAAAACAAGAAGATCATGATGAGAGCCAATACCAAGAGACAATTGATTAAACAAACAAATGGAAGTATCAGCAGAAGCAACAACGTGATCAATGAGCGAATAAGAACCACCACTTGCGGTAGCGTAAGAGTAAGTGGGCGCTTCAATATTATAAACCGAAAGATTAATGCTATTTATAGCTACGAGAAAATAAAGTCTCTTGAGAAATATCAAAATTAAAATCACCCGAAATGAAAACCTCATCATAACCGACAGGAAAAATAACTAAAAAGACACTCAATGTCTAAAAGGTATTTTTTAAATCGAGCATAAGACCTCTTGTTCGTTTTAGGAGGATTATAAACCACACCTAAAAGAAATTTCCATTTATTCACGAAGACATTTAAAAAAAAAGAAACACAAAGTCAAAAACGAGCCTTTGAAAAATTACGGGGGGTACCGATACAACACTACATTTAATAAGCTCATAACATATATGCATATACCTCACCATAATTAACCGGAGAACTAATCCTATCCCGCCTGAACAAATTATAGCCGCACTAATGGCCAACGCAGAATTGGAAATACTGGATGTCAAAAATGTTTCCGATAAACAAATAACATAAATTGGGACCCCATTAAAAGTATGACGAAGCTCGTCAATATTCAAAGTAAGACTCTGAACATTTAAATTAACTACATTAAACATGTTGGACCTAGTCCGTAGGCAAAGAAATGTTCTCGGTGGGCATCGCGAGTCGTAGCGCACTTCCACAACAATACTTACATGCAAAAAATTTCAAATACATAAATAGAATTCTCTTAAAAGGTAAGTAAACGTGACCTTGGTTTCCAACTGGCAAAATCTAAAAAGTATTCAACGGAATTCGAAGTTTTGGCGGATTTGCAACTGTTGGTGTAGCTGTTTGTACGTTCATTGCATGTATTATTGACACAATAGAAAGATGTGGTTTACCATTTACCAATACAACTAATTTGGTGGAACAAGTATCATTTGAATCGATTATAGTTCGTGGAAAATATGAAGGTGGCGAGGGAAAACTTTTCTTGCCCAATGGGGTTAAACGAAATATTTTTCCGTTAGAACCACCTGAGTTTAGTGTTATTCAGGGTATGGATTATGAAGAGAATGGGCATAGGTATCATGATGTACATTATCAATTGGAAAAGCCCCAATCGAGATTATTAAGATTCGAAATATACTCTCGTATTTTAACCACGTAACCGCAATTGAGGATTCATCGGTTTCATGGGAAGACTTGACTTGTTGCGGAAATTGGAACAGCTCATAACACAGCTCATTAATTCAATACCGTTCAATTAAATGTATATCAGGCATACTAGAGGAATATAAGCCTATGATTATGGGAATATTCGTGAATAAAAATTAGTGGAAGTTCCATAAAAACAAAATTATTGCAAGATGTGAAAACAAATTTGTCTAACATGTCAAACTTTATTGCGCTAAGCAGAATCAATCTATTGGCCGACGTTACTTCAATTGTAGCAACTATAGGCATATTGCAAAAACTTGCTTTACCAAAAATAAGATTATTGACCAAGAAAGATCGCGTGCACAAAGTATGTTACATGCAAACCTTTCAACAAATGCTATCAGCACAACGATTAGAACGCGGATTCCAGAGTTTCGACGCATATCACCTTGAGAAACGGTTGGCTCACATAGGTTACTGATACAGTGTAAAGCAATCTTGTGTTTGCAAATAACTCAAAATTGAAAGTAATTTCAGTTAGATGTGCTTAGGTTGATGTGATAATAAACAGCAAAGATCTATGTGTAAATCTAGATTTGCATATAAGAGTTCGTGTCCGTAAGTCAAATGATCAAGAATGGTAAGTTAGTAACACGGGATGTGAAATTTTCAAAAAATTTGAGGAACTAGTTGCAACCGCAAGTTTAATGGGAAGCATGTATAGACTAAACCAACCACAAGGTTCGTGTATCACGCCAACGTTTTTATTTTTGTGTATTGACGATTGTAACACCTACTTTACTGTATTCTTCTTTCTTGAGTTTTCTGATCTGTTGGCCTCACTGATAAAACAATTTTTATTATAGTGGAGTTCATGTAGGTGCAAGGGCGGTTTGATAAGTCAGTGACTTTTTGAATTTCTCACGCAGTAACTGTAAACGTCATCTGTTAATAGACTATGTCAGATTTGGAGCTAGCTCTGTGTCGTTTAGTTTGTGTTTGACAGCCATTAAAAGCAGACAACCTCGTAAAGTTTAACGAAAAAGGAAAAAGTGAAATGGAAAAGTGAATACTGATTTAGCATTATTTTTGCGTAAAAACCATCGCCGAAACCAACAAAACGAAGGGATAAGTTGGCTAAATAAATACTATGGGGACCCTGCACCATCAATTCAATGGTAAAAAAGTGGTTTACGGATTTCTGATGTGGTCGTACCAAATAGTCGATAAACTCTATGGTCGTGGCTGAGGCTGTAGGCATCTCAACTGTGCGAGTACGTACATCACACTTGTACACGTGTGTAGCCACCATGGCAAAAATCCATAAACTGGGCTACGAACTACCCCATCCAGCATATTCTCCAGATTATATTTTCCAGCATATTCTCCACCATATTCTCCAGATCGTACATTGAGTTTGTGTTTAGAACATTCAAATATGCTGTGAACACATTTTAAATGGATGTAATCGAAACAGTAAAAGGAGTAAGTACTACAATGATGACATATTCTACCATCACATTTTCGATACTTAATCGAAGTTCATGTCTCATTTCTCTAGAATAAAATTTGACTCTGTTTCAGTTTTTTTATCATTGACCAACCCCACTTATTGATCATATATATCAATTTCATACAATGTTGGCCACACAAATCCAGTTTAAAGGCGTGCTTGGCTCGTCACGAATATTTTCACGTACAGCTGCTACTCTTTCACTAGTACGAATTCCACAATGGCATTCATATGCTCTACAACCTACAACTGATTCAGTTTCGTCAAAACGTTCCACAATTTTGTGAGTTCTGGACTCTGTAAGAAGTCCACGTTGGCGAAAATCATAACGAAATTTACGATATGTTTTTTTACAGAACGACCATTTTCGTAATAAGTTTGGATAACCAAAACGCCTTCTTGTGTTGTAAACGAATACATGAATACAAATAGGATAGTTTTACTTTTCATTTGTCAAAAAATTTTCGGGTTGCACTCATACACTAAATACTTTTTTGAGCTTAAAAAATTGCTCCATTCATGACCTAAGAACGTTAAAATATTCTTATTGTAGAAATTCTGCTGTAATAAGGGAAGATCAATCACACCAGTTATAAAGAACCTGGTATTATATATTATTAAGAAATAACTGAGCTCCAGCAGCTGAACCGGTAAAATATTTTCAATTTTAAGCGAAAATCCCTGATGGTTAGTCTTACTGAGTTTGAACCGATCATCAACGAACCTGAATTTAATCAATCTCATTTACTAAAGTTATTTATATCCACCCAGATTTTATCTATTTTGTGTTGGGTGATTTTAATCTCCCAGGCCCGAAATGGGATCATTCAGATGATACAACTCATTATGTATAGCTTTGCACACACTAACCGCGAAAGAAACTTATTATTCACAGACCGATGAACTACAATATGATGAGACAATAGCGTTGCTTCTAAAACAAATGTAATACTCTCTGTGCTATAGATGTACACCACCCTAACAATTTAATCATTTTTTGTTTCGAAGAAGGTAGTCTTAATGTCGGCTCTGGAACTCCACCACGATCTATTTTGGTAAAGCTAACATTGTCAATATTAGTGCTTTATCGGCAAACATCGTCTTTTATATCATTTTGATGATACATCAATGATAACAATGGCATATAAACTCAAACTGTTAAATTTTACTCTGCAGTTTTTGAAAGTTTTGAATAGTCCATACCGTATAATCGCCAAAAAATTGTATCGCCATCACCTCCTTGGTATAATAGTGAATTATATGAACGTCACGTAACCATAGAAACAAACGTTGAAGATTAATAAAAACTAAATCGGACTCTGTTTACTCTAGTTATTTAAACAGTTGTAATGATTTCAGTAGTTTGTCTGACGAACTTTACAGGAATTTTGCATTTTGCTCAATTTTTCAGTAAGGTTTAAAATATCGATTATGACTCCGTGGGTACCAAAGATTTGACCCAAACTTGGCGGTCTATCATCAATCATCTTAAAAAACTGCAGTGACATTCTTACCTAGCTGCTGACTGCGATTTTCCAAAAGTCACTTTTACTTGGTGTTTTTCTATTCATGTGGAAAAGTCCAATTATAGTTGCGGTGCGATCGATAAGAACGGCTACAAATCGGACATTTGTAATTACAGACCGATTGTGAAATTGTCTTGTATTCTAAGCTGTTTGAAAGTATTTAGGTTTTCTCAAAGGTATAGATAGATCCACGACCATAAACCTTACTGAATTCACAAGGAATGAGATTGATGTTATTTACGTTGATTTTAAAGTAAAGCATTTGACATGGATTGCACATGAAGTTAGCTTATTTAAGCTTAGGGCTCTTGGCTTCCCACCCCAAATTCTCCGTTGGGTGGGCTCTTATCTAAAATACCGTATATGTCATGTGATGTTCAAGTCATCAGTATCTGCTCATTTCCCACCAACATCGAGTGCCCCAAGGCAGAAATTTGAGCCATTATTATGTTTACAAATGACGTTGAATGTTTAACTAAGTCATCCATATCTATATACGCGATGGCATGACGATTTACAAACGGATTTCAAACATCATCGGCACAATCCGACCTCAACAAGTTCTCCACAAGATTTGCAAGAAACAACCTTGAGTTGAATGTTGGCCAATTCCAAACAATTACTTAATCTCGGAAACGTTCACAGTCCCTTTTTCCTGATTATTATATTAACAATGATGCCGTTACGAGAGCCAGTTCCGTTTGGGTGTCATTGATAATCAAGCAAACTCTGCGCACGGTTTCATCAAGCGCTGGTCAAGAGAATTCGATAATCCTTTAGCTACGAAGGCTCTTTATTCAACTTTAGTTCGACCCATGCTCAAGTAGTCAGGTGTGGTCACTTTACCATGGGGTTTATATAAAGAGGATGATGTGATTGATATTTTTTACAATTTAATTCTGTTTGTATAACCAGACTCAATTTACGATTTTCCTGCCGTCTGCGACGGGTATCGTTTTGCTAAGCTATTTTATTTTTATACTAATCCATATTTTGTCGCTTGTTAATTTCCTCCTTGATATTATTCGGGAGGCTTCGTAACCGGTAAACCAATCAATCCATGAATAATTGTTTAATTGCTTATTGATTTAGTATTGCAATTACATACGGCTCGATGTAAGTATTTTAGATTTTATATTAAAGATAAATAGTGACTTCCGATGTACGTTCGACATTATATTTAACGTATATAACGAGATGTAACTGCACATAGTTTTCCATCAACATTTTCTACTATACAAGAATTTTTAGTTCGTGTCTAATATAATTTTCCCACCCAATTTAATAATGAATGTGCGAGGAGGAATGTAAAATAGCGCTGGTATATATCGTGAAGAAGCGCGCACAAATTTATAAAACTTTTAATTAAAGTAAAAAAAAAAAAATATTCTTCAGCGTACCGGATTTTTCATAACAATTTTTATGTTTTCCACTCGAACGCGAAGGTCTGAATAATTTAGAAAAAAATATAGAAATACTAAATGTTTATTTTTATGCTTCTCTATGATGTTTCAGGTGTTCGCATATTTATTCGCAATTTTGTTTTAATTAAAATTAAATTATTTCGCAAAATCTGAGAAATCGACGTGGCGTATGTATGAGAGGAAACCTTACTCATCATCCTCTACTTAAACATAAGTATAAGACATTTCATATAATCAAATTCCAATTATACAGAATCAACATAAATTTCCATTGTTAAACCCTTTATTGTGCGCCTGTTGTTATATAAATAACCTACATAGAAATTATCTAGCATAGATATACTGTGCATATACATATAGAGCGAGATTTATTTTCAAACTACTTAAACGTAAGTAAAATACGATATGCTTCTACTTAACGTTATAAACATTAACAAATCGCTTGTAATTTTATCCAGAAATAATGTTTTAAAAATAAATAATTTGAAACCGGAATTAAAAATCTTTTCATCATTCTCTACTTACACGATATATAATATACTTCTTTAAGACGTTTAACGTCATTTATTTAAGATTACAACAACAGACGCATGCAGACAATATAAAACCGTAAACCTTTCTTATTGCATTATTTATAGTTTGAACTATAAATTGTGTTGTAATCACATTATGTACGTATAAATCATATGGTAATGATAATATAGTATTTTGATATTACGCGGAAGTATATATTTATGGTCTAAGGGGTTGTGAATTCGTGATAAATTTATATAAGGTTGGTTACAAATCAAGCCACATTACATATTAAATCTTGTTTGAACTTAGCATGTCAAAACAAGCATGTCTTAGCTTCACTAGAGGAGAAAATAAAATATATGTTTTAAAAGAATATTGCAAATGACAACAAAGTATTTAACAGAATTCGTTATAGATGAATTAATACTAAGTAAGAGAATATAGAGACACCTACAAGAACGACAATTATGCACAAACCAAAAACTTACATTTCCTTATTTAAACTACAACGAGTTTAACAAAATCCTACGTAGGCCTGGATGTAAGTAAGGCGTTTGATCTGACGTTAACTCGAGTAAAACGTTGTAAAATCTGAGATGACCTAAAACTATTAACAGACGATACTCCTAATGAAAAAAATGTACCATTAAAAAATGGTGTCGCCATTTCTCATACGCACAACCAAATTGTAGCTGAAGCAAAGTAAAGACAAAATTCTGTCCCAATAATACTGTGATTCCTTCCAAAGACGAAAGAAAATAAATTCCAAACAAAATATTTGGAAGCAATAAAACGTTGAACGGTATCTCCAAGGAAGGATATTAAATTTTGATTTAAAGAAGATTGAAACCGAGGTTGCTGAAAATCGCAAATTGATAAATGCCTTCATAAATAAATTGGGTATGACGATAACGCCACTAAACCACTTTTCGCAAAAGTTGTAGAGTCTAGCTCCAACTCCTTTAAATGTAAATCACCGAGGTCCGAGCAAATTGTCGTGGACCCGTTAATTCAATTAAAACTGGCTCTATACCTGATAATAAATATTTATATTTCAGTTGTATTGATCCATCCGTATCATCTAATCAGATTGTTAACTACATCTGTGAAAAACTCCAAAATTGCTCACCGGATGAAGTCAATTGTAAACTGTTACTCTCCAAAGACCGTATATCGGGCAGTTCACTCACGTTTGTTTGTCCTGGATTGAAGAAAGCCCATTTCGACCTGTTCAATAACTCCAATGCTTGGCCTCCTGGTATAATAATACGGCCATTAACAAATTATCCACGCGTAGCAAAAACCCGGGACGGACCATGTTTCAACATCTAAAGTAACTTGCCCGTTACTAAACACACTATTGTTTACCCCTTGTAGCAGTGAAGCAGTTCTCCAGCCCCGGTTATTCTTAAATATCTACTACCATAATTCAAATAGTATCCGAGCTAAATCAAAATCTCTGTATTTGTAAACTCTGGAGGAAGATTTTGATGACATTTGCACTGTTGAAACGTGGTTAACAATCCAGTTCAAAACGGAGGAGCATTTTCCATCATCTTATGCTGTTTTCCGGAGGTACAGATACCTTTAAAGAGACACGCTTGAAAAGAGTGGCGGTATTGTAGTTAGTCTCCAATAAATATTCATCCAGTACGAAAACACTGACCAATTGCGATGCCGAAATTGTTACTGTACGTATTCAGTTAAATTCATATTCGCTGATCATCTGTGTCACTTGTTACATATGTATATACCCAGTCATTCGAGTATGTCAGTTTATCAAAGTTTTGAGGAAACTGTGAAATCAAATATTGCTCCAGTTCTTCAGCCAGAAGATCCTCTATTTATTTTTGGAGATTTTAACATTCCTGATATTGTATGGGAGTACGTCGACCACATTTTGACTCCTATTATAACATAAACGATGGGATGGAAAATTTCATTTAGAAAATATTTTCGCTGGTGTTAAAGCAATGTATTAGATATGGCTTGTAGGTATGTATTATATATGAGGTGATCGTATCGACGTGTGAGGATTGGGCTGGATTGTCTAGTATTGTCCACTCTCCGCTGAATATTTCTGTTGTTTGAATGTTGTAAGTTAGTCGAAGAAACGGTTAATTCATGGATTTATAATTTTAAAATGGGCGATTACCATTCTTTAAATACTTTTCTGGATATGTGTGATTAGTCGGTTAGTGGCGACGATATGCTAAGCGAATTTTATAAAATTATTAATTAAGGTATTGAGAAATTAATCCCTAGACAGAAAGTTTTCCGCGTTAAGAAGGAACCGTGGTATAATAGTAAGTTGATAAATCTAAAAAATATAAAGGACAAGGCTCACAAGAAATATAAATTGCATGTATCTAAACCGTATTCGTTACAGCAGTTATATTCTGGAAATTGAATCAATAATTAAATCAAAGCCAAGTCATTTTTGGCATTTAGTGAATTGCAAAAGTAAATGTAATGGTTACCCGTCCACGATGCATTTGAACGACCGTTCCTGTGATAATATACAGGATACTTTTTGTTTATTTGCTGATTTCTTTGAGAGTGTTTATAGTTACAAAATCAAATCTTGGTAATTTGAGTAATGTTATAAGTAAATCCAAAATTTCAATATTTCGTCTGGAAGTGGATACAATTTTATTCGAATTGTCCAAAGGCAATTGTCCAAATTGTTAAGGTAATTTCTTCCTACATCGCTGTTCTGTTTAATAGAAGTCCCACTGAAGGTTGCTTCCCTATGATATGAAAATGCTCACTTATTAAACCATTTTTGAAATCTGAATCTGGAAGTAATGTGAAGAACTATAGAGGTATTTGTATTATTTTAGTTTTAACAAAGCTTTTTGAGAAACTAGTTAAAGATCAATTATTCTTTTATGTTAAGACATTCATTTCTTCCAAACAACATGGATTTTTTTATAGGTATAGGTTAACTATTTCTAACTTGGTTTTGTTCATTAATTGTATTTCAAGTTCTCTTTTAAATGGTAATATTGTGCAGGTTGTGTACACTGATTTTTGTAAGGCTTTTGACCCAGATCGATCATGACTTGCTATTGCGGAAACTCAATTCATTGGATTGTAACTACTTGCCAGTTGATTGGATTAGATCTTATCTGGAATCCAAAACTCAAACTGTCAAAATTGGCGGTTTCACTTCAAGAGTTATTGGTGTTTCGTCGCGAGTCCTTCAAGGCAGCCATATGGGTCCCATGCTCTTCATTCTTTTCGTAAATGATGTGGTCAACTATCTAAGTTATTTCAACATTCTCATTTATGCGGACGATATAAAAATTTTCAAAACTATTTCATACGCTAATGATGCAATTGATTTTCAGTCCGACTAGACAAATATTAATGCTTGGTTTGCATCGCATAATTTAATTCTAAATACCTCCAAATCCAAAACAATGTCTTTCGCCCGCGTACTCTTATCCACTAGTTACAATTACTGTTTTGATGGTTGTATTATTGAAAATGTTGATACTTTTAAAGATTTAGGTGTAACCTTTACTTCATTTATCGTTAATTTATCGTTTGAAAAACATGTTGAAGGTTGCATTTCTAAATCGAATTCTATACTTGAATTTGTTAAAAGGTTTTCTAAGGATTTTCATGGTCTTTACGTGATTAAAACTGTATACTATGTCTCTTTTGTTCGTTCCTTGTTGGAATATGTAGTTGTCATATGGAATCCATTTAATAATAACTATTCAGATCGCATAGAGGATTCAGAAGCGATTTTTAATGTACGCACAGCGAAGGTTGACTAGAGACGCAAATGTTCCTGCTTTCATACTCCCAGCGTATCGAGATAGATATAAATTGATAAATATAGAGCCGCTGTTTATCCGTAGAATTGAAATTAGCGCAATATTTATTCGAAATTTTGAGTTTGCTTGATATGTATATACATATACTCCATTACGTGTGCTACGCGATAAAGATTTCCAAATTAAATTGCCGTTTTGTAAAGTACGGTCGGCTTTTGACTTTAACCTGTCTAGAAATGCATTTAAGGAATTAATGACGAAGCTTCTTTTGAATTATCTAAATAATGTAACCAGACATGTAAAGTTGGTAATGATAAATAAATAAATAAATAAAATAATAAATAAATTTTCTATGACATGCAGTTTTTGGTTTATTTTATTTATTTATTAAAAATTAAATCTTTTCTTACTCATGAATTTTTAGTTTAAGTTTAAGTTTAATTTATTTTATTAAAAAAACATATAAAAGTCTGACCGCACTATTCGAGTGATTGTTTAATTCTAATTCTCTTTTTGTATTAACCTAGTATAAGCATTCGTTTTTTAAACCCTTAAAACAACATATACTACATTCGTCCAGCCCTGACAATAGCATCGACTCGATGGTACTGTTTTTTTACAAAGTAAATGGTTATTTTAATAAATAATATAAAAAACATTAATTAGAATTCAAATTCAAAACCGGTGCAAACACACCTTAAAATGATCTACATATTTGACTGGTACGTCACACACTTAGTATGTATCACGCGGAAAAACTTTAGCAACCATGTAGGGACCTTTAAGTTTTGGCAACAATTTTGGGTTTGCTCATATTTCTAAAATGTGGTTTCGAGTTATTTTCTTTTCGTTTAGCATCAAAACTTTCATTATTCTTATTCTATCCTCTAGCTGCTGATTAACTCCATCTTTTATACTATTTTGGTGAACACCAAATATAAACATCGAAGGAACGATTTCGTTCTTGATGGAACAATTTATGGTATTATTTAATTCGTATTCCGCCTGGCACATGTCCTTTGATAAGTAGTTACCACAATGAAACTTTTGAACAATATAGTAAATGAATTTTAAATAACAATTATTGCTTAAATTTGCACTAAATATTATGTTGGCCCGTCTAAATCTTTAAAATAATTGTTTAGCACTCGAATATTGTGAAGTTGGACAGCGCTGGTCTAGAATATATTGCACGTTCAAACGGGACTTTTATATTTCAGAACGTTGACAAAAAATCCATTAAATAAACAAATTACAATACTAAAAAATTACTTATCCGAATTTATTTTAAAATCAAACAAAATTCTTCATGACCATAGTTAGCATGGTTCATTTTCATTCATGAGGGGGCTTAAGTGTCAACAAATCAGTTTCGACTTTTTTACCGATTCGGATAGAATATGAGACACTCTTTCACATGATGAAAACAAGAAAATCATAATTTGTGGACAATTTTACTAAAAATGAAGCAGAGTACCTATACAGGAACGAATACATTAACGCGTGATACCGAAACAGACAAAACGTTGCGAAATTGACGCAACCAGTTTTTTACTTTTAACATCTGTTTCTCGATATCTTGTTTCCGTACGTAACATGGACTCTCCACCTGCTATTGGTATCTAGTAATGCTAGAAAATTTCGATCAAATAGCAATTGGAGACCCGTAATAATATTTAAATGCTATGACTACATGCTATGTCGGCATAATTAGATAGCATGTATATATCATGCATATTTTGACGTTTCTTCTATTTCAATATGGCATCTACTAAATTTTTTAAACGCTTCCACACAAAAAATGATGACAAAAGAATTTCTTAACGTCAAATTATAGCAAGTTTACCACACCAGACTCCATCTTGGCAATTTTTGATAGAAAGAGAAAATAGATTGCAATATAGTATTCAGATAGCAGATGGAGAAGCCGTGTAAGCCCCCTTTTCATACACCAGGTCACATATGCTAAAATTTTAGAAACATCTAAAAATTTAATAGCGAATTTGAATTTGTATGGACACAAAATCTCAAAACCGGTTAATAATTAGTTTCACTTCCTTCTAAAAATTACTAAGAATGTTCCACTTTCTTCTCTAATTTGTGTCCTCGATGTACCGAGCTTTATCAAAATCGACTAAAAATTATTATTTTCCCGGTACAGAAAAACATAACCGATCTATAACTGCAGTTTTGATCAAAATTATAATCTCGTTTACATGAAATAAGTAATTTTAGACCGATGGATTTCGCATAAATGTAAGCATTAATGAAAAGACATACGAGTATATTCTTTATACTGCACCCCTTTATTAATTTTAAGTTCAAATAGATGTAAAAAATGAAATTAATATTTCCTTAAAAATTATACTTACTTTAGGTTTGATAACCTATAGGATTCTCGCCATTTGAGGAATTGTAGGATATCTCTGGACCGCGTTCCACTCGTTCAATTTGTTAATAGATTCGAACGGTTGCTATGAACTATACAACAATAGTAGCTTCTGAAGATTTTAAATTGAAAAATGCCCCAAACGGATGAATGGACAAACAACCATAAGCTTATTTTACATTTCAAGCATACACATTTCGCACGCCGGTTGGATTATTTATGCTATCCGGTTTGCAAATACGATTTTAAATTTTTTTATTGCGGTGCTTCGGACTCCTTACATAGGAATTGTATCAAAGACGACTAGTATTGTTTTATTTAACATAAAACATTTCACACGTAATTCATTCTGTTTATAAGAAATTTGTACGTATAAACGTGACACAAAATTGTGCTACAAACTGAAATGTTTGTTGGTTATGCGAAAATGGTGGTTACTGGTTTTAATTAATTAAACAACATCCACTAAACCATTTTTCACATATTCCCTATCGATCTAATTTATACGATGGTTGTTAAATGCAGCACATTCATGATAACACTAAATGTGTACCACAACCCAAAGTACTTTGTGCAAATTATAACACACTTTTACAGCACGGTCGACGAGTTATGTACAATTCTTACACACGGATATAGATATTTGTTTCATTTAAAGATAGAAAAATTGTTTATTTATTAATTTATCAAAACTTATATATTATTTATATAACACGCGTATTTTTACGAGTGAAACTATTTTAGAATAACAGCAAAACGCACATTTAATGTTATGTCATGAAATAATATTACGGCAACAAGAATTTACTTCTACAGGAAAAATTCTTAATTCAAACCAATTTGTTGTGTAAAACCGGTCTCTAGAAATGCAAACGTCATATTTGATTTATGGCGATGTACATTGTTCGAAGAAAAAAGCAAAACATACGTAATTACGTAATATTAAATTGTTAGTTATTAATAAAGTTAATTATATTTAATAATTTAATTATCATTAATGGATTTAACATTTTTAAATGGTGAATTATTTAATATTTTGGTAAGTAAAATCAAAAGGAATTATTTTAGTGCTACATTGCCTTCATTTTTTTGTTTTTTCGTATTTAGAAACTTTCATATTACTTTATTGGCGATTAATTAACAATATTATCAAGTTTATCTTAAATTTTTTAATAAATTATCTTCAAATTATAAAATACAGGAAAAGTAAACAGTATTTACGTGTATTGTTTGTTATATGAATCATATCATGACAGTTTAGCTTTATGTCGTGACATATTTCGCGACAGTCTTATTGAATTGACAGTTTTCATAAATCTATTCGTATAATAGACATAAATTTTAATATCATTGGCACCGTTGTTTCTATGATATTCCAATGACATGTTTTATGAGTATGGGAGTAGATCACAATTTAAATTTCGGCTAAAATTACAGAAGTTAATAGATGATTATTTATTGCCATTTAAATGAAAAAGAAATTACGTAATACGCAGTAATGTAAAACGATTTAGTTATGTATTTATATTAGTAGGAATATAAATTATATGCCTAAGTTGGTTCTGAATTTAGATTCATACTTTACAGAACGCAATGCACTTGATTAACATAAATCGTCTCTATGGCGTCTTATGGCGTTGTATTGAAAGAAATTCGTATGTCCAAGGCACCTATATCTACGCGTTACTTCACTGGATTACCATATTTTGGTTTTAAACTTTGCCTGAGATTAATAGAATAAAAAGGTTCACATTGTTAGTCAATCATTCTGAAGGGTTCTATTTAAAATTTTAAATGATTAACATATTTCAATATTGTTAATATCAGAGTGTTAATAAATTTTAGTTTGATGAAGTTTCATTTTAAGGAGCTGTAATGTTATATAGATCAATATTTCCTTTACATAAACATAGCCCAGGTAAACAATTTGACGGTTTCCCAGAAATTCTAACAATTTTTCTAATACCTTATTTTAGAGAGTTGAACCTAATAAACATTCATTCTAGTGTGGTTTATTGCTACCTGAATCAATCGATGTATGAATATTTAAATTAGTATGTAATGAAATTTCTCTGCATCACGAAAAACGAATTTTAGCGTAATGATCAAACGACGAATTAACAAAATAATAAGAGCCTTAGTTAAAATTACCCATTTAAATTTTCCTACATTACATTAAATAATCGTAACTTCTGAGTTTTTACATTTAACGATGTCTAAGCGTCTATCGATACGTTTCAATAGCGGATGAAAAATTACTATTACAAATATGAAATAACTGTAGCATAATTTAAACATAAGTCCGAAACCTTAATTTATTTCCAAAATAATCGGTCATAAGCTAATTCGTTTCCATCAAAAACCATACAAATCGTGGTTAAATAAAATTAATTAAAATGAAATTTTAAATTGAAATATTTTATTCTTTAAAAACCGAGATTCCTTATAGTGAAAATTGTTTAACTAAATATTTCTTATATTGATTTCAATGCCTAGAACCACCGTCAGTATTATTTACTTTGAAAAATAAAATTACTCGAAGGTGGAGCGTTCTTCCTTAGCCCAAACTTTCGTAAGTTCTCATATTTCTAAAAAACAAAAAAAAACTCTCCTTACGTAGACACCGGTATTAATTCGCACATTTTTGTAGCAATTGAATTAATTTTAACATTATAAAATAAGGATTATTTTGTTCCTGGTAGATCTCCAATTCCTCCAAACGATTCATTTCACTTTTACTTATCCTTTTACTGATCCTCATTAATGTCACCTAATTCGATTAAATTCTTCCAAATTTGTGTTAATGTCTGTGTAGTTGTGTAGCGTGGTATTAATATGTAAGGCAAATAATAATTATTTTTATTAATTTTTTAATTAACTAAAAAATTTACACTACAAAGAATCTCAGTTTTCAGTGTATAAAATATTTCAATTTAAAATTAAATTTTTATTATTTTTTAGCCATATTAAACCAGTGGAAAAGCTTCTTACTAAAAGATTTTAAAAATGAACTCTCTAGCCATACAAATTATTTACGAGTTGATTTGGAGGCAACAAATTTTTTCAGGGAAACTGTGTGCACTTTAAAAAAATTAACGATCAGTTTGTTAACGTTTGTTGTTTAACGATTGTTTAGCTGCTCGCATAATTAAAAAATTTAAAATTTACAAGTTTATAGGCTTCGCGAATAAAGGAGTGATAAATTTGTGTTGCATGCCTGTTACTTCGCTCCAAGTTAATGAAAGTAACTATAGAAGTCTACTCGGGACTCTTCTAATGCTCTGATTATAATATTAAAGGATTCATGAACTTAAAAGACAAAACAGAAATTCTGCTTAAAGACACAACTTTTAGAAGGGTTAGGTGGATAAACTAAAGACAGGAAATTTAAATCTATATGGGTAAAATCTTGAGAGTACAAAGTTAAACCGAATAAAAATCTTGGAATTGGAAAGATTTTCATGAAATTTAAGAAGCCCACACCAATATGTCAAGAAAGGTCACAGTTTCTTGATTATAAAGTTATTTATGAGACCATCTTTTTGTTTACATTAAAAATTGATAAAAAATATGTATGTTGCTATGACTGCACCATACTGATTTCTTTGGATTTTATTTAAACGGGAGGCGAGATTATGTAGCCATGGGCCTCATGTTTAAATAAAATCTCTAGTTATACGCTACTGGATATTATTGTCACTTATACGTTAAGTTTACAAACAGTCCTAATTAATACTTAATTAACTTTTCTGGTATAAAAACCAATCGGAGAATCTAATAAAATATTATTTTACAGAGTACTTTAACAATTTTCGGCTTTTTTATAGACAAATATTATTTTCTATGACATTCACAATGTTTGAGACCTTTCGGGCCACCAAAAAAAAGAGGTCATTTACTTACAATATCTCTACCATAAAGTAGAAAATTCATTCCCCCCCATTTTTAACCCCAAGGGTACTTGTGTGTTCAAAGCCACACAACCCTTTACAAAAATGTGAACTTCCTCAAGTTTCCTCTTGGTAGTTTGGTTTCGTACTGATAAAAATTGGTCTACTCATCAGGTTGCAACGACCAAACTACAAAAATTTACCTCTTGCTTCACACCAATAGTATGAAACAAGAACACGTCGATTTAGCGAATTATACCACTAAATCAGAAAACTTTTGGAACTTCTCATTTTTATATGTGTGTATTAAGCCCACACTAATATAAATTAAGAAATTTTAAATTCGTCTGTATTATACTTTAACAATTTTCGGCTTTTTTTATAGACAAATATTATTTTCTATGACATTCACAATGTTTGAGACCTTTCGGGCCACCAAAAAAAAAGAGGTCATTTACTTACAATATCTATCTCTTTATCAGTACGAAACCAAACTACCAAGAGGAAACTTGAGGAAGTTCACATTTTTGTAAAGGGTTGTGTGGCTTTGAACACACAAGTACCCTTGGGGTTAAAAATGGGGGGAAATGAATTTTCTACTTTATGGTAGAGATATTGTAAGTAAATGACCTCTTTTTTTGGGTGGCCCGAAAGGTCTCAAACATTGTGAATGTCATAGAAAATAATATTTGTCTATAAAAAAGCCGAAAATTGTTAGTATAATACAGACGAATTTAAAATTTCTTAATTTCCAGAGTACGTACATCGTGAAACTCGAACTAGAAAGAGGATTCTTTTTTAAAGAGCGCACTAAAGAAAGTATAAATAAAATTTTCGAAGAGGAAGAAGAATAATAATAAGAAAAGAAGAAGAATTTAGCAAGTTCCAAGAAGAATTTTGGAGTTCCATCATTCGTTGCCGAATCCGAAGAAGTAGTGTAGAAGATTTTTTTTTGCTTTTATAATTTTAGGCCTCTTTAATAATTTAACTTGTTAAGTTACGGCCAATCTACACTATTCGATTATTTTATATAGGCATTTCGAAAAAAATAGTTACGGAACTCGAACTTTCGAAATCATACCACTTTATCAAAATTACCAACGCCTTTTAGCAGTCAAAATTTTGATGGATATGATGATTGCAAGCGTTTGGTCAAGATTGGTTACTAGTTGGTGTATAGATTGATAAGATCATTCTAATATTTTCAAAAATTACACAATCGAAATCGTTTGCTCATCAGTCATTGCAGTTTGATCACTACGATACGATTTTAGTGAGAAATTTATTACTTCCAAGAAAATCTAAACTATAATTCCGTAATGCAAAAGATGCCAAGCTTATTAGCCAACGAAATCGATTATTTCAGATTCTTCATTTATTTCATTCAGACACCAAATTATCTGAGTGACTTGGCAACGATGGTCATCAATACTTCTTACTCAACTAACCAACTTCCCAACCACCCTCGCTTTCATGGCATCTAGTTTTTTATGAACACCGGATATATTTTTAATAAATTGACTATTATATTGGAAGTATAAATTAATTCGGTTCGTTTTTTAAATTTTAAAAATGCATTTATTTTAAAATAAAATGAATGAACAGATTAACTAAATATGTAATTGTCCATCGCTGCTTATGACTTTTTCTCCCCCCTCAGGCAATTTACGAATCCCATCTCGGAAAAACGTTTCGTCTTTTGAAGCGATCCAAGTTTGAAGCCAATTGTCAATTTCTTCGAAAGTAAGTAGTGAACCGGTGACATGCCATATCGTGTTGCATCCGTCGGAACAATCAGTAATCAGAAGGAACAATATCTAGAGAATGCGGCGGGTGCGACAACGTGAGGCCGAGCGGTGTCATGCAGAAGAATAACGTTATAATGGCTTTCCTCATATTCCGGTGTTTATCTCGTAATGCACGGCTCAAACGAATTAATTGTAGTCTGTACCGCCCGCCCATAAAGGAGTCGCCAGGGTATAGCAGCTCAGAGAACTCAACTCTTTAGTCCCAGACACACATCATACAACAGCATAACCTTCGAACCATGAATGTTCGTCTTTGGTATTGATGTTCAGGTCGATGGAAACGGTTGGTCGGGCAAAGCGTAGTATTTTATTCCTCTTGAGGTTATCGTAAAAGACCCACTTCTCGTCATCAGTGACTATCCGATGTAAAACCCCTTTTCTTGTTTGCCTTTGAAGCAGCTGCTGACAAAAAAAGCGCCTTTCCACGTCTCTTGGTTTCAATTCATAAGGGACCCAATTACTTTGCTTTTGAATCATGCCCATAGGTTTTAATCGCACGGAAACTATTTGTTGCATCACCGCAATGTACTGGCAAACCCCTCTTGCGTTTAAGTCGAATCTTCATCGAGCAATGCCTCTAATTCATCATCAACGATTTTTTTGGCTGTCCTAAACGAGGCTTATCTTCAACACTGAAATCATAATTTTTGAAGCGTCGAAACCATTCTCTACATGAATTATCGGTTGAAACATTAGCTGTATTTTGTTGAGAAATAAAATATTAGAGTCCAGTTTTGGAATAAGCATTGTTTTCTAAATTATCATAGTAAAAGGAAATTGTTCATCATAGATGGCGAATTTATCAGAAGTAATAAAATTCGGGTTTGCATTATACAAATCAAAAAAATTGAAGGTTTAGATAAGAATCATAATTACTACTGAAAAAGAAGCTAACTATGATGAAATTTTTTTTTCCGTTATGACAAATTTAGAAACCAACTTGGCTAATTCCAAAACTGGCCTCTAATATTTTAATTCTCAACAAAATACAGCTATAGCTACGGTGACAGTAAACTTCCACAAGCATTCAATGATTATTTGCACTTTTTTCCAAATAGAACAACACTTCCCGCAAACGCTGTATCACAAAATCTGACATACTGAACATCGTAAAAAACACGTTTTGCATGAAACTGAATACAAACTGAATGTTAACGGCAGATGTCTAGTCTGTCTGAAACAACGGAAATCAGCTGTCACTATAAAAAATTTGTTATAGTCAGAGCCACTTTTTGAAAACGAACCGAATTAATTTGTTGTTCCAAGATTTAGTTGGGAAATCCGGAAGAATAACACAACAGTCAGTTGCGATCCGACAAGATTATTGATTTGAAAAAATCAGTCATCTCTCATGCCATGGCTATTGACGTTGTGTTACGCACACTGGAATGGAATATTTGTCCATATATATATAGAGAATTACCTTGTGCATGTAGCACTAGTGAATTATTTTATAGCCTACGAAATGGGTTCTTTCAAATTGTCCATTTATTTCATTCCACACTGCGTGTATATTTTTTTTTTATTATTTTTTGTATTATAAAAAGTAAAAACAAAATGGTATGTGAATGAAATAAATGGGGAATCTGAAAGAATTGATTTCGTAGGCTAGAAAATAATTCACTAGTGCTACATGCACAAGGTATTTCTCACTAAATCCGTATGTCCGGTGTCCATAAAAAGATAGGTGCAATGAAAAGGGTGGGTAAGAATAAGTAAATATTTGATTTTGATGGCCATAGTCGTTGTTACACAGATTGACGCTATGTCACCATAACTTACCTCATCTATATTTAGATGAAATTCTCCTTTAAAAATGTTTAAATTTAATTTGGCTGATAGTGTGAATATGCTTGACAAACAAATAAAGTTTTGACTATTGTGGAAGTCATAGGGAAATAAATTCAATATACAAACATTTATTTCAAATCTAAATTTAATGAGCAAATCTTATAGACATAACAAATTGCCAACTAAAATATAGGTACATTCAATGTTATTTCGAAACAATGCTAATTTTTTAATTAAACCGCATGAAGGCAAAATATAAACACAAATCCAATTATGAAATTTTACATACAATATTTTTATTCGTTCTATAATAGTTTTTAGCCGTTTTTGTAATTTATTACTCTTCCAAGAATAAAATAAAAATGTAAACTAAAATAATAATTTTTTTTTACTATACACTAGTCTGTAGTCGATAAAATTTTAAAATTAACTTTACAGAGTCGCGATGATGTTTGCCTTGATTTGTAGGGTCGTAGAAATGTATACGGTACATAATTCAAAATATTACTATAGTAAACATGTAACTCGAGGAGTTAAAATTATGTATATTAGCATAAACGTAAAGAAAATAAATAAAAAATATAACATAAAACAAATAAACTAAAATTTAGGTCATATTTAGATTAAATAAATACAAAGCATATAAACAACATAAAAATTATGACAAAGTTGAAAAATATTAACATGAGCACAATATGCTTTTATACATATTCCTTTAAGATTTAATAGAAATGAGGTAATTTGCTGTGAAACCAGACCTAATATTTATAATAAACCACCATGAGTAAACATATCGATGAGTTTGCTAAAACCGAAGCACATCATTATGACCAGGTGAAAATCTTATCATATACGTACTGCCATGTGCTACAAAATTTAACGAATCAAAATTGCCTCCCTCAAATAGGTATTAATTATAAATGTACGCGTACACTACACATGATTAATGATGCTATGAACCCCGAAACGGAACAAAAATGTAGTGAAAATTTTTCAAAATCGATTGTGATTGATGTATGATTGTAAACTAGTTTTACTCGATCGTTTATATGGACAATTGACGTTGCGTAACACAATCCTAATATACACAAAATAATGACGTATTTCGAATTATTTCCTCATATGATATAATTATGTACCTTCATCTAAATACGGACACATTAATCATTACCTCTCATATACCAAATTTTATACAATAAATATATAGGATGTCATCGCTACGAACTAATTACCACTGTACTTTTTCCTCATCATCAATCAACCACTTATAAATCATGTGTGTATGTATACACTCTTGCATCATCGTCGCCTAGCGCACAACGTTGATACTATAGCTCTATAAATGGAAACTTAACATTTACTCGTATGATACATACGCGCGTGTTTAGTAATAATTTTAATAAACAGTACGGGGTTTTGCACTAAACGCCGCAAATCGTACACAGAACATTCAATGGTCTACTCTAATAATAGAAATTAGTTTACTTTACGAATCTGTGGCGGCATTCATAGTAAACATATTACATATATGATTCTATACGAATTTACATAAATAAATCATGTATTATGGAATAAATATATAAATGGCATTTTAATCAGCTCGCGCATACGAACCCAATTAAAATAAATTGAAATCAAATTAAATTCAATTATTTTATATATGTTACGGTTACCTCTTTGCCCCATGCTGAAACTTATTTATATTTACAACCATATAAATTTTGTTTCTAATCAATTTGACCCAATTTTCCATGTTTTAAACACATATGTCACGCTATTTACTCGTATATGTGGTTGATTGTGTTTTGACTTTATGCGTTTCATTAATCTAATATTGATTTTCGATTTTTAATTTAAGTGGGTGATAACTTACCAGTGATTTCAATTTTTTTTATGTTTTAATTAATTATAACATTTTAATAATAGATTTTTACAAATTAAGGGATGTGTATCTACAGAAAGATAAAAATCTGCGTTACTTGATCTGATAAGATAGGCTTTTATATGGCGTACTGAAGAATAATTGATTATTTTAAGTTCAGGTAGTCGAGCTTGAAACTCAATTATCTATAACATGGAAGGTAGTTAAGCATTTTGTTGAACTTCTTCAAACAATCATCGTTAATTAATAAGCAGCTTAATTTTTGGAGATTTATCTATGCACCCAATATTTTTTGTTGTAATTATTCGTACTATTGTTTGTTACGCAAAAATTACTCAAGAATCAAAGAATTGCTCTTTTAATTGCCCACGCTTAAATTAGAATCGTGTAGAGTTTATAATTGTATGATTTATACTTGTTTGTACTGGAAACTGTATTCCATTTATTTATTTATTGTTGTCGTTGACGTCAGCATTGATAAATTGACCTAAAATCTAAATTATTGAAGGTCTGTAAAGAAAACTTCGGTTTCCAAGGTTTATGCGTAATATAGAAATTAAAAATTTAACTCTAACAAGAGAAATAAAATAACGTTTAACAAATTGACGGACCCGGGAATTCTTGCCTGGTTATACAAAAATAACATTTTAACTTTTAATTACTGCTGGACTTCCGGTTCACCAAAATACCTTTACTTAGGCAAGATTATGCTAAATACTTTTTAGACAAAGATTGCCTTTATCTAAAGAACCCGGAAAGTAGTCGCTTCGACGAATTGAGAAAAATGAGGATTATTTTAAAGAAATCTATAACTTATTTATGTTAAATTCAGGAAGGACGGCTTTCATTCAGTAAAACCATCAAATTTTGAAATTCTACTCAATTCTGTTTTGGCTGATTTTCATTAATTGTGACCAAACCGTAGAACTTCATACTGAGCTCCATTGCCAATGGCTAACTTCCAGAATTTCTTCCTAAATTCAATTTAAAATCCCAATTTTTATTCCATAATCTAAATTGGTTCAGAGTCGGCAAAAAAATCGTCGAGCGCAAAATATATCAAAAGTACGTATTCGTAGAGTTTGGATAATAAAGGAAACGCAAATCTCTATACGTTCTGACTACCTGCCAAGAGTTATTTTTTGTATCTTTACTGCTCTCGAATAGGGAGTATTGGCACTTATGTTTCCATGTACAAAGAGTGCGTCTAAATTGAAAAGCATTTAGTTAAAATTGATCAAATATTTCTCCAAAATACTGATTGGAAATTGGATTTTTAGAATGGCATTCCGTGTGAAGGGGAATATGGAAATAACGAAAGCAATTGTTAAACGGCGGCGATAGGTCATCATGGAAAATACTGACCTAAAAAGAGAGGTAACGAAGTTGGCGCGTCAAGCATTCGGTAATGCACCTGCTGATGTATTGAAACGACTAACAGTGAACTCGTTTATCAGTGCTATAAAGGATGTCTATCCAAAACTTCATTTGAGCTTAGCTTAGAATATGAGGCATCCAGAGCAAGTTTACCAACTGTTTCGGTAAAGTTACATAAGCTGGATCCGAGGATACTACGGAGATAAAGGAAATAATAAGGGAGGAGTTGAGGCAACTAACATAAATTTATGGGAGTCACAGAAAGTTATAACAGTCAAGTGTTGAACCAAGTGAAATGAAAAGTCAAAGTAATAGCAACGCTGGAATGATGGTTTTTTGTGGCAGCCTAATTTTCGAAGAACGCAACTTGAAAACTGCCGAGAAGAGCGGAGATCGGGAATATTGAAACCCACAGAGAGTTCAAGGCAGTATTAAGACCAGAGGCAAATCCTTGCTCTAAAACATAATATTGAAATAATGTGGGAAGAAGGTGCACAGTCAGAGAAAACGAGGGACGAGTTGGCTTACCGAGAGTAGGAAAGATCCTTGGAGGAGGCCCAGCCTATGATTCCCGTACATTCGAGGAAGTTGAGTCCGACAGTGAAGTTGATCGCTAAAGAGATAGAGAAAGAGAGAGAAAGCAATCCTTAAGACCGCGAGTTGAGATGGCGGAGTGCTGGAATGTGACGACGCGGAAAAAGATCATGATCATGGTGAGCTAATAGTGGAAAGCGTTAAGAAAGATGAGTCAAAACGACTCATTATTTGTCAAGTAGTAACTGGACGTAAAAATCACATCGCTGATCTACGACGAAGAAATAAATCGGCACAACACGGCCAGTATGGGAGATATATCGATTTTCGACAAGGTGATTATTAAAACACCTGCAAAACACTGTTCGGGATGAACAGATTTAAGGTGGGTAGTGTTATGACTTCTACTCTAGACACGTATAGCACTCGGGAGGTCGAGTAGTTAAGGTGTACACCATGAAGTGTTATCAACCCAAAAATTGCGAGTTAAAATCTACTCACAGCCAATATTTGTAAAGAGGTGATTATTACTCGTAGCAGAATGACATTCCAGATCAAGGGGAATATGGAATTAACGGAAGCAATTGTAAGCGGTCGCAACGATAGTCAGGGTTGGGGTCATTTGCCCGACTATCAAAATCCCGACGTTCAAAAGACCGACTTTCAAAATCCCGATTTTGAAAGTCCCAATTTTCAAAAGCCCGATTGCGGTGCAAAATCCCGAATTACAGAAGACCGAATTATCAAAATACCGATTTAAAAAAATCCCGACTTTCAAAATTCCGACTTTTAAATCCCGATTTTCAAAATTCCGACATTCAAAATTACCACTTCTAAAATCCCGCCGTTCAAAATCCCGATTTTACTGAAACCTTAAAAATCCAGACAAAAGTCGGGATTTTTTAAAAAATATTAAATATTAAATTTGGTTTTTTTACCTTCATTTTTAGTAAGACCTTGGTTAGGCTTTTATTTACCTTCATTTCAATTACAAAATTATTTGAAGATTTGGTATGCAATTAATATTCATACCAAATCTTCAAATAATTTGTAATTGAAATGAATGTCAATAAAAGACTTTTGCAAAATCGGGATTTTGAATGTCGGGATATTTTTTATCGGTATTTTGATAATTCGGTCTTTTATAATTCGGGATTTCATACCGACGCTTTCTTAAGAATATTAAATATTAAAAATTTTTTTTACAAAAACGGAAAATGTTTAATTTTTTCTTTTTTAATGAAAAACATTTTTGGTAAAAGATACGTGGCATGTATAGGCCATGGAACTTCTCTTTTAACTTAAGTTTTAATTAGGTGCGGCGCAGTCTTTTAAAATCTTATGTTTGTGATACTCCTGGTAAACTCCTTCCCCCCATTTTCAAGGAGAGTGGGTAAATCGAAACAGGCAAAGAGTATTGGGTTTATAGATTTATAGATTGTAATAACTTATTAGAAGATGGTTAGGCTTGCTGATGACGACTTAATATCCCCAAACTAAAGTCTTCATGGTGTAGAATGATTAAACTTACCCAGAACAGCGTAATCAAGCAGAGGTTGAACGATGGTGCGTTAGATGCTATACCGTAAAGTTCAAGAAATTCTTACCACAGTGTTTAATGCAATTGAGAAATCGGTTCGATTTGTGGATAATAGGTCGCGATTATACCTCAAATTGGTGAAGCTCGAACAACAAAATCATGTTTAATAAAACAACCACTATAAAGAGGTAGTATATGTTTGGAAGAGTTTGTAATAGACTAACGATTACTCACATTCAGGCCAAGATTATTTTTTGAATACCTTACAGCAAAATATCGAAGATCATGTCCATGGAAGTTAAGACTTTTTTACAGATGTTCATATTGTAAGCTTATATAGAGCCCTACTATAACTTTTAATCGCCATCACAAAAGAATGATTATTGATGTTTCCGACAAGTCGACTTTGAAAATTAATTTTGTTCGACATAGAAAATTTTAAATGTTATAAAACCAAGTTATCCGAAGGCTTATTATTATTTAAATTTAACATAGAAAACTGCAACTGTTTGACGTGTAAAATTTAGGTGGTCATATCTGTTCCTTTGGTTCGGATTATGATTTTACTAGACGTCGAAAATTTTAGATATCAAAATGGTCAGTGGTTGTTGTGGCATTTTCAGAAACAAATAAATAAAAATTTTAATGATCGTCTTTTTTGTAGCAATTAGCAACGAATACTAACAACTCTTAAATGTATAATAAGCCGAATTAAGAATGCATTCACTCAAATTACGGCACATATAATTTTAATCGAATAGGGCATAAGAATAATTTGCTTTAAAATTCTTTATATTATTTGAATTTTTCGCCGGCTACTTTAATCCTTTTTTCAAATTTGTTTGCAAGTTTTCTATTATTTATTTCCTTTCTAAAAAAATCGGTGGAAATTTCGAACTGGGTAAATCGATGCGGATTTGTTCTTAGGCTGTGTAGTTTGGCGTATGTAAAAGTCAATTTTAAGTAAATTTTTCGGTAAATTCAACTATTTTTCAAAAACTCTATATGACAAACTGATTTACCATAAGTTTAGCACACAGCCTTACGGGAAATAATAGAAAACTTGCAAACAAATTTGAAAAAACGATTAAAGTAGCGGGCGAGAAATCCGAATAATATAAAGAATTTTAAAGCAAATTATATTCCGCATGCGGAAATTTCCACCGATTTCAAGAATACGCGCCTTGACTCACTAAGAACAAACCACCGATAATTTTAGATCAAAAGTGAGGTACAAAATCCCAAATTATCAAAATACCAACAAAAAAAGTCCCGACTTTCAAAATTCCGACTTTTAAAATATCGATTTTCAAAATCCCGATTTTTGAAATCCCGATTTTGCTTAAACCTTAAAAATGCCGACAAATATGGGGGGGGGGGGGGGGGTTTATTAAAAAAATATTAAATTTGGTTATTTATCTACTAGGTATTATTAATAGATTCTATATAATCCGCCCCTACGTGCGGAGGGCAGTGCGACATGTTTGCTGATCCCGGCTCCTACGTTCCCCGAAATTAAAATCTAAAGCCCTTCGGAGGGCTAAGCGGGGGGAGTGCAGCAACATCCCGCGTGCCCATGAGAGTTATCAAAGCCGTCAGCCTCTACAATTATTGCATTTCAAAATGTGGCATTAACAAAATATTGTTTTTTTATTAATCTTGCAAAACCATCAAAAACTAGGAATTCGATTAATTCTAGAGAGGGTGTCAATATATGGCACTGTTGTTGAAATTTGACAAAAAAATGGGAGTTCAGTTTTTTCCGACTCCAACTCCGATAAAATAGCACCGACTCCATGAAACCGACTCTGAAGACGCCTCTGTGGCGACGACTCGAAAATTTTGACGACTCTAATTTTTAATGACATTCCAGCCATACTAGATGTAACGAGTATGCCGTAAATATTGTAGAATATTGAATGATAACTATTTGTTATAGTGACAGCTGTTTATTGTTTGTTGTTTTTTTAGGTAGCACGATACAAATTTTAATTTTTTTTACGTTTGAACGCAAAATTTCGCTCCAATAATTTTTATTAAGTGACAATTCATATTTAACGAAGCTTCGTTAAATTTTTTAATTTAAATTAATTTTTCCATGGGCGAAAGCACAGAAACGGAATTTAACGCAAACATAATTTTTTTAAAGTTACGTTTATAATTTTTTTTAATTTTTCTATGGTAACCCCTTTAGTTTTTTCTAGTAAATTTTTGGTTAAGATATCTTATTTTGATGTTAAAATATTATTAGTCCGGCCGGCCCGAATTAATAAGAAAAAATTTCAAAATCAAGACTTTAGAACTAGAAGAAAAGAAAACCGGGATTTTGAAAACCGGGATTTCCAAAACCGAGATTTTAAAAACCTGGATTTTGAAAACCGTGATTTTAAACCGGGATTTTGATATCCGGGATTTTGAAACCGGGATTTAGAAAACCGGGATTTCGTAGCACACGAAATACCCATGGAAATTTTTTGGAATTTTGCATATTGGAATTTTAAAATTTGGCATTTTGTATAGGAATTTTGTTTTTTTTGGAATTTAATTTTTTGGAAATGTTTTTATGGGAATTGTGGTTTCTGGAATTTTGTTTTTTGGAATTTTGGTTTTGGAATTTCGTTTTAGGAATTTTGAATTTGACGAATCTTTCCCAACCCCGTTACTACATTGCACTCATTACAAAATGATTTTTAAAAGCCCGATTTAAAAAAAATATGAATTCATTCATAAAAAAATTTAAAAAAATCGGGCTTTTGAATATCGAGATTTTGAAAATTGGGATTATAAAAGTCGGGATTTTGAAAGTCGAGATTTTGAAAGTCAAGATTTTGAAAGTTGGGATTTTAAAAGTCGGGATTTTGAAAGTCGGGATTTTAAAAGTCAGGATTTAGAAAGTCGGGCCAACGACCCCAACCCATTCGAAATATGGTACGGCACATTTGGTACCATCTGAAATCTTGTTTTATTTTTGACAAATATAAGATCGTATCTTAAAATAAATAACAGAAATTTGGGACACTTGTAATTATTAAAAAATTGGATTTCAAAGATTTTAGAGTTTATAGTCAGTCAAAATTAACAATGCATATAAATATGGTATCACGGAATCAAAAAGAATTATAAACCACAATGTTCCTAGGTTTAATAAGTTGTAAAAGTGTTTGAGTCGAATGCAGGCAAAATTGAAAATTCTTTTTCGTACATTGGGCAGTTTGAGCATGTCTAATTGAACTATTTAGCAGTTAAGGCTACGGGCCAATAGGCGGGTAAATCATTTACTAATGTCGAATTTTATTTATACTTTTTCAAATCAATATAAAATTTATGGTTCAAATAGAACAAAAAATCAAAATTGATGTGGTTTTATGTATGTATTGGAGATATTAAATAGGATTTTGAAGTTTAAAAATGACACGTCAAAACGACATCAAATGTGCACTCCACTATACGAAATTATATGTATATATTTTCGAACGAATAATCGTCATATATTTATTAATGAACGATTAAAATATATTTCAATTAAATTTAAAACACATGCTTTAATTTATTAGTAATTTTAACACACCAATTGAAGTTTCTACAAAAATTGACGTTTCATTTTGTATTGGTATTTCTCCATCAAAAAACAATTTACGAAAAAATGTACATATTTTAAAATTGATGTACATCAAAAAAAAATTGATTTTTTCTGGCAAATAAAACAAAATTTTTGATGTACATCAATTTTTTTGACGGATTTTGGCAAATAAAATTCGACATAAGGTAAAAATCGGATTTAGAACAGATTATTCGATCAGTTTGCTATAGTTTTTGAAAATAAATGAATTTACAGAAAATTTACATAAATTGACTTTTATCCGACTATTGGCCCTCAGCAGCCTACTATATATGTCGAATAAAGGCGATGATATGTATATGTACAATATTTGCCTTTCAAGCATAATAATTTTGTGTTCTGATTGGTTAATTTGCAATACCTATAATATTGGGTTAAAGTATGGATTAAAATTAACGGCAGAAATTGCTGATTACCAGTATACAATAGGAATTATACCAATATTAATAAAAATGTTGTATTTTCAAACTATACATGTCTCTCGTACTTAAGGGCTTAAAAGTTCCACGATAACAGACAAAATTTATCGTTCGGCTGAAAAACTCTCAAGTAATGCGTAATTCTTAGCATTTTGAAAATATCTTAAAAGGATTTAGTTTAAAGAACTCAGACAAATCTATTGTACAGCGGTATGCGTCTTTTGAAAGGACCTGCAACTTTGAATGCAAGTAACGTGTAGTGGAAGTTAAAAAAAATAAACTGCAGGAACACACACACCACGAGGAACAAATCTGATGGAAACAATCACGTGGTGTTCCTTGGCTCATGTAAATCCTTCTTACTAGATCTTCAACATTTCCTAACTTGAAAAGTTTTGAACGGAATTTTATAAAAGTATGTTTTAAACCACAAAAAGTTGCTTGTAATATATCGTATTTTTATCTATAGAATAATCTGTTTTAGAAATGAGCCCAACGTTTTAAAATTATTCGGCGCTCATTTTAAAATGTTTATTTTTATAATAATTTAAAAATATTTTAAACTTCGACACTCTTTTAATATCGAAAAGGGTTCCCAGTAAATTATTCAGTGTTCTGGTTGTTCCAAAATTCGATATGCAGAAAACCAATCCTACACCTGGGGCCAATATAGTAAAGTAGAATAACGCGAGTATCTAAAACTTTGTTAAAACGTTTGGTTAGCAATTGCCCAGTTTGAGTTTTCATTTAAACTGTGCTATTTTTGTAATATAACAGCACTTTGGAAAGTGTATAGTCCCGTCTTTTGTATCAAAGAAAAATATTTGTTGCTTTCGATTTACTCACAATCATACTTAAATAATTTCACTAAGGATAATACAATGGTCACCACAACAGTTTCCCTACTACTACTAATCCGGTTCTAAATTAGACCAGTTCTAAAACCAGTGTTTACCATTGTATTATCCTTAGTTAGCTAAGAATTATACTTTGTATACTAATTCTCACGATTATCTAATTACCTGTCCCTTAACGTAATTATTGATTGAAACGGCAAGAATTTCATTCCAAAGAAAGAAAAGTGGCTTACGGCAAAACATCAATAAATATCGGGTAAGTGATACAATGGTGGATACTGAGTTCAAATCTCACCGAAGGGAGTGCCGAAATACTTTCGATGTACAGGTTGGCATGGACTATAAATTAGATAGTTAATACTTTCTTTCGATAAAAAAAAATCGATCCTGGACCAGCTCAATATGTAACACTTTTTACGCTATTTGCCGTAGGCACTTGGTGTTACTTATACTTAATAAACACATTTTTATTAATCACTTGTTTTTTGTTTCGCAGAATATTTTGAATATTTTTCAAAAAGTTTGAAAAATCACTCGATCGATTTCGACTTGTTAGGTCATCATCAGGAGTATCTTGAGTAGATACTCCTGATGATGACCTAACAAGTCGAAATCGATCGAGAGATTTTTTAAACTTTTTGAAAAATATTCAAAATATTCTGCGAAACAAAAAACAAGTGATTAACAAAAATGTGTTTATTAAGTATTAAGTGTCAATATGTAACGTATTAAATTGTCAGTCTATCTTAATTTGGCCTCTTTATCATGGTCGTCAAATGTAGGTTGTAATTTTCGAATACTTAAGCAACTTGTGTATTTTTTCAGTAACTTACCCTGAGTCTCTGGTGTTGATCCTTTAGTAATTCCTGAAAAGATTTAAATACAATTAAATTAATTTGTGCCAATAAACTCAATAATTACATAAATTAATAAAATACAATCACACAGAACCGATAAACATATAATTAAAAAGTTATTTACACCTTACATTAAAATAATTCAGTAGGAACGTTATAAATTTATCATGAAAAGATATCACTCACTTTCAGATGTTCACTCAAATTAATTCTATCAACCGTCAACGCTCAATTTCGTTTACATACGTTGCAACTCTTGCTTGTATGAATGAAATCGTTATTCAATCACTAATTAATTGAACACCTTTGATGCCAAATTTTCAACCTATTTTCAAACAACATCGGGTAAAAATCCTAACAACTTCCCATCGATTTACACACCGTAAAAGTGTTAATTTTCCGATCAAAATTTTTATTGATTGCGAATAAAACAAAAAAATAATAATACAAATTAATTATTTATTTAATGTGCCCTACAATCAATCGATATAATAATGGTGTTATGCGGAAAATAAAGGTATATAAACCACCCGAAAACAACCTTTTTCTTTCCCGTGGGGATTTTTTGTTTTGTTTTATCATTATCCAAACAGTCTAGAGTACATAAGTATAAGTATAAATAATTTTATAATTTTCGTAATTTTCCATAATTAATTTTTGTTATTTATTACACAATTAATTCTGTTTTCATTATTTTTTTATTGCTGTTGTTGTTTGATTGATTATTTTTAATGTTAGAGATTATAAAGAAGTTTATGATGATGGTACGCGCGCAAGATGAAATTAACATTTTCTTGGGGCACGTGGAACGTCAATTCAAAATACATTTTTTATCAATTTTAACAACAACTCGACCGTGGTATTTGATGTCCTACACACATTTTAAAACCACTTGTGTCAACTTGACTATAAATATGTATATAAGCGCGCACTACAACGACCGGAAAATTCGATTAAAACTCGTACAGTTTATTGACTCAAATGTTAAACACAAATTCCCTTTCATGTGAGAAGAAATGTTTGTAATGTAAGAACAACATAAAAGTTATGTTTCACAACAACAACAGGAATATAAAATCGTATAATGACATCTTATAAGATAGTTGAGGTAAAAATTTACATTTTCATTTAGTAGCCGGAAGCATGAGAATACTTTGAACCATACACCTAAATATTTACGGTAAATAAAAGAAATTTTATCTTGGCGTGTTCTTAAGAAATAAATTTCGATAAGAAAATTCTATGTTTTGTAGTTTTATGTTTGTTCTCAGCTTGTGTCTATACATAAATATTACGTTGGGAGTTTGCTTGTACAACACACAATGTTTATGCATTTCGGAAGTAAAGCAAATTTTCGTGTAAAAATTATGTTTTTTGAAAACAATTAGAAAAAAGGTGAATAAATAAATAATTAATGGTCACAATCATGCGAGTGATGCTGTTAGTCGTCTATTGTTATGTTCACAAACTGTAAAACTAGTGAACTGTACCAAATACGATTTTATGATCAGAAAACAAAAAAAAAATATAGTTTTCTAATTCAATGAATTTTTGTGATTGGAAGAAACAAATGTTTATAGAAAAGCTCGTTAGTAATGCGTGGGAGCTTAAAATATAATTTGATGTTTTATAATAAAAGTGAAGGCTTTAAAATTATGAGAGCTTTAAATTTTTTATCGGTATAATTTAGAAACTTTATGAAGGTTTTTTCTGATTTGGGTTAGGAGTTCACGGAGCAGTTTCCCGTTTCTTCGTTATTATAATGCATATACACTCGTGTCGACCCTCGTGCAATGTTTAATTGCCAAAACCTTAATCTCTTGACCTTAAACTATTATTTCATTATCCACGTATACCTTGAAATTTATAAGAATAATTCACAAAGTTCCACTAATGATCGAACGGCATAACCAAATAATAGACCAGAACATTTTTGTTCTGGTAATTGACAGTATCCGATAGTTGTTCAATTTCGAGGTTGTTTTAATCAATTTGATGCAAAGAATGCCGCTATTAGCTGAATTCGTTTTGTAAATTTAGGTTAGTTATAGGTTTTTTTGTGATGAGAAACGCTAGATTCCAGGCTACTTTTTTTATTGTAAATGGTTTACAATAAATTTAGACACGTGTTTTCGAATTTTAAGTGGACCACCTTCAAAGGAAAAAGAAAAATTTGGTAACAATTAATATCGCTGGAACTCCTATCATAAACCCCACCAATTGGGAAAGGAGTATTATTAATGTTTGGCCTATTGGGCTAAACGTCAATTAGGCGTAAATTGGCAATATTCAGGATTTCGGTAGAATATTCCGGTAGTTGTGTGTATTGAAAGAACTGTGTTTCAATCCGTCAAACTTGTAGTGGTATTCACAACCCAGTGATGCGAACCAAATTTGACAGGCCAACTTGGGATGGAATTGTTAATATCAGAATGTAAATGAGGATTTGACGGTTGCAAAATTGGAGTAGCTTAATTTATGAACGGTTGGTTGTAAATAAAGAAGGATAAGATCCAGAAAACTACGAATTCGAGGTGAGCGCGGTATTTATAAAGAAAAGGAGAATGTTACACATGAAATTGTCGAAATAATTCTCGAAACATTTAGAAAAATAGATTGTGTGCAATTTTTGGTTACTTTTAACCAAATGATATTTGAAACGGAACAAGATGTGGGCCTATAACAAAATCAAAACCATGAAAAAATGAAACAGTAGTATATGAAATGACAGTTTATGTTTGGCGGAAGCGATTAAAAAATTAAAATAGGCAACAATGGCATTGAAAAGAAAGAACTAATCGAGAGACAGAATATTTGACAAATAAAACGATGACCTATTCAATATGGAGCAGAAAGTCGAGCAATCGGAGAATGGTGGTAACAAATTACGGTAATGACAGTAAGTAATAAGGTCAAAGTATATGACTAAGATCATGAAGCTGGTGTCATTAGTCGAAGGGATTCATTGAGCTTTGTGGAATTGAGTGATGGCGATGAGGAAGCAAATAGAGGAAACCAGCTGAACCAGCGGATTTGATAAAAAATTCAAACGACACCTCACTTCATGAAGAAGAACACGAACTTGGTAGCTCAATCGTATACAGAATCGTTATCTTACAGTGAGCAATTTATTAGTCAGGCAGAACCAACCAAGTCGGTTTTCATATAGTGAAAGAGGATGCCAGCGGATTTTAAGAGTCAGGGCTATGATTAAGAGTTATGATTCCAAAAATGTTATTATAATGGAATAAATCGGATATAATGACGGGAAACTCCAAAGAAAATATAACACAGATTGGGACTCATGGATGATGTCAGCCAGAGTCTGAATGTTAAAGAAGAAATTCATAGCAGATGAGCAGGTGCTTTGAGATGATCTTATGACATATCATCTATGATCAAATTAAAGGTAATCAAAAATAAGGTGTGCTGGACAAGACGACTTAAGATTTCTCGAGTACTCCACTTAGGATCGGATAATAGCCTGTTGCACAAGACACTGACAGGAGTTTGGAGGGAGTGCCGCCCAAGATGGCTTGAGATTACGGATGGTCCTTCGGTTATGATTTCTGATGCAGCAAGATTAATTGGAAGCGGTGATTGGAAATTCACAGCAGCTACTCTGCGTTTGCGTTTTGAATATTGTAGCGGCTCGAAAATTGAAAGGAGTCTTGTAGACGAGCGATATCAACTGACTATGACATTATATCAACATTAAATCACCAAAGTTTGAGTTTTTTTTGGGTTAGGTGGCGACGAAGAAGGTCACTTATAAAACGTTGGCCAATGAGAGTGGTTATTGCGGCCATAATTGAGGCAAACGATAAAGTTTGCCTTTTTATTTAACTGCCTAAGACGACACCATATAGAGCCCGCAGTTTGTTTTTTATAACAAAATTTTTGTTCTGAATGATCTCCCATGAACCAGCAACAGTGTCGGGCGGTGGCATCGAATAGCTATATTTACACTATAGCTATTATTATCCGTCATCAGAATATTTGTAAATATTTAACTGTTCCTCAACGAGAGCATTCACTGCTCAATACAGTTATCCCCTTTGAATTAGAAACTAGGAATTGTAATAAGCAAATAGTCAACATTGTTGAAACCATGTTTGAAAATATGAATCGCTTCGAATAGCGAAACTTTTTAATTCATTTTTAGATTTCTTTTCACGAAAGAAAACATTTCAACGGAATAAAATCTTGAAAAGTGTTCCGTAAATTATCAAATTGGTTGTCCTTCGAATTTAAAGAACCCGGTATAGAGAATTGGAATTTTAAAATGTTAGATGAACTCCGCCGTTTATTTCTGAATTATGATGAAATTTGGTTTGTAGAATTGGACAGAGATTATACATCAAGTGAGTTTTGGGCTAAATTCTTGGAACTGTCAATGATGGACGTAACTCCACAATTTCATACCCAATCATTATGAAATTTGGTTTTTAAGATAGATTTTGGATTCAAGCATACATTTTAGATGTAGTTCTGGTATCTGTCCATGCTACTTGATTAAATTGGATTCTAAGATGCATTTTGAACGAAGTTTTTAAATTTCGCTAAGTCGAATCGAACTCGGCTAATCCTTAACCGTTCTTATATTTCTAATATGTATTTAGAAAGAGGATCTGTACTGAGTCTACCTTCTTTACAATTATAAAATTAGGTAAATAGGGTCGCATTTGAAACTTGAGAATCGAAATGAAAAATTAAACTAGGACTCACGAAATAAATTTTTGATTTTTGAAAGATAAATAAATCATTAGAATTGCAATAAAGACGTACGATCTATACTTCACCATTATTCATTAAGGATTAGCCGAGTTCTATAGTCAAATTTAAGAACTTACCTCAATTTATCTTATAGGATCCATTTTAATCGTGTAGATACCATAGAAATCCATCTTAAATTTAAATTTAAGTAATAGAGGAGGGTGGAGGGGGTAATGATCAAGTGGTGATAACTGGGGTAAAGTCCAATTTTTATAAAATAGCCGACAAATATTTTATATAAAATATTGTTACTTGAAATGACTACCGGAATCGTTGTTTTAGAATATAATAGAGATACCAAAGAATTTTATCTAAAAAATATATTACACACATTTATACATTTATAAACTATCTAGGGTAGAGGCGATTAACATTTTTGTTTAGGTTTTAAATATATTTACCTAATATATTTAACCTCCTAATTAAAACCTAAGATCAAATTAAAACTCTTCGAGTAAGTCTTTCTTGTCCAACAAATTAAGCTTTAATTAACTATCACTGACTGTATATAAAAATAACAATACCCAGTTGAAAGTTTGTCAAAATGCATTTCAATATTTTTTTTATGATACATACAGTTTGCTTTCATGGCTTAAGCGAAACATGTATGACATGTCTTCCATGTTTCTAATTCTATCACAAAATTATGGTTTAGGTAAACAATGGAAAATATCATAATGCCGTCGCAATTATTATTATTTTTATCATTTTTAGAAATATTTTACAATATTTAAATTTTAAATTGTTTAAGGCAAAAGCAAGACTAATATTATACACATTATTGCATTTTTTAAATAATTTAGGATTCTTAAAGTTTGTACAATACATGATGCAAAATGCCCGAGTTGAATTTATGGATTTATGATATACCTCCCGGTCACGAAATCTACGATTCGTCTCAGATATATCACATAAAATTCATTTCACCTATGTTACATAAGATTCCTGTATGGCTTCTCAAATATGCGTCGTTTCAGATCTGTCATAAACGGTTCATCTCAAACATGTCACAAAGGAAAATTAGTCCCACTTGCTGGTCAATGTTTATATATGTGTCATGCTTGACTGTCGAAGATCAGTCATTAGTATGTCGTAATGGCTTTCCTGCTGAGTAGTTCGAAAAAAAACATTAACTAGTACGCGTTAGTTGAAAATCAGCCAAATTTTCTTAGTAAATGTTCATTTCAAGAGCAGTTACGTATTCTTGAAAGAGACTGATATACCAAACAGTATAAAACACGGAAAAATGACCCAACAGAAACCATACGTTAGATTATTGGCCACTTAAAATTAACTCAAGGGTCCCTCCAACAGGTCGTATACGTGCAACAAATGAGCAGTTCTATTTCTGTTTGACAGGATTATAAGTACTGATATATCGTGGGATACTTAGAAAATCATGTGGTCTCACATGCATTATTTATAGGATAGCAATCTAATCGAATGGCAACGCCAGACTCCACATTGCAAAAGTTCTTATTAATTTATTTGAATGAAGTGGAAATTTAACAAATGTTTTCTCTCTCTCGCAGCCCCAACTTCAATTTCACTGAATATGTATGGGACATGCTAGAATGGCATTTAACGCAAAGGCACGTCGTTCCAGAAAAGCTAGATAATCTTTATTCAGTTATGCAACAAGAATGTGAGATGATACGTTAAGAGGTCATTTCACACCATTATTACAAGAGAAATTTAGAGAAAAGATGACGTGCACGGTATTTTACACAAACGCGGTGTATACAGACTGTTCTAAATTTGACAAAAGGTTGATTGTATTTTTTGTGTATTGCCGCAAAACAAAATTCGCTACAAAATGATATACCAGCTGGTGGTTGAGAGTTTAAGGTCTACACCCCAACGCTAGTTTGATTCCTAACAATCGATAATTTCTTATGAAACGTATAAAGTATAAAAATTAAAATACAAATTGCAGTGATACTAGTGTAGTAAAATTGAAAATTGAAAATTTTTACAATAACAAGTATTTTCAGACGTGTATGGTTTTTTAATAATCTACATACCTTCTAAAATCAGAAACAGAATCTAAGTCTAGTTCGCGATTTGTTACTTGTACAAACTGGCCTTTTCTTCTAAAAATAAATTATGATAACTTAGGTCACAATATTGATATGCTACTTGAATTGAATGCCGTTAAGTGTGGGGCTCTTTGTTTAGACCAGGTATGCATTTATTTTGAGATGACATACGAACAATGAATAAAGGTTTTAATAAAGCCCCATTCTCCCGGGTGAGGAAAAGTATACGAACACCCTAAAAAACTGGAGAAATGACATCAAACTCGATCCTCCTTTTTAGCCCCTGTAAATAGGGTGGGGTGTAGGTACTACTTTAAAATGTTTAATTGGCACCTCCGTTTTTATTGCAGATTCGGATTCTACGCCTCGGACATTTGTTTTATGGATTTATGAAATCTTCAATTTTTTAGGTTTACATAAATTCAACCCGGATTTTATTTATTTCTAAATAAGCATGCTATACAATATCCAACTTTTTGACCAATGAAACGTATTTTGAGGCGTAGAACGCGAATCTGCTAAAAAATAGGGGTTCCCATTTTTAATTTTAAAATGACCCTCTAACTGACATTAAACGCCACTAGTTTTTTTTAGGGATTCTACACTTTTCCCCTCACCCGAGATACTAGTACGATTACATAATAGTTCTGATCTCAAACAAAAGTATCCTAATTAATTTTTAAACTAGTCTTGCACTTAGTAACTGAGTATAAAGTGATTTACTTAATAAAAATATGATTTTCCCTTCTAGCTTGAAAATGGCAAAAAAGGATTTAGTAGTAAAGTTATTTGGTAACGTTATGTGTAAAAATAGCAACACAAGATAAAGTATTAGATATCTGATACATATACAATGTCTCTTGATAAACCCAGCAAATCGAAATTAATCAATTTTTATTATTTGCATAAATCCATATTGCGATATCCATAAAAAATCGATGTCGCAGCAAAATTCATATTGAACATCCTATTAATTTTCCCTGTTTTGATTTTGAAAAATTGGATGTCAATCAAAAAAACAAAGTTTTTTCTAATGTGTATTTTGCTCGGATCGTCATATTGTTCAACTCATGCAGGAGAATGTCAAAGTTACGTATATTAGTTTTATTAAATGACAAAATCAAGGGCGTAATCAGAAATAATCACCTTGGATGTGTCCCACTGTCATAAACACCTAATATTTTTAACATCATATATTGTAATCAATATACAAGCATTTAAGAATTAGAAAGAGCGTAGGATCGCGGCAGTCGTACGAAATATACAATAAATATTAGAAATCCCACGAAATAGATTCATTCCGTTGACAAAGAAATTCTAGTTCTATATTTACACCGAGTATGTGTAGGTGGAGATTGTTTCCTAAAAACAACTTATTGATTGTATTCGTTATGACCCCTCAACCTTTTTTCATTTCTCATCTGTGTATATACATATATATGATATTTTAAAACTAAAGTGGTTTTGAAAGTAATTTAGTTTCCATCAAAGCCAGTTCGAATAAAAATTTGAATATGAGTGCGGCGGCCTGTGTCTTTCGTCCGAGTCTAGAGTTTATTATTGATGAAATTCTATTTTTTTTTTGGTTGTTCTCGCATTTAGTTTGGTGTAGTGTTGTGTTCCCCGCCGTTCATCAATCATATCAAAGTATTTTATATATGTATGTGTGTGCGAGGTAGAAAGATGAAAAACTCTTGGAAAATCATTAATTTATTTTTGGAAAATTTAATCAAATTTATTTATTCGTGTTGGGAAAAATATGGTACTTCATGTCATTGTGTGCGCATTTGTCTGGAAGCTGCTGCCGAGTAAAAAAATGATAAATAATCGAGTTAAAAACCGTGAAATTCGGATTTGGATACCGAAATTGAAATAAGATTTTCCAATGAATACAAAAAGAAAAGAAAAATCTCGCGTATGTGATTTTTATTCGATTATAAGAGTAGGCAATTTTCTTGTCGTGCTGATTTATATGTTTTAAATTGGATTGAATTATAATTGCTTTTCCAAATTCATACGACATTCTTATTCATCAGCCTTACAGTTATTTGGGAGGAAATTTTTGCCAACCTATTCAAGACATTTAAATAATAATTAAAATTTAAAATCCCCACCCCGTTCCTCATTATGATTTTTATTTATTTATATGACCTTTTTAGAGACATATTCAACCTATTTCAATCAACAAACGTACGATATGACCTTTATCAAATTGATATACGCGAACTAATCTAATCACATTTTATAGAAAAATTAGAAAAAAATTTGTTCGACTATCTCGCATTGTCTTAAATAAATTGAAAGATTTCGTTCCGCTTTTATACGTTTTTTGTCTTCATCATCGTCGACGAGATGAGATTTATATGCCATCAAGTCAAGAGCATTTATAGCGTATATCGTTAAATATAGAGAGCAGAGTAATAGATTTGTATGTAATCCCTTTTATATAGACAAGATAAATAAATAAATAAAAGAATATATACTTATTATAAATCAGATAAGATAAAAAGACATGTACATAAAGATAAAATTAAGATAATATTTAGAGAGAGAGATGTATAAAAAACATAAAAAATTTCGATCGTAAAGAATTTTGATTAAATTTTACGTTTTTTTATTTTTCCTCAGGTTTGTGAATTATAGTAAGGAAACCGCGCCGAGAGGATGCCTATACCCAATAATGCTACGTTGCACGTTCGATTAATTTAATGCTGATCTTCCCAAAAACCATACAATTTTTAATCCCATTTCGAAAACAACTCGGTTATTACGATTAGGTAATCGTGTAAGGAATTGTATACGGTAAAATTAAAAAGAAGAAAAATTCGAATCAGTTTTCCTCTTTTTGAATTACGTATATAAATCTTCTAAATTTTTAATCACACGCAGGTAAGTGAAAAATTTACGTTTTATAATGAAAATTGATGTATGATTTTCATTCGTGGCTTTATTCAGCCGTCAGCTGTAAACATCAAATTTAAAGTACAGATACAAATTATCTAATGGATTTTAAATTAAATTACTCTCCATTAAACTCAATCAATCACCAATCAATTGATTTGATTTTTATTTTTTATAGTTCTTTATACCAAAAAAAACATTTATTTTCTATTCTCTTAATCAATCAACATGTTGGTTCTTATGACTGAATATATTTTTAATAGTTTGGAATACCCTTTTTGTTTACTTCAATAGACTTTTAAAAGAGACAATACGTCATTGTAAAATATCAATATTACATTACAATGAATGAAAAGTAGAAATTTAGAAACGTTGAATATTGGTTTAATGCTCGTTAGGGGTTGAAAATTGTTAAAAACAATCAGAGTTCACTAAACTGGCTAAATTCGAATGTGTATAACGGTTTAACACGATGCAAGTATATATCTCGTAGTCGTATATAAGGTCGTTTTAAGCTCAACTTGAAAGTGGTACCTTAATGCGGAACTTAGGTTTTCAATGAAGAGCCACTCAATAACCAACCGATTTCCATAAACGGAACTTAGAAAAGAAATTTCCGGGATTACCTTTGTTATCTTACATAATAATAATTCAGAACACCTTATAAGTAATAATAAAAATAAAAGGCTTTTTGGTCTTTCTTATTTCAGCAGGAGACTTCCATAAAGGTTAATTCTGTTTATGTTCGACCCAAAAAAACTCACTCACAATATTTTCCATTTTTTCTAGATCAAAAACACCAAAATCAATTAGAATTTTAGTGATTTTGGAATAAATTGGAAAATATTATAACTTCTATTTAATTACGACATTTTAATAGACATATGGTTTTGGGTGCCGATTCTGGCCCGAATTTTATAAATCGCTTGTAACGAGCATAGATTATATGTTCTTTTTACTAGTATGACAATCTTAACAAAATAAGTTATATTTGAATAATCTTACAAAATATGATGGCAACATTTTCAGCTAGTGAGAAGCAATTTGAATTAACGAGCTTTCAATTGGAAATGTTCAGTTATTTAATTTTTTGTGATGGACTCGTTAAGCATTTTATTACGGTTGGCCCATCCTAGAGATTTCCACGTGATTTAGTGATTAGTTAAGCTTTCAAATGGAAATATTAACTAATTAAATTTAAAAAAGGCGTTGACAATAGCATGAGCGACATTTTGAAGCATTCAACTGGAAATTTTAACTCATCCTACCTTTCCCGTTGTGCAATTGATTTTACTAAGCTTATTCTACAGATTTCTAAGCGGTTTCGTTATACAGGGTGTCGCGCACCTAATTTAATGAAATGAAACCGTTGAATTCCTTGTCCAATGCGGAGTAAAATTTCACTTACATGAACCACTTTGAAAATGGTTTATTTATTTAATCATTTAAAAAAGGTCTTCCACCGTAGACGCCCCTATTGAAAAAAAGTAAGAACTTAGAAATTTGAAGGTTTTTTCAATTTTTCGTTTTGCAAGTTATTTTTCTCTGGCTATGCTCGTAGACATCTACGAGTATATACAAAAATGAATGTTTCTTTGTTTGTCCCGTACGCTTTTCTACTCGTATGCCATTCATCCGATTGCGATTAAACTTTGGAGAGTTATTGTGCGCACGTCTGCAAATTTTTTTGAATTAATACAATTATTTTACAATAGGTGGCACGCGAGTCGTTTCAAAAAATTCGTCTATTTTATATTCTTGAAATCGGTGAAAATTTCTACATGTGGAATATAATTTGCTTCAAAAATTTTATATTTTCTATAGACAACTATAAGTGGATCTGACGGCAAAAAAAATAAGCTTGTTCCAGATATTTTTTTATGTTAATTTTTATTTTCATAAAGTATGCCGTGCTAAAATTTCATAGAAAAAAAAACCGCAATGAGCTTATTTTTAATGCGCTAGATGTCACATTCCTAACTTTAACAGTCGTCAATATTCCGTATGTGGAAATTTCCACCGATTTCAAGAATACGCGCGCTGACGGAAAAAAAATTAAACTTGTTGGGTATATTTTTGTATGTATATTTTTATTTTCATAAAGTATGTCGTGCTCTAATTTCATGGAGAGCTTTTATTTTTAATGCACTAGATGTCACATTCCCAACAACAGTCGTCAATATTGTTTAGCGGCAGTACGTGTGTTTTCGATGTATGAGTGGTGCATGCTAGACAGAATTGAACTGAATCTAAAAGACAAACAATGACAATTCAGTTTATGTGTAACGTAACCAGTGATGTAGGTGAATTTCCAATTGACAGCTTTCGCTATCAAATCATTTATGCCACCCAAACGAGAAACGCTAGTCGATCTACAAGTCAAGCACGATCACGAACGAAAAGGATCACGAACTTTAGAAACAGACGAGCCACGGGAGACAAGACTGGAAATTATTCGAGTACGCATTGCTCAAGCCCGTTCACCTGAAACACTCGAGCAACAGTAAGCAAAGCTGCACAAACAGTTCGAGTACGTATTGTTTGATCCAAACAAAATCTGCACACTGAATTAAATCTCCATTGTTTTTGGACAAATGGATGAATTATGCGTGAATTGCAGTGTCCTCAAATTTAAGAAAGAAATGAAACACAAGGAATGTGCTGTGCAGGTGGAAAAGTGAAAGTATCAGAATTACATTCACCATCTGAACCATTATCAACGTTGGTATCAGGTGACACAAGCCAATCGAAACGTTTCATCGTTGTCATAGTGCGGCGGAATAAAAATCGTGAGCGAGAATTACATGCCAATATTCAAAATACAGGGACAAATTTATCATCGTCTAGGATCACTACTATCATTGTCGAACGCATTTCACAAATTTATTTCATGGGAGGCACTAATAAAGAAATGGATCAACTTTGTCGATTCAACACGGGTACTAATCGAAAAATTGTCGCTCCATTACAAATGTTATTCGATCAACCCAATGAATTAATTCGAATGTTCAGGGCTGTTATGATCATGCTAACACTGATGACCACAAAGTTGCAGTTGGAGCAGACAAAACACATGTCGACCAACACGAAAGACGGTACAATGCACCAACATTGATGAAGTGCCAATCGTTATAGTTCGCGAAGAATTTTATTCGCGTGATATAGTTATCGCAAAAATGGAGTCTCAGAAGCTACTCACGCTACTTACTATTAATATATCGATTGATGACTCATGAAAACACTGAAAATCTTATCTTTAAATGTACGTGAAATTTGAAACCGAACGACTTCTCTAAATTCAACTGAATCAAACTGAGTTGCTTTCGAGGATTTCATTTATTTACGTGATGCAGTTATTAATGATGGCAGTTCCAATGAATTGGGAAAAAATGATCATACTACCGGCAACATTTATAGGAATCCACAGCCAAACGCAGATTTGTTTAATGCATTCATCTGCAATCCGACGTGAGATGATTTAAAAGAATTTTGTTAACTGGGCGGATCGATAATCATCATCAGATCGTCATGATATTTTCGGTTGATCAAAAAAGTCACACCAGATCAAATTGACCAGATCACCTCAGCAGAAATATCTGATTTCGAGATTGAACCAGACTTATTTGAAATCGTCACCGAAAACATGATTCTTGGTCTAAAGTAACTTACTCAATAACAATTCACCATACATGTCTGATGGGTAGTGCACGAAACGATACTCAAGAGGCTTGTTTGACGAGACTATCACTCGCAATGACTGATATATATGCTATCGTTGTCGATCGACTGAAGATAGCGGCAAATCTATAGTGTCACTTCAGATACGAAACAATAATGTTGAAGTCGATCGTTGAGACCATTAAAAATCAAAAAGTGTGTGCCACTTATCATGAAGCTTGCCAAGTATTCAACCTTCTTAAAAACATACTTACAGACATTGCATAATCATTAGACATTGCATACGGATTAAATACTGATCAACCTTAGCAACTTCGCACGTTATTTGTAGCCATATTGACCATATATCCAATTCAAACCAAAAAAAATCACACATCACATCTTTATAGGCAACAAAAATGCTTATAGAGATCGGTTTCGAACCTTTCCCGTCTTTTTTTTTTAGTTGACCAGATTTTGAAAACCAATTTTATAAGCTTTGAAATTAAACCTTAGTGATCTTTGTATATGGTTTTAATGGCCCACTCTCGAAATGGAAGAATTTCAGAAATTCTTAAACACTAAAATCATAATTTTGGAATCTTTTGAATGTGATTTTGGAATTTAAGGGGATTCTAATATGAATTCTGATGGAAATTCTGAAATAAAGAAATTTTACAATATATAGGACGTAATCGCGATACTAACCCAATAATAAATAAATTTCACTATAATTTTCAAACCGAACCGATATTATCAAAAATGGTCACGTCGATTATAGAACTCGCCGGATTTACTGCGGTGGGAGTCCAAACTCATATTAAAATAAATAAAATCATGAATTTCGATCAAGGTTGCATTTAGAACTGGTTTTATTTTGGTATGATATCAAAGAGCCGAATATCGAAGGGCCGAATGTCGAAGGGTCAATGTGTCGAAGGGCCGAATGTGTCGAAGGGCCGAATGCCGAAGGGCCGAATGTGTCGAAGGGCCGAATGTGTCGAAGGGCCGAAAGAGATTTTCGACTTATTTTTGAATTCGGATTCAGCTGATAAATTTATGGTATTCATAACTGGAACACCCTGTAGCTCTGCAAAAGTTGGTTGCAACCAGTAAATAATGTTCAATTTAATTGTTATAGCAACGGTTGCATAACCAGTAGATCCCAACTTATTAGTTGATTTCATGAACATCCCTAACTCGAAAAGTGAATAACTTCAATGTTGAATAAACCACGTATTATTTCCAACCCTATTATGCTTCTGCCGTTAACGGCGAAACAAAAACCTTTTTGAAACTAGTACGTTACACCCAAGTTTGTTGTATACGGTTGTTCAACCATAGCAATGCAACTAAGGTTAACAATTACCTGTCCAAACGCCTGTCGATCGACGGTTAGTGAAACGTTACATTTACGGAAAATAAACCCTTTTTAAACTTCTGCATTATTTTAACTTAAGTTAAATTACGGTTTATGAACCGTTGTCGAACTCCAAATTGCTACATGGGGGGTAACGCCACAATGTGAGAATCCGTTTGACGGGCAACTAATTCAGCATGGGCAATATATTTATTCAACGAAAATTGTTCACTTAAAGTTTAGAAAATTAATAACATTTGCTTTGAGAGTTTAGTCACATCTAGGTTTAAGTAGTAGCATAGGTTAAAGCAAAATTAGTGAGGAAAAAATCGAAAATCCGCGAAAGATCTCGAGTATTCAGCGCGATTATAAATACGTGAGTATTGAACACAAGGAGTTACTCATTTGGAAGATTCGGTATGCGAAAGATTAAAAACGAAAGTGAACAGTACGAATGAATGTGGTACAAAGTGAAAATAGTGGCGTAATTAAACATTGTAAGTGATTTACACCACGAATTAATAAACAATTGTGGAAATTCTTTCTTGTAGTGTTTTAGTATTAGTGGATTTTGGCAAAATTATTATGGAAATATTTTGGGAATATTCCAGTGGTGTAATTGTGTAACAAATTATTTCCAGTATTTTCGGAAATGTTCCGGAACTGGTGCAAATTACGATAATTAGTAGTGTAACCGTCAAATTCTATAGCAGTTTTCACAATCCAGTGATACGAACCGGATTTGGCAGGACACATTGGTAATGGGCGGCAGAATTAGAAAACTGCTCGCTTCGGAAATGATTTTAAGGCAGCACTGTCTAGGCTGTATGCATATGAAATTGAACAAAACCTTCAAACCTATTTTCATGTTCTAAATTTACTTAACTAGGTTGGGTTATACAAAAAGGAATAAGCCATCATATAAGTTTCTAACTATCTACTATTAGGCCTAATATATCACGGAGCTAAACCTCTGGCCCACCGCGCCGCGTTTAATAAATAATAAAGACTGTAAAGTATAAGATTATGTTACGTATTTTCGATATGCTTGGAGATCTAATGTGGCGGTGCAAGTGGAGGATAATAATGACAAATCCATTTATTTATTATCCATGTAATTTGAACACCCCGTCCATAAAAATGGTTTATTTCGACTATATATAAAGCATATTAAATTTAGTTAAATTTGTTAATGCGTTCTCAGGTTTAATTTAAAATTAATTTCAGGTATATTTTCTTGGCCATTTCGAACATAACCCAATTTTACTTGTTCTAATTTTTACTTTCTCTACCCGTATTACCTTAAAACATATACCACAAATATAAAATAAAATTAAAGTTATGGTCTAGATGAATTTTATCTAAGATAATTTTGAATTAAGTAAGTTTCGTATATACAAAACATTGATCCGCGGTTTTTCATGTTAAAAAAATGTATAAATATTTTCCTAAGGATTAAAAGATGTGGGTTGGTATTATACACGTAATAATAATTTGTTTATTCATCGGCCTACGTTATGAATATTTTATCGAAATCCTTAATTCCGGATAAAATTTATACGTATAATATGCGATAAAAAAATGTACCAGTATTTAATGTACATGCTTATATATAGAATTCATTAAATATTAAAAAAACATTTATGTATCTCTCGGTCTTATCTCTCTGCTACTTGATTCTTTTTATTAAGGTTTATTGATTATGTATGCGGCGAACAAGCAGAGAGATAATTGACATCCAAAATAATGTTCCTAATAGGCAAACAAATCTTCAGATTCTCTAAATTCTAAAACACACTTTGTATTTATTATATCGTCTAATCATAAAAAAGGGTTTACGAAATGGATTTGAATATTTGAAATGAACCTTAAAAAATAAATTAGGCACATAAAATTTTTGGTATCATATACCCCCTCGTTCCAAAGTGTTTCCTCCTGTGTGTCATTATAATATTGATATGAGTATAAAAATACATTTATCGTATACCAAAAATGAGTTTTACGCCCAAGTTGGCTTATTTGATCTGTCAAAGTTTTCTTATTTTCTTTGAAATCATATATAAGAAAACCTGAAATAGGCTTAAGGCTATTTTTACGAAAAAGTTTTTGTACTATTTCTATCTATAATATACAATCTATAAATCACACTCAACAGCCACCATTAAAATAAGATTTTCCAAAGTTTACCAAAGTTTTTTATTCCAAAAATTAGATCGAAAAACAACTTAATTTAAAAAAAGAAAATTAAATTTTCTAGAAAAGATTAAGGTGATTTTATCTTTTCTTCAAATCCATCTTCAAATGATATCATCAACAAAAATTAATTAGAAAACGTTTATCTCATGGCACCCTCTTCTCCTCCTCAATTTATTATATAAACTTACATTTACCATAAAGTCAAAGCACAGTTTAATATCTTCTACCAACAACGTTTTATGATCCAACAAAACAAAAATCGTGAAACCAACATCTGATACACTGCGTGATTATAAAATCGATTCTTAATTATTCACATAAAATACAATTTGATTATTTAACAACTATCTAGCTCGAAACAATAGAAGTCTGCAAATAAATTAAACTTTCTTAAATGCAAAGAACTCAAAACCATGCTCACAGACGACTTTTCGTTTTGTTTTGTGTGCGATACAAAATGTCAAAAGCCATCGCATACAACGAGTTAAATACGATGGAAGAAAATGAAAGTTGTTTATCTTTCATAATCAAAACTAAAACTATTATGGCAACGTTCGTACGTATTATCAAAATTAGTAGAGCAATCAATTTTCGTGGGAAAAGTTTTTGTACCCCTGGTGCCATGAACACAGTTTGCGTCTCGATGATCGAAAATTTAATTAGATCACATAATGTTGAATTTATTTGATTTTTTATTTACAAAACTTTTAATTTTAGTTCTAAAGGTTGATGATCAAATAATTGAAACAAAAACCTTATTCGTATAACGAATTTTTTGTCGAAAGTACATTGCGTTTTGCGGAAAGTGCTATTGTGCGGTAAAATCGAAGCCAAAATATAATTTGTTAAAAATTTGAAGATTGAAGACCTTTAAATCAAGTTAACATAAAATTTTTTTTTTGTCGTGTCACGTAGCAAGTCATTTAGCATACTAAGTTCTGTCTAGGAACCAAGCGCACATTTTAGTGGAAAAAAATATTCGATATAATTTCTTGTAAATGCTAGAAAAACGTACGTTCAACTTTTAATATTTTTTTAATCATAGCAGACGTATGTGCAACTTTGATTTATTTTATTTGTTTACAAACAACTGGACATTTCGCATTGGTATTTGACGTTTCGAATTGTGTTAATTTGTCGCCGTTTGTGTTTTAAATTAGAATAAAATATTTAATTTTGAGTTCAACGAACAAAAATTTTTATTTTAAAGATGATCAAAAATCTACATATATGTATGCTGGTATAGCTGGTTCCGAATACTGACTTATTTAATTCCAAATAAAAATACTTAAATAATTGGAACATGTATACATATTTATATTATGTATAAAATAAATATGTATTGTCAAATTTTCGAAGACAAAACGACTCATTTTCAATAAAAATATAAATATGTATAAAAGAATTTAATTGTATCTTTCTAAATAAAAAAAAATTGCTTTCAAAATACCAACAAATTTTATATCTGTACCTCCGTATGTACTGATAAAATTTTGTCTAAATTTAGTCAGTTTTTATGCGGGTTGCATGCACAAAATTTGTATAGCAGTTTGGTTGCATACATTCATTTTGATTTTAATGTAAAAACTTATATCGAATATTTTGTTCTACTAAAATGTGCGCTTGGTTCCTATACTGTTTTGGATATCCTAGTTAATCGGTCCCGCTCCATACCAACCATGTCCTTTAGTGTACTATGTGTTGTTCTGTGATGTCCTGTTTTGTAACATCCTCATTTTCCACATTCTTTTATATAATTTGGTGTTCGGGACCTCGATAAAATAGTACACCCAAAGAAAATTATTTTTCGAACTTCTTTTCTATGTTCATATGCCACTCCTTGACGCCTCGAAACCTATTAAAGAGGTGACCCATTAAACAGGGTCTCGTTGGAAGCAAAATGTAAATGGAAATTTGAATTTGGTGATGTTAAGAAACACAAGTATGGCTACTGGTGCATATCAGTGTGATATAATTTAACGTGAAATTAACCTATGTAAGGACGAATTGATTGATGTTCGAAGGATGTCAGACAAACTAGATGAAAGATTATTCATTTTAGAAAGTAACCCTCCCATTCTAACGTACAGTCACAGATGTATTTTCAGTCTTAGCAAAAACTTTTGTCTTAGCGAAGACTATAAACTTTCAATTCTTATTCTGCACTTATAGTCTTATCTGTCAGTAGTCTTACAAAATTGTCTTCGTTAATATCAGCGAAATAGGTGGTCTTAGAAGTCATAAATTTGACATTTAAACAGAAACAATAATTATATGTATTTCGAATTGAACTGTCGCTTTTCGTTCATAAATTTGAAACAATATGGTGCAAATTTGTTTTGGCAGCTCTACAAAAGTGTTTGGAGAGTTTATAATATATTATTTAATACTACTGTCTTCAGAATTTCAATGAAGACTTTAGTCTAAAAAAAAGTCTTTACAATAAAGTTTTAGCTAAGATGGTCTTAATAGTCTTATCGTCAGAATCGGGGGGTAAGTTTACTACTTAGACCTGCCGGCTTTTCCACTTGCAATTTCCTGTTAAATAGCGTGCAATATCCGTCTAAATCCAATTTAACCGTCAGTTGCAAACTTTTCGTATTGACGACTGTAAAAGTACCAAACCACGACTTCGTAGGGAGTATAAAATGAAATTTTTTGCAATTTAACATAACCAGTTAAGTCGAGATTTAACATAACCACTTAAGTCGAGCAATTTAACATAACCACTTAAGTCAAGATAAATGATTATGTTGAACTATATTCTAATCGATAGTATTTCCCGTTTTTTCTTTTCCTTCAATTTTTCATCAAAATCCGACTATTTTTGACCGAGATATAACAAAAACAAAACCACTTATGTTTGTTATAGGTGTTTGGTATTTATTGAAAACCACTTAATTGATAATTTTTGATATTGTAGCATGAAATAAGTGATATTTAAAACAATATTTTTATTTGTAAAATCAGAAATAAATTTACAATAAACACTTATCTAAAATTAAGTTTTTATTTTGAATTTAATTTTGCAGTTGTTATTTACTTAAATCGATATAAGTGATTTTTCTTAAGTGCTAATTAAAAATGTTCGGAATTTCTGGTGAACCCAGAGTAGGTCACAAGTGCTTGAAGGTGTCAATAAACGTAGTTTAAAAACCCTGTTACCATGGATCCAAAAATAGTTAAGTTATGGCCTATATTTTTTTCACAAATTAATTTAAAATTTAAATTTGAACCCCTGAAAAGTAGCTAAAAAATAGATAAGTGGTTTTGCTGAATTGCCACAGATATAATGAATTTATTCTATCTGTCTATCTAATCTCTAATCTGATATATTAGTACGAGCGGTAATTGTATGTATGTTTGTATCGGGGGTTTCGTAAATGGCCCAAACGATTTTCATGTAATCGTATTTACGAAGGTTTCGAGTACCGAAAATCGATTGCAATGGGTCTTGCTTTCGGGAAAGTTCATTAAGTTGGCCCTCTGGTAGGAACCCGGTTCCTTTTTTTTATTGTTTGCTTCAGCGCAAACGAATTTAATGAAAATTTGCTTAAAAAGGAATATACTCGAAATAGATCGCGATAGGTCCTGATTTCAGTAAAATTCGTTTCTGGGCCCTGTGGAGCCGGGTACCTCTTTCAATTTTTCCGCTTAAACATATTGATGACATTTGGTAAAAGGAAAGTGAAATTTCGTTTAGAGGGTCACAGTTTCCTTTTTTCTGCTCGAAAGAAGTTGATAGGAATTCGTGAATTGGGTATCTTGAGTCCTACGAAGTGATTGCAAAGTGTACTGATTTACCTGTCAAATCGTAAAAGAATCATCCGATGGAACGACGTTATGTTGAATTATGTTCCGTGTTATTGCACTATTTTACAACATGTTGCACTGGCATATAGTGCAATGTTGCGTAATGTTGAAACAGGTTGCGTTAAGTTTCATTATGTTTTGTGATCTGGTTTTATATTGCATTGCGTTGCTTAATCTTACATTTTTGAATTTTAAATTTATTTTTGTACAAATTAGGTAGTAGAAACTAGGCCAATTATTAACCCATAATAAAGACGTTTGGTCAGGGTCCTAGACATTTTGACTCCTGCGATGCATTTCATAATTGTAATCCTATTTCAATCCACTTTTACATCATCCAAACGGCATACTTGCGATACGTTTTCCTTTCTTAAAATTTTTGACTGAGATTTTTGTGGCCAAACTTTAAAAAAGTGAGTTTTTCAAAATCTCTGAGTATGTATGGAGATTTTTCTCTAGCCTCTGTACGACTCAAAAGAGTTAACTAATTCATGTGAAACTTCATACTTTTTAAATAATTTGGAGGACCTAATGATTTTTGACTGAAAACGGTAAATTGGAATAAACAGTATCCAAATTACGTTGTTTTTCGAGTTTTGAAAATATTTTCAATGATTTATGAGAAAAACTATTAAGGCGACATAGCACCTTCAAATTTTCAAAAAATCGAAATTTTTTTTATAATAGAATATGGTAGAATGAACTTTTAAAAACATGATTTTAATGATATAAACAAGAAAATCTAAAAAAAAAATTATTTTATTTATTGCGAAGCGCGCCAAAGTCGTTTTTTTACGCGGTTATCTCGAAATGACGTTTTTCAAGTTGACGTGCAAGATTGAGAAAAAACTACTTATCCAATCGTTCTAAAATTTTAACACGTTGATCTACATATATTTCTGCTCAGAATGAACTACGGAAGGAAAAATCGGCTTTCAATTTTTTGAGTTACAACTAATTGGGGGGGGGGGGGGGGGGACAAAAAAGCTGTATTTTCGAAAAAATGCCACCATTTTTTTATTTTTCAACCAATTTTTTTCTTTTTAGTTCATTCAAAGGGCGATTTAATGCTGAATAAAACCCCGTTTTTTCGGACGTTTCTGAGAGTAGTTATGATGCACGCCGCGAATTTTCAGTGTTTTTGGAAAACCCTTGTAGCAGACGATCTTGGGCTAAAAAAAATCTAAAAAAATTGTTTTTGTACTTTCAGTTAAATAAAATGTCAATGGCAAGTTTCATTAAAAGACATCTCTTTTTATTCCATTAAAAAAAAATTTTGAAAAACTTTTTTTTTTCAATTTTGAAGGTGCTATGTCCCCTTAAGCACAAAAAAGTCTGTAGATTTAGAACAAAACTGATAACCACAAATACTTCCAAAAAATTTCCAGAAAAGATAAATTTTTGATGAAATACATTTTTATAGTAAATGGTCTAGCAAAAAATGAGCTTTAATCCGAAAATTTTTTCTGTCACCATAAAAAATGTTTTTTACACAAACCATCAAGTTACTCGTTGAGTTATTTATCGAAAATCATCTTCCTTCGCCAGCCTTAACCAACACAGCCATCGACGATATACGCATTAACACATAAAAATTGCTCGATAATTGCAATTTCATCTCCGTAAGAACCAATATTGTTCGCACTGGATTACAACACCATACAAAGGCCCTAACAAAGTATTCGCAGTTAATGTAAATATGTATATTATCAAAAATAAATAACCGTGACAGTTTTAAGTTGGCCTACGAAATTCATTTCATATAGAGCGCGATTTAGATGCGATGCCTAAATAGTATACTTCTGAATTTTTAAACTTTTGTCAAACTGAGGAAGGTATAATGTAATGGACTACTTCAATTTTTAGTGACCGAAATCAAATTTCAACTTTAAAATTATACTTGAAAAATTTGACATCCATTAGCAAATAGCATCGATCTGCAAACCTATCAATAGTTTAATATGTCTATCCAGATTTTACATGCGCTCAATAAAAGTGGGCGCCCATTTGGTTTCACTTCAGTTTAGTATGTACGTGGCATGGTTTTAGCCTAATGAATAATAGTCTACGTTATAACCTTAGGAAGTTAATATTGTATACCTTAGCTCCAATTCGGCAATAACTAGTACAAAAATTGGCAAGCTTTCAATATCACAACTAAATATTATTTTCAGTAACAATTGTGTGATTTATTGTAAACAGCAATGACATTAGAAAAAAACACTTGTATTCAAAAAGTTTTTACCAAAAATATCAAAATTGTTTCATTATGACACATCTTTCATATATTTATTATAAAATCTTCGTGACGCCCCTTACAATTTGAATTTTCTGCGCGCGGTTAATGCACCAATTTGAACCTACTAGGGTACATTAGATAGAAGATTCAATAATGAATTTTGGAGTAACTGCTGGGATATCATATATGAGACGAAACTACGCAACTTTTTAATGATCAACATGAAATTGGGTGTGGTGGATGGAAATTAGATTCCGACATAAATTTTGGAAGAAGTTCTGGAATAGACCATCTGGGGTGGAACTAGACCATTTAATAACCATCAGAATGGAATTTTACATGGTGATCTGTGGAAAAGTTTTGTAATTTAGCAAAGTATTACGAGTTGATGCGAGTTCCTGCACCTAGGTTAGATTTAGGCGTCACGAAAATGTATGTTTGTGTAAAGGGTTTCACAAACGGCTCGATTAATTTACATGAAAATTCATTTAGATGCTCAGGTTCGTTATTTTAGTTTTCGAATTTTTATTGTTGAGTGGTCTCGTTTTATGAATTTTGTGATCTTCCTATGGTTCCGGAATAGGATCCTGGAAATAAGTCAATTTCAATGGGGCTAAGCCATTCGACAACCAATTGCAAAATAATAAAATAGTAAATAAAATTTCCCGTGCGCTATTCCAAATGGGCTACGGGATAGAACTCAGCCATTTTCTATACAGATCAGAATTAAACTCAGTTTGTATTATAATAATAAGATTCCAATATGAGTTCGGAATGTCTTACTAAAAATGGTCAATTTAAACAGAACTATGCCACTTCTCAACAGACTGAGAAGAACCTTGGTTTATATGATGAAAATGAGATTCCAATATAAGTTCCGAATGTATTGCAAAAAAAATACCAATTTTAATGGAACTAAGCCGTTTCTCAACCAATTGAAACAGATCACTGTGTGTATTTGTGTCACAATACTGTTGGCTCGGGAAAATTGGCAGTTTAGATGGAACGAAGACATTTCTTAAATTTGGATGGAACTATTTTGGCATTATGAATATATTCAATTTTATTGTAAAAAACAGAGAAGATCCGGTAAAATACCTGTTCGAAGAACAACGATTCTATATATTATTTATTTTACGTTCAAAGAATTTTGGAAGCATAAACCAACTGATACTCTTATTTAGTTCGATGTTAATGGCTCATGGTAATAATGTGAAACTTATAGTTGCTGTAGTGTTCCTATTTATGAAACAGTTCATAGTATTTTAGGAAATGTATATAAACTTTACTCATGTTATTTATTATTTACTGAACTGCTTTATAAAAAGATGTACAAGCAGCTTTGAAGAAATAATGACATCAATACAGCACTCAGAAAAAAAAGATGTTAAAATAACAATTTTCATATGCAAAATCAATAAAAAAATATTGATTGTTTTTGGCCAATAAACGAAGCTATTACCGTAACAGTTTTATAATTATTGATTTTATTACCTTTGAATCGACAAAATAATTGTAATACCAATAAGTATTTAGTTCTGTTCAATAACTTGAAGTTTTAAATTGGAAGTTCTTTAGTTATTATTCCAAAAAATTAAATTATTAATTTGTACAAAGAGCGTTATAACTTATAATCATAAAAAAGGATATTCTGGATAATACCTTGATAGGGTGAAGTTGAGGTGACGTTACCAAGATGTTGGAACGCATTTTGAATATATGTTCAAGTCCATCTTGAATGGGGGATTTACCCATAGAGGGTGCGAGGCCCGTAGAATCTATATTCTCGTTTAAGAAGAGAAGACTCCTGGAGAGTCGTGTTGCTGATATTGCAGCACCAACTTAGTGGTAAACTCCATCTAAGACTAAATATAATGGAAGCTTGGTTCCGCAGTTTCGCACTGATGGAAACATTGAATTCTTTACATTCAAAATTCGGTCGTCTCATCAGACTGCAGTAACCAAACTACAAAAATATTGAAAATTTTTTGAACTTACATATACAGCATTGAGCTTAATGCCTTAGCGAATTTTAAAGGTTCGCTACGCAATAAGTAAAGGGTAAGGGGTTGACAATTGTGACTATATATATTTATGTACCTCAATATGTCTTCAAATAAAAATTCCATAATTAGTTTACAGACAAAATGTAATTGCAACAAGTTTTATGAAAATTCAATAAATAAAAGTTATTGAGGGAATAAAGAGAACAGTCACGTTGTAAATGTAATAACTTAAGTTATTGAATTAGTAATTTAATCAAGTCCTAATGTTTATTTTAACAACGAACATTATCCGATCAATAAATTTAGTAAGTTAAGACTTGATAACTAATACATTGTCATTACAATAAGTGTATTTATTAGTAAAACTATTTTATTTTATTGATAGAATACATTTATTAAACTTCAAACTAAGTTATTCATTAAACAATTTTATTGCTGATTTTCGAAAAATACGATTCAATAAGTCAAAATTATTGAATTAAAAACGGTTTTTGTTCTAAGTGCGTTCAAAATATTTACATACAGAGTCAAAGTCTGCAGCCTATTGTTTTTCTAGTGCTGTTTTAACATTTTCAATATAATATGGATCCAGAATCCATTTAAAAAAATGCTATCTGTATATAGCGGTATAAGCCGAATTGAGATCTACAAAGCGACACCGGGCTTTTCAAAAATAAAAACCTAAATAAACTCAATAAAGTTAAAATTTGTCTGATTATACCAATTGTGCAAATATTAATTTCGGTTGCAGATGTGAATGATAACATTTTTGTTCCTGCTTTGGATGTTGTGGAAACCGCTGAAATTTTAGGTGATACGGTTATCGGTACTTTAGTCTTAGCTGACGTTATGATCGACGGTATTGATGAGCTAGGCCATGGTTTGGTTGATGGAGTTCACGACACCACTACCGCGGTTGTTACACCTTTTATCACCTATATACTTTGATTGGAGACTTCAAATTAGCAGGATAAACGAAATCGGTTTCCATGCAGTTCCTCTTAGATTTTAAAATCTACAAAATTTAATGATACCAACATTGAAAATATATATTTTATTTATTTGCTAACATTTATTGTTGTTTGATATATTGCTTGTCTTATACTAAATCACGTTTGATAAAATTGCGCTCGCATAAATGGGTGTTCATATTTGAAATTAGATAAATTATTAGACTTGGTCATGACGAGCAGCATTTGTTAACCAAACATCTTGTATTTGAGATTTTTCAGCTTATTGGATAAAATATTATTTTTAATGGCACCCATAATGTTTACGACTTTTCTATTTTCTTTTCTTCATTTACTCACAATATTTCTACAAAACGTAGAAAAATGTACTCCCCCCCCTGTTTTAACCCAAGGGTACCGGTTTAAAAATACACGAACCCTTACAGAACTTCTTGTGGCTCCTAAGGGTTTTCTCAGTTCACTTCAAACGGTTATTGGGACGTTAACGACTGTAATCCGCAATTCACACAGTTTATATTCATCGATAGAATTAAGATAAGGGTCTTCGGCAGGAAATTTTAGTTGGGCAGAGTCGTCGCGTATTATCGGTTCCAATTACGGTGTGGTTTGAAGTTATTGGGGGTACAAATAAGTTTTGAAAGATTGACAAAATTTGGCGTAACTAATATTAAATGGCATAAAAAGCGTCATTAAAGCGTCATTATTTCCCTCTAAAAATCAGTATGTGTCATCTCACTGAAATGTAAACAACACTTTTTTTGTGCTCTGACCATGGTAACCTTTGTGTTAACAAATTGTGTCAAAGCCATGGATGGTGCCAAAATAAGGAAATTAGAGGTTCCGTATGAACTCAAGTCAAAGAGAGCGCCGTTTTTTCATGTGTAAAACAGCTCCAAGAACAAAATCAGATGTGTTTTTTGCATCGAATCGTGATGGCGGATGAAAAGTGGATCCAATACGACCATCCAAAGCGCAGTGATCTACTATAAGCTACTCCAGCCTAACGAAACCATCACTGGAGAACGTTATCAACAACAATTGATGGAAACGCCCACAATATGCCAAAAGCAATAACAAAGTAATCTTTTAGAACGACAACGCTCGGCCACATGTTGCAAGAGTCGTCAAGGAATTGTCGTATGTATTTCTACACAATTTACGACATGATACCGCTTGTGGTTAGTTAGCTAGTTTCATTAAGGAATATTCCAAATAAAATATCTCGTATTGAGATTCCAGAATGACGTGGTTTTCGTAAAATTCAATGCACCTGCATGTAAATATGCAATGTTTGTGCAATTACTCATAAAACACTTTGGACCAATTTAAAGCCATCAATAATTGGAAAACAATTCTTCTAATAGCCATCTAATCGAGTCATTAAGGAACGAGACAAGAGCATTGAAAAGCCATTATATGTTTTCAAATAATACTTATAATTTGACTTTATATAGAAACCAATGTGTAATTTGTCTTGCAACTATACCGATCACACATAGAAGTCAGTTAATAGAAGATTCGAACAAGGGGCTAGCGCTCCCAATGGTTATGCCACTGATTTTAAGTACTTCACAATTTTATTGTGCAAAGTAAATGATTCTCTTTGTTCAATCCCTCCAAACAGATGACGGAGTTTAAACGTCACATTATGATGCAGCTCTATCTCAAACCAATCGGATTGACCCCAACGTCAAAGTATGAATAGAAAAAGACATAGCTCACATAACATTTTAGCATCCAAACTTTCTAACCTTAATAATAAAGTTTTCATCCCGAATCGAAATCTTATTGAGCAAATATTCTTACTGACTAAACTAAAAATCACAACCAGAATTGTTCTTACTGAGATCGCTTTAAAAATCAATTAATTATAAATTAAGTAAATTTACGTAATGTGGGAATTTAGTTAATGTCAGTACTCAGTTGTACAGTTAACATTCATATGTAAATCGAAAATTATATTCGTGTTTCGCAGTCAATTCTTATCTGAAAAATCAATATTGTATCATACTAAAAAATATTTATGTCAAGGTTGTACCACCCATTTAAAATCAAACCCTAAAAATGTAAGGCGATCAATAATTTTGAAATATTCCTGGAATTTTAACAATTTTCTGTATAAAACATAATTATATTTTTTTTTGTGGGAGCAAAGAACTTGTGCCGAAAGGTTATAGCACTCGAAAGACACATTAAATTGTTGGCAAGAATTCAACTTTTAGCATATTAAACCGATTTTTAATTGGCACAGATTACAATTTATAATTCATACAATTTAACAACAACAACAAAAATTAAGAAAAATTTCTTACCTTAAAAATTTGGTCTGGTTCACGAAACAAATCCTAATTCTGCAACGTTTTATTAAATTACACTGGGTAAGTTAATCTTGCACAAATATATTTATTCACTTTTCTTATTATTTTCTTTGTAAAACTTGAAATTTGACACTATTCTTAGTAATTTTTTTAATTAAACATAAAACAACTTTTTTCTGTTTTTAGAAAACCCTAATCAAATTATGAACACTTTAAATATACAAACGAACCAACCGTTAAATTAATTGAAACAATAAACACTTTTTGTATATTCACAAATTAATTAATTAATTTTTTATTTTATTTTTAATTAATGACACCAAACCAAATCGAACAAGAAAATTAATATAAAAAGATTTTTACGTCTTTTGAGCGCAGCTGTTTTCTGAGCAAAGTCAGCTGTTTGAATGAAAATGAAGCAAAAAAAAATAAAATTTAAAAGCAGAAACAAAATTGAAAAATGAAAACACTGTGAACAGAAAAATGTATGCGGAGAGTGGTGATACTTCGTTGTATTGTTCTGGTGAGAGTCGTTTGGTATTATAACTATGCTATACGTATAGTGTCGTAAGAGAACGCGATAGTAATGTCAATGTGTATGTAACTAACTAATGAATGGAGTCGAATCGAATATGTTGCAGGTTGTATACACAATTTTAGCGTAATCATAATTTTTTTATGTGTCGTTTTAGATTACTTGCTGCTATCTGAGCTCAAGTTGAGAATAGGGGAAATTTATATGCTCAGTCGCAAGAATATAGATTTTTAAAACCTTCATTTAAACATATGAAACCGTACCGATTTCATTGTATGGTATTTGAAGATTTGATTTAAATTAAAGCATACACAAATTCGTTGGGTTAAATGCAAATTAGTCGCAAGAATCTGTACACAAAATGATGGTAGTACAATGCTAATATGCGGACAAACCTAGAAATGTTGTGATAAAGTAGGCATTTTTGCGTTTTTTAGGAAAATGTTACTACAGAAAACTATACTGGATTTTAAACTGTTGTTCAATTTACATAATTATTTAATTAAAAATTGTATATCTTCTGGTCTTTTCCAAAGTGGGCCTCTCAAAAATATTCAGAATTTAGCTATCCGCAAACAAAACTTTAAGACCAGTTCTCAATCACAAATTCTTTGAAAAATTGCAAGTAATAAACTACTTTCAATTAAATATTATGGTTTGCAAACCCATTAAACGAAGTACAATTCTCGATTTTCCTGCCAGAAAAATGTGTGTTCTAAATCATTTTCTCAAATCACATGCAATAAAGAAATAACCTGTTACAACAGCTACTACATACAAATCAGTTATCAATCAACGACTTAGCAATTTTCCCCCAAAATAAAGATATTTTTGGAGTAGAGAGGAATCCGTTTCATAACAGATTCCAGCAACCAGTCTTTAATCAGTCAATATACACGTAACAAAATATTGTATAAGAATCGAAATTGGTATGATTATTCTCTAGAAGCAGTTCAACTTAATATTGTTGTTCCCACTTTGTATCCACCCCAGCTTCTTTACCGCGTTGGTATCTATAACATCTCGAAAGTTAGGATTACTTATATATTTTATGTACCTATCATAATCTCATCCACTCGTAGGCGGGACGTATAAAGTAAAAATAAAAGTAAATAAAATAAAAAAACCGTTTAATTTCGATCTCAATAGTCTAGGTAGCCTTCCTCGAAGATGGAAATTCGAACACACTAATATAACATCATTGGGCCTTATGCTGTGTGCGCCTTAGGTCCATTTTTCGGCTAAATTTTGAATTAACGTTTTTCAGGTGACCTTACACTATTTGCCGCTAGGTTATAAATGAAAAGTCTCCTCGCGAGGTAACTTTTCAATTTAGTTGTCAAATGTCATTATGGTATTTAGACTGTGTGCATGAGAGCGATTTTTTCGACTAAATTGCCTGCTAAACTAAATAAATGGCTGATTCATATCATATTTTCAAAGGTGGCAATAGTATCTTTTAAATATGGTGTGCCTCCCATTCTAAACTAAATTGTAAACTAAACTAAATTATGACTTTTCTTACGTCATATTGTTTTCAACCACGCCGATTTGTTATTTTTTTAAATCGAGGAAATAGCAAAAATAAAACAAATATGGATATCGAAATCACATTATTCATGAATGTGATTATAAATTACAATTGAAATTTAAGAAAAAAATATTTCCTTTTAGACATTTTTACTCGTATGCACATGATAAAAAACAATAAAAACAAAAAATGAAACTGACAACTAAATAGTCAAGCAACCTCAGCAGGAGTCTAAATGATAAAACCTGGTGGCTAATAGCATAACTACTCATTAATTTAGTTTACTCAGCAAATTAGTCGAAAAAATCGCTCTCAGGCACACAGTCTTAATGCGAATGTGTTATTGTGTACAATATGTTCAGTTTTATTTTTATTTATTGAAAATTATAAACAAACCATTTACTGTTTAATTTACTGAAATGACAAAGAGAATATATTCTGCGACTCCGCAGAATATGTTCTCGACGAGTAAAATCGACAAAAGGTCGACAATTTAGTATTTCGAATAGTCAGGCACAGCTTGTTTTGTTGATGTTACTGCCACCTATGCATGTTTATTGTGAATTACTGAGAAATTTAGTTTAGTTTATCATTTAGTCGAAAAAATCGACCTGAGGCACACAGCATTAGTAATAAACGATTAAGAATCATATTAGCACGGAAATTTCTTACGATTTCAGTGCTAAGTTAATTCTAAACCATCTATTCCTTAGGCTGTATGCCAAACTTGAGGTAAAAGTCAATTTTAAGTAAATTTTTCGGTAAATTCAATTATTTTTCAAAACTCTATAGCAAGCTGACCGAAAAATCTGTTCTAAAACTTTTGATTTTCTTTTACAAAGGCTGTATGCCAAAATTAAAGTAAAGGCGGTGATACATGTACAGATTTTGACTTTAAGGCATAAAAATTATGCGCGCTGATTGGTTAAAAGTCGGCCATCTTGAATCGCCTTATAGGCAAAAATTTTAAATTGAACATTTCTCAATTTTGTATAAGGTAAATTTTTTTGCCTTAAAGGCAAAAACTGTACATGTACCACCGCCTTAATTCGTTTACCGGTTTTAGGTAAAATTTTTCGATCAGTTTGTCATAGAGTTTTTGAAAAATAGTTGAATTTACCGAAAAATTCACTTAAAATTGACTTTTACCTTAATTTTGGCACACAGCCATAGTAAACTAAGGTATAGTAATGATGAACAGTTTTGACCTCGAGATATTTGCAGGTTTACAATTTTCTATATCGCCGAAGTACAAAAACGAAGTTTTTTAAAAATCTCGGTGTGTGTCCGTGTGTGGTGCAGTGCACACTAAATGTCATTGTTTCTCTATAGCTGAGAAGGATTGACTGATCGAGGTGAAATTTCATCTAGGATTTTTCCATAAATTGGGAGCTCCAAGTGAGTTGACTGATATCGGTGCACCAAAAATAGCACCACGTGCTTTTTCGTTTTTTGAAAATATTTTGAAATGTATTACGAGAAAAACGAGAAAAGATTTTAAATTAAATTTGAAACAATACCGATTTTTGACAAAAATTGTTTTAACAAAAGTTCGGTTCCTATACAGCCTAGACGGATTGATTAATCGGAATGAAACTTCATATAATTAAACTTTTTCTATAAATTGGAAGGCCCCACTGATGTTTGATCGAAATAATTCATGAGAATGATTAGAACTAAAAGATTCTAAATTAGTTTTGCAATAATACAAGTCCAGATGAGTTTTTCAAAATTTAAGCGGAAATGACGATTTTTGATAAAAACATTGTTTTTAACTTAAATTTGGCCTCTGTTGGAACAGCACAGATGGATTGATTGATCATGATGAAACTTTATTGTTAAGCTAAGGTACTGGGTTTTGTTCATTTGTTTAAATGTTACCAGAAATAACGAATTTTGGTAAAAAAAAAAACTTTATTTCAGCAAAATTCAATGGAAATATGTGTACCGGAAATAGCAGCTTCTATTCCGTATTTCAATTGTTGCAATGAGGTTGAAAAAATTATCATTGACGAAAATCGACAAAAAATTAAATGATTTAAAAAAATTGAAGATTAAAGTGCTAGGGGCTGAAACCGCACGAGGTAATCAGAATACAGATTTGGTTAGAAAACTGATACTTGAGAGTTGAGTCTTTTACTGCTGTTTCACTAATCTACCAGATGTACAAAATTAATATTATTGTTGATTGATGTAAATAATAATTAAATTTTATATTTTCATCTAGTGTGTTGATGAAACAACAGAAAAACTCCCAACTCTCAAGTCGCGGTTTTCGAGCAAAATTCGTACAGAACTTCGGATTGGAAATTGAGAAACATCGCAAATTTAAAGTAATAGAGTTTTTCTTGATACACAATGATTAGAAAAATTAAAACAGGTCTGAATATAGTTACCATTGCCAAACCCGGAAAATTCAAATAAAATGAAAATCGAAAACTTCCATTAAACAATTCTTCATAAAACGACTCAGAAAAATTTCCTGATTCTTCATTAATGTTGAAAAAAAAACGCGGTTCATTGTTGATAATAAAATTGTTACTCTTCCAAAAAAATTTCAACCATGACTGATTTATCTGTCATATGATTTTATTGAATTGAGCTAAATGTACCTCTAGCGTACCAACGTGCTTCAACTTATTTTGTGACATTCTTCAAGAATGTGTATTCTGTACAAAACGCTGAATTTGTAAAATAAATCATGCTGTTAAAATAATTTTCCTTCGTCCAAAATCTTAAAAACGATAAGCCACATTATCATATCAGAATGAGAAAAAATGTATGCAATCAGAGTCACAATGGTAATTTGGAGTACTAATATGCTTCAGTTCAGCTAAATATCAAGCTTGTACATTCTGTAATAAATCAATAGTTAGATACCAGTGCCAAAATGGTGAATTTATCAACTAAAGTTGATTGTTATGAACTAATAACAAAATTGTTGCTTTTCCAAGACCTTTCAAATTATATGTATACGATTATATGGAAATGTGAAAAGTTGTAACTGCTCCCAGCTGTAGTTTTGAATACTATGGTGCTTCAAAAAATTTTACGGCACTCTTCAAGACCTTTTCAATGATATATATTATGTGATAATTGAATAATTACACTGAGAAAAAAAACCAGTAAAAATAAAAAAATATACATATAAAATCAAAAAAATATACATATATTTTTTAATCGAAAAGTCTCGTTTTTAAAATCAAAAGGATAATCTTTTTATTTTTAAAATACATTTGTATCTTTTTATTTTTAAAATACAATGTTTTAAATAATTATTTTTTAACAAATGTCACAATATTTTTAAATCAATGTTTGCGACTGTTCAAGCTAGCAAAACCAAAGGGTCATCTACTCATAAGAACATAACAGATCTACCACGTAAATTAGAAAATTACCTCCTCCTCCCCAATTTTTAACCCCCAGGGCCATTGTGTAAAAATACAACCCTTAAAAAATATAATGAGAACCTCCTCAAGTTCTTTCTTGGCAGCTTGATTTCATTTCGTACTGATAAAAAGTTGTTCTATTCAGTCAGTACTCATTAAGTTGCAACGACCAAGCTGAAAAAATTCAAACGTTCATACCTAGTATAACACAAGAACATATCGATTTGGCGAATTATATAAATAGCCGAAAAAACTTAAAAAAAAATGAAATATAGACGAATTGAAAAATAATACAACGGGATTTCTGGCAAAACAATAAATATAAACATTTTCGTAAGTTGTCATTATTATCAAAAAAATTGTTTTTAAATGCTAAAACACTTCTTTTGAAATAAATTATTAAGTTTAAAGAAATAAACTTTTTAAATTTAAAAAGTATTTTATAAAACATTTTACCAAATATGTTTTTAAAATAAAAAAGCTTTTTATTAGTTTGCAGAAATTTCATATAATTTCAAAAAAATACTTTTGAAATTCAAAAAAATTTATAATTTTGAGAAATTAAAAACTTCGTTTTTTAATTTTACAAACCAAAATTTTTCTCAGTGTAGCTATCAATAAAAATTGAAACTGCTTCCAGCGCCATAGTGGTAGTTTAAAGTACTAATGTATTCAGAAAATTGTATGCTATAATAAATGGAAAATTAGCAACGTTAAAATGGTCAATGTATGAACTAAAATTATATCGAAATTGTTGTCTGATCCCAGATCTTTCAAAAGATATACAACACGAGTATATGATGGGAAAAATGTAAAGCAACCTCGATCTTGGTATTGGGTGGTACCTGACACCCTTGAGGTGAAGAAAAGATTTTAGTTTCTCCCAATTAAAAATATTGGTGAGAAAAAAATCGAGTCGGCTTGTTCTTCGGTTCCATCCATCCAAAAGGACAGACAAACTTTTTTGTATTTTTGGGATCAGGGACCTTCAAAACGTCAAGAAAAGTAGTTTTGGACCACTGGTCCAATTTAATTTTAAAACATTTTTATTAGAATTTCATTAACTTGGTCTTACAGACCGAAGTTAATTTCAACAAGGGTTGAATTTGTTGGTTTTCTTAGGAAATGAGAGCAGGAACAATGAATTTTAATTTTTGAGTTTTACAAAAAGTCCGGTAAGTTTAATTTTCCGCTTTAGATATCAAGTGTGATGTATTCGAGATCTGTGTATACATTCGTGGTAAAAAAAGGGCCACATCCCCTCTCCATTTTTTTCAGTGAAATTTTTCAAAATTCCGTACTTTTTATGTTTAATAACTAGCTCCCAGTATCGAAACCTTCAAAATTGTTTCGTCAATTCGTCTTTCTGTGCGAGCAAAGTACTTTGTTGCTTGTTGCCTTGTTGTCCTTATAGGCAAGCGAAAAAGTTTATTATTTACTTTAATAAACAAAACATCACATTTTTATCTTAATCAAAATTGGTTAAATATGTCTAAGAAAGAAAAATATCAAAAATTCTTTAACTTATAATAATTTAATATTTAATATTATATTATATATTTTAATAAAACCGTTTGTGGTTGTTTTTTTATCGCCATACGGTGACGATTTTGTTCTGTTAGCTACAGCGATATCGCGGAGATATCGTTTTTAGTTGGTCTTGTTCTGTTTCGAGCTTAACATTTATTCGATTCCTTTGGTGAAACTTTATTATTGTTTATTATTTTTCGAAAAAATCGTCACTTCTACGCCTTTTTCAAAATCAAACAAATAGTTTCTTGGTGAACAAATGTGAACGACGGCAATATCTTCGTGTGTGCGGAGGGATGAGTATTTAAACCGTCCCTACGCTCTAGGTTAGTCGGGCATTCTTATTTGAAGTAATTTTTCATTTACTGAAGCATCGCATTCTGTTGACCAAGTTTTCTACGCCAAATATATTTTCATCATTATTTTCTTTTATGTTTATGAGTGACTATGGGCATATCAGAAAACCATTAAGTTGATCTGATCTGAAAATGAATTTGTTTTATTTTTTTTTTCATTCAAGTTGCTCATGGCAACGATTTTTGAATCCGCTTTATGTACAAGAAGTACAGAATCTAATTTTTAAACTTGCACAATAAGTTACAATCGAACCTGTCACCTATGTACGATAATAATTAGTCGGTGGTGCATGAACAATTTATTCGGTGACGTTATTTGTTTAAAAATATCTCGAATTCAATTTTTACACCGCATCTTATTTACTATAACCTTTTTATTTCGACATCTTTTGACAGCTATCTACATAATAATGAGACAATAAATATCTAAGATAAAGCGATATACATAGATATGTGTGTAGGCGGGATTTATGCTATGTAATGATGGTAACAGAAAGTAATTTCACCTGTATACGATAAATATTAAGATAAATTGATTTAATCAAAACAATTAAAATAATCGATACACCCAGTGCGATAAAACGTTTTGGAAAACTCTCACTATCCATCGTGCCTTTAAATAAAATTAATGTGCTTATACATACTTCTGATGTAGACTCGTATTCGTATACACTATACAGTATGCTTGTATAGAATTCTAAATAGAACAACGATCAACGACAATAAAATAACAACAAAAGAAAAACAACATAAAATTGGCAATAAATTTAATTAAATAAATTTAGAAAATTTATATATTTTCTAATTTTTATTTTTATCATTTTAACTGTTGACCTATTTTTCTTCCATTGTCGCTACGGATGTGTGTTCGTAATACGTAGTTGTAGAGTAAATCGTATACATATATGGGTATTGCATGCACAAGTGATAACAAGAAAAGGAAAATGTATATTGAAAAATTGAAGACGTCATGATTTTTCTCGTAATTTAAATTAAAAACATTATGTAAATGAGCGTTGTATAGTAACAATATTGTACAGGTGTGTGTGTATAAAATTCAGAACATCTCTTGGTCGTAATTTTATAAAAATAAGATGAAATAAATATTTATACTTTAAGGAAAAGATTAAGGTGATCGATAGTTGTAACCTACCCCAAAGTAAATGAAAAAAAACTTCCTTAATTGGGATTTCTGATTATCTAGGTTTTATGACCAGAACAAAAATTCAGTTTAAAAATTTATTTTAAATTTAAATTTGAACGTATATCACAATATTTTATTTTAAAGCTTGTCTCTCGTTTTTATTATATTCCAATAGATAGCGGCTTAGAATTATCTCCATAATGTCCTTCGAACCAGACACCCAGCGCTACCAAAATACACATCATTTGGAATAGCACAGCGACAGGGCCGGCCCCACACGTTTTGGCACCTTGTACAATTCATAATTGTAACTCAATTTTGAACCATTTCCACATTACTCAAGAGGAAAGACATGTAATGCACTTATTACCTTTTTTAGAAAATAAAATAAAATGTATTAATCACAATTCATCATAATTTTCGAATTCGAAATTTTGCAGATTTATTATTGCCGAAATCAAAAAAATGATTTAACAATATTCTCTGTATCCCAGGAGGAGTTAACTGTGATCGATGTAAAAACGACATCTTTTTACATAAATTTGGAGATCTTGGATGACATCGGTTAATTAAAAGTTGCAGGTTATTTATAAAATTTCATAATTTGAATCTGTCAAATATTGGAAAGTATGGTATTTACAATATAAAATATTTAAGAACATTCTAAATTTAACTTGAATAAAATTGGTACAAACAATTTTTCCTTAATTTTAGCAAAAAAGACAAATTTTCGCTAAATACATTTTTACCGTTAGTAAAGCAAAAATAACTATGATTTCAAATAGACAACACAATTCAGCTCAGAATTTACAAAGTTCTAGTAGGAGTCCAAGCAACGGTTAAATAAGATATTAAGTTCTCGTCGGGGGAATGATTTTCTGATAAACCTTCTAGCTCGTTGAGTTTTTGTTTATCGAAAATCTTCTTTCTCCTCCACTCTTCACACCACCATATGAAACCTTAGCTCCATTGCGATTTTGTCTTCATAAAAACTAATATCTGTCGCACTTGATTACAACTGTCATACGAATGACACTTCTAATGTATTCTCCGGTAAACTCGATACCTTGTCGTTTTGTTTAAATTAAAGAACCACCAGAATCTGTTGACTAACTAAAAATTATCTACGACATTCATTATTTGTACCCCCAACTTTAATTTTTTTTTTTAATAGAGGGTGGTAGTGTGGCCGTTCAGTTTTTAGAGTTCGAGAAGAAGTTTCAAATTTTTAATTAGAAGACTTGCAAGCAAATTTGAAAAAACGATTAAAGTAGCAGGAGAAAAATTCGAATAATAAAAACAATTTGTATGCAAATTATAATCCGCATGCGAAAATATCCACCGATTTCAAGAATAGCGGCCTTGGCTAGGATTCAACGAACCATTCACCATTAATCCGAACATAAACTAATTATGTAACCTCGAAAATGAGGCAGCCAAACCCCTAAATGCCAGCAAAATAAAAAAAAATAATACAAGTAGGTTGTGGAAGAAACCAGTCTCTGTAAAATTTAAACTAGATTTTATCACAAATTTGTAAAGTGTCTACTTTATAGCAACACTTCAGTATTTACTACATGTCACAGTAGTTGCTTCCCAATCGAACACCGCAAATACTTATAAACACTTAAGGTTTTGCCTTTGCTAAATTAACTATTCACAACTGTTCTACATTTTTTACTATTATACTGTTTATGTTGGAGGTTGAACCCAGGTCGAGTCAACTTGTAGTTATCTTTAGGTAAACCTTGAAGTTAACTTCTAGTGTTTATATTAGAGAGTTATCTTGAGGTTGAGTCGAAACCAGGTTATAAATGCCAAAATAATTCAAATTCTTTTCTTTCAAAAAATCATTCTAACTTTTTCTTTTGAACTTTCGAAATATAAAAAATCGCAAAAATCACAAAAATATGCTGCTGAATTTAGACACAGACGCGTTCGTACAAGAAAAATATGAAAAATCGCCATTTTTATTTTTTTAGTTTACCGATTATTTTTTGTTGTTGTTTTTCGACTCGACTCTGGGCGTTTATATTAACCAGAGTTAACTCGACCTAAGAAAATTTTTGGATTGAGTCGAGTTAACTCCAAGTTAACTTTTGGTGTTTATGTTGAAGGTTCAACCCAGGTTGAACCTAGGTTCAACCTCCAACATAAACAGTATATATGAGTAGTTGAAAGCAGTTATGATAAATTTGTCCGCAGGGTGATTGTGTGTAGTATTTTCTGTTAAAATTATAATTGAATGTCATATGTGAAGCGCTAATAAAATTCCGGTATAGATATTTTTACTTTTTTTATTTTTTATTTTTTTAAGACACTGGAACAAATAAACTACATAGTTTTAGGTTATGTTTTGCTTTTATCATTTCTTGTGCTTTCCAATCGACACTTTACCCAATACACATTTTTCGCACTTACAAGTACTTGCGGTGTTCGTTTGGAAAGCAGTTTGAACTTATCAATGGCCGGCCCTGCATGCAGCGATCTATTGAGGAAAGTTTCATCAATTTGTGTTTTGATCAAAAAAACCATATTGATCAATTTCATATTTAAACAGCACTTATACGCTGTTTGATAAATCGGACCTACAGTAATTATATTTTTATGGAAGCATTTTCATGCAATACCTGTGAGGTCTTGTTATTGGCCTAAATAGGATTCTTTCAAAAATCGGAAGTGTTCAATACGATTTTTTCTGCAGTACTTTCATCGGCTCCTTCTGATTTTTGACTGAATCTCATTATGGCTCTTGAGAGGAAATCACAGAGATTGCACCAAAAATTTTACTATATACAAGTTACCACAATGCATCTGGACATGAATCCGGTTCAATAACTAATTAGAATGACTATAGTGACTTTGTATTTTTTTCATTCATTTAGTTTGAATTTTTGAAATATTTATATTTCCGGTACCTTCACTATTAATTTAACTTTTAATTTAATTTAATTTTAATTTATTTTATTTAGCCCAATGATATAAATCAATTAGGGAATCCAAGTCGGTTCTACCCGACTTCGTGTAGTTGGGCACTTATACTTACCTCCCAGAGACACCCGGAACCTTTGGAAAATGCTGCAAACAACCGAAACCGACAACCCTCCTATACATCTTAACGAAAATGGAAAAAATAGAAACGTATGTTTGTAGAAACCGGTGGAGTAATGGTAAAAAAACGAAACCGAAAGTCGGGTACCCGAAATTCGGGTAATTGGATTCCCTAGTCGGGTAATTGGATTCCCTAGTACAAACGTTTATGTTTTTTCCATTTTCGTTCAGATGCATAGGAGGGTTGTCGGTTTCGGTTGTTTGCGGCGATGCCTGATGGTTTCGGGTGTCTCTGGGGGTGAGTAATTGCCCAACTACACGAAGTCGGTTAGAACCGACTTGAATTCTCTAAAATCAATTAAGGGCATTGCAACAGATACATAAAAAGGCTGAGATTATATATATATTGTTTAAAAGGTAATTATGAATAATAAGCAAAGGGACAACGTGCTATTTTCGTTTATAAATAATTAAAAATGAAATAACAATTAAAGAAAATAAACAAATTTTAAAATTTAAACAATAGAAAAGTAAATTAAAATGATAATGAAAATTGATTAACATCAAATATTTAACAGTCAAGTAAAAATAGAAAAAAAAAAGAAGAAGATTTTCATTTCCATTAAAATGAACCGTTTTGACGACTTTTTGAAGTTGTGTTTGTCCAATGATTTCATCCCTATTGGTAATCTTTTGTAAGTTATTAAGGATGCATATATGATGGATCTCGGATCTGCTTTAATTACATGTACGTGTCGTTTTATTCGGGTTCCTTACGCGTGTGTATGAGCATTGGATGTGAATTTAATGTTTGTGTGAATTTGGCGGTTGATGATTCTATATGTGATGTTTAGTAATTTATGTTGGTAAATTAAACGTTCGCTCACGTTTATCCAAAATGTAAAGATTTTTATAGCTCTGTTTTGAATTATTTGCTATACGGTAATTTTGGTTTTATTTACAGATCCCCAAATTGCAATCCCATATATAAGATTACTATTAAACAGTGCATAGAATATATTATTTCTCAATATTATTTCTCATGCTTTCACTTAAATACTTTGAGATTCTTCAAATATCCCACCAATTGTCGACAAGTTGCGCTCAACCACGTTAGCATGAACGGTAAACTTCATCTTAGCATTACTATATCATTTATAAATATCAAAAACAGTACAGGTCCGAGAATATTACCCTGAAGGATGCTGCAGCTAATTGTCAGTGAACCGGAATTCATGTTAGCTATACTAACCCGTTGTGTGCGACATGACAGAATTGAAGATATCTAGTCTATAGTGCTACTCCATTTATTCCAATACTCTCCATTATATTGATCAAGATCGCTAAATCGACATTATTAAATGCCTTCTGAAGGTCAAGGAACACAGCATCGGTTTTCTGCTTTCGAAATATGCTACTTTGAATAGTTGAACATAAATCATATAATGCAACAGTGGTATCGGAGTTCGAACGGAATTCATATTGTTGTTTGCAGATGATGTTATTTGCTTGTAAATAATGTAAAAGTCATCGTTTGAATACATATTCAATTACCTTAGACATGAAGGAGCTAATTGCTATTGAACGGTAATTCTATATTTCGGTTTTACATCCCGTCTTAAATATTGGTACAATTCTGGAGCACTTCAACTCAACTGGAAAGACACCTTCCTTGAACGATTTGTTAACCGCGACCGCTAAATTTTTGGAAAGAACCTTAGCACAGCTTTTTTACTAAATCAATATTTAGATCGTCAAACCCTTTTGATGATGCCATTTTTAGACCTTTTATAATATCTATTACTTCAATTTCGGTGGCAACACTGAAATTAAAGGGATGTATCTTGTTAAAAACGTGGTTCAAGTGGGTGAAGACTCTACTGGAGAACTGGGTTGCTATAGTGTTAAGCCAATTTTAATGAAATATTGATTTTATTTTTTAGCAACATCATTATTGTTCGTAACTAGCTCATTATCTATACTCAAGGCTATAATCGGCCGAGATTTACTATTGAATAGGTGTGCTTTCTTCCTTGCTTTTATAAACGTAAATTTATTTTCCCAAAATCGGCATTCTATTTTTAGTTTATCAATTTTGTACACACTGCGGTTATTCGATAATTTTGTCTTTGTTTTGAGTTTACTCTTAATTATGAGACTTTTCGTAATCTGTTCGTAGTCTATGACCAATAAAACCACCAAATTTGTATGTCCTACGCAAGACTTTTTTTTAAGACCAATGCCAACTAAGACTATGCACAAAATACGAAAAGTGTCGTAATTAAGACAAAACTCAAAATAAAGTCAAAAGTCTTACGTAAGATATACAAATTTGGTAGTATTATTGGTAACAGACTACGCGCAGAATACGAAAAGTTTTATAATTAAAACTAAGACCTAAGACCATTTTTGAGTCAGTGACTGTGCTTCTCGGGGTGTAAGTCACATTCAATCGATAAATATCAATTTCATCGTCAATTTTTAAATAATTTGAATTAATTATATGCAACAACTTTAAATCCACCTGAGCACGACATTTATCAGTAAGCCTTATGTCCCGCCGATCTTCATGAACTAATCTGGTTGAAGTCACCAGTAAAGTAATTAACAAGATAGCAAAATACCATCAAGTTGATGTAGCGTACACAAATTTCAGTAAATCATTCTATTTATGATCATAAAACACATCGGAGTTCATAAGCATTTGGGATTTCATTCGATTGCATAGGTTCAACTCATATCACGAACACGATTACCATTTATTTTATTGAGGAAATGAGAAATCAAACGTATTTAATGTCATTTTTGGTATTCACCAAGGAACACACTTAGGACCCCCAGGGCCGTATTCTTGAAATCGGTGGAAATTTCTTCAATCGGAATACAATTTGCTTTGAAATTCTCTATGTTATTCGAATTTTTTGCCGGCTACTTTAATTATTTTCCAAATTTGTTTTCAAGTTTACTAATATTTGTCTCCCTACAATTATTCCCTTATAATTTTGAATCGATTTACCCAGTCGGAATTTTTCCCTTAGTAGGGGGAAGGAACTTTGTTTCTTATTATAATAAAAGAAAAGAAATTTAAAAAAATGATTAAAGTAGCTGGCGAAAAATTCGAATAACAAAGAATTTCAAAGCAAATTGTGTTCCGATTTCTGATTGGGGAAATTTCCACCGATTTCAAGAATACGGCCCCTGGATATTTATTATTATACAGATCGAATAGACAGAGATTTATCGTATGGATTATGGGTTTAGGAGTTAAATACAGTTACAAATGTATCGTGTCTCTTAACAAGGTGTCACTCAACAAGGTATAACGATTACAACATATGCATAATTGAAAGAGACGGGTCCTCTTAGGCCACCTGGTACAATGGTAGGGTGAAAAAGGATGCCAGTTGCATTAACAAGTCTGATTTTCTAATTTTTGAAATAGGGAGCACACACGCGAACAGTTGGTTAAGCGGCGAGCCTTCTACCTACTCGGACAATATACACGAACAACGCTATAAATAATAGAAACACAGAACGTTCTCTGAGCCCTGCAACTCTTTTGAGCCCTTTGAGCCAGGCTGAAATTTGCCTACTAGACGTGCATGCACTACAAGAACTTAGATGATCTGATCAATGGATCCATAATCACTCTATATACAAGGAGAATTTGAAGTTGGCGTTTTCGTTCACCGGTGAGTGCAGCAGCATATTATCGACTTCCACCCTACCAACATGCGGATGCGCATGCTTAGATTAAAAAATCACTAAAAAATGTAGTTCCAAACTTTCATCGAAATTTAATAAACATGCAAAGAAGACCGTGCGCCAGAATATCACTGCACTGCAGTGTCAGGCTATCCAGTCAGCTATAACTGCATCGTACCGAAAAATACAATTGATGGAAGACCACTAAGATCAAGAAATGATTAGTTCGACGATCTGATGATCAGCCCAGTCAACTTGTCGAAAATAAACGATAGCGGCTTGAAATCTGGAGCCTTAAGTCTACCTAGTACCCAGTTCGATTTCATGTGAAATCTTCATACGATCTAAATCAAGTAAAATTAGAAATTAAAAATTCCACTTCTGAGTTCATTTTATAGTACTCAGTTCACCACCGAAAAAGCCAACTGTGTTTAATACACCAAAGATGGAGCGCATAAACTCTGCAAATTATTTTCATGTGAAAATAATGTATCGACACATTATTTTTACGTGAAATTTTGACATTTACTTCTGTTTGACAAAAAAAACAATTTTAAATACCATAAATCTTTAAATTTTTAATAAAATCAATTAAATAAATTTATTCAAGTAAAATAAACAAATTCATATATGTCACTTTGGACGGCAGTCTAAACGAGTGACGAAAGCACCTACTGTGCTGGAAGTCGAACTCGTATATATACAGCTAGTTTCGAATTTTTTCCCTTTGAGGCCGCCAGAAACATGTTATATACCATTGGAAAGGTCTTAAAAAGTAGACCCAAATAATGTATAAAAGCATGAATTTCTACCAACATTGAGTAGAGATATGACCTTCCGAAAATTGCCCCAAAAATCAGTTTTTCGGGTATAACTGCCCCAAAAAGTGTCCCAATTATTTTTTAACTAGCAAATTATGATTTTAGACGTCAATACCAATTCAACGACACCTCAAATGTTCAAAACGGATGGTTTTGACCAAAGTTATGACATTTGGAAATTTTTCTATGACGTCACCATATAATCTTGCTTTGGTACTTATGTTTGTCTGTTTGTAGTACTTGAAAAACTAAGCAACTATTGTTCTACAACTTTTTGATTTGGCCGCCATGTTGGCCGTGGCCGCTCTCAGAACGGCCATTTTACGCCATTTTGGCCCCCCTCACAGCGCTGAACCTATTTGACATATCCCGGATATATACATATCGTTGGAAAGGTATTGACACCAGCTATCAAATAGCATATAAAAAAAATCAAAAAATTAGGGTGGAGGACCATTTTGGCAAAAAAATTGAAAAATGCCAAATTGGCCGGCCACATTCGGCCAAGTTGCTACAAAATTAGCCCAAGACTTTTGGTTGGTTCATAGTTTCAAGATTATTAGCCACAAACCTCACCTACAATATGACATCAACCGTTTGTCCCAGAAAACTCGTATCTTTTAGATATTGACCTCCATAACTTAAAAGCCTCCCTAATTTTTTGCAAAATTTCATTTTTTCTCTCAAATGCACCCTAATATCGGTCCGTTGCGGTTCATAATGATAGTGAATCAACGTATTACAATGAAACAAATATAAATACATCATATTATTATCATTGCTAAGAGAATTTTTACCAGTGACCCTTTTTTCATAACAAAAAAAATGAAAAAACTGACAAAATGATGTGATCGAAAAAAATCACAAAAAACATTGAACATTTGACAGTCTCCTTGCATAAAATCGATATTTTTTTAATCTTTATGATGATTTCTTTAAAAAATAGATCTTATTTCCCCTCTCATCGCATGAAGATGGAATATCAGCGAGAGGGTAGCTACCATTAGTTTTTGTTTCCAACTAACACACTAAAATATGTATATTTTATTGTATTGTTTAAGGAATCAAAAAAAAAAATGTTTAAGGAATCAAACAATAAAACGAATCGCAATTCAATTCATTTTCAATTTGCCGTGCCAAAATCATTGATATGAAATAAAAAACCTCTTAACGAGGTAAATGTTAGAGTGACGTAAGCCGAATTCAATTCACAAAATTTCTGATATCAAATTTGTGTCGAAAAAAATAATTGCATTCGATTTGTCAACGATTTTTCGGAATGTTAGTGTATTCGGCGCATTTGTTTACATTTTTCTTTCTAGCAATCAAAAACAACAACTTGTCAACGATTTTTTGGAATGTTCAACAACAAATCGCTGAATGCACTAACATTCCGAAAAATCATTGATAAATCGAATGCAATTGTTTTTTTCGACACAAATTTGATATCAGAAATTTTGTAAATTGAATTCGGCTTTCGTCACTCGAACATTTACCTCGTTAAGAGGTTTTTTATATGATATTTTATACGTTAAATATAATAATTCTCCAAATAAAATTTCATTTCTATTGCACCCGAAAATAAATAGATTTTTGATGATCGCGTTAAAAGTTCATTTCACTTTGATCTGAGTACTAGCTTTACTATTGAATTCGACTTTAATTTTCGACGGCCATCAGTTTCGTTTAGCAAGCGTAAAAACGAAAAGGAAAAAAATAGTAAAAATTTCATAAATTTGTCTTTTTTCTCCTTTTGTCTATACTGTAGGAAAACGATAGCCTTCGAAAATGAATGTCGAATTCAATAGTTAGGCCCCTGGTTGGCCCGTAATACTAGGAACTCTCAGATAGAATATCTCTGCGCCCAGTAACCCACATCGGAGGATTATCCGTCCGTAGAAGACGCGCAATTATATGATAAATTACATCTAAAACATCAGCTTCCAAGCAGAAAACGGAAACCCGAAAAACTGTTTTGCAAAAGAGAAAAAAATCAAAATCTTGAAACAAAAACACAAATGGAAAGCTGAGAACAAAAGTGGCAGATGTTTTCTCCATACTGAGAAACTTACTTTCAAAATATACTAAATCGAACCTATGAACTGGCACCTATTCGAGCTGTTGTTGCTTCAATAGGTTAATAGGTCCCAAATGAGACAAATGAGGGGCTACTCTTGCTCTTGAGTGCACTCATTTCTGCAACTGTCTCAAATGTGAACATTAAAACATAGCTCAGTTAAATATCGCCTACAAAGTGCTCGCAAATCATATACTTGTCGGAATCATTCCTCTCGCCCAATTGGTTATTATTAATGTGGTTTTATCCCTAATCGATCAACCACTGATCAGTGTTTGACGTTGAAATTGAATTTGCGCCAACATTTTTGGCGACAGGGGGATGTACTCGCATCTGATTCTTGGATATTGTGATAGTATCGGATTTATTAATGTCAACAGAATTAGATAAAGGGGTCACGTTGAACGGTCCACATAATGATACGAAAAGCGTTCCAGCAGCAACCAGTCAGTGTACGTGGTTAGGAAAATTCCTGAAACGCTGGCGCAACGACGTCGAACAACATCTTCGAATAATTAGATGCCGAAGCCTTCTACAGCTTTCAGTGCATACTCCTATGCCAAGAATAAAACCAAAGGAGCAATGAATTGAACTTACAGAACGTACATCATATTCACTATACTAGTCTGTGTTCTACATCTTATTTTCGTATTAGTGGGGTACCATTTAAAATATTAGAAATTGCACCTTCATTAGAATTCAAATGAACAGATCGTGATGTACGCGATTAATTCAATCTTCTCAATAAATAAATCTTATATAAACATTGGTCGATAAAAATTCGATTACGATTAAATTTGCGAACTCACTTATAAGTTTTTCAACGTCAACCAAGAAATACACTGTCATTTACGTATTACTTGATAGTCATCATCGTCGTGCTCCATTTAAAAATTGTATGACAAAATTTTACATATATTGCAAAATCTCCATATACACAAACATAATATGTATCTTGTTGTGGGTTTACATGTTATGCTCATTATTATGTGTAAACCAGAAAGGCGATATCACTGGTATTTGATTATTTATGTTGTAAAATTTATCGAATCGACGATATAAAATTGTATATGGACGAGAATTAATGAATCAAGGCAGAGTGAATATAGAGGAGGAAGCACGAATAAATATTATCTAATCGATCATGCTGTATTATAACAATATAATGGTGAACAATGGGGTTCCATTAATCTGTATCGTTCTCTCTAGCCCGTGCACACAACATACATTTTATATTATCTAATAAAATAATTTTTATGCAAATTTTATGATCCCTCTCTCCATTGTAACATAAACATAATAACAAAAATCATAATAATCAATTTAAATGATTTGCCGGATATGCAGTTCATTTAATTAACGAAATAAAATTTTTTAAAGGTGGAAATCTAACATTAGAGGCCATTTATTATTTTGTCTTATCTCGCTATGTAAGAATTATACACAGTGGTATAAATATGTAATCTAAAACGCGATTATGGTAATGCATGTGGCAGCTATTTTTCTTATCTATAAGTTTATCTTATCTTATTCGCAATGCAAATGTTGAGCACACATTGTTGATTTTTTGTTTTTGTTTTCGGAAAATCCGAATTTACATTTTCCTGTATCACATAGTATCTTGCGCGGGTTGTACTCATAATACGTCTATGTGTTTTCGGCAAATGTGTCTTCTGTACACTTTGTATATTCGGATTTTTATTACATTTAATATCTTATGATTACGTACGTACGGAAGCATACACGTATCAGGTTTTATCAGAATAATTTACTCTTAAAACGTCACCTTGATTTATTGCGATGCTTACATCGCGAACGCAGAATTTGCTCCTAAACCAACATTTATATAAATAAAAATCGTTTGAAGAGATTTTACGCTATATTTTACCCTTTTCGTCTTTTCGGTTCAATGCCGTAACAACACACAGAAATCGATTTCGAACGACCTTTTGCAAAAATAATAAATTCTTAGAGTTTCACACAGCTACACGTATATAGGCAAACTATGTACTCGTATCATATGAAGCAATAAAACCCATAACTTTCTAGTGGTTTTGTTACACCATATACTCTCTTCATATAGCGTGCGCACACATAAGGGCGCTCTGCTGTAGTATGTAGGTAGGTACGAGTGTAATCGAAATCGACCCAAAATATAAAAAATAAACTTTAAGGAAAAATGGGAAAATATTTCCCCGCGTGTTCGTTTGATGTTGTGTTACCCGTATATATGCGTGCGATGTTTCTAGTTTGTTGCGAAATAGAATATACAGAACAGAAGAGCTTAAAAAGTAGCAAAAGTTTCTATTTCTTTAAAATGAGATGTATACAAGGGAAAACTGGAGCACCGCAGCAGTAGCTATGGTAAAATTAGAGCAATTTGTTATTGTTTTTGTACAGTTTTAAAATTGCCTTAAATACTGTTATCACGAGTTTATACAATATTTCTCGCCTTTCGGTTATTGTATGCGAGCACTAAGTACATGTGGAAACTGTGTTTTATGGATTTTTGATAATAACTTAGTTTATACATGAGAGATAAAATTAAAATATGTAAAAAATGGTTGAGCGGAGATGAAAGATCTTTTTTGTTCAGCAAGGTAGAAGACGCAAATCTGCTGAATGTTGGTACTCAACAATAATATAATATACCGAGGTTGAGAAGTATACTATTATAGCCCGAGTGATAAGTTCATAATCCGAGACGCAGGGCGTTGAGGGTTACTGTAATCTATTTATTTTGCTGGCCCTACTTCCCATAAAGGGATTTGGCCGCCTTATGGCTCGCTGTAAAACTATTGGTGGCCAGCCAATGGGGAATCTGAGTCCATATAATTTGACACACAATATTTATTTTATATTTATTTCAACTGACAAAATTATCCTAAATTTTTCCGTTTGAGAAAACTCAAAAAATAGCACTCATAATACGATTATGAGATAACTTTTGTAGAAGAAAATAATAAAACAATCCATTTTGGGTTTCATCTAGAAATCAGGAGTGTTCAAAAGGTCTAATTTAAAAACTAAATATTTAATCTGTTTTATGATTAAAGCTAGTGCTTAATATTTTGAGCCAAGTGTAAAATTTAGTAAAGCCCTCGTGCGAAATGCAACTTTTTATTGGTCTATATGATAGAAAATCAAAAATTCAAAGTTTAATTTTATTAATTCCCGGCAGTGCTTGAAATGTTTATATAAAACCACGTTAGAAAATGAAATGTTTAACTTTGGAAGTAGGGTAGCATATACAGTGTCAATACAAAATGACGAAAATTCTCAACATTATAACTATCCGTTTTGAGTAGATACAGATGTTGCCAAATTTTTATTACCTCATTCGAAATTAATGGTAATGTGATTTTCAAACTTCGAACTGCAAGCTTTTGTATAGTTGACATGTCATTAAGGTAGAAATCGACCAATCCAGGGAATTCGTGCAATAAAAATTTAATATACCATGAAAATACGCCTTTTATCAGTCATTAAAACCTGAGAACCCTATAAAATATGATTTCCAAGCATTTATTGTCCTGTGAATTAGTTTGACCTCCGAATAGTTTTGATTTTATGGCAAGTGGTAGTGTTTATGAATTAGTATTTTACTGAAGAATTTCAGTCTCGTTTGTGACTTTGAAAAGTGAAAATGATTTTTGTAAGGAGGTCTGTGCTGTAACCAGAGCCAAAATCAACGTATTTGGAAGCCGGCCAGTATACGCATGCGCAATAATATTTATTATATTGACTTATCTGGCCGCAGAAAATCAAAAAAAAGCTAGTAAAAAGTCTGGTCCATAAATTTTTCTCAAATTTTTCATGTAGTCTCAGTATGACCTAGGCTAGGATTTCTCTGTCTAAAAGACATTACTCGACTATTGTAACAAGGATTAGGATTGAAAAATCTCATCTCGTAAAATTTTTCGAAGATCGGCGTCATTTTCCCAGAGTTTTTCATTAAGAGTAGCCCAACCAAATATTTTGGTTGGGATTCATATTTGGGCTAATCGGTAGCCAATCAAGGATTTGGATGCCGTGGGTCCTTAAATATTCGGTGACTTTTATCGCCGTATGCCACAAAGCCTTGTCATGCATAAATTTTATGCAATAACTCCGTCCCCATTAAATTTTTCATTCATAGTCGGTACCAATTGTGATTGCAGAACAGTTAAATTTTGATTATTTATTTTCAGTTTTTGGCCAATATCTCAAAAACTTCCACTAATAACCAATACTTTCGGTTGTTTTTCTAAGAGCTATTGATTACTAGTAGAAGTTTTTGAGATATTAGCCAAAAACGAAAAATAACTTATAGACCGAGTTCCATTAACTATATAACTTTTAATATTTTATTCCGCTGAAATGTTTTAGTGAAAAAAGTGATACATAATGAATAAAAAATTTCCGCTGGCAATTACATAACAAAATAAATTCTCTTTAGTGATAGTGCTACTGCTCTCTAGTATAGTGTAATCTCTTATTTTCCGCTATCTTATACAGCATCTAATTATACACCTACGTATCCTCATCAAAATGAAGAATTACAATTGGGCTATAGCTAACAGGCATTAAGGACTATAAAACTTCCCTATGACAACATTGCTGCGGTTAATTGCAGTTAACCTAAACTATAGAGCGCCAAACAATTTCACTACCGCGAAATTGATCTATCACAATATAGCCAAATTACACCTACGCATCTCATCAGATTTCTTCACAATTAGGCTACAGTTGAAGGCATCATCATGATAACTATAGTGCTAGACTATTGAAAAATTTTAGTTTAATATGGAATATAATTCTCTTCTTTAACTGCTTGATTCTAAATATGAAAAAATAACTTAAAATAAAAACTTTTGAGTTCAAAATAATCCAATTAATCAATACATTTCGGTTGAAAATATTGCAGTATCTGCATTACCGTTTTTCTCAGCTTTCGGCTAACTTAATAGTATAAAAATAATGCTACTGAAGTTAGCCGAAAATTTCAGCCGAAAACAACCTGCATTATCGACATATTTTGTATCAGGTGGTAATAAAAAATTCTGTTGTATGAGTTGAAAATTACGTGTAATTGAAGCTGGCAGTAAATTTTCGCCGAAAAAAAATTGAAAAAATCAAAATCACATAATTCGAATGTTTAAAGGTAATATGAACTAGGTGAATTAGACCAATTCGTAAACTGTTGGATAAAATATAAATAGATTGTCGTGTTAGGGGGCAATGAATTTGAGTTGTGGCACTATCAGTTTATGTAGCATCATAGTGAAATAAATTAAAAGCTGGTCGCATATTTAGTGGAAGTTTGGACCTGATGAAGTTAGACCAGTTCGTAAATAGCTGGATCCCGTATTTATAATTTGTCGTGTTAGAGGGCAATGTATTTAAGTTCTGGCACTAACAGTGAACACTGTACCACAATAGTATATACTTTTGTATAATGTACCACAATAGTATATATGTATAGCTAACTTAAAATAACCTAAACAAATAAAAATTATCTACATTTTAATACGATGAGGATGACCCTTTTGTGACTGACCCAGGACTTGATAAATTTTCGCAAATCTGAAATATATGGAATTCACATATTCACTCTATTGAGGATTGGCCAGGTCCCAGAGATTTCCAACGGACATGGTATATACATATATACCATGTTAGTTAGCTTAAAATATCCTAAACAAACAAAAATTATCTCCATTTTAATACGATGAGGTAGACCCATTTTGTGACTGACCCAGGACTTGATCAATTTTTGCAAATCTGAAATATATGGAATTCACATATTCACTCTATTGAGGATTGGCCAGGTCCCAGAGATTTCCAACGGACATGGTTTATACATATATACCATGTTAGTTAGCTTAAAATATCCTAAACAAACAAAAATTATCTCCATTTTAATACGATGAGGTAGACCCATTTTGTGACTGACCCAGGACTTGATCAATTTTTGCAAATCTGAAATATATGGAATTCACATATTCACTCTATTGAGGATTGGCCAGGTCCCAGAGATTTCCAACGGACATGGTATATACATATATACCATGTTAGTTAGCTTAAAATATCCTAAACAAACAAAAATTATCTCCATTTTAATACGATGAGGTAGACCCATTTTGTGACTGACCCAGGACTTGATCAATTTTTGCAAATCTGAAATATATGGAATTCACATATTCACTCTATTGAGGATTGGCCAGGTCTTAGAGACAATCTATTTATATTTTATCCAACAGTTTACGAATTGGTCTAATTCACCTAATTGATATTACCTTTAAACATTCGAATTATGTGATTTTGATTTATTCAAATTTTTTTCGGTGCAAAAATTTACTGCCAACATGTAATTTTCGGCTCATATCAACAGAATTTTGCGTTACCACCTGATACAATATATCGATAATGCAGGTTTTTTTTCGGCTGAAATTTTCGGCTAACTTCAGTAGCATATAAAAATAGTATAAAAGTTATATGAAATCAGTTATCATCCTAAAAACTATTACTAAAACGTGATAAAAATACCCTTCAACTCTGCGCTATATCATTCTAATCCTTTAGCCACTCGCGTAATTTATTAATGGTACGCTTACACACGCTGGAAAATGCCTTATTGAAATCGACCACTGACAATTCAGTACAGAGACTTCATGGATAAATAGTTAGAGTTAAATCACATGAAGATTACTGTCACAATAGGTGTAAGCCTGGCTGGATAAATATTATGACCTGATTTTTTGGAACAAAACATTGGTAGAAGTCATAACACCTCAAAGTTAAAGCCGAGAACTACTCAACAGTGGTGGTTTTTGTTTGACGGAATTGATAAAAAATTGTATTTGAGGGAATTGATAAAAAAAACGCAGTTCTGTTTAAATTCATATCAGTGCATCTAAGAACTGAAGCACTTCACACTGGCAGCAGCAGATACGTTTGGAATTAGCGAGACGGCTTTCAAGGAGTGCCAAATTTTCGAAAGATTTCGGCTATGGCTAGCATCAATAACAATCGCATTCAACAGAGCTCCACGGATTGTACCATCACGCCTTGAATTTGGTGGAACCCTATTGCTCAATAACCAATTCAATCGTATTAAGGAGACAATGCAGGCCAAAATCATCAAATCATTATAGGTCAACCCCATAAATACAAAAGCAGTTACACAAATATTGCACAATGGCGTTATATGAGATGTTTAACAATTCCACCGATTGTACTCGAGAAAGATGGATACCAAATAATCAACAATTTGTGGCCAATGAATCACAAATAGCTACCACTTACATCTGAACACTAACCGAGCCAAGTCAGCGTAATAAGTGACCTGAATCTCAAAACGAAATGGATAGTGCGAAATCGGTATACCAATTTTGAAGTAACGTTTTCGGTAATTCAAGTCTTAGAATAACCACTAAAACCGGGGAAATTACAGTTTTACATAAAAACACGACTTCCGGATTTCAGTAATTTACAAAAAGTCAGATTTACCGATTTTTTAAGGAATTTTAATCGGCGGAAAAAGCCTTATGGAGCTGTGTCAACTTATTTACATTGATAACTGAACCAAATTTGTTAGAGCCCGGACACATTTAGAAAATATAAACAGAAAGCTCCACAACAAGGAACTCCTGAACTCCAACAAATATTATAGATGAAATTTTGAGAACAAGTTCTCACCATCTGCCCCGCACTGTGGGGGTCTTTGGGAACGTGCAGTCAAATCTCTAAAATATTACCTAAAACGAATGTGTGGAGACCAAACCATCAGCATGCCTCATTCAAACCCATTTACAGAAGTTTCATTTGATCTGATCAAATGAAACTTCTGTAAGTGGCTTTGAATTAGGCATACTGATGATTGGGTCTCTGAACACTAAGTCATTTTATTTTCATTTACGTAGTAAAATAAAATATAGTAGTCATGGAAAAGTTTGAGCTCGAGAGTTTTGTAGATTTACATTCGCTATATGGCCGAAATCAAAAACAGTAGTTTTTAAAAATCACATACATATATTCATCATATATTCAGCCCAGAATCGAATTTGCTTAATGACAACATTAGTCGTCGCTGGAAGCTACTACAAAAATAATTAAAGATGTTTAGAAGCGCTGGGCAAGTGCTTCCTTAGCTCAATGTTGGCGTCCACATTGGGACACATGACTGTTGCGGCGCAAAAAAACCGGTTTTAATGGTAAAAAGGAAGGAAACAAAGTTTGATACCGGTATCATGAGTTCTAGTGTGGATAGGCGGAATTATAACTAAGAACTAAGTGAGTTTGCAACAACCAATGGTAGACCTAGACGCTATTTTTTTAATAAAACGTAATACTTGCCACCAACTTTAATTTTGAGGATGATGATTGATCTACATCCCGTGGAAGTGGCACTATTCTAGCTTGCCCTGAGAAAAGGGAATTTTGTAAAATATTTTCATAGAATTTTTGTCTAAATTGTATTTTACTGGCCTACAGAGAGAGGGAATAAGTTTGGTGTAAATATTTTCGAAAGAAAATTAAATGGGAAAATATTTTCCCTATAAAAATTTTGTGGAGCAACAGTTTACCAATTAACCTTGTTTTGAAAATGTGTACCTGTACACTAAACTTATTTCTTCAGTAGGCCAGAAAAATATAATTTTGACAAAATGCTATGAAAATATTTTTCCCAATTCCCTATTCTGGGATTCTAGTATCTATTTCTATTCAGTGGCAACTGATAGTGATAATCTGACAAAAGTAGTTAAAGTAAAACAGGGTTCCTATTCAAAAGTTAGTCGGTAAATTCAGCCCGAAAAATTTCACCCCGAAATTGTTGGTGCTTTTCTAGGCTAAAGTGTAGTCAGCTAAAGTGTAAATGCTTTAAAAAATTAAGACATCTGAAAACAGCATTTTCAGAAATTTTGAGAGGCGATTAACTGCAACAGTTGTTGTACCGTCAATGAATAATTTTATTCTACAGAAGCCAACCACTGTTGCTATCAATTCTTATTTTTTTATATGACTCATCTGACACAAAATCAGAAAATAAAAATTCTCATAATGTTACAACTATTTTAATTTTATCCGTTCAACAATTGTTGAATGAATATTTCGCCAAAATGTATTCTATGTGTTTATTCGCATTTGTTTTTCCTGTTTGGTAGAATCTTGACTTTGGTGATTTTAAAAGATATTTTGTTTGAATTATATTCGTAGCAGAACTACACGATCGATAAAATACTGGTCTCGTAAGAACAGGTTAGGTAATTCTTTGGACTGACTGTTCAGACTGTGGTCGCATTGCCAGATGAGAAAAATATAAATTTGTAATGATTTGGACAGGATTTACTGCTGTGCAGAAAGCTACTTTTCAAATTTATGAAAGAAGCGCTCAAAGTGAATCAAGAAATTAGTTCGGATTTAGTTCTATTCTTGTGAGCAATATCAAATATATTTAAATCCTCTCGATTATCCCGTTTGAGCATACTTGGAGTCTAAAGCCTACATTACACCACAAACAGATTTGGTTTCATTAAGCACTGCCATTGTGTGCAATGCTTCTGATGATTTTAGTAGTTAATTTTATGACACATGGATATGCAATTTCCAAGTTTATAACATTTTAAAATGATTTGGTTCAGATTCTAAATAATTTGGATTTAATCAGTCTCCGTATATTTGTGTTACCCGGTTTGGTAAAATTATCTCCAAAAGGGGTTCTTGAATTAAGATAATTGACCAAATAGTTATAAATTGTTGTTAAACAGTTCGCTTGGGAAAGTAACTTAGTTCCATCCCAATTAGTCATATGCCTCTAAAAAATACGGTGTGCATTTTATAAAATCTCGCTTTGAACCTCTTGAAAAATCCAAAAATATGCTTTTCTAAGATTTTATTCTACTGAGAGTTTTTTGGTAGACAATTTACTGGTACTGCCGTACGTACAAATTTGAACAAAAAAGTTATTAGTTTGGTCGGATAATTTTCTTAAAGATATTTTAATGTTTTGTCGTATGTTCTCTACAACGAAAGAATCTGAAAATTATTCATTGTCTACTGTGCTTTAGACATATAGTTAACACGTATCCTAGGTCGTTGAACATTATCCTCCTACCTAACTACATCAAAATATTTTATTATCTATTATGTATTTTTCAATAAATCTGTACAAAAATTGTCTGTGTATTGAAGCGACACCACCCACTTCATTTAAATTCAAATCGTATTCAAGTATCATCAATATACGGATACAGAGTCCCCATAATTCTAGAATGAAATTAGAAAAATGTTTATGAACGTAAATCGGTAAAGGCCAAACTGAATATCCACATAGTAATGAGATGAGCAATCGAGACTCCAAGACGCCGCATAAAATTTATCGAGATAATTTCGCAACCATTTTTTTAACATGTTGACTTACCCAAAACAAAATTTCTTTTTTGCTCCCTCATACGATGGTGATGGGGTGGGTAAACTATTGAATGACCCCGTAAGCGACGAATCATTATTGTGCGCTAACCTTTCGAATTTGTTTAGAATTAAACCAAATTTAAGTTTTTTATTAAATTTAGGCGTTAACAAATCAGGATCCGGTGAATTTGGTACACTTTTACTACGACCACCTGGATCAGTTACATTCGGTATAAGTAACGTGCAATCATCTGGATTACTGGTATGATCACTATCACAATTTGTCACATTTTTAAAAAACATTTTTTTAAATTTTTTTCGCATCATCTTAACACTTAAATTAGGCGAATTACACGGTGTGGACGCTTTGGAATTGGATGGGGACGATTGTCGCAAATTTGCGGACATTTTTTTAATTTTATTGCAACACGCGTAAATATTTTGCAACCGGCATGCGATTTTAACAGCGAACTATAACTAAATTAGTTTTAGTGTATGTACGAGTGTATATCGTGTATGGAGTTGTACAAATGAAAATTTTATCTTAAAACGGCGGAAGTCATATTTTGATACCGAATATTATTGTTTATTTTTATATACGCTAGTGTTATAAACAATAGCAAAAATATTGTGATATAAAATGGTTTGCGTGCGTGATGTCACGACTAATCGCAAACGATGCTACACTTATTTGTTTTGTCCTAAACATATTTATGGGTGTGTTTTTGCTCTACTGTCGCATACTTGTTTCATCACAATTATTGGATCTTTCAGCATTGCTGCAATAGTTGATAAGATTAGATTTGATGTCATGATCACAGAGAAATGTATTTAAAATACCGCGAAACGTTGTGCATGTACATTTATCGCAATAAAATGTGTTTCGTGGAAACAAATTTGTTGAGATTAAATTAGGTGCAGATAGCATTTATATGTATGCATGGCCTTGGTCATATTTTAGTTATTACCACATAGTATTTTAAACAGAGATGTAACTTCCATACTAATCGTAAGAGCTGTACCACAAAAGTAACAAAAGAAAACCCGTAACAGGGCGTCCAAATTCAATACATGAAACTTTTAATGTAAATCTATCGATAAATTGAGCAAAGCCTGAGATTCTTACCTCCTCGCGGTGCCCAGAACTCTAAATCAATCAATCGGTGTGGTGGAAACGATGCTGGGAATTGGAGTTCTGCTTATAGTCATTGACACTACATGCCAGTGGCGTGTTAATAGCTCGCTAAAACCAATACCAAATCAGGGTCTGTTCTCCAGATTAGGGCCGGCTGGGCGGGCGTCTGTCTTGTATAAAGCGGCTCTCTATATATCCCTTTACCGGCCTGGACACACAATTGTGTGGGAAAGGCAAACGAATCATGTGAAATATTTATGGTTGTATGTGTTTAAAACCAACTTACACATTTGTGAATTCCTTTTTAACTTATTTTCGTCCGAAAAAACACTATAATTATATACACAATTGTGTTAGTTGTACTTCAAATCAAGCGAAATTTTTTATCAAATACGTCTTTACATACTATGTTTTTTACTCACACATTTGTGTGGTTTGGACTTCAAATGAACCAAATTTTTGTTTTTCTTGGTCGGCAAGGGGATATAAATGTGCTACTCGTATGTAATACTTCATTAGTATGTGACCCACACACGTAACAAGTAGATTGAGCAGAAGTCTAACAACATTCTCTCATAAAAACAACTAAGTTGAACTCTATCCAAAAGCCTTGGATTATCATATAGGATTTATCACAAACACAACCTCGGAAATTGTACACGAATAAAATCTTAGGTATAGCTAAAACAGGTTAAGTTTAAAAATAATCTCAAGGTGTTTCATAGTAAGCTGGTACAAAATGTTTGGTTTCACGTTCAACAAAAAGTATCCGCTTTCATTTTAAATTCTGTATCAAATTACATTTCCGAACTTCGTTACTAACTGCATCGGTAGTAAAATTTCCTCCACCCCACCGAACTTTTGGTATCATCGAAATAGAGCAATTTTGTCTAGGAAATAAGTTTATTGGGGGGTTTGGAGAGCTTGAAATATTTGCTAAACCTATCCTAAGTGTAAAAAATGTTTAGAAAAGGTTTCGGAAAAATTTCACACTCCTGCATAGAGCTGTGAAATATTTCCTAAAGAAATCCTATGTATATGCTGGGTTAGTGATATCAACATAAAATCAAACATTCATGCGAAACGATATTTAACCGTTTGAGTCCCAAGCAGCGCGATCGCGCTGTTGAGATTTTATGTCGAGAAAATAAAACAAATAAATGTGACAAAGGGTTGCTGCCGCCCTGGTGGCAAAGTGGTCAGCATGCTTGCTCCAGCAACCGGAGGTCCCGCGTTCAATTCCCGGTGGTGACTAGGAAAAAATTTCACGGCTGGTTTAGGTTCAATGAATTAATCACTCATTATCCGAAATGAAAATATGACTATGAAACCTCATTTGTGGCGGCCAAATCTCTTGATGGGATATAGTGCCAGAGAGAGAGAGAGAGAGAGAGAAACGAATCAGAAAAATACGAGAATCGCGTTACCTAACAAATGCAAGAAGCGATTGTTATCTGCGTTGGAGTTTATTTTTGTTGTTTGCGTTTGCACCATAAATGGTTTTACGTTGTTTGTAATACGTTTGCATTACCTCCTGGGACTCAAACAGTTAAACAAAACTCCTATGTAAAAAATTAGGAAATTATCAGTTTCAAACGAATTAAAAATATTAAATTAAAGTTAAATACGAAAACCTTCTTCAATAAATTCATCACTTTCTTCAACCTGGACCCTCATCTGGAGATTTTGCCATGGCACCTGCAGGTTCTCATCAATTCCACAAGTTTCTCACCATCTCACACTATCCACCATCAACTTTACTTTCTACCATTTCAATTTTATTGAAACATCAACCACCATCTTATTTCACATGGGGAAATCCAACATGGTGATGAAGAAAGAGAGGAACTGAAATTGAAATTCATCGATTGTATTTTAAATTCCAGTAGACTGTAATAACAAAATATTTATGTTTGATTGCAAAAAATGTAATGGTGCGTACACACGAGACAATAACGAGGTGCTCCGATAGCATTTTTGCTGCCCACAGGTGTGAAAGCGAAATACATTGCGGTCTGGACAGCTGATTTTTGTTGTACCGGTCTGTTAGTTCTCTTTATGTGTGAACAGCTTGGAAATTGCTGTACGAATAAATAAAATCTCGGTTTCAAAATCTCGGTTTTCAAAATCCCGGTTTTCTATTCTTCTAGTTCTAAAGTCTTGATTTTGAAAAAAAAATTATTAATTTGGGCCGGCCGGGCTTAAAATATTTTAACATAAAAATAAGATATCTTCCCCAAAAATTTACTAGAAAAAAACCAAGGCTGCGAAATCAGGGCAGTCAGAGGCGGCAAACATGTCACACTGCGTGCCGCACGTAGAAGAGTATTATATAGAATCTATTAATGACACCTGTATTAAAACGCAAAATAATTGCACTATTTTGTTATGCAAGATTTTTTAATTGCAAGATTTTGTACTTGCAACATTGTCAACCCCATTTCCATCGTACGAGACGAATTTCAACATAATCAATTAAGCAATGGCCTAGTTCCATCCCTAAATACAATATTCCAGAACTTTATCAAACATCATTTTAAAATCCCATTTAGATTCTACATGTCGATTTTCCACATAATCGGTTAAGAAATGACCAGGTTTCATCCCTATCCGCATTATTCCAGAACTTTATCAAAAACGCATTTTTTGAATCCCATTTAGGCACATGTCGAATTAATAAATCGGCCAAAAAATGACCTAGTTCCATAGCGATGGCCAAATTTCAGAACTCTATCAAAAAGTAATTTTAGAAATTCATTTCCATCGCACGTGTAGAGTTTCAACAAAACCGGTTTAAAAATGGCCTACATCCATCTCTATTGACCGCCTTATCCAAAAATCATTTTAGAATCCCATTTCCATCGCACGTATCGGATTTCAACAAAATCTGTTAAGAAATGGTCAAATTCCACCCCTATTAGCCATTTTCTAGAACATCAAAAACTCATTTTTGAATTTTGTCAAAAAATCATTTAAGAATCCCATTTTCCCACAAGCCAAATTTTAAAAATTCAAATCGAGATTTCCCAAAAATAGGGGTTTTTTATACAAAAACGGGATTTTGAAAATCGGGATTTATAAAAAAAAACGGGATTTTGACAAACCGGGATTTTGGAAACCGGAATTTCGTTATACACCCATTATTATGATAATAAATTTTATTAAAGATGGAAAAATGAAGGCAAGACCTCACGTAGCACCGTATTCTTTGGACGGACGATGTTAACTGTGCCATCTAACACTTGGTTACCATATATGGCACCTACTTATTATGGTCCAAGTTACTTGGAAGATCATTGGTAAGGCGGCCAAACCGCTTCTTGGGATATAGCGTCAACGAAAAAGAAGGAAGAATTATTTATATGCAAATCCTAAAGATATTAATTACATTAAATTTTTCTGCAAAAATTACAATGCGTAATATTTTCCCTCGACCACGTCGGACATAGTCGACGTGCAAAACTTCTTGCTCAGAATTATGATAATTTAATAAATCACAAATAATTAATTCTTCTATAATTATTTTGCACGTGTTATATACTATCCCGTGTGAACGCTTCATACAGTACTGCGACAGTTTTTATTTAGAAAAACTGTATATGGACCGGATTACTTTCTCGTGCACACGCACTATAACAGTTAATTTGGTCTACGAACCACGGCTGCAGAATATTTCAGCAGAACTTCATAATTAAGTTGTTGATCAAAACTAAAACGAAATTTTGAACTATCGAACGAGTGTTTTAAATTTATTGAAAGTTCCAGAATTGCCCCCTCATCAACAAATGGTATGCAGGGGTCCCTATTATGCTCCAACGAAATTGAAATCATTGTTACATTATAAAATGACGTCCCGTATTAAATGACCTCCCAGAGGCGACTGCTTAAAAGTTTTAATATATAACACTCGAAGAGCAAAATATATTTAAGTGATAAGCATTATCAGCAGCATGCTGGTGTTTGGTATTTTGAAGAAAAGGTCGGAACCTCACACGTGTAATGCTGCGGACATGACACGAAAAGACAATTATTTATCGTCCTCATTTTTAATCATTTTTCATTTAAACAATTTTTGAATAAATAACAGAAAACTGATCGACCGGGGGTTCTATGTTGTAAATAGACAGAAAACAGTGAGTCACAGCCAAAATGATGCAAGCAATTTTTATTTGTTTTAAAGTAAATATCCAAAAAACAATTATAACTATCTACTTTTAATTTACATTTATTATAAGCTTCAGTATTATTTGTTAATTTCATAAAACAAAACAAATAAAAAATTTCAATTTTTAACAAAAATTAACAAAAATTTTCAAATTCAATGTCTTTTGAATTTCTACGTGAAAACTTGTCACATCTAAAATGATGCAGTTTTAAAAAATCCGTAAAAAATTAATTCATATGTTTGTAACTAATATTATCTCATTGTACATATAATTAATTTATTAATATTTGGTGGGATATCCATTTTGTTTTTCAACCGCTTTGAGTCTTTTTGGCATCTAATCTACGAGTTTTTTGTTATTTTACTCCACTCTTCTAACAATGTCTTGTAAAGCCCGCTTCATTATTAATCTCATGTTTTCTGATTTCACTTTCAAGTCTAGACTATAAGTTTTCAATAACATTAATGTCCGGTGATTGGACAGGTGTTTTCATGACATGAAGAGTATTCCAAATGAGCAAACTTTGGACAATTCGAGATTTGTGTTTCGGATCATTGTCCTTGGTAGAACCGAAAATGATTCTTAATATTTAACTTTTCAGCATTTTCCTCCAATTTTTTTTATATTATATCTCTAAATATATATTTTTGTTCATATTGCATTCGATAAACTCTAAATTTTCAACTCCGGAAGACGCTTATCTTTGGTCTTAGGGTAAATTTAATTCTAGCCTTACGATTAGCTTCACTGATATTTTCCGCATTGTTCTACCATGAAAATTTGGTTCTCTTAATATTCTGCGTATTGTTTCTGGATGACATTTTTTATATGTAAATATTTTTCAGCTTTTTCGGCCCACTTTGGAGCACTTAATTTGCGGTTTTCTTTTATTTTTCGGACAATTTTTTCGACAATCTTTTTCGGATAATATTTTATTGTGCGTTTTTTAGGCTTATTTCAACAAGGTGTTGATAAATGAAGCGTTCTGCAGAACAGTACAAGAACTTGTTTTCACTATTTCTGTAATTTTTTTTTTGTTTTGCCATCTTTAAAGTATTTAATAACTAATTCACGCGTTTCAATTCTTGTATGACAACCCATTTTTTCAATTATTAGAAAGTTTGACTTATTTGTCTATTTTGACACACTATATTGACTATAATCTCATAAAAGGTTGTTTAAAACTGATACTCAAAATTGTTTTACATTGAAAATTTTGTTATATGTAGAAAAAGTACAGCTATTTTAGAAACGAAGGGAGTGAGTCAGTTTAGATGTGACATAATCTTTATTTCGCGAAAATTAGATTTTTCAAAATTTTAAATAAAAAATTTTGTTCAAAAAGTTTAAACAATCACTCGATCGATTTCGACTTCCAAAATGATCAAAAATCTAATTTTTGCGAAATAAAAAAACAAGGTGTTTAATAAAATGTGTTTATTAATTATGTGAAGTTTGGAGTTCACATTATGTGAAGTTCTTTGGAGAAATCAATTTTTTAAGTTCTATGCGATACAAAAATGACAGAATTTAAATCAAATTGATATTTTTTGAAAAATTTGATATTTTTTCGATTTGATCGGCACTATACAATACAGTACACACACACCACAAACATTATTGTCAATTTTTGACAAGTAACAAGACACGAAAGTGCGCAATTTTTATAATTTGTTATTTATATATTTTTTTTTGCTGTGTCCAAATATGTTTTGTGTAAATTAATATATTAAACAAATTAATAACCATATTTAGTATTATTTATTATATATAAACTTGTTTATGCCATAATTTTTTTCAACAAACACGTTGCCTGTGTTGCACAAATCCATTTAAACAAAATATATTTCTTCACATGCTTGAGAATTGTCAAAATTTGATTTATGCATAAAAATACAAACAACAAGAGATAGTCGCTTACGTGCTATTGCCTACACCTGACAACAAATACAGCAACAAAAAAATTTTACATTCTTTGGCAACTAGCAAAATTTGATTTATTGTTTGGTACGATAGAACTCCACGTAAGTGAAGTTTATAGCTCAAAACAGAACAAGACCCAAGTATAACAAGACGAAACTCAAAATTGAGCTATCGTATTTGCCTTCGAAATATTAGAAAAAAGTCGAAGAATCAATACTTTAGTATTGGTGCGTATATGTATACTGTACCAAGTCAATGCCTCCTAAACTACAGGCCGCATACACCAAATGATGACGACACGCTATGTCTACATTGATGTTGCTTTCTCTAGTTGTTTTGTTAGTGTAAATATCTTATATATTATTAATGCGCAGTCTCAGTTCAGACATAAATTGACGTCATGTGCAAAAAATGAGAGTAGTAAGAGGCCTGTAGTTTAGGAGGCATTGACCAAGTGCTAAGAAATAACTAAGAATGGAGACGTCATCATAATTATAAGTGATATGAGCGGTGAAGTGCAGGTTTAACATTTTAATTTAAAATGTAAGTATTACAAAATTTAATACTTATTAAGTAATTAATTGTCTGGATATTAACGGTTTAATTATGTTCATCAAAATTTCAGCACAAAAATTAATTCAATTTGTCGGCCTCTAATTTAAACTTACATATTGTGAAAATATTCAAATTGTTATCAAGAATGAAAGTGAATTGTACAATGAATAATACAGCACATAAAGTGTATATGCCGTGTTATAATATATCAAAACAAAAAATATGGAAAAAATTCAAATAGATAATATTTTTCATCAATCAACAGATTTATGTTAGTCGTATGGATCTTATTCTAAGTCGAAAGCAAAACTAAGTCAAAATCGAAACTAAAAATAAATTTTTTCTTCGAAAAATGACAAAAAGTAGAATTTTGTTATATTTGGGGAGCGGAGGCAACGAGCGAAATCGCCTGTCATATTACAAAACAAAACAAAACATATAATACAAACACAACCATCGACGCTGACAAAAATTAACGTCTAAAAAATTAAGTTTAAATAAAGCTGTTGCTACGCTTTTAAATGTAGATAACAAAACAATTTTGATAAAACTAATTAGGCGAAAGTCTCAAAAAGTATTCAAACAATTTAAAATAAATTATGATTTTTTGAAGCTCATCCCGACACATGGAATAGTATGGGGAAGAAATAGTTCACAAATACAAGTTGTAAATGACTCAGCAGAGGGATTAAACTTATTGAAGAGAAAATTTTGATGAAGAACAGTTTCTACCAACAGTTTCAACCAATTTCTTCTGCAGGTATAAGTAACTTTTTTTCATTTTTTTTTTATTTATTTGCAATGCAAACTGTTTTGGGGCTCAAGACTCACTCATCTGCACATTGCAAGTTCCATGCCAGCATATACATATACTGGCATGAAAGATGGGTCAACCCATGAGCTTTGCACACCGACAGGGGTTCATAGATGGGTTACATTTCACCACAGATCGAAATCTGTTGATGAAATTTCACTTTGAATCCTGCCTCTATCGGGATTTGAACCCGGTACCTCCCAATCCAAACGCCAAAGCTTTAACCACTGTGCGATTTGGTCGGTACGAAAGTAACTTTTATTTTACTACATACAAGTATACGACTATACAAGATTATCGTCAAAAAAAATCCTAAGCGGACATTACTAACGTAAGACATTGTACTAAAAAATTTATTTTCATGTCCACCCAATCATCATTGAAAAACTGAGATGTATCCAATCAGAAATAGTCGACAGATATAATAACACAGCACACTCGGGTATTCTGGGGGTTGGGTTGGGATGTTGTACCATCACTTTTTTCGATACTACCGAAATTTACATCTCTTTCATCACAAATTAAATTTATCGTTTTTCCATTTTTCAATTACGTTGCTTTTATTGCGATCTCTAGCTACTCGAATAAAACATTATGTCGTTCTACTCTTATTGCATTACCTACTTATTTTAAAAGTGATACTTTATCGAAAAACAAAAAAGAGATAAATAAACAATCTAGTAGTGTGCGATCGCAATGAAAGCAAAATTGAAAAGTGAAACGAGAAGCAATTTTATTTTAGGAAAAAGAGATTTATATAATATTCGATAAATATCGAAAAAAGTGATGTTACAACATCCCACCCCTGATCAAGTTACAATAATGACAAATGACATGTTTTTGTGACTTTTTACTTAAAATTGTAACTGCAATAAAATGACAATTTAGTTGTTAGTTCTAAAACGCGATGCCTACAAATAGTAAAAAATTGTTACCATTAAAAATAGGTGATTTTTAATTTTCTTATAAAATTAGTGTGAAAACAATTGAATACAATCGAAATTACGAAATTCAAAACTAAAAATACTTAATAAAAAATATATAAAATGTTTATAATGTTGATTGCGAATTTTTGTTGTGTTTGTTTAATTGTTATGTTTTTAAAGAAATATGTTAGAAATTGAATACAAATTAGCAAAGTGTAACTACTAAAAACTGTCTGTAAATGTCATTTGTTATTCCATTAGAATCGGAAATATTTTGTGACAATATTTTGTTCTAAAAAGACATTGCCTTTTTATTCGAATCTGCCCCCGAGAATGAAACTTTATTTTTGCCTCAATAACGAGATATAAATAAATAGTCAGAAAAAACATAACAAAAATAATGTCTATACCAATTGTATGGGACACAAACAAAAAAATATAATAATTTGATAACATATATATAAAATGTTAATTATTTGTTTTTCATTACATATTAATTATTTTATTATTATTATAGTTAGTGTTGTTTTTAGGACGAAAACTTGTATATATCAATTTTCCGGCCACCATACACAATTGTGTAAAATTGTGTCAAAAATTTTTTTTTGTATATTTTGCACCAACATATCCCTTTCCTGACCAGCATACACAATTGTGTATGTAAAATTCGATTACGACAAACGAAGACGTCAAATATAGAATTAGGTGGTAATTGAAGACCAGTGTACACATTTGTGTAAACCAATTAATTTTGTTTTAGTCCGAAAAATAACAGTAACTATAATAATGATAAAATAATTAATATGTTATCAAGAACAAATAAATTATATGTTATATAATTAATTTGTTAACAAATTATTATACTTTTTTCAAAAAGAATTCCGATTTAACTAAGATCCGTTATAATACGGAAGACATTACAACCTGCGATTATTTACATACACATTTGTGTATAGTGAACTTAAATTGAACCAAAAAAATGTTTTTTGAACTCGAAAGGGATATACATTTGTGTATAATGCCCGGTTTACATAAGACCAACATTTTTCTTCTGCAAAATGAATAAGATATAACATTGACTTTTTGCACATGAGAGACAAGAAAAGCAATATATCCCAACAAAATTTTGCAGAAGATTTTTAAGCAACTACAATGTAAACCACTATAAAATGTTGCCATAAAATATATTCGATCCGACTATTTTTATGGCAACATTTTTAAAATCAACAAGAAAAAAAATTATTTCGCATTTATAAATGTTGATTATTCATAATAAAAATGGATGCCATAGATAAAAATGTAAATTTCGCATTTGAATTCATTAAAAGTAAATTAATAATGAAAAAAAATTACGCCATTACTATATATGTTTATTTCTTTCTGGCACATTGATTATTTTTATATAGCGGATTCTTTCTTATTTACCTGCAAAAATTTGCAGAAGAAAAACAATTTTCTCATGTAAACCGGGCATAATATTTTACCTTTTTTTTCGTCCCAAAAATAACACTAACTATAATAATAATAAAATAATTAATATGTAATGAAAAACAAATAATTAACATTTTATATATGTATATGTTATCAAATTATTATACTTTCATCAAAACAGATTCCGATTTAACAAGATCTAAGGTCCGTTAAAATCCGGAAGACATTACAAAGTGTGGTCCAAAGAAGTTAAAATACTGGAGAATAAGTGGCAATATTCTACCCATATAACATTTGCTATTTCATCTGTCATAAGCCAGAATAGGATGGTTATATAAAAAATCCATATGGTTTACTCATATTTCGCTATAAGAACCCGTCAAACCAGTTTTTGTTGTTGTACGAAGTGACGTTTTTATTTTGCGCTTTAAAATTTTAAATTATAAATTTTTAAAATTGTTAATTATAATACATAAAAACAATAAAACTTTATCAAATAGTTATTTGTTTATGTAGTGGTGCATTATATTACAACAAAAATTGCAAACTTTTGTGCAAAATGAAGTGTATCATGAAAAATGCCAAAATACGCCTAAAAATACAAGAAGGAATATCTTACCATCAGTAAGTTTACCAAATGTTTAAATAAAATAAAATGTAAATTATGTTAAGAAGCTAGTGATTTGTGGTAAATTTATCCTTAATTTAAGTTATAAATCAGAAAAAATTAAGAAAACAATTTTGGTTGTTGGCGTGGGGTTCTTATAGATTTTTTGTTGATGTAATCCCGTTGATTTAGATGCTTTCTCTTTTACTCTCCGAATTTGTGACACTTGACAGTTGCTTAGGCTCATTCTGTACTTTTAACTTCTTTGCTGTGGTCGTTTACATACACATTTGTGGATTGGGAATAAAATGGAAAAAAAAATGTTTGGCCTGAAAAGGGATATCCCTTTTCCGGCCAGCCATTACAATTGTGTGGGTGACGAAAGAGATTCATATCAAAAATTTGTTTTTGTATGTATTTTGGACCAAGTTAGACATTTGTGCATTCAAATTCAAAACACTATAACTATAATAATAATAAAATAATTTATCAAAAACAGTAATTAATATGTTATATAATTATAAAATGTATCAAGTTATAATGGTTTTTTTAAAAAGAATTCCGATTTAACTAAGCTCCGTTAAAATCTGGAAGACATTACAACCTGTCAGTTTTTATATGACTTTTCCTGCCTACCCCAACACAATTGTGTCGGTAATGCAAAAGAATTATGTCAAAAATTTATTTCTGTATGTGTTTTATTTATTTATTTATTTATATTGAAAAAAGTTTACAAATTTGACTTGAAACATATTAATTTAAGAATATAAAATATAAAATAAAATAAATCCGCATTGGATTTGAAAATTTGAAATATGTATAAAAGTAAAGTAAAGATTAAAAAATCACTGAGAGGCATAAAATTGCCTTAATCTACTTTTAAAACTATCTTTAGTTAAACAAAAATCAAATAAATAGTTAATTCTATTGAAACTTTTACACATCATCTTCATTATCACCATAGTTGGTTCTGTGTCTATCTAAGAGGAGGAAGCCACGATCTTTTAGTTGTCTACCAGGCAGGAATCTTTATTTTAATTGACTTTAGCACATCCGGTGTGTCGATTAGGCCTAGTAGGAGATTACCAATAAATGTACTTTTTAGCAATTCGCGGCTATTTTCAAAAGTTGTCAAGTTGTACGACTTGCACCCTGTTCAATATGGTGGTTATCGCTGTATGTTTACGTGGTATGGTAGATCATGGTCATAAACCCATCTGTCTTTCCAGGTCAAATAGCGTAAAAGCTTCTTTTGAATTTTCTCAATACTATGGATATGAGCTTCGTAGAACGGACACCAAACATTTACAGCATATTCCAGCTGGGATCGAACGTAGGCACAATACAGGATTTTAATTGTTTCGACGTCAAAATTATCACCCGTCCAACGTTTGAGAAAACCGAGCATGAAGTTCGCGCGAGCGATGTTCAGCTCAATGTGCTTAGTAAAGCTCATGTTTTCAACGAAAGTAACACCTAGGTCTTTAGTCTCAAGTACTACCTGAAGGAGTACTTCCATTTATCTTGTAGCCTTGTGTAAGAGGGTTGGCTTTAGTTTGTGAATTCCTTTCTAACTTATTTTCGTCCAAAAAAAACTCTATAACTATACACACAATTGTGTTGGGTGTACTTCAAATCAAGCGAATTTATTTATCAAAAACGCCATTACATGCTATGTTTTTTTTAACACACATTTGTGTGGTAAGGACTTTAATTGAGCCAATTTTTTTTCTTGGTAGAAAAAGGGATATACACATTTATGCGTGGTGGAATTATTCCTACCAGACAAAAATTTTCAATTTAACTCCAACCCACACAAATGTAAATGTAAGCAATGACAGATTGTAATCTGGAAAAAACATAATAATCTTCCGGAAAAAACATAATAATTTGATAACATATAAATTATATAACATATTAATTATTTGTTTCTGATAACATATTAATTATTTTACTATTATTATAGTTATAGTTTTATTTTTCGGACGAAAACGAACTAAGTGGAATGCAGAAATACGTAGGTTGCTCCAAAATACATACAAAGATACATTTTGGACATGATTCTTTTTCGTTACCCACACAATTGTGATGCAAGGCAGGAATAGTGATATTAAAGAAAAAAAATCCGACCGGAAAAGGGATAAACAATTTAAAATAAAGTCAATTAAAGGGTTTGCACTGTACTTTCATGCTAATCAAACATAGATGTCACCTTAGACAAAATAAATATGCCGCCAGTTGTCACCACTGATGAAATTAATGTCAATTCCAGAATTCTCTCCTTTTGTTTGTTCTCGTTCTCGCGCACATGCGTGAATTTGCGACAAGCGAACTATTGAAATTTTCAAACTCATTTCATTCGTAATCTGTAACCAACCTCTCGATAAGTGTCTGACACGCCGTTTTTGTGCAAAAATTAATTTATTTTCATTTGTCTTGTGATCGCGTAATATAAACTTGTAAGTATTGAATTAAGATTAATAAATTTGTTGAATTTTATCAGCACAAAAATAATTTTTCTAATATTTCGAGGTTAAGTTTGAGTTCTTTTGTTTTTGTGTAATTTTTTCAAAAAAGATAAAAAAATTTCCAGTTATAAAGAAAATTGAAATCGTTTGAAATGAAATTGAAAGAAAAATGAGTTACGTAACACAGAATCGAATTGAGATGAAATGGAAATAGAATTTGTGTCAAGTTTTCTTTCTCTTCCATTTGGCGCTATCCCAATGTTTTTCCCAATGTTTTAATTTGACCTAAATTTTATATGTGTTTGTGCATCTATAGATGATTATGTAAACCACCGTGTGATATCTATAAAATTTCAAGAAATTTCCAAATTTTGTGCTGTGCTTGTGATAATGATGGATTTTCATGTTAAATTAAAAACTGCTTCGAGCTACAGCTTGTAATGGTTTTTTTTCGAATTTTTAATGTAAACGTATGTTGTGACGTTATTTGTAGTGACGTCGGCGTGTGTATACGCTGTTGTCATGCGCCATTATTATACAACCTTAGCTTAGACATAAATTCTGCTTATTTCAACATTATTATGATTGTGAGATTATTGAACAGAGAATATTGTGTGTCACGTGTTTAACTCTTTTTGTTCAGAATTCCAAGAAGTCGAAAAAGTGTTCATGAACATGACTAATTTAAAAACACGAAACGTGTAAACGTTGACATTGATTTTTCTTAGTACATAATTTCATAGTGAATTGATTACATAAAGGGCGAAAGAAAATATGTCCTATTCACAGACTGATTATATAAGTCATAACACTTGCCACGGTACATTTTGAGTTATTTAATCTTATCTATCTTATGTTAATAGGAAATACGTTATGCATGATTAAACTCGGGGATTAACGACCTTGAGCACAGCTTATTTTTATCTTATCGTTCGATTCGCGCGCCTTTTAGTAATCTTTAATGCACTCGATTTATATAATATGGTATGGAACCGCATCTTGTATAGTCTTCATAAAACAGCACACTCAACTGATAACTAAATTACATCACTTTTAAATTCAAGGTTCGTTAATTATATTTCATCTTATTTTTAGAATAAAATACTATAATGGGTGTACCAGCTGGTGATGTAGAGAAAGGCAAGAAAATCTTCGTCCAGAGATGCGCACAGTGCCATACAGTGGAAGCTGGTGGCAAACATAAAACAGGCCCAAATCTACATGGCCTCATTGGTCGTAAAACAGGTCAAGCCGCTGGTTTCTCGTATACAGATGCCAACATTTCAAAGGGTAAGTTCATTATTTACCGCCAAGATAATTTTTACATTATATCTAAATATTTACTTTAAATTGCAGGAATTACATGGAACGATGATACTCTGTTTGAATATCTTGAAAATCCCAAAAAATATATTCCAGGAACAAAAATGGTGTTCGCCGGTCTTAAAAAAGCAAATGAACGTGCCGATCTTATTGCGTACCTTAAAGACGCCACCAAGTAAAGAGACAACCGAATTAGTAAATAAGTCCCCCAACATAAAACATGCTGCATAAAGTAACCCCAACTACTTTTCACATCTGTAAACCAAAATAATATCAACATTTTAAAAGTAAATAGTATTACACAAATTAAAAGTAAAATTTTAAAATGACAGACGACAAAAACTATAAAATAAATAAATAAGTAAACAAATTTAATTTATATTAATTTTAAGTATCACAAACTAATCTAATATCTAAATATTTATTTTTAATTTTTGTTCTATGTTAATTTAAAGAATTACACGTCAATTGTTGTAATTGAACAAAAAAATAATTTGAAAAACCTAAAACAATGATAATGAGATGTCTTAAAGACGCAATTTAAGAAGAAAATAAATTAAAACTAAGAATTGAAATTATAGATCGTTGTTTTAGGAGTGAATGTTTTATTCGCTAACAATGCTATCCATAGTGCAATGATAACGACGCCGAAAATAATATTTGGGTACAACAATGACCACAAATGGTCAATAAACTGATAATAAAATGTTTGGTCAATCTGATGGCAAATTTAATTGAGAGAAAAATTCATTCCCATATATACAAAATTTGAACTATTTTTTTAAGAGTATGTTCTGAATTCAAAATCACAACCTCTTTAAATTGTCTAGGCTGATGAAATAAGTGGAATTTAGCTTGCAACTTAACTCGCTGATAAACCGTTTGAGCATCTACGATTTATTAGTAGATGTATGGTGAAATCCCAATTTTAAATAAACATTGAAAATAAAACAGCCCTTGTCCCTTAATGATGTTGGAGTAGATTGAGAAATTTGAACGATCAACAGGTACGCGACTGCGCAACATAAAGAAATGAATGAATGGTCTAACTTGATTACTCAACTGGACCTACTAACATGTGTAGCTCGTTCCATGAACATTTTTATAAATCACAATATTGCGTACGAAAAAACCATGAAAAAAAATGCCATACAAACTGGTTATTTACGTACACATTTGTGTATGGTGGACAATTGATGCAAAAAAAAATTATTTCTTACCGGAAAAGGGATATACTGATTTGACATTTTGTCAAAAATGGATTGTCTCCCAAAGCTTGGCCAGCGATAATTTTCACAATCATCTTCACTGACGCGTTAGCCCTACCTTTGCTCAAACTCAAGTTACAAAGCGTCTACCACGCTATCGTTGACCATCTATGTTACCGTAACTCCCCTCATATGACTGGAATCTTCGGTTGAATTTCATTAATTTTATTTTAAAATCACGAGCAAATTTATCGTTTAAAAATTTAGTGGCTTGCCGCAATGTTACAGACTCATGCCGAGTGGTTTGACTCGTTTTGTAATTCTCTATCCCGCCAGAAACATCGACGGTTGCTTTACCGACTCCAGAAATCAACTAAACCTATGCGGTTAAGACCTCGAGAGGAGGGAGCAGAAAGTTAACATTTGAGAATAAAACATTGGCTGATGTTCAATCGATCATAGGTTAGGTTAGGTTTCAGTGGTTGACACTTAGGCCCATTGTGATCCATAGATTCACGCCACATCATTAACCCCATTCACCTACACTGCAAAGCTCCAGGTCAACCTGTACATTGGACGTGGACGGTGGGTCAGTGCCGAATTCTGCACTCCATCAGAGGGTCTTAGTTGTGTTTATTAAATATAACTTCGGACAAATCAAGGCTAGTACTATAATATTCATTTACAAATAGTAAACAATCGATAGTTTTACAATCGATACTATCGATTGAACTATTGATACTATCGATTGAACTATCGATGTTTAACGTACACTACACTGCACCACTTGTCCGGTTTCAATCGACCATAGGGTAAAATTATTTCTAAACTCTACTCAATTGGATGTAGAAGTAACTTCCCATAATATAGATTCACCGAAATTTATGTTACAAACTTCGTAGCCGGACAACTGATGCTTCCATCAACATACCAAAAAGCTACTCACCCAAAGTGTCGACGGAATCCCCTCAAAACTTTTAACCTTGTAGCATTATTTTTGTAGCAAAGCTAGACAAGACCATGATTATCGTGGCAATTTCGGATCATGGGAGTTTATTGGAAGATTGGGGATTATACCTAAATTTTATGATCTGTCTCCATGGTTTTATCTAGGTTCTCGTTGCGTATTATTTCTTTACCGTTACTAGAATGAGTTAACACATCGAGACTAACTGCATATTGTGAAAACGTAAGATGTCTTGAGAAATTAATAGTTTATGAGGGTACGCCTAAGGCCTTTTAATTACTTCTTTATTTGAAAAGTCCTACCATCAAACTTGCACCTTGTAACTATCTTCATTATTAGCTAACTTCAGTTGTAACTAGCTACATTACCTGTAACAGCATATTATCAGTGCCATAAGTATTTGCCAGGTGCTAAAGTCGCATCTATAGAAATAATAATCCTCCATTCGCACAATACCGTCTGCCAATCCTTGAGTTTCTGTTGCAAGCAATTCTAATATTTTAACCTATCAAAAGTAAAGATTTTGAGCGAGTTCATCTCTAAGAATCCATTCTATTTAGTATGCTCATCGTATTAATTAGAAAGATGTTCTCATTTATCCCCCCATTTCTAAGTCAAACTAACCTTGCCACCCGCTTCCTGGGTGGGGCATTCCCCAAATGTTTCATGTTTTCCCTGACTTAAACAATTAAAGTACCGGCTCACAAATATTTATTTCTTGGGCTTAGACCACCACTCACAGATACCTGGGGGTCTATTATGAAATTTTCGACGCGTGTATTTATTTCGACAACGTCGAAAATCGCTATTATGAATTTTTTTTCAACGATGTCGAAAAATGAATTTAATTATTTTTTATGTGAAAATTTAAATTAATCGTTTTTTATTAAATTTAAATTAATTAGTTAATTTTTATTAATTAAAATTTTATAAGTTTAAATTATTAATTTATTTTTACTAACAAACTTTTTTTATTTCTCAACACAACACTTTTCTTTTATGTACTCTACACCTCAAGAGCTGTCGTAACATAGTCGACGTTATCTAAAAAAACGCGTCGAGTAGCAAAAATTCGACAACGTCGAAAAAAAACGCGGTCGAAAATATTTCATAATACCAAATTTTCGACAACGTCGAAAAAAAAACGCAGTCTAAAATTTCACAATAGACCCCTGTCTAACATTCATTTACTAGTCTCAGTGTCTAGTTCTAGCACCAGATCAAAATTTACTATCCCTACGATTTTGCTTTAGAAAGCTCAATGCACTACCCCAGTTCGTCGCGTTTCACGTCGGATTTCTCTTCGATTTGTTGTAAGTTAATCTTCGGATTTTTCGCTCTCGGTATTTCGAACAAAAATTTTCCGTGTACCGATTCCTCTTTGTACTACCTTTTTCACAACTTGTTTGTGTATTCTCCAAAGCGGTTTCTTATTCATCAAGTGTAAATTCCTCCAAACCAAAGTGGATCATTTAGGGCATGTTTTAGATAAATCTGGAATCCGACCATCATTCGAAAAAGTTCGAGCGATTGGCAAGATATCCCGACCAACAAACTTGAAAGAATTGCAAGCTTTCATATTGGTAAGGTTAATTAATATAGAAAATTGTGTTTGGCAAAAAAAGAATTCCATGTGAAAGCGTCTTGGCTTGTCCACTGTCGGGGCTGTCCACGTATGTTTGCAACAGATGCCTCAAGTAACGAAGTAGGGGCAGTGATTTCTCATATTTACCCTGATGGAAAGATGACGATTACCAATATCTCTATGCCAGAGAATTTATTCTGGTGACTGATCATAAGCCCCTCGTATCACTGTTGCACCCAGAAAAGGCTTGCTGTATTTCTCATGGGGCAATAGTATACTATCAAGTATAAGGTATCTGTCAAGCATGACAACGCCGATGCTCTTTTGCTATTTCCCGTTGGTCCGAATGTGAATTTTTAACGTGAAGGGTGTGCGTGTCAAGTGATCGAAGAATATCACGAAATGTTGAAGAGCTTCCTCTGGACAGTAATCAAATTGTTAGAGATTCCGTTCTAGTGAGTGTCCAGTCATATGTGAAGGAAAGATGACTAGACTCTATTCTTCATCGATCTTTATAAATTGCATGTAAGGAAAAATTCCATTCCTGTTGCAATAATGTTCTTCTTTTTCAGGCTGAACTTACTCGAGCCATAATTTCTCTCAGCCTACGGAAGAAAGTTTTGACCCATTAGGGTATTGTTCGAATGAAGAGAAATGGTCGTTCCGTAACAGTTCTACCGATTTTTGCCGAACCTTGATGATAAATCTCCGAGCGAAAAACTTCATGATCGGTAAGCAAGTGCTCTTTTATCTCTCATGTATCCGTACTTAACTTCAACGAAGTATAAATAGGTGGACAAAGTTCATTGTGGGCCAGCTTGTTTTCGTACGAAACTTTTCACCTGGTGCGATTTGGATTGTGGAGGGATCAAGCAGATGCTTGGCAAGGTGATGTATAGTGTAGTTACACAAAATGGTTTGGTGTGACGTCATCAAAACTAAACATAGTTCGAATACCTGATCCTGGTCGGTTTGTTGTCGCTGGAATTTTGAATAGTCGAAATCAACATCAATTATTGAGCGAGATTGCTACAACCAGTCCTCCACGATTAATTCTGCGACAGACACAAACGTCGTTCAGCAAGAATTCGACGTCCTGTGGCTGTGGTAAAAATTGTACCTTCGATTGAGGACTTCAATTAAAATAAGGGAGCGATGTTGTATTTTGTGCATCGGAGCACACTAATTTCTCATCCGCGTCTCGCATTCACAACATTAATACATTGGTTGTCGTCATTCAGTTCACGTTTAGATCTCGTCATGGCATGTTAGCCGGTTTGCACGCATTCAATATCTGGACGAAACAGCAAGAATCGACTTTTATCAAATTCTGAAAATGTCGTTCAAATTGTGCAAATCGCCTACTATACACTTAAGAGATTAAAATGAAGCTAGTGCTTATAAAGACATCAATTGGCAAGCATGAAGACAAATAGCAACTTGATACGAATTACACTCAGTTTCTATCTGAAGAGGAGAAAACTACTGTGTACTGTTGGCTGTGGTGCACCGTGGCAAACACTTCCGTTATCCCTCCGACTATCTGACCTTTTATTCTTTAAACCGATCAAGTGGCTCTGAAATGGTTGTGTACATGGCAAGTCGATGATACAAAGTGGTAAAAGTGAAATATGTAGTGAAATTATACAAGAATTAGTTGGAAACTTTACTATGACTGTTTAATATTTACAAAATTCTTTACGAATTCCTATTGGACGTCGAAAATTCGTAAATGTACGATAATGTTGAAGCACTTGCTGAATGATTTGCATCATCATTGTATCACATTCGATAGGCAAGTGTGTTTTGAATGAAATCCGTGCTCTTGGCCTAAAAGAGAAAAATTACCTTTTTTACATTGTTTACATATTTCCTAGCACAATGAATCTTCCCGAATCGATGCGTACTGTGACCAGTTCTTTATATACTCAGTAGTTTTTTTTTATCATTTACCAAACTATTGCACCGTTCTCAACAGTCTCAATAATGTTAGTGCGGCACAAAAATGGGATCGAACTTAGTTCTGAATTGTATGGCTTCTGTAATCTATATTTACTCCACTGCCCGATTTTACTGTATATCCCAGTAGACCAGAAAACATTCGGTACATGCAAAAATAAATCAATTTTCAATTTTGACATATCAACAAAAAAATTAGAACATGGGTGACGCTGAAAGAGGCAAAATGATATTCATCCAACGTTGTGCCGAATGCCATACCGTGTCACATGGCGGAAAAAATAAAACCGGTCCAAACTTATTTGGCATTGTAGGTGGTGCAGCAGGACAAAATCCAACATACAAATATTCCGACGCGTTAAAAAATTCTGGTGAGTGTTGTGTAAAAAAAAGCACGCAAAAAAACCATTAACGATTATTTTGTCATATAACTTTATACCTATGTGGTTTATAGATATTCATTTTGATGATGCCACATTGGACGAGTACTTAACGAATCCAAAACAATTTATACCAGGAATAAAATCTACTTTTCATGGGATGCGATCGAAGGCCGATCGAACGAATGTTATCGACTTTTTAAAAAAATGGAAATAAAATTTATTGTGATTTCCCAAGGATGATGAAATATTTTTTGTTTGTGTCGCTTGATATCGTTCATCAATTTTGCACGTTTCGTAATTACTTGCGTCACTAATGCAAATAACATATGTTTGCGCGAATGATGCAAAATACATAGTCGCGCGTTATTGGCTCTCGAATTTTAGAAAAACTTTCAAAACTTTATAGGTCTGAAAAAGCATCAACGACGAGTATCACGACTCAAGTGAACCGGTAGTTCAATAAACTAGTATGCAACCATAGATCCTATAATCGTACTTTGTCCAAATATGATATTTGCCGAGTTATAAATTCGAAAACTGTGACAAAAATGTTATCGCATATTACGCTTGAAATTATAATTGATTAAATGTGGTGCACACCCATATTGATACCGTGATATTTTCTTTGAAACATGTTAAGTCGAAAAATAATTTTTGCACATCTTACGTTTTTTTTGGCAACTTAATTTAAACTAAAATATTTGTGTGGGAGGTGGTGGGTGAGTAAAATACATTTTTAGATAATTTCATTTGCCTTAAAAAAATCGTAATTGACCCCGACGTGATTTGAACACGCAACCTTCTGATCTGGAGTCAGACGCGCTACCGTTGCGCCACGGAGTCATGTTGAGTGTCGAATGCCTAATTCCAATGATACGAATCAAATACAATATAATTATCTAATCAATACCACTTTATCTTTAATATTTATATTTACTTTAGTAATTCGCAAATATCCAATAGTTATCAGCTAATGTAATTATGTTGCTAAATTTTTGTTCAGAAACAAAAAACCGAGGCCAAATTTATCACGACATGTGATGAATTTATAATCACAGCTGTCACTTGAATTCGTAGCAAGTTAATTACCGTTTAGTGTATTTTGTTCGTGTAAGTTCTTTTTCTTTATGGTATGCTTACTTTTACTAAAACAAAGGCCTTTCGGGATTTTTTTAGAAAGGCCGCCGTTATACATATAATCTTCTAGTTATTTCATTGCTCCGGGTATACTGGTGTGAGATTTATGTTTTTATACCATCGCTTCCGTTTTTATTTGCCATAACTCAAGTAAGTGAAACTTTTATTCTGTAACACAGTCACGATACTCTACTCGAGTTAATTATAATTACACACCGCCCGGGTTTCAATCCCATCTCTGTTATAAATTTAAGGAGTGTTCCCCGAGTCAGTTCGCTAAACAATCTGTCGATTTATTTTCGTCTTTATAACAACAACAAACCGTGCCGTACTCCTTCATAAGGTACGTTTAACCGCGCCTGTAAAATTTCATCATAACCGTCGATAATTTCATAATACGTTTCCAGGGCTGGGATGTTGTACCATCACTATTTTCGACTTTCGACTATTTTATGTCTCAATTTTCAGGAATCAATTATCATTCTATTTTGCGTAAACAATTATGTGTTTTATATCGCGATTTCTACCTCTTGATATAATTGTGAGCTTTCTCTCTTTTCTACATTTCGATGAACATTTCACGAAAAAATTATTTGGCCATAAATAGATTCGATTAATCTAGTAGTCTTAGATATCGTAGAAAAGAAATAGGGTGATGTTTTACTCGAGCAAGCTGAGAACACATTAGAAAATGCGTAGTTTTGGAAGTGAAATAGGCTTCTATTTTACTCATAAAAAATGAGACATAAAAAAAGTCGAAAGTCGAAAATAATGATGGTACAACATCCCAGCCCAGTTCATATAATAAAGTTCCCAACTATGTAATATAAAACCAGTGGTTGCTTACGGTCCACAACCATTTGCTCAATCTGAACTCACATAACCTTGTAACACTATTTTATTCAATCTTATATCGGTCAGTTTGAAGTTAATATGTATTTCCCTTCACATATTTAAGTACCCGACTTAAATGAGTTCAATAAGTTTTTCTTCTGCACAATATGAGGAAATTTGGCTGAAACAACGTCAAAATGGCAATTCTAAAAACTCAACATCCTATTCGCGATTTTCAACAAAGTAGCTGACATCGTGTGAATAAAATGTATTTCTAAAAAAAAATTGATTTGAGATCAAAAATTTTTGATCCAAATACCGTGGCACGTTCTTTCCAAGTAAAAAAATTTATTTTTTTCTTATTGCAATCAATTTTGAAAAATCTCAACATTTCATTAGATTTGTTTTTGACGTTTACAAACACGTAAATATTTACGTCAAAATATCAACATAAATATTTCAAAAAGTAACGGGTGATTTTTTAAGAGCTTGAGAACTTTTTTTTAAAAAAAAACGCATAAAATTTGCAAAATCTCATCGGTTCTTTATTTGAAACGTTAGATTGGTCCATGACATTTACTTTTTGAAGATAATTTCATTTAAATGTTGACCGCGGCTGCGTCTTAGGTGGTCCATTCGGAAAGTCCAATTTTGGGCAACTTTTTCGAGCATTTCGGCCGGAATAGCCCGAATTTCTTCGGAAATGTTGTCTTCCAAAACTGGAATAGTTGCTGGCTTATTTCTGTAGACTTTAGACTTGACGTAGCCCCACAAAAAATAGTCTAAAGGCGTCAAATCGCATGATCTTGGTGGCCAACTTACCGGGCCATTTCTTGAGATGAATTGTTCTCCGAAGTTTTCCCTCAAAATGGCCATAGAATCGCGAGCTGTGTGGCATGTAGCGCCATCTTGTTGAAACCACATGTCAACTAAGTTCAGTTCTTCCATTTTTGGCAACAAAAAGTTTGTTAGCATCGAACGATAGCGATCGCCATTCACCGTAACGTTGCGTCCAACAGCATCTTTGAAAAAATACGGTCCAATGATTCCACCAGCGTACAAACCACACCAAACAGTGCATTTTTCGGGATGCATGGGCAGTTCTTGAACGGCTTCTGGTTGCTCTTCACTCCAAATGCGGCAATTTTGCTTATTTACGTAGCCATTCAACCAGAAATGAGCCTCATCGCTGAACAAAATTTGTCGATAAAAAAGCGGATTTTCTGCCAACTTTTCTAGGGCCCATTCACTGAAAATTCGACGTTGTGGCAGATCGTTCGGCTTCAGTTCTTGCAGGAGCTGTATTTTATACGGTTTTACACCAAGATCTTTGCGTAAAATCTTCCATGTCGTCGAATAACACAAACCCAATTGCTGCGAACGGCGACGAATCGACATTTCACGGTCTTCAGCAACACTCTCAGAAACAGACGCAATATTCTCTTCTGTACGCACTGTACGCATTCGTGTGGTTGGTTTAATGTCCAATAAAGTAAACTGAGTGCGAAACTTGGTCACAATCGCATTAATTGTTTGCTCACTTGGTCGATTATGTAGACCATAAATCGGACGTAAATCGCGAAACACTTTTCGAACCGAACACTGATTTTTGTAATATAATTCAATTATTTGCAAGCGTTGCTCGTTAGTAAGTCTATTCATTATGAAATGTCAAAGCATACTGAGCATCTTTCTCTTTGACACCTTGTCTGAAATCCCGCGTGATCTGTCAAATACTAATGCATGAAAATCCTAACCACAAAAAAATCACCCTTTATAAACATAAACATTATAACTTTTTGACTAGTTGGCCGTGAGAATTTGACATACGAAATAATTTTATTTTTCGCATTGAAATAATTTCACTTGTGTTAAAATAATTATGTTGGCAAAAAATTGTGTTGATAATTTGTTGACAATAAACTGTCATAAAATTTTTGAAAATCGAATGTCAACTTTTCACAGATTCACTAAAAAAAATCGCGTATCATGTTCTTTGCCACACAAAAAATCAATTTATTTTTGATTTTTGGGAAGAACTTACCAATAGTTTGCTATACAGCAAAGGGGATTAAAACTGTCATAACAATGAATTTGACAATTCTCGTCCCCTTGTAGACGTAGAAATCAACACTACATTCGGTGAAAATCGCCAATAGATGACAAAATAAATATTATCATTCAGAGACTGAAGTCGAATTCATACGACGGATAGAAATCTCGAATTTTTCCATCCGAGATTTTTTTTTTCAATTTTTTCAACTCTTTTGTATGAAAAGAGGCGTGTCTGTTGTATAATTTACGTGATGTAATTGGTTAAAACGATGGGATAGAAAAATCCCGGATTTTTATCCGTCGTATGAATACGACTTGACAGTACTCAGTACTGTTTTTAGAATGTTATCTAGTCGTCCAAATTTTTGTTATTGAGGTAGTTTACACCGTTGATAAAGTAGGCAATAGTTAAGATGACGTAAACCCTAGTTACCCAAATTAGGGTTGGGTAGCTTTTTTGCGTGAACTTACCCAACTTAGGTCGATGAAAATTGTGATGTAAACGACATCGATCTAAAGAGTTTTAGCATCATGAAATAGATGTCGGTAGCGGCATTGATGTTAACTAAACATATCGGCATAAAATTTAGGGCGGTATTTATAGTCGTTACTACAACTATAAATTATGTTATAGCAAATATTATATAGTATCAATATACGACACTGCCTTGTAAAATCGTGTTCCAAAATATTTTTCTATAAGCTAAGAGTGAAGTTAGGTGTTTTAGTATAAGTTCGAAAAAAATTCGAAAATCAACACAGCTAGGGCAAAAAACTGTGTGTAGGTAAAAAAAAAAGTAAATAAGTACTGTCATTGTCACGTCAAAAACGTTCTCATTTAAATTTTAGTGGTCTCATAGTCTGTGAAAATGCTAGAAAGATGCTAGAATACATAAATAATAAATGGTGATACAGACGAATGCAATGTGAGTATATCGTCAATTTTACTGATACATTTATTAAGTATTAATTATTGTTCTTAATATTCTATTTCAGTCGGGGGAAAATTGGAAAATTTACCGAATTCAATCATCTACGTCCTACGACATCAAAATTCTCTATGAAAAATCGATGTTTAATGTTTCCGAAGGAGAGGATCCTGAAACGCCGCTTAATATAGATGATAAGCTTAAGCTACTCACAAGTGATAGCTTGTTGAAGTCCGTCCAGGATCAATTAGAGAAAAATCTTGAAAAGTTAGCCAAAGAAAAGGATGCTTATTCTCCCGTTAAATTGTTCAGCTGTAGCGCTGACACTATTGCATCTAATGATAATCTGTCTTGTTCAGTGAATATGGAAAGTACCCAATCAACTGGCCGCTCGAATTATATAAAAATCCTAGAACAATACGTAAATATTTTTGAACAAATTCCGTTACGTTTATTAAGAAAGTTGAAACGTTTTCAAGTTGAGACATTCCAAAAATTAAAAAATACTCGTTTAGACCTGAAATCCAAACTGCAGATTAGCGAGAAAATCTTAAGAAATATTAAAACGAAAGGAACCTTGAGTAAAGATGTACAAAAGTCAACCACCGAACTTTTAAATTTGGATTACTCAGCTGAAATGGCATCAATATAAGATGAACAGGAATGTGCTAATAAAAGTTGATGCCGATGACTGCCAGTTGAATATTTGTAACTAAATTAAATCTGCGGATGAGATACATCTGTAAACCATCCCTTTAGCTGGTAACAACTCTACGATTGCAAAAAAATCAAGTTTCGTGTTAAAAAACCAATAGCCAGTACGTTGTCGTTAAACGCAGTGGATTTGAAAGATTTTGATCCAAATTACATAAGTGATGAGATTAACCTCGACGATTCTTACATGATAAGGAACACCATTATGTAATTTCATGAATAAATGATAATTAAAACACTTTTTTAACCAACATTATTTTATTTATTACTCGAATTAACCACTCTTATTGCATCAGAATGTTAAGCCAAATTAAGATAAATCTTTGCAGCTTTGCACTATGTAATTACATGTTTCGATCAACAAAACATGTTAGTGATGTGGTATTCATCATATGCATAACGTTTCTAACGACACTTTGATAATCAAAAATCGTAACTTTTTGACAATTTGATTTTACTTCGAATATTTTTTCGAAGTTCGAAAAAACGACAAAAGCGACAACGTGACAAAAAATCTAATTACGGCGATAAGCTAAGAGAAAAAAAGAACACGAACGTCGTATATATAAGTTATTTAATATATGGTTATAGTAACCAATTTCGTATTAAAATATCTCACTACAAAATTTTCTATAAAGGGTGAGATTTGGTTTTTATTGATCAAAATCAATTAATATTATTATGTGGCCAATAATTCTTGTGTGGTGTCGTAAACGGTTGTTAAGTGGACTAAAATGATCAACAATTAAGGTTAGTCTACAAAACTTTTTTCACGATGTGAACTACCTCATTGTTTTTAGAATATTATTTTAAAATTCTAGTTTCCATTCCCATGTCCAAAACAGTAACGGGCGAAAATTGTAAAACCAACATGTTTAGGTTAAGTTAGGTTAGGGAGGTTGTGCTAAAGGGCTGGCATAAACTCGCAATCAGGTTCCTATGCCTTGTCACATTCTTTTCTCTCCTCACTTACTCATCGAACCTTCTTGAACACCCCCGAAGCGTAGAATATCTTTTACGTGCGTTGGGGGAGCTCCCAGAAATTTCAGTCTGCTAAGTTCTAGACGGGGACAGGTGCAAATGGAGAACAGTTTCTTCATCCTCTTCATCTTCACAATCGCTCGCATGCTTACCTATGAGACAGTGTCTCGTAATAGCACCCATGACCATACTGACATACCGTCGTCACTGCAAGACTAGCTGCCTGAATCTTGACAGATCTAATATACGATACTATTGGACCATCTGTCGTTCGTTGTTTTTCTACCTTTCTCTTGAAGCAGTATTTTGCATGTATAGCGAGTGGCATATCAACAACTGAGCTATCATCTCGTTAAGCGGTGAGAGACAATTTTGGGCTACTTTCGGCGTAAGGAAATATGTTGGGGCGTCTTAATTGAAGCCTGACTATCTGCAGGTAAAAATGCTAATATCCCTTACAGATGTTACATTAAACATTTAATTTTTTCACAGAAAACCCTATCCCAGCCTTCCCCTCCATCTTTGGACCATCAGTGTATAAATTAACATCTTCATTATTCAGAAATATTTTTCTCAACCCGCCCTCTCTGGTGGGAATATCAGTCCTAGACCTCTGATCTAAAGATGGTGAAGGGGTGGTATAGTATTTAGTATTTGGAAGGTTCCTGTTTCTTAGAATATATCAGCGTTCTGTATTGTTACAGTTCCACATGAAGATGGAGAATCCCCAGTGTAGGATTTTATGTTGGTCAGAATATTTCAAGCTGGCCACCAAACAGTAACGCTATTATTGTTTTCTTTACCCTTTCTAATATGTTAGGTTTCCAGCTTAATTTGCTGTCCAGCGGATTTTCAGTGAAGTCAATTCAATAGCATTTAATCGATCTGGTCGATGGATAGATTTGGTCGATCTGAGAAAGTTTATATTTCTTGGAGAAAAGGACCAGCTCAGTTTTCTGTGTCACATTCAAACCGCAACTGTTACTCTAATTGGAAAGAATGTCAAGCCTAGTTTGCATGTATTCTCTTAAGGTGCAATGGTATTTATACCAATCGCAACATCATCCGCATAAGCAACCACCTTAAAGCCGCACCCTTCCAAGTTTAATACATTTCGAAGGGAGTGGAGAACAGTTTCCGCAGATTTCCCCTTGCAATATACATGTTGGGATTTTGGCCTATTTGACTTAATCGAACTCCTAATGCAAGCTTCGATCTGTTTTTCCAAGTTTTTGGAAAAAGGAGTCGTCTGAAAAGTTTTCGACCTCAACTTGAAGATAGCAGAACTCGTCCACAAAAGTGGGGCAGTGTGTTTGCGCATGCGTTGAAAGGTACTCACCGAAATACCATCGAAATATCATCAATCATTTGAGTGACTCAACGAGGGCGTTTTTGTGAAAATGAAAAAATCGTGTATCGAGCAGTCATTAAATATTTATTTTTTAAAAGAAATACGAATACTCGTACTTTATAAAGCACTCATAACACCTGTGCTGATTTTCAGAAACGAGAGCTGGACCATGCCGGCTATTTACTGTTGATGAAACTTAGATGCACCATTACACTTCAGATTCAAAAATACAGTCAAAATAGTGCACTACTAAGGGTGAATCGGTTCCAGAAACGGCAAAATCTGTTCCTTCGTCTGGGAAATTAATGCCGACTGTTTTCTGGGACAGTCATGGAAGTTATCTTAATCGATTATTATCAATATGTAAATTTTTTCGACAATTCCTTTCCCAGGGAATTACAAAAATAATGCCAGACGTGTTTTTTCCAGATTTTACGAAAATCGGACCTTTAGTAAGTACGCAGTGCCATCTATCACAAATCAACAAAACGTACAAATGTACGTCGACCAAAACGTTCATACTTTGACGCGCAGAATCTAAATCTGCAATAAAGAATGAGGGTTTCCATTTATAAGTTTAACGTTGTACTCACTCCATCCTCAGGGGTTGGGTTGAGTTTCGTGCCACTTGATGGCTTTTTAAAAATAAGCACCTGTTTTTTCGGTCAAACGTTTATTTCTGCAATTTCTATACTTTATGGTCACCCGTGATTTTTGAAATGAATTTTAAAATGAGAATTTATTTCACAATTCTATATCACAATTAAATACACTAATAAGTTACATGATCACAAATGGAATAGTGTTTTAAATTATCTAAACCATTTTTGCAACCGTCGAACACGTCTGTTTCGTACAAATTATATTCCACTCGCGGTTTGAACCTGAACTTAATCAATAATCGAGTGACATCTACCAAAGACTAGCGTAACTGTATTTTTTAAAATAAACGGAATTATTAATTTGTGTTTTACATTGCTAGAGAACAAATGCTGTGTTTTAATCATAGACAAATAAATGAATAAAGATCCCTAAACCAATGGAAAATTTATGTTTAAATCAAATTCTCGATGTCGTTACAAATGGAAAAAAATTTCTAGCGGCTGTTAGTATAAATATTAGTTAATACTCAAACCCTATTTTGGTCTACATTATGAGCGCAATACATATTTCTCGCTCAATATATTTTTTCAATACGCGCGCGACAAATAAAATTTTTTATATTTGTGTATACAGTAAAAAAAGAAACAAACGGAAAAATAACAAATTCAACTTATTTTTTATTTTCGTTTGAAAGTATCTTTTCTCTTATTCTAATATATATGTATGATTTATATTTTAATAAAACAGAATGAAATGAAACTAAAACGCACGTATTATGTATATACATACTCGTATATACATATGTATGTACCATTTAAAATAAGGTTTGTGCACGATCGATAATTTCTTGTTTAGATATATAGAATTTAAACACGTGGTGACCATGAAAAGGAAGAGGATCTATTTTAGATGTAAGTATGTAGCTACGATGATTGTTTTGGTGTGCTGCATGAAGTATAATTTAAAAAACAAATATTTGGAGGAAATGATAAGAAACATCAAAAATTTATGAACGAAAGTATATTTGACGAAAGGGAAAAATATTATAATTAAATGGTTTTTTAATGATCGCAGAAAACAATTACATATACATATTACATATTTGTGTTTGGTTACATTATGTATATTTTATATGCCTAAGTATACTGGTTTGTCCAAATTAAATCATTCATGACTTAATTTTCCCTAAGTGTACTATTAAGAATGATGCATGATTTAAATTCAATAATTTTAAAATACCTAATAATTTTATAAATGATTTTATTTTTGAGAAAATGAATAAAATTAGCTTACACCGGAAAGATGTCTTTGGGAAAATGTACTATGTATTTGGATTTGCCTCCAAAAAATTGGCCAAGCATACAAATTTTTGTTAACATTTTCCCCTTATTCCAAATTATCTGAAGCATGGTAGGACTTGATTTGTTTCAACTAGCTTTTGCAAACATTTTAAGACATCGAAAATAAAAGCTAGTTTTTGATTTTAACTAAATTTGCAAAAACATTAATATTTTGATGGCGGTTGTGGTATATACATATATAGAATTATGAGTATACACAATATCCGTGCAATTCCATTTTTGATCTGCTAACCCCAAATAAAAATCATCCTAAGGTTTTAAAATGACAATATATAAATATTTCGTTGTTCGTTGTTGCCAATTGATTTACAAGCTCACATTAAAAGTACACTGCAATTTTTCAGATACCAACCACCCCTTATCATGAAAACTACCCCAAATTTCTCTAGAATAAATGACCACTTCTTTGAAAATTTCAAAAATAGACTATTCAATATCGGATAATGGGTATCGCTTTATAATCCACATCAGAAATGCAATTCGATTGTTAAGTTGTAACTTTAAATCATGGACACAAACTTATTTAGCCACCCACTTTATTTATTAGGTGTATAACAATTTCTACAGATTTTGTCTTCGCGCTTAAAATTATATTTAAAATAGAAATATATTCACGGTATTTTGTGATTTTTACAGGATCGTGAGTTACATTACCTCTCAGAATAGCAGAGTTTACAATGGCAACTGATAAACAGCACATTTGGCACTGCATTCTATACGAATTCCAATAAGGAAAAAAGCTTCTAAAGCACGGGAATCAATTTGTAGTGTTGTTGGTGCCGACCTTGTGTCTTATGAAATTTGTAATTATTGGTACAAACATTTTAGAAGTGGTGATTTCGATCTTAGCGACAGCCTCGAAAATTTGAAGATGTGCGAGCTAACCTGGAATCTACAACAGCAACAGGCATAACTCAGAAAAAACCTAAAACCTAAATAAAATAATGCGTAATAATTGGATTCACATTAGTTTTCAATTCCTCTACAAATCATAAACATTTGATAGTTTAAATTCTCCTAAACTTCTGAAAATTTAAATGAATTGTAAGAAATATTTACTATGGACTTGAAGGATATAAAAATTAACTAAATAGAGTAAAATATTTTCTGGACAGTGTTTTTTCAGTAATTATCTTCTTCTGCACTAAATATTAATTTATTGCATTAATATGCCCAGGCAGTACCAAGTGAATTTTCTAAAACTGGTTATGTAAATGTATTTAATTAATGTGTAGTAATCCATCACCATTAATCATACATAATTTAATTATATATAGTCCAATGAGTTGTCACAGATTTTAGTGAGGCCTCAATAAACCTTATATGAAACATGTTTTTGTTTTCGGTAAGACTTCAGTGGGCTGAACTTGCTCGACATGTTTAAAGAGTTCGTAGTATAAATATTTTTTGTATATAAAATCAATAAGGACTTCTGCCTGATGACCTAAATCAAGGACAGGATCACGAACGCCGCACGGAAGTCCCAGAAAATATTCGAACCAAATTCAAATAAAATTAATTATAAACGGAACACACAATCTAAATTTAATAAAATAAAAAACATTTCGCGCTAACATAAAAGGTTAGAGGTTCACAATTTAGAATTAAAATAGAACAAAGAAAAATATTTTGAATATCAGTGAAACTAGCTTTATTGGATAGATAATTTTATGCTTGTTTTAATTGTTACAACCCCAATATTGTGTAATGAAGACAAATGAAACTCTATCATATTTTTCTTTTGTACAGATGTTAAGCTACTAATAGGGAAATATCCAAGAGTAATTTTCCAATGAGCAGTACAACTAACAAACATAAACACAATTACTTGTGACATTACTTTGAAATCATGTTGTTCAATACTACAAAAAATAAAATAAAAAAACGTTACGTTTTATTTTTGTTATGATATACAAAACACAAAATAAAAGAGAATAACGAAAAACGTGTTGTTTGAAACCGTGGAATTTGAGGAAATGGGTATCCGTGTTCTTCGAACGCCGTGTTCTTGGAGAGTTACCTGTATTCTATTGGTGTGAAAATCATACTCGCATTTTGGATGAATGTACAACTCATCCAAGCATACATTTCAAATAACGACCTCATCTGTTTCCTTTTTTGATCGGACCAGCAACTTTAGAGTACGAAAAGATTCTGAAGTAAAACGTGCATGCCCATTTACTACTTTATACCAGTAAGCAACTGTACGAAAGTGAGGCAAGCAGTTTTTAAATTGGTTTCGAACATATTCATAGGCCTTCGGAGAATAAAAGTTTAAATTTAAAGCAAACTTCCGTATTTCTTCTGAATATTTTCTGCCTAACTTTCGATTTTTAATTTTATCTCAAAAAACTGAATTTGGGCCAGAATGGTTTAAAAAATGATCCTTCTGGCAAGAACTAATTAAATTTTTTTCCTCAAGTTCGTCTATCAGGTGGCCCAAAATAATATGTTTTTTTCTTTATCTCATACTTGTTTGTCGTAGGTTCCTATTATTTTGTGTTTGTTGTATTTGGTCCTTAAAGAAGTCCTTCTTGAACTTGTAGAAAGATCAGTACCTGATGAGGCCATTGCTCGCTTTAACGTTATTTTATTAAATTGCTTATATGTAAGAAGGTTTTATACTTATATTAATAAAATAATAAGAAGTAGTACTACTACGATTGCTAGCACCAAGAGGTGAACTATTTGTGATTTTTGTAATGGTCTGCAATTTCGAAGGACTTTTGTTTAAATCGGATATATTATCGTCATTCAAATTTTCCATCAATTCACGATTATAAAATTCATATTAATTCCGAATACCATCAATTCAGGTACTTCGTCAATTGGTGGTAAATAATCCTGGTCATGGTCTTTATTATTTTTATTTAAGTGCAACGACTTGATTGCCAAATCACTTAATAAGTTCAACGCAAGATTGGATCTTCCTCAACTTGAGAAGAAACTTCAAAATTAGCCCCAATAATATCGTTAGTATCATTTATAGAAGTTGGATAAACGTCTTGGGAAACAAATTTTCAAACAACCATGTTTTTTTCATTATGATATGAAATTACGGTTTGATTAATTTTGGGGCATGTATTTTTAAGCTAATTTTCAATGACGTCAAATCCACACGTTGATTCGTAAATGAACAAGATGAGAATGGCTGATTTTCTTAAAAACTCCTCTGATTCTCTTTTATCTGTGGCATGGAATAATCATGCACTTAGTACATCTTGCTCACCGAAGCCAATTGCTTTCAACCAATGCTTTTTCAATTCTCCATACTTTGGTAAGCTAAAAACAAATGTTTACATTATAATTTCTGTAAAAATTGTAATTGTAATCCACAAGCCTTTGCCGAAACATCATTACATCCATAGACAATCACTATTTGGTGCGCTTTATGGGCCGTCGGATTCATTTGGTCTATATGTCTTCAAAAACGATGAAGAACAGAATGTTACAGTGAACGCTATAGGGAAATGATTTCTAACTTTGTTGTGCCCCAATTGGCTGCCATAAATATTGCTGATATGTGGCTCCATCATGACGATGCCAAATGCCACACAGTGCGGAATATTTGATAAAAGACTAATTTCACGTAATGGTCCTGTTAATTGGTCACCGAGATCGTGTGATCTGACTCCATTAGATTATTTTCTTTGGGGATATGTTAGGTCACTTGTAGAAGCTGGTAAACCAGAGACGATTGTACTCTTGGAACACAACATCCGGCGAAAAGAAAAATTGCGAATTGCTGCAAAAAGTGTGTAAAAATTGGACATCCAGATTGCGCACATCTACGCGCCAGACGCTGTGGCCACAAGGCCGAAATCATATTCAAGCATTAATGGCATACAATTATCTATCCAATAAAGCTAGTTTCACTGATATTCAAAATATTTTTCTTTGTTCTATTTTAATTCTAAATTGTGAACCTCTAACCTTTTATGTTAGCGCGAAATGTTTTTTATTTTATTAAATTTAGATTGTGTGTTCCGTTTATAATTAATTTTATTTGAATTTGGTTCGAATATTTTCTGGGACTTCCGTGCGGCGTTCGTGATCCTGTCCTTGATTTAGGTCATCAGGCAGAAGTCCTTATTGATTTTATATACAAAAAATATTTATACTACGAACTCTTTAAACATGTCGAGCAAGTTCAGCCCACTGAAGTCTTACCGAAAACAAAAACATGTTTCATATAAGGTTTATTGAGGCCTCACTAAAATCTGTGACAACTCATTGGACTATATATAATTAAATTATGTATGATTAATGGTGATGGATTACTACACATTAATTAAATACATTTACATAACCAGTTTTAGAAAATTCACTTGGTACTGCCTGGGCATATTAATGCAATAAATTAATATTTAGTGCAGAAGAAGATAATTACTGAAAAAACACTGTCCAGAAAATATTTTACTCTATTTAGTTAATTTTTATATCCTTCAAGTCCATAGTAAATATTTCTTACAATTCATTTAAATTTTCAGAAGTTTAGGAGAATTTAAACTATCAAATGTTTATGATTTGTAGAGGAATTGAAAACTAATGTGAATCCAATTATTACGCATTATTTTATTTAGGTTTTAGGTTTTTTCTGAGTTATGCCTGTTGCTGTTGTAGATTCCAGGTTAGCTCGCACATCTTCAAATTTTCGAGGCTGTCGCTAAGATCGAAATCACCACTTCTAAAATGTTTGTACCAATAATTACAAATTTCATAAGACACAAGGTCGGCACCAACAACACTACAAATTGATTCCCGTGCTTTAGAAGCTTTTTTCCTTATTGGAATTCGTATAGAATGCAGTGCCAAATGTGCTGTTTATCAGTTGCCATTGTAAACTCTGCTATTCTGAGAGGTAATGTAACTCACGATCCTGTAAAAATCACAAAATACCGTGAATATATTTCTATTTTAAATATAATTTTAAGCGCGAAGACAAAATCTGTAGAAATTGTTATACACCTAATAAATAAAGTGGGTGGCTAAATAAGTTTGTGTCCATGATTTAAAGTTACAACTTAACAATCGAATTGCATTTCTGATGTGGATTATAAAGCGATACCCATTATCCGATATTGAATAGTCTATTTTTGAAATTTTCAAAGAAGTGGTCATTTATTCTAGAGAAATTTGGGGTAGTTTTCATGATAAGGGGTGGTTGGTATCTGAAAAATTGCAGTGTACTTTTAATGTGAGCTTGTAAATCAATTGGCAACAACGAACAACGAAATATTTATATATTGTCATTTTAAAACCTTAGGATGATTTTTATTTGGGGTTAGCAGATCAAAAATGGAATTGCACGGATATTGTGTATACTCATAATTCTATATATGTATATACCACAACCGCCATCAAAATATTAATGTTTTTGCAAATTTAGTTAAAATCAAAAACTAGCTTTTATTTTCGATGTCTTAAAATGTTTGCAAAAGCTAGTTGAAACAAATCAAGTCCTACCATGCTTCAGATAATTTGGAATAAGGGGAAAATGTTAACAAAAATTTGTATGCTTGGCCAATTTTTTGGAGGCAAATCCAAATACATAGTACATTTTCCCAAAGACATCTTTCCGGTGTAAGCTAATTTTATTCATTTTCTCAAAAATAAAATCATTTATAAAATTATTAGGTATTTTAAAATTATTGAATTTAAATCATGCATCATTCTTAATAGTACACTTAGGGAAAATTAAGTCATGAATGATTTAATTTGGACAAACCAGTATACTTAGGCATATAAAATATACATAATGTAACCAAACACAAATATGTAATATGTATATGTAATTGTTTTCTGCGATCATTAAAAAACCATTTAATTATAATATTTTTCCCTTTCGTCAAATATACTTTCGTTCATAAATTTTTGATGTTTCTTATCATTTCCTCCAAATATTTGTTTTTTAAATTATACTTCATGCAGCACACCAAAACAATCATCGTAGCTACATACTTACATCTAAAATAGATCCTCTTCCTTTTCATGGTCACCACGTGTTTAAATTCTATATATCTAAACAAGAAATTATCGATCGTGCACAAACCTTATTTTAAATGGTACATACATATGTATATACGAGTATGTATATACATAATACGTGCGTTTTAGTTTCATTTCATTCTGTTTTATTAAAATATAAATCATACATATATATTAGAATAAGAGAAAAGATACTTTCAAACGAAAATAAAAAATAAGTTGAATTTGTTATTTTTCCGTTTGTTTCTTTTTTTACTGTATACACAAATATAAAAAATTTTATTTGTCGCGCGCGTATTGAAAAAATATATTGAGCGAGAAATATGTATTGCGCTCATAATGTAGACCAAAATAGGGTTTGAGTATTAACTAATATTTATACTAACAGCCGCTAGAAATTTTTTTCCATTTGTAACGACATCGAGAATTTGATTTAAACATAAATTTTCCATTGGTTTAGGGATCTTTATTCATTTATTTGTCTATGGTTTTAATATTGGAGCACTATCCGGAGCCAAATGGCAATTTTCTATTGAAACTACAGCTATTTGCTGTGTTTTTTTATTAGCGCCCGATAGCTGTATCCGGAGCAGCCAATTTTCTATGTGAAAACTTATATTTAGCGCGCTATTATTGCATTTAATTAATTTATTTAACTCTAAACTAAGATTTTTCATTCAACTTTTTAGGTAAAAATCGATAAAAAAAATATCTTGCTCTCTTATTTATCGGGAGCCGCTATCGGGAGCGCTATCCACTTCAATGGGAAATTTGAAAAGGCTTTTATTTTGTAAACCCCTGAAACCATTAGAAACTAAATCTTACAATAAAAATTTAAAACGCAGCAAAATAAATTCTTGTTTATACCGTCATGTCAAAATAAATGTCAATTAATATATTTCTGGTGATAAATGTTTGTTTTATTGATGAATTTAGTTTTAATTTTTATAGTACAGCGACACCAGTGAATAATAGCTGCAGTTTCAATAGAAAATTGCCATTTGGCTCCGGATAGTGCTCCAATATTAAAACACAGCAATTATTCACTGGTGTCGCTGTACTATAAAAATTAAAACTAAATTCATCAATAAAACAAACATTTATCATCTGAAATATATTAATTGACATTTATTTTGACATGACGTTATAAACAAGAATTTATTTTGCTGCGTTTTAAATTTTTATTGTAAGATTTAGTTTCTAATGGTTTCAGGGGTTTACAAAATTAAAAGCCTTTTCAAATTTCCCATTGAAATGGATAGCGCTCCCGATAGCGGCTCCCGATAAATAAGAGAGCAAGATATTTTTTTTATCGAATTTTACCTAAAAAGTTGAATGAAAAATCTTAGTTTAGAGTTAAATAAATTAATTATATGCAATAATAGCGCGCTAAATATAAGTTTTGACATAGAAAATTGGCTGCTCCGGATACAGCTATCGGGCGCTAATAAAAAAACACAGCGAAAGATAACAAACTGATTAATTATTCCGTTTTATTAATTAAAAAACATACAATTTTTCAAATCGCTTTGAAGATTCTTGTAATGCTTAATTGCGCAAGAGATGTCGCCGAAACCAATTCCACAGTATTACCACACGCGTTTACAATAAAATCCACAAAATTTTATTTTTCTAATGTTTCTTAACTTGATGTGAAATGTCATGTTGTTTGTGTAGTTGTGTGTAATAATAAAATTTTGTGTACGCAAACTGTCAGTTTTCGGTTAATCGGACATTAATGAACGAAAAAAAAGTAGAATTGAGAGGGAAAAAATCAATAATTTCCTTTTCTATAAAAATAAGCAAAACGAGAAGTGTGTGCGAAAATTAAATATTTATAATAAAAAAGTGTTTTTGTCTTATTTCATGCGAATGTAATTTAATTAATTTATTTTGTAAGTAATTATAATTTCCGCATTGAAAAAAAAATTATTTATTTTGTTAACCGGTTTGAGTAGATGTACAAGTACAAGTACAGTACAGAAAAAAAAAATTGGTGAAATTTTTTTTTTTTACATACATATTTTGAAGGGAGGGTCTTATTTTATATCGTCGCGTCAAACGGTGAAGTGAATTTATTAATCGAAAATTATTGAATCTTAAAGAAAATGTTTATTTAATTATTTATTCGTATATAAATTATGTGATGTGTAAGTTTTTTGCGTTGCCGACGACGATATAAGTTCCGAAATTTATTTATATGAACTCATACAGTAGTGGTGTTGGAAGAAATTTTAATGTCACCTTAACAAAAAAAAAAAATAAAATACGATAGAACAGTTTTCTTAAGAAAAATGATTGTGTAATTAGTAATTTTGTTGTATTTCATTTCTTTACTCTCTATTTTCATTTTTAGAATATAAATTATTTATAATATAAAATAAAACAATATAAAATACATAATTATCTATAAAAAGATACATTTTTGTGTGTAGAGAAATTCTTGTACAGTAGATCAAAAAATAAGCGAATAAAAATGGCACCTGTAAGGGGCGATGGAATGCGAGGATTAGCGGTTTTTATATCTGACATAAGAAATTGTAAGTAGAAAATTTCATTAATAAAACTTTATATTACATTATGACATGATTTTTAATGTTCAAATTTATTTTAATAACAAAACATTTACAAAATACATTAGTACGTTAATATAATTAGTATTGTGGAAATCGGGTCAACGACATGACACATCTCTTTCGTTTGCGTTTATGAATTGCTAGTGCATTTTACGTGCAACAATCACGGTTTCTTGTAATTTAAAATAATTCCGATTTCCGACCGGAATTGATAGTGAAGTGACTTGGTATTTGGTACCATGTACGCCCCTAAATTTTTTTATTGAATCATCTCGATTATTTGGTATTTTATTACTTTTTAATTTGACTTAAATTATAGCTATCGTAAGATTTTGTATGTGATTTAATTAGGTCACTGTCAGTCTTGTGTCAATTTCAACAGTATCCAGAATATCCGGATTTATGATCATAAAGTGGATGTTTTTGCAATTTATTCTCAACGCAACAAATTGAACTAGTAGTTGTTATGATGTATGCCTCAGGTCGATTGTTTTGGCTAAATTATGAACTACTGTGTGCCTGAGAGCGATTTTTTCGACTAAATTGCCGACTAAACTAAATTAATGACTAGTTATGCTATTACCCACCAGTTTTTGTCATTTAGACTCCTGCTGAGGTTGCTTGACTATTTAGTTGTCATTTTTATTTCTTGTTTTTATTATTTTTTTTCGAATACATGCGTGTAAAAATATCTAAAAGGAAATACTCTCATTCTGAAATTTCGATTGTAATTTATAATCACATTCATGAATAATGCGATTCCCATCTCCATATTTGTTTTATTTTTTCGATTTCCTTGATTTTAAATAATAACAAATCGGTGTTGTTGAAAACAATATGACATATGAAAAGTCATAATTTAGTTTAGTTTATAATTTAGTTTACAATCGGAGGCACAGCATATTTAAAAGATACTAATGCCACCTTTGAATGAATGATATGAATTAGTAATTAATTTAGTTTAGTCGGCAATTTAGTCGAAAAAAACGCTCTCAGGCACACAGTCTAAAATTTTTTTGAGGTGACCTTACACTATTCGCCGCCAGGTTACAAACGCAGTCTCCTCGTGAGGTAACTTTTCAATTTAGTTGTCAAATGTCATTATTTGTGTACAAATTTTTACGTGGCATACTTTTTTTTTACTTTTAAACATTTCGCAATTCATAATAACACTTGCAAATAATGCAACTTCCATATCATCTTCCATTATTTTAGTTTAACTGAATATTTCCTTTATCCACGAAAAGTACTATTTAGTATTTCGAATAGTCAGGCACAGCTTGTTCTGTTGATCTTACTGCCACCTATGAATTTTTATTGTGAATTATTGAGGAATTTAGTTTAGTTCATAATTTAGTCGAAAAAATCGGCCTGAGGCACACAGCATTACATCCTCTATTACGATAAATATGTTTCCATTACACAAGCAGAATCAATATCTTGTGATAGGTTTTTACAAAATAAACGCTTGATAATAATAAATTACTAATTTCAGTTAGCAATATATCATTATCATTTTGAAGAGGAAATCGGATCATCATTTGGTCTCAAAATATCATCAATCGATAATAAAACGTACCGTGCAAAAGTTGATAGATTAACCACAAGTGTTAGAGAAAAAAATCTTTGCCAAAACTCATACGAATAGTTTTATGTGTTTTCTTACTTATAGCTCCAAAAATCAGCCACTCAAGAAACTAACTTATTATATCATAAGCATCTGGATGTTTCGCGAAATTTAGTTGTTAATTCATGTTTTTGGACCTCCTCAAAATCGTATTTTAATTTTTCGATACAAAATTTAAAGTTTCTTACCAACTCATTGGTTAAATAATGCCAACCTCCTGGCTGAATTGCAATTAAAATACCCACGCGAGTTGAAATAATTTAATGCTCCAAATAATTAGATTGCATTTCAGCAAAATTAAAAATTAAACGCGAAAGCCGGGGTTATCCCCTAATTAAGTACTATGTACCAAGTCGAATCGAAATATCAAGTATGTACCCTAGCATATTTTAAAGACAGGAAGTTATTACTCAAAAATATTACCTAATATTATTATTCACTCTAGAAATATGGCCACTAACGTATTTCAGTCCTTATATCCCTTTAGTGATTTACTAACACAATTGTGCGGGCAGGGCAAACGTACCATGTCAAAAATTTAGTTTTGTATGTTTTTTGAACCAACTTACACATTTGTGAATTCCCTTTTAACTTATTTTCGTCCGAAAAAAACACTATATTTACACACACAATTGTGTGGGTTTTATTTCAAATCAAGCGAAATTTTTTATCAACAACACCATTACATACTATGGTTTTTTACTCACACATTTGTGTGGGTTGTACTAAAACTGAGCCGATTTTTTTGTTTTCTTGGTTGAAAAAGGGATATAGTTATAATTAATTAATTCTCTTTATTTATTACATTCAATAACACAATAATTAGATACACTTTTTTAGTTAGAATTAATTACCTAAAACAATTATCTATATAAAATATCTTTAATTTAAGTTAAGACAGACTCTGATCATAATCAGAGTATGGATATGAATATAAAATAACAGTAAATTGATGTCAGGCAAATCGCACACATTCCGCAAAAGTCGAATGGGTCGTTTAAGAAACAACTTATTAGAACCACGCAATGATAGTCTCGAGGGTTTAGTTCCTGTACCAGGTAGATCTTATAGCGATGTAGGTCAAATATTATGATCATAAAAAGTAAATTTTTTCACATAATGGATTGACCCCAATTCCTACGACTGGCATCGAATCGATAAATTTTCACACTTTCCTTTGTACCAGTATTATTCTTATCAGTGTGCACTTTGCTGCAATGTGTTGGAATTATTATATCATTTAAAGAGTATGTGGTACGAGATCTATCCACAGTTCGACGGATGGCTTGCTCAGATGCACGATTATGTGCGCTATAATTATTAATAAATACGAAATTCTCTATAAGTTGCGCGAATCGGCGACTGATTTTCAAAGTAAATTTGGATAATTTAGTAGCGTTTTGTTTAAGCGTGAGTCTATTCATTGTGATTTGCCACAATATACTGGTAATAAATGTCAAACCGTGAGCACAGTATGATATCTCGTTTGATTGTTAATGTTTCAGTAAATTCTATCTAAACAAAAAAAATTGCCATTTACTTAGTTATTCTTTGTATAATAAATGATGCATTAAGAATTCGATGATAAATCTGCCGATCGAGTAGAATTCTGAAATCGGATCGATCTGAGTGATCTGAAATATAAGAAACAGATTTCAGATTCGATCAATCTGAAATCAAATATGTATGTGAAAATTTTGGCATTCCCTCTCCTTTCCCTTTATAGAAAACAATCAAGTGAATTAGGAGGTAGAGATGTTTAAGATCACAAACCGTCAGTGAGTCTTTAGAAATTACTTTTCTTTTACAATATATATTGAACCACCGTCTAATATTTTTGATAAACCCACTATTTTAGAATTCATCTATATACAGGGTGTTCGGCGTGTGGACCGACAAAATATTTTGGTAGATTGGGAGTCATTTTGAAGCTTTCATCCCATAGAACTGATGTGTCATGGTAACTGAGATATGATATTTTTAATTTTATTTTTTAAATTACTTAAAATTTTGCCTTTAAATGGTGATAATAACTTTTTTGTTTGTAGTCGTAAAGGCACGAAATAACTTTTTTTGTATTCTGCAATGTGATTTTATTCTAAATAAATCATTATTTAATACAATTGGTTTAAGAAAAATGACATGGACTTCCAAATCCTACAAAATTTGTAAAAGTATAAAAAATGTCACTTTCTAAATTCATTTAAAAATAAACTTAGATTATTTTGAAACTTTGTTTGATTTAAAAATTCTCTAGTTTATGCCCTTTCCAATGTTCACATGTCATAGAAATCGTTAATTTTGTGATCAAAATAAGAAATACTATTTTGTAAGGGCTATTGTTTCCAGGTCTCGAAGAGGGTGATAATGCTAGACGGCTGGAGTTTGCTTTTTGCAGAGAAGGCTAAAATCCTCACAAGAAAAGGCAGGGGGCTATTATGAAATTTTTCGATATCGAGAAAATTCGAAGCGAATTTTTTCGAACGCACATGTTATCGAGAAAATTCGCCCTATTATGAAAAGAAAACATTGGATCGATTTTTCCGAATACACTTACGATGACCTTGAAAGGGCAAATTCATCAATTGAAGGGACAAAAAACCCGATATTGTCTATATTCAATCTTTAATGAATTGTTGAAATGTTTCACACAAATGAAAGAAAATATTTTTTTTTTATTTTAATTACCATTTTTAATTAATTTTAATCACACACTATAACGTAAAAACGAAATAACAAAATCACTGTCAAAACTACTTTCTATTTTTTCCAACTTATCGAATTTTCTCGATATCGAAAAAATTCGAAATCGCAAAAATTTCATAATAGCCCCCCAGGATTCTTCCCAAAGGAAATTTAGCGTTAATGTTTGGGCTGATGTTATTGGTTGAAACCTCATCGGTACATATACTTTGCCAGAACGCCTACTTTGCTGAGCTGTTTCTACCAGTTTTAGTGACGATTGTTTTTCAAAATGACGCCTGTCCAACACATAACCTACGAACGGTAAGAGAATAACTGGATGATTCATTCGCAAACTCATGGATTGGTAGAGAAGAATAAGTGCCGCATTTAAAAAAATGAAATGCAACTTCGCACAAAAACCGTGGGGATAAGAAAAAATGCCGTGCCTGCATACGGAGTGGAGCAGGTCATTTTGGGCAAAATCTAATAAATGAAGTTGATTAAAAATTTACTAAAACTTGAAAAGTATTTTCTTAACCCTGACCCAGGCAAAATAGTATTTCTTATTTTCACCACAAAATAGTGATTTCTATTACATGTAGTATACCATTAGAAAGGGCATAAACTAGAGATGTAACACAAAGTAAATTTCAAAATAATCATTTGTTTTTTTTAAATGCATTTAGAAGGTGACATATTTAAAACTTTTACACATTTTTTAGGATTTGGAATTCCATGAGTCATTTTTCTTAAACCAATTGTATTAAATAATGATTTATTTAGAATAAAATCACTTTGATTTTATTCTTTAGAACACTTTGTTTAGAACACTTTGTTGGTGGTTCTAGGGTCCTTTAAACGGGCCCAACCATCTACGGTGATATTTTATCCACACGGGACTCGGTGTTATATTGTTTCTCTCATTGAAAACCTCAAATTGTGTTCCCAGTATAGTAAACAGAAATTTATTGCATATAATAGACGCGAATTATATGCCTAATTATATGCGAGTAATATGCAAAGCAGTGCTTCCGCGGTATTTATCACAATATCAACATGGTTTTATGCCTAAAAGATCAGTATCTACAAATCTCATAGAATTTACTATCTATTCTATTAAAAAAAATTTAGAAGCACAAAAAAGGATGTAATATACATAAACCCACTTTGCAAAAGCATTCGACTCTATCAGAAAGCTCCTCATTGTATAATTTCGGAACACATTTTCATGTTCGGATTTTTTAGCCAGTTCGTAGCCTGGTTCAAATCTTATATGAGTAATCGAATTCAATATATATTGAAATAGGAGGTAAAACGTCGAATAGAATACAAGCAATCTCTGGTGTACCATAAGGCTCTCACGTTGGCCCATGGATTTTCACAATCTTCATTAATGGCATTTCTGAAGTGATAAAGCATTCCAATATCCTGATGTTCGCAGATGACCAGGCGCGAGTTTAATTCTCCGGGTCTCAATATTGGAAAGTGCAAATCTCTATCATTTCACCGAAAAACCAACCCTGTTACTCAAGGCTACAAGATAAATGGCGTGCTCCTTCAGATAGTACTTGAAACTAAAGAGCTAGGGGTTACTTTCGTTGAAAACTTTAGCTTTACTAAGCACTTTGTGCTGTGCATCGCTAGGGCGAATTCCATGCTCGGTTTTGTCAAACATTGCACGGGTGACAATTTTTATGTGGGAACAAGATATTGTGCCTACGTTCGATCGCAGCTTTAATATTACTGTAAATGTGTGGTGTCCGTTCTGCGAAGATCATATCCAAAGTATTGAGAAAATTCAAAGAATTGTATACGCTACTTGACCTGGAAAGGCGGATGGGTTTATAACCATGATCTTCCATACCACGTAAACAAACAGCGACAACAATCATATTTAGCCGGGTGCAAGGCATACTACTTGACATAACTCTAGAAAATAGACGCGAATTGCTAAAAAATACATTTATTGGTAATCTCCTACTAAAGTCAATTAAAATAAAGGTAGAGACCTAAGAGATCATGACTTCCTCCACTTAGATAGACACAGAACCCACTATAGCGATAATGTACCAGTGAAGATGATGTGTAAAAGTTTCAACAGAATTAACTATTTATATGATTTTTGTTTAACTAAAGATAATTTTAAAAGTAGGTTAAAGCAATTTTATGCCTCTCAGTGATTTTTACTTGTTACTTTTTACTTTTATATTTCAAATTTTCAAATCCAACACGGATTTATTTTATTTTGTGTTCTTACATTAATATTTTTCAAGTTAAATTTGTAGAGTTTTAATGATATTAACCGATCTCCATTTTTTTTTCTTATTTAAAAACGATTTCTCCTACCGATTCCAGACTAGAAATTATTCTTTTCAAAATTCCAATCGATCTAATCGTCATGCCAAATATTATTGTTTTGGTTAGACTATTCGTCTCTGTTCCCAGTGTATTTCAATAATTCAGTCCTATCATTTATACTTCATCTTTCAACATGCTATTATGATTCATTCATTTCAACGCATATGACGTATACAACGAACACAAAAAGTTCGTTTGTTAAACCATTTTTTTTAAGTCTCGTCACACCACTCCGCACGTCTCATATGTAATCGAATTATTTTCTTATTTTATTCTTGTGTACTCATATATACGAAATTTTAGTGTAGTGTACTTTACATGATTTAATTTGATTGATAAACGAGTACAGCAAAGACGTTAAGCGTTCAGAATATATATTGCTCGAGGGCAAACATTTATTATATAAATGTGTCTCTGCTGCTAACTTGAGACTAACACATCTCTTAGCACATTTAACGTGCGCATCTGTGTAATCAATCTCAGTGTTTCGTATGTGATTTTCTTTTGATTTGGAGGTTGTCGAGTGTGTAATAAATAAACAGTCGTTTAATTGTAATTTCCGGTTTAATAACGTTTTTTTTTTGTTGGAAATTTGATGTTTTCTGATTGCTACATAGTGGTAAATTATTCAAATTACCATAATTTTGCACCATACGCACCAAGATTCATAGAACAATTTAGATGTACCTAATTGACCAGTCGTAATAGTTTGTGTGATTCCAGTAAACAAAATATATATTGGTTCAATCACAAATCAAATTTTATATTTCAATTTAACAATTAAGACGATTACAAGAAATAAAATAGTTTTTCTTTATTGTTATTGTAGCACATTAAAAATATAAATAAACTTTATAACAATGATGTCTGTACATATTTTACTAATATCGTGAGACTTATATGTAAGTAATCGTTGCAATTGAATTAGAAAGTGAATATCAGAAATAATTCCGATTAAGAACAAACGATAGAATAATTGATTATAGTTTATAAAATAGTTTTGAATATTTGTTACATTTCGACGTTGTTGTATGGGAGATATACATACTTATACATGGTGTATATCATGGCATTGGACCGCAGCCAATTGAGTTGGCAACATATTTTGTGAAAATGCAAATCATGTATTATTGTGTATTGTGATCGATCCGAAGTAGAGTCAGTCTCCGTCTCACATAACTATTGCATTTTAGTATAATCAGATAATTAATTGCATATAGAGTCGATAAGCTCCTTCAAGACGACGACTGCAAATAGTAAATTATATTTTCTTGTTATCAATTTTACATAAACAAAATCATTTTATTAAGGAATGAGTGTATCTGTCGATAATGATTAAAGTTCAAATGGCAGAATAATAAAATTATTAATGGAAAAAATGTATGACTCGTCTGTTAGTGGTTTAATGTATTCTATTATACAGTTGAGATTTGTTAGTGTATGACATTGATTTTATGTTTTTGTTTACTTAATAGACTGGCTAGAAATTACACAATACGTAAAGATAACGAAGATTACAAATTTTTGTAGAGATGAAATATTTTTAAATCACAGAAATCTTATGATTATTATAGTTTAGTAGCTACTATACCTAGAAAGGATTGATTAATAACCCAAATAATCTCAGTGTTTCCTAACTTGTTCAAAAGGTGCGTTGAAATTTGCTTATTTCGCGTCTAGTTTATTCATTAGTTAGCTGATATGACAGGCAGCAACAAAAAGATGTTTGCCGTTAATTAAAAATAAAGAATGTAACAAATTCGTAAATTGCGTGCTGCAATTTGGGGGTCTTTAAGCTTAAAACAAATTTCCTATGGATCTAGTCCTAATGTGATTCGTCAGATTCGGCGATCCTATTCGGTGAGTCCGAGTTGGCAGATCCAATTAAGATCAAGTATTTCTATTTTTACTAACTACAATACGACGAGTGATTGTTTTTTGTATATTAATATATTTCAGTATTTAGCGATTAAATGCACAATCGTAGGAAATAACTTCATTTTGTCTTCAATATGATTGACCCCTCAGTTTTTGCGACACACAACTACACAGATAACCTTAAAATTGTGTATTCACATATCGACATTTTGTTTATTGAAGTGATAAATAAATGTAAAATGTAACATTACCAAAAGGTATTATGAAGTACTTTAAGTATTTAATCTATAAATAATGTAATTAATCGATTGTAATTTCATTTCGCAGAACAAACTAAATCATCATACGAAAAATCGTCATGTTATGTGGAAAACAGCATTATAATGTAGAAATGGTTGGAATCAACAACGTACATTTCAATTTTTTTTATAAAAACAGTTTGTTCCAATTTTGTTGATGTTTTTAAATAAAAATTAAAAAAATATTTGTTTACGATTACACGTCATGGCGAATCTTAAATAACACTAGTCTACGTAAACTGTGCGTTTATGCAAAGACACCTTTACTATGGGCGTAAAAGCTAAAACGATGTTACTTGCTATGTCGGCGTTTTTAATAAATCAGCTTCTCTTAATCGATCGAAGTAGCAGCACATTCACTTAGATCGCAATTTGCTTAGACGTGGATTTTACTTTTCTCTTCTATTTTAATGTGCTGCTCAATTTTCATCATATAAAATCGATGAGTGATTTGTGTTGTGCCAAAAAAAAAATAAAAGAGAAGTGATCACTGGCCATAGTTGAAGATGGCTCTGGATTATGTCACACTTGATCTAGAGGGATAACAACTTGATCATCAATACTTTCTTATACTCAAACATAGTATTTAATACAACTTCAGATTTTTCACATCTTGTTCAGATTTTGCATCCATTTAATTAAGTCATATCAAACTTAATGTCAAGAAAGAAACTGTCAATTTTTATAATGAAATGTTGATTCGATTTCCTTAAATTATACAAAGTACGTTTTTGAAATATTTTAATAAAATATTAAAATTTAACATTACCTAATGAAAGTATTGGCTATAAGTTGTTAGTAATCCACGTAGCATCACTATTTACAATAAATTTAGAGAGTAACAGATGAATACTAGCATAGTCCTAAAAGTGGAAATAACACCACCGCCTATTCCATCGATGAAATGCGAAATGATATATCAAATATGAAAAATTATAAGTTACGTGATGAGGATGACATTTATAAATAAATATCAAGAACAGCTGCGATTACCACTTTTACCACACGATCGAACCAGTTTCAACGATGTGGTATGCAGATAAAATCCTAGAAGAGTAGAAACCAGCCAAGTTGCCAATTTATATTTATTTAGGGCGACTACAAGTGCGATTTTCGTGTATAGGCAGATGAAACTTTCTTTGAAGATTTCTTATTATTATTTATTTTAAATTGTTTATTCAGTAATTGTTTACCAATATAATATAACAATAGTACTTTACATATTTATATCATGATTAAAGAAGCAAAAATAAATATCACATGTGTACATTCCAACACTAAAAATTCTCTTTACAATATACAATCAACAAATTTTTCTTAAATTAAGTAAGATTTATAACACTATTGAGAGTATTAAAAAGATTTAGTCCCTTTTGTATACAAACATGCCCAACCCAACAGCTTAAGCGATCAGTCAATTTAGAACTCATTAATTACAAGAGCAACATAGTGTAGTACTACTTTTTATAAGCGGCAACTACTGGAATTTATTTGGGTTAAATTCGACTCTTAGATCTACTCCATCCTAAAATTGATTGCACATTTGATGATAGCGTCGTTCATAGTTTCTCGTGAAGTTTCTAGACAGGCATTGATTTGCCTTTACCTCATGCAAACTTGAAGTTATTATGTTATTATCTGGTTTGGTAACTATACTATTGCAGAAGTGAAAACGAAGAACTAGCAAATCGCGTTCCTTAGTGCAAAAAACACACTCACTCAATTATTAATCCGACCTAATTATATTTGTATCGGCGTTGGATAAAAGATTCCTCCAAATTAAATGAATAGGTCGTTTTCAAGGATTATTGTTTGAAAGTTTACGTAAAGCCTCCGAAGATAATACAGGCACAATCGCCTGGCAAGATTTTTAACTGACACGAATAATTTGCTTATTAATTCCAAATTGAACATACGAAAGGTGATCATTGTGGTGTTTATTAATACCTTAATGATGTAATTAATGTTCGCTTTACTTAGTGGCATTCGAAATCTCAGCAGTCAGCTGTATCAGAAGAAGAATGCGTCGTGTACCGTGTCCTGCAAAATAAAACTAGAAACTCATTTGATTAGTATTATTTATTTCCGAATCGGAGCTAAAGTGTACAATATTAACTTCCTAAGGCTTTAAAGTAGACAATTATTCATTAGGCTAAAACCATACCAAGTGAAACCTAAAGGGCGCCCACTTTTATTGAGCGAATGTAAAATCTGGACAGACGTCTGAGGGACGTCAAATTTTTCAAGAGTAATTTCAAAGTTGAAATTTGTTCTCGGTCACTAATAATTGAAGAACTATACATTACATTACTTCCCTCAGATTGAAGAAAATTTAAAATTCAGGAGTAGATTATTATTTAGGCATCGCATTCACTTACTCTATATGCAGAGTTTTGTTCCAATGAAAAATGAATTTTGTAGGCCAATTTAAAACTGTCACGGTTATTTATTTTTGATAATGTATCGCTTAATGCGAATGCTTTGTTAGGGCCTTCGTTTGGGGTTGTAATCCAGTGCAAACCGTATCGGTTCTTACGAAGATGAAATTGCAAATTTTATATGTTGCTGCGTATTTTTTCGATGGCTATGTCGGTTGAGGCTGAAGGAGGAAGAATATTTTCGATAAATACACTCCCGAGCATTTGATTATAACCACTTTAAATTTTGCCCTAATTCTTCATGTGGTTGTTGTTTTGCTATAATTTTGTTTTTTATGTCTTTTCTCTTGTTGTGTACTAGCTGATGAGAGAGAAGTTAAAATGAATCAAAGGAACACGGTTAATTCAAATTTTATATTTTGCGAATATTTAAACTTGAGCACTTGATTATAACCATTAATTGGTTTATAGATTGTAGACGATTGATTTTAATTTTTTTTATTGTTAATAATGTGTAGGTCCTCCATTCTTGAGTACAACTTCAAAAACTCTATCTGATAAGGAATTAAGCAGGCTCTGTACATGATTTAATGGTATTTACTCGAAAGCATCTTCAATTGCAGCAACCAACCCATCCCTATTTTGAAATTGCCTTCTTTCTGCATAAATTTTGCGCAATAACCATCCCCACAAATTCTCGATTATGTTGCGAGATCGGGAGATACAGCTGGCCAGTCTAGAACTTCTACGTTATTGTGTGCAAACCATTGTTTAACACGTCCTGCTGTATGAATGGGCGCGTTATCTTGTTGAAAAATCCATCGTTGCCCATTGAACTTTTCTTGGAAATTAATTTTCTGTATTTCTAATAGTTCAATGTAATTCGCTGAGGTCTGCCGACCTTCCAAAACAACCAAATCGATGGCGCCATGAAATGAAATTGCAGCCCATACGATGACGGTACCAACAGCGGTATGACGACGAGACAAAAACTGCTCAGATTTCCTCAAATCATGGAAGTAATACTGATACTCATCAGGTCCATCCAATTTAACCCTAATGTGAGTGACGTGGGTACCCGGGTACCCACTGCACTTTTAGACGTCTATTTTTGTATGTTTTACTCCCAATAAAAACTTCAAATTTTATGAGAACTTCTAATTCAATTTGTATAGATTACGATGATGCTTAAAAACGAGAAAAGTAACAACTTGGACGAACGTGGAAAAAACAAATTAATCACTCAAATTAAGATATTTTTTCTTCACTCACATGAGGGTTAAATTTCTTTTCATCAGAAAATATCACCTGATGCCATTCTTCCTTCCAATTAAAATGTGTCCGGCACATCTAATCTAGCATCTTTATGACGCTGAAGTAAATGGGGTTTTTTCATAAGTTTTTTCCATTTAAGATGCAGACACTTTTTAATTACTCTCCGTACTGTCCAGATACTGGCTGAAGTTCCAACTTTATCTTTTATTTTGCGAGCAGTGGCAGCAGAATTCGACGCAGCGCGTAAAATTAACTTACGCTCTCGTTCTGTTGTTGCTCTTGTTGTGCGCCCTTTTCGGTTTTTCCCATAATTTTCTTGATTATTTAGATAATTATTGATTGTCACATGACTTCGACCAATTTTGATCGCTATTTGCCGATTAGAATATGTAATTTTCTTGCTTAAATGCAACAAATTTACCAATTTCTTCCTTTGTCAACGTTTTACCCATTGTTATAAAAATGGAAATTTTTTATTAATAATGACGGGAAATAAATCGCAGCAATAGAAAAAAAAACAATTGAAATAATTTTCAAGCATTTCAGTCTTTCAAAGTTTAAAAACAATTAATGGTTATAATCAAGTGCTTGAATTGACCGTGTTCCTTTGATTTATTTTAACTTCTCTCTCATCAGCTAGTACACAACAAGAGAAAAGACATAAAAAAACAATTATAGCAAAACAACAACCACATGAAGAATTAGGGCAAAACTTAAAGTGGTTATAATCAAATGCTCGGGAGTGTAACTCAACGAGTAATTTGTTTGTCTAAAAAAATTTTATGACAGAAACAATTTTCGGATTAAAGCTCGGATTCCTACTAAAGCGACTTGAATGTCTGAGCTGAAATGAATTGTGATGCGTCTTCCAAATAGTCGTTTTTACGTTATACTTTGCAAAATACTTGCCATTTTTTGCTAGACCATTTCCTATAAAAATGTATTTAATCAAAAATTTGCCTTTTCTGGAAAATTTGTGTTTATCAGTTTTGTTCTAAATTAGCTTAGATTGTTTTTGCTCTTAATAGTTTTTCTCATAAATCGCATGATTTTGAAAATATTTACAAAACTCGAAAAACGTAATTTGGATACTGTTTATTCCAATTTAACGTTTTCAGCCAAAAATCATTAGGTCCTCCAAATTTATGTAAAAAGTATGAAGTTTCACATGTATTACTAGTTAACTTTTTTGAGTCGTAGCGAGGCTAGAGAAAAAATCTACTCAGATTATTAAAAACTCACTTTTTTCCAATTTGGCCGATCTCTTGCCCGGTTGCACAGAAAAATGACTAACGGCTCGTTAGTCGTGCGCCAGTTAAATATTTTATATGAAATCTGTATATCGATTTTGTCTCAAAATGTGTGAAACGAAATGAGTGTAACCGGAATGATATAGAAGAACACGATTGCGCTTTTTGGCACTCAAAGGGTTAACCATTGTAAACGCCATATTTTTGCGTTGTTTACTTATGTATTTTCGATTTTTATAATTTCTAAAATTTATGAAATTTAAAATAAATTTACCTATAAAATTTTATTATTAGATTTAAAATTAATTTATGATAATAGATAATATAAAATTATTGGCATGTTAAATACTGACACTCCACAGCTCGAGAGCAGACGTAATGTGCTGAGAAAAGGAAATAAGCACCATAAAAATTAAACCGATTCGCCCGGATCGCGTTATTTTGGTGCTGTTCATCATACAAATGACACAAATACGAACAAAAGAAAAATACAAATTCAAAGACATAATTGTGTATTATACACTGTGTACGTTCGATTTTTTTTCCTTCACTCATTTTAAATGAGTAACTCACGAGACAAAATCGATATACTGTTTTCGCAATCAGGGGTGAGATTTTGTAAAATCACATTTTTGATACTTTATCGAAATTTGTCTCTTCTTCCTAAACTGAAATTGGCGTCTGTTTCGTTTCTAAATTATTTCTTTTCTGTTGCTATCACAACCAACTAGAATAAATGTGACAATTATCTCTTTCTCTAATTTCGTTGAAGTATCGTAAACAAATTATTTGGTGATAGAAATCGAGTAGATATATCACAATTTTTTAATCTAGCAGGCTTGAAAATGATATATATAGTCTGCAGGCTAATAGTCGGGTAAATCGTTTACTATGGTAAAAATCGGATTTAGAACAGATTTTTCGATCAGTTTGCCATAGATTTTTTGAAAAATAAATGAATTTACCGAAAAATTTACTTAAAATTGACTTTTACCCGACTATTGGTCCGTAGCCAAAATATGAAATAGTATTCCATTTTATTCTGGAAAAGCGAGACATAGACTTCGATAAATTATCGAAATTTGTGATGTTACAAAATCCCCGCAAATCATCGCAAACTTGATTAAATATATTTTATTCCATGGAAATATTTAACGATTAGTTAAAAAATTATTCAATCAAAATTGGCCAGTTAAATATTTATACGCAAGCTAAATATTTCCACGGAATAAAATATATTTAAAGAAGTTTGTGCTGTTTTTTTCTGATTGTGAAAACAGATTTCATATAAAATATTTAACTGACGCACAACTAACCGAGCCGTTATTAATTTTTCTGTGCAACCTACCATAAGTCAAAATTTTTCATGGTTAGCATAGACTTTTATTTAAAAAAATGGAACAACGTATCGCAAGTATGCCGTTTGGATGATGTGGATTGAAATAGGGTTGAAATTATGAATTGCAGCAGGAACCAAAATTCTAGGACCGACTCTGGTTTACTCCCGTTTAATACCTGAGTACTCGCTCCAGCCTAGTTATGCTTATTTTCGGTTTGAAAAAAGATATTTGGTTTATAATATCTGAATGTATGGCAAGTTTTTAAGAAGTTTCCAATTCTAATCAAATTCAAATTGTAGTTCCTGTGAATAAACAATTTATCGGCCGCTTCACACACTGCCAGTTTTTTTATACCTGTATGCTAGTAAAACAAATTTAAAAATTAACAACTAGAGATTAGTTTATCCGTTTTCAGCTAATCAAATGGCCTAATGGGAACCAGGTACATCAAAATATTGATTTTACACTTCTCTAGAAACTACCGTTTTAAACCACAGTAACCTAGATCCAGAAAGCCAAAAATTTATCATGCTGAATGGTACTTTTTTTATTATCTTCATAAAGTCAATCTGGACTAAGGCAAAAAATATTCCTATAGATTGTTGATTTTTTCAATCCAAAAACGTGCATTCGCTTCTTTTATTTAATAGGATAGTTTCTTTACAAAAGTGTTATTAACGATTTTCATCGAATGTAGATAGCGTTGGTTTCTACGTCTACAAGTGGGACGAGAATTGTAAAATTCATTGTTATGACAGTTTTGATCCCCTTGCTTCATAGCAAACTGCGATTCGCGCTCTGTTCGCCAAATGTCAGCTACTTTGTGGGAAATCGCAGTGTCAATGTTTTTATTCGACCTTGAATGACGATAGACTACCATGGTGGCCGATATTTATTTACGGTCTATCTTTAGAAGCCATAACTGAGCTGTAAATTGTGACCAAGAAATGGTCGAGTTGAACTGTTCCTTCAAACTGACAATCGCCGTTCGTATAGTTTCGCTCCTACGTACAATGTAATGTAATTTATTTCTGATTGAAATAAGAATGTGGAACCCTATAGACACATTAAATCATGTTATTTTTAATTTATTTACATAAATCGTTAGATTAAAAAATCTAGTTATGTCCAAAAAATATTTTTCCTTTTATCTTTGTAATTACGATCCTCTTAATAAAACACGGTTATTTAATTATGTTTATATTTAAAAAAAAAACTAATTAAGTAATAAAGCAAGAAAGCAAAATTCGAAAAGCTTTTCTTTTAATTTGTACCACTCCCACCCGCATTTTTATTTAAACGGGCAATTTAGATTATCTCGCAAATCATATTCATTATAAAGTTATCTGGATTCATCAACAATGTTAAGAGATATGAAGTAAAACGACCTAAAAATAAGATGTTTCGTAGATTATTGGTTTCATCATTTATGAAACTTGGTGGTGTGACACCGTGCATAAAAATCTGACATCATTTATTTGAAATCAATAAAAATTTCATTTGTGCATCTGAAACTATGTGATATATGTAGGTATTGATTGATTGATTAGACTGTAGAACCAATGCCTTCTAAACTACTGGCCTTTTACTACTCTCATTTTTCGCACATGACGTCAATTTAAGTCTAAACCGAGACTGCGCAATAATACTTTTAACATATTTACACTAACAAAGCAAATAGAGAAAGCAAAAACAACGTCGACTTAGCGTGTCGTCATCATTTGGTGTAAGCGGCCAGTAGTTTAGAAGGCATTGGTAGAACCAAGTACTTGACAGGTGGTCCGGATAACTCCGGGCCTATTCCTACAGCCAGTTTACATATAACAATAGGAGGGATAGGAAAGGTATTTTTTTTCTTTTTTTGGGACGGAACGACCCGGTTTCAGACACCTAGCGATTGTACGGCACAGCACAATTCTAATCTACTTCTAACTACTAGAGGGAGGATAAAGGCTTAATAGGTTTAATGGATAACGATGGTATTGGTCTTCAACAATTGCTTCTCTCAATCAGCAACCTAAGGGAATAATTTTATTATTTCGCACACATCTGGAAATTTCCTGAAATTTATTTTCTAAATTAATGCTTTCCGGCTTCCTAAACAAAATTGATTGATTGAATCAGCCCGGTTACAGACACCTAGATAAAGTTGATAGTTAGTAACAATGACAACACAATTCTAATGTGTACAATCAACAATTGGATGCTTTATTTGCCAAAACGATTAACTCCAAAAACAAGAAGTTGAGAAAAATCAGAAAATACAAAAATGGTTTTTTAAAATTCCTTGTAAATTGCTACTTTAGTTCCTTTTATTTTTGTCATTTAGTGGTGTTAACACTTATTATTACAGTTTTGAATATATGTATAGTATATAGTTAGGAGCCAATCAAGTGCGTTGATATTAAAATTTAAAAAAATCCAAAAAATGGAGTTAATTGCTTTGGCTTATGAACCATCCAATTAATATTTCAAAGAAATATTATTTCACCTACATGTATAGATTTCCTGAAATTTAATTCTAAATTAATATTTTCCGGCTTCAAACATTTATTAATTTAATCCTAATGTAATTCCACAACTTCAGTAGAATTTCCTGAAAAATTATTTAAATTATATTAAAAATTACTCTAAAATCCATTAGTACATATTTAAAAGAAATATATATGACACATCCCAAAGGCAATCGTTCCCGGAAAAGTATCAATGTTATTCAATGCCAGATTGACTATCGGATTGGATATTTCAAATAAATTTAGCTTATTTCGCAAAAATTTCAAATGTTCTAATAATTTTGGCTACCAAAGAATATAGATTAATTACCAAGTAAATTAGGTATGTCCTGCACATGACATATTATGCCATGCTCAATGGAGTTTTACCGTTCCACAACAAATTACTGTCAAATATGGTATGCACAATTGGATTGACGCTCTAACATTATGCTCAATGGAACTAGGCCATCTTTCAACAATTGATGGTCAAATTCGGTGTGCAAAGCTGAATTTGACGAAATTTTGGGATTCGGATATAATGAATTAAACCAGGTCGTCTCCTAACCGACAGCTTTAAAATTCATTTTGCAGAGCTGAGCTAGGATTGTAATAAGAAATGTCAGCTTATATTGGGATTTTAACGTGTCTTTTTGATGAACTATTAAATGCCAACGACACGAAGTGTTCCCAAGCGGTCACCCATCTAAGTACTAACTACGCCCAATGTTGCTTGATTTTGGTGATCGGATGAGAACCGGTATTCTTAACATGGTATGCTCGTTGATAATAAGCGCTCTAGCGGAGGTAATATGAAATAAAACAGTAGCGAAAAATTAGATGGTGGCGAGAGACTAACTTCAAACTTAATATATTTTAAAAGTTATATAAAAGTGGAAAAGATAGCCAATTTTTCCATCTTAGAAGTAAATAAATATATTCCATTAGATATGATTTTGGACAGCGTATAATATTAATTTAATATTTAGTACGGTCTCCTTTGGTTGTCAAAATGACAGTAATTCTATTGAGCTTGCCTTCTACAAGGGTCTGGTCCAAAATGCCTGCTGATTTTAACTGAACTCTATTCTAAAAATAGCCTACAGTACGAGCTTTGTCTCAAAAATCTCTTGAGAGATCTCGTAAGCTCACAACTGAGATGTTAGAGTGGTCAACATCCAATATTACTAACTCTTTATCATCCAGTCATTTTTTCGTAATTTCAGCGATATTCTTGAGGTCATTGTAATGTTAAAAAACAGTATCGTGCCCAATAAGATTTTCTTACAAAATTTGTTTGCAGTAGTTCGATGCTCAATTGTTCAATTGTTTCAGAACCACCTCCAAATTTTAATGTTGGGTGTACAAGTACATTAAGTGGTAAGTAATAAGACATCAATTTTCCACAAAGTGCACTTGCGACCATCTGAGACAAATAATTGATTTTATCGTCTCGTATTACTTTAACCCTTTCATAAACCGTTCAGTTTTTGTATTTTTTTTTTTTTTTGCTACATTTGTATGTTTAAAGCTGAATTTCTGAATGCTGTTCTTTGGAGTTTCATATTTTTGCTTTTCAATCCAACGCCGTTCAAGATACGTTTCGAATAGTTTCTGCTGAAACTTAAGCTAAATTATTGGTGTGCTTTTTTTACTGCGTTTTCTATTGGTCCATTACGAATATTTTTTATAATGAACATTGTTTTTCAACAATGCCACGAACTCGCGTATATCGCTAAAATTACGAAAAATCATAGCAGTCCTTAATCCTATAGAACTTCGCAACTGTGAGCAAAAGAGATCCTTAATTAAGCTAATTAGAGCTTTCTTATGCTATAGACACATTAATGGTTTCATAACTATGGTTTCGAGTTAACCATGATTTCATTGTAATGTGTCACCCCTAACCATGGTTTGCAACTCGGTTTTAACGTAGTTTCGGAATGAGATATTTTTTCTCATCCCGAGGCATTTTAATGCTCACAACGCCGAATACATAAAAAATGGAAATTCCGAACACTAATAGTTTACCAAAAAAATCTAGTTTCCTCCGAATTTTCTGTATATCATTGAGATATTTAGTTGGCGGGAACATTTTTTTCTGTTTTGTCAATATAAAAGTCATTTCTGACAATTTATAGGTCAATTAAATGTCAATCGTGACATTTTTGTCAATGCCTACTCTATTACTATTCAAAACCAAACGAGAAGACAAAAGAAGTTGTAGTGTGTCTTGAGTTCTCATCTCGCAAACTATAGTTTCCTAATCCTAGTTACGAAACCAGATATGTGTCTATGGTATTAGACAGTTAGAAAATCGTGTACAAGTGCTCGAAATATGGGTTTCTCCCATCGGCATTGGCCTCATCGGTATTACAGGTGCCTTTGATAGATACTTTGCCTTCTACATTCCAGGAGCCGAACAAATTTTGCTATTAATGAAACAATCGCTGCATGCCATAGTTGTGCTGGTCTAGTTTCTGAAGTGTTCAAAGGTTACCCCAAAGAAGTTATGGCTCTTGGCTATTGATGAACTACTTATTAAATTGGCAATCTGGCTTTTTGCTCAGGGCTATGCTGATGCTCGTCCTTATAGTTTCGGGTACTCTTAAATAACCTATCTGACTTATTGCAGTATTCTTCTTAGTCCTCTCCTCTTTTTATTAAATAAATATTTAAATACTTACGAAAAAAAGTCGATAGTTGTCGATGGCTTGCGAACAAATATTTATAACGTATTAAACTTTAATATGAGGATCGAACCCAGGACCACGAGTTACGAAACAAGTGGGTACTCTGCCCAGTTTGTTACCAAGGGCACCAAAACATCTTGATATTCCCTTACACCAAGTAAACATCAAAAAGTCACATTTTAACAATGTTAAAAAACTTTTGGAAAAACCTGGGATTTTAATTCTGAAAATGTTGATGTTTATTATTAAATTATTGGTTTTCCCTATTGCTATCATACGTTTCTGTTGTTTCGTGATTTGGGGTTAAATTAAATTCTACTTTAGCGAAACCAACAATTCTCGACTCTGATCATTGCAATGCAGTCCATGTTGTTCGTGCTCTCGCCGCTTTTAGGCTACGGTGCGTGAAATAATCCCGGGTTGATTGTAGGGCTTAATACTCCGATAGTTTTTCTTTAATGAATTACCAGCCACGAAATGATATATGGTATATGGTTATCTCAAGACGGGCTGAGGCGCTAGTGTTTTCACTGAGGCCACTTTGAATTATGGGATATAAAATCTTTCACAGTTTGACTAAGTATAGTAAGTATACTTTATCTCTCAAGAAAGAGTTTCGGTCGTTATTTTTAAGTGCAAGATATTATTTGATCCAAGCGAACTTTCATGATAAATCTATATAATGATTTTTTTTTGTAAATTGTATGAAATGTAAAAATTTCAATTTTCGTCTACATTGCATTGACTCATCTTACTTCACTGAATTCGACCACAGTGGGTGGCCAAAGAGAATTCCAATTTTGTTGTGTTGTGTTAAGTTTATTAACATTCGTAAACATTTTGCTATGTATAAATGGAATCGCGTGTTTCATCGAAGGTCGCCACACTAACGCCAATTCAATTGACTAATATTAAAAAAAAAATACAACAAAATCGACTTTGGAAGTGTTACAAAGCATAATAGTTTTACTGTAAGCAATTATTTATGATTTTCACGTCTTTTTATCTCATTTTCGTACATATACAGCTCTAGTGCCGTGTTAAATTAAATTATAGATTTTAATTTAATAATAATAGAGCTAATAGACAAATCTATTACAGAGACATATCACATAAATTTACATAGTTTATGATTAGATCCAGTACCGCTGGAATTTTTTCTTTACCATATTGAATATTTTTTTGTTGTTGTAAAGATTGTTTGTTACTCGGTATTAATTTGCGAGCTCCGTATTAAAACGAAAGCCGTCAAGATTTTTTGTTGCTGCGCGGAATGCATTGCAGTCTAGGAAATAGAAAGTACATTGAAGAAGATTTTGTGCTGTACAGAATTTTGAAGGTTGATTTTTACTCGTACCCATCATTATGTAATCGCATGAATGGAATGTATAAATTATTATGTTTTATGCAGTGAACTCCAATTTTAGTCTGTAAATTGATAGTGGAAATTCGATAAAATAACAACATACACAGAAATCCACCCACTTATTCGGTTTTAAATTTAGCTCTAGTTTCTTATTAATTGTTTATTGTTGTTTATTTTTTGCACAAGAAACTAAAAACGGAAATCTTAAAACTATGTACTTATATACAAACAATTTTTGTTATCTACTATACGCTAGTTTAAAATAATCTGAACAATATATGTAACATTTTTTTCTGTTTTATATTTTTCAGGCAAAAGTAAGGAGGCTGAAATCAAACGAATTAATAAAGAATTAGCCAACATTAGGAGTAAATTTAAAGGTGATAAAACATTGGACGGGTACCAGAAGAAGAAATATGTGTGTAAGCTGCTGTTTATATTTCTGCTGGGGCATGACATTGATTTTGGCCATATGGAAGCAGTTAATTTGCTTTCTTCAAATAAATATTCGGAAAAACAAATTGTGAGTATTTTTGGTTAATATGATTCATCATAATTAATACAAATATTGAACTTTGCGTTTGAACGGAATCGATTTATGTATAATGAATATTTAATGAAACATGAACATCTTGAAACTACGTAAGGCCATAAACGTTTTTTATGATGTTATTTTTGAAACGGAAATATTTTTTGTATCTTTGACTTGGTAACCTTTGACTTTTGCTCGATATACTAGGTTCAAACTAGACTCACGACTAGTTGGCACATTTTCCCTGAGTATTCTTTAACAATACAGTTAAGGTTCCTTGAATGTCAATCAATCTGTAAACAAGATTTGGGATCGTAATGTTACATGTATTTTGAATAATGTCAATAATAATTAATCCTACAAAGACCGATGGTTCACAAGTATCTGATGTTTACTGGGTTTTGGAATGCAACTGAAAGATATAGGTTCGTAATTAATAATTAACCACCGACTTGTTCGACCTAGTAGTTTTTGTTTCAAGCTACGTTAGAGCATATGGTTAGAGCATATGTTGATTTATTCATCATCTGGATAAATCTGTTTCTGTTGAGCTTATACTTTCAAAGGAAAGAAATATTATTTAAAAGAAATGAGTTTGTGACCAAGTGAGCTGATATTATGATCAGTGTTCGAACGTTAATGGCTGACTGAATTTACAATATGACTGGGATTGTGGACTGTAACTAACTGTTCAAACGAAATTGAATTTCCTAGTTAGTGGGTACATTAATTTAATGGGTGTTGCATGCCAGTTTAAAAGTATGGAAAATAATTCCGGCAGATTTCGAGCACGTTGTTAGTATCCATCTGCAGTTCTACGAAGCCTTTTATCGATTCCTAATGTTCACATTTTGTTTGTGTCATTTTCGTTTTTTCCACCTGCATGGACCTGTTTTCCACCTGTTGGAGATTTTCCTATAAGATAAGATATATTTTGCCGACGTGCGCAATTCTTCTTTCCAAAAACATCCGTAATTTCCCAACCAACGATTTGTTTTTGGGATGTAGTTTACGAAGTAGTTTACGGTATTTCCGAAGTGTACTTTAACGGACGGTTCGCTGAAAACGATTATTTTAGGTCGTAAATAGACGGTATATTTCGCAACTACCAAATATATAATGGTTAAAGTTGATAATGGCTCGACGTTTCCTACAGACGTCTTTAATATTAGAGCTTGTCGTTTGGCGACATATCGCGAGGCATACCTCATGGTATAAGGAATCAAGTGGTAGAGTTGTAATCATGACAACCCCAACCGTCTCACATCCCCAAAAAACTATTAAACAGATATTTTACTTTCAAAATATAAATAAAATGTATTCAACGGCAGTTCAATTTCATAATTTTGTTTAAAAAACACTCTTTCCGGTTTATATCATCTGTGAAACCTGATTTAGAGATAAAATCTGGAGTTCGGAATTCTCCCCTAATCAATATGTGGTTTATAGATGTGATCGTTTACCCCAAACAAGCATAAACAAATCCGGTGGCGGAGTATTCATAGCCGTCGATACATCACCACTACCTAATGAATTGGTAGATTTAACGAATCCATCGACTGATCAATTATGTGTTATAAAATTGTTATTCATAATAAGTCAGTACGAATTGACGTGGCTGTTCCACCTGATTCGCCTACATCATCGTATAGTAACTGCTGCGACACAATTATGGAAATTACCAATACGGCCGATTAATACATAATTTTAATAATTGGGGATTTCAATCTTTCAAATGTTAGTTGGACTTATAATGAAGAAACCAACGTGATTATACCTGTAAACGTGAATTCGGATAATGAGTACCTATTCGTCGACACCATATTTGAGTCAAATGTGCGAATTAAAAACTGGACGAGACCGAACCTTGGGCCTTATTTTTACTAATGAACCAGTTTCATTAAAAACAGAAGAATCATCAACACCTTTCGTAATTAATGATATTCACCACAAAGCAATAGAAATAGTATTAGAAACACATTGTGAATAACAGGTTCCAAAATTAGCAAAACCAGAAACCATATTACAACTTCAGAAAGGCCAATTCGAATAACTTACAACAATATTTTGATCAAATAAATTGGAATGCCGAGTTTAACAGCGATGACATAGATGTAAACGTGGACATTTCTTACACACATCTATTTAAAGGAATTGATTTATTCATTCCCGCACACCGAACAAATATCCTCCATGGTATGACAAAATATCCTCCATGGTCTTATAAACAAAAAAGACAAGGCTTATAAAGAAAACCTCAAATTGTGTTCACAGGATAGTAAACAGAAATTTATATAACCATAATTTTGAATCTTATTTTGAACTGAGATACAGAAGCTAATTCGCTCGCAATCTAAAGGCGATCCCAGACACTTGTATTTTTTTAAATCAAACGCGAAACTTTTGGCCTAGGCTGGATGAAAGTTAATTATCAAAGACATTGATAATTATAAAGATTCAACCACTAGTGAATATAGTACATTCATATTTACTCTACACATCGAGCCAGAAGACATCCAGCGAGCATTGGTGGGATTCGGAGAAGGATGTGGTTCTGATGGTATTCCAGCTTCATTTAAAAAAAAATCTATAAATTTGGCAATTCCTCTAAGCATTTTGTTCAATCAGTCATTAAAATTGGCAACTTTTCCACAAAAGGGGAAAATATCTAGAGAACGCCTATTTTCAAAACTGCATCTAGAAATGATGTTCCTTCCTGCTATACCTAAATTATTTGAACTAGTAATATGCAAAGCAGTGCTCCGCGGTATTTATCACAATATCAACATGCTGTTATGCCTAAAAGATCAGTATCTACAAATCTCATAGAATTTACTAGCTATTCTATTAAAAAAAATTGAGAAGCAGAAACAAGTTGACGTAATATAAAGCGACTTTGCACAAGCTTTCGACTTCATCAGCTATTGTAAAACTTTGGAACACATTTTAAGTTCGGATTTTCCAGCCAGTTCGTAGCCTGGTTCAAATCTTGTTTGTGCAATCGAATCCAATATATTGAAATAGGAGGTAAAACGTCGAATAGAATACAAGCAAACCTCTGGTGTACCATAAGGCGTTGGGCCATGGATTTTCACAATCTTCATTAATGGTATTACTGAAGTAATAAAGCACTCCAATATCCTGATGTTCGCAGGTGACCTCAAAATCTACAACGCTATCGAGTCAGTCGACGATGCCAATAAACTACAGGAAGATATTGATAACCTAGCGTTATGGTGCGAGTTTAATTTTCCAAGTCTCAATATTGGAAACTGCAAATCTCTATAATTTCACTGAAAAGCCAACTCTGTTAGGTAAGGCTCGAACATAAATGGTGTATCCCTTCAGGTAGTACTTGATACTACAGACCTAGGGGTTACTTTCGTTGAAAACATGAGCACATGGCACATAGACTACTCGATTTTGTCAAATCTTAGGTTTTAGGTTTCAGTGGATGTCACTTAGGCCAATTTTGGCCCATTGTGATACCACGCATTCTCGCCACATCATTAACCCAGTCACCTAATCACACAACTGCAGTATACCACCTGCACATTGCAAGCTCCATGTCAACCTGTACATTGACGTGGACGATGGGACAGCGCTGAATTCTGCACTCCATCAGAGGGTCTTAGTTGTGTTTATGAACATCCCCGATTATAATCGACGATGAAAATTCGATTTGCATCTAGCCTCTAATGGGATTCGAGCCCAGTACCTCCCGGTCCAAGTGCCGAAGCTTTAACCACTGCACTACTTGTCTGGTTTGTCAAACGTTGGATGGATGAAAATCTTGTTGTGGAAACAATTATGATCCTGTATTGTGCCTACGTTCGATCCCAGCTTGAATACGCTATAAATGTGTGGCGTCAGTTCTACGAAGATCATATCCAAAGTATTGAGAAAATTAAAAAAAAAGGTTTATACTTTACTTGACATGGAAAGACGGATGGGTTTATGACCATGATCTACCATACCACGTAAACATACAGCGACAACCACCATATTTAACCGGGTACAAGACATACAACTTGACAACTCCTAGAAAATAGACGCGAATTGCTAAAAAGTACGAGAGGAGACTGCTCTTTAGTTGGGGTTGCATGTCTCTAAAATAATGGAAATTTATTTCAAAAACGATATTAACATCCATTTGTAGTTCTCCGAAGTCGATGTGAATCGCACTGGTGTAGTATTTTTTCTATTTCTTTTATAAGCATAATCGATCTCCGATGATTAAATTTTCGATGTTAAATTTCATTTGATCGTACCGCCCTCACCAATAGTTTACAGCCCATTTGATCAGTTTTGATAAGAATCTCCTAAAGTTTTGATGATTGCAGCAATAACCGAAATGATCCAAATGGCGTGTAACTTTGGCTGTTACGAGCACGCTGGTTGGGACATTAAACATTTGTTGTTTGTGCCATTTTTATGTTTCTCGCCTGTTCAATCGCTGCATGTGGCCTTTGTTAGATCGCCTTCTATTTTGAGATAGATTCCGCTGTCGTAAGTATTTCTTCTGATCCAACTAGGTGCTTTTGGGTTGTAGTGGATTTCGTCTTTAGGAGCCTGCTCTGCTTTAATAATCCTCCAATATTCTTCCACGGACTCAGGATAAGGCTTGTTCTCTAATATTCCCGAAATATATTGTCGAAGAGCCACATGATCATTAAACGCTAAACGCTTCGATATTCCAACGAGACGTTGTAGGTTTACGTTTAGGTAAAACACTGTAGTTACGCAGAAGTTTAATTTCCTTGTAGCTTGATGGTTGCTCTTAATTAGTTGCTTTGTCAGTACTACGAGTTTGAAATTTGAAATAACCCAATATTATTTTGATGTCGCATTTTACTTAAGACACTTCTGAGTTTTTCGTAGAAAGCGTCCATCAATCGGATTTATCTTCAGTGTAAAACCGACAGGTACGATGTAATTCACGAATTGATAATATCGATCTCATCGATAATTAATAATGCCATTCCAAGCTTATCTTGTCTGTGGATAAAATAAAAGGTTAAATTTAACGAAATGGTTGGTGCTTTAGCAGAAGTTTGATGGCTAACTCAAACAACAATCTATTTGGATGATACCGCTATTTTTCTACTAACCACACTATCAGGATATTTTTCTACTAACCACACTATACTATCAGGATAATAAAATTTCAGAAACACCTTTAGTGCGCAAAGCACAATCGCACTAACCATAGACGTAATGGACTTATAATAATAATACTACAGCGATAAACGGTTTGGTCCCGGACAAGATAGAGGTCAAAATAGCAAGTTAATCTAAATAGTCAGAGACTAGGAAAACTAGAACTATTGGGTCGGGAATATTCCTAAATTAACGTTTAGAGCTTTCGATTATGGGAACGTAATAAATAAGGTTCCCTACACTTCCACAACTTTGATGATTGAACCTCTTGATGTTAGGAAAGCACCAGTGCTGGTTGGTAATAACCCTCTTCCCCGCCCCTCATTCCATTAATATTGTTTAATTATTCGGGAATTTTTTACAATTCATTCAAATTTATCGAATTTAATTTTAATTTATTGAATAACAATTTTTTTCGTTATAGGGTTATCTTTTCATTTCCGTGCTCGTGAACACAAACAGTGATCTAATCAAATTGATTATACAAAGTATTAAAAATGATTTGCAATCCCGAAATCCCGTGCATGTTAATTTGGCGTTACAGTGCATTGCAAATATTGGCAGTCGCGATATGGCAGAAGCATTCTCGCACGAAATTCCTAAACTTCTCGTATCCGGGTATTTATGATATGTTAAAACTAAATATAATTTAAATAATTTTCGTAATTTATTTATAGCGATACAATGGACGTCGTTAAGCAATCGGCAGCCCTTTGTTTACTACGACTATTTCGTACATGTCCTGATATAATCCCAGGTGGTGAATGGACAAGTCGTATTATACATTTACTCAACGATCAACATATGGGTGTTGTAACGGCGGCCACCAGTTTAATCGATGCCCTCGTTAAGAAGAATCCAGAGGAATATAAAGGATGTGTTAGCTTGGCGGTGTCACGGCTTTCGCGTATCGTTAGCTCAAGTTATACAGATTTACAAGATTACACGTATTATTTTGTACCAGCACCATGGCTTTCCGTAAAATTATTACGACTTCTTCAAAATTATAATCCAGTGACCGAGGATCCTGGCGTGCGCGGACGATTAAACGAATGTTTGGAAAATATTTTAAGTAAAGCGCAGGAACCACCAAAAAGTAAAAAAGTTCAGCACTCGAACGCTAAGAATGCCGTTCTCTTTGAGGCTATCAATTTGATTATACACAGCGATAGTGAACCAAATTTATTAGTGCGCGCTTGTAATCAATTGGGACAATTTTTGAGTAATCGCGAAACAAATTTACGATATTTGGCTTTGGAGTCCATGTGTCATTTGGCTACATCGGAATTTTCACACGAGGCTGTTAAAAAACATCAAGAGGTGGTTATTCTATCGATGAAAATGGAAAAGGATGTCTCGGTGCGACAGCAGGCCGTCGATTTGTTGTATGCTATGTGTGATCGTAGTAACGCGGAGGAAATTGTCCAGGAGATGTTAAACTATTTGGAAACGGCGGACTATTCGATTCGTGAAGAAATGGTATTAAAGGTGGCTATACTCGCCGAAAAATATGCAATCGATTTTACGTGGTACGTCGACGTAATACTCAATTTAATTCGAATCGCCGGTGATTATGTCTCGGAGGAAGTGTGGTATCGCGTTATTCAAATCGTAATAAATCGCGAAGAGGTTCAAGGTTATGCTGCTAAGACTGTATTCGAAGCTTTACAAGCTCCCGCATGCCATGAAAATATGGTTAAAGTTGGTGGCTATATATTGGGCGAGTTTGGTAATTTGATCGCTGGCGACTCAAGATCCGCACCAATGGTTCAATTTAAACTACTTCACTCGAAGTATCATTTATGTTCACCCATGACACGAGCCCTTTTATTATCAACTTACATTAAATTTATAAATTTATTTCCCGAAATACGAACAACAATCCAGGATGTGTTCCGTCAACATAGCAATTTACGATCGGCCGACGCCGAACTACAACAACGCGCTAGTGAGTATTTACAATTAAGTATTGTAGCATCGCCCGACGTGTTAGCAACGGTACTCGAAGAGATGCCATCGTTCCCCGAACGTGATTCAATATTGACTGCCCTAAAGAAAAAGAAACCGGGACGCGTTCCTGAAAATGACATAAAACTATCGAAATCCCCGGTCACCACACAAAATAATACTCAGACAAATCACAGTAGTACAAATAATAACAACAATAATTCAAATGCAACATCAGATTTACTCGGTTTGAGCACCCCGCCAGCATCGACGGCAACACAAAATCAAAATTCGCTAATTGACGTTTTGGGCGATATTTACAATTCGAATTCGGCATCATCGACCGGGGTCATAAATAACTCGAAGAAATTCATATTCAAAAATAATGGTGTATTATTCGAGAATGACTTGATCCAGATCGGAGTGAAGAGCGAATTCCGGCAAAACTTAGGACGATTAGGACTTTACTATGGTAACAAAACACAGGTTGCACTACAAGTGAGTATCATCTTCTCTATTTAGTTGTTGTAACATTGTATTAAATTAATTTTTTATTTAGAATTTCACACCAGTGTTACAATGGGGGCCATCAGAGAGTTCTCGAAATTTAACGGTTCAATTGAAACCGGTCGAGCCAACGCTAGAGGCAGGCGCTCAAATTCAACAGATGATAACTGCCGAATGTGTAGAAGATTACTGTGATTCACCAGCATTGGATATTTCCTTCCGATACAATGGGCTACAGAAGAAGTTGACAATCAAACTGCCATTAACTGTGAATAAATTCTTTGAACCCACGGAAATGAATGGTGAATCATTTTTTGCGCGATGGAAAAATTTAGGAGGGTACGCATGCATACCTGCTTAAAATTTTCTTTGGTTCTAAACGTATTATTTTTTTATTTATAGGGAACAACAACGGGCACAAAAAGTATTTAAGGCACAAGTCCCACTTGATCTACCGGGAGCTAGAAATAAATTGTCTGGTTTTGGTATGCAATTACTTGAGGGTATCGATCCAAATCCCGATAATATGGTATGCGCCGGCATTATTCATACACAATCGCAGAAAATTGGCTGCTTACTGAGATTAGAGCCGAATATTCAAGCAAGTGTAAGTATTCTAATTTAGGATGTTTGGTTGAAGTGTGGGTATTCCAATTTTACATTTGAATAATAAAAATTCAGGTCATCGTTACAAAAATAATTCACACATAATTCAGACCCATATATAACACGATTTCTAAGAGTAGTACGCCAAGCACAATAACTTTCTAGGCTGGTTTATTTTAAACCACACATAATTTACAAAAAAATTGTATTGAAATTTTTTATTACTAAGTGACACGTAAAAATGTGTAAGAGGATTAAAAAAACCGCCGTGTCGTCTCCCGATTTGTGGTTATCCGTTTTTTGCAGCTTCTAGATGATAATCTACCCATTTAACTCTGGATCTTTTAATTATTTCGACGATATCGACGTTGTCCGAATCATTTCTGACGCTTTCAACATAAGGCGTATTAATTTGAGCTTAAGGCCGGATTTATGGTTGGTGTTCGTTCGTTCTGACAAGAGATAATTGGTCGAAAAAATGATCGAACGAATGCAACCATAAACCCGCCCTAATACTCGCGATCAAAGGTGATAACTGGTCTTATCAGTTTTATGTTAATTTAGCGTATGCGTAGTGTAAATTGTACCTAGAATATAGCAGATGATCCTGAACAATACAAATTTGATTATTTTGTAGTTGCTTGTCTCTTTCAAAGTAAATATTCAAAATATTAGAGCCAAAACTTTGAACGCTCCCACTGTTTGTATTGTGTTATTCCGGTCTCGCCCATTTTTACCAAGGGAACAGCCAATTTTTGGGATCGTCCCCATTACACCATTTTTATAGCAGGATGTTATTTGTTCTCCAGGTATCACGTAATGATGAAACGAGTACACGCATTATAATACCCAGAGCTGCATTTAAAGAGATATTCACCTGAAAAGCTACTAAAGTCACCAAGATGTTTCCATCCCGATCTTCGATATTGGGTGATTTGTTTATTCCTTTTACTTTCTTTTAGAAAATTTTGACATCGAGAATTTTGTAGATTTACCATTTCCTATCTCGCCGAAATAAAAAAAAAGGTTTTCAAAAAATATCTGTGTGTGGGGCTGTATGGTTCCGTACATACTAAATGTCTGTTGGTTCTCCGCGGCCCAGATGGATTGACTGATCGGAATGAATCTTCATACTTAAGCTTTTCTTATAAATTGGGAGATCCCAATGATTTTGGTTGGAATCGGTCCACCGAAATGGGCAGTCCCCATAGGAGTTTTTTCGTTTTTACAAATATTTTGAAGAGTACATCATTTACGAGAAAAACGATTATGAACTAAAAGATTGTAAGTTAAATTTTCAACAATACCTGTCCAGGTCAGTTTACCAAAATTTAAGCGAAAATGACTTTGCCAAAAAAACGGTTTTTCAACAAAAAATCGGCTCTGTACTGCCCCAACAAATTGAATGATCGGGATGAAACCTCATACTTAAACTTTTTCTACAAATTATTAGATCCCAATGAGTTTTGGTCGCAATCGATCCACCGGAAGTGACAGCTTCTTTCTAAATTAGATTTTAAATTTAATTTTCAACAATAATAGTTCAAATCAGTTTTTCAAAGTTTGAGCGGAATAATGACAGTTTTTTTTTACAAAAAACAGTTATTCGCGCGTGTGTGCGTGTTATGCAGACTAAATGTCGTTGGTTCCCTACAGCCCAGACGGATCGACTGATCGGGGGTGAAACCATACTTTCTTTTTCCAGAAATTGGAAGATCGCTCGAAACCGGTCCAGATGTCGGAAGTGACAGTTCCCTTAGGAGATCCATTTTTTGAAATGTCTATAGCATTTACGAAAAAACGATTGAAACCAAAAATTTGTAGATTAAGTTTGACAGAAAAAAAAATTTATTTTCCCAAAGTTCGGCAACTACAGTCCAAGCAGATTGACTATTTGGGATCAAACTTCATATTAAAGCTTTTTTCCATAAATTGGAAGATCTATGCGAAATGTGGAGGACATCTGTGTACCGGAAATGACAGCTTCTGCAGCAGATTTTTAATTTTTGAAGTTACTCTTAAATTTTCAACAAGGGCTGACCTTGTTAGTTTTCTGAAATTTAAATCGGGAAAAATGTTTTTTGTTTTACAAAACCATTTTTATCAAAAATCTGGTAGGTTCAATTTTTCGATTTAGAAATTACAAGGCGGATTAAGTGTTGCGTTCTTTCGTTCCTTACTTCGTTCTGAAAATTTTTTAAACCAATTCCATTGGTTAAAAATGACGTTTTTTTCTTGTAAATTTTTCTCAGCAACTTTAATTGATTCAAAAACATTTCTGAAGGAAGGAAGGAACGAACGAACGCAACACTGAATCCGGCTTAAGTGTGGTGTATTCGAGATCTATGTACATTTGTCGTAAAAGTATAGTAGCGTAGATGTGATAGCCACCGGGTGGTATTATAGTCTAAGAACAAACTAGCCTTTGGGCACCGTAGGTACGGTGCGTTTTTATTTTTTACATAATTTCTCAGAATAAGTGACAAAGTTCACAAAGGTCGGTTATTTGTCAATACCAAAATTCGAGAGAAGGTTGATTAGAAGACAACGACTATAAAAATAAATTCTGTTTTCGTACACGAAATAAAGACTTCCTAGTGAGTTTCAAAAATTAGGATATTGGCAGTATTTATGGAAATCAAAATTTGCAAAAAATCGCATAATTCCTTATTCCCACATAGGTTATTTTACAGTCCGAAAAATTGAAATTGTTTTGGGACGGGGGTACCGAATTAAAATAGTCTGATTTTAATTCAATTTTCAAATGAACTAAAAACACTTATTTTAATTCAGAAAAAAAAACTTTTGCAATTCAGACTTTTTTAATTCATGTAGCCTTTGGGAGGTGTCCATTTTTTTTAAATCATCAATTTTTATTTACTTCAAGTATAAAATAATTTGAATGTATAAATTGGTAAGAAATAATAATAACACAACCTCTGCACAAATACTTATGACAGTTGATTTCAATTGTTCATATCAATGTTTATATCACGAAAGTGTAACTACTCGTACTACTTTCAAATATAAAAGAGCTCATCAATATTCTTGGTTGTTCTAAGCCAATGTTTTAGTTCTTATGAAAATAATGATAAAGTGCAACACCTACGCCGCCGTCCTACAATCAAACGGTGTATCTACAAAAAATCGGAAAAGGAGGCTATTGTTTTTTTAGTAATCTGGCATGTTATTCTACCTGTCTTCTAATGGAAAACAGGTAGAAGGTTACATTATTTCTTCCAAAAAACACATAGTTTTATCGTATCTTTCTAAAATTTCTACCATTTCTACCTCCTAAACACAAATAGGGTACCTACCTACGATTTTGACGATTTTTGTGATGCGGTTACAAAACCCCAAAAATTAAACGTTGAAATTAGGAAAATGGAACACTATGATTTTTATCAGTGGAAGGATTACAAATCACAAGTTACTAGACGCAGGTAAACGCTAATATCTCCGTCAAACTCGAAGCATCTTGTAGATACCGCACTGTAACTTAGCATATGAAAATATTTCTTTTTATGATAAATGCCGTATGTGATTTTTTAGTGGGAAGACTAATTTTTTATTTAATTTAACATTTCTATTAAACTTTTCACCCCAATTTACCTAAAAGATCACCTTTATTAAATAGCAAACATCCCAATTGACAATAGGCTTTTACCAAAAAAAAACTTAAAAGTAGATACCGCGTTTGATTCTAGGACGGCAGTACGAATCTTACAAGGTAACTTGTTAAAGATAGTAGGTGAAATTACATTGAGAAAACTTCTGAGATGTGAATTATATTTTGGAATATTTTTTTCTGAATAGAAGGCTAGAAGACTATAGTCTGAACGCAAAATGTACATTTTCTTTGCTACCAATAAAAGCTTAGTTTTCAAACCCTCAATATGCGCCTTCCAATTTAATTGTTCGTCTATCAAGATAACGATATACATGAACCAAGTCAACCAAGAAACATCCACTGGAATTACAGATTCTATTGCAACCATACTCATGACGATTAATGGTTGGTGGTGATGACAATCTGTGTCGAAAATGTAATATTTTAGTTTTATCACTTAGAAGATTATGAGCCTTAAGCCAAACCGAGAGCATATTTAAATCACTTTCAATATACTTAATGTTTTCTTGTAAAGCAAATGCGATGGGGACCCACAAAATTGTTTGCTTAAATGCCGTTTGCATAAATTAGGAACAAAAGCTTTCCAAGAACTGAACCTTGAGGAACCCCTATATTAATCGGCAGAACATGGCTAAAATGACCATTTATTTTAACTATCTGAGTACGACCATTTAAATATGAATATAACCACTTGTGGATCGTATCGCGAAAGCCAATGCGGTCAAGCTTCATTAAACGAGTAGGATGTTCCACTCTATCAAAGGCTTCAGCCAAATCTATAAATGAACCCGACGCCCTTAGACTATGGTCAATGTTTCTAGTTATTTGTTCTAAAAATGACAATAGAGCTTGCTCCGTATTTTTGTTCTTTCTAAAACTAATGCTGTGTTTCTTATTTCCGATCTAATCGATCTCAGTACTAAAAAGTTGTTTCTTATTTCAGCTCAGATCGATCTGATCAATTTTGTTGCTGTTTCTTATTTCTCTTCAGATTGATTAGATCGATTTTTTTGATTTGTAAAAACATTCCGACCTGTCAGATTAGTTTTAGTTTACCTAGCTTCACGTAATTCAAATTCAAATCTAGATTGTCATTCTCATCATTTTTGTTTGTTTTGTAAACGTTATTAAAATGGAAACAAAGAAATTTTAATTATTATTTTATATTGATTTTATTAAATAATGAATTAATTATTTTATACAGCTATATTTTTTTATAGAGTATTTGCAAGAAGTGGTACAATTTCACATTCGTGGTACAATTTCCTCAGAGGAAATAATAAGTAATAACAATTTATTTGTTTTAATCGTGTATTTTGTTGACAGTTCGATGACAGTTGATAATTTTTTTGATCTACCAAAGCTAAAACCTGTTTCTCATTACAGATCGACCAGTGGCCCTATTCTGGCTTTCCCTGGGAATAGGGAATTGGGAAAAATATTTTCATAGCATTTTTGTCTAAATTGTATTTTTCTGGCCTACTGAGGGAACATGTTTGGTGCTAATATTTTCGAAACAATTAAATGGGAAAATATTTTTCCCTATAAAAATTTTGTGGAACAAAAGTTTCCCAATTCAATTGGTTTTGAAAATTTTTGCACTAAACTTATTCTTTCAGTAGGCCAGAAAATTACAATTTAGACAAAAATGCTATGAAAACATTTTACCCAATTCCCTATTCCCAGGTAAAGCCAGAATAGGGCCACAGATCGATCTAATTTCAGATTTCAAACTCTGCTCGATCTACGGATTTAAATAAGAAACCCAGCTCAAATTGTATGAGAGATAGAAATTTGAATTTATCTAAAAAACTTATAAATCTAGCGTTCATAACCTTTCCAAATATTTTTGAAAAACTGAAAGGAGGGAGGTTAGGTGAAAATTATTTAAAGATTTTCTATAATTTTTTATAAATATTGGGACTACACTACCACGGTTTTCTTGAAAGTAGCCGGAAAAATTCCTGCATCTACACTTAGATTAAATATAAACGATAATACATCAACCAGAAAGCAACCCGTTTTTTACAGTACAATTAGACACCCCATCTATACCAGGAGCCGATCGATTTCTAAGAAATTTAATTATTAAATACAGTTCCCCAGAAGATATAGGTGAGAAATGGAAACTACTCATTATATCATAGTGTTCTGTAATTAATCTATTTTTTCATTTTTGTGCATTTTGTAAGTAGACTGCGTCGATTCACCAATAGTAGTAAAATAATTGTTGAACTGAACGAATTGGCAATGTCAACTGATCCTTGGATGAATAATTCTTCTCATAAATAATTTCTGTAATTAGAACAGGATGTGAATGGTCAACTATTATTTCGTTCACTTTTGCCAGTATTTTGAGAGTATTTTTGCATTACTACGGAACTGTCGAACATAAAATTGAACACAATTTCAAACTAGGGTGCTTCTTGACCAGTTGGCAAATCTTGTTCCTATTACGTATTTGTTTCAAGAGATAATCGGACATCCATGACTGTAACTTAATTAATTGCTTGTTCAATTAGAAGTAGTACATTTATCGACGTGACCACCAACCATGTTTAAAAAAATGTTCAAAAGCCAAAGACGGCTTCTTGCAACCACATACTTCTGCCCGTTCTACATATGTCGGCAGATTAATTAATTTTTTTTTTTTTATTTATTTAAATAGTACAATCTTATCAAATGATAATTTATTACTAAAGATAATAACGCACTTATTTGAAACTAATAAGTGGAGCGAGTGTGGGTTTACAGAAATCAATATTCTGCTCCCAATAATGAAACTTTATTTATTAGATGACTAGCTCATGCGGTTTAATTCTTTTAAGGCGTCCCAGTTCTTGTGTTATGTCAAGAAGTTGTATTGCTTCACTGTTGCTATGTTGCAGTAACCTTCTTTCATGTTTGATTGCAAATCCCTGGATCATTTCATCAATCCATTTGACATTTAGGTCTTTGTGTAATTCCTCGTTGGTTACGTAGCGGTAAGCATTCGTTATTGTACGTAGAAATTTGTTTTGACAACGTTGAATAATTAAACGATTTGATTGTTTAGTACAGCCCCAGAGCTGGATACCATACGTCCAAATTGGTTTAATTATTGTTTCGTAGATCAGGCGTTTACAGTACAGGCTAAGCTTAGAATGTCTTCCTATTAGCCCGTACATCTCACGTTGTTTCATTTTCATTTGCTCTGCTTTTTGTCTAACGTGATATTTCCAGTTCAATCTTGAATCGAGATGCAATCCGAGATATTTTGCGGATTCAGCTTGGGGAATTTGTACCCCATTGAGAAATGTATGGATGTTGCTATTTTTGTGCCGCAACGTGTATGTTACATGTACTGATTTCAGCTCGTTAAGCTTTATTTTCCAATCCCTGGTCCATTGGCTAATTTTATCGAGTGCGTGCTGTAAGTATTCTACTGCTTGCTTCTGCGATTCGCTTGATGCTCATACTGCGGTATCATCAGCAAAAGTTCCAATGAAGGTTGTTTCCGTTGTCGGTATATCAGAAGTGTAAAGTAGATATAGGATGGGTCCTAATACGTTACCCTGAGGCACCCCTGCTATCGCTGGGTAAAAGTTGGAGTATGTTACTTCATGTGATACTCTAAATATTCGTTTGGAGAGATACGACTCGAGCGATTGGCAGTAATTTTTTGGCACTAATTTACTTAGCTTGTAGATAAGACCCTCATGCCACACTCTATCGAAAGCCTGTGATACATTTAGAAATACGGCAGGGCAATATTTCTTCTCTTCAAGTGCTTGTTCTATCTTTGCAGTCACGCGATGAACTTGATCAATTGTCGAATGTTTATTCCTGAATCCAAACTGGAAGTCAGGACTAATGATCATTGGTCTTAGTCGTTTCAATAACAACTTCTCAAACAATTTTGAAATAGTAGGTAACAAAGAGATCGGCCTGTATGAGCCCATTTGCTCGGCTGGTTTGTCTGGTTTTTTATCATAATTATTTGTGCAACCTTAAAACACTCAGGCACATATGTAAGGCGAAAGCAAGCATTATATATATATATGTTAACATAGTCACTGCTCTCTTTGATAACTCCTTAAACATCCTTGGCGAAATGTCATCAATTCCAGGTGACTTTTTGGGATTCAGATTCATGTCAATTTCTTGTGCAATTTCAAGTGGGGTGACACTTCTGATATTTGATGGAGATCTATAGACTGGTTTAGGATCAATCCTAGATTGTATATCGTGTGGTTGAAATACTGATGCCAAATGTTGTGCAAATAGTTCTGCTTTTTCTTCGTTACGTCGCGCCCATTCTCCATTTATGTTCCTTATAGGTGGCACTTGGATTATTGGCCTCTTGAATCTTTTAGTAGCTTTCCAAAGAGAATAATTTTTGTCAGCTTCAGGACCCAGTCCTTTCAAATAATCTTCAGTACAAGCTTCTTTATGTTCTTTAATTAATCGGTTAACTTTATTACTTACCCGATTAAATTCTCTTTTGTCAATAATGTTTCTGGTTCTATGCCATACGCGTCTTTTCCTACGCCTTTCTTTTATCAGTTCCCGAATCGCCAGGGGGTAGTTGATCTCTTGTACGACTTTCTCACCTAATACGGGTGTAGCCTCTATAGCTGCATCACGCATGGAGTTAATAAAATGTTTAGTTTGTAATTCAAGTTCTTGTTTAGTTTTAAGAGTAACTTTTAACTCAATTAGAGTATCTAGTTTCTTTCTAAATAATTCCCAATCAGTAAATTTATTAGTAAGGTTAAGTTTGGTTTTCTTTCTTATGACTAATGTACTCAGAGTCATTAGACCGGTGTATGATCGGAAGTAAGGTCGTCAATGCCGTCAACTTCAATGTAATTTGAGGCTATTCCTTTCGAGATATAAAAGTCAATCAAATCAGGAATTTTGTTTATGTCTGTAGGCCAATAGGTAGGTTTACGCGATGAGTGATATTCACATCCTGACATTTCTATTGCACTTAGGAGTTCTTTTCCTTTTCCTGGTGTTATGAGTCGAGATCCCCACGCAGTATGTTTCACGTTGTAGTCACCTCCTATAATAAACCTTGGTCCTAGTTTATTAAAAATGTTGACATATTGATTTCTTACGATATTATGTCTTGGTGGGCAGTAGATCGCCCCTAAACTTAGTTCAGCACCACCATGGTTAATCGTTATTACGGTTGCTTGCATAAATGGTTCCTTAATTTCTTCTTGTTGGAAATGTAGGATATTTTGTTTGATTAAGATTGCTGTCCCTCCTCGAGCACGACCACTAGGATGCAATGTCCAATAGGCTCTATATCTTGTAATTTTGATAAAGTTTTTCTCCGTAAAGTGCGTCTCTGATATTAAAGCTACATCTATGTTGTTGGTTCTTAGAAATACTTCTAGTTCTCGAGCTCTTGTATTAAGCCCGTTAGCATTCCAGGTAATTATACGTAGGAATGTTACAGGCATTTTCTTTTTATGTTTTAGCGTTTTGTTTGGTGGTTTGGAATTATCTTCCAGTTTATCCACCCTGTTAGTAAGCTGGCTAGTAGTTAGTAAGATTAGTAAGATGGTTAGTAAGATTAATTAATTGATTGTGATTAACATTCGATACCTAATGTTTCTACTAGTATTTGTATATTGAATATGCCCTGATGGTTTGATATTAATTAAACAATGATCTGATATCTTAAGATCTAAAACAGAGCACGACACGTCCTTAAAGTATCTTTGATCAAATCGATACAGAGCATTATCTATACAATTTGCTGAAATATTTGTAATTCTACGGCTGCGGGCCAATAGTCCGGTAAATCGTTTACTATGGTAAAAATCGGATTTAGAACACATTTTTCGATCAGTTTGCCATAAAAATTTTGAAAAATAAATTAATTTACCGAAAAATTTACTTAAAATTGACTTTTACTCGACTATTGGCCCGCAGCCTACGTAACCGAGTTGTGTCTGAGAAGGCTATATTCCATAACAGCAATGAATGGAATTTCCTTTCTTTATATCTCTAATTGGTTCTCAATTGATTTGCCAAAGTTTCGCCATTATTTAATTTCTATAAACCCAATTTATCCTACGACAGTTTACGGAAAATAATATTCATCGATAATTTTCTCATACGAAAGTCACACTTAAATGATACTTTTATAAATACTACAAATTGAATTTCATCACCAAACAATAGCTAAGTTCCATTGAAATGACAAAATCATTTCTCAGGAACTCATACTCATAGAAACTGCGTTGCTTGCTGCTGGCTCTTGATGTAAAACACTGAGCATGATATAACAAGTCGAAAATATAAGAGATAAATAAATAAAAAAAATTTAAATTTTACAAAAAAAATAAACAGATATTTAGTTTTTTTTTTATTGTTAACTATGCGATCTGTTTTGGGGCTCAAGGCTAACCCTGCTCTTCCGCGGTTATGCTTTTTACGTCCTTACTTTACGGCTCTCCGCCAACTCGAGGACGTACGGCTATAGGACCGATTTAAGTCCCATTTGCACATTGCAAGCTCCATGCCACAGTATATACTGGCATGGAAGACGGGTCGGCCCATGGGTTTTGCACACCGACAGGGGGTCATAGATGTGTTACATTTCACCACATATCGAAATCTGTTGATGAAATTTCAGTTTGCATCCTGCCCCTATCGAGATTCGAACCCGGTACCTCCCGATCCAAACGCCAAAGCTATAACCACTGTGCCATTTGGTCGGTAGAGATATTTAGTTGTTTGAGTAATCGATTAGTTTAATTTAAATTATTAATTAATCATCAAGTTTAAATCCAACCCAGAGAGAAATTCAATTTGGAATGATCATGTCCCGCAACCCGTGGTTAGTATTATCACACTTCCTCTTCAAAATTGCCAATTTTCTTCATAAAAATCGTGTTTCATCCCAATAGGTAGAAAAATATTTAGTACCATTATTTGACCATTTTCCTACATCATACCCAAAACTAAAATATAAATCCCGCAACGGGGACCTCATCAAATTGTTGTTTTCGATAAATTGTCGTTTTCGATAAATTGTCGTTTTCGGTGTGTTAAGTAACAAGTTATCATGGTATTTTAATTAATTGTCGTTGGACCGTACAAATTAACATATTTAATCATTTAAATTAAGAATTCATTAACACATTTTATAACATTTCTCATCAAATAAATAAAATTATTTCGAATGGTTTCGTTTTCTTATTAAAACAAAAAATTTCTTCAACAATGTATATAAACAACTCTTTCATCATGCATGCCATCTTAGGTAAATTTCTTCGGTCGTTCATGCACCTTTCCATATTACGCACTGCTTAAAAGATCTCATTTATGAGATGCGGCAAATTGGTCGCCCAAAAACCGATCATATATGATGAGCCATAATTAATTTATAAAAATTTACAAATTTTTCCTATCGCCTTAGACTGTTAATCATGTTTCCCCATTGCAGATGTTCCGTTTAACAATTCGGGCAAGCAAAGAGAGCGTTACAAAGGAAGTGGCCGATTTACTTGTTGACCAATTTTAAGAATAAAGTTATAATTACGAACAATGGAAATTCTACTAAATACTAATAAATTTAAATTAAATTTTGATTATAATTGTTAATTGTTTTATAAATAAAATAAAATTTAATTTAAACGAAAAAAACAGCAGTAAACTAAATAAAGAAATAATCTCAAGTTATAATAAAAATATATTATATAAATATTACAAACAAAAAATATTATTTACTTTACTTTAATTAAATACAGATACAATTTATTATTAAATATATAAATTATATATACATATATATATATATATATAAATAAAAATTATGTTTTTTTATTTTAACTTATTTTTTAATGGGATATAAATTATATAAATTTAATATAATATATTATTGATATGAAAATTACAATTTTTTGTTTTGTTTGGAATATGTTTTGCATGTGTCGTCACTACACACACCGTTTACTTCTCTCGGTATAATTATAATGTATTAATTGTATAAATAAATAAAATTATTTACAAAATCTCATTGCGCTATATAAATTCAATCACATTCCTGTTTGTAAAATAAAAGAAAAAAAAATTTAATGTTTAACAAATAATCATATAAAATAAAATTAATTTTTAATGAAAGCACAAAATGGGTTTTTGCTTTTAGTTTTTTCGTGCCCGCGTCATTTTTTGCGTACTTGTTATCTAAATAATACTACAATTATTTATTCCAAAATATAATTAAATCGAAACAATGCGTACATTTAATTATAAATAGGCAAATAATTGTAATAAATTAAAAAACACTGTAGAAATATCAAAATGCACTAATCTTTAAAATTATAATTTTTTTTCTTGTTTGTCTGTCCCAGTATAAAATATATATTTAAATTAATTTGTATATTATAAATATAAATGATTAAATTCAATAACTACAATTTTGCTTCTTATCGATACCATACATTAAATAAATAAAATAAAATCGCAGAAAAATTTAATATAAAATTTAAACAAAACAAATTTACTCTTGTTTTTAAATTTAAGACAATATAATTATAATATTATATTATAATATAAATAAACAAGAAAAAAGAGATATGAATAAATATAATTTAATAATTATCATCTTGATTAAAAATTATTAAAGAGATAAATATAAATATTATGTAATGAGAAAATATATATAGAACAATTGTATAAATTAAAAATATATATATATATATTTAAAAATACAATATAATTAAAATAAAATAAAAACAAAAATAATAAAACAAAATCTCATGTTGTATTATCATAAAAAAAATAATTATATTAATAAAAAGATAATTATAACAATAACAGAATATATTTTGTATGATATGTTTGGAAAGAAGTTAATTGAATCGGCGGCCCAGCTCACGAGTTATGATGTATCACCGAGGGATTAGAAATGTTGAAAATTCGTTTTATTATCTATAGCTTCTAAATCTTAAAATAATTATTTCTATTTAATTTTTCATAGAAATTAAATTTACGTAAAAACGCAATGGTTACGTTTGCAGGTCAATGCCCTGTAACAATTTATTACGATAATCATTTTTCTCCATATATGATTTAAATATTCTATCCTGTCAACAAAATCGTATTAAGTAATCCTCGATTTTTTAATAACTAAATTTAGTTTAATGTTACATTTCATTGAAGCTATTCAGTGAGATCCTAAAGGAGCACGTGTTGGTGCTAGCCGTCATTAAGAGAAGTCAGGAAGATGGGAGCATCACGTCAGAGAAGTGGAGAGTAGTGTTTAATGCACTAAACTCCATTTTTCTGCGGATCCTGAGAGAAAATCCGGGACCCCCCCCCGTCCTGTAGAGATGCGGGATGGTACCAGGGGCACGTGAAGTTGACTGCATGCTCGGGTCAGAGATCGGTCGACCTTTACAAAAGGGCAGTGGCCGAAGTAGGCGAGGTGTGGCAGGGCGCGAGGCTTGAGGCAGTCTGCAGGGAGGAAATCCCGAGCAGGCCGAGGGCACGTGTTTGACTACCAACCGAACCGGATAAACCAGAAGAGATCCTCGAGATCATTCGGGCCAGCAATCCCGATCTTCCAACGGAAGACTGGAGGATTGTAAAGCGAAAGGAAGCTAAGGGAGGCTTTAGATTGGCAATCGCGGTGATCAATAAAGAATCCCTGGCTTCCCTTGCAAAATTAAATGGAGTGATCAACTTCAGCCTGGGGGTGACGGCGAACGGACCCAGCAGGAGACGGTCTAGCGGGCTGAGGACGGCCAGGAGAGTGATACTTCGGTTCTGGGGAGCTTAGTTAAGGGAGGTAGCCTCCTCTCTCTGGAGCCTGATGGGGACATCCTGTCAGGCTCTCGACGAGAGGAAGATAGCGTCCGGAACAACGAGACAGATGGCACTATCCCGATGCAGGGAGTGCAGGAAGAGGTGAGTAAGGTCGACTACAATGGTTCGCATTGTACAAATAAACCTACATCACACGAAGGCTGCCTCGGCAGCTCTCGTACTCAGACTGACTAAGTCAGCTGAGGACTTAGTGTTAATTCAAGAACCTTGGATAAGAGACAATAACAGGATCTGTGGCCTCAGAATGAAAGGGTATAAATTACTATACTCAAGCAACTCTATACTCAAGCAATTACTATACTCAAATTCGGCCTCGGCAAAATTCCTTCATGGGATGTGAAAGCTAGAACTCTCTTTGACTTGCAGTTGGACCATTTATCAAAACTTCAATGATTTAAAAATTGATTTAAAATTGAGCAACCTTCAGTATTATACCAAATATTTCAAGAACTCGGCTTCACAAATTTTTGATATTTTTTTTGGCCGAAAAACAGCTAAATTTTCCTTGCTAAATTTAAGGAAAAACAAATTTTTGTTTGTCCGGAATTAGATGATGATTTTTGGTGCGTAGATTCCCTACTTGTCCAGGAAATATTGAGCAAATTGTTGTTGTGGAGGCGGTATATCGACTGGCAGTTGGATCTTTTTTCAAAACTTCAATCATTGATTATTGGATAAGGTGGCAAAGTTTTGATGCAAATTTAATGTTGATTTATTCAAAATTGAGTAACTTTCAATATTAGACCAACTATTTCAAGAATTCGGGTTCACAAATTTTTTGATATTTTTCTGGCAGAAAAACAGAAAGGGGTACCCTGTGCTAAATTAGATGAAACACATAAATTTTTGTTTGTCCTGAATTAAATGACATATGACGTGCTTAGATTTCTACTTGACCAGGTAATATTGAGCAAATTCTTGTTGTGGAAGCGGTATTTCGACATGCTGTTGGATCATTTATCAAAACTTCAATCATTGAGAACCGGCAATGTTTTGAAGATGGCAACGGTTTGATGCAATTTAAATATTGATTCATTCAAAATTGAGCAACCTTCAAGAATTCGGTTTCACAAATTTTTCATATTTTGATAACTTCATAGTTGGCCCTAAAATTACCTATAGTTACCAATCGAACTTCGTAAGCGTTTAACTGCATTTCGCATAAAATAAAAATAAGTTTATTTTTATACCATTTCAATATTTATTTAATTTTTCTTTCTTCATTTTTTTTTGTTCATTTTAATAATTTTTTTTTTATTTTATAATTTAATTTATAATAATAATAATCATAATAATAATAATAATTTTCAGTACAGTTACAATTACATTAATAATTAATTAATAGGTTCATTTTTAATCATACAATAATGATAATAATAATATTTAATAATTATAATACTTAATAAAATAGAATTAGAACGAAAAAAAAGTTAATTAAATTAAAAATTATTTCTGATTTTTTTTAACATTTATTTACATTTAATTATCCTTACAATTATTATTTATATTTATAAATTCATCTAAATTTTTATTTTATTTAAATATGTCCGATTAATCAAAATACACAAAAAATAATTATTTAATTAATTCATTAATAAACCAAATAATAATAATAAATATAAATAAAAAAATCGACCCTGCATTTTTCTTATTTAATTAATTAATTAATTTTTTTAAGTATTTTATTTATTAATAGTTTTAACTATTTAAAAAAAAACAAAAAAAAATATTGGAATGTACGTAAATATTATATAAATATAGTTAATTTTTATTTTATTTTTAATTTTATTTTATAATATATTTTTTATATATATATTTATTTATTTTTTTTTCGTTAGGAACTTTTTAGTTTTTTTTTGTTTTATTACTATTTATTTATAAAATGTGTATAAATTATATAAAAAACAAAATTTTAAACTGGGACATAGTTTTTTATAGTCGGTAGTATTAATTAAAATTATTTATATATTTTGTTGTTGTTGTTTGGAAGACGATTCAAAACTATATAGGTAAGTAAATTAAAAACAAAATAAAAATTAAATCGACCGTGTAAAATATATAATTTTTTATGTGTGTGTGTTAAATTTTTTACTAAATTTGTTAATTTTATTATTTAATTAGTTTTTTTTTTTTTATATATGTATATATAATATTTTAGTATACAATTTTTTGTGCTCTAAATTATTTATATAAATCTCAGAATTAATTATATAATTTTATTTTTAAATTGCACAAATTAAAGAATTTTTTATTTATTGTTTATAAATAGTAGTACAAATTTTATATGTTTTTTCATAAAATCAAATCGAATATAATTAATTTTTTTGTAATAATAAAAATTAATTGTATTCAAGTTAATTTATATACGTAATAAATAAAATTAAAATTAATTAAAAATAAACCGAAAAGCCGAGAAACATTTTTGTCGCTTTGATATGAATGGGTTTAGTGTAGAAACAAATTTATTTTTAGTAGATCTATTTACCGCATTTATAAAAATGTCGCCGTTTTGATGTAATCCCATAAGGTTTAGCGCCATTTTAATAAACGTGGTGAATAGCGAAATTGTTTATATATTTTTTTTAATTTTACTTAAATTCTAATTTAATTAAACAAACCATAATAAAAATGATATGGAGAGGGGGAATAAATAAATTAAATTAATTTATATTCTTGTCTATTTACTTTGGAACTTTGTGTGGTTTTTGCGCGCGCGTTTTTTACTCAATGTATCGTGATGGTGATGGGGATGATGATGACAAATCATTTGCATGTAGATCACCCCATCTTGATTGTCATTCCTGTTTTAGGGTGGTTGGCAGCGGTGCATAAGTGTGCTGTGAATAACCACCGAGCGATAAATTAAATCCGCTACCACCACCAACACCACCGCTGCCGCCACCGCCTCCGCCGCCGCCCGATGATCCGGTTGGACTATCCATCGAATTCGGGGGTGGATTAATACGTTTCTCTTTTTGTCGCCGATTACAAAACCATACTCGTACCACTTCCTTTTCCATGCATAATTGATCGGCTAGGGACGATATTTCCTCGCTGGTCGGTTTCGGATTTAATAGGAATGCTTTTTCAAGCGCCACACGAACTGATGTCTCGATCGAGGTGCGCTTCTTTCGTCGCCTGCCTATTGTCTCCGGCGTTGTTAACGGATTACTTAGGGTACTCGGGCCAAATAGCCCACCAGGATTATTCATCGAACTATCTGCGTCCTCCAACCATTTCTGAAGCAGTGGCTTCAATTTACACATATTCTTAAAACTTAAGTTTAGCGCCTCAAATCGAGAAATTGTCGTTTGTGAAAAATCATTTCCGTACAATTTGCCCATCGCTAGGCCAACATCGCCCTGGGTAAAGCCTAATTTTATTCGACGTTGCTTAAATGTTTTGGCAAATTGTTCCAATTCTTCTAGATCGGTGGTCTCTTCGGGCGATGGTTCGAGGGCACGAGGCGCCCCTTGATGTTTTTGTAGTGGTGTATGTGTACCCGAACCGGGCGTTGATGGTGTTAAAATCCCGCCTACATTTATATTGCCCACATTCGGTGGTGTGGTTTGATTTAATGTGGTTGCTGTATGTTGAGTAATCCCTCCCGGGCTCCCAGCAGGACTATTCAATGGTGAGTTTGTGGTCAACACGGTTGGAGGCGTCTGATTTTTTAATTGCTGCTGTTGTTTTTGTAGCGCTTGTAATTGCTGGGCGGCCTGTACCATTGCATGCTGTACTTGTTGGTTAGCCAAAAATTGGGCCGCCGCCGTTTGAGAATTTGCTGTATTTCCGCCGGCCCCACCACCATGCATTAACATATAGCTTTGTAATTGCTGTAAAGAGGCATGCTGCAGAACTTGTTGGAACGTACTCAAGTCATTTAGGCCCGATAGTTGATTTTGAAGGAACAGCGGCCCCAATGGCAGTTGACTTTGCAACGCGGCCAATAGATTAGTGGTTGTCTGCTGTTGTGGTGATAATATCGGCGACGGTGTATGTCTAGTAGAATCCGTTACCTACAAACGAAATAAAGTAATAATCGTTAATATTCAGGATATTTTAATAAACATTTCGGAATCCGTTTATATTCAAAGCCACACGTGCCTTAAGGGATATATAAATATACAAGTATTTGCAAAAAAGGATTCAATATAAATTTTGTTATATATGAATAGGGTTCGAACCCTTTTTTATATACCAAGAAAAATAATAATTACTTTGTTTTGATTACTTACCAAATTTAAAGCGGATGGTCGATCCGAATGATGATTGTGATGGTTATGATGATGATGATGGTGATGCCTTGGCTCCGGACTATGAGAATTTTCTCGATCGCTATGATCATCACTTTCACTGCCATCTGGAACAATAAAAGAAATTCATGTGAATACATACATAAAATTTTCCCCTGGTAAGAATTGACCTAGAAATTAATCGCCACATGAGATTTATCGTATTTTCTCACATTATAATGAGGATACCCCCTATTGGGATTTATTTCGATTTTAATAAACCCTTCCCATTCAATCGATAAATGGTGGAAATTAATTTGCGCCAAAAATAACAAAATTTAAAATGGCGCGATTCCAATTAACCACGCAACGAATTATTAATTCCCATATCAATCATAAAGCCATAATTTACTAGACCCATCAGCCCTCATTTAAAAAATTGTCAACCAACCAGCAACTCTTTTTCGGGTTAAAAATTTTAAATTTTAAACCCATCCGGTATGGTGTACGCGTGGTATCGCTAAATGATTGATTACGAGACGATACACTAATTTGTTACGTCACACTCGGTTATGGTGGAAAAATGATCAACATAAAAAAAAATAAGGGTAATTTTAAAATTTGTGTATAAGGGGGAGGGTGGAAATTCGGTTAAATCAAAAAATTGACCTATAAAATGTATATTTTTCACATCAATAAATTTTATGTGTGTACGGCGCGCAACATATCCAAATATAAAAAGAAAAGGGACGAATCTTGTCATCCGCACATACCGAACTCAATCTTCCACTTGGCTTAATTTACCCCGTACGTATACCAAAAAATTCAAATTGAAAATTAGCCTTCTCTTATCATATAGTCTGCAACAGTGGTCACCTCACCATCGCTATATATTATATGACTAGAACGATAAAGGATACACATACACAAGAATGTAAATTGATCCTTGTGGATTTTGTTTGAAATTTGATTTTCTACAAAAAAAAAAAAAAAATATTTATTGAATTTTATTGTTAGCAAATCGAAATGGCGACTAGTTATACGATGCAGCAGCAGTACCAGGAGCATTCATAAAAAAGGATAAAATAGTTTCTTCAAGAGAAATGGAAAGATAAATATTGAATTTTCCGATATAAAATTAGATTCCTTCCGTGTTTTGTGTATAATACGAACGGACGAAATCAATGTTTGGCGCAAGCAAACTCTCTGAGATAGATAAATATTTGAATTGCGAATTATTTGTCTTCTGGCGGCGACATGATTAAGGATTATTTGCATCCTATAAAATCGTCATAACCGCCATTTCTGTACATCCTTCCATACATAATTACATTAACATTTTTTTATTGGTTTGTGTGCGCCGCATCAAATTTATAAAATTTTAAAACAATTTTTTTTTTAAACTATTAACACAAAAAAGGGATCTCGCACACAGATTCGTTAATAAGGGTTCGAGAACTGTTCCCGTTTTGCATTCAAAAATTAAAAAAAAAAAAATCAAATCTCATAACGAGTATCATGACACGCGAATTGCATTGTTTAGAGGCGCATAGATTACCCCCTTATAAAGGGTACGGCATTGTGTTTAAATATTACGGGCAGATGTTCGATCAAATTCTGTATACACAGACAATTTACGTATTCGAAAAGGGATTAATAGTTTAGACATTGGGTTGTTGTAGACTAGTTTTGAATTTTTTTTTTAAAGTTTTGATTTTATTCTAATTTATGTGTCTTTTGCCGTATATGAACCGAATGAGTTGAAAGGTGGGGATTATGGTAATTTTATTGCTCCTCCTTTAATAAAATTGCGCTCGTTGGCTGAAGGGTTGTAAGAATGTTTTGTAATTTAATAGGCTTATTTGGATGAAATTTAATTGGTTTATATGAATATTTAATTCGTAGGGTAATTTCAAGTGAGATTGTAGCAAAATGGTGATTCAAGGTAAGATTCTTTAAACTTTAATAAACCCTTGGGGTCCATAACCCTTGGTATTAAAATTAATAAAGAATTGAACTGATCAATGCTGATGATTGAAAAGGTCGTTCTTGTTTTTCATATAACGATACATGGTGTGAAATGTTAAACTTACACCGCTGTCTTTCTGATGTCCAGTTGAGAAAATGCGATAAACTGGCGGACGTCTATGGAAGCTATGTGACTTGTGTTGGGCTTTTTTCGTTTAACGTCCGTCTATCTCAAGACCAATACTATTGGTTGATGGTCGGGCGGGCTCGTTTTAAATAGTTGTAATTATCATTCACTTTGCACAGGCTTTCAGCAAGTTGAATTCTAAAATTCATTAGAGTGAGATGTTCCTATATTAAATCACCAGCGATTCTTTTATAAAGTAACCATGAATTTACCACCGCGTGATATCTAAAAGATGGTAAAATATTCGTATGTACCATTTCTAGGAGCGTAATTTTATTTTGTGGCGACCTATGTATCCTTTAGAGCACGTTCGGTTGGTAACTTGCTTGAAGGTAGTCTGTCACGACGTACTTACGAAACTTACATAATAATTGTTCAATAAAGTCGTTCTAGTTGTTTTTTAAATCTTAGTATGCTGCTTTATAAATATTCCTTGCGACTGCTATCACTTCAAATGACAATTTCTATCACTTGAAGGGGCACATGCTCGATCAGCTAGCATGCAAGCAATATGCTAGCGCAAAACCTGGCTACTCAATCAATTTTACCAAGCAAATTTGATTTGAATTTACATTTTTCTGTAAATTTTTTTATTTTTTTTGCGATTGCACAGTGAACTTTGCGGCTTAGAAAACTATTCAGCAAATACATATTTACATTGGGTGTATCCAGCCCATGTAGGCCTCACTAAAAATTAGTAGGCCTCACACAGAATATGGGCTGGATGCAAAATATCTCAGTCAAAATAATGTAGATATCTCATTGTTTAGTGAGGCAAACATTTTCTGTCTACTTTTGAGTAGATATATATTTTGGTTTCAATTCTATTTTCATTTCTTTTTATTTTTTTATCTTCATGGTCTGAAGTTTAATAAATTTAAAAAAAAAATAAATTTACTTAATTATTAAATCAATTATATTAGACTTAAACCATAAATAACATGTATATATTGCATCCAGCCCATGTAGAATTCTACAACTGAGGAAAATCTACAAGTGAGACATCTCAAATGTAGGCCTACATGGGCTGGATATACCCATTGTTTTACTGTGCAATCGCAAAAATAAACAAAAAACGGATAAAAAATTAATTCAAATTTAAATTTGCTTGGAAAAACTGATTGAGTAGCCAGGTTTTGCGCTAGCATATTGCTTGCTTGCTAGCTGATCGAGCATGTGCCCCGAAATTTTGACGTGACAAATAAATAAAAAAAAATCAAAGTAATGCAGCCAACTAAGATTTAAAAAAATTTCATTGACAGTTTTGCACAAAATTATTTAGTAAATTTTGATTTTTTGAAATCTAGTAACCAGGAAGATCCATATAGTCACGTCGCATGAAGTGATACGTCTAAGGGAATTGAGTATTTAGTTCGTGTAATAATAATCCAAGTAATCGTGGAGGTTCACATTTTGTGGTACATTTCGTAGTAGTCGAAGAACCAAATTTGATGATCTTCCCAAATTTGTTGTCTGATAAAATACGTTTATCATTTTCCTGTTCTGAAAATGGTTCAAAACTGTACGTAAATCCTGAATTTTCACTGAGAACAAAAAATTTGTAGCCCTATTTATGCGGCTTCATTGGCATGTACTGCTTCAAGTAACTTTTACCTTTAGTAGAGCACATCTGTTCATCAATAGATATATTTTGCTCGATTGGAATCTTCTGGAAGTTTTTAATGAGAGCATCTATTACGGGTCGTATTTTGAACAGGCGATCGTGATTTGGATTTTAATGCGGCACATTTTTCTCATTGCGATTGAAATGAAGAAACTGACGAATTTTTTCGAAATGCTTTCCCGTATTTTATTGTTCCACTTCATGGGACCAGTATCGGCGCAAGCTTGTTAGTTGGTATACGGAAGTTAAAATACATACCCCGAGGAATTTTTCCAAATCCTTCCCGTTTATTCAAAACGTATTTTTGATGTTAGTTTCCATTGCGTAGTTATTTGATTCTCGAATGCTATCACCATTTTAATTTGAATTGAAAAAATAATTGAAAATTTCAAGAGGTGTTTGTAGTTCGAGAAGTCCTTGTGGTAGAGATATCAGGATCTTGTAATTCAATCACATTAGCCGTTTTCGGAAATATCCCATGGTAACTTTTTAGTAATATTAATTTGTTTAGTGTTGGTAACAAAACTTACTCAAGCTACCAATTCTATACAAAAAATAAGATTACATACCGATTACCGTAATATTTATATTCAGCAAAATTCAATGACGTATTTTAACACCTACAACATTTTTGTTGTATTTTGTTTAATAGTTTATACTTTGAAAGTTTGTGTGGCGTTTTCACACCTTGTATATCGAAATTCATTATATAAATTTATAAAAATTTTCTAGCACCCGAATGGTTAGTTGGGTATAAACCAACTTTTTGTAAAAATTTTCTATTTTCTTAGAAGCCTATTTAAAAATAACAAAAAATAGTTTTCTTAGTTCAAGTTTTTCATTAAAAGAAAAAACAATAAAAATAGAAATAAAAAATAACAGAATTTGTCAAGATAATTAAAATACATATTAATATGTAATTAATATGTAATAAATATGTAATTAAATATAAATTAAAAATAATTATTAAAAAATATTAGTGGTTCGTAATTATAATAAAAAGCTTGGTGCAGCTATAAACTACCATAATTGGTGAACCCGACGGGATAGTGGAGCAGTCAGCAAATTTGTCAACGTTCACACATTTTAAATTACGGCTGCTTACATTTATTATCAAACTTAACAATGGCCACTTATAGCGATATTTTAATGCTGCTTTTAATGAAATAATCATCAGCTGGTATTCATCAATACTTGGTCAATTCGGAGCGCTGACAGCTAACTATATCATAATATTTATCAGCGAATAGTCATTATCACCTTAACTTCAAGCACGGACAGCTGTATATACCTGAACCTGGTTGTATTAAGGGTCAATTGTTCATCATTAAGATTAGAAAAAAACAAACTGTAAGTACTTAACTAACTATTTTTGGTGCTAAAGTTAATAAAATTTTTTTCGTTTCAACAATAAGAATTTTTTTGTTTTTTCAATTTTGCCTTAATTAAAATGTATTTTACTTTTTCTCTATTCGTTTACGTGTGTTTTCGGTAATTTTTCTTATTTTCGCTTTTTTATTTCGGCGTGTTGTGCAAGGTGTGAATGATTCACCGTTATCCCTACCAGCGACAAATGGTTCAGACTTGTCAGCAGCATCAAGCAGCGGTACGACACGGGAATCCAATATTTCGTTAACGCCTGCTCAGTTGGCCGGTCTTATTAATGATGCTGTTGTCAAGGCTGTCTATCAATTAAATGTTAATACAAATGTGTTTCCGGAAACATCGCAGCCAAATATTAATTTGCCTTCCGGTGCTGGGCTTGTTGCTCGAGTGGCTTTCAAACCTCTACAGCCATTGCACTCTCAAAACCCAAATGTGTGGTTTGAGATACTCGAGCAGCAGTTCACTTTGGCAGATATCACGGTTGAGGCTACTAAATATGCTCATGCGGTGGGAGCCCTGGATGCACGTCTCCATGATACATTCGCTTATATAATCACTAGTCCGAAGGGTAATACACCTTACACTTCATTCAAGGCGGAGGTGATTCGGGTACTTGGCGAATCTAAAAAAACGATGCTGAATAGTCGTATGCATGGTTTGACACTTGGGGACAGGAAGCCGTCCCAGTTGTTGAGTATCATGAAACTGAACGCTGATGACAATTTTAACGAAGCGACACTTTGTCAATTTTGGATGAAGAGATTGCATCAGTCCGTTCAAATGGTACTCACACCTTTCGAAAACGACGTCTCCCTGTCAGTCCTTGCAGAATGGGCTGACAACGTGCATGAGACTATGGCTCAGGCACAAATATGTTCTATTGAGACTTCTGCATCTGGTTCTTCTGATCAAAATTCAACCTTTTCTCTAGATAATAAACTTTCGGAATTTAAAAAAACATTATTATCGGAGATTTCGGAAATTGTTAATCAAAATTATAGATCACGATCTAAATCAAATTCACGTGGTCGTAATTATTCGCGATCAAACTCTAGAAATAATTATTCTCGTAAAAACTCCAAATTCTCGAAATTCTTACAATCCATTTTACGGTGAACCTTCGGCTGAGAATAATTTCATTTGTTTCTATCATCATCATTTCGGAACAAAAGCATTAAAATGTAAACCAAATTGTAAATTTGTATCATATAGCTCCGATAATAGTGTTTCAAAAAAATAAATAGTCATTCACAATTGGCGGTGTGTAATGACGATTCTAAAACTAGCCACCTTCTAATTTTTGAAATTTTTCTCCAGACTCATTTTCTAATTGATACAGGTGCAGATGTCTCAGTATTGCCAGCCCGTTTTGTTCGGAATCCAAGGGTCGATCCATCATTCAGATTGTTCGCAGCGAACGGTTCTTCGGTAAATGCGTATGGAACCAAATTTTTAAGACTTGACATCGGACTGCGCCGCGAATTCTCCTGGGAATTTATAGTTGCTGACGTGTCGATGCCTATCATCGGCTCGGATTTTTTGAGGAAAACTGGTTTGCTAGTAGATATACAGAGACAGAGGCTCATAGATCCGTTAACCTCTCTGTATTCATATGGTTCTCCTTCCTCCTACGATGATACTACTGTTTCTAGGATCGACAAGTCAGCAATGGACCCAGGAGTTTTCAACGTAATATCAAAATTTTTAACGGTCATTCACGGTAATATTAATATTGACAATACTAGACATAGTGTGACTCACAAAATTGAGACGAACGGACTACCGGTTGCATGCAAACCACGACGACTAGCACCGGACAAATTCATCATCGCGAAGATAGAATTCGAAAATATGATGAAACTCGAGATTTGCAGACCTAGTAGCAGTCCTTGGTTCAGCCCGCTACATTTAGTACCTAAAAAGAATGGAGCGTGGAGACCATGTGGAGACTTTCGGGCCCTAAACAGAGTCACAATTCCAGACAGGTACCCAATCCCACATCTCAAGGATTTTACACAACGACTCGAGGGCTGCACTATTTTCACAACAATAGACCTTGTCCAGGCCTACCATCAAATTCCTATTGAACCAACGGACATTCCAAAGACAGCAATTTCGACACCTTTCGGACTATTTGAATTTTGTAGAATGACTTTCGGCCTTAGGAATGCAGCACAATCGTTCCAACGTCTTATGCATTCAGTACTACGCGGACTTGACTTCTGTTTTGTATATTTGGACGATGTGCTCATTGCCTCTCGAAATTACGACGAACATCTTGAACATATTAAAATCATTTTTTCTAAATTAGACGATCATGGACTAGTTGTAAATGTGGACAAATGCGTTTTCGCAAAGACCGAAATTATTTTTTTAGGCCATTTGGTAACTGGACAAGGTATATTACCGTCGCATGAACGGGTTCAAGTCATCAAAAATTTCGAACGACCACAGACTGTTAAACAACTGAAACGCTTTTTAGGTATGATAAACTTTTATCGACGCTTCATTCCAGGTGCCGCTGCTGACCAGGAATTGTTGAACGATTACTTAAAAGGCTATACCAAAAACAGTCGAGTTCCAATTCAATGGTCAACGGCGGATATCGAAGCGTTCGATAACTGCAAAATTAAACTTACGAACGCGACTTTACTTATTCATCCATCATCATCAGCACCTCTGGCCATCATGGTTGACGCTTCCGATACTGCTCTCGGAGCGGTAGTTCAGCAGTTTGTATCCAATTCTTGGCAACCACTCGGTTTCTTTTCAGTACGTCTCAATGAAACGCAAAAAAGATACAGTGCTTATGATCGTGAACTTCTCGCGGCATATTCGGGAATAAAACACTTTCGATTTCTTCTCGAAGGTCGTACTTTTACGCTTTATACCGATCATAAGCCACTTGTCTACGCTTTTAATCAGAATCCGGAAAAATCATCTCCTCGTCAATTTCGACACCTAGATTTCATCGGCCAATTCACAACCGATATCCAGCACATCTCTGGACTGGATAACGTTGTTGCAGATACTCTTTCACGCATTAATCAAATTTCTATTCCCGAAAGTATTGATTATGCTATCATCGCAGATGCTCAGACCAATGACGAGGAACTTCAAGAAATTTTAAGGAGTAACTCCGTTCTCAAATTTGAGAAATTTCCTGTTTCTTTCAATTCAAAGAAATTAATTTATTGCGATATTTCTACTACTACACCTAGGCCATTCATTCCCTTTAATTTCCGAAAACAAGTTTTCGAGGCTTTTCATAACCTTTCACATCCTGGCGTCAAAGCTTCCATCAAACTTTTGACTCAGAATGTCATCTGGTCATCGATTAAAAAAGACGTTCAGAAAATGTCTCAAAGTTGTGTAGCTTGCCAAAAGGCTAAAATCTCTCGACATACAAAATCTCCATTTGGTAACTATAAATTAACTTCTCAACGTTTTTCGACTATTCACCTCGATATTATTGGTCCATTACCAGTTTCTGATAATCAGCGGTATTGCGTCACATTGATTGATAGATACACTCGCTGGCCCGAGGCGGTGCCTGTTCCGGATATAACTGCTGCAACCGTCGCATTTGCTGTTTATTCTCATTGGATATAGCTCGCTTTGGTGTGCCAGAGTTCATTGTCACGGACCAAGGCATGCAATTCGAATCACAACTTTTTCGCGAACTGGCTAACTTACTTGCTTTTTAACTCCAGGAGAACAACTAGTTACAATCCAAAATGTAATGGCATGATCGAGAGATGGCATCGGGTCATCAAATCTGCCATAATGTGCTATAATCGTGCTGATTGGACTAGTGTTCTTCCTGCAATCTTACTTGGACTACGAACGACTTACAGTGACGAACTAAAAGCTACTCCAGCTGAACTGGTTTACGGATGTACAACTCGAGTTCCTGGAACATTTTTAGATACTACGAACGATCAAATTTTACAATCAGACTTTATTACGAATTTAAGACGACACTTTGAGGAAATTCGACCTGTACCGGCTTCTCGGCATACTACGGACAAAATTTTCATCAGTAAAGATCTGTTTACTTGCTCGCATGTTTTCTTACGGACGGACGCAGTACGCAGATCACTGCAACCACCATATACTGGACCGTATTTGGTAATCGACCGTACCGACAAATTTTACACTTTGGATCTGAACGGACGACACGCCAAAATATCCATCGATCGACTCAAACCGTGTTACTCCGACAATCAATCAGAAATTAAGGACGCACCAACTATACAAACTGGATTACTTTTACCGACTCACGAACCAGAACTCATTTTTTCGGATGACGGGCCTAAAATACCTGCCGAGGAACCGAAAATTCGCAAAAAAGTTCGTTTTGATCTTTCGCCAAGTACTAGAACAACTACAAGATCGGGTCGTGTAATCAGGACTCCTACCAGATTCTTAAATTATCGATAGATCTTCGATCTCTCTGGGAGGGGAGTATTGTGGCGTTTTCACACCTTGTATATCGAAATTCATTATATAAATTTATAAAAATTTTCTAGCACCCGAATGGTTAGTTGGGTATAAACCAACTTTTTGTAAAAATTTTCTATTTTCTTAGAAGCCTATTTAAAAATAACAAAAAATAGTTTTCTTAGTTCAAGTTTTTCATTAAAAGAAAAAACAATAAAAATAGAAATAAAAAATAACAGAATTTGTCAAGATAATTAAAATACATATTAATATGTAATTAATATGTAATAAATATGTAATTAAATATAAATTAAAAATAATTATTAAAAAATATTAGTGGTTCGTAATTATAATAAAAAGCTTGGTGGAGCTATAAACTACCATATTTGTATTTTAATTTTTCTGACACTACTAATTTAATACAAATTGTCAGAAAGACAGAAATTAAAAAACAATAATTTTGAATGTCAAATCATCGTCGACATCCTCATCAATTTCAGATGGTGGTTCGATTCGGAAGCGACACTTTGTTGGAGTTTAATTATAAAAATCATCGCCATCACTGTCTTCTTCGTCTTCACTGTCAATAATACCAAATCATTAACCACCAAAGATGTGAAGAATTTTTACGGGATACGCCTGTTTACTTCAGTTGCACAAATCACCAACACCCGAAGATATCCGAAATTGAGTAATGCCATGGTCCACGAAACGATGTCATTAAGCAAATTTGAGGCAATTAGACAAAACATCATTTTAATAACAATGAGAGAATGCTTAGAACTCGCCCAGACCGATTGCATAAAATACGGCCACTGCTCAACAAGTTAATTCAAAATTGTCAAAAAGTGCCTTTGGAAGTGTATATGCCTGCAGAATATGCCTGCTAAACCTCATAAATGGGGATTTAAAATTCCAATGTTGTAATTTGTCTTGCACGAATAATTTCTTCAAACATGAATTATAAGTTATTTATTGTGATAACTATTATTCGTCTAATCCTTTATTAACCGAATTGGGAAGACACAAAGATTGTCCCTTTAATGTCTACTTTTGTTGGTAGAATTCCACTGCATTTGTCGACGAGATGGGAGAAAAATCCTGGCACTATCAATGTTGACTGTTCGTCTATAGTGAAGGAATATAATAAATTTATGGTAGTGTAGACCTGCTGGACAAAATCCAAAAATGGTATATGAGTTTTTTATCATATGCTTGATCTCACCGTAGCAAATGCTTGGTTATTTTAGAAAAGAGTAAAAAAAAAACATATGTTTATGAAAAACCGTGATTTCCATGAAAAATAAATGTGTCCCCCTTTTTAAAGGTGATTCTCATTTTCAGTGACGTATTGATATCAAATTATTGTTTGTTCAGTAAAATGAGATATCGTGCAGTAAAGGGCGTAAGGATATTTTTGTGTTGCGGAGCACGAGTCTGTTGTCAGATTTTACGAACTTCCTATTTCTCTCTAACTAGTTCTCTAACCTCAAGAAGATAATTATGTTTCTTTATGGAGCTGGTTTGGGAATAGGGGGTTAGTTGGTTTGGGGTTTAGTTCATCTTCCTGCTGCATCTTTGTTCTAATTGGTTTGCTGAGATCTGTTTACTTTTCCACTAAGATTTTGAATAAATCCCAATTGATTTTATTGTAAAGCAAATTATTTTTTTTTATTATCATTGTAATCAGAGCGATGATCACAGGTGAGTGGTTGTAACGATTCGCTTGCGGTTTGTTTTAAAATTGTTAGAGTACCGTGAATCGTTAACAGATCTCTTGACGATTTTATGATGGAGCAGCAGATCGCCGGCTAGGTGGCAGTCGTTTGGGTGGGATCTTTCCACCAATCATCAAGAGCTTGAAAAATATGCTGCTTCTGTTGAATGAACACCCACACACAGTAATAATTATTTATATTAATGACCACTTACAAAAAAAAATCACAGAAAGGTTACATTTTAATGTTCAATGTTTTAGCTATCAATGTTATCACAGTTTTCTTATCACAGTTATTGCACAAAACTTATCACAGTCCGCTACACAACCAAGCAACATGACCTTTGATCTAACGGTCATGATCATCTTAACCCACACCTCCATTTTAATAAAACTTCAATAAAAAAAATATTGAAGTCCCCTATGTGGTTGAAGCTCAAATCATCTTAGCTTTTATAAGATTTAGCTACACATTATTATTATCACTTTACACACACAAAAAAACAAATCTTCACGCATAATACTTCAGTGGAAAAGGGAAAAACAATTTTCAACAAAATAAATAAGTTTCGCAAAGCTACACAGCTGAACCAGAGTAGTAAATTAATGAAATTTGGTTATTGTATAATTTAGCATTTAATATAACTATGAAATTAATAATATAGTTTTCTTGTAATATAATGTAAATAAATAAATTGTATATATAAATGTATGATTATATAGTAAATTAAATTAACAAATTAACATAAAAATCACAGTTTTAACAATTTTGATTTAATTCGTTAACTATGAAATGAACCATGGCTCCTAATATGTAATCGTTTTCGTTTGTGTTTTTATATAGTAACATAAATTATTCTAATAGTTTATATGTTTGTTTAAAAAAAATAAGTAAATAAATAAATTTTAATAAATATATAAATTAATAAATGTACATATATTTAAGTATTGTTCTTAAACCAAGTTATATGCGGTAGATATCGGGTACATAACTACAATTGAAACGCTGGGACTTCAACGTTAGTTAGTGACGTCATGTAACTTTTGTATATCACAAACAACATGGATAGCGGTGTCTTTCATATTCATCATGAACGTTTAACTAATATTTTATCACGTACGAGTAATATGCCGTGATTCCGGAATAATGTTTATAAAGGCTTTCGTTATAAAGACGGCTCTTTGATATAATTATAAACCGCGTATCGTTTTCGTTCCAATCGTGTTTAATAAATATAATATAATAAAAAATTGCGCTTACCAAGCAACCGGGTCTTGCCACAAAATATTTACCGGTACAAACTATATTGTTGGAATAAGCAAAATAATTCTACTTTTAATGACGAGGTTTATAAAAAAAACGGAAACAACAAATAATTTACCTTGGTAAGCGTCTTGTTGGATGGAAATAAATAATTGGTTGATCTCGGTTTGTAGATCGTCGTTCAAAATGGATCTCTATCCGAACACTCACAATTACACAGCACTACACCCTTTTTCTAACTATTTTAAGTTTTTATTTTATTTTTTATTTGAACTTAACTTTTACTTTACGAAAGACAAGAGTTGGTGTTAACTTTTTCTCTTGACCGGTGGCACAATACTAGTGATCAATAAATTTTATTTCCATCCAATTGACATATTTAGGGGTAATGCAAAACAATGTTAAACTTGTTTCTCCCCACTCAGAACAATACAAATAAACTGCGGCTCAGCTGTGTTTTATGGCATTATGGTACAAATAATATATGTACAGTACCGGGCAAAAATATTGAACATTAACAACTGACTTATCATGCGCGGGTATTCAATTTTAAAACAAACTTTTGCATGTAACAGTGCAACGGTTACATGGTCAGATAATAGTCCTTTACTATTTGCAATGTACGTGCAGTGCTTTAAAACTCTCTTTGTTACAAAAAATCGCCAGAGTGAAATTTACAGTGGTTCTCGCGAGCTGCATTAAATAACTCTTTTCCTTTGTAGGTTGTTTGTCTAGATTGTCAATAGGAATTCTTTGCATTAAAATCCCCGCCTGTTGATTTTCAAATCCAACAAGAAATATCGATAGAAGAAATGACCGAATTTCGTCGAAGTGAAAGAAGTTAAAAAATTGCCTGAAAAATTGAACGACTACGTATTACTAACGTATCAGGAAGCGATCATAAATGCACCGAAAAGCTGACTGGATAGCAGCTATCGAAGAAGAGAAGAAAGTTCTAAGTGACAACCAAATTTGGACACTTGTAAATTGTGAAGATGCGGGTATAGAAAAGGTAAAAGCAGCCGTTGGGTCGTTAGAGTTAAAGACGATGAAAAACATAAAGCTAGACTTATTATTAGAGGTTGTGAAAAACATATGGCATCCACTTTGAACATACTTTTAGAACAGTAGTAAACGAGAGTTTTCTCAGAATACTGTTGGCTTCAGCTACGAAACAAGGGTTAAAAATATTAAAATTTAATGTTGGATCAACGTTTCTCTATGGTCATCTAGAGATGATAATATTTACATGCAATCAATCATGTTTATGGACTCAAATAAGCGCCTTTAAATTGGAATAAGACTTTAACAAAATCATTAACAAAACGATTAAAGAACAAACCCTAGAAGGGGGCTTAAAGCAGACTTCCCTTACTGCGACGAGTAGACAGTCTACTTTATTTGTCAAATAAAACTAGGTCGGATCTCTCCGTTTCTACGGATGGAATTGAGTTCAATTTCGAAAGTGATTTAACCTTGATTGCCTATTGTGATGCTGACTTTGTCGGAGACATGCGGATACACGTAAAAAAAGTGAGGGATGCCCCATATAAGCTGTTGTTATAGAAAGCAAGACATTGTAGCGCTTTCAAGTATACGAAGGCAGAGTACATTGTAGCTACTGAATGTTGTCGAGAATTTCTTTATCTCAAAACCCCCAATAGAGGAGTTGGTTGGTGGTCAACAGGAAAATGTAAATCTTTTTATTGAATCAAAGTGTCAAAGTTTAATAATTATTGTTGAAATATTAAAATATGTATCTTCTAATTATCAATCAGGTTGTCACTTACGAATTAGTAATGTATTCTAACAGTAGTGGTTTATTGGGTTATTCATTTATTAAGTTTGTCAAATTTGTTACTCGTGAGATTGATCAATTAACACATAATAAATAAAATTATAAAGATAGTTTTTATTCAAAGGTAAAGTAAATGGAGAAGTAAAAAGTACGACTATCATTCCTGTAAAATAGTAAAGTCAAAAATACTAAAAGCTATAAAACTCTCAACAAAATATTTAGAAATTTAAATCAAGCGTTTATCTAAATTATTTATTTCTGACAGCAAAATATTATCAGGTTATAGGGTGGATATAGAGATGGTATAGGGAAGTTTTGCTTCTTGTACTATAAATATTTTCACCAGAAGACAATCATAATCATGTTGGTCGCAGTAACTACCTCGTAGTAAAAGTAAGCTAAATTTTTGTGGACTAATTTAAAGCCTCGAATATATTTTTGCAACTTCCTCAAAGATGAAAAAAATTTAAATAAAATTTTAATAAAACTAAATTTTACGTTCCAGTGAAGCGGTTAGTTTCAACCAGCCAACAAAGTAAGTCGCATATAAAACTTGCGCTCGCCATTACTATGCCGCACGCCATCCGCCATTGAAATAAATAATAGAAGACTTGCAAGATAATTTAAAAAAAAAAACGATTAAAGCGGTCGGCGAAAAATTTGAATATAAAGAATTTTAATGCAAATTATGATCCGCCGATGAAAATATCCACCGATTTCAAGAATATGCGCCCTGGAGCCCCATTATTGAAATCGGTGAAAATTTTCGTAATCGAAATACAGTTTGCTATGCAATTCTTTATATTACTAAAATAAATATAATAATATTAAGCGAATAATTCCGTATCGTTTACCCAATCGGAAATTTTCGTTTAGTAGGGGGAAAAAATTATGTTTCTTAATTTGAAAAAAAGAATAAATTCGACGGCGAAAATTTTTAGTAATACAGTGAACCCTCCCAATGTGACTACCTCTCTATTCTGACCACCTCCTTAAATAGGCCACTTTTCTACAGTCCCAACACACTGGTTGTTGGTAAACTGGAGGAAGCACGCAACCATAGGTGTACTTGCAGCCGGGAACCAAAAATGATTACTGTGGAAAAGGCACCAAAGGTGGCTGCACGGGATTCAGTTCCCAGTGCTAATTCAGACAAAATCAGTAACGTGGAAACCGATCCTAAAGGAGACGGAGGAAACTGGCAAGTGGTCGGTAAAAAGCGAAAGAAACGGAGAAACAGAAAACGCTGGCCAAAACAGACAACAAAACGGATAATTATCTCAGCAAGGAATAATGAATCCAGCCTTATGACCACCGAGATTACAAAGAAGATCAAAGAAGTTATCCGACCTAGCGAATCGAACGTAAAGATTCACTATGTAACGAACACCGGCCCGAAAGGTGTCGCGGTTACTGTCGATGCTTCCTCCGATTTAAAAGTTTTCACGGAAAACAAAGATCTGGAAGGCGTGGGTCTAGTAGCCACCGAACCAGCGCCTATAAAGAGATTACCGAAGGTAATCATCTTTGACGTTAGCTCTGATCTTGATGGTGACATGGTAACTAACTGTTTAATTAAACAAAACTGCCTGGATCAAAAAGATTTTAAGGTTCTATTTAGAACTGGTGCGAGAAACCAAGAGACCGCTCACTGGGTGGTAGAAGTAGAACCAGCAACCAGAAACATGTTGCTAAAGTGTGGTAGACTGCACGTGGACTGGGTTCGATGCCATGTGAGAGATTATGTGACTCCAACTATAGGTGCTTTAGGCGCCAGCGATATGGTCACATTGCAAAGAATTGTAGGGCGCGCACAGAGACCTGCTCTCACTGTGCACATCATGGTCATGGCTTCAAGGGATGTCCTAATAAAGACAAACCTGCCAGCTGCGCAAGCTGCAAAGAAATGCAAAAACCAAATGACCACCAAGTCGGTCGCGTCTCATGTAACGCATACAAAAGTGCTGTGCAACGCCTAACATTTAATACTAAGCATGATGATTAGTCACAATCAAAGGAATTGTAACAGCAACCTACTATTCGCCCACCTCAACATGCAGGGCGCTAAAATAGTCGGATCCGAAATATGTGAAAGCATTTCCACCCACGACATAGATATTCTGTGTATGCAAGAGCCACACTCTGTCAATGGTCAAATCAGCGGCATGCCTACTACAGCCAGAGTAGCAACAGGATGCTCTGAGAATCCCAAGACTGCAATTAGTATTCATAGTGTCGGCATGGACATGATGAAGCTAGCCACTGCACATGTGTTGAAATATCATCGGAAGCTGGTTCATTCTACCTACTTTCAATATACGCCCAATATAGTGAACCGATCGAGTACCATCTGTGCAAAATCGAAACGATCCTAGGCTCTTTATCGGGTCAACAAAAAAAGGTAATGATCGTCGGAGACTTCAATGCTAGAAGTAAAATGTGGCATCACCGTTTAACCGATGAAAACGGAAGAAAAGTAGAGGACTTCGTGTCTAGAAATGACCTCTTCATAATGAACTTGCAGGGACACCCAACGACGTTCTCGTCTAATGGGAACTCCAACATTGACCTAACAATAGTCAACGGAGCCTTGCTGGGCTCGATAGTTGGGTGGTGTGTAAGAGAAAATTGGACCTCTAGTGACCATAGAGTCATCACGTTTGAACTATCAAACGCGCCACAGAATGGTCCTCTTGCAAGTAGCAAAACTCCGAGATTTGCCATAAAGATAGCTGATTAGGGTCTATTTGCTAGACACCTGGTCGGCTCTTGGGACAGTGTTGAAGCACTTCCTGAAATTAACTCGATTGACGAAATTGATGATCGTGTGGAGCTGATCACAACGCAGTTAACCAGTGTCTGCAACAACTCAATTCCAAAGAAGAGAGTGGCAAAGAGACGAAATAGTTGGTGGAACTCTAATCTAAGGAAACTTAGATCCTCGATGCACAAGCTCAGAAGAGCATACCAGAAGGAAAGGTTAACCAAATAGCAAAAGAGTTAAAATTGTCTCTCTTTAAAGCGGCAAGGAATAAATACTTCCATGAAGTATTTATAGCTAAGCAAAGTAGTTTTCAAAGGTACGTCACGGAACATGGCAACAATGACCCATGGGGACTTGTATATAAATTTGCCGCCGGCAAAGCAAGACCACCTAAAGTCTTAAACACTATCAGGAAGACAAATGGAGTCGTCACTGATACGTGGCATGACACACGCTTGGAGTTATTAAACTCGCTTCTGTCGGACGAAACACCTGACGTTATTGGGCCTCAAGCAGAAATGCGCGAGATCGCCACCAACAACAGTTGGATATCTGATGCTGAAGACCCCCCATTTACGTGGGAGCAGGTCAACAGTGCCCTTACTTGATTTAAGCGTAACAAGTCCCCTGGACTTGACAACTTGAATGCTGAAATAATCCAACTGGCTTGGCCCATAATAGGGGCTTCCATAGTAAAATTATTAAACAGCTGCTTAAAATTTGGCTACTTCCCGAAGGAGTGGAAAAAGGGTGAAATGATTATAATCAGGAAACCTGGGGATAGAGATCCACTTTCTCCGAAGTCTTATAGACCAATCATGCTGCTACCTGTCATGGGGAAACTCTTAGAAAGGCTACTAGCGGTTCGTATCTCTCCAAGAATCGAACAGAGCGGACTATTCTCGGACAAACAATTCGGCTTCCGACGTAGCATGTCTACTGAGGACGCGATAGTCCGCCTAACAAACACTATCAAAACCCAAAGTTCAAAATATGTTATGGGTATTTTCTTGGATATAGCTGGAGCATTTGATAACTTAACGTGGCCTAATGTCATTGCAAGTCTATCAGTTTACAATATACCTGGAACATCAAGAATGTTTTTAAGAGTTACTTCAGCAACCGAACCGCAGAAATCAGAGACAAATATGGTTCTGTAACAAAACAAGTAACAAAAGGATGCCCTCAGGGGTCAATCCTTGGCCCCCTAATATGGAATATAGTATTTAACACGAGTATGATGAATAACCTGGACGAAATAGCATTTGCAGATGACAAAGTCATTCTGGTGCACGGCAACTCGAGGCTTGAACTTCAACGCCAGGGTCAAATCGCCATAAATAACATGATACAGTGGTGCGAAACAAATAAAATGTCACTATCTGCAGAAAAAAACAGTGATGCTGCAACTAAAAGGCAAATTTGACTCTAGTCGACCACCAACAATATCACTAAACGGTCGAAACATGAAAATGGTCAAGTGCGTTAGATATCTTGGAGTTGACCTAGATGAACGAATGGGCGTAACATCTCACGTTCTTAGAGTCTGTGAAAACGCTAAGAAACTATTCCACTCATTGGCGAGAGTGTCAAGAGAGGGATGGGGACTGAATCACAAAACACTTGTAATAATATACAAAGGTGTGGCGGAGGCGCTTTTCACGTACGCAGCAGCTGGTTGGTATGACAGGTTAAACTGTCACCATATCAGATCACTAGTAAGTGCTCAGAGGAATATTTTGCTAGGAGTAACAAAGGGCTACCGAACGGTATCTAAGGACGCCGTTGTGGTTCTGGCCGGAGTGCTCCCGGTGGATATTCTAATCAAAAAGCGAGCGCTCATGTATCACCTAAGAAAAAGCGCCATAAATGATACCGGTGACCATATACATGTCGCAGATAGTGAACAAATTCAATATAGCAACAAAAATGAAATTGAGCAAATGGCGATTGACCTGTGGCAAAGCAGATGGAATGAATCAGCAGATGGAAGGCATACATTTGCATTCATTCCAAACGTAAAAGATCGTCTAAAAATGAAACTACAACTAACAAGCTCGATTAGTCAAGTAATCTCTGGGCATGGTAAGTTTAAGGCTTACCTCCAGAGATTTAAAATAATAAACCATTGTCGATGTCTATGCGGTTCGGAAGTAGAAGATGTAAACCACCTACTTTTTGAATGTAACGAGGTGACGGTCAAGTCATTAAAACAAAAGTGGTTTGGTAACTCAAACATACATGAATTACCACTGCCAGAATTACTGAGTGCCGAAGTACTCCCACAGTTTCGGGCATATTGTGCCGAACTGATCAGTGTCTTAAAAGAACGTAACAGTGCGCTAGAGTAGACCGGGTAACCGGACGGTACATGTCTCCAAGCGACTAGGGATGATAACGATACAATTTTTTAATTGTACGGCTAAACTGTACCTAGCACTATTATCAGCGAACTTGCTAAATTATTAACAATGCAATTATTGCAAAATGATGCTTGTGACCTGATATATATTTAAAAATTCTTAGTTTAAGGTTACACCTAGGTATAAGAATTAATGTAAATTTTACGGAAATGTTGACTACGACGGATAATGAAAGTCCCAACACATTAACAATACAAAATTGTTCTAAAAATTCTCTTTAACTTGACCACCTCCCTATTATGTTTAGCGACCAGTGTATTTGGGGTTATGCGAATTAAATCAATTCCTTTAATATGACCAACAATATTTTTTTTTAAAATGTAAACAGAGAAACGATCCACGGCCTCCATTCCATGACTCCGGAAGTAACTTCCATCCCAATGTACGCCTGATGTAAACTTGAAAATCGATTTAACTGATGCTGCTATTTCTATTCTGTTTGTTTCGCGATGACGCATCAGTTTTGTTCGATTTAAAACGAGTTCATCAATAGAATGCTCAATACTTTCGGCAACGAAACTGATTAGATGCAGTGCTGCACGAACGGTAACCTTCCACTTACCCAAAGCTGATAATATTCAAGGGGTACTGAAACATGTGCCCCTAGAGGAGGCTCTCTCTCCCCTCGTCGCTCCGCAGAGGCAAATCGATATTTTCCTAACTCATGTCATTATCAGATATGCTTTCGCTATCGCTTTCCGATGACGAAAATAATGCTTGTGAGTCTATTGGAATTGATGTACTTTTTTCTACAAGATATTTTCGTTTACGATTTGTTTCTGCCTCCATACCTTCCGATTTCCGCTTTTCTTTTTCAATTTCAGATTCTCTGGCTCCAGTGAAATATCCGGGATGCCCTTTCTTACGTTACGTCAAGAGGAATCGCTTGTCGTCTTCACTGGTCATCATGGACAATCGGTATATGCGATATCGAAAATATCATCCAGTTTACTATTAGTCATTTTCTCTTTCACAGAAAATTTTGAAGGTTCAGTTTTATTCTTTAGAAGATGTTTCCACTTATCATGCAATTTTTCCAATTTTCAATAGAATGTTGTTTCTTTTTCACTGGAATTCCTGCTTTTGACCAAAACATAAACACTTTCTGGATTATCAGAGGTACACTTTTACGAATAGTTAATTTTACAGTAAGTGATGGTAAAAAAGAGACACATCATTTGCTTTTTTGAGGGTAACTTAGCACTAACAATTTGACAGTACTCATGGCTAAGAAGATAAATTTCTGTAGTGCACCGTAGATTATCTTCCATATTGTCAACTTTAGTAGCACTTTCTTTAAAAGATTAATGAAACTGTTTAACGAACTAAATTTAATTTTTCAAAATTACAAATTTGTGTCCTTTTCTCGAGAGATTTGGATTTAAACTGAAATTAATTTGCATTTCTCTTGTTTATATAGTATATGATACAATAGCTGCATTTCATGACACCACCATGATCCAGATCATGACATCATTTACATGTGAAACAACAATAACACGATCGCGTGTTGTTGTTGTTTCACATGTAAATGATGTCATGATCTGGATCATGGTGGTGTCATGAAATGCAGCTAATGAAACATATTGGCCATATCAGGTCATAATTAATGCGGTAGGTGGATTTAAATATAATAACTAATGAGACGAATGATAATGACATCATAAACACAACTATGTTAAGTTCTTATGACTCATATGGTTTTTTATAACATCATCAGGATCTAAAAAAGCCTTTTACTATTTGGGTTTTTATTAGTTTCAGAAATTGGCAATAAATAAGTCATTATTTGTTAACCGATTTTTAATATCTTTGACGTTTTGGAAAGATAGTTATTTCCTCTATTCATCACAATTTTTATTTAGGCTGAGAAACTTTTTTTAGTAATTTTTCTGTTTGTTTGAAAGCCTCTAAACCATCTTTCATTGACCCAATATTTTTCTGTTTAAGATTTTAGCATTACCTCAAATTTTCAGGGGATACTCCGTTAGGTACCTCTACATATTTTCCGCCCAATACAAACAAGGACCACCCTAATGTGCATACATACGTTTCTTTTATTTACCATTTGTCAAAACTTCTATAAAAAGACCAAACTCCAGAAATATAATTTTGGTCACTATTCAGAGAAGTTTCTTCATATCTCTGTAAAATGACCAGAAATTTACAGTCCCATAAGTGGTCGCTTTTGGCAGGTTTCACTGTACATATAAAGAATTGCATAGCAAATTGTATTCCGATTACAAAAAATTGCACCGACTTCAAGAATAGGGCTCCTGGGAGTTATTTTTGTAGAAAATGCGTCCTTGACAATACGAATGCATATTTTTTTGTGGGAAGTTTGTCCTAAATTGTCCTAAAGCAACAACAAATTATAGGATCAATGACAAACTTCATACGACCAATAAAGTGAAATTTGTCCTAAACTGTCAAACACAAAATTTCTTTTAAACGTAATTTAACAGTGTAAATTATTATTAAATTATATTATCAGTTCAATTTAAAACATGAAGATCAATTAAATTACATTTTAAATCAAACAGTATCAAAAAATTTAAATGTTAATTTAAATACAATTATGCGAATAAACAACCTCTTCCTAAATTTTTTCACTTGGACCCAGTCCAATTAAAAAACTTGAATTTTCCGGAAAGGGAGCACTGGGCGTAAAAAGTTGTATAACACAATATAGAATTAACAGTGTTTGTCCTAAGATATTTCTTAGAAGTTACTACGGCTAGAACTGGTTTTCCTTTCTTCTAGTTCTAAAGTCTTGATTTTGAAAAAAATATTTTTATTAATTCGGGCCAGCCGGACTTATAATATTTTAACATAAAATAAGATATCTTGCCCAAAAGTTTACTAGAAAAAAACCAAGGCTGCGAACTCAGAGGCGGGAGTCGGTACTATTTTAACGGCGTCGGAAAAAACTGAACTCTCATTTTTTGTCAAATTACAACAACAGTGCCATATATTGACACCCGCTCTGTCCGAATGTTAAAATTCCACGTATCCAGTCAGTGATACATTTTGGTGAAGGAAAATTTTATCAATTTTATTAAAAGTAACCCCTTTGACATATTTGGCCCTTCGACATATGCGACCCTTCGAGACATTCGGCCCTTCGACACATTTGGCCGCTTTATCAAAAAATTATTTTAGACTCCAATTTCCATCCTCCGTATCGAATTTCAACAAAATCTGTTAAGAAATGGCCAAATTCCATCCCTATTAGCCATTTTCTGGAACTTTATCGTAAACTCATTTTTGAATTTTGTCAAAAAATCATTTAAGAGTCCCATTTTCCCACAAGTCAAATTTTAAAAATTCAAACCGGGATTTTTTTATACAAAACCAGGATTGTGAAAACCGGGATTTCGTTATACACACCCGAATTTGAGTTATTCAAAATACACTGTCAAATATAATTATAAACTTGTTGTTGGTTTTAGGACAATTTAGGACAAACTTCACATCCGTAATGCATGTCCTTACCAACAAACATCTTAACGGGACGCGCAGTGGGTCGCACATCAACGAGCTGCTGTAGTGGCTCAATCCGCTTCAGTTTTCATATTGACTTTCGAAAATATTGAACTTTTCAAAAATGCATCTATTGCCAGGTATAAATGAAAAAGTCTATTATGATCTATAATTTTAACAAATAACCGACTATAGCTACTCTACTAAGATTTGAAGATGTTCGATCTTGTCTGGCTTAAGGATATGTACTCGAAAGTGGCTTCGTTTAATCTTCCTTTAAATCACATCTATGCTAATGAGGACCAGTAGTCTTACAAAAAACATCATCGTGAGCGCTTGATAAAAAAAAAATCGCGAGGACTTTCTTCTGTAACCTTCAAATTTTGGGTTCGTGAATGAAGTGTAATGGAAAAGTTTCAGATTAGCTCTTTTTAAGTTCTTAGTTAAGAGCGTCGAACGATAGATCCCGTACCCGCAGGAAGATTTGGGAACCATAATAATTTGGTCATTCAATAATATTTGTAAGTGTACCACTGCAACTTAAAATAAATGAGTTCACTTGAGGTAGGAAAAGCATAGATGTGTCGTTAACATATTCATAAGTCGAGTAAGAGATTGCGAACTATTAATAGCCCTGCATTTTGTAATTTGTAGATTTCCTAGTTTTGTAATTGTATTATTCTCCAAAACTTCCGCTAAAAAACAGGTGCATAATATAGGATCGAAATACAACATTTTAGGAACTAACCCTGCAACTCGCCAAAAGGCTTGAGACATTGTCCGAAAATGATAATTTTTGTGGTTTTTTTTTATTTTTTATTGTTAACTATGCGATCTGTTTTGGGGCTCAAGGCTCTCCCTGGTCTTGCGCGGTTATTCTTTTTATGTCCTTACTTTGCACCTCTCGGCCAACTGGAGGACGTAGGGTTATAGGACCGATTTAAGGCCATCTGCACATTTTTGTGAAGTTGTATTCAACATTAAAATTCCATAATAATTTCGAACTCAAAATAATTCCTAAATTGAGATACCAATAAATTATGTTCAAGAAAAGACTGTGATTAGATCTTAAATATTTAATTTTCGTTACGTTTCTGAATCGCCTAACCAACAATATCAAAATGGTTCGTTCGGAGAATTTTGGCAAGTGATAATTAGTCAAGGATTTACAAAAGCAGTTGAAATTGTACTCGATCGTATAGACTTGGTATGTCAAGCAAACTGAATAGTGTGGTAGAGGAAAGATTCCGGTTAGAATTTTTTTTGTCCGACAAGATGTCGAAAGCGGTCTTTTACAATTAAGATTGAAAGAGGTATTCCTGTGATCAGCCACAATATTATTAATTATCTCAGGTCAGATTATTATTATCACTCGATGAAGATTTTTAAGCGCCAAGGAACTTAGGAAATGAAGCAAGAGACACTTGGTGGTTACAACTCCCTATACAAAGTGGAATTAATTTAGTTCACACCCAACCATGCAAGGAGTATTCTTACTCGAACATCAAGATACAGGAGCTCTAAGTTAATAACGTCCCTTAAGGTAGCAGAACTAATACAGCAGAATATCACAAGATAGTATGAATAACTATAGGCTAATTAAATGTTCTATTAAAAAATGTTGGGCTCCATTCCTTTAAACTAAAACGCGGGTTCTGTTAACCTTAGAAAAAGTTAGCAGAACCCATATCGAAAAACGATTTAAAATCAATTGGAAAATTAAAGGTTAATTTTAGGCTAATCAAATGCCCCTTTAAAATATTTTGGGTGCCACTCGGTTTGACCAAATTTCAGGTCATTTAATAATCAAAGCTAGCAGAACAACAATTGACAAACAAATAAATGACCTGAAGTTTGGTCAAGAACGAGTGGAGCCCAAAATTGTTTAATGGGGCATTTGATTAGGCCACAAAGAGCCTAAAATTATTTGTATGTCAATTGATCTTGTTGTGCGTTCTAATTTCGTTTTTCGTCCGGTTTTTGATTTGCATTCGCTAGCTTTTAAGTGATAAATCCTAAAATTAACCTTTATTTTCCCAATTCTTTATAAATAATTTTTTGATATGTGTTCTGCTAAATTTTTCTAAAGCTAGCAGAGCCCGCGTTTTAGTTGGCAGGGATGGAGCCCAAACTTTTTTAATAGAGCATTTAATTAGCCTATAGTTATCCATACTATCTTGTAATGTTCTGTGGATGCGTTCTGTTAGCTTAAGGGACGTAAGTTAATAGTAGATATCATCTCGGTGCCATAATTTCAAAAACTTAGCGTTTTATAAGCGAAACTGTGTTTGCTATACGGAAAGTAACTTATAATACGTAATTTTGCCTATACCAAACCAATCGGAATACTACGGTGTGCGTCCCTGTAAAATATTAACTGACATGTTATTTAAAATTATTCCATGTTATTTTTTGTATTTTTTTTTTGTATAATCAATAATCAAATCGAATATAAAATAAATACCTAACTTTAATTGTGATGTGCGATCATAAAACAAAAGGATTTGAAATAAATAAAAACATCAAATAAATTCTCGATCATCATTTCTGATCAATTTGATGATCCTAGGCATCAATTAAAATAAAAAAAAAAAAAGTCGTAAAAAAAATCTTGATCATCTCCATGTCAGAGATTCAGAAAACCCTGCGCCATATCATAATTACATAGATGCGAGCAAAAACATTTTGTTTTTATGATTTCCAGACCAGTAAAATGCAAAAATTGCATGATTCTGCAATTAATTTTTGTATGCGATTGTGTGTAAAGCATGTACACAAATTCAATCGATCGCTTGATCGATTCTACATTAAAAACATTTGGAAATGTTTAGAGATCGCGCCTTTTAATTACGATTTAATTCGTATACATGGAATCCTTTTTGTATATATATATATATATTGTACGCGCTTTTAATGATTTTAATGAGATCAAAAAATTTGATCGATCGAGATTTTATTTAAAACATTTTTTCCGCGATTTAGTTAATCGATCTCCCAGGGTGAGTGAGTATGCATCTTGAAGATATATATATATATATATAATTTTAACTTAAGAATGTTATATTTTATTGCAGCGGGTATTCTTGATTTTATGTGATTTAAGACGCCAAACTATACGGTACATATAAGAATAAATTATTTTGTTGTATGAGAAAATTATATTTTGGATGACCGCTCAATATAAAATACATCTGCACCCATAAATTTTAGTATTCGATTCAAATCACCTTCAAACAATCGATCATATTTGTTATTCTATATGCAAATTTTCCTTTTATTCGGCACAGTACAGCAACAACAAAAAGTGATTTTTCATGTTTGGTTCGGTTAGCATGAATGAATAGATTGGATGAATGAAAGAAACTTTTAAAGGTATTTACATCGAATATGATGAATTTAAATTACGTGAGTAGGAATTTTATTAAAAAAAAAAACATTTTATTTTTCGGTAAGGGTGTCCGGGGACCCTTTTGTCCGATTTGAATATATTTTTATCGGAAAGTTGTCTCCCTTATACCATATATATATATATACATTTGTTGCAATAATTTAAAATATTTTTTCCTTTGTAGAATTCACCTGACTTTTTAATGTACCTTTTAAATATTTAAATTGATCCGCACAAAAAAAACTAAAATTAGGGGTTGTTTTTTATGCAAAGGTACCCCGTAAATTGAACAGGTTAAAAGCTAGGTTGAAAAGGATTAAAAAAATTATTTCGGGACCGCACACATCTAATCGAATCTATTGTCAGGCACGCGTAATTTTTTACCTGAGTGTTTTCTAATCGTACACACATATGAGTGCGTTCTTCTGCGATATAAGAATCACCCTTTTTTGGCATCTTATGCTACATAATCATCATCAACATCATCATCATCATCATAATCGAGTGATGAAGAATTGAAAACAAATCATATATCCTTCTTCCTTAAAATTATTTATTATTTTATTTAAGAAGATTACATAAGACTTTAATATTATTTAAAAGGGTTAAAGTTGGGATGCAAACATATATACATACAGGAGTATAGGAAGTGTGTTAGTCTCGTGGTTTCTTATGTTGTGCCTCTATGCCACCATGTGTATACACATGTTTTGATTGGATAATTTATTCAATTTGGGTGCAGTTGTGGATTTTCGAATTTATAATAAGACGATTGGGTTTATTTTTTATTATAACGAGAGACGAGAGTAAAGGGTGCAACATGAGATTAATGGATGTCGTGTGTCTTATTGTTTGCATAAAGTAATAAATAAGGTTTTGTAACTGTATTTACATTTTTTAAGGTACATTTGAGGAAGTATAAAGTGAATTAAAAAAAAGGTTTGCAAATGAACTTGTTATGTTGAGAAAGGATGTATAGAATTTACAGGCATTTATTTGGGGTGCTTTGCTATTCGAATGGTAATAAGTGAAAGGGTTGAGTATTTTTTTTTGTTTCGGGTTGTACGGCATTTTGTCACGCGAATACCCAAAAGGAGGGCTTTTGTATAATTTAGGGGAACGACACTGTAAAATAAGACCTTTCAGATAAATTAAAGTATGTAGAATTAAAAATAATTTACAATCTTTTAGTTTTGACACCGATTATTTAACCTTTATGTTTACAACCAAATTTGTATCCTTTATCTTTACCACCAGCATACCCGGGAATAGTAATTTGTAATTGCATTTTAAACTGATAAATACAGTTTGAACATTTTCATTTTATGTTAGAATACAACTTGACCATATTTTTATTTAAGTATTACCCTGTTATGCCACCCCGGTGGCAAAGTGGTCAGCATGCTTGCTCCAGCGACCGGAGGTCCCGGGTTCGATTCCCGGTGGTGAAAAACTTTCACGGCTGGTTTAGGATCAATGAACTAATCACTCATTATCCGAAATGAAAATATGATTATGAAACCTCATTTGAGGCGGCCAAATCCCTTGATGGGAGATAGCGCCAGAGAGAGAGAGAGATTACCCTATTATACTAATTTAGCTAACCGTTACATAAAACATAATTTAAACGGATTAGCAACATCGTGTCCGGTTATACCAACATTAGTTTTGCTTTTCCCGTGGCCCCGTCACATACTGACGGCTGTGAAGTATTCCAGACTTTCCATAGACGTAATGTATGTATGAGTATCACACTGTTAATTCAAATTCAAATAGGAAATAAATGAATCGTATTGGAAATTTTAGTACAATCATATAAGTATGAGTCTATTTTAGAAAATGACTCAAATCTCAATTTAAATAAAAAAATATATAATATTTTCTAAAATAAAAATTTATAAACAAACTCAACCACGTATATTGTGTAGAAATTATCGAGATTTTTATTAAAATACTAGCTGACCCGGCGAACCTCGTTCCGCCCCAAACTACTTCGTTCGGAGTAAATATAGTTTTGTCCTTCACGAAAATTGATTTTGATGAGAAAAAAAAATCAAACAACTCGATTCTCAATGACATTTTAGTTGAGTGGACAAACCATTCGCTTTTTCATCGTATTCAACACTAAAGTGTTGAAAGGGAATGAAATTTCGGTTCAAACTCAGGCATCTATCAAAAATTGAGTTGTTTTTTGGTTTGTTTCTCTTAGTATGGAAATGAATTAGAGTCAGTTGGAGTTCAAAAGAATTCAATGTATTTTAGTCGAGTGAAATTAGATCGCATACAGGAGCATATCAATACAATGCATTGTGGCAAACAATATTTTTTGTTTTGTTCTCCGGTGCGTAAATGGACAACTATGTTTGTTTGAAACTCTCGAACACGCGACGTACAACTGACCATGAGAAAAATACGGAAATTCGAGATTTATTCCGCACACTTCTAATGATTGACCTTGCGATTTGTTAATCGTCACGCCAAACGAACGGAGAACTGAATGCGGTTGAAGTCGAACGGAATATCAGTTGGAATCAGAGGAATTCTCGGAATTAGAACATCCTCTCCTTTGAATTTGTCCTTGATGATCAGGCTGGCATTGGTTGCCTCGTCTTGATTGGTCACACAGTCAACGGATTTGAGACAATGCATTTATCCATGCTGTATAAGATAGCGGAATTTTGACAGCGGAAAATAAGAGATTGCGCTACTCGCCGCAAGTGGTAGCACTATCACTAAAGAGAAATAATTTTGTTATGTAATTACCAGTGGAAATTTTTCATTCATTATGTACCACTTTTTTCACTAAATAAAATATTCCAACGGAATAAAATATTAAAAGTGAACCTTAAAATGGCAAATTAATTGATCTTCGAACAATCCGTCTATCCGCCATTTCTTCCACTAGTAACCAATACTTTCGGTTGTTTTTCTAGTAGCCTAGGTCATACTGAGACTATATGGAAAATTTGGGGAAAATTCATAGACCAGAATTTTCAGTATAATTTTTTGATTTTCTGCGGCCAAATAAGAGATTTTCAGTTTTTGACCAATATCTCAAAAAGTTCCACTAGTAACCTAAGCTACTAGAAAAACAACCGAAAGTTTTTCTAGTAGCTTAGGTCATACTGAGACTATATGGAAAATTTGGGGAAAATTCATAGACCAGAATTTTCAGTATAATTTTTTGATTTTCTGCGGCCATATGTTATTTTCAGTTTTTGACCAATAACTCAAAAAACTTTCACTAGTAACCAATACTTTCGGTTGTTTTTCTAGTAGCTTAGGTCATACTGAGACTATATGGAAAATTTGGGGAAAATTCATAGACCGGAATTTTCACTAGAATTTTTTGATCTAGACACATTAGTGGAAGTTTTTGAGATATTGGTCAAAAACTGAAAATCACATATGGCCGCAGAAAATCAAAAAATTATACTGAAAATTCTGGTCTATGAATTTTCCCCAAATTTTCCATATAGTCTCAGTATGACCTAAGTTACTAGAAAAACAACCGAAAGTATTGGTTACTAGTGGAAGTTTTTTTAGATATTGGTCAAAAACTGAAAATCACTTATTTGGCCGCAGAAAATCAAAAAATTCTACTGAAAATTCTCGTCTATGAATTTTCCCCAAATTTTCCATATAGTCTCAGTAGGACCTAAGCTACTAGAAAAACAACCGAAAGTATTGGTTACTAGTGGAAGTTTTTTTAGATATTCGTCAAAAACTGAAAATCTCTTATTTGGCCGCAGAAAATCAAAAAATTCTAGTGAAAATTCTGGTCCATGAATTTTCCCCAAATTTTCCATATAGTCTCAGTATGACCTAAGCTACTAGAAAAACAATCGAAAGTATTGGTTACTAGTGGAAGTTTTTGAGATATTGGTCAAGAACTGAAAATAACATATGGCCGCAGAAAATCAAAAAATTCTAGTGAAAATTCTGGTCTATGAATTTTCCCCAAATTTTCCATAAAGTCTCAGTATGACCTAAGTTACTAGAAAAATAACCGAAAGTATTGGTTACTAGTGGAAGTTTTTTTAGATATTCGTCAAAAACTGAAAATCTCTTATTTGGCCGCAGAAAATCAAAAAATTCTTGTGAAAATTCCGGTCTATGAATTTTCCCCAAATTTTCCACATAGTCTCAATATGACCTAAGCTACTAGAAAAACAACCGAAAGTATTGGTTACTAGTGGAAGTTTTTGAGATATTGGTCAAGAACTGAACATAACATATGGCTGCAGAAAATAAAAAAATTCTAGTGAAAATTCTGGTCTATGAATTTTCCCCAAATTTTCCATATAGTCTCAGTATGACCTAAGCTACTAGAAAAACAACCGAAAGTATTGGTTACTAGTGGAAGTTTTTTTAGATATTGGTCAAAAACTGAAAATCACTTATTTGGCCGCAGAAAATCAAAAAATTATACTGAAAATTCTGGTCTATGAATTTCCCCCAAATTTTTCATATAGTCTCAGTATGACCTAAGCTACTAGAAAAACAACCGAAAGTATTGGTTACTAGTGGAAGTTTTTTGATATAGTGGTCAAAAACTGAAAATAACATATGGCCGCAGAAAATCAAAAAATTCTACTGAAAATTCTGGTCTATGTATTTTCCCCAAATTTTCCAAATAGTCTCAGTATAACCTAAGCTACTAGAAAAACAACCGAAAATATTGGTTACTAGTGAAAGTTTTTTGAGATATTCGTCAAAAACTGAAAATCTTCTATTTGGCCGCAGAAAATCAAAAAATTCTAGTGAAAATTCTGGTCTATGAATTTTCCCCAAAGTCTCAGTATGACCTAAGCTACTAGAAAAACAACCGAAAGTATTGGTTACTATTGGAAGAAATGGCGGATAGACGGATTGTTGTTAAATTTCAAGATTTCATATACCGAGTTTCTTTACTTCGGAGATCAATTAATTCGCCATTTTAAGGTTCACTTTTAATATTTTATTCCGCTGGAATATTTTATTTAGTGAAAAAAGTGGTACATAATGAATGAAAAATTTCCGCTGGTGATTACATAACAAAATTATTTCTCTTTAGTGATAGTGCTGCAACTTGCGGCGAGTAGCGCAATCTCTTATTTTCCGCTGTCAAAATTCCGCTATCTTATACAGCATCATTTTTCCAGCGAATTGGTTTTGAAGTAATTCAGACTGTGAATATCCTTACTCTTCGCTGCCAAAATCGCTCGGTCGCTGAACCAATCGTGATTCATATAATTTTGGCGAATGTCGGGAAACACTTTCGTGATAACCTCTTCCTTCAACGTATTGAACAAGCAAACATTTGAGGAAAACTAAATCAATCCTGTCAAAACATTAACAGGAGTTTGACCATTGCCAAGCGCCAAAGTTGTCTGTAAAACACAGCAGTTGATGAGTCGTTCTGTAACGCGACTCTCATGTTCGTGATCAACTGTAACTTCTTCACATAGCACCTCAAACATGATGATATCAGACATGCGTTGAGATCATCTGCAGCTGTTGATCTCGGAATGATAAGTAGCGTTTTATAAAAATCGCTGGTCAGCAGAGTCATCGCTCCACCAAAACGTCTTGAGTTACTTCGTAAATCCTTCATTGTTCAATTGAACGCTTCCAATGATCGTTTATGTGCCATTATGCACTCGTCTCAGATGATGATTTTATGTTCTTGCAATACCTTGGCTATTGCCGAGTTTTTGGCAATTGAGCACACTGGCTTGTCATTCGTATTCGGATATTTATCGGCAACTTCAACGCAGAATGTGCCGTCCGGCCGTTGTCTAGCAATGTGGCTGCAATTCCTGATGACGCAACGGCTAACGCTATTTGAAACTCGAGCAAATTGTGGCCAAAAGTAATGAAAGCAGAAAGGTTTTACCTGTTCCTCCGGGAACATCGAGGAAGAAAATTCCGCCGTTTCCTTCGTCAACGGCCTTCATCAATGCGTCGTACACGGTTTTTGCTGCGCTTTCAAAAGCGGGACATTCGTTTTTACTATTTACCTCATTGCATCTCGATCGTACACTTGCTGTAGTTGCAATTCATGATTAAATGCATCGTGCATCGAACGAAATGGTGCTGGTATGCCCAATTCCAACAAATAGTTGACGCACATAAGCACGCACATGTCTTCGATCAAGATCACAGCGTCGATTTTTTCCAAAATTCGACGGACGACACATGACGTTTTCGTATACGTATAAGGAGTATAGTATACAATTTTATAATAGTGTGTGTAATTTTTCCGTGGTTATATTTGTTTTTTTCTGCGAATGTAAGCATCAACAATTATGGTTCTGTTTTTTGGTGCTTATGCCGTTTCGTCGTTTTACTATTTTGACATCTCACTACGTATTTGAGTGGTCAGTTAACACGTTTGTAAAATGACTGCAATAGCGGTCATACAACTTTTTCGTTTTTTAACACGTTTGCACAAACAACATTCATTTTTTAAGGAATAACTCGATATATTTTTCTATTCTCACAATACAGTCCTTTCTGCGACGAAATATCATTGCAATTACAAAAGTTATCAAATGTGTACCTGAGTAGCACACACGTTTAGAAAGTGCGCCTCAATGTGTTAAAGAAAACAATTTTTTAACTACACATATTTAAATTTTTTTTTTTTCAATGCGATGTCGAATAAAGGCGGTGATGCATGTACAGATTTTGCCTTTAAGGCATAAAAATTATGCGCGCTGATTGGTTAAAAGTCGGCCATCTTGAATCGCCTTATAGGCAAAAATTTTAAATTGAAGATTTCTCAATTTTGTATAAGGCAAATTTTTTTGCCTTAACGGCAAAATCTGTACATGTATCACCACCTTAAATGTTTTGTTTTCGCAGAACACAGAATTAGAAATTACATTAAAACTAGGTTAGGTTAGGTTAGGTTAGATTGGCTGCTATCGCACGCTTAGGCCAATAATGGCCCATTGTGATACCACAGGATCCAATCTCCCCTTACTCCCGCTGAAACCGACCGAGCTACTGATGTAGCGTAAAATATCTCGCACCCCACGGTCCGCGAGTTCAGAAAGGCTGTCCATGTCGTACACACCTGAATACTTACGTCTTTTGTATGATAGTGCCGGACACGAGCATAGGAAGTGATCTAACGTCTCTTCCTCCTTTTCGTCCATACAACTTCTACAAAAGTCATTCGTCTGTAGACCCAGCCTTCTCGCATGTTCTCCAAAAAGGCAGTGTCCTGTCAGTATCCCTACGACCAATCCTAAATCTCGTTTTCTCAGGGATACTAGTTCCTTGGAGCGCCGCAGGTCCAGTTTTGGCCAAACCTGTTTTGCTACCCTGCACGTGAGAGTGTTGGTCCATCTCTCATCTGTCAAGGCGATTGAATTTTTACTGAGCGCCGATTTGAGCGCTGCTATAGACCTCCCCAGACCGGCCCTTTCCGTTTGCATCTGGAGAGTCGTACCGTACCTAGATAGTTCGTCTGCCTTGCAGTTTCCCATGACGCCCGAGTGCCCAGGGACCCAGATTATCTGGATACTGAAATACTCGCTCATCTCATTAAGAGATGATCGGCAATCCTGCGCCACCCGTGACTTCAGAGAAACCACCTCTAGTGACCTGAGTGCCGCTCGAATGTCTACATAAATCGCTATATCCCTAACGGATAGCACGTTATGCTTCAACCATGTCACGACTTCCCCTATCGCCACCACTTCAGCCTGGTACACGCTACAGTAGTCAAGGAGACGAACAGAAATATTAACATTGAGCTTCTCATAGAAGACTCCGGCTCCTACTTTGCCGTCTAGCTTACAGCCGTCTGAGAAAAATTTCAGTGCCTCGTTTTCCAGTATTGATCCGTTCTTCCAGGATTCCCTCGAAAGACAGGATCCGGAAACCTTTATCGAAGCACACTTGTTGGTTTAATATAATCTAGATTCACCAGTTCTTCCCTTAGTGATCTAACTATCGTCGAGAGTCCCGCCTGAAGACACTTCCACTGAGAGACGGCCGAGAGCCTTGTAGCCACATTGGCTGCCATTTGCTTACCAAAAAATTCGATTGGAATAAGGTGGAGCATAACCTCTACAGCGCGTGTAGGTGTTACTCCTAAGCGCCCCGCTTATTAGCATAAAGGCGGTTCTTTGCACCTTCTCCAACATCCTTATGTAGGTTACCTTTTCCAGAGCTGGCCGCCACACGCCCACCCCGTACATCAGCACAGGTCTTACCACTGCAGTATAGTAGAGTAAATGGCTACATTAGCCTAATTCACCCTTTCTACAATGTTACGCTTCCAGCTGAGCTTACTGTCCAAGATTATGCCTAAAAACTCGCTCTGTCAGCAAAAGCCAGTCTAATGCCGTTCACGGTAGGAGGGCTAAGTACCGGAATTTTATATTTCTTAGTAAATAGTACCAGCTCTGTCTTGGACGGGTTGATCCCTAATCCGCATTTGCCGACCCATTTCGTAACGATTAATCGTATCCAGATATTTGCCTGAGACAGCTATCGCTACATCATCCGCATACGCTACAACCCCTATCCTCTCTTCCTCCAGTTCCAACAGCAATATTAAAACTAAAACTAAATAAATTTAATTTTATTTAAAGCATCGAAATTTCATCCAAAAAAAATAAATGGCGCTGGGGTACATCCCGAAGAAATGGAGGGAGGCTAGGGCGATCATCATCCCGAAAGCGGGTAAAAGATCGTACAGCAACCCTAAGGATTTAAGACCAATATCTCTGTCATCTTTTTTGCGGGAAATCATAGAAAGGCTGCTGGATGTCTATATTCGTTAAAAAATTGGACCCAGAAACTGGACACAGTCTCAGCATGCGTATCATAAGGGTAAGTCCGTGGTATACACCCTGGTTCGGAGAATTGAGAAGTCGCGGGATTTTCAAGAATTCGATGGTAACGTTTCTCGATATCGACAATCTAGCAATATTCAACTGGAACCAGGAAGAGAATGTGTAGGAAGGCATATGTCTGTGTTGAAAGCAATAAACCATAGGAAAGCAGCAAGCCATAGGGAAGCAGTCGCCCTGGCAAATGCTAGGTGACTCGCCAGTACGACTGGTAGGATTGCGAAGCAAGTACGGCCTGAGCTGAACTTGAAGCGCTCCAAGATCTTAATCACACTAGGGAAGCGTGATTTTGGTAGGTAATTGTAAGGATACTTACCGGACACTGAGTTTTCGCAGATCATGCGAGAAGGCTGGGTCTGGATGCGAATGACTTCTGCGGAAGCTCAGGGACGAGGAGGAGGAGGACAGCCTCTCGAAAGCTGTAATGTGCCAGATCTTTTACGCTATGTGAATAGCACTAGATGGTTTTAAAGGGAGTTAAATGATGTCGGATCTTGTGGTATCATAATGGGCCATAATTGGCCTAAGTGTGCGATAACAAAGTCCTAGATTCATACTTCCCACCGGTGCTCGCTGGGTAACGCTAAATGTATCAGGCAGTGTAGTGGATACGAGCAGGGGAAATCCTGTTTATAGTCATGGACATTACATGTTAAGGCGGGCCATGGCGCCTCAAAACCAATACCAAACCAGCGTCTGTTCTCCAGGTTAGAAGCGGCTGAAGCGGGCGTCTGCCTTGTATCAAGCGGCTCGCTATATAAATGTGTTTCAAGATAGGACTGGATGCCTTAAGATTATCACCAATACGTGACCCACACACGTAATAAGCGGGTTGAGCGGCAGGCCAACAACCTTCCCTCATAAAAACAGTTAGGTTATGAGCCCTAATCAAAGGCCTCGGACTACCATATCGGATTCATTACAAACTCGACCTCGAAAATTGTACACGGACAACGCTTTGTTCCACTAACAACCAGCCGGAGTGCGTCGTATAGAGGAAGACCCCGACTACGCTGGCGTGACGACATCGAACAAGATCTACGAACATTAGCATGTCGAAACTGGAGGTTGAGATGGATGGAGGGCCTTAGTGCAGGCGGTGAAATCCCTTCATGGGATGTGAAAGCCGGAGAGAGAGTGCGATAGCAACCACTGAAATCTATAACCTAACCTTCTTTGATGCTTCATCACTTGTATGAAATACAAGTTCACGCTCTTTTTGATTAGAATTTCTATTGATTGAAACTGTTCGGTAAACCTTTGTTATTCGTAGTAGGAAATTCCGACGAGAACTTCCGAATAATCTGATGTGCGGTGACAGTTTAGTCTATCATACTATTCAGGCTCGTCAAACGTGAATAGCGACCCCACTACACCTTTTTAAATTATTACTAGTGTTTTGTGATTCAGTCTCCATCCCTCTCTTGCCACTCTGGCCACGGACTGAAATAGTTTCTTAGTGTTTTCACAGACTCTTAGAACTTAAGAAGTTACACCCATACGTTCATCAGTCAACCCCTAGATACCTCAAAGTTTTGACCATTTTCAAGTTTCGACCGTTTAAATATATTGTTGGAGGTCGACACGACAAGATTCAAATTTGCTTTTTAGTTGCAGTATTACTGTTTTTTCTGCTGATAGTGACATTTTAGTAGCTACGCAAACTTCCACAAATGCAATTTCTTCAAGGTCATTAATCATGCTTGTGTTAAACACAATATTCCAGACCAGAGGAGGCGACGTAAGGTTATCAAATGCCTTGGTGATGTTCAAGAATATGTTACCCCCTCGCCCCCCAACTTTAGGTTTTGTCATTCGGATTATCACTTGTTCAGTAGACATGTGACCTTGGAATCCGAATTGTTTGTTCGAGAAAAGTCAATCAGCGCTGTAATGCGAATCGCTAGTAACCATTCTAGGAGTTTCCTTGATTTTCACACCTTAAGAAAGGAACCAAATTTCGAGCAGCTGTTTAATAATTTTATTATGCTGGGGGTCCATTGATAGGCCCTAAAATAATAGGTTGAATTATTTTAGCGTTCAAGTACTATGTAAGTCCTGGTGACTTGTTTCGTCTAAAGCATTCAAGAACACTGGTGACTCCATCCCGCGAGTGGGAGGAAGGAGGAAGGGGTCTTCAGCAACCGTTACTGTTGATAGCGTGATCTTACACATAGCTGCATGTGGCTTAGTTTCATCTGGGTTTCTGTCCAATAGAAGTAAGTTGATGTGCACCAAACGTGTCATAATGATTTTTAAAATTTCTAGAGGTCTTGATTTACCAGCGGGACAGGTTAATACAAAAGATTCTTTATTATCTTGTTCTTCTCTTCTTGCCCCTCTAAAGAGTGACAATTTTAATTCTTTTGATTCTTGGTTTTTCCGTCTGGTATGCCTTTCTTAGCTTATGTATGTAACATCTAAGTTTTCTTATATTTCTTATATTATAGTTCCACCAACTATTTCGTTGAATTGAGTTATTGCAGACATTGATTAAAAGTGTCGGGATCAACTCCACACAAGCATCAATTTCATCGATCGAGTCAATTTCTGGAAGTGCTTCTACAACGCAGCAAGAGTCAACCAGGTATCTAGCTATTTTAGATCAGCTATCGTAATGGCAAATCTTGGAGCTTTGATATTTGCGAGCGGACTTTTCTGCGGCGAGTTTGATAACTCGAACATAATGACTCTATGATCACAAGAAGTCCAACTGTCTCTCATATACCACTCAACTATTGAGCCCAATAAGGCTCCAGTGACTATTGTTAGATCAATATTGGAGTTCCCATTAAATGAGAACGTCGTTGGGTTTTCCTGGTAGTTCATTATGAGAGAGAAACGTGAAGTCCTCTATATTTGTCTTCCGTTTTCATCAGTTAGACGGTCTTGCCACATTTCACTTCTAGCACTGAAGTCTCCAGTGATCACAACGTTTTGGCGTTGACCCGATAAAGAGCTTAAGATCGCTTCGATTTTGCACAGTTGGTTCACTATATTGGCCGTATATTGAAAATAGGTTGAAGTAACCAATTTCCGATTGAATTTTAACACATGTGCAGTGGCTATTACAAAACCGACTAAGCTTCAGCGCTCCATATTCATGCCAACATTGTGAATACTAGTGGCAAACTTGGCAGCTCGTGGCTACTCTGCCTGTAGCAGACATGCCACTGATTTGATGCAACATCCAGTGCAATTTCACATTGGGGCGCTATTAAAATGAATTTTGTTTTCAATACAGCCCCTTTAGTGGATTTTTCAACAAGACGATGCGAACATACATAATGCCCGTGCTGTAAAGTCGTGGATTGCGGGTCAAAACGTTGAGTTATTACCATGGCCGCATCTTATAGTCCTGGTTTTAATATCATCGAAAAAGTTTGAGGCTGGCTCATTCGCAAAATTTACGAAGGGGCCAAACAATACGAACCCAATGAAGAGCTGATTGCAGGAATTGCCTGGGCAGAGATTTCATTGGACTATTTAAAATCTTTATATGAATCTCTCAAAGTCAGGATCTTCGAAGTAATTTTAAACAATGGCTACCCCCCCATACACATTAAAAAGAGTAGCTAGAAATATTAAAAAATTTCTTAATAAAAAAAATATTAAAATAAAAATATAAATGACTGTTTTCAGTATATTTCTAAGTTGTGTCTAACCAACTGAACCGAAAAATAACATTAAATTTGACTTATCTTAAAAAATTGAAAGGCAAGTTAATTTACTTTCTCAGAGTAATTATCGATTATAGATTTTAAGAGTAGGGATTTCTCTCTCTTCTCAATAAAAATATTTTCTTGGTTCCGCGAGAAATTACAGTAAAATTTACATTTAAAAGTAAAATTGCAAGTGTGTCTAATCAAATGAACCGAGGTGTATCTTCATCTTTATTTAAATAAAATCAACAATCAGCGGTCGGTACTGTATAATATCGAGTATTTCATCCCCGAGCTCTGATCACATCTAGTATTCTTTTTGGCATACTCTGCACTAGGTTTGTAATGTGCTCCTGAAGTATCATTTCCTATTCTTCCTGCAGAGCTGATTGAAGATGACCTAACGTTTCTAGAACGACCTCCCTTTGCCTTAAATGATGGCCTAACATATCTCACACGTGCTCAATAGGATTAAGGTCAGGGCTGCGAGCGGGCCAAATAATTCGATCAATCACCTCATCCAAATAATTATTGACAGCGTTTGCATCGTGGGGTCTGGCGTTGTCATGCATTAATAATTGGGGCGTCCGGAATTTTTTGACGAGCATTTTATATAGTTAAAATGGGTAACACTCAGCTTTCCGTTGGCAACCACGATTTGCCTTTATCTTTTATGGGTGAATTGCAACGAAATGTGTACCAGGGGCCGTATTCTTGTAATCGGTGGAAATTTCCCCAATCGGAATAAAATTTGCTTTAAAATTCTCCATACTATTCGATTTTTTCAAATTTATTTGCAAGTTTGTTTGTTTTTTACATTTATTTATTTCCCTACTAAGAGAATAATTTCGAATCGATTTACCCAGTCAGAATTTTATCCTTAGAAGGGGGAAAAATTATGTTTCTTAATTTAAAAAAAGAAAAGAAATTTAAAAAATGATTAAAGTAGCAGGCGAAAAAATCGAATAATATGGAGAATTTCAAAGCAAATTGTATTCCGATTGGGGAAATTTCCACCGATTTCAAGAATGCGGGCCCAGGCCAAACTAAACAAAATTATGGCACCAATTAATTCACTTTTGGCATTTTGAAACGTAAACTCATTTGAAAGTAAATTTACGTCTTTACTGTAGGATTTCCGTCGAGTCAAAAAACCGATTATTTTTTGAGGAATTTTTTGCTTGTTATGATGCAAGCTTATTTATAAAGTGAACTTTAGAGTACCTTAAGTATTGTGACAATTACAAATGACGAAAACAAAGAAAACTTAAATCGATTTCTATCGACACATAGAGTTCACTGTCCACACCTCATTATTATTCATATTCGGTTTTTTCAAATATCCTTATTTTATTATTGATGAACACTACTCTCCATATATACTGTTTGATTTAAATATTTGAAATTTTTGACCAAAACACCCTTCGCACCAACCAGTAGAGCAGTAACAAAAAGAAAAAATCTCAGCATAAACACCGCACCATGATTTTTACATAAATTTAAAATAACTTTTTTTTTGTGTTGGGTGATTTCATATTTGAATGACCATAATCATAATATTATGCTCGTATATATACAGCAGCATACACGAACCATATGGTGTGAAAACATGATTTTCCTAAATGTGAAGTAAAAAAAAATAATAATGGAAAATTTGAATTTTCACGGCTCTCTCTCCGTATATATTACGATTATATCCTTTTTGTGTATGGTAACTGGACTGTTGGAAAATCGAAATCATATTTCGGTTGTGTTTTGAATATTTATTTTCTAAATTTGAATATATTGTTTGGGAAAATTTTGGCTCTCTATATGTTCATGGTACATGTATGATGTATCAATTTTTAACAGGAAAATTGGAAAATGTGTATTTTTTTTCTTTCTTGATATACAGTTCATATTTTTGATACTAGTTCGTTATCTCATTTTTTTATATAAAGTCATGATTATAGAATTGAAGGGATTTTATTAATTTGGTGGTAATGTATGGTAGATATTAACCAACAAGACCAATATTAGATTTAACCAACATTAAACGCTTTTAATATAAATATTTCGATTAACATAAATGAGAACGCGTGATATAGCAGTGGGGGACAAAAGACATAAATAGTAAATTGCATCAATCAGGACGCGGACAATTTTGAGTTCAAATGTGCATACATAATTAACTACAGGGCAAATCTAGCACATAGAAGATCCGGCTCTCAAAGACTGGTCAAAAAAAGGAAATCATGGTATATTAACGTACGTAACAAAGAATAAATATTTGATAATTTTGTTCTCTCGAAATTACAATATTACAAATTTTTCTCTCTCTGTTGACAAAATTTTGAACCTGCTACTTTTACTTAAAACCTTAAAATGAATACCTAATCATTTTTAGTGTGTGAGAATGACACTTGGTTTGAAAACAACTAAGCATGCATTTCGATGTGGTATGAAATGTTGAAATTTTATTAATATAAATCGTCTTCGTCGTTGAAGAAAAAATGTTTTTTATGGTGGGTTATGGTTTGTGAGTATACCCCAAAGTGTTATGATAACATGATAACGTTCTAACGTCAAGTAAATTTTGGTGATTGAGAGGGCAGTTTAAGCGTTCTATTCCACTCGCTATCGCTAGAGTTTTAAACTTATAAATTACATTATTGAAATAGAAAAGGACTGTAAAAATAGTCATATCAGGGTTTCATAGGTGCTTCCGTGATTCGAGTATTTCTTTATATTGAATTTATATTTTGACAGAAGAATTAATAATTCATTTAACTTGTAGTTATTTCTCTTTAAATCGAATTTCTTTAAATCGAAATTGTCTATAAGTCGTCTAAACAAAACTGACAATTTCCATTCCAATAAGTTGAATTTTGATTTATTAATTTATCATTTTTAATCGTTTTATGCAGTTGTTCCGCAGTTTATATCCCATACTGTTTCATTTTTCATTACGCAATTTGAAGATTCTTATTGGATAATATCATTCCTTTAAAAAGCTGACAGATTTATTTACACGTTGTTAAATTTGATTACAAGAAAATCATTAAACAAAAAACTGGTGTTGATTACGCCCGCGTGGGTAATGGATCACCCAGAATAGATGCTGTTGCAAGGTTTAATTTACTAACAAGTGCGGTATCAATAATTTAAAAAAAAACGTGAAAATCTACTTAATATCAGTGCGAAAGTGTATAATTCTTGCAACACATGGTTGCAACAGTAGGTAGCGCTTTAATAAGGCAAAAATCCTAGATTTTGCGGAAAAATAGAACGTTTCTGGTTTTAGAGCAAGCAGTGGTTGGCTGGATAAGTTTAAAGCTTGCCATTGCGTTCACAACTGTTAGTGGAGAGAGTGTTTCAGTAAACACGAACATATGCAATTGATGAAAAGCGGGGTTGTTTTTTCAATGTTTACCTGATAAGATATATGCGTTCAAAAAGGATAAATGATTACGTGTGGGACGTGTCTAGTGGGCTCGAATAAGTGTGGATCTGAAAAACTAAAATTGTTATAGTCACTGGTCAAAATAAAAATTGCAGAGAATTTCGCGCAGTTCAATCTCTAGGTGTTAGTTATTGGTCCAATAAAAAGGCTTGGATGACTAGTGAGATATGGGAAAATTGGCTAACCAAATTAGACAAAGTATTCGGGCGTCCGAAAAGAAAAATCATTCTGTTTGTCGGTAACTGCCCATACCATCCAAATGAAGTGGAATCAAACTTAAAATTTACAAAATTAGAATATTCTCCGCCAAATTCTACAAAATGACCTTAGTGGGCTAAATAGGCTTGACGATCATAAGCCAATAATATTTGTGGCAATTCAACAAAACCACTTATTTATTTTCTAGCTACTTTTCAGAGGACCAAATTTAAATTTTAAATTAGTTTGTGAAAAAATTATGGGACAAAACTAAACTATTTTTGGATCCATGGTATCAGGGTTTTTAAACTGTGTTTAAATATCTTCTAGTACTTGTTACATGCTCTGGGTTCACCGGAAATTCCCAACATTTTTAATTAGCATTTAGAAAAAAAAAACACTTATATCGATTTAAGTAAAGATCAAACTCGAAATTAAATCTATATATGTATATAAAACAAAGTCAGGTTAGTTACACCATTTATAACTCAATAAAGGCTGGACCGATTTTTATGATCTTTGTTTTGTTGGGTTTGTCTTCGCTCCGAAAAGCATAATAAACATCGGAAAAATTCACAAAAAAAAAAAATTATCAAGAAAATTCATTTTCTCATTGTATGGAATGGCTTTTATGATGATATCTAGAGAATGGATTCACTGATTTCGATGATTTTTTTTGATTTTGTTCGTCTCAATACAGTGGTGGTTTAAGGAAAAAAGAAAAGTCGGAAAACTCAAAAGGAAAACCCCAAAAATCTAATAAAAAACCTTTTTTTTATATGAATTTTGTATGTGTAGTTTGTATGTGACGTGTGGTGCAGTGGTTAAAGCTTCGGCGCTTGGGCCATGAAGTACTGGATTCGAATCCGACTGGAGGCTGCATGTAAATTTGTATTTTATTTTTTATCCAATCTTTTTATTTTATCTATTTAGCTATATAATTCATGATGGAAATGGTGGATTATTTTTTTTCGATGCGCCCGGTGGAACTGGGAAGGCATTCCTCATGTCATTCATTTTGGCCACTGTTCGTGCGCGATCCGATATTGCTGTAGCAGTTGCTCAGCGCTAAAATTGTCGTTAGACCTTCAATCGGCTGAAAACCTGACTTGCAACATTGCGAAACACTCGGCAATGGCGAAAGTTTTGGTAGCAAGTAAAATCATCATCGATTATGAATGTACAATGGCGCACAAATGCGCATTTGAAGCATTCAATCGAACTATGAAAGATCTACGCAATAACTCAAGATGTTTTGGAGGCGCAATGATTCAACTGTCCGGTGATTTCCGTCAAAAAATACCAGTGATTCCAAGATCGACCGCTGTTGATGAAATAAACGCTTGCCTCAAATTATCGACTCTGCGTGGCGCTATGTGATGAAACTTCAGCTGACGACAAACATGCGAGTTGCATTGTTAAACCAGAGACAACCTAAAAGAGATATTTCATCCTATGTAAACTTAAAAATTTAAACTGCGAGTTCACTTTCTGTTAATAGCCGCAAACAACCAAAAATATTTTGTTTTTTTCTAAAATGACAGATACAACGATGACATTGGAACTATCAGAAATATATTTTGTTTTCATTTTTTTAGCTCGAACGAAAAATATAATTTGATTGTCTGTGGTTAAACGTTCCATTTGCCGAAGATTTCTCCAAGCAATTGCTGACTATCGGTGACAAATCGAATGGATTGATTTCGTTTCCTTAGAACTTTTGCAATTTTGTCTCAACGAAGGACGAGCTCATCAACAAAGTGTTCCCGAACATCATTACTAACGGCAAAAATCACAATTGGGTGAGTGAACGAGTATTTCTTGCGGCAAAGAACAAAGATGGGGATCACTTAAATTTAACAATTAAATCTAATCGTCGGTCCACTTCATTCCTTCAAATCTATCGACTGTGTGACAAACAAAGACGAAGCAACCAACTACCCAACTGTATTTTTTAACTCATTGGATCTGGCTGGCTTGTCACCGCACAATTTACAACTGAAAATTGGTGCGGTAATCATCGTGCTACGAAATCTGAATCAACCAAAACTATGTAACGGGACGCGTTTGGTTTTGAGAAAACCCAAGGAAAGTTCAAAGATGAGGAAGTTCTCATTCCGAGAATTCTGATGATCCCAACCGATATGCCATTCCAGTTTAAACGAATTCAATTTCCGATTCGTCTTGCATTCGCGGTGACGATCAACAAATCACAAGGCCCATTCTTGAGTGTTTGTGGCCTGAATCTAGAAAATGAATGTTTCTCTCACGGCCAATTGTACGTAGAATATTCACGTGTCGGTAAACTATCCGCTTTGTTCGTTCCTGCACCTGACAATAAAACAAAAAATGTCGTATATCACAAGATGCTTTATTGAAGGGAATCGACCCTATTGCAACCCACCCAGCAAATAGTTTAAAAGAAAGTAGTGCAACAATGCTACGCGAATCATTTCGAATCAATTCAATAAAACGAAAGCCTTGCTGCCACGTGAATTACATTCATTTCAATGTAATTAGAATATATTTTATTTTGATTGACTTTAATTAATTTGGAGTATTCATTTTATCCGCTCTGAAGGTCTCTGGTTCGATTCTCGGTAGTGACAAGGAAAAAATTGCACGGCTGGTTTAGGATCAATGAATTATTCACTCATTATCCGAAATGAAAATATGATTATGAAACTTCATTTGAGGCGGCCAAATCCCTTGATGGGATATAGTGCCACAGAGAGAGAGAGAGAGAAATTCATTTTATCTTAAAAAAAACTCAATTTAATTAAGCTACAATAACCTTAAACAATATTTATTGATTTTCAGGCGGTACGAAGTTCACCGGGTCAGCTAGTTCAAAATAAAAACTTATTTCAAAATAAGTGTTTATTCTAAATTTATTTCTTATTTTGCAAATAAAAATATTGTTTTAAATATCACTTATTTCATGCTGCAATATCAAAAATTATCAATTAAGTGGTTTTCAATAAATACCAAACACTTATAACAAACACAAGTGGTTTATGTTTTTGCTTATATCTCGGTCAAAAATAGTCTGTTTTTGGTGAAAAATTGAAGTGAAAGAAAATATTATACTATACTATTCGAATATAGTTCAATATAATTACTTATCTCGACTTAAGTGATTATGTTAAATTGCCTCAGGTATTATTCATTTGCTATTCCTTCGGCTTGTATTGTTGATTTTACGGACAATATAATAAGAAATTGTTTCCAAAAAGCTGGGTTTCTGGAAAATAACGAATGGAGTGCCACTAGCGAACCGAACGAGCAAATTTGAAAGTCGACAAATACTTTTCTGTATTTTACGAATGGATGGGTACGACGAAATAAAGGAAATAATTGATAAGCCTACAATTCAACAGATTAGAGTATCTATAGACAGATACCCACTTCTATTGAGATGCACGGGGTTAACAGGGTTACTTAACAAATTTAAAGAATGAATATGCTGTGTGAAAGCTTTAAGTTTATTTTTTATATTTTATACGAGAACTTGACTGAAACTGAATTAATTTAATAAATATATTAATAATTGAATTATATTTGTTTAACTTCACTTTAATTTATATTTTTCGAATTTTCTCTAAATAGAACAAAAATGGTTGGCTTATTGGCTACTGATGGTTCGAGATATGGAAGTTACCTATAACTCGAACTTACATCCGCCTTTCTCGGCCAAAGTAGCTTTCCAAAACACATTTATGTTTCAAGGCCTGCGAATACTATAACAAGGATATTCTAGCTCATATAAAATCAATCTTAAATTTATCCAATATTCATGATGATCTGAGTTTTATTGGCAATGTAGCATATTTCAAAATTACTCACATCTATTAACGCATGTAAAATCATTTTATGTTCTCTGTTTTGTTTAATTGAGAGTCAAATACAATTTTTATACTCATTTTGTTACAGTATCATGACAAAAACATCAGCAATTTTAATAAATTTTACCTGTACCTCAAAGTTGGGTCTTGGAAATTTCAGAAAATGGATTTTTTACCAAAGAAGTATGTTATGAGTATATATCACAGCACTTCCATCCATTGCTAGTAAGTCATAATATAAAATTTCCGGTAATTTATTTGGTGGATGGTCCCAGCACACACATGACAAAGGTAAGTGAATTATGTGTGCGGTTGGGCATAATAATTATTGTTTTATACAGTTGTAAAATTCGAGTTGCATTTGGACTCGAATTTTACAACTGTATGACTATGGAGCTTTTAAACAGTTGAAATAAGATTCGGGTGCTCAATTTAAAAGAGAAAAGTTTGCTCTTTTGTTGTTAAAAGCTTTTAATATTGGCGATTTCCATTTTGATGATTTTTGGAGGACGATGTTTTATCTAGCCAGTCTTATTTAAATTTACTAATTTAATAATATTTTTTCCCTTGTTATACATTTTTTAGGTTATTATTCAATTAAGTTTTCTAATAAATGCCAGGCTTTTTTCTCAGAGACGATGTAAGATAGTAAAGGGGGACCTTTAGTGGTGATCTTGAATTACCTTGAAATTCAGTATTAAAGAAATGGGTGAAAATTAGTGTTTTTAAATAGGACCTATACTGTTCAGGATACTTTTTCATTATGATGTGAAAAATAAATAAATAAATTCTTCGTAAAGTTTCGTAAAGAATTTAAAAAATTTCGTAAATTTTTTGTAAAGTATATATGGTTTCAAAGATATGAGCAAAAATATCTGCATTAAAAGCAAAACATGTTTCTCTAAGTTCAAACACTGTTTCGTTGTAAAGAGGAATAAAAATAAACCTAAATTAAAACTTTGCTTTATAAGTCAAAGAAGAATTGATTTATTTCTTTTTCTGTAGTCCAGTGGTTCTTAACCTTTTTTTACTCGCGACCCACCAGTTTAACTTTCGTTTTTAAATCCGAATAAATTGTGTCATTTAAAATTTTATATAACGTAAGTTCGTCATTGATTTTACGCCTATTTTGAAGCGAATGTAGACAATATCTCTCCAGGCGGGAAGGATATGGTTCGCAGTGTAATCGCATTCTAAAGTTCAAAGTTCCAAAGCTTTACTATATGTACCTCATAATTTCGATTCCAAATTGGTGCTAAATATTCAGTAATTGATCTAACATGAGCACGGTAAAGAGCCAGAAATAATTGATTATTGCAAAAATTCGATGTAACTCGCATAATAAAACCAAGCATTCTGAGAGATTTACTAACTATTTGTTGAATGTGGTGGTTGAAACTCAGTTTGTTATCAATAATAATTCCTAGGTCATGGGCAAAACTTGTGACTTCAAGTTAAACGCTGTTTTGATAATTGTATCTGAAACTTATATTTCTGGGTTTGATTTTAAGAACAAAACATTTATTTATATTTAATTCCATATAGTTTAGCTGGCACCAGTTAAATAAACTATTGAGATCTTTCTGCAACTTCTCACAATCATAGATAGTTTTAATAGCAGCATATATTTTAAGATCATCCGCAAATACTAACATATAATTTTCAAGATTGGTTGAAAGATCATTAATAAAAAGTAAGAATAATAGTGGACCCAAGGTGGAACAACTGATGTGGGAACTATTTCATTAGATCGAATTCCTTCTATTTCAACATGCTGAACTCTATTGCTCAAGTAGGAGGTCAACTAGCTAAGATTCTTACCACCTACGCCATAATTTAGTAGTTTACTTAATTAAAGAGAATGGTTTACTTTATCAAAAGATTTTGAAAAATCAGTATATATATAACATCAAATGATTGTCCGTTTTCTAAGGACTGATAAGCGCATTCAGTAAATTTTAGGAGGTTGGTTAAAGTTAAGCGACCGCGAAAAACCCTGTGCTGATATTTTATCTTTAGTATGATTGAATAATTTAGACTGTGTGCCTGAGAGCGATTTTTTCGACTAAATTGCCGACTAAACTAAATTAATGACTGATTCATATCATTCTTTCAAAGGTGGCACTAGTATCTTTTGAATATGCTGTGCCTCCGATTATAAACTAAATTATAAACTAAACTAAATTATGACTTTTCATACGTAATATTGTTTTCAACAACACCGATTTGTTATTATTTAAAATCAAGGAAATATCAAAAATAAAACAAATATGGATATGGAAATCGCATTATTCATGAATGTGATTATAAATTACAATCGAAATTTAGGAATGAAAATATTTCGTTTTAGACATTTTTACTCGTATGCACATGATAAAAAACAATAAAAACAAAAAATGAAACTGACAACTAAATAGTCAAGCAACCTCAGCAGGAGTCTAAATGATAAAAGCTGGTGACTAATAGCATAACTACTCATTAATTTAGTTTAGTCGGAAATTTAGCCGAAAAAATCGCTCTCAGGCACACAGTCTTAGTATAAAATAGTTTATTTTTAGAAAACACGTTTAAAATAAAAATTGGTCTATAATTTGCTACATTGTTGATGTCCCCACTTTTAGAGATGGGAGACAACCTTCGCTGTTTTCCACTCACTGGGAAAATACCTTCCTGCAAGGATTTGTTGAAAATAATTGTTAGTGGTATATAAATAGAACCAGAAATATTTTTGATAAAAAATGGTGAAATTGAATGGTATAAGTTTTTTTATAAGAAACACAAGTATTGAGGAACTATTACGTTCAATTAAACTGCTTCACTGAGAAAACTCATGTTCAGAAACGACATAGTTTATACATGTTTCGAATATAAAATAAATTTGAAAAGACGACAACAACAATTTATATCTAAATTTGAAATGTTTTATTTAGTTTATTTTAAGTCCATCCAACAAATAATTAATAATTGCGATGAAAATATTAAATATCAAAACTAACATTAAAATTTTTGTATGTAGCTATAAAATAAAGCTGCTTCTAATAAAAATGTTTATGAATTAATGAAATTTTATGCGCAGGGTGGATAGTTAATATGAAAATTTCCAAATACTTTATGCCTAGCTTGTAAAAAAAATATTTATAATTTAAATTGTTAGAATAAATTAATTGACTATAATAATTTCTCTGGTCAGATTGTATCATCATGTTTCATTTTGACTTATTTTTAAAAGCACTTCCTTTCAAAAAAATAAGAAGTTGCTTCTTCTGGATGAGAGCCACTTACCAAGTGTTTGGAAGCTTGGTTCAAATGAACAAGACTGAAGAATCTAATAAATTAAATAATTCATTTATCTCGTCGCACTGCTCATTGCAGTAGTCACAAGCTACAAATTAAAAATGAATACTCCAGGTACCTATATGAGGCAAACACAAGTTGACTTAGCGAATTATATTATACTACTAATAAGCCTTGAACATTTTATTATACCGGGTTAGTGTAATGTACTTAATTTAATATAGAAATATATTATGCTATAAAACGATAAACAATAATTATGATTTGGTTAAAAAAATATCTCTTAAAACTATTTCTATGTATTAAACATTATGTTTCTAAATTTCATATAATGTAAAATAGGAAATAAAATAAATTAATAGTAATAAAGATATTAACTTAATGAAAATGCCTTTTGGTCAATTCCGATAAATTTTTGTCTGAGTCAGGTATGCTTTATACAATATGCAGGTATAATTTGATTAACATGGTTTATGCCCGATTTTCATATGTGGATTTTTTTTCAGTGTTGGATTCGGTATTGGTAAGTTATTATTAGCTGTGTGTCATGACACCCATTGATCCGGATCAGTTCAAATTTTATAAGAAAAACTTGATCCAATTTTTGTTTCAGATTACAAATTTTGATTTGAAATCTAGTAAGCTCTTTGTGTTGTTTCATGAAACATGAACTAAACCGGATCCAAAAACAATTTGGTGTCAAGGTTTCACTGAAGATTCGGCATTATACGCAAAATGTAAGCATCAATTACAAATATAACAAGAAGCTAAATTTAGTAAAGTATATATGTAAACTAATTTTGTTAACAACTTTATAATCAGCTGAACATTCGTATTATGTTAAAAAAAAATCTATTATGTATGTATTTGTAAAAGCATTACTAGTTTTTTTTTCTTGGGTTCTTCTTTTTTTCATTATCCCTGCAATCTGTTATGTGGCCAAAGCTCTTCCAACTCTTTCGCGGTTTGCTTTTTCCGTCCTTACTTTCACGCCGTTGCGAGCCAATTCGAGGAAGTACGACTATAGGTCCGATTTTATCATCATCTGCACATTGCATAGCTCTCAGGTGCCCCAAGATGGGTTTTCCCATACGTTTTGCACTCCGACAGGGGGTCATAGATATGTTCCATTTCATCACAGATCGTAATCTGTAGATGAAAATTCCCTTTGCAAACGGTTCCTATCGGAATTAGAACCCGACCTGGTACCACCCGAAACAAACGCCAAAGCTTTAACCACTGTACCATTTGGTCGGTCATTAATAGTTTCTTAGGCTGTGTGGTAAACTTAAGGTGAATCGTTTACTACGGTAAAAACTGGTTTTCGACAGATTTTTCGATCAGTTTGAAAAATAATTGAATTTACCGAAAAATTTACCTAAAACTGACTTTTACTTTAAGTTTGGCACCCAGCCTTAGAGAATTACTTTGACCTTCTGCAGTGTAAGTAGCATATTTGCATTTATTTCTTTTGTACTAACAAAGTTGTATGTAGGAAGATATAAGAAATAAATACAAAAAAATTAAATAAGAAAACTTTATCTTGCTTAGGCTGTGTGCCAAACTTAAGGTGAAAGTCAATTTTAAATAAATTTTTCGGTCAACTCAATTATTTTGCGAAAACCCTATGGAAATTTGATCGAAAATTCTGTCATAAAAAAGGTTTTTATCGTGGTACGATTTACCTTAAGATTGGCACACAGCCTTATTCACTTTTAAATAGGATATTCGGATATACATTAATTTTTTTTTTATTATATTCTGAAGAAAATTTTAAAAACTTTGGCGGCCCCCGGAAAACTTCTTACGAACCCCCAGGGGGCCGCGATCCCCCTGTTAAGAATTACTGCTGTAGTCGAGTCAATTTCTTTGCTATTAATATAATTCCATCATATCCTCCTGACCTATATGGTGCAAACCAGTGCTTACAAATCAGTTAAAATCGCGTTTTTCATAGAAATTCAAAAACCTAAAAACCGGAAAAATACTTAGGTAAAAAGTTAGTGGTAATTTTATTGAAAACAAAATAAAATTGAGAATAACTTTCCCTGGTAATTTCGCTATGGAAAAATTATTTCCAATTTACAAATATTTACATCAAAAGTTTTTCTTAGTAGACCAGAAAAAACCGATTTATAGGTAAAAGCTATGCAAAATCTTTCCCGAGTTCCCTATTCCCACGGAATTACCAGAATAGGGCCACAGGGCTTATAATTTTTGTTGAAATTCAAATACAATAAATTAGAAATTCCTATTTTTAAAATTATAATTTTAGGATCTTGAAAAAAAATGTCTTCAGTCTAATATGATGCAGCACGCACGACGACCAATCATGGAAGAAATTGTAGCAAGACTAGCTACTCTAGATGGTTAATCTATTAAAAAAACTACTAGATCCATCTTTATTCGAACATCAGTAAGTGATCGAGGTTAAGAGTGCCCAAATCAGAAAATATTGTGATGAAAATGATATTAAATTTTGCTACAAAAATTGAAAACGATATTATGCAAAAATAGAAGTAGAACAATTTAATAAATTATCATCTTACGGGCCAGAAGGTACCTAGACCTGAATTTTTATAATTTAGGTTTGGAAATTATGAATTTGACCTTAATCCGCACACGTAAATCGTAGAAGTTGTAATTCCTGTAAACCAAGAGAACTAATTCCGTAACATCCGTAAGTGTTAAATATGCTAAAAAATCGGAAGCTAAAATTGTTGTATGTATGATTAGTGAACCAATAATAGAAACAAATCAAGTCGATGAATCAAAATGTGATATACATATATGGTGATGAACTCAAAAATTAAGATTATTTTGAAGTGAGACTGGGCTAATGTTAGACTCTAAACCTTGTTGGAATACGTTCATATACTTATGATCCAACGGTTTTTAAAGCTCATTGAGTGCATAGAAAAGCACTGGACGATTTACATTAAAAAAAATATTTCTGAAATAATGCTTAAATATATTTATGGTTTGTCACCCGTACAAGTAGTAACATTGGACGTTTTGGGACGAAAAACGCAACAATAATAACGGCCGAAACCATGATGAATAAAATTGACCAGCTAAATAAGGAAATCAATGAATCAATGGTGCTAGACCGTAGAAATGTCAATTTAATATCTTTGCCGAGTATTTAAAATATCCAAAAGCAAACCCCAACTCACTCACTCAACAGGAATTGTCTCTGGCATATTAGTCAAAAAAAGAAATGCTTATAATTAAGGATGAAATAATGCAGCATATTAATGCTTTAATTAAAGAAGCCTTATTGGAAAAATTGTTTCAAATAGAATCACAATCAGATTGATGGATAGTGAGATTATAATAACAAATGGGAAATGTAGCTTAATGATGAACTTAACTTGGCTATTGAAAATTTTTGTAATAAAAAAAATAATTTTCATATTTGAATTGGAATTGAAAATATAATCTGTGAAAACAACTTTATTTAATGACGGTCTTTAACGTACTTATACTATAAGTGCGATTAGAATTAATTTTTCTTTAAAAATCCGATTTTAACCAGTTAACCGGGTTTTAGATAGGAAAAATCGAAAACCGGCTTTACAAGAAATTCGGTTTTTTGCAAACCCTAATTATGTATAAGAAAAAGCGTATAGATGGGTCCACGGTCCTCCGGAACTCTTGTTTAAACTAGGCTACTCAGTCAATCAATCAAAACTGTAGATTACTCTAGCATTTGATATGGAATTTGTCAAATGCAAACCGAAGAATTTATTCGAGAATTAATATACGGAACATCGGGAAGTGGAATTCGTAGAAAAATTCAAGTTTTCATCGAAATATAAAACGAATACAAGACAGCTATCAATGGGGTAGATACTCGATCCGCGAGACTACTTAATTAATACCAGTGTCAATACCAGTGTTTAAATTTGACCAGTGTGAAATTTAAATTTCAAAATACATTTTTCATAAATTTGTTGGTTATTTTTGCGATGTTACAGTAAAATTTACCGCCTCAATAGCAAATTTTTGTGTTGTTCTACTGTGCATTCGCAAAAAAAAACAAAAATCTTATATTGAAAATATAATTTGAAATTTAAATTTTCTTGGTAAAATTGATTGAGTAGCAGTATTTCGACTAGCAAATTGCATGCTTGCTAACCAATCGAGTATCTATCCCAATATTGCGAAGAATCGCGTTTATTAGCTACCGGAACTTCAAAAAAACCAGAAGCTGAAACTGTTTAAAAGGACGTCCTATTAAACATAATAAACGGTTAATTATTTCGAACTGGAACCAATTGCTCGTTGAGAGAGAGAGAGAGAGAGAGTTATCAAAAGTTCGAGTTATGGGAGGTTTTGACAAGTGCGTAAAAAAATAACGTAAAATTCTTAAAACAAATATTATTTTTTATCTGAACCGAGTAAACATGGATATATTATGGGATGCTATAGTCACCGTTTTCATTTATAGCGAATTCTTTTTACGTTTTTGATGTAAATCAAATTTCCAATAGTAAAAAGAATACGAAAAAATTTGATGTGTTTTTATCGTAGTGTGCCTAAAGCTCAAAACAGAACAAGAGCGAAGGTGGCGAGCGAAATCGCCTGTCATATTAGAAAACACCGAAATCATGCAAAACAAACACAACCATCAACGCAGGCGACGACGATTTTTTCGTTGAAAAAAATTTAGAGTCTATTTCTATTTTTGTTGCCGACGAAACAATGTTGCCAACTGTTTTTTATATATGTATAAAGTGCCTATTCCATGGAAAAATTTTACTGACTGTATTTTTTTACTGCAAAAATGAAAACAAAAAAATATTTAAAATTCCATAAGAGTGACAAAGAAAACAAATATCTTTTATTTCATTTTTATAGCAAAATTTATGGTTCTCACGTATCTAATAATTTCGTCGACACACAATAAAATGTTTTGATGCTACATCCATCAAATAAAATAATGCTCAATCAAACTTATCGTAATTTTCTCCTACCTAATTTATTATTATGTAGTTTAATATAAAATTATTTGTATTTTATAACAAGTAATTAGGTTTTTGTTTGTATATTTGAACACCTAAAAAAACGTTAAAAACACTAATATTCACTAATCTAAACAAAACTCGAATTTTAGGTATCGAAATAAAAAAACAAACTGACATTTGACTATAAAAATGGCGAACGATTTATTTTGTGTGAGTGTGAAAAAAATGTCTTATCTTTACATACATTTTTTGTAGATGTGTTGACAATGCTGCCATAAAAAGTGCTAAAGTTTACATTTTTTTATAGCACGTTATGGCAGCACACTACCACAATGATAATTATTTTCTCAGTAACATTTTACTGACAAAAATTTTTGTTTCGTACACAACCAGCAAATCTATATTTTTTTCTCGCTTTTATTTTTGCAGTCAGTAAAATTTTCCCATGGAATAGACACTTAAGTTGACATCAATTAACCGTCATATTATTAACCATTTTTTTTTTCAATTTAGTAGCCTAATGCCACAACGTCATGTGTCAAAAACACAGAAGGTTATGCCGTTTGGTTGTTTTTTATCGCCATACGCTGACGCTTTTGTTCTGTTAGCTACAGCGATATCGCGGCGATATTTTTTATTTATTCGTCGACGCTCGCCGTCGTCGCTCTTGTTCTGTTTCTAGCTTAAACCCGAAAGGGATGCCGAAAACAATAACAAAGTATTTTGAAAAAATTTCAAATGACGCGTTTGACGTATTTGTCAATATTTATTAATGGCATAGTATATGTATATGAATATTTGTATGTGGTAGTTAAAATGGAAGTAAAAATCTACATTTCCATTTTTTGATGTACATCAAATTTTTTTGCTATTTTTTTCGCTAAAAGAACACGAAATTGTGATTTACATCAAAAAATTTTGATGTACATCAAAATTTTTTGCCGGTATTTTGTAAAAAGAAAACGCTATTAGTGTTAGTTGAGTAACACAGTGCATGTTAATGTTTTATAAAATGAGAAGGACAGCAAGCAAACAAAAACCTTTCAAGGATAAAATATGTATATAAAGTTTTAGGATTTTAACCGCAGCTAAAATACACGTCCCTTTCATCTGCCGCTCAACTGGTCATAACTACTTAGCCCGCAATCAGCGATTGTTGGACCTTGACAACTGTTTCAATGATTGGCTTGGCCAGACATCGTAAATAAAAATTCTATTTAAATTTATCGAAGGTCAGCTGGAAAATAATCTGAAAACTTATTTAAATTTTGAATCAATCCCTAATTTAGCATGACCTAATATTTCCTATTACTATATGCATCTTAAAATCCCGTAGTCCTAAGTCGAGGCAATACTTGTCAGTTTAGAGAAGCGAGACGAAAATTTAAATAAAATTTCTCGCCTAAAGCTCATTTTCAACAACTTGACATGGAATGAATTTCTTCTAACTTGTTCTAAAAGGATAAGCCCTAATGTGAGAAATTTTTAATTTTGGCAAGCGGGACAAAAATTTAAATAAATTTCTACCCCAGGCTCAAACTAGCTATTAGAACAAACATTTTAATCTCGTGTAGCCCAAGTTCGGGACATTTTTAAGTTTGGCGAAACAGTTTCACATTAGAGGAGCAAGTAAAAATTTAAATGAAATTTTGCGTTTTTCTGGATAATAGCCAGATACTGCTTTTATTTCAAGGTGGGGTTACCAAAACGTTGGAAGTTTGGTTTCGAACTAATGAAACATTGAATTCTTTATATTAAAAAATTCGGTCGTCTCATCCGACTGCAGTGACCAAACTACAAAAATATTGAAAATACAATAAAATTCGAGGTTACGAGGGGGGTTGACAATTGCGTACCGAATCGTAATAATTCGCTAAGGCGTTGTGATTATACTTTGCATTTAAGTTCAAAGTAGTTTCATTAGTTCGAAACCAAGCTACCAACGTTTTGGTAAAATCACCTTGATGCAAAAATTTCTAAATAAATGGTTCTTGGTGCCTTAAAATAAAATTCTACTCCTTTAATTTCTACTCCTTCGTCCCAATCTCACAAGGGTAGTCAAATTTTCCTGAAATTAAGACTCATTGTAATCGCAACTCAAATAAACTCCTAGCAAAGAGAAATTACCACGAAACAAATTTCTTCTAACTTGGCTAAAATTAGATATTAATAAAGAGCGTCACAATAACCGGTTCAGATTTGACATATCGGTTATTTTGGTTCTGGGAACACTAATGTCATTCTTTCTTTGACAGAAACTCAGTATATTATTTCTAGTTGACCAAATGAGTCGTTTAAAGCTTCAACAAAAGTGGGAAATGTTGGAAAATTACTTCCACAACAAAGACAATTGATTCGAAATCGCAAGAAAATGTCGTGGCGAGGCGCATTTCCATCTCGGTGGGTTTGTAAATAAACAAAGTTGTCGCATTTGGGAATCGGAAAATTCACAAGGATATGTGAAGCCAATGCATCCATTGCGTGTTACTGTTTGGTGCAGCTTGTGTCGTCGCGGCATTATTGGGCCGTATTTCTTCGAAGATGAGGCACTTTCAAACAAAAAAAAAAATTTGAAAATATATTAAGCCGTTTTTGTTTTATTAAATTTTTAAATCTCAACTTCTTATTGGGAGACCCTAAATATGCTTCTCAAAATCATGAACACCCACACAAACCGAGAAACTTTTAGTAATGGCGGGCAGCACGGTAATTTAAATAATTTTCAATGAAATTCCAAGGACAGAATACATTTACGAGAACTTGTCGCGAAACGATTTTCTTCTAATTTGGAATAAAGCTAAGTGGCTATGCAACATATGAAATTTAGATTTATACAGTTATCCCCACTTTTTTATTATTACTACGAAGAAGACGACTAGTTTTTAGATTACCATCATGTTTTGGCTATTTATACTTTAAATTATAAACTTTGTTTCAAAACTATAATTGCACTCTAGTGATAGTTGATTCTCAGAGAATTTGAGAGCAAATGAAAAAACGAATGTTAAATACATTTCGTTTTGCTAACAGTAGTTTTGTTGTTGTTGGGAGAAAACTGTAAAAAGTGATTTTGGTTTGTGTTTCATTTCTATATAGACACACTGACGATGGTAAGTAACTTTGCTGATGTTATTGTATTTTTTTAAATATTGTTTTAATTATTCTACTAAATGTAGAATTTCGCAAAGATGCCACGTGGTAAGATCCTGACAGAAAAGGAAAAAGAACAAATAGACGCGTTTTGAGGTCAGGGTTTGTCCAAACCGAGAAATAAGGAAAATTAGTCGGCTAGCTTCGAATTCGGCGATTTCTGTAAGGAGTGATTCTCGAGCGAGATGCCAATATTTTAGCATCCGTGTCAACCTTATGGTGGGCAATTAAGGAAAATTCCAATATTCCAGGATGAAGCCTCAAACTCACCTGGAAGCTCACCACAAAGAAGTAAGGCTCTCCTTCGCGGCTACTAACACAAATCGCAACTGGAATCTGATAAAAAGAAGTCATTACTTTAAAACTTTATCTTTCTAACGACATTTTGCATTTTAGGTGATTTTCTCTGATGAGAAAAAATTTAATTTAGATGGGCCAGATGGCCTGAACAGCTTCTGGAGAGATCTGCGAGAAGAGCCCGATATTTGTCCAACATTTCGTCGGCGGATCTTTGATGGTGTGGGGCACGTTCAGCAAACTCGGTACTCTTCTTTTGGTATTTCCATCGTGCCGAATGAACAGTACTGAGTACCAAACATTTTTGGAAGTGCGGAAGTGGAATTTGGGTAGTTTTTATTTTCTGAAGAAAATTTTATTTTTCAACAGGATAACGCCCGAATACATGTGAGTGCTTCCACAACGGGTTGGTTTGCGCATCATAATGTGAAGTTATTAGGGTGGCCGGCACGTTCACCAGATCTGAACCTCATTGAGAACATCTGGGGATGGTTGGTAAGGACGGTCTATGATGATGGCAGGCAATTTCATACGGCGTAGGAGCTTAAAATGGCCATAACAAATGATTGGTTCTTCTTGACGCCGGAACGGCTAAAGGCATATATTGTGTCCATGCAAAACAGAATTTTTGACGTTAAAAAATGTCATGGAGGACAAATAAATTATTAATTATATAAAAATTTTACACATTGTTTTTATTCTAGTCCAAAAAATCAAGTGCGTCTATAGAAAAGAAACACTTACCAAAATCACTTCTTGCAGTTTTCGCCCAACAACCATAAAACTAGCGTTATCAAAACAAAATTTATTTCAGAAATTAAAACAACAAACTAGAGTGTCAGTCCTGGTAATATTCGTTTTTTTCATTTGCTCTCAAATTTTCTGAGAATTGACTATCACTACGTCTATGGTTTTGAAAAGGAGATTAAATTCAAATCGATTTAATAATTTCTAATTCTTATTCAATTCGTGAAGCCAGCTAACATCTCAAATAACTACTCATTAGTGATTCCTGATGAAAATCTTTTATTTTTAAAATTGCGTTAGAATGTTAGGATATCTTTATATACGTAGAAGAGATGGAATCTCAAATACGTCAACAGCCTTAGAGCCATTAAGGTGGATTTACATATCTGACGATTTTTCTGTTCTGAACATCACGTGACACATTCAACCAATCAGGAAGGACTTCTTCGTAGAATTTTCGGCACGGTGAGGACATGAACAAAATTTATCTTTTCGGCGCAACGACACAGCACAAAAAATTATGTGTCAAAATATTGTTTATGTATGAATGTGTGAAAAAACTATGCCTAAAATCGTCGAATATGTAAATCATCGATAATACAGTGTTCGCCGAATTTCCTGCGGCAAGCAGCTTCGCCGAAAAATCGTCAGATATGTAAATCCACCTTTATAGGGTACAACATTTCAATATGCCGTTTGTTTCTAGAGCCACCTTTTTGTGGAACAAAATATTCAAGCTCGCCTACTAGTTTTAATTCACTGATATTCCCGCTAGGTTTAATTCACTTATATTCACGAGGAACCTAAACGGGTTTTCTGTAGAAATAAAAAATTTAGCCTGAAAAAAAAGAATGCAGGGAAAACTTTTCTGATTTGATTAATAAATTTCATCCTCGTGTTCCGAAAACAAGAATAGAACGATAAAAATTGATGTAATGCAAATCATTCAGGGAGATTTCTCTTAGCAATAAATTAAAAAAAAAATCGCATTTAGTTATTGTGTTTTCCCGGATTTTGATACAGACGATGCTTATAAACTGCTGTTTTGAGTGAATGTGAATTAAAAATGGTGTAAATAGTAGACTCTTTAAAATCTGATGCAACAAATCGCTTCAATCAAGAAATCACATATTAACAAATAATAGGATAACCTCGTTTAAGTTTAAAAAATTCACACTTACCATGTGACGGTGGTGGCGATGGGGTTTTTGATAATCGGCTAAGATCTGCAAATACAAAAAAAAAAAAAACAGAAAAAATTACAAAATTAAAATAACATCATAAATGTCACTAATAAAAAAATATTATTTATTTTCCCATGTTGCGTAATTTTTCTCGTATTTTCACGAAAAACCAACAACAATAACAGGCCGAAGAGAGATCCATAAAAAATGACCAAATAATAATAACACAACCATAATATATATTCCATTTCATTCCCATGAGGCACCTGGTTAGTATTTTTTTTTTGTTTTTACTTTACACACAAAACTAGAGGGGGGTGGAAAATATGAGGGTGGTAAATAAATAGCTTGTGCGGTATTCACATATATATTCAACCAACACATCTAATATCATCTGTATATATATAGAGTGCTACGACGAGATGACGAGAGTTAAAGTATATAAGTAAGTAAAATGAATATTTCTAATTTAAATTTTATATACATGTAGGATAAACAACAACAACAACAATTCTTAATATTATCCTTTCGCAAAAAAAACAAGGATAATAAACTTGAAAATAACTTCATTTATTACCCAACTAAATAAAAAGCACAAGAAAAAAAAAATGTAAAATTTACGAGTTGACTTAAAAAAAAGTCATCGATGGACACAAACGAAATACAGAATATATCCTTCGTAATACTTAGCTATATTCTGCTTATACAGGACGAGCAAAAAAAGGATATTTTTATCTGACCAAGAGTAATATGTATATTGGATGCTCGACTAGAAGTATATTTTATAGTGTGGTGGATTTTATAGTGGTGGACGCAACGATAATAAATTTACATGCATAAAAAAGGAATTATGGGTTATACGAGTACAGGATAAGTGAATGTATTAAGACAAAGTTTCTTATAAACAGTGAGTCCAGACTTTTGGGGGGTCAATGTAAAATATATATAAATATACAAAAACAAAAATCCTTCAAAAGTCCCACGGGGGTAGTTATAGTACAGCGCATCATCGATGGACCAAAAACACACATAAAAGGACTATTTTACCTAGTATTTCAATTTATAGATTATTTGAATATTTATAAAGTTGTAGGGATATATTTTGTCACCCCCGCATAATTTTGTTCGTTTTATCAAGATAAGCAGCATACATATATACATATACACACGCTTATGTATATATTAAAATTTGGCCCTTAATCTAAATACTTTGTATATATGTTTATATATAGGGTTTTGACCAAAGCAGATGATCCATGTATCGTCAATGATGAGAAGCGAGGGTGTAAATATATATAGACGAACTTTAATTAGACGCGGGTGCTCTATAAATCACTCTTTATATGTATCCTTACGACGAGTACAACAATTTTTGCAAATTTATCATCACATATACAATGTGTACATAAGAAAATAATTTGAACAATAGGCCTAGAAAGGACACACAAAAAAAAAATCAAGGTGCAAGAATTTATCGTTTCTATTGTTAAAATTTGATGGCCAAAATAATTTTGTTGTTTCCTTTTGCTTTCGTGTATATAATAAATTTACACTGACGATCATCATGTAACCATACTTGATTTTTTTTAATTCCAACATAAAACCTATATATAAGTTTTATAACTTTCATTTTTTTATGTTTTTTAAGAAAACTATATACAGGTAAAAAAAGGAACTTTTTCAAGTTGCACAAAAATTGTTTAGATATTATATTGTAGAATGGTGGTAACAAAAGATTTAGGCAGCAGCAACAAAAAAGGATACACAATGTAAATTTTATACTAAATTTTCGAACACAAAAAAGGTGAATATGCAGAAAAAAAGGATCTGTTTTGCCTGACGATCATTAAAATTGTTTAAAATCATGATCATCGATATTTCTTTAGAATTCCTGGTGGATATGCATCAAAAATTTGAATATAATTTGATTTTTTTTTTATATTATACAGGACAAAAAGGACTGAAAAGGATGTTGTGTGAAATTTGAGAATTATTACTTTGTATTATAATTTATGTATGTGTACCTTAATTTTATATATATAGGTATTAAACGGTGTGATTGGTTGACCAACAAGTTATGTGTACATATTTTAAATATACAGTGGGAACAGATGGCTGTCGAAATTTTATATAAAATAATATAAAAAGGATTCAGATACATATTTATTTTAATTGATTGAATTTCTATAATAAGGACACAGCAAACAGAAATTTAACCATCTGATGTGCACCCACGCATTTTAATACAAAATCGAATAATCAAAAATTCTATCCATATATACGCAAAACAAGAAAAAAAAGGATATTTTCCCCGACATGAAAATTTAATTCCCAATTACGCACGAATAAAATTAAAAAACAAAAATAAAACCAACTCACATCGTTGATGCGGACTAGTCGATGGTGGTGGTGTTCTTAATAAGTCACGTGCTTTTATCGAATTATTATTATCTTCGTGGGTTCCACTCCACGACCGAACTTTTGATAACACCATCATATTTTTGTTTTTCCTAGAGGCACTTAAATTTTTTTTTATGGTGTTATAATTTAATTTTTCCACCAGTACACAAAAAATATATAAAACACAACACACAAAGTTCACTATAAATAAATAAATGCAAATTTCCCGGTAATTTACATTATTAATTAATTAGTTAATTTAATTAAAATCACCATAATTTATTCTAATTTATTATATTCTAATCACACGATTTTGTATTAAAAATTAATATTCGAAAAAATTAAAAAAAAATCTTAATTTAAATAAACAAATTCGCTCAAGTATTTCCAATCGACTGAAAATAGTTTTATTTTATTTATAGGAAAATATGTAAAAATTCGACAAAATATATTTTGCATCCTTATTCATCCTTCATCATCATCGTCATCCCTCTATTTTATGATGTGTATGTATGTGTATATATACTAGAGTAACACTTAATATGTATATCGCTATATATGCATATAGTGGGGATGAAACACCACAAAGTAGAAAAAATACATATAATTTTACTATAGGGGTAGGGATAAGGAATTTTCTTTAAAATTCAGGGGTAACAACAAAAAATAAAAATTCTATAAAATGATGATTATTGATGATGATTTTTATTATGATTATAGGAAAATAAAAAAAAATAAATAAAAACTGAAAATAAAATAGGCGTGGTTTATTATCCTTATTTTCCTTCTTCATTTTTTTTTGATTATTATTATAAAGCATAAAATAAAAAATTTTCTTTTTGATTTTAAAATGAAGGAAAATCGGTGTGATTTCAACAAAGACTAGGTGACAATATGTTATTTGTGTTTTGGGGTTTAGTCAAAGGATTACCGCCAAAATTTTTTAACGGTCGGTTAATACTCGTGTATAGGTATATCCATACGCAGGACTTGTTTTTTTACAATTCACATTTTTTGGCGGAATTTTTTGATTGATATCATTTACCGAAAAAATACGTTACGCTTATTTCAACCAACAAAATGTTAAGGATCTTAAAGCATTTTTTAAGGTAATTGGATTGGAAATTTATTGGTAATGTGTCGAAGACGTTTTGTGACAATATCAATGTGGACATATTTTATGTATAATAACGAACTTTAAGGCATATGGCTTATGATATAATTGTTATATGTAAGAAAGTGACATTATCTAAAATTTCAAACATATAACGGTATATTTTAAGCATATGTCCACTAATTAAGGTTTTGTCCGGTTGAATTCCTAAATCACCGTTTGATTTAGGAGGCTGTGAATTCACAGGAGGCTGTGAATCATCAAGGTTTTTGATAGGTTTTAAAAGCCTTCCATCGCTTTCAGGGGACTATTTAGAACAAGAAAACTAGCAGTAGTTTTTAAATGTGATTTGGGGATTTTGAGAAAAAAGACATCGAGTTTTACAAATTTGTTTAAAAGTAACGACCGTTATAACGGTTTAAAAGGAAAAAATATCACTTCTGGTATTAGTAGTTTCTCAAAATTCAAAATTTTTATCATCAGATTTTATCTTAAGTTTATTAAGAACTTTAAGGTAACAGATATAAACCATTACTGAGTTGGCACTTTTATTGACTCATAAATACGTAAAACTGATTAAAAATGAAACAACTAAATCTAAGCTTCTTTTCTAAATAGAAGACCAAATGTTACAGGTGTTGTAAAGTGATTTATTTTTCTTATTTAAGTCGCCGTCAATGATATACAGCATTAAAATAATATAACAATGAGGGAACATTTAGGCAAACCCGGCATTCCGGCAAATGAACGAAACGAATCGTTCCTGAGGTAAACCTCTCACACAAAAATATAAAAGTGAACAAGGAACAGAACGAGTCTTGATTGGTCAAAAATATCAATCAACTCAAAATAATAAGCCAAACTTGCTAGATCTGCAACTTAGTAAACAGCAATTCAGAAATGCAAAATCTACTTGATTTATAACCAAGAAATATTGTCTTCTACAAGAATTGGTTGAGCAAGTGCTTTAAGCAGTTGAATTCTAATACATAAACAAATTTAACAAAATCCAACCAAGCCGGAATCTATGCTTGAAAAATACCTTCAGTTGGGATTATTGGAATGACTTTAGGAAGCAATTTAGGCTGGTGTTTTATGAGTATAATTTTAAAAGGTGAAACGTTTATTTTTGAAGAACAGTATTTGAAAATAATTTTATTAAAATTTTTTGAGATTTTTATTTTAGCCTGCAGTTCCTTTTGTTAATTGTAGATTTCATTATTTGATGGCCATCAATGGGATACAAAGTTTATTTAGGCATTGCAGAACTCTGCTATTTTTATAGATTGTCCAGCAATATTTAAACAACACATCATTTGTGATGCCAGGAGGGTAACTAGTAGATTCACGTTGAATATAGATTTACTATACGAAGACATAGACAAATATAAATAGATTTGCCATTTTACCAAAATAAGTAAAACAAATTTATTTGTCAAATTCCAGAAGAATTAGACTTTTTGAGAGGTATACAAATTTTATTTTATTAGACCGTTTTCTGGTGTTCTTCCTTCGTCAGTACTCTAATTACCAAATTTAATCCAAAAATAGCGAAATAACAAAAAATTAGCTCGTAGATTTTGTTTGAAGTTGTGTTTATCTTGTAATTTAGTATATGGTATTTTACAACCAACGAGGTGAGGTTGCCAAGAGCTTGGACGTTTCGTTTCGAACTAATGAAACATCACAATCCTTTAAATTAAAAAATTCAGACTGCAGTACGAAACTACAAAAATTTTGAAAATACTGAATTTAATTTGAAAAATTCGATGTTTCATTAGTTCAAAACCAAATTTCCAGCGTTTGATAACTTTACCTCGAAGTAAAATCAAGATATGGCTATCACCCAGAATAAATCAAAATTTTATATGGTATTTGTATATCGGTAAATTTCCAATTGTTCCAATCTGCCCATTATGCAACCCTTCGCAACTTTGTGTAGAGTGTGTAGGTTTGATTCTATGTTGGTGTTCAAATGATCTTCATCTGTCTATATAGAATTCTGTATTTATATTTTATTTTCGTGGTGGTTTTGTTGGTGTATAGTACGATTGGTTTGTGTACATGATTGCAAAATACAGTAATCCCCCCTATAACATGGTAGATTAGTTCCGCGTTATACGAAAGTCGAAAACGCGTTGTATGAGAATACTCGTACAACGCGCTCGTATGACCCCGTATAACGCGTTGTGTATAAATGATTCACGTTTAACTTTTCTCGTTAAAGGGGTTTTAAATCGAATTTAGTGCAAACTTAGGCGAAATTGATTATGAAATGCACAAATCATTATAAATTTCACAGTACAGAAACATAACGTGGGAAATCCCCGCGTTATATGGAGAAAACACGTGTTATACGAGGGACATGAAATCGCGTAATATGGAAACCCGTTATAAGAATATCGTCTTATTGGGGGGGGGGGGGGGGGACATTTTTAATTTTGAAAACTTTTTTGTAAATCAGAAAAAGCATCTTTAGCGTAATGTGCGGACGCCAAAAACCATTTCATCATCATGATGATGGTTTTTGATAAACGTGTCAAGCACTGGTAAGCATTTTGGCTGTAATCCAGCCACAATTGCGTTGGTTTTATTATTCTGCTGATTGACACTATATCGAAAGTTGACTACAGGACATTTACTCTGTGTTTTAGTTCTTTAATATCCGCTTGCAAGATTTTCAAATGATTATCAAGACGTTGATTTTTCAATACAATCACATCAAATTCTTTTTTAATATTATCGAATTTATCAGACATGAATCGTTGACACTCAATTAGCTCGCCCGCTTCTTCAAATTTACAAATTCACGCGCGAAATACTCCATATGCTAATATTTTTTTCTTCCACCGCCTGGATTCATCAATGAGCTCATCCGCTGGAGGTGTTCGATCATTTCACGCAGGTGTTCGATCAAGCACTGGTAAGCATTTTTTGATGTAAACCTCCTTGTTAACTGCCAAGCCGTTATTGCAAAACACGGGTTCACTTATTCCCTTTTGGTTTATCGCCACCACATTAAAATGTTTCCAGAGTGCAAATTTTGTTCGAAAAGTGAGACTTGAGAGTTGGGACTTTTTCTGCTGTTTCAAAAACAGCAGAAAAAGTCCCAACGCGCTGGTGTAAAAAATAATTAAATTTTATGTTTACATCTAGTGTGCTGACGAAACAACATAAAAACTCCTAATTCTCAATTCGTGGATTTCGAACAAAATTCGTACACAGGAAACTAGGAATTTTTTGATCAATTTGATACTTTCTTGTGCAGGATGTTCAGCAGACTCGTAATATGATTTTCGTTGCCATTCATTCCCTTCCAGAGTGAAATTTGGTCGTCCATGACACATTAATATTTTGATTGTTCAGCAAAGAAACTTTAGGAAAGGTGCTTCAATCGCTTTTTTATTACTTTTTTCTGCCGATCAGTTGGGCTAGGATATAATTTTTTTGCTTGTCGTCTGATGTTCAACTTTTCCAAATACCTTTTGATAGTGTATAATGGTTGGTTCCATATTTTCTGGCTAAAGCACGATACGATTTTTCACTGCTGCCTTGCGTGTCTTCCTTTGGTCTAGCACGCACTTGACTATTCGATAAAGTTGTATTTCTGCCCGAACCAGGTTTCCGGTTTGCTGATTTTCCAGCCTCGATGAGACTAAGTACGCGATAGATCGTCGTTTTTCTGAATCCCATTAAAGCAAAGTGTTGAAAATCTTCATTTTTGGTATTCGTTGGATTTTGTTTGCAAAAATTTACTTTACGAGATTTCGACGTTCTAACTGAGGCAACGAAAAAAATTCACGGCTGGTTTAGGATCAATGAATTAATTACTCATTATCCGAAATGAAAATATGATTATGAAACCTCATTTGAGGCAGCCAAATCCGTTGATGGGATATAGTGCCAAAAAGAGAGAAGAGAGAGAGTTAATTGGATAATAACATTTGTTGTGGAATTGGAAATAATTTTTGGTTTCACAAATTTATGACTTTGTGTATTTTCTGTAAGCCTGAGAAAGAGTAATGTTCTCTGGTGACAAAAGTAAATCGAGATGGTCCCGACTGCTACAGTCGCTATTGGCATAATTTGAAGGAACAGGGGCCTATTATGAAATTTTTCCGACATCGTAAAATCCGTCTCGCATCGGTTATTCATATGATGAAATAAAAATCAGAGTTTTCGGGGATAATTGGCCTAGCGAACTATATTAAAAATGCAAAAATAACTGTAAACATTGCCGATGTAAATTGAACCACCAATTTGCAACCTTTACTTTCCAAATTGTAAATTTTTGTGAAAAAACCTGATTTTACATTGTCTAAGTAAATTTTACTTAATTTTAAGTAATCATTCACTCCGCGTATAAAATCTAATAGCGAAATTGAAATTGGTAATTGTTTAGTTTTTCTAAATATTGTAGTGATACGCAATGAAAATGGAACTTTGAGTACAGATTGGTATCATAAAAAACGGTATGAGGCGGATATTTAAATTATGACTTTTGACTTCCACAATCGAATACAAATAATACATTATCTGGTCACTACATGGTATTGTTCTATACATATTGTCTATATTTATAGAACAATACCATGTAGTTGTACTACTAGCGAATTACTGCGTAGCGTGCGAAATTTTGATTCTTTCACATTTCCATTTATGTTCTAATTTATTCTATTTTTTTCTATTTTGTTCTTGTGGAACTCCTTTATTAGTAGTTCTGACGTCTTATTAAGTATATGACTTGAATAATTTCAGCTGATTTGCATCGCAAGCCCAAGTTTTTTATATGAATCATTAGAATATCATGGAATGGTGTCAAATGCTCTGAGTATGTCCAGAAATAAACATGCACCTGTCTTATTCTTTTCCATTTCATTACTTAAATAATGCGTTAGATTCAAGCAAGCGGCCATTGTGTTCGACTTAGGAATAAACCCAAATTGGTTCTTTGACATTACGTTATTTTCATCTAAGAACTGCACAATTCTATACAAATACTTCTTTCAAACACTTTGGATAATGCCGGAAATATGCAGATGGGTCTATAGTTATTAATTAATAGTTGGTTACTTGATTTGAACACGGGGACAACCTTAGCTAGCTTTAAAATGTTTGGAAAAAACAAGTTGAGAGAAACTCGTTAAAATATTTCGCTAAAGTAAACGAAATTTTTTCACTAAGATTTTGTAGTAACTTCGCGGATATGCTGTCTACCCCAGTAGCAGCATTTGTTTTTAATGACCTGAAATGTATTATTATCTCAGCTGCAGAAACAGGTAGATAGAAATTTTAATGGTTTTATTAAATATAAGTCTTTTAAAATAGACCCACATCCTTTTTGAATTTACGATATCTTCCTCTATTTTTGTTACAAAATGCTTTTTTGCTTGTTTGATCATCTTTACAACGATTGAAGTAAGTTCCCTATGCCTGTTCTTAAAATATTCGCTGGTAGGATGCTTTTTTCTTAAATTATGCATTCGATCCCTCCTCGTAGTTGAAGCTATTACATCCCTTGTTACCCATTCGTTGTTTATGAAATGGCTCCTACTTGTTTTCCTTTCTGTACAATCTTTAACAATTTGCGTAAGACTATTTAATAATTGCTCAAAATCATTAGCGTTAAGCATTTGTTGCCATATGTAATGTTTTACAATTAAATCATAATTTAAAACAGAAACTTCTCTAGTTTCTGTTCTTTTCCGAATTTTCAAAGCACCAAATTCTACATATATTAATTTATGATCAGATACTTGAATAAGTCACAGAGTTTTTGTGTTTACTGTTGTTGTATTTGTATACTTCTTCATCAGTGTTTCGAAATAAACCGTACAGCTTTATCGTTTTGTGAATTAATTTGATACTCCTTGGCACTCTCTTTCTTGGGATGAAAAATTGCTTCATTTTTAACCCACATATTATATTTGTATTTCAATTTGTACTTTAATTGTTGAGCTGCATGGTAAAGTTGTTGCTGATAACTAGTGAGATGTTCGCGCAAGAATATTGGTCGATCTTTGTCCTTCTCTAATTGGAATCCAATTTCACCAGCTGCCAAATGTTTCCGTTTTTGGTCCAGTAGCAAATTCTTTCCTTTACAAGATTTAAACTTGAGTAGAATGTTATGATCAATAATTTGTGATAGAATAAGCTTAATAAAGTTCTTATTCACCAAATATTCTGCGGATACGACATCATCATAATTGGTACATCCCAATGCATTGAACAGTTTGAGAAGCGTCAAACATGTCAGAAGCGCTGCATTCACAATTTGGTAATCCAGCCACAATTGCATTGGTTTTGTTATTCTGCTGATTGACACTATATCGAAAGTTGACTACAGGACATTTACTCTGTGTTTTAATTCTTTAATATCCGCTTGCAAGATTTTCAAATGATTATCAAGACGTTGATTTCCCAATACAATCACATCAATTTTTTTTTTAATATTATCGAATTTATCAGACATGAATCGTTAACAGTCAATTAGCTCGCCCGCTTCTTCAAATTTACAAATTCACCCGCGAAATACTCCATATGCTCATTTTTTTTTCTTCCATCGCCTGGATTCATCAATGAGCTCATCCGCTGGAGGTGTTCGATCATTTAACTTACTACGGCATTCATCTGAACTGGCTTCCAAATTTCTACGTAATAAATTATCAGTTGGTTTAAGTTCTTGGGTCTGCCGAACTTTACACTCCTTGAAACGCAAATCTATAAGAAGGTTCCATGTACTGACATAAAGAAATCCAAGTTCTTGAGATCGACATCTAATTGATTGTTCTCGATTTTCATCCACTCTTTTGCTCACAGCATCGATATTTTCAGTACTAAAATTAAGTTTCTCACAGCTTGGATTTTTACAATCCCAAACACCACCATTTGTCTCCAACTTTTTAATTACATTACGATTAGAAGCTTACTAATCGTACATATTCAGGGTGTCCCAGAATTGGACGATCAAACGAAGCAGGGAGATATTACTTGTTTTTCGAATTGTTGATGGTTTAAAAGTTATTCCATTTTTAATGTTTTTTAGTGAAATTGCATGCGCACCCACCAAAACATTAATTAAAAAGAAACCAAGAGTTCTTTTGTTTAATTTTCTTTTTTAATACGATCTAGGAGAGTGTTCCTTATTTCCAATAAAATTATTTTTATTAGCTGTATTACCGTCTGTCAAATAATAACAATGGTTTTATATAGTCTTTTAGTTTCTCAAAAGTTTTTGTTTATGTTTATGTAACGAAAGCGGGAAACAAAGTACTACAGAAAGTTGATTCACTATCAGAAAAATATGCAACACTAATTGACGATTGGTAAACAGCAAAACAGCGCCGTAAACGGCCGGTATAAGCATATGTGATCCCATGTAAAAAAAATTGACTAGGTGAGGAATTTGAATTTTTTAAATAACATATTAAATCTGTATGTATTAAACGGTATGTTATTTTGAATTTATGTATATTTGCCGCCCCGGTGGCAAAGTGGTCAGCATGCTTGCTCCAGCAACCGGAGGTCCCGGGTTCGATTCCCGGTGGTGACAAGGAAAAAAATCACGGCTGGTTTAGGATCAATGAATTAATCACTCATTATCCGAAATGAAACTATATGATTATGAAACCTCATTTGAGGCGGCCAAATCCCTTGATGGGATGTATAGTGCCAGAGAGAGAGAGAGAATATTTTAAAATAACCAAAATCAAAAATTGCAATGGTGGACAAAAATAATAATTCTTCAGCTATTTCGGAACAAGGAGAATTTAGGAATAACATCGTTATATCGCCCCTTGATATTTCACTAATAATAAACGTCCTATTCGCAAGGGAACAGAATTATTAAATGCGGGATGGGTTCATGCAATTGGTATTAAAGCCGGTACCTCCAGCTGTAAATCGAGTAATTGGTTTGGTAATTCAAACATCTTCTATTGCGGCTAGGCCGCATGAAGTAAAACTCGACTTTTTAAAGACAAACTTTAACTATTGGAAGTGTATATGCACGTGCAATTTTAGTTTAAACTATATGTTTATTCAAAACTTTTATTGAAAATTAAACATAAATTAATAACATTAAAATTAACAATTTCTTTATTGTGGTGCACTTTAAAATAAATAGTCAGATGACCTGGTTTCGGACCATCGTCCTTTATCAAATCTGGTTAATTATTCTGAAAATAATACAGCCTTTATGCTTGCTGAAAGAATTTGAGGTTGTCGCATGATGTATTTAATTATAATATTTACATTTCTAAATTTTATCGGATGTTTTAGTGGAAAATGGCTGTCAGGGAAACGTCATCACTAGGAATATCAAGAAGGCTCGGCCTAGCACCTACATCAAGTGGATGTTGAGAAAATCTGTCTTATCGTTAATAGATGAAAGATAATTCTGTGCTACTTCGACATAAGGAAAAGTAATTTTAATGCCCTAATCGAAGCCTGATTAACCATAAAATGTGAAAATCTCTTTCACTTACTAGATTATATATCCAAACCAGAGAATGCATGTGAAGATACTGCTAAAGTTTTACTAGTAAATAAATTAGCAAAAACTTCACATGTTTATATAGCTGTGTGAAGTTTTTACTAAATCTATACTAAATATTTATGTGTTGGTGCATATAAAAATGATACCTGTATAAAACGGAAATTAACGTATATTTTAATTTATTGACTATATTTTGGCAATTATCTTTTAAAAACCGGAAGAAATTATAATACATATATGTATTGTATTTCCCATTTCATTAATCTATATTCTCTACTAAGAATATTGCGGTTAATAAAAGTTTAAAAAAAATAACTAGAAAATCGCGGTATCCGAGGCAGATTAGTAACAAACACTACACACTGAACTACTGTATAGAGTGTTAGTTGAAGGTCATTTCAGTAACAAAATATATTCAGATGCTCCCCATCCAGGGAAGGGGCAAGTTAATAAAATTTAGTATTATGACGAAATATAATAAACATCCTCAGGCTGACTGAGATATCCCTAGAGATCTAAACACAACCTCAGGTATATGAGGAGTCATTTGGGGACTATTTTAGTTAGAAAATATATTCAGATGCTCCCCATCCAGGGGAGGGGCCATTTAATAAAATTTTCTGCACACTCGTGAATATATCAGTTAGCCTGAACATTTTTATTATATTTGGTCATAATACTAAATTTTATTACCTGCCCCCTTCGCTTGATGGGGAGTATCTGAATATATTTTCTAATTGATATGGTCCCCAACTAACACCCCACATACCTGAGGTTGTGTTTAGATCTCTAGGGATATCTCAGTCAGCCTGAGGATATTTATTATATTTCATCATAGTACTAAATTTTATTACCTGCCCCCTCCCTTGGATAGGGAGCATCTGAATATATTTTCTAATTGATATGGTCCCCAATGAACACCCCATATACCTAAGGTTGTGTTTAGATTTCTAGGGATATCTCAGTCAGCCTGAGGATGTTTGTTATATTTCGTCATAATACTAAATTTTATTAACTTGCCCTTCCTCTTGATGGGGAGCATCTGATTATATTTTCTAATTGATATGGTCCCCAACTAACACCCCATATACCTGAAGTTGTGTTTAGATCTCTAGGGATATCTCAGTCAGCCTGAGGATGTTTATTATATTTGGTCATAATACTAAATTTTATTACCTGCCCCCTCCCCTGGATGGGGAGCATCTGATTATATTTTCTAATTGATATGGTCCTCAATAAACACCCCATATACCTGAAGATGTGTTTAGATTTCTAGGCATATCTCAGTTAGCCAAGAAAAATTTATTATTTTTCGTCATAATACTAAATTTTATTAAGTGGTCCCTCCCCTGGATGGGGAGCATCTGATTATATTTTCTAATTGATATGGTCCCCAACTAACTCCCCATATACCTGAGGTTGTGTTTAGATCTCTAGGGATATCTCAGTCAGTCTGAGGATGTTTATTATATTTCGTCATAATACTAAATTTTATTACCTGCCCCCTCCCCTGGATGGGGAGCATCTGAATATATTTTCTATTTGATATGGTCCCCAACTTACACCCCATATACCTGTGGTTGTGTAACTCTATATTTCGATAATTTTCCGTCTTACCCAGGTAATATCACTAACACAAACACAATTAATGAATTTAGCAAAAGTTTAGCATTTTCTTCACACTCGTAACCAGAGATAAGTTATTTTAATAATGAACAGCTTTTCTTACTTAGCCCTCTCTGGTGATAATATCAGTTCAAATATCATAAAAAAGTGGCGGATCAGCATAGTTGGAGAAATGTACGCCAGAACATTTAGACTTTTCTTGGAAAATGGGCGTTTACTGGTTCATGTGTAGAGCAAGTGCGTGATGTTGGTCACCAAACTCCATCTTGTACCAATGGTACTTTTGTTGGAGTAAAGCGCTTTAGTGCCTTTCTCTACCATTTCTAATTTGGTAGCCTGATTAGTTTGCCATTCAGCATCCTTAAAGCGATGCCACATACACATCTAATTTCAGACGATTCGTGCGTAAATTTGTAAGAAACAAATACAGACGATTTTTACAACAACAATTCTTTAAATTTTGTTTTGAGCTGATCAAAAATCAACGATGTGAGGTTGAAAACACAACAAAGAAAAAAACCGTTTAAAATTTTAGGATGAGTTCGTAAATCATTTTTAGATTTTTGGCGTTCGTCCACGTATAAAATTATATCATTCAGAGCAAAAATCGTTTCTATAAACGGCTAAATAGAAGAATTATTATTTTTCAATTAAAATTATTAAATAAATGTAAATTTATTATTTTTCCTATTAATTTGAGATAGTTTGCAAATTATCTCATTAATTTAAGTCCAAAACATGCTGTAATTAATTCATAAATGCTAAATGTGTTTTTAGAAGTCGTCCGTAGATATGTGTATGTGGTGGAATCGCTTTTACCAAATATTCCCCTAGTCCGCTCGTTTGACGTTTCTGGTGACTTATTTACTATGAAACCAAAGTAGGCTGCTTGTGAAATTTTGAGATGACTAGAAAGCCATGAACTTTCCTAGTCACCTCTAAACTTCACTCGACTTAAAATGACAGTTGTTCAATTGTTTCATTCAACAAAATTCACTTATAAGAATATACGACGAATCTTACCTGATTGCTTTCCGCATGTAAAACTGTATTGTTTGGAGTCTATAGAGTCTAAGTTCGAGTACTTGGTCTTCACTGAGCCAATGTTTTGGATTACAATAACAGAATACAAGTTTGCCTCTTAATTATTCCGGTGCTGAACTGTCATGATGAAGGTTGATTTGCAAACGGAAATTCAAAGAAGAACTTGATGAAATGAAATTGATACGAAAAAGTAACCTACTCGCACGCAGTACGCAAATGTGGAATGTGCTTTAACTAAAACATCTTTTTAGATACATGGGCTACTAACAATAATTTCTGCTGATAAGCTGTATATTCTAGAAATTTCGAAACACTAAGTCTACCAAAATACGGTTGGTGTCGATAAATTACTTTATTGAAGAGTTTTTTACTAACCATAAAGATTGATTGAAACAAGTAGTACGATTTATAACACCCTAACCCTTCTTAGGAATATTAGAGCTTCATCTGGTTGAAATTTTGGCCATATTTGTCTTACCATATTAGATGTGAATGTGTTCGTCCAAATTGCATTCCACCTCGTTCGGAAGTGCTATTTTTAGCGCCGGAAAGGGCTCCTCGGCTGGATTAGTATCATGCCTAGTTTGTCCACCCTATACGTTTGTCCAAAATGTCAAAATTATCATCCAGTTCAGTTTGTTGAGTATATGTGATCATGTCTAGAGCTCAATTACCACTTTATCAGTAAAATTGAGTCTTTCGTTTAAAGTAGGAGGAGTACTGTCAGAATTTTTTTTTTTTTGAAGAATGGAACCACTCTATCTTGATTTCTAAGTTGATTTCCAATCTAACTGATTTATATTATATAGTGCCTTGTGAAAATAAGCTAGGGATAGATTCTACTGCCCAATCCAATTCCTCCATTGTCGCTAGGGGTTTTGTAACCCGAAAGTAAACTTTTTTTTAGTATTTCGCTAAATGTTTTAATACTCATAGAAAAATATTTAAATTACTTTTCGCTTGAGTAAATAAATTTCGAACCTAATATTGGAAGGCCGTTTTCTCTGTCTATTATGGGCTTCCATTTTCCATTTAAGTTGATCATTTAGAAAAAATATTAGCAACTTGTTAAAAATGGGTTATTGTCATTCAGATTGGTTAACGACGAGTTTTAACTCCAACTGAGCTTCACACAACTGGCTCTATTTAATTTAGATTGATCATTTTCAAGAACCTAGAAACAAAATGCTTCAAAAATTAATATTTAATTTTCCAGAACCACATTCAGAAAACAAATTAAATTTCATTTTTGTCTTACAAACCAAATATCATCAATTGTTAAGTAATGGGTTAGCATCATCGAATTGCATAATTAAAAATAATTGCAATGAATTGTATATTAGCACAGTTCTTTTCCGCTCATTTTTTGCGTACCTTTCCTTTAACTTTAGGGAAAACTGAAGTTTTACGTAATTGCTCAGCATGTCATATCGAATACCTCCCTCCCTAATTTTCATGAATATTAGAGAATTTTATAAAAATGATCATTATGGAAAAAAAAAATCGTGCAAGAGTACTTTCCGATTTTCGAGCATCACTTGAGGAGAAACATCATATTTCAGCCTCTAGTTAAAATATTATGAAACGGCCTACTGTTGTAGACAGAGAAAGGTCTATACCATGACTATGTTAAAAATGGGCCATCGGACCGATGCATGACAGATAATTTGAATTTATAGTGATTTAACGTAGGTTTACAATTTTTTGCAACATAAGTGTGTTATAGTTCGAGATTAAATTTTTCATGCTGAACTCGAATCCGTCATAACTAAAAATTAAAAAACAAAATTTTACTTTTGACGAAATGGTATATTGGGCCCGATTCTCGTGACATAAAATTGCTGTTATGTTATTTTAGTTCCCCGCTTCCTATTGGAATTTGTATTGAAAAAACAAAAATAACATAACATTACATACAATTTTAGATCCCGGAATCGACCTCATTGTCCCCAATCAGCTATTTTTTGCAAACTTTCATGTGTTGAACTTTTTTTCGATTTTTTTTTGTCAATCATCATCTTTCTAGTGGAATTTGACATTAAAACACACGTAATCACGGAAATACAATTTTTTAATAAGTTTTTCCGAAGAGTTGTATCAGATGATCCCTTAAACATCTAATTTCTCCTCATAATATTCGTGTTTTTATATAATTTGGTACTTGGGACCATCCATTTGGTTTCTAAGTTCCCGGAATCTTGGAATTATTATAGCAATTGAAATTGTTTCAATTAAATTAAGCACTTCATGACAATTTAGACCCGAGATGAAATATTTTTGCTAACCTTGCTCTGAAAAACCGAAGCCGGTCAATATGGCACATTTCAAAACAGGATGTAACAAACCCAACATCACAAAACAGAAGAACACAAAACAGTACATTGTAAAAGCGATTATAAAGCAATTTTGATTGAAGATTGAATTTAAATTAAAGTAAAATTTTCCTTCATCTTACTGTTACAGAAAATATGTATATCAATTTAAATCTCTTCCTTTAGACAGTCACTATATAGTACACGGTACGGAACAGGGCCGATTAAATCAGGACATCACAAAACAGTGCGTAGTACATGTTTTGTGATGTCCTGATTTAATTAGTCCTGTTCCGTACTATGTACTATAGTGTCTGTTTACTGTTTCGTGACATCCTGTTGTGAAATGAACCGTTCCGTATGGGACCCGTGAAAAGCTAGAAAATTATTTTCGATCATTATAGATGCTGTGCCATGTACTATTAATAGGTGTTTGCATTTTCAAAATATCCAAATGAAATAAAATTAGTTTACGATAGGGTAAATAACTAAAACATTTATTATAACGAATTCACGCTTCAAACCATTTTAACAAAAAAAAAACACATTCATAATTCGGATATCCCAATAATCCAATTTCCAACTATAACATCCGCTGTATCCCTATATAATGTTAAGCTGACACACAAAAAAAATACTAAATCAAATCAATCAATCGATTGCTCGCAAGCAGGTCAATTCACAGCATCGCTGCGTTCAATAATTATAAATAAGCCAATAAAATTTGTATCGACGAGAAACTTCAACCACTATGCACGGTATAAAACATTTTGTTCTATCATCATTGAAACCAATTCAAATGTCAGATCGAATTATTACATGATATTGGTCAAACAATATACTTGTACCTTACACCACACCTGCACCGTACCTTCATGATTGAAAATCCATGCAAAATTTATTTATTCCTTTTATATAAAAAAATGCAACCTTTTATAATTCATTATAAAAATAATGTAAAAAAAAAATTAAATAAAAGATGCATTTCTTACCTAATTTTCTTTTGATAATCGTGAGAAATAAAATTTTGCTATTTCGAATTCAATAGAGAGCTCTGCGTACATATCCAAAAAAATAGTCATTGTTATCCGTCAAAATAGTAAATAAGGTCACCTTACGCAATTTTTATTCTAAAAAACTCATTTTTGTGATTTTTTTTTTAAAGGAATAAATAGTTTTTTCCAATTTATATATTTTTTTATCCCGACATCCCTGTATAAACTATACACTAATACTTATGCACCAATTTGATTTTAGAATTAAATTTTTTGTTACCTGACATTTAATTTTATTTTTTAGGTTAGTGTCCCAATATAATTTTTTTCCCAATTTACGTTAAATAATTTTTTGGGATAAAAATTGAAGGATGACGAGGAATTTGTGTCAGACGAGTAAAAAATTTGCGTGCATTTTTTTTAGGTAAAAAACACGCAAAAAAATAACCGTCAAAAAAATGTTGTGTCGTTTTTTAAGTGGTTCGCAAAAAATTTGTAAAGCGGGGATTTAAAAAAAAAAAATATCAAAAATATGTTGAGGGGTTATTACACAAATTACATGGTTATGTACATTTTTTTAGTCGATAAAAAATTATCCGCATATGTAAATTTTGTATGTCATATATTTTAAAATGTCCTCGTCTTATCAGTTACCCATATCATCTTGAAACAATCGCCCTCATAAATTAAACAAAAAAAAAACTGTATTTTAAGAAATATTTTTAAAAAAAATCTTTACGATTGATTTGTTTTTTTTTCTCGGAATGCAATAAAATTATGATTTTTTTGTGTATAGTCATTTTTTAAAGCATAAAAAAATAAATTCACCCTTTGCGAAAATCATCCCTCTTCGAAAAATCATAAAATATAAAAACTACTGTGGTTTGTTATTTTTTATGATTTACCATAAAGTCAGATATGCTTTTTTATTATATATGGCTAGGGATTCTTGGTATATTACGATTTTTTTACCTCTAGCCTAATTAGCATGAGTGTGTTAAATTGTGTACACAATTTTTCAGTAGCCAAATTTATTTGAGGTACGGTTCGCTGTAAATCATTGGAATTTGAATTGATCCAAAACAAACATATTCATTTCCTGGTATATAAATTGTTGGCTTTATGATTGGAATTACTGGAATACATCAAATCAATATATAAAAAAATATTTTATGGCCCGAGCTCATAAAAATTCACTTTCGGTTTTATTTTTAATTGGATCGTCTCGTCGATAATCTATGTTGAATTCAACTATTGGGTCAAAAATATTAAGGTGTAATTTCGGAAAATTTCTACTTTCAACTTAATTATTTGAATATCGGAAGGAATTTTATGTGATTGCGAAATACATACAAAAAATTTACACTGTTAAATTTAAAAATATTCCAATTGGATTTGGCTTGTAGTGAAATTGAAACATTTTCGGAAAATCTTTAGCATTCCTATTAGAGAAGTCCCTGAACCGTGAATAGTGTTGTTGTAAAAATCAAACAATTTGAGATAAAGAAAAGAAAATTGTGATACTTACAACTTACTAAAGTGTTTTAAATTCGAAAGAATTCTACTTTTTTATTTCCGATCCTAGAAATGTTCACGGAACACGAATAGCTAAATCAAAACAACACGAGCGTCGTTTTGAAGATTTTTAATTTGTCCAGCGTATTTTAAACAATTCTGGTTTCTGATTTTATTCGATTTTCCAATTTTTCTCTTACCGCTCCCAGAGATGTTCATAGTTTTTAAATGTATTTTAGGATAGTGTACACTTAGTTCTAACATTGAAATGTACATGGATACTGTGCCGTACATGCTACTTGGAAGTTTCATGAATTTTAGTGAATTTTCAAAATTTTATTTCACCGATCCTAGGCATATTTTCAACTGGTCTAGAGTTTTACGTTTACGGTTGTATTGCCTATCACAGAAATGTTCACAGGATCTTTTTCATACATTCGAATAGGCTAGAACATTTTCTATCAATATTGTGAAAACGGGACACGATTGATGATTTTCACCTTGTTTTCCAAAATTTAAAACTTCTTACTTTTCAATTTTATTCTCAATTTGAAAATTTGAAATTTTCGCCAATTGCAATTTTACCCAATTGACATTCCCAAATAAGCGACGAACCCGATTTATTGTAAAAACAATCAAATAATAGAAATTCGAGTAATGTTTACAGGGTCACATTTATACTTTGGGATAGTTCGACCTTCGATAGTTCCCAACAGGATTCAGTTATGATGATCAGATCTTTCACTAGACTAGTTTCACTAGACAAAATATGTTCGATTAATTGGACAGTTTAATTTAACGATTTTTTTGATAGTTAATTGTTGACGGTGTAGAAAACGAAATATGTGAAGTTATCCCAGAAAATAAAAAAATTTAATCAGGCACCACTAACATATCAATAACCAATTTGCTCTGTGTGAAGTTATTCCAGCCCAGGTTTTGAATTATTTCATTCAAATATACTATATTTGTGAAGTTAGCCCAGCCCAGAATTTTTATCAATTTAAAAAAAAACAAAAAAATATCAAATTTATTAAATTCGATTTGTTTTTCATATAATAAAAAAAAAAATTTTAACGTATAAAAAAACTATAAAATTTTGAGTACCATAAAGTAATGGAAAATTACAAGCAATGTAAGAAAAAATATATTCCGTGGGAAGTTCCCGAAAATGAACTCTGGGCTGCGAATTTCATTGATTTTTATATAATTTTTCGTCCCGCCTGATAAATCTAAAATTATTTCACCAAATCTAAAAATGTCTCGGATCAGGGCTACATGATTTTTAAATTTATACACTATAGTCGCTAAATTTAAGCTAAATTAGAAAAAAATCGTTCCGTTGCAAGTTCCCGAAAATGAACTCTGGGCTGAGAATTTCATTGATTTTTATATAATTTTTCGTCCCGCCTGATAAATCTAAAATTATTTCACCAAAACTAAAAATGTCTCGGATCAGGGCTATATGATTTTTAAATGTATATACTATAGTCGCTAAATTTAAGCTAAATTAGAAAAAAATCGTTCCGTTGCAAGTTCCCGAAAATGAACTCTGGGCTAAGAATTTCATTGATTTTTATATAATTTTTTGTCCCGCTTGATAAATCTAAAATTATTTCATCAAAACTAAAAATGTCTCGGATCAGAGCTACATGATTTTGAAATATGTATATACACTAGTAGCAAATTCTAAGCAAGCTGAATTAGAAGAAAATCGATAAAAATTCTGGGCTAGGCTAACTTCAAACAAGAGCAAATTGGTTATTGATATGTTAGTGTTGCCTGATTAAGAATTTTTAATTTCTGGGCGAAAAGAATAGGGCTTTTCTATATCGAAAAAGTACATCTTATTATGAAATTAAAAGACAATTCTCTAATACAAAACTATTTATATCCAAATTTTCATTATACACAAACATTGGTGAATTCCAATTTATTAAATTATTGCCAATATCACGTACAGGCCTTGAGTGAGTTTTGTAAAGGAATCGAATTAATCATAAACATTTATTACAACTGATTTACAAGTCATCTAGTAATTTATCTTCATAACTCATAATCTGGTTTGGAGGCTTGTAGCCCTTTCCTAGTCCGCTTTACAATTTTATTATAGTTTTAATCGATCCAGATTGGATTCCATTTCACGTAGGAAGTTTTTCTTTGGAATAACTGGACGACAATGACATTGGTCTATTTTGTACAGCCTCAGAGCTGAATATCGTAAGTCCACACAGGGTTCAGAATTTACCGGTACAACTCTTTTTTTCTTCTTGACGTGCCCTTTTCATTTTTATTTCTCGTCTAGATTGTTGCCTAGATATTTTGCAAAGTTTGCCTAAAATCTATGTAATATTTATTTCACAAAATTTTATTTTCCAATTTCACATTCAAAATATTTACAAAACTAACATCAAAAACACAGAAAGTTTGACATACAACACCATTTGCGACAACAAATAAAAAGTTCATAGCAAATCCCCGAATCCACTGCCACGCAAACAACGCTTAAATGAAAACTTGGATGGTTTATTTACTCCTGGCGAATGTTTGGCGACGCGAAACTCATAATACATACGTTTCTAAAATTGACGTTATCAAAAAATTAAATTATGTATTTATTTCGATTACGGTAAACTTGCGTGATATTCCAGTTTCTCAAGAACTAACTTTCATAACAGGACCAATTTTCGTCGAATACAATTTTGTCGATATCGAAGAAAGACGAAATTTAAGAATTTCATAATTGGCTTCCATTCCATATTCCAGGGGAGGGATGTTGTAACATCCCTTTTTTCAATATTTATCGAATATTATAACTCTTTTCCTTAAAATAAAATTGCTTGTCGTTTCACTTTTCAATTTTGCTTTCTATATTGCGATCGCACAATACTAGAATAAATTATTTATTTATCTCTTTTTAGTTTTTCTATAAAGTATCACTCTTAATAAGTAGGTGATACAGTAAGAGTAGAACGAGATAATGTTTTATTCGGGTTCCATTTGAAACGCGATATTTTAAAACACGAATTATCAAAACGCGATATTTCAAAATGCGATATTTCAAAATGCGATATTTCAAAACGCGATAGAGTACAAAACGCGATATGGTACAAAACGCGATATTACTATGCACAAATGTGCAAGTTGGTTCAAAAAACATACAAAACTAAATTTTTGACATGATACTTTTGCCCAGGTTTATTCGGCTCATATGCTTATAATAACGATAGATGAGCGACATCTACAACAAACTGAATTTGGGGAGTACCTCAAAGATTAACAAATCTCCCGTTTCGTTACAGTAGCGGTTCGATTTGTTGCCTTAATTACAATTAAGTGTACTATTTCTAATTTATTTTCAATATTTTTGGAACCCAGAAGTTTGACATGACTATAAAAGTTTTTTGGTCGAAAATAGTCCAAGCAAAATACTATGTAGAGAGAGACTCACGCTTCTCAGAGCGCAAAATGAGTAAGAGAATATTTAATAATACAACGGACCCCTTTATTGGAAGCCACTTCATAAACCCGGTTAGGCATTGAATCCTAAAATGTTTGTAAATAATTTTATGAAACTGTGGCTCACGCTGCTTTAACTGCTTTAAATAGTGATTGTTTCTCATTAAACTATTCCTGTTCTCGTAAACTTTTCACACCAACCATCCCCAGATATTCTCCATTATGTTTATGTCCGGCGAATTGTTTCTGATCCGTTTTTCCCAGGAATACAGAAATCGGCCCAAAAAAATATGGCATTGTGGAAAAGCCCTTTCCAGAATGTTTTTGTATGATTCCGAGACCATTTTGCATGTCTCAAAACTTAACTTTATTTCCATAATAGGGAACTGACTGAGAGCCTAGACCATTATGCCGCCATCTCTACTGAGCTGTCTATTCAGAAATCATTCTTCTTTCCTTAAGTCATGGAAATACTAATTAAAACAATCCGGGTCATCCAAAATTAATTTTTTTTTTCATCGGAGAACACGACGTTTTTCCACTCGTTAGTCCACAACATTGTATGCTTAGCACATTCTTGCCGTTTTGCTTTTCTCTGTGGATTAAGTGGTGGGTTTTTATAAGTTTTCCGTGTTTAAGATGCCCGAATGACTTAATGATACGTCGTATTGATGATAAACTAGCCCGATTTTTGCCTTTGATTTTAGCTGGCAATTTACTTGGAAGCCGTTCGCAATATTCTTGTGCTGAAGTGGCTGTATAAGTGCTGCCTTTTATATTGTTGCCATAGCCTTCAATACCTTCAAAAAAAAATTGTTCACTAATGACTTACTCCATCCAATTTTTGCAGCTGTAATACGACTGCTATGTCCTTCCGATGTGAAAGCCTAATTTTTTTCTTTTTCAGCTACATGTATAACAGTTTTCTCCTGCCCATTTTTGTTGTTAAATTTAAATAAGTGGATTAATAATGGATAACTTTAAAAATAACTAAAACTCTGCAATATCTTGTCACTATATACTGAAAACAAACGACTATAAAAACACCGGCAATCATTTTGAGAGAAAAAAATTGTCAATCACAACAGCAAAGCCTGCTAAGAGCTAAAATCAAACAAAACATATGTGGCCCTATGCAGACGACGCGCAGTGTATATCTATACTACTCTAATTGGAAAATACGGTAGCAATAGGATTCCTTTAACCGCCATATTGAATTATTTTAGTATTTATTTTTAAACTGTTGATAACTGAAAATTTGGTTTTAATAAATAATTTTAAAATTTATATTGAAATTTTTAAAATATTTATTAAATACATTAATTTATTAACCATGCATTCCTGGGTGTAATCTATTTTCCGTTAGTAAAATCGAATAATAAGTAATTTTCCTAAGGCCGGATTCATACTTCTTCGTTCATTCAATTTAAACAATTTTTTCTCAATCTCTTGAGATAAAAAAGTACAGAACGTCATTTTGGAGCAATATGATAGGTCGAAAAAATTGTTTGATTGAATTAACGACCTTAGGCCGGATTCATACTTTTATTACTTCGTTCATTGAATCAATTTTTTTGTCTAATCATATTGCTCCAAAATGACGATGTTTTTCTTCTGCATTATTTCACAAGAGATGGTTGTTCGAAAAAATTATTTGAATGAATGAAATGAACGAAGTAATACAAGTTTCAATCCGGCCGAAATAGATCCATATTACCGCACATAAACAGGTTTGACTGTATACTTAGTATACTTAGTATAGGGATCGCATAACCCCCCAAGCGAATCAGTTCATACGCAATTGTCTACGCAATACTCTAACCAAATATCAAACACCAGTCGTAATGGTATTTGATAATGCTCCGTGTCATACGTCTATTGAAGATGTGTTTCTTGAATTTAATTTATCAATCATCGGTTATTAAGATTAGGTTACTACAGCCCAATGTTAAAACCCTTGCTTGGTCGGTTCTTAAGGCTTTATCGATTATTCAAACAGATAATTAAAATGACAATTTAAAATCATGTGACTTAGTTAACAAATAAATGAAAATAAAAGCTATAACAGAAAAAATATCAGCAACCCTATTCCTGAATCCATTACGAAAACAAAAATACAAAATTCATATTTGAATTGAATCAGATTCGTACGATTTTTATTTGAAATTGAATATGAATCTTGTACATTCATTTTCGTATCGTATTCAGGAATAGGACAGCAAAATTGTTTATTGCAATTATTCGATCAACATATTGTGTATTTTATCAATCTGGGCCAATAACAAGCAACTTCCAGAGATTAGGGCAAGATACCACTATATAGGTCGAATTAGCCTATCTATAGATACAATTTTCCGGCATAAGTATTTGCCTAGCGGAGAAGATGTAACCTTGTTAATAGCAATTTTCCAACGTAAATTTTGAATATTTTATCAATCTAAGCCACTTTCAGAGATAGGTTTACGCAATAGCAAAACTGCTATTAGCAAGGCTACATTTTCTCCACTAGGAAAAATCTTATACCGAAAAATGTTCTCTATAGATAGGCCAACCCGATCTATATAGTGATATCTTGCCCTATGGAAGTGGTTTGTTATTGGCCCAGATTGATAAACTACTAAATATTTTGAGTGAAAAATTGCAATAAAAACATATTTGATATTTTTTTTTTGTTAAAGCTTTAATTTTATTTATTTGAATCCTATTGGAATCTATTTGAATCCAATAACAATTCTGTTTCCGCCATGGTTTCTAATTGTAATCGTATACGTATACGTGTTATTTTTTGTTAGAAAATTCACGGGCTCTATTTTTCCTACCCAGTTTCGGTACGGAAAAAATATTTCCTAAATTATAAAAATTTAGATCAAACATGATTTCTCAGTAGGCCAGAAAATGATACTTTGATCGATATGATTTTTAATATACAGTAAATATTGTGATGGATAATAACATCATCATTTCCTTTTCCAATTAACTCACGCTGCTGAATGTACTGGGTAAATCTTATTGCATCTTATCTAAGGGGACGATTTTAATTCTTTTTATTCCATTGGAGAGTTTATCGGTGCCCAAGATACCGGGCTGAAAGGAGAAAGGGGATTGGGCAGCTCGTAAAAATACAGCATTCCAACATTAATGTGGATGGTCTGTTAATTTCATCAGAATCCGACGATTCAGAGGAATAAAAAAGGATTGGCCGTTTATTTTTTTATTTTAATTTTTTTTTTTTAATTTTAATTAAACAAATGGGATTGTGTTGCGGTCAAGTTCGGAGTGCGTCTTCGCTAAAGTATTCGATGTTTCGTGTTCACCTGTAGATGGACAAGGTACAGTGAGAGTAAAAAAAAACACACGTAGCATTAAACGTCAAACGAGGCGATGTCTGTTTGATGAGAAACGAAAATCAAAAGTTTTGATCGAGCTGTGAAGTGGAGAGCATGTACTCCGTCTGCAACCTTATAGCGACCCAACACGTTATAGGAAATACATCGGCAATACAGAAATACAGGGAAAACCACAAAACGAAAAACTCGGGTATAAGTGTGCGGAAAAAAAGCTCAATAGAAATATTATATTTTTCGGCCGTGAATCTATTACCGAAGCCCCAGCAGCCAAAGAAATCGGTCGTGATTCTTTTTCGGGCTTTAAGTGAATGTTGCAAACAAAAAAAAAGAAGAGTCGGCTGATTACTAATTGTGAAAGGTCGATAGTATACACAAGGTTATTTCACCTATTTATACTTGCGTGGTTTATGTGTCAGTGTGGTTCGCGAAATACGGTCGATGCTCCATTTCTAATACCGAATAACGATCCCGTAATCGGCGGTACTAAAGGAAAAGAAAATTTCATTGCTGGAAATTTGTGTTCGAAAAAGTATTAACCGTCCAGTACGAGCAACTACAAAATCCATCGAGGGAAAATTCGGCTGCCTAAGGAAAAGGGGCAGTTTAAACGAAGTGATTGAACGTGTACAGATTGTATCGTACGGAAGGAGAACGCATGCTGTGGCTGAGGAACGGGTTGAATCGTGACACGTGAGAGTATCCCTTTTTTTACAAAATAGTTAGTAAATATATTTTTTGTTAATCCGATCTTTAACTGAAACATGTGATTTAGTAATTGTTGTATTTTTGAGGTAGAGTTGTAAATTAGAAAAACTAAGGCAATTCGTAACCATTTTGTTCCGCAGAATCCGTGATTCTATTTTTTTTTTGTTGGTATATATATTTATTTACAGATCTTAGATGGGTACGTCGAGCTCCTCGTGCACGATTACATGACTTCGGATTTACAGTTAAAACGTGGGGTAATATTGACTCCAATTTCGGAATGGGTAATCGTGGCGCGGGTTGCGAAACGGTTACGAGCAAAGAAATTTATAGAGCTCCGTAGTTTTTGGGTCTTTCCCAATTGTATTGAATAATTTAACTTAATCGTTTTTTTTTGAGCTCGAACAAATGTATTAATGTAGGCAGCGAAAGTAAATAAAATAAAATAAAATATGTTTCAGTTAAGATTATTGGTCAAAAGCATGTTTTCATTGTAATTTAGTCAGTGCGGTAGATGAGTGTAAATATTGGTGGGGAAAGGGCGACGCTTAAGCTTGTTAAGTATGGTAGGAAATTGCAGGTCTTTGGACCTCGGGTGGACATCACCCAGCAAGATCCAATGGTCGGATCCAATGGAGCGATGGTCGGCAACAATGCTGCGAGGTGATGACGCTGGTTAAAAAATTATATGATGCTTTAAAGTAACTGTTCCAAAAGTGTATTGCGGAACATAATTGCTTCTGATGAATTTCTTTCGTCCGTAAAATTTCGTTCATCGACCTCTATATTGATTTGCTCCATAAGTCCATTTACTTCGGGTGTTGCTCCTATATCATCACTAGTTACACATATATTATGCAGTATACCTGCCGCAAATACCGTCTTTATGCAGTTTTCGATTTTAATTTCAAGCGACCGATTAAAAATATTTCGCAATCTTATTTTCAATTTTCTAAAGGGGCACATTCGACAATGTTGCGAGCCCTACTGTGTGCAGTGTTAATTTTTTTTTTGTTGGCCTACAGCGTTTTATACGGAATAATTACAACTACGGGTCGTAATTGGCAAGCATAGCCACTATCTACAAACAAATACGAATTTTTATTTGTATAGCTGGCGCATTGGTATATAAGGACTGTTTTTAAATACTCTTGTGTCATGTAACGATCCAGGAAAACAAACGAAAACATCATTAAAGAAGTAGTTGCTGTCAACTACGGCTTGTAAATGAATTGAGTAGAATGACTTACAGTTGATGTATTTGCCATGTTTGTCCACCCGGCATTTGATTCGTACGTGGCACCTGTCAATGGCACCTATAGCATTACCAAAAATACGAGATTTTGCACGCCTACAAAACTTCTCTCCAATTTCGTATCGGTCACCGTAAGATTATTAAATGTCGCATGTTCTCCTAATTCCGATAAGCCACCAACTACTCGGTAACTACATCCAGTTGCCATCTAGTATAAAAATATCAGAAGGTTATATTCAGATTTCCAGCCATGGCTTTTTTTGGGGCCATGATCTTAAAAATTTCTTAAAACTTTCATATGTAATGGGCAAGTGTTCTTGAATTTTTATATTCTTTCCATTTAAAATATCATTTACATCGTCAGAATGGATGCATAATCGAAAATACTCTAACCGCTACCTCTCAGTTTTTTTTACTTTTTCTTTACTCACTTGATAGTCTATTTTGTTGAAAAATTATCATTACAATTGTGAAATAAATTTCTACGTTGGAATCCTTTTTTTTTTGTTTGCTGTCAAAATTTTAAACTAATTCACACAGGTCAAATTATTGACCACATTAAAAAAAATTCACCGTGATATACTTTTATTCAAAAAATTTTTAACAAAATATTTTTAACATATTCACTCACGGCCTAAGTAAAAAAGAGAAAACCAAAAATAACATCACTGTTCGGTCGAACAGAAGGAAAAAGAGAAGCGTTGTGGTGAAAAATACAAAAATTATGGTAGCCTAACACAAATCGGAAGGGAGATGTATTGTATTTGAGCGTCTGCGAATACTGCTACGTAGTATTTTTGAATATATATATATGTTGTAAGTGCAGATAGGCCTAAATACTACTTCGGAAATTTTAAAAGGTAGTGACATTTTATATGAAAAAGAACAAAAATTTTACCGAATTCGTAAGCTATAAAATTTAAATTCATTCATCGGTCTTATAGTAATTGAATAAATATGTACGATAAATTAGGATAATTTTAGACACAACTATGACTCGAGTTGATGTGAAATTTCAATACTCAATGTGATTCCGATTATTTCCAGGTTTTAAAATTCCAACATTTGAATATTTAAGAATTTTGGAAACCTTTTTAGCCACCGTAATTTATGTGCAATCATCTGCGACTACGAAATTGTATTTTTCATATACCTTTTTTATGGTTTTTTGTACTCCTTTTATTTCACCCATCTGCACGAAAGAAATGAAACACAAAAAAAAAACAATTTTCCATCTTCTTCAAAGGTCACGAAAATGAAATTAATGTAAATACGTTGTTGTTTATTTAAGAAAATGTATGTATTAAAATAAAATAAAAAATACAACACAAAAAAGGTCAAGTTGGTTTTCTTTTTAAAGATTATAATAAACATGAATGGAAAACCAGCAAGGAGGGTTGGTTTAAATATCTTTTCTAAAAATAATATCGACATATACCCGATAAAAAAAAACATGTTATTGAAATTAAGAAAATGAATTGAAAATTCTTTAATGGAAATTTTTCTCTTGATATTTTAGTTTGAATACCAAATGAAATCCTTTTTATTTCTGTAATCGTTGTTGTTGTTGTTGTTGTCTTGTGTTTAATAGTTGATTGAATTTTAAGTTTTGTTTCTTTATGATAATGATCACTTTGGATGTATGTACAAACAAAAGGATGTTGTTGGATTCACTTGAATTTTAAATTTTTCAATTTACACGCGGTGCGCTTTTCCTATCAAATTTAAATAATTTTGCCGAGAAACTCAATCAACCATTATAGTTTTTCGTATTTTATTCAAAATTACAAAAGATTTTGGCAACATTTCAAATGCAATTTGCTTGATTTATAAACGAATCGTTCATGCTAATAAATTTGTGCTTTTATATGAGAAAATTTAAAAACTTTATTTATTTTTTGTAAAACCCTCATAAAATCACCGAGTATCACCGTACCCATCTTGGTTTTGCTATAATGCATGTAGAATTGTTTGAATTGGATATGAGCGGTACCGCACCAGCATTTAGTGAAAAAAATGTATAAAAGTTTTGTTCATCAAACTTTATCGTTAGTAAATTACACAACCAAAACAAAGGAAAAAAGGATATAAAGAAGCGCGCACACGACAACATTGTTGAGACGATGTCACCTTAAATTTTTAAAATCCCCTTTTTCCCATCTTCATCCCGTTTAACCCCTTTTTTCGTATTCGACGACACAACAAAAAAGTTTGCACTTGTGTATATGTTGTGTAACAAAAGTAAAACTTGAATCCTTTTTTATTTTGTTGTTGTTGTTTTGTGCTTCCTTGTCGTGAGATGGAACTATTTAGAATTTAAGAAGATGAGGACACTTGTTTTATAGTCAATAAAACATATGTGATAAATAGTTGTTGGGAATTTTTTTTTCCTTTTTGGGTCCTTGATGAGATCACATTATTATGGGACGAAGGGGTGATGCGACTAAGTGTTTTCTGTACTGTACGATTGTAAAGTGATTTTATTGGATTTAAAGTATTGGGTACAACTATATATGAGTTGATTTTGATTTTATTATGCGTGATTTGAATGAAATGTGTTTAAAGGATAAAAGCTCTTTGTCTCGGTGATAAGGATAAATTGAATAATTGGGTATTTTATATTTTATTTTGAACCTTGGGGCGGCAAAAAATTGGAAAGGGTTATGTGTTGTTTTATATATGAAACTGTCAAAAGGAGTCAAGGTACTTATTCGTACTTAAAACTCGTTTTTATGTAGTGAGAATATATGTGGGGACTGGTTTTATGCAGAGGAATCCGGAAATGATGTGTTAATGGTGCTTGAAATGCTCTCAATGGGTGGTATACTTAGTTTTTTTATTTTAATATTTTGGTTGTTAATGAATGTGAATAGTAAAACTGTTAGAACTGGCAACAATAAAATCTAAAGAGGCCAGAATAACTGACTCTAATATTTGCAAATTTGAAAAGTTTAAAGTCTTAAAATAAATACATACCATCAATATACGATTTCTATTTAATCAAAATTTAAATTAAAAAATCCTTTTTACCATCAAACCAAACCCTTGAATACCCCGCATATTACATCCATTTAACGAAGAAACGGAAATTGAAAATTTTAAATGCAAAAATTTTCTTTTATACATTTTCATGGTGGTCTGTTTCGTCCTTTTTAGTATTTTTTATTCATTTTATGTTGTTGTTGTTGTTTATTTGTTGAGAAATAAAAATTAAATAAAAATAAATTTTCTTGTATTCGAAATAAATTTCCTCGTTTAACATGAAAGAAAGCGATCAAGGAGGAAAAAATACATAATAATTGAAAATTGTAAATGGTTAAAAGGATGGAAAACTAATATTATTATTACGAAGTAAATATTGAACATTTAGTGGACAATTTAATGTGGTGTACGTAAATTTTTTAAAACGAAACTGCTACAATCCTCAAAATTGTCTAAAATTTGTAATTAGGCCAATCAAATTAGGCAGTTATGCAGATGGTCGATCAACATGCGATTTAACTTCCAGCTTCCATCCTATTAGTCTTTGGGTTACGTCATTCGTCAACCAGTTCGTTTATTGCTCTACGCGGAGCTGAGCGTTTCGTATTATCTTAGTTAGACAGTAAACTGTATCACTCGATTTTTCTATTGGTGAACAGTTAAACATTTTGCGTGTTGGTGGTCTTGCGTTCTCCAAAATATTCCGTCCAACTTTTCAAAATGTGCTTCATCTGGCGGTATAGTGGTAAATTTATCAGCGCGCGCTACTTCGTTATTACGTCGACGGCATTCATAAATTTTAGCTAATTACTATTCTATGCGATTCGTCGAAAGTGCTCTTACATCGGCATCTACCTGTCCGATGTTTCCTATAAGAAATTCAGATTTCAAGAATTACAGAATATACCAACGATGAGTTCTATGAACAATTACATAAAAAAATTATGGCAGGGTTGAATTTGATATTTATCGCAGTAGAACTTGGTTTTACAAGAAAATTGGAAACTCACTAGAGGGAAATTTCAAATAAGCAAAATATAACAGAATTATTGTTGTCGATTCCGTGTGACACTTTTTCTTTCTGACTATTCTTCTAAAATTTGCTAGGCAACTTGATGTTGAATTCAAATTTTGAACCTGGATATATAATTTGTTAGTGTATTATGCACCGGGTTTTTATAGTATAGAAACGGCAGAATTGAATAATAGAAGATTTTCACTGTTTGATCACCAAATTTTTTATTTATTTTTTTTGTCACCTAATTAATTACTAAAATTGTTAGATACCCAGTATATCACTGCGACCTTCGGGGAATTTTTTTATTAAGTGTAAATGGAAATAAAAATGTAAAAAGTGTAAACCGGGCATTTTGGGGATAAGGAATGCCAGTTTACTCAAATTTGTGTTGCCATCTGCAGAATTAAGTGTTAATGGCCCTTAAACATCCACAAGGCCCGGTTTACACTTTTTACAATAGTATTTCCATTTACACTAAATAAAAAAAATTCCCCGAAGGTCGCGGTGATATGCTATGTATCACTAAAAACTGTAATACATAATTAATTAGGTGATAAAAAAAACAAAAAACAAAATTTGGTGACAGTGAAAATCTTCTATTTGTCTTTTTTTCAATTCTGCCGTAACAAATTATATATCAAAATTTGCTCAAAATTTGAATTGAACATCAAGGTGCCTAGCAAATTTTAGAAGAATAGAAGGAATGAAAATAGAAGTGTCACACGGAATCGACACAAATAATTCTGTACTATTTTGCTTATTTGAAATTTCTCTCTAGCGAGTTTCCAATTTTTTTGTAAAACCAAGTTCTACTGCGATAAATATCAAATTCAACCCTGCCATAATCTTTTTATGTAATTCTACACTTTTTGTTAAATTGTGTATCTATATTTTTGTTTTTATTAATTTGTGTAGCTACACTTTTCATAAATGTTGAAAACTACACACCGGTATCAAATATAAAACTTGGAAGGAAAGTTAAACAACGCCGACAAACTGAAGTTGTAAATGTGACAACAAAACACCTCAAAATTGAAACGCAATACGAAAATACGACAGGAAAAACCAAGAAATTGTCAAGGAGTGATCGTATGCAATACACTGAAGATATTTTGCAAGGTGGCATTGGAAAAATCACCAATAGACGATGAATCTGTGTTCAAATCTTTCCAACAGTTGAAGCATAATTGATGAGATGGAATTGCTGAAATGAAGAATAACAAGGCCTCTGGAACGAATAATATACCGGATGAAATATTCAAACGATACATATCCACAAATGTAAGAGCTCTAATATCAGTAATAACAGAAAAACGAAATTCCGGTAGAATACTTCAAAAATGAAAGAAAGCTTGATTATAACGATTCCCAAGAACGATGATTTGAGAGAATCCTAAAATTGGCGAGGTACATCCCTTCTCAACAGAAGCATAAAAATCGAAAATAGCAATGATCATCCTAGATAAAATTTCCCCGACAACCAGCTCGAAATTAAAAAAAAGTAGGCTGGCTTCAGCCCAGAACAAAGTTGCATCGATATTAACACAACATGGATTATTATTGAGCAGTCTAACGAATGGAATTCACCACTATTCCTATACTCTTCGTGGTCATCGAACGTATATTCGTCGTAATACAAATAAGGAACGCAATATGGAAGACACTTTGTAAAATTCTGTTCCATAGTAGTATTAGATAGTGTCATGAGAAATTTAGACAGCGCATAACGGAGAAACTCAATAGCCTGGTTTACGTCGACATGTAATAGAAAGTACAGAATCTACCAGATCTAGCTAAGAAAAACTGAAACGATGGTGCTAAACACATTAATATCCACACCGATATATACAAACCCAGAAGAAATACAAGTCAATGAATTTATACCTTGCATGTATAGAAAAACGATTTAACAATGCACGTAAAAATATTAAAACTTAATGCCACGCTCAATTTCACGGTGAGCAGAAAGAAGATAACTAATGAAAGGAACTAACTAACTGTAGTATAAATAACCCTCGCAAGTTCGGAAATTCTAGTCAGTTCAGAAGCCGAATCGTATCATATAGCACTCAGAATAATTAGGTGGGGCTCGAATGCAGCAGCGGCATTATGCAAGTATTCAGGTAATTCAGTTGTTGCATTGTCCAAAAAAATCAGGGTATATTTTGACTAGCTAAGGTATAGATTATTAACAGTTTATCGGGTTACTGATTTGCAAAAATTTCCGTCGGCTATTGATTGACATCGCTAACGGACATAAAAAACATGCTATCTACGTTTTTGAATCAAACAAAATAATTTTACTCTGAATTCTTTGCGGTGAAAGAATTAATAATATTAAAATTTTTAACTAATTCACACACAGCCGAGATAATCAAAAACTCAAACGTGCTCATATTTATTGATGACGTGAAAATTTTTCGGCCTTTAATGTACTTTAATGGAATGCTATAGATACAGAGAAACTTCAAGAAGGCAAAGAAAGATTAAGTGACTGGTGTGATCAAAATCATATCTTTTCATCGTAAAAGGAATCCGTTTGTAAAAAGTTTATCACGAAAGCGAATGTCATGATTGGATTTGGCAAACGATGGACAGATGAATTTAGAGATACACAAACTTATGTTCACTCTATTTCGCCTATGTTCGATCTCAACTGGAATACGCTGTAACGGTCTGGAATCAATATTATGACGCGCACATAAAAAGAATTGAAAGCATGCAAAAGAAGTTTCTGATTTTTTTAAAAAGGGACTGGGATTATGACCAAAATTTACCATTCCGTGAAAATGTGTCTCGGTTACTTTCGTACTCAATTAAATGCACGGATTATAAAATATGTACCCTTGCAAATAAACGGCTTCATTTTAAAATTTTTATATGTTAAATAATTCCTATTTTAGGTTTAATTTTTGTTTTTGATTTAATTTAATTTTTATTTTAAATTGAATGTTCGGTTTTAAATTTGATTACAGACATTTTTGGGAAAAATTGTATGGGGCACATGGCACCCAGGCGGGCCGATCCTTTAATAAATATTACGAAAATCTGCTCACTTTGGTATACATTTCCTATGCAAAGTTTGAATAAGATTGGATGGTGTGTAAGTTTCAAGGAGGGTTTCTTGATTCAGGGGACAGACAGACCCTTCGTATTCGAGCATATCACTAATTTCAAATAAAGACTTTCTTAAACCCATTGAAAACATTTAAAAACAAATTTTAGAAAAAATTGAACACGGCTCCTAGACTCCGGGGTCCCAACTATTCAAAACTATCGAAGGGTTGGTTCTGGACATGCAACTTATACATGGTAAAAATTACATGACGATCGGTTGAGTGGCTGAAACACGCTATTAGAACAAACTAACAGTTTAGGGAACTAATTGTATGGGAGCACCTAGACCCTGGGGGCTGACTTCTTCAAAAATATTACGAAAACCTGCTTATTTTGATTAAATTGCCTATTTAAAATTAGAATCCGATTGGATGAATATTGTGAAAACTTATAAGAAGGGTCTCCTTGATCCACGAGACAGACCCCTTAGACTAGAGCATGCCACTTATTTCATATAATTCCATTCCTAAACCCATTCCCGTGAAAAAATTTACTTTTAGAAAAAATTTGTACTAGCCCCCGCGTGGACCAATCTGCTTGTACCAACTCAGAATCTTTCGTGGGCGTGGGATGAATGGTATAGAAACGCATTTGGGACACATAGGAATATTCATTTTTATATAAATATTTATATAGACAAGGTATGATTACCGTATATAAGGAGATTATGATTAAGGAGTAACGTAGATTTTCTTTTGAAAGAGTTTTGTTTGAATTAAGGCTCAAACAATGCATCCGTTCGGCTGTATAGTTTTTTCAAAATGTCATTTGTGGCATAGAAACAAGAAAATGTAAACATAATGATCGGGAAAATTTTCCTTTTTTCATGCAAAATAACATTGTGAAAAAAAAACGGGTGGAACAGATGCATGTGTTTGAGCTTTTAGGCTTACAATAAATGATTTTTAATTTATGAACTTGAAAAAATAAAAATTTAATGAAATACGTGTGAAGCCAGGGGCTGCAATACGTTTTGCACTCGACTGCAATAGTATTTTATCATTTACCCTGTGATGAAAACCAAAGTCGCATTTTCAATATGAATACCCAATACATAAGCCAAATTGGACGTGACCAAGGAATAAAAGTAGCAGTATCGATTTTGTCAAAAAAAAAAAAAAAAATCCAACGAAATTCCTGGGGCCCTATTCTCGAAATCGGTGGAAATTTCCGCATTCGAAATATAACTTGCTTTAAAATTGATTATATTATTGAAATGCTTTGCCGGCTACTTTAATCACTTTTTCAAATTGGTTTGCATGTTTTCTATTATTTATTTCCCTACTAAACGAATAAAATCGCATCGATTTACCCAGTCGAAATTTTTCCCTGTCCCCCCAAGTTACGGTCATTTGTCTTTAATTTCAGTGTGACATTTGCAAATATTTTGACATTTGCTCAGTTGCAATAGACGAATTCTAATATTTATTTGTAAAGTTTACGTTCAAATTTTGATACTTTAAAATGCTTACAGATGCCGCGTCGATAATAAATTTCGAAAATGCATCATGGAAATTCCGGAGTTAAAGCGGAATTACCGCTGATCATGTTTTTAAGGATTTAGCAGCCGAGCAATTATATGTGCATGCTGAATTATTGGAGAAAGCACAGCAAACAGTCGTCCTAGATCGACGAATTTTTGCCTCTCCATAACAAAGTAAAAGGAATTATTCGAAAATCGGTCTCGGGTCAAAATCCAATGCTACAAGCAGTGCAGATGAATGCAACAATGACGCCATTCTCCAACTATCAGAAAGAACTTCTGCGGCAACTATGACATACACAAGCTTCAACGCAACGCCCAAAAGAAAACATCAAACTTCCGCTCTTTCGATGGAAATGACGAGGTTCATACTTTTAAACACATATGATACGATGATTCACAACAATCTATCCATAACGGATATCATATTTCAGTATTTCAAAGGACTCTTGACTGGAAAAGCAAGCATAATAACACTGTACTAGTTGAAAAATGTGACAAGCTGGGCACCCAGGGGGTAAACCTAATTCGAGTACGCTGAGTTCAATGGTGCTAGTCCGATTTTAAAGTTAGTCCCCATTTTTGAGATATCGCTTTCGACATGTTTTGGCTGTGAATCAAAATATACCCTCATTTTCACGTTGATAGCTCTTGAACCATTAAGATTTTCGTTATGCGCTCTTCAGCAAAGTTGTTGAAACAAGTCAAAACCACCAACTTTGCTGAATATATCAAAACCAAAAAACCAAATCTACCATATATATGTGTTTTACTTAAGCCAAGGTTAGGTTGAAGTGGCTGCTTCCACACGCTTAGAAAAGTAGTGGCCCATTATGATAACACAGCAACCTATTTCCCCTTTACCCCTGTTTAAAACCATTCGGAGCTACGTACGTAGCGCAAAATATCTCGCACTTCACAGTCAGTGAGATCTGAAAGGCTGGCCATACTGTATACGCCCAAATATCTATGCCTTCTGTATGATAGTGCCGGACACAAGCATAGGAAGTTATCTAAAGCCTCTTTCTCTTCTTTGTCTATGCAAATTCTACAAAGTCATTCGTCTGTAGACGCCTTCTCGCAAGTTCCCCAAAAAGGGTCTTGTCAGTTTTAGCAAAAGCTTCTCACAGAAGACTTCGGCTCCTACCTTGCGGCCTAGAGAAACATGGGTCCATCTGTGCGGAAATCCACATACACAGGTAAGGCTAAATACAACTTGAGGTCGGCATACTTAGGCCAAACAGGACGCTCATTTCAAATATGATACAAAGAACACATCAATGCCATAACCAATTTTAAAAAGAAGCACAAAGCACATAAAAACTGAAAATCATAGGTACACTAAATTCAATACAAATGTAACCATTTTGCACAGGATCACAAACGGCCGAAATTAGACAGGTTAGAAGATCTTGGTATTTTTTGGACACAATTTCACTCAATGAGTCATGAGACTGTACGTATACAAATTTCTAACGAGTTCATTCAAATTGCGGCCAAAATTCACACCCCGAAAATATACAAAAACAAAAACATCAACAATTTACTGAACGATAAAATCAACTTAATAAAATTTACGACTTATGCCTGAACCAGTCAGACTTAAGAGTGTAATTTACACGCCGATTGCACCACTTCGGTTAGTGCTACAATCACCAAAATTTTATAGGCTTCTCAAACAACTGACCTCTAAAATTTTGGTGGTCGTACCGCTTCAGGTCAATTTAAGCGCATAAGTTTCACTGGTTGAGGTTTTATTATCCATAACTTAAGAACAAAGGAGGTGCCAAGCAGCAGCGCCTAGCAACTGTATATAAACAGCTTCAAAATAAATTATGTAACAGTAGTAAAAGATAAACGCCGCCCCGGTGGCAAGGTGGTCAGCATGCTTGCTCCAGCGACCGGAGGTCCCGGGTACGATTCCCGGTGGTGACAAAGAAAAATTTCACGGCTGGTTTAGGATCAATGAATTAATCACTCATTATCCGAAATGAAAAGACGATTATGAAACCTCATGTGAAGCGGCCAAATCCCTTGATGGGATATAGTGCCAGAGAGAGAGAGAGAGAGTAAAAGATAAACCGAAAAAGAGATTATTCTCTAAATCGATATTTCTAAAAAAAATTGAAAATTGGCACAATAAGTAAGAACTAAAAACTGCAATATAAAATTAAAAATTAAAAGTTTTTCATTTAAATATATAAAGTTACAAAAGAACACAAAAATAAAGTGAAAATCAGCTTGTGAAATCAGGGTTGGGATGTTCTAACATCACCATGTTTCGATAATTTATTGAAGTTTAACTCTCGTTTCTGTAAAATAAAATTTATCTCTGTTTCAATTTCTATATCATTTACCAGCCTGCTACATTGCAACATTGTGATGTTCAACTGTGTTTTTATCACCAACTAATGTTTTTTCGATTGTAGAATGAAAATAAGTGAAATAGATATTGTTCATATATATTCTAGTAGGCTGTGATAGCAATAAAGAAGAAATAATTCATAATTGAAACTCTGAACATAATTCTAGCTGAAAGAGAGGTAGACTTCGATAAAATATCGCAAAATGTAATGTTAGAACATCCCAGCACCGGTGAAATAAATAATATGGATAGGTATTTTAAACTCAAGTGATTTTGTTATGTGTGTGGAAAATTTATATTTATGAGCAATCGTCTCAAAATAAGTGATAAAACCGCTGATTTATATCGGCTATATTTTTCACAAAATGTTATTAGTGGTGTAAATTGAATGCCGTCTTTTGTCTGTACGGCATCCATTTTCCATCTGCATAGATGGCAAAACACTGCAGTCGCATTGTCATTTAGTGTCCTGATGATATGGATGGTTCTTTGACGTACACTGCAACGACAAATGCTCCACTACCGCAGCCGCATTCAGATGAAATTTCTGTTCTGTAATGATCAAACCCAACTGAAGCATATTTACCACCAACATTTAAATCTGCTGAAACTAAAGAAACATCTGCATCAATATATCAACCATCAAATGTCACTGCGCCATTCAATCACAGAATCATACGACGGATAAAAATATCGAATTTTTCTATCCCAGATTATTTTTCAATTATTTTCAACTTTTATGTATGAAAAGTGGCGTGTCTGTTGTATAATTTACTTGATGTAATTGGTTAAAACGATGGGATGGAAAAATATCGGATTTTTATCCACTCTCGCAGCGGCACGCCACTGTTTTGTCAAAGAGAAGGAAAATGTTAATATTTTAGGATTTTTTTTTTTTTTTATGAAAAATCACCATAACATCAACTGAATCAATTTAACTTTCTTTTAAATAGTTTCTATTGTATCTTTATTTGTCGATGCGATGTTTATTCGATCGATTTTAATCGATTTAAATTCAACAAAATGATAAAAAATGATAAAAACAGTGTTTTTCGTCGAAATGAAAAGAAAAAAAAATTAGATGTGGTTTTTCGGTCTTGATATGTTTCGCAAAGTTGTTGGTCTTGCCCTGTGCAACAACTTTGCTGAAGAAAGCATAACGAAAATCTTAATGGTTCAAGAGCTATCAACGTGAAAATTAGGGTATATTTTGACTCAGAGCCAAAACATGTCGAAGGCGATATCTCAAAAATGGGGACTAACTTTGAAATGGGACTAGCACCGTTGAATTCAGCATACTCGAATTAGGTATATCCCCCGAGTGCCAACGAAAACAAAGTTTGCAATTCAAGCACAGTGTAATCATCCACATTCCGCTAACTCCCAAAAATTATAAGGAATCATACAAAAAGCTATGTAAGCAATTTGACAAGCCAATTCGAATTTACAAACCACTTATCGAGAAATTCATGAGGATTCCGTCGGCTGCTAATGGTTCAGCTGCTGGTATTAGAAACGTGTGTGATACGTCGGAAGAGGTCATTCGAGGCCTTAATGTATTAAGAAAGAAAGCCCAAACGAGAGATCCTTGGCTAAAACATATTTTATTGTCAAAGTTGGAGAAAAAAATTCAGCTGAAGTGGGCAGAGAAAACGGCTGACGATCCATACCCTGGAATCAGTCGAACGGGAAAATTTTCAAAGACCCAAACCAGCAAGGTCATCATCATTCCATACAAACATTAGTAACAAGGGAACAAATGCCAATACTAAAGATCAGAAACCATCAATACCCTTGCGATTAAAATCAGATGTATCCTATTTGAAGTGTAAGTCAACACATCGGCTTTATGAATGCGAAAAGTTTCGCGAGTTACCAATTTCTGAAAGAAATTAGTTACAACTGCCAGAGTCTGTTACAACTGTATGTTCAAGACACAGCTCCAAATATTGTCCGTCTCGACATCAATGCTTCATTTGCCAGCGGAAGCATCACACTCTTTTGCATGACTCCCAGGAGACAAACATTCCAACCTGGTTGGCCTGATGAAGTAAAAGTAGAGAAAAACACGAGCTCAGAACCAAAAGACTCTGGCCGTACCTCACATCAGATAAATGCGGTGGTGTGCAACACAATTCATGTTAGGACGTCTTTATTACCGACCGCATTAGTAATAAAGGTAGATAAACATGGCAACCAACATTACTGTCGAATACTTTTCGATTCGGCTTCTACCTGCTGTCTTATGACCGAAGCCTGTGCACAACGTCTGCAAATACAAAGGAAAAACTTACGAATTCCAGAAGCTGTGTCAAGGGGATGCACTAATATAACGCTAATCCCTCATTTCGAAAACGACTTCACTATGAAAGTTCAAGTCGTAATTCTAAAAGGGCTTACGTCACGGCTGCTTAGATTGGACGAAAAAAACCTTGAGTAAATGGTCCGAAATATACACGCTAACGCTTTCGGACCCACTGGAGTCTGTTTACCATGATATTGACATAATATTTAGTGCGGCTCGGTAGGACCAAACGACATAACAGCTCAAAATAATGCACTCGGTTGGATAGTTTCTGGAGAAAACTCGACTAGTAAACAAAATAGCATTAGTCTTCACGCAGAGTTCAATGTGGACGAGAGCCTGCGTAAATTATGGAAGCTCGAAGAAATTCCGTTAGCCAGTAAACTCACACCAGAGCAGCAGTTCTTCGAAGATCTATTCGCCACATCACATACAAGGGCACCAGATGGAAGATTCGCCTGGTCTAGGAAATTCACTCGAGCAAACAGTTTCTCGAGTTCGTTCTATCGAACGCCATCTACAACGTGATCCAACCTTAAACAAGCAATACAAGCGAATTATACATGAATACCTAAATTTAAATCATATGGAGGAAATTCCGGAAAGCAAACAGCCGGAAAGCAAAACAACGAAGGTGCGCATAGTTTTCGACGGCTTTGCGAAAACCACAACATCCATTTCAGTTAATGACAAAAAGAAATAAATAGCAGAAAACTTGCAAACAAATTTGAAAAAAAACGATTAAATTAGCCGACGATAAATTCGAATAATATAAAGAATTTTAAAGCAAATTATATTTTGAATGCAGAAATTTCCACCGATTTGGAGAATAGGGCTAGGGTTATAATTATTGAGAAAGTTGTAAGCTAAAAAGATGATGAATTTTTTTTGTTATGCGACACTAATTGTCTCAAAATTAAAGCCCGTTTTTTTTTCTTTTTTTATTGGTAACTATGCGATCTGTTTTGGGGCTCAAGGCTCACCCTTCTCTTCCGCGGTTAGGCTTTTTACGTCCTTACTTTACGCCTTCCGGCCAACTCGAGGACGTACGGCTATAGGACCGATTTAAGACCATCTGCACATTGCAAGCTCCATGCCAGCCTATACCGGCATGGAAGATGGGTCGACCCATGGGTTTTGCGCACCGACAGGGGGTCATAGATGTGTTACATTTCACCACAGATCGAAATCTGTTGATGAAATTTCACTTTGCATCCTGCCCCTATCGGGATTCGAACCCGGTACCTCCCGATCCAAACGCCAAAGCTTTAACCACTGTGCCATTTGGTCGGAATTTTTCATATCACTGATTATCGTATTATTATGTTCTACGAGAAGCAAAAAATTCTATATGAAGATATTTTAAATCTCAAATGCCACAACAACAACACTTCTTCGCTTTGAGCTAAAGAGAGGTTAAATATTTATACCAATTAAAATATTCGGCGATTAATTCAGATTGCAGGGACCAACCTATAAAAAGAAGTAAAATAACCATTTTATTACTCTTCGTACCCCGATGCGATAGGGGAATGTTTTAATAAAAGTATTCTACATCTCATTAGTTTGAGACTAAGGTACCTGAACAGATTCCTTTAATCTGAGCAAAATCCAGATTTTGTGTTCAATAATCTTTGGTTAAAAATATTGCAGTTTTCAATAATTAATCGGCGGTCAATAATTAATGCCAAAATTAATAAAAACAATTGGAACTTTCGGTTAGGACTTTATATGCGTGACAGGAATGAAATGATAATTCTGATTTTAATATTTTAGATTTTGCGGTAAAATTCCAAATATTTCCTATCTTTCTAAATTCACAACTTTGGATTATTATTATAATTCGCTAGATTAAAATGCTGATAATATTATAAAATATTTTTGTAGTTTGGTCGCTGCAGTCTTATGATGAATTGACTGAATATTTAAATGCAAATAGTCTAAACCAAGCACCCACAAAGTCCCACCGGTCAAATATATGACCGAATACCAAGTAGAAGGAGTTTGAATCTCCCTAACCACTAACTCCACTACTTATATGTAGTTGTTTTCAAAGGACAACTAAAACTAAGTACATTGGGCTGTTTACAAAACCTTCAACAAATATGAACACATGAAATATTACACAAAAAAATGGATGAGACCGAAAAATTATGAAATTCCTAATTTTAGTATTATGTCACAATCAAAATCTGACTAGATTTCAAGAGGAACATTCGCAATAGTTTGCGGGGGCCAACGGAAATTAAATTAGGACACAATTTTAAACAGATGCATTTCTTACGCACGTCTGCGAGGTTAAATCTCAACTCACCAAATAATCAGGTGCAATTTAAATATTATTGTCTATATAACTTCTTAAGAATAGAGAAATAAAAGGCTTTTGGGAAGGTCTCTAATGAAAATCCTAGTCGCCTTGTTTATCGAGATTTGCCACTATTTATGGATGGAGGTAATACCGAAATCATTACTAACAATATAATGGTCGTGTGCCGCTCTCCGACAACATTATAGATAAATTTCGTAAACCAAACCAAACAAAAATAATAAATAATATAATAAAGTCAATTTAAAAAAAAAACTATCATCTGTCTCTATAATTCCACCGCCAAAGTTCAGCACAAATCGCAACAATAGTTTATTCTATATACAGACTAATTATGTTCAGTCAACAGATTAACCCCAAGTTTTGCAATAAAATACGAATGAGTGACAAGGTCAACTTAAATAGCCCATTGCCATATAATAATATTCATCAGGTGCTAAAATTTATTTATGTATATTTGGACAATGATTGACCTCATCCCTTAAAATCCGAGAGGGACCAAACAATAGAAAACTAATAAAATTTCGACCAAAATTGCAATATATTGCGAGGGGTACGGAGGCATTTTAAAATGAGATGGTCCCCTAACTATTTTGCATTTTATATTTTTTTATTGTTGTTGTAGTTTGTGAAAAATTGTGTATTGTATGCGAGGGAGGTGATATATTATATGGTATAAGGGATGAAAATTGTTTGTTTTGTTGTTGTGCCTAATAAAATATTGAGATGTAAATTTTGCAGTAAAATTTTATACAAAGATTTAAAATTGAATCAATATAAAAAGTATTGAAAAGGACAGATGCTTGACCCTTGTCCGAATTGAAAAATAATTTATAATAGTCGTGTGCCACTGAGTTATATGTGTTTATAAATTTTTGCAGGGGGGTTGAAATGTTTTTGTTTTGTAGCTAGCACGCACATATGTGAAAATCACACAAATATTCGATCGAAAAACGTTTTATATTTGGACAACGATATATTATTGAAAAATTAATAACAATCACGGGGCATTTGTTTTCTATATGGGAGATAAAGAAAATTTCGTCCTTTTGTAAGCCATTTCTTAAGATAAAAGGTGGCAAGCAGAGTGGGTGCGTTTTTATAAAGACTTTAATTTTTGTAAAGGCGGATGCGTCCTAAAAATTTGTCATCAAGAAGCCATTCATTGTGTGTGATGAAGATGTTTCCTTTTTTGTCGTTCTAAAATTACCACCAGTCAAACAAAATATATACCGACGACGAGATCCCTTCATCATCATAATTCACCACAAAATCCTTTTTTTAAATCTATTATCTAATATTTTTATTTTGTAAGGAAACCACAGATTCTTCCTTCGAGCAATTTTCTCTTTTACTCGATTTTTTTATTTGATATCAAAAATGCAATAACATAAGGACATTACATATTTTCCAATACTTATAACACAATTCATGTTTTCCTGTCGATCCGTAAATAGGATGAACCTTACCACGAAAAAAAAATGTATAATCTGTGGTCAACATTTTTCTTTTAAAAGTTTATATCCTTTTTTAATTAATGATTTTATACGTTTATTGTTGCCGACGATTTAAAATTATATAGACGGGGATAATGTATATCCTGTAGGACGTGCCACCTTCTTATCTCAAACAGCGGTGTGATTGTGTGTGCTATTCAATCTAATTTAGTGAATGATAATTATAACTTTTGTGGTTTTTCGGAATTTTTACTTTGTTTTTTTTTTATTTGGCAAAAATTCAAAACTACAAGAAATTATACGAGGCGAAGAAAGAATTTGGGAAAAGAACGATGTACGAGTATGTTTAGTTACGATGTCGAAAAACAGGTTGAAGGATATAAATATCCATTTTTATTGAATTCTAAATTTAGAATAAAGTTTTTATTGTAATTTTATTGAGTTCGATTTTTTATGGAGTTCTGAAGCAATGTACATAAATAATTGGAAATTGAATACACGAGGTGAATTGGGTTGGTTTAATTCGTATAAGTCGAAAAAATGCAATACAATTAGAAGGATGTTTGGAAATTTTGACCGTGGCTCACAATTACAAGTGTGTCCGATGCTGATGTTACTTTTGCTCCAAAGAAATACTACACTAACATCATTAGTATGAACACCACCGAAGTAACTTCAGCCAAATTCATTAAGATTGTACCAACATTGTAGTCGATACGCGTTCTATCCAACTTTTACCAAAGCAGATACAAAATTAATTTACCAGCTCAAAATGCCAGAAACCAGTAGTCATGACGATCCAAGAAGCGAAGGAGTACTTCATCAAATGCGGTCTGTATACATGCCATATTTTTGACCAGTGGCTAATGATAGACTACACACACTACTAATGAAGGCTCGAACCTATACTACTGTTCAAATGGTAAAACAAACCAAAATGATTTATGAAAAATGTGCAATTCAAAAAAATTTCATCAAAATGGCATCAAAAATGATTTGTCAAACTGTGATTCAAACTTCATTAAAATCTGGCATACGGAGCAGTGAATTTTTTGGACATGATTACGTTGTTTACAGTAGTACATTCTAAACTTTAGAATGCTCCAGCAACCTTAGCTTCGGCAAGAGTCAAACAAATTGGCGTAAAAATAAAACAAATCAATTAATTGACGTAACTAATCTAATGGCAAGTACATAAATATTAAGAAATGTAAAATCATGTTTTTCATCGTAAAAGGAGTCCATTGAGAAAACAGATCAAAGTTGATAAAGCGCATCAGTTTATGTGCCATGCAGGACATTCCGAAACCATGAGTTTTAGCTCTAGAACGCCATTCCACAAACTATGGAAAAAACAACAAAATTAATAAAATCTTTCAACATCATCGATGACAGCTGTCCTTTGATAAATTAAAGTCAAATACTTTAATTTATCAAAGGACAGCTTCCAAAGTGAACTATTAGTCTCAGTTGATGACACCTGATTTTAAAAATTTCATTTGAATTTTTGTCTCATAGATGGAAAATTTATAAGAATCACAACAACTAGTTTGGAACGGAAAAGATTATTGATGTGAAAAAATCAGTCTTCTCATCAGGTCGTCGCGACTGATGTTGTATTAAGTACATTGGAATATTGTCTATATATATATAGAACAATATCATATATTTGCAGTACTAGCGAATTACTGCTTAGCCTACGAAATCGATTCTTTCAAAAATTCAAATTTATCCGCCTTCCAGCAGCGTTAATGGACGAAAAAGTATGGGGTGGTTAGAAAGTTGATTGTGTAAGTAAGGGTCGATTATCTTAGTTGTGTCCACTCAGATCGATGGTAAATGGAGACAATTTCTACGATTGTGTATTTAGTTCGAGAGTACTGAAAATCGACCAATTTACAGAACAGTAACAATAAAACCATTACAATATAAAACAAAATTAAAAATTTCATATTTAGATTAATAATGAACTTGAATTTATGTACGGCAATTAGTATTTTTGTACCCGTGTGTTAAGTTTTTTTTTTTTTGATATGGGGAAATATGTATAATCATAAACAAAACGGTTTTTATTACTAATGATCGAACGATATTATTTTTTGGTTGAAGGCACAAAAAGGCAAAAAAAAAGATTGAGGCACTCCTAAAATTTGTCTGGAATAAAATCGAAGTACGTGGTGTTTGAGTGCACGTGAAAAATTCTAATAGTCCTACTAGAATTGTATAATTGATATTGTTAAAATCTAATAAAAATAAATTGTAATTTGTGATAATTTTAAAGAAAAAACTAAATTCTACGAACAAACATGAATTATAATACCTACTTAAATTAATAATCGTATTTTATAAAATTATATAAAAAATAAAATAAAAAATTAATAAATAAACTGAAATTGTTAATTTAATCGTATCTATAACGAAAATTAAAATTAAATTGTGTTGATTATTTTAAACCGGAACAGGTCAACTCAGCGAAACCAACTCGGCGACGGACAACTCGGCGATGGTAAACTCGGCGTCGGTCAACTCGGCGAAACCAACTTGATGACGGTCAACTTGGCGAAACCAACTCGGCGACGGTCAACTCGGCGGCGACCAACTCGGCGTCGGACAACTTGGCGATGGTCATCTCGGCGACGGTCAACTCTCACTCTCTCTCTCTCTCTCTCTCTGGCACCATATCCCATCAAGGGATTTAGCCGCCTCAAATGAGGTTTCATAATCCTATTTTCATTTCGGATAATGAGCGATTAATTCATTGATCCTAAACCAGCCGTGAAAATTTTTGCTTGTCACCACCGGAAATAGAACCCGGGACCTCTGGTCGCTGGAACAAGCATATTGACCACTTTGCCACCGAGACGGTCAACTCGGGGACGGAAAAAAATTTAAAAATTATACTTTTGTCACCACAAAGTGTAAATAAAATATGATGCAGATACATCTTCGAGGTGTGCATGTTTGGTTTGTCTGTGTTTAATTAAAAATAGTGCTTTGTGGAACAGATAAAATATTAGAATACAATAAATTCTAGTTACATAATCAAATTGTAAATATTAATATGTTTAATCAAGTATTAATAAGCGTAATTGCCAATTTCTGCAGGTGGATTTTGACCAAGTATCTGTTTGTAAATTTTTGTGAATAAATTTTTATTCGATAAAACCTTTCTTTTGTCATATAAAAATTAATTTTATTATTAATGCTTTAAAAATAAATAGACAATTTATATTAATAACAAAATAGTGTTTTATTTAAAATAAATCTTTTGGGACATACACGACCTATAATTAAGAACTACTTATTGTAAGTAGTTTTTTCAAACTGTCTTATCTTTTTCATAAATAATGAAATTCTTTTGTTCATTACTTCTGCACCATTTCTGGAAGTACTTCTACGTTTGCTGGGTGTCTTTGAAACTAAAAAACATGGGATTAACTAAATTACAATTTAACCGTACATGTGTTGATTTTAAAAAAAAAAATTGGAAAAACTCGGAAACTTATTCTTTTGCCACAAAATCAGAAACAATAAATTATTTTAGAAAATCCAAATGTCAAAGTAATTTTTCACAATCTTTAATTTTAGTTAAATGTTTGCTTGGAGTGCAAAAAATATATTTTTTCAACTAAGGAAGCAATTTTCGCAGCAAATAATCAATATTTTTTACTATACGAAATAAATCAAAAAACATAATTTTACGCATTTTACGCATATTAGTACGTAAAAAAATAAATGCGCAAAGAAATCAAATGTGGTGGTCGATTGATTTTTTGAACTCAAAGAATCACGACGAAAGAATTAAAGTGTGGCGAGGCCCATTCAGTCTACTGTATCATCAACAGATATAGATTTTATCTTCATCATCGAATTTTGCAGCTTCTTTGATTATCCATTCGATATCAAAATTTGACTAAACGATTTTGATCGGTAGTAATGAATTTTTTTTTCTCGGTTTTTGTTTGTATAGTGAAAATATTGTTTAAAAAATACCCCAATTTGTGGGATACCACTACTGCTGCTGGTGGAGATCTAGTCAAATCTAATTTGAATATTCTAATATGAATGATGGTTCATTCCATTCTATAAGTATGGATCATTCATGTTGTACCGTGGGAAATGTAGGAAAAGTCGTGCTTCAAAAAATAAATGCAGCCGTGAAACAGCTAGCAGCAGACAGAATGATGGACAATTCGGCCAAATAAGAGCAAGAGTAATTGAGTAAGATATTCCTACTGTAGTGCAAAGTATTCTTCCAAGTGACAGTACTATGCGCAGAAATATCCAAAGAAGGAGTTAATAGGTTAAGAGTGCCAGCTAATCCAAAATTTCACCAAGTTATTAATACACATGATGAATATACACGTTACGAGTGCAACAAGACCAATTTTAAGCATTTCTTATTAGGGGATTCAGGTAGAGATCAACCAAACCCGCAACGTATTCTGGTCTTTGACAGAGAATATCACTCAACGTGGAGTGAATATATGTAGGAGTTATATATGGATGGAACTTTTTTGCTTTCTCCTCTGTTTTCTCAAATTTTCGTCATACTGGCAAGAAAGAATAGCAGTCCAGTTTTATTTGTTGCCGAATAAAAGAACTGAAACATATACAACATTATTCTATATATTACGCGAGATTTGACTTCCACTCAATCCAGGAGGTATACATGTGGATTACGAGCTCGCAATTCATCAAGCCATTCATACAGTATTTCCAGAAACCAACGTTGTTCACCTAGTGAAAAATGTACGAAAACACTTGGCATCTTGTCATCTTCTACGAAGATATAATACAGATATCGATTTCACATTGCATGGCGAAATGATTACGTCTATTGTATTTGTTCGTGAAGACGATATTAATTTTGCGTTTTTTTTTAATTTATGAAAACCCATATATACTAGAATTAGAAAAATTATTTATTCTGATAATAATTAGAAAATAATAATCTAAATTCAATGTTTTTTTTTCAATTTTTTTCAAGTCACAAAACAAGCTTTGCCCGATCAAGACTCGGGCACATCAAAAAGCAATCGAACTACGACTCCGAGTCACGCTCGGGCAAATCACTCAAGTGGTTAAGGAAAATCATGATTTTCACAAAATGCATATGGCAACACTTCATACCTGGGATCCGATCTCTTTCCAATTTTAATTAAACGTGTCGTCATCGTTGACACACATGTGTACAAACTTGCACTAAAATCGGATTATTTTAAAAAATTTATATGGCAGCCCCTAGGAAATTTGTATGGCACCGGAGAAACAAATGTGTGCAAATTTTCAATCGGATGAAAATCGGATTATTTTCAAAAAATGATATGTCAGTCCCTCACCCCTGGGCCCCGATTAATACCAAACTGTAATAGAAAATATTGTCACTAGCAATAGAAATATTGTGTGCAAAGTTTCAAAAAAATCGGGCTTAGAAAGTGTCTCAAAAATTAATCAAATGACTAGGTCGCCACGGACGTGAAAGTCAACAAATAAAGTTAACACTACTAAGTGACAAAAGTAAATACTATTGCGTTTAAATTATGCTACTAACAGTAATTAACAAAGTAAATAAACATTAATGATCAGATAGAATAATCCGAATTAATTGAACAGAGACTTCATAAAATGGAAAATACAATAAATCCAGTATCGAAAATATCAGGAAATTTGGTGACGCGTAAAAACGTGGATGACTTAAAAGCAATAAGCAAATTATCTAACTGTGTAACAAAGATACATTCGATGGTTACAATAAGGACTACATCACGTAGATCCACGGTGGTTGAAACATTTTAAAGCAGAACTCCATAACTTTCAAAAGGTTAGGGGAATACTTATTCTTAATCTCTTGCATCTTCGATGAGGAATAGTTTGTCATCAAAACCTGTCGCTCCCTCCAGTATGTTCATAAGAGATATTTAAGAACATTGGAACGTCATACAGCAATTTAAGGGGACTATATAATATCGGACGAATTCTACGATAATGTCAATATGATTGTCATTAAAAGAAGAAGAAACATATCGAAAACCAGATTTTTGCTTTTTTATCATGGTGCGAAACGGAGCTTTGAAAAGAACTGTTCCAGAAACCAAAGATCCAAAATTTTAACTTTGTAAATTTTTCGTTACATAAAATGGTATCAACAATTTCGACCAAACATTAATTCATTTAACCCAATGGCATTGCCATAAAGGCCCATAGCTTATAACTTTCAACATTAGAAGATCAAGATACCACAACCAATGGAAATCGGTCCATCATTACAGAGCGCGCAAGTCAATTACATAAATCGCCCAAATCCCATGGAAACAGCAGAGCAATTACTATATTATAGAGACACTACAAGAAGAAGATAAATCCTGGAGATTTCTAGCACGATCCTTGATAATTCTAAGTTCTTTACCATAATCGATCTTTCCCGGAATTTCATCAGAACACAATGAAACAGTCTAACAAACCAATGTCCACATTCTCAATCAATAATAGAAATAATGAGTTCTGAGACTTCCCGTTGGACTTAAAATTGTACAGACTATCTTTTAAATAATGCTAGATTATGTGTTGATGCAATTTATTGGGCATCCGCTTTCCAAAACCTATCTATCTAACAGAGGCGAAAATATCAAAATTATGGCGAGTTAGTACAGGAAAGTAAAAAGTCGACATGGACCAAAAGCAAATTTAAGCATTTCGGCATATTAAAGAATTACTGTCATCATCAGTATATACTAAAATTTTCTGATGTTAACAAACTGTTCAACATGATTATCGATGCTTTAGACATGGCAATAGATGTCGGACTATTACAGGTCTCTAAATAAGACAGATCGGATCTATGCAGTCAATGAGAAAAAAACGTTCGCGACGATTTGAGCTAAGAACCACTTGAGAATTTATTTTTGCGGAGCGAATAAATTAAAATTCTTACAGACCACCAATCCCTCTTATTTGGTGTTAGCAATATGAATAATAATGACAGACAGAAGATGTGGAAAGCCCGTTTGGAAGGATACAACAATGAACTCGTTTACAAAGCTGGTGGCTGACCCCTTATCAAGATTGGAACTAGAATCAAATACGTTATCTATGATGGAGCAATTCACAATGGGGCGATTAGCCTGCCGGAAGGTCTAAATAGGACCTTACGTAGGGATTTAAATCCGACGATTACAAGACTCTCTCTGCAAGACGTCATCAAAGAAAATTTTTCTAGTTACAAAATCTGGTTAATCCAAAGATGGTCACGGATATCTGCAACAAATAAAGTAAATTCTCAATTATGTTTAAGGAATACAGAATGGTGGTTATTCCATAGCGACATATTTTGCTAGAGCATTGAGCAAGTAAGACCATAACTGTGATTCTAAAACCAAAATAAATGAGATTTACTTAAAATCACCAGGAATTATAAGTAAACCAAATCGGGAGAGAGAAAACTGAACACAATGTTCACGGAGATTAATCATATCCAGGCAAACCCAAAACTGAAATTTCACAAAGAAAGGGGACTGGGAAGAGTAACTACAACATCGGCAAATCGAATTCAAAAAGCCCAGTTCAAAATTTAACAAGATATAGTTAAGTATATTTTTAGATCTTGCACCTGACCAATCTCTAAACAATTTCGAGTATACAATGGCCCCGGCAGTCACCATCGTGTTTGTAAACAAACCAATCCACCATGAGGGAATTTTCAGTAACAACCGAGGAATTGAAGCGATTTGATAAAATTTGTCATCTACGAGTTGTGGATCTTTAAAGTGGAATGAGTTAACATAATTGTCCAGTCGTCAAAATTAGCAGGCTCCCGCATCTAACTCAAGGAGAGACAACAACAATTCCTTAATTTTTTTGATAATTTAAGCTTATGTAAGCTTTGCTTCTATTACTTCTGCTTTGATTATGAATTTTGTTGTAAATTTTTTTTGTGTGTGTATCAGTTAATTCAGGTTACCCATTTGAACCCTTTTTGATCATGTCATTTCGAACTAACCTTTCGAAACAGGTATTCCGGATGATTCGTTCATTAATCCGAAATATCATGTCAAATATCATTTGACACATAAATTGCGGGTCGCAGCGCCAATGAAAAAAAACTAGCACAGCTTCAGTTCTTTAGCCCATCGCAACGAACAAAGCAACCCAAAAATAATAATTAATTATTGATGACATTTTGATATTTCTGGGTTATAATTAATTTATCGGAGACACAGAAGTCAAATTTTTGTTTTATTTCTCCTATATCTCCTTATCTTTACAATGTCTTACTTTACTATAGCTGAGAGTATTTTGCCGAAATTTCATCGTAATGAATGAAAAGCTAATCGATATTTTGTTATTTTTATTTTTTGATTTACCAAAACGGAAAAACTATTTTATTATATCACATGGACGAATGACTATCTGTATGTGTGTGGTGTAGGTCGATATATAATAAATGTGTGTGTGTCGCTTTAATGAAACACACAACGTCTATCTATATTGAGTGTGTTAAAAAAAAAAAAACTTGATGCATGTGTATTTTTGTTGTTGTTGTTGGTGTCTAGTCTCGAGAAAATTAATTTTCCCATTTTTCTTGTTTTGAAGAAAACATTTCGTATATACTTTATGTTGATTATAATTGTTCGATTATTTTTATATGTATGTGTGTGTGTGTATAGTAATTTATATGACTTGTCTGGACGACGGTCTAGCTCTTCCAGTTTGCATGCAAAAGATTAATGATTAGTTTTATGGAACAAAGCGAATATAATTTTAAATCATTAATATTCGATGTAATAATTCCGATGTCAAAAAGGGTCAAGATGTCCTAATGTGTCACCTCAATATGTTGCCTAGTGTTCGTTTTACAAGACTCATAACAATAATAATTTATTTTCAATATTTTTTTTTATTATATCGTATTTTTAACCTTTTTCGGATTATAAATGTGAATCTCTTATCAATATTCACATGCACACAAGGAAAATACAATATGCCACCCCATTTAATTTTTCGCACCCGAACATAAAAAGGTTTGTCATAATTTTTTCAATTTTTTACACATAATAATTTTGTTTAGCAATAAAAAACGAATAAATTTATTGGGAACAAGATGTTAAACACGATAATTTCATAAATTTTGATTTGGCACCACTCCTCGAGATGATGACGTAAAGGTCCCTCTCGTATAACATAATAATCGATCATTATATACGTAATGGCGAATAATAAGTAATAAATAAGTTGGCAGGTCTTAGCATAACTTTAAATTATTTTAAAATGGCCTCTAGGGAGTCGTATTTTATGGTATAGGGGGCAAGTCCATCAAAATATATAGACACCAGGATAATACATTCCTCCGCATCCCGCCTCATCATATCAATCAATATGTGAATTAAAATAAAATCGAAAAACGTTGGAAATATCATCGATCAAATTATCGAATTTAATTTAACTTAAATAATAGATTTTCCATTTTCACGTCCCTTTGAACCCAATCATTTTTTGTTGTTTATATATACAAATGGAATATAGATAGGATACACGAAAAGGGGTGTGGATGCATTTTGTTAAGTTAGTTCAAAGATTAAATTATATTCAAATTGAATTATAATCAGATTGGTTGGTCTGTTCGTGATATAAGGGAGTTTTTCCCATTTTCCTTTAATCGCGATAAAATGTACATTTAATGTATACAAGGGTTGATATCGAGTAAAAAAAACCAATAATTATCCGAGACCTTTGAAGTGTGGAGCATTTTAAGTAAATTAGAATTTTCCGTATCCCTTCCTATATAAATATATATGCTACCTGTCAACTAACTTTTTTATGCTTGCGGTAAATCAAACCAAAACCTTTTCTTACGACCGTTGGCTATTTGACTACCATCCTATAAAGAAAACCCTTATAAAGTAGACCATTATTTGTGTTATCAGATAAGAACACAAAATTCAATTCAATTTTCAATAATAAATTTTCAAAGGCGAAATTTTATTTCGATTTAAAAAAAAAAAAAATTAATAGTGAAAAATCAAAATAAAAAAGGAAAAACTATATACATACACTAAACGGCACCAAATAAAAGGAAAAATCTTGTGAAAATAAACAAAATAATATCGTGGCTCGTATATACATATAGAGGAGAGATGATGATAAAGTTAAACATTAACAACAACAGTAATAATAATAATAATCGGAAAAAGGGGTGATTTTCCTTATGTATTTTCCTCGACTCGTAATTTCGTTCATTCTTATCATCATCAATTGAGCTGTAAAATGGATTGAAAATAGATTTTCAACATTTGGTTTAGTTTCGTTATTTTTTTTTATATCGTTGTTTGTTAATCTTTTGAACAAAATAAATTTTCCATTTTCTTAAAGACCGAGAATATATTTACGTATAAAAATAGAAAAGATTTTTTTTTTTTTTGGTATGCATTGGGATTGGCCAAATTTGATTATGGCCTCATTTTCTTTGTGTACTTAAACGATAATGGACACAAATTTTCTTTTATGTTTATGTATGTATATATATGTATGTAAGTGGGTGGGTGGGCATATGGTGAGTAAAAATTTCGTGTGTATTTAATTTGATTTAAATCATTTTAAAGTTAATACATTTAATGGATTCTTTGTAATTTAAAATGTTAAGAGGTTGATTTATTCTTTCTTATTTAGATTGAACGATGATAAAGTGTTTTTGTCGACAATATTATTGCTTTGGTTTAGTGAGTAAATTACCACCTAACATTGTTGTTGTATTAATTATTGTGATTGGTAATCATATTAAAGGAAAATGCCAATGTCGAAGATGAATGTAATGTAAACGATTCTCTATCTTCTCGGTAAATGGATGAATTTTCAAACTGAGGAAAAAGTTTTGGGTTAAAAAACTTCAAAGGGCTTTTATGGAAAGCTTTCTAATTTGAAAAATATAAACCTCACTGATAAGCGTTTAACATTTGTGTAAACGTCATAAAGCTCTGCAAAACTAATGGGTATGCTTAGATCTAGAAAGCATTATTTCGAATGATAATTAGCTTTAAGCGAATTACGGACCTCCAGAGCTACAAAACTCCCACGATATTGGAATATGATGAGGATACCCAACTATATAAACCTTTACTGGGAAGATGTGAAATGATTTAGGCTAATTTGACAAACTACACACCAATTATGACCATATTTTCGTCTGATTATTGAAATCCTTTCAAAATTTTTTTTTATAGGGTTCCTCTTAAACCTTTTCACTAAAAAATCTAGTTAACAAAAGATCTACTGACAACGCCTTAAACTGATCATACGCATTTGTGATGTTATTTAAAAACTAAAATTTCCGAGGGCCCCGATATGCATAAACACTAAACAGTCATCGGTGCTTCTAGAAATCGGATCATCGGACATCATTAAGAAAGTACACCATATTTTTCCCTATCAGCATGAATTCAAAAACTGAAGCTTTAGGATTAATTTTACGTCAACAAGTTTAAATTTATATACCTCGCAAATGTCTTCGATTTCTGATTCGATACTAGCTCCCTTAGCACGAAAGAAATAATAAATTGGTGCTCAATAATTTTGGTGGCCAAAAATCAAAGTACCTAGAATTTAAATACCAGATAAATTTAAAAATAGATTACGCATGACAGTTTACATCATATCCTAAATGTGTTGTCCGTAGTAATTACACACAAGAAAAAAAAACTGATGCTCAATAATCTTGATGGCCAAAAATCATATTATGTTTTAATTTATAACCAGATTCAATTTAAAAGATTAGAAGGCATCACTAATACATAATTTGTTTAGGTTGCTATATTACGATAGCTCTTATATTCAAAAAACATTTACCAAATTATTCAGTAGGCCGATGGAAGGTTTAAGGTTTGTTTGAAGGGTGTATTTTTTTAGTTTATTGCAGTTAAAGAGAATGCAATGAACCTATGGGATTAAACAACGACACATTAGTTGAAATTCGACTAATTTCGTGTTAATCGCATAAAATAAAGTAAATTGTAGGTTCAACACAATCGAATCTTAATTTAATTAATATTTCAGTTAAATAACTCAACTTTTGAATTTTGAAACCACACAAACAAGTGAAAGCGCCTTGAATTGTTATAAAATAATATTAGTTAATAGAAAAAGTATATCAGAGTCGTTGACGCTAAAAATTAAAAATTTGGTGCCTAATAATTTGGTGGCCAAAACAAATAATTTTTTTATAACCAGATTTCTATATTACGCTACACATTCTGTTTATTAGCGGGTAACTTTACCCAAGCCATCAGGCAGGTTTGTTTGGAGGAGATATTTCGTTTTAATCGCATACAAATAATTAAATTGTAGATTCAAACACAATCGAATCATAATTTTTAACATTTCAGTTAAATAACTCAACTTTTCAATTTTGAAAGCACACAAAAAAGAAGGGGCGCCGTGAATTGTTATAAAATAATATTAGTTAATAGAAAAAATATACCAGATTCGTTGACACTAAAAATTAAAATTTTGGTGCCCAATACAAATAATTTTTTTATAACTAGATTAAATTTAAAAGCAAATCACGGATCAGGCCTGCTATCACTAATGCCTAGTTTTTCTACGTTTCTATATTACACTATAATCTCTTTATATTATATTTTTCTAACTATATAAAAGTTAAGCACTATTTGTCAAAGATTAGGAGGAAAACTTAAGCAATAAATCTAAATAAAACGTACAATTGAAAATAAATTTTATAGATTTTGCCCATAGAAAAATAATGTAATTTGGCATTTTTAAAATCGAAGAGGCTGAAGGTAACAAAATATTAATCGAATACCTGTCACAATCCATTAGAGCATATTGCATCAAATAAAAAAAATTGGTGCTCAATAATTCTGGTGGATGATACCCTACATCATAAACTTTTACAAATTATTCAACGGTAATTCGAATTATGAATTGTGAAACCCAATAAACAACAAAACGACAACCATAAATTGTGACAGAAAAAAATTTGGTAATATTATTTAGAAAAAGAAAAAAAAATGATGTTAGTGATTTTTAAATCGGACAGGTCAAAGTTAGCAAAGGGCTGTTTACCCAAACAAAAAATACTAAACTTATACCATTAAACGTGTTACAGTTTATCAGAGCCGATAACACTAAAAAAAATTGGTGCCCAATAATTTGGTGGACAAGAAACAATGATTAGGTACGCTAACCATTCCCTATTAGATAAAAACTTTACTATATAATCGGCTAATCGGATATATTTGGTTAATTTATTTTAGCTAAAGAACAAGGTGTCTAGAGAAGTGGTAACCCTGTAAATTGTTATAATAGAATAGGTATTAGTAGTTAAATATAAACGGGGAAAAATGATGTTGGTAATTTTGTAAAATCAGATGGTTTATCTAGATAAAAGCATTTAAAAGCATTGCAAAAAAAAAAACACGATCATTCAAATGTTTAAAATCCACCAGATCCGTTAGTTCAAAGGAATTCAAAATTTGGTGCTCAATAATCTTGGTGACCAAGAATTATTTAAATTGGTCAATATTATTAAGCTCGACTACAAAAGATTATATAAGGCTTTTTTAAATGAATCTCTCGACAAGTGATAATCGAAAGCTTCATAGACCTTGTTAAAGACCCGCGATATCCTCGGAATTGGATCAGAAAGACCATAGTTCGTTACCGCTCGGTCGATGAATAAAGCTCCATCGTGTTGACGCATTCAACATTCGGGAGCATACAAGATAGACGTTGCAGTTTCGAAAGATAACATCGATTCTGATAAGTCGGAAGAACGTAAATGTCGTAGCGCGAATAAAATAAACTGTTTCTGGATATTCTAAATCCTCTCAAAATGACAGTGGTAGGAGGGTGACCAAACTGGAGATACATACTCCAAAATAGAACGAACAAAGCAGACGTATAATGATGTAAAAGTTACAGTTTCGTTTAATGAAACCAAGCATGTCTGGTAAATGTAGCATCAGATTCAAAGATCGCGCCAAGATCCGAAATAACTCGACACGATCAATGGTTTCATTGTACAGTTCATATTGATAAAAAAAAACAGGCGAGCGGATACAGATGAAAGAAAGAGTTTTGCATTTACTCCCGTTTAAAGCCAGTATGTTGTTAATTGACCAACTGCAAAAGCGGTTTAAGTAATCTTGTAACTTTTCGCAGTATAACACGCTAGAGACCCTTGCAAAAATCTTCATGTCATCCGCGAATAGGAGGCAGTTGGCAAACTTAAAACATTTTGACTACCTTGAGGCACGCCGGATGGCACCCGAAATAATTGGTAGAAAGAATCCAGAATCCTAAACGATTGCCAGCGACCTGAGGGGTAAGAATGCAACCAGTCGATGGGAATGAAAAGACAATCGAGACTCTCCAACTTGCTAATAAGAATAGAGTGATCAATCACATCGAAAGCCTTTGCGAAGTCTGTGCAGACAACGTCAAGCTGCTGCTTGGAGTTTAGACTGTTAAATAAATGACCACAAAAAAAGACACGGTAGACCTATGGGATAAAATAAATGCTGAAAATTAGAAATAAGTCTCTTGTTATGGAAGTGCAATACTCTGTGAATCATGGACTCAAACAGTTTGTGTAAGACAGAGAGGATTGTGATCCCATGATAATTAATTACCCCACTACTATTACCCGCCTTGAAAATTGGATGAACACATGAGAGATTCCAGGGATCCGGAAAAAAGGACAGGGCCGAGACTTACATACAGCACAACACAGAATCTCCTGTTCGGTAAATATGAAATGATCAACTACAATGGAGGTGGAAGTAGAAGGAGACCCGGTGTCTGTCGACCGAAGCGGATTGTAAACCTATGCAAAGAATTTGGCAAACAAATTGCAAATGTTAGATTGCTGACTTCCGGTGGTGGTCTGGTAAGACAGACTCGACGGAAAACCAGATACCTTTTTTTTACTGTTAATGAAGTTCCAAATTGTTTTGGGATTAGATGTCAAAACTTGCTCGATTTGCATTACGTAATTATTGTTGGTTATTGAGGGTCTTACATTAATTACGGACGTTAACAAAATCGGGATAGTATTCTACGCCGTAAAGCCTGTACAGTGAATGCAACTTCTTGCGTCGTTTCTCGAACACCATCAACTCGGTATTATACCTGGCTCACGAAAGCCGGATTTATTGTTGATAACCCGCGGAACGTGTCTTTTGATACCACTTCCGAGAAGCTCATTGAATCTGTACAGCCATTCCAAAATTAAAGTGAAAATCATTAGAAAAATAATTAATTGTATATTTAGTATACAAATATTTATCGTGATTAGTGTGTGCTCTCACGTCCAGTGAAGTCCAAGCACGGAGCAAAATCGGCATGTAAAACATCGTTAGCAAATAGCAGGTCCAGAAATTACGGAAGCGAAGTAATCGATGACAGTCAATGCTTTGTCGTCAGTTGAGGATGAAGAGAACATACTGTCGACATCTTTCCAAGATATACCGGGTAAGTTAAAGTCGCCCACAATGATACTATAATTTGATCTTAAGGCCGAACTGAAGGTATAACGGCTGAATCGATGTAGTTGATAAACGTGTTATAGAGAACCCGGTCGGATCCGTAAGGAATATAAACGGCGATTGCAACAATCGAGGTGTTTGTTGTAAGCTAGTCTGATGCGAACAGCAATGACGTGAAGACTGAATTCTTTACAACAATGAAAACACCACCCAGCCAGGTCTCGCTGATTATCATAGCATCAAAATCATTGTCAAGTATGCTTAAGCGAGTATCCGAGCTGGAGGAATTGTGATAGTGGATGGAAGCTGCTTGATGGTATTAGATGAAGCGACGATCGTTGATAAATTAACTGATTGGTTAAAGAAGTAGTTACTTTGGCTGTTGAAACGTGGCCACAGCACGTTTTTTTGATATGCGTGAATAATTTGTAAATGGGCGGATTATAGCAGGTGAAGATCACGCGGCTTTGGGTAATAATAGTCTATAATTTACGTCCCCTCGAGAACAATTTTGAAGTTTATCGCAGACGTAGTAATAATTATATTATTATTAATGTATTATTAGTTTATAAAATAATAAGTCTGATATATATTATATAACAGATGTCATAAAGCACTACTTCATGTAAGTAAAATAAACACAAGTAATTTGTGCGTTAACAACAATAACTCGAAATTATGAAGTAATTAATAGTTAGGTTAATATAATTCGCTAAGTCAATCGGTGTTTAGCTTACGAGGTCAGATTTATTTATGCAGTTTGGTTAATTACTTATTTGGTAATGATGATCGACAGTCCTATTGTCCAATTTAAATAATTCTTGGTCACCAAGATTATTGAGCACCAAATTTTTAATTCTTTTGAACTAACAGATCTATCTAATCATATCAAAAGTGCTGAATGTTTAAGAAACAGAGTACTGAATCTAATTTGAAAGTACTTTCCGCACATTTACCTACTTCACCAATAATTGACTAACTAAACAAGCAAATTTAAAGACAAATTAAATTCAATCTGTTTTGACGCACGTCCAAATAGCATTTTGCAGGAGCTGAAAAAAAAATCATGTAATTCTTTCGTATTTGTGAGTAATTCTACTGGTTTATTTCAATATAAAGATATAGGCTTATCAAGTTTGTTTAAAGTTTAAAATGGTTCGTTTTGAAAGACGACTATTTATTTATTACGAGTAAATTATTTTGAAAAGTTTTAATTAACCATACACTTAGTGTGATAATAATGGCTGAGTGTCCCTCGTGGACTTAGTTAGTTTCAACAAGAGCATTAAAACTGCGCGAATCCTCATGCTCGATTTTATTTGAGAACTGCATCTGTTTGTTAGATATAATTAAAACTAAGCTTGCTTCACGTCAAGGATCTCTACCATTAGCATCACTAATATTTCTAAGTCTGGAATTTTGGAGTGGAAAGAGGTGGGTTAAGTTAAATTTCACGTAGCTATTTGATTATTTTGGACACAAGAGAAGTTTCAGTCAAAGATGAAAAATAGACACAAAAAATATAAAGATGAGTTTTGTTTACCAAATGGAACGATTTGGCTGCTTGGTTCCACTCTCCTTCAATATTCTCCACCTTGTAGTTATCACAGGTTTTCATCCCGCAATTTGAAAAATAATACCACCCACCGGCAGTGTAAGTGTTGAAAAGCTAATCCCAGATTTTTCAATTTTCTAATTATAATAAGTATTTATCAATCTACATTTTTTTCATCCGATACTCTTTTGATTTTCTCATCCCATACTTTTTGTTTTTATTCGCAGCAATATTTTGTTTAAAAGTTGATATTATTTATAAATGAACTCCTTTGAAAGAAAAAATTGTACTGTTAAAACCTAAAGAGAGTCGACTAATTTTACAGCAGGATTGTGTTCTGAACCTTTATGGCTGTCTTAAGCGCAAGTGATGGGCTCCGTTGGTCGTGGAACTAACCATAATTCAAATGTGCCAAAGGAATTAAAAGATCCACAGATTTGTTGATTTTTATAATTTCTAGATTCCTATGGCCAATATGGGGAATTTGAGCCGTACAATTAGTCTGAGATGGGTACTTTTATTAAGGGATCCGTAGAATTCTTATTGCCAGTAGTTTCTGTACTTTGTTTGCCAGTTTATGACGAAACATAAAGTTCCACTGATCGTGAAAATCCTCACTATTCGAATTTACGTGACACGGGAAATGTATTTGTTCAGTTGAAAAAAAAAAACTCTACTGCCTGATCATCTATAAAAACTGCCCATCTATAGATCTACTCATCTCTATGAACCTGCTATCCAATTGATGAGGTAATGGGGCTCAATATTTAATAATCCTGGTGGCCAGCACTAACTTGTGGCATTTGTCGAATTGTTCGTATATTCCTGTTTAAATGCTTCAGGGGGAAATGTAATAATGAAAAGCTAAATTTTTTAGTTCAAATCGTCAAGAACGGACTCGGTACATATGGCCGGTATAAATTGGTCAACAGAATACTTAAACTATTGGTAATGATAGATCGATGAACCTTTCAATAGAACATGACCACCAATCCCGGAGAAAATTTCGTTGCTGAAATCCGTAGAATATCGTACAACTCTCACTCAGATTAACAAAGAGAGGACTCCATTGATAGGCGGATTCACATACTCGTACGGTCGATTTATATAGGAGTCTAGAACTTATCTAAGTTAATTAATTTGTGCGTGAATTCTCATGGCTAACAGATTTTCTTACACGCACCGTAGATGGCCATTGGAGTAAAGAAGTTGAAATTAGCAAATTTGCGGACCTTTTAAATTCTTGGGTGGTGGAATTTTTTTATTTTTAAACGGTACAAGTGCTTTTCCCATGTCAAGTTTATTTGAATTGTGGTGATTCCCACGATCTACGGGGTTTGTTACTTGGGGACTCGAGACAGCCAGAAGGATGCAGCACACAATATTACTCTCCAAAATATTGTTCTGAATGGGAATAGTAAGTGTGGGATGAGAAGGTCAAAGGAGTATGGGATGAGGGGAATTCGTGGAATAAGAAATACGCATTATGTGAATAAAATGTTAAGAGTCTCGGATTAGTTTTAGGAAATAAGGAAAACTTTGCTTATTATTTTTTTGATATTTACTATTTTTTTACAAAAATTCAAATTTTGTTTTGTGTGTTCGTTTAGACTAATAGAAAACATAACGATTATCAGGTTACTTCATTTCTAAGTGTTTCTAATTTTTCCCGACAAAGCACTGACTGAGGTCATTGAAAGAGAGTGAAACTAGCCAACCAAAACGTTTTGTTAGGAATTAAACTTCCCCTTCGAACGAAACATGTTCCCCTTTTAATTAAAACATGTTTCTTTCGACAAATTTTGACCAATTCACAAAACAAGAATTACAAATCCTTTCTGATTATTAGGACAAATCTCAGCCAATTTTTCAGAGGATTCTAACGCACGTAACCTAAATTCGACTCATACGTTAACTGAAAAAGTAGAAGATTATCGACAATTCTATGTAATTTTGCCACGCTAGGAACCAAAATAATTAAACGCTTAATTGTGAAAATTTGGTTAGAGCCGACCTAGAATTTAAGCTCTGTGTCGCAAAAAGAATAATCTTAATCACTGTATTTGGTGATTCGGCAGACCATAGTACCGAGGGTTTGGGTCCAATTCAACATACTGAAATGTGAATTTAAATAATTAATATTTAATGAAAAAAATTCTTATTGGTACATTTTGGCAAATGTCACTCCCACTCTCAAGCATTACAAGTATTTAATTAATCAGTTAACCTTGAAACAAATTTTCCAAGAATAAATAAATTTCAATTTTAGATTTTACACTTAAAACTTTTTAAAACCAATAACAGACTAATGCTTTGCTCAGAGATCCATAAGTAAGAGCTGCATTTTGCATGCGGCTCTTAGAAAATTTTGCACTTGGTTCAAAATATAAAGCTTAAGCTAGTACAGAGTAATTCTCGGTCCCCATTAACTGGAAGGGCGGCTCCTTGCTCATTTTCGAAAAAAATGATGCCGCGTCTGTCCAAAATTCACACCAAACAGTCACTCGTGGTGGAGGCGTCGGCTTCTGTACGGCTAAGTGTGAATTTTTTGCGCTCCAAATGCGACATTTTGCTTGTTGACGTAACCTCCGAGGTGAAAATGAGCTTTGTCGGAAAAAAATGGGTTTTCGGTAAAAATGCTCATTTTCTTCCAAGCGGTCCACAGCATAATTAGCGAACCGAAAACGTTGCGGATGGTCATTTTACTTCAGCTTCTGCACTGATTGAGCTTTGTGTATCTTTATAGCGTACCGAGGTTTTTATGCGAAATTCTGATTACAGAACTGCGTGAAATGTTCGATTCTTGAACACGAGGTGATGATGATGGATGCTCGGACACATTCTGAACAACAGCGCTTTAAATGCACGTCCACGGTTTATTCAATAAAAATCCAGTTTCACGAACTCGCTTCACAAATTGATCCACAAATTGCCTTTTAGGAATTTCATTTCTACTGAATTTTCCACGTAAATTTCTTACAGTTTGGGTAGAAGACTCACCACTCTGAAAGAAAGTTGTTAATATATCCCAATTTTGTTCAAGCGTAAAGCGACCCATATCGTAAATGTCAAATATTATACTAATTTTCTGTCATAACACAAATGACGTAAGTGTGGCCACACTCAAATAAACCGATAGTTGAAATTGCAAACAGATGGATGGGTCACCCGTCCAGGTCAATTTTTGAATTTTCTCAAAAGTACTGAAAATGGCACCAAAGTATCTAAGTACAAAGCCAGAGTATCGAAAAAAGTACTATAGTATCGGCCATATCATCCATGACTTCTATTGGTAATTTGACATGTTAATTGGTCATTGCTTCAGAACCTTTATTGTAATTTATAACTTATGCTGTGTGCCTGACGCCGATTTTTTTTGTCAAATGTCCGACTAACTAAATTGATCGTTAGTTCACCCAACTATTGTTAGATGTCTCTAATATATATAAGCCAAAATCTACCCGATATTTAGTTCTAAATTGCAAACTTAGTTACGATTTATCAATTATCGATTAGAAATGTTTCGTAAAATGTTAAATTTAGTTTATATATAGCAGATTTTAATTAAACATCAGATGCGGTTTGTTTTGTGCCATCTTTGAATGATTGGTATGAACTAACCATCAATTTAGTTAGCACACAGCATTATTATCATATGTAGCTCAATAACAAAATATGTTTAACTCATGTATTCAATATTAGAAAAAAGCAAAAGACTCAGCAAAATTAAATGTTAGTATTTATTCGTAGAGATATCATTCGGAAGTTTTGTTCAGTGGCTTTCAACCAAGAATTGGTTTGGGGAAGTTGTTTTCCCGGGCAAAACTAGTTGTTTTTTTATTAGATTTAATTTTAAGGTTTATACGGCAGATTTGATACAGGCATCATAGAAATAGCATTAAAATATTAGAATAAATAAAAGTGTAATATAAAATATCAAGATTTGTTAACGAGTGAATTTAATTTGGAGTTTTAATTAATTACAAATTCATTCAACAACTTGGCATTTTAATATTAAACCAGCGACAGACATCAATTATATAGTACATGAACTACCATGAAACTCAGCTATATATTTTCCTAATTTGGTCACTTCAGTTTGACAATACGGCCGAATTTTCTAATTCTAAAACATTCATCTGTCTTGTTTGATCGAAGGCCGCTACAGACTTTGTAATCTAACTTTGTTCTAAACAATGTCTGGCTATTATCTAGAAGAAATAAATTTTTCAATTACCAGCATTCAAAGCACGACCAAATACGCCGCGATTTACAGAATAATTTTTGGAAATAACTTTATATTTTTTTTTAAATTTTAAATTTAATTTTTTTTAAATTTTAAAATTTTTTAATTTATTTGGTGATAGTAATATCAAGCCTTTGACCTATGGAGATTTGAAACCGAGTAAGAATATCAGCATCAGATATTAATTTTAACAGCTTAATAAAAAATTGCCAGCAACATGATTTCAAATTTAGTTGTTAGCACCAAATCAATTTTTTGAGCACCAAGAATGTGTGCTGAAAAAGTGCTGTAAAAAAATAGCGATTTAGGGATAAAAATTTTGATGATCAAAATCATCTTTGTGATATAATATTTTAACCAAATATTATTTTTTTTTGGCACCAACAAAATTTATTTGGGCACCAAAATGAATTCAACATTCCGTTATGATGGAATTATTTAAAAAGATATTACGATTATATTTGATATTTAAATAAAATTTTATAACATGCACTAATTAAATAAAATGATGACCATCTTAAAGTTGATAAGTCATTTTCACAGTTCCCTGATTCTACGCTAAGCACCTATCGATATAATAGGTAAGTTTTACAATAAGCATATATACACCAACATTTTTTCATTTTGTTTGATCAGGAAGAAAATATTTAAAAGAAAAACTTACAATAAAAATTGACATTAATTGCGCCATAAATTTGACATATTTCATCGTACCAATAATAAATAATTGACAGTTTTTTTATATAGTTCTTTTACCTTGTTTCTCCTTCGTATTTTTACGTATATCGCAGCATTTTGTTGCTGTATTCTTAAATAATATTTTCTTTGCCTTTATTTTGCTTTTAAAGACAAAAAGATTATAGTTTTGTCTGTCTGTCTATCTATTTAGTTGTGTGGTTGTTGTATTATTTTGTGTCTTAAATATATCCAGCATCTATAGATACATGTATTGAATAAAAACATATACATACACATTCATTCGTATATACCACGACGTCGACGTTGTATTTTTCTTAAAGATTTCGCAGATTAAACAGTGGTATATGGTGTAAATTGGACAATTGGAAATTTAATATAATATACGAAATGATCATTATACCACACTTTTGTTATTGTTGGTTGCTCTGCACAGTTATGTAACTTAAAGTTACCTAAATATACAGTTAGTCGTGATAAGATATAAAATACGCTATAATCCGTGACTAACAAAAATATGAAATATTACCACTTACCGGGTGATGTTTTTCTAGGTGCTGGAAATGTCTTTGCGCCACCCTCGTGACTCGTCGAACTGCTGCAACTACTAGTAGTACGATTTCGTAGCGTTGTTCCATGATTTAATTTTGGGCGATTTACAACCACTTCGGTCCGACTAAAATCCATATCCTCATCCATTTTATTATTATTTAGGCTCAGCATTTGCTGTTGTTGTTGTTGCTGCTGGTGCTGTTTTTGTTGTTCCTGCTGTCGTTGCATTTCCAAGAAATTACGTTCACGCTCCTCAAATAATAAATTCGCTTTCATCTGCCGTTCATTTTCTAATAGCGTCGCAACCGACTGAGATGAGGATAATGCTACGGACGAACGATGATGGTGATGATGATGATGATGACTATTATTGGTTGTGATTAAAGAAGAGGATGATGATGATGTGATACTACTTGTTGATTGGGGTGGTATTATTGGCAATGATAGTGGTGGAGGCGATGGCAATTCGCGTTTAATATCCATTGATTGCATTAAATCACGTCGAGGTGTGATTATTCCTAGCGGCGGCGATGGATTCGTGGTCATTGGACTATTTTTATTACTACTTTCGTTATTGTTATTATTTAAATTACTACTACTATTACTATTATTTAAACTATTATTTCCTAATAAATTGATTGTTGAATTTAAATTCAAAAGATTTGGTGATATCGACGATGGTATTGGGATTGGTATCGGTTGGCCTTGATTTTGTGCCGCCAACTGCAACGATAATCTGTGACGCCATTGCATTTCCGTATCCAGCCATAATTTACCTGCGAACGAAGAAAAAAAACACTTTGATTAGTGATACGGAAAAGTGAAATACAGAGATTTAAAGGACATTCATATCATATAAGGGGTTGCAAACTAAATTCAATTAAATGTTGTTGATATATTTAGGGAAATGTCTCAAACAGATAAATCAATTTCTGTCGAGGGTATTCTCTCAAGTAGACATACTCACATCAGTCACAAATACGTTTATTTATTTACAAAATGCAAAAAATGTTCACAAATTTATGGTCATTGACTCAATTGTGTCTATACGACTTGTGTATATATACACACTCACACATATACAACATATTTTCATGTTTATGTCACCCCCAAAGAAATCCCCATCCGACAAAATAACAACAAATAATTTAATTTTCATCTACTTCATGTTGATCATGCGCTAATTTTCATTAAATTTTTTTCTTCTACTTTGCATTTGTTTCTTCGGAATCGCACACACGAACCACCAACAAAAACAATTTTCTTTTCTCTTTAATTTAATCGATAAATTCAATGAAAATTTGTTCTCCGTTTTTCTCGAGATGTCTGTCAATGACCTGAATTTTAACATGTTATGTATACTAGTATTTACTCTACACAACGTCTGTATATGGTTACATACATAAGACGTTTTAATTAATTGAATCTATTTTCGTCTGTATAACACAATGTATGGTATATATGGATTGTGTCCCGATGTGTACGGGGAAATTTTAAATAATAGACAAAAACATTGTATTTCCTTTTTGGTGTATTCGTTTGTATGTGTATGTCAGTAATATATTTGATTGGTGCGCACCACGCGATTTCACATATATATGTAGATTTATATTCCCACACAATGATTTGCATATTGAAAAACTAAAAAACCGAAATTTTATTTTCCCCCGGGAAAAATTTGAATACTACAACAGATTGGCTTAGATTTTTTATCCAATCACTGATGTCGCCGAACAATGTATAAGATCCTTTTTGAGGTTTTAAAAAAAAGGATTTCATTTTGTTATTGTGTGTGAGTACATAAAAAAGGGTTGATGGGTTTCAGGACGACGATGATGATGTAATATTTGATTTGATGGTTTCGGGTGCGAGGTGTGAAGTTTTGATTTTTGGTTGTTTCGTTTTTTTGATTTGGTATACAAGATTGGATATTAGCATTTTTTAAAGGGGAGTGACGAAATTTGATTGGATCTGAAAATAGGCAAATTTCTTATAAAAAATGGAATGACATGATTCGGGGGGATTTTTATTGTTTAATAGGAACAATGGGGATTTAGTTTAGCTGTAATTTGCATTTCAACCAATAAAGTACCGGCATAGCAATTTACTTTTCAAACGAATTTAGTGCTGAGTTAATATTATAATAGATATCACGTTAAGATTAAAAGCCGCAGTTCAAACAAATATTAAAAATAGAGAATATTAAAAATACAGATGAGATTTCAAACGGCTGAGTTACTGAATACTGACATTTGTTCTTTGAAGCGCATTCAATGAAATCAATCATCCTTTTGAATTTTGCTATAGCCCAAATTCCATCCCCGAAATATGCGATGGCAACACTAATTATTGTTATCATGATATTTTTTACTCTCAGCCCAAAAAATCTCCACATTTTTACTCTCAGCCTCGAAAATATTTGCTATCATGATAGTTAAAAACTGTTATGACAGTTGAAATTTTCAGGGCTGAGAGTAGATATAATATCTATTATAAATACTTGTTTGTGAAATAAGCCCAATTTTCATATGCATGTGAAGATAGGCTAAGTTCGGTCTCAGACAAATGCTATGTCAATCAAATTATTGCTATCATGACATTTTCTACTCTCAGTGTATTCTCCAAAAAATCACCACAGTTTTACTCTCAGCCCCAAAAATTCTTGCTATCACGATAGTTAAAAACTCTCATGACAATCGAAATTTTCGAGGTTGAGAGTAAATATTTAGGGATTCTTATGCGGTGTACATCATTTGATGGCTGAAAGTTTAAAGAGTATGTACGATTTTTTAGAATTTTTCTTGAGATATAGTCTGGGTTTTGAGATATAATAGATAGAAGTCAGAATCTATTCGTTGGCCCAAAGAGCGATGTACATCGTCTACATCAACTAATCGTAACATAGCAAAATTCTATAAAAATCGTACGAATTTAAAAAAGCATTGAAACTATGATCAACTAATTCCCGACACTTTTCTATATCATGGTATACTAAAGTTATATACTTTACTATAGTAACAGTAAATTTTCATGTTTTGAATGATGCGTCTAGTTTTATTTATATACAATTCCGTATACACAATTTTATCACAATTTTTGAAATTATTTGAAAGGGTTCTTAAATTTTTTATTTATTAAGTTTTTGGCATATAGGTAAACTGTATATTGTATAAGGAGAGGGCTATAATTATAATGAAATGTCGTAATAGTATGAAGAGAATTAAATAGTATTGCCCTACGCACTTTTTTTTAATTTCGGGCTATCTTCACAAAGGTATCGGTTACGTCGAATTCTTTTCGATCTACCTAATAAAAATCATATTAATTTTGCGTCCGCTACAAGGAGAATTGAAAGACGTATTTTGCATTTTTTACCATTTTTAAACGGATCGCATTTCATTATGGCGACACTGTACAGGCATAAGTCACGCCGAACATTCAGGTGACCCAAAAGAGGTCGTCACGAAAAAGTCCATAAAATCCATGGAATGATATAGGGGTGTAGTACGAAATCCATCCAAATCCAATCCTATTTTCTTTTCTTCTAGTTCTAAAGTCTTGATTTTGAGAACAATTTTTTTTTATTAATTCGGGCCGGCCGGACTAATAATATTTTAACATAAAAATACGATATATTGCACAAAAATTTACTAGAAGAAACCAAGGCTGCGAAGTCAGAGGCGACAAACATGTCGCACTACGTGCCTCACGTAGGAGAGGGTTATATAGAATTTGTTAATGACACCTACTAAAAAGAAAAATAATTGCACAATTTTGTTATGCAAGATTTTGTAATTGCAAGATTTTATACTTGCAACATTTTCAACCCCATTTCCATCGCACGTGATGAATTTCAACATGATCGTTTAAGAAATGGCCTAGTTCCAATCCTTAATGACAATATTCCAGAACTTTATCAAACATCATTTTAAAATCCCATTTAGATCCCACATATCGATTTTGGACCTAATCGGTTAGGAAATGGCCAGGTTTCATCCTTATCCGCCTTATTCCAGAACTTTATTAAAAATGCATTTTTTGAATCCCATTTAAGACTCACATGCCGAATTCCCACTAAATCGGTCAAAAAAATGGCCTAATTCCATAGCAATGGCCATATTTCAGAACTTTATCAAAAAATCATTATTTTAGAAATCCATTTCCATCGCACGTATCGAATTTCAACAAAATCTGTTAAGCAATGGCCAAATTTCATCCCTATTTTTGAATTTTGTCAAAAAATCATTTAAGAGTCCCATTTTCTCAAATGTCATATTTTAAAAATTCAAACGTTGATGGGATTTCCTTAAAACCGGGATTTTAAAAAGCAGGTTTGTGAAACCCGGGATTCTGACAGACCGGGATTTCGTTACACAACCATGGTATGGGCATCTCAACTGAGCGAGTACGTCAATTTTACATGAATATTTGGACATGATAAAGCTATTCGCACGATGGGTGCCGCAATTCCTCACACTCGACTAAAAAGCACAATAGTGTGACCACTTCAAAGGAGTATTTGGCGATGTTCAGCTGCAATCCAAACGACTTTTCCCGCGGTTTCGTAATCGTGGATGCAACATGGATCCACAACAACACACCAAGGACCAAAGAACAATCAATACAATGCGTTTCTCCGGGAGAACGTGCACCAAAGGAGACCAAGGTGGGTCTGTCGGCCAATAAGGTGGCAAAAATCTATAAATTGGGTTATGATGAACTGCTACTCTATCCAGCATATACTCCAAATTTCGCCCTCTATGACTACTTCCTGTACTTCAAACCTGAAGAAATGGCTGAGCTGCATCATTGAAACAAACGACTATTTTGAGGGCCTTGAGAAAACCTATTATTTGGAAGGGATAAAAAAAATTGGAAAAACGCTAGGCTGATGTTGAGAAATAAAACGCTTTTTTTGCAGAAAAAAAAAATTTTTTATTCAGAAAGCGACTGGAGTTAATTATAGGGGTTCAGAGTCTCTCTCTCTCTCTCTCTCTCTCTGGCTCTATATCCCATCAAGGGATTTGGCCGCCTCAAATGAGGTTTCATAATCATATTTTCTTTTTGGATAAGTGATTAACCCTAATGTGAGTGACGTGGGTACCCGGGTACCTTTGGCACTTTTAGACGTCTATTTTTGTATGTTTTACTCCCAATAAAAACTTTAAATTTTATGAAAACTTCTAGTTCAATTGGTATAGATTACGATCATACTTAAAAATTTGAAATGTTACAACTTGGACGAACGTGGAAAAAATAAATTAATCACTCAAATTAAGATATTTTTTCTTCACTCACATGAGGGTTAATTCATTGATCCTAAACCAGCCGTGAAATTTTTTCCTTGTCACCATCGGGAATCGAACCCAGGACACCCGGTCGCTGGAGCAAGCTTGCTGACCACTTTGCCACCGTGGCGGCTGTATGCACGCACATTCGAATTTATTAAAAATCACGAAAAATTGGAATCAAATGGGAAATCTTTGTTGTTTTCCAAGGTTTTAAAAATTTTAAGTTCATCTGCAAGCCTTGGGATATTAGAATTAGAATTATGAATTACTATGGTGATTCGTTAATGAAAATGGTGGAGATCCATGGGTACATCGGAGGTGTCTGAAATTAATTCAGACATTTTGTTTCCTTTCTCGATATATTGGGAGCGGTTGCTCAAGTACGATTTAAACCAGGTCTCATAAAGGTTGCCGAAACCAAATATGTACACCAAGGACACACACTTAATCGATTAGAAGAACTTTAAATATACAAGAATAAAGGCAACGACCAACTGATGAACGATACCGACCAAATGGCACGGATTCGAATCCCGATAGGGGCAGGATGCAACGTGAAATTTCATCAGCAGATTACGATTTGTGGTGAAATGTAATACATCTACGACCCAATGTTGTTGTGCAAAACTCATGGGCTGACCCATCTTCCATGCCAATATAGGTTGGCATGGAGCTATACAATGTGCAGATAGTCTTAAATCTGTCCTAAAAATTGATGAACGATAATCTCAACACTAAAACTAATAAAATTTTCGAAGTAATAACAGGAGGAGCTTCACCATAAAAAAACACAGCGAAAAAGGACAATAATTTATGAGTGTGAAGTTTATACCAATTAACAAAAATTCGCATGTATTGGAAATCACACTGTTAAAATATTTCTATCAGAAAGGTTTTTTGAGTAAAACTATTAATGGCTCCTTTTGATTTTCAGTGTATCTAATTCTGGCAAATGACAAGACATCACGGAGACTACACCAAAAATCAATCAAATATAAGTTGTTTTTTAGGGCCTGACTTATCAAATGGCGCGGAAAAATATCGCAATGGACTTGCAAAATATTTCGTTTAATTAAAACAGTCAAAAGATTTTTTTATTTTTGAGTGAATTCGAGATTGCACCACAATGAAATCATGTATGAATAACTCCTACGGGTTTAACCTATAAAACGAGGCATATTTCGTTCTGATGTAGATTGGCTCAGGACGTTTTTTCGAGTAAACTTCTCATTGGCTTCTTATGATTTTTGAGTGAATCTCGTTTATACTCACAATAACAAGGCATCGTGGAGATTGCAGCACACTGAAACCATATAGGACTAACTCCTACGGGTTTAACCTATAGAGCGAAGCATATTTCGTTCCGATGTAGATTGGCTCAGGACGTTTTTTCAAGCAAACTTCTCATTGGCTCATATTGGCGGTTATTCGAAATCGAAGACGTACGGCTATAGGACAGATTTTAAGTTACAATTTGCGCATTGCATAGCTCCATTCCAGCCTATAGTACTGGACATGGAAGATGGGTCGGCCCTTTGCACGCAGATCCTGTCGTAGTTGTGTTCTTTTTAACAAAGACCGGAATTTGTTGATGAAAATTTCCTTTTGCAATATGCCCCTATCCGGATTCGAATCCGGTACCTTTCAATCAAAACGCCACAGCTGTAGCCACTGTTTCATTTCGTCGGTGTTATTTCAGATATAATTGATAAGTCGCTGATTAGCGATTTATGCAAAATTAATAATATTTGAATATGGTTTGGAATTTGAGTAGTAGACTAAACATAACAGATTATTTGAGTTTCTTGTGTAGATCAGTAACGATGGGTTTACTACGCGGTCAAGTTTAATTTTAGAAATAAAATTGGTCAAGTCGTCATGTGATTCCCATTGTCCGTTTGGTCTTTTTATAATAGATATGTAATGCCCAATGCCACCAGCAAGTGGATAGTAATTTATTATTCGTTTCAAACCATCTAAAATATTTAGAATTGGTTGAATTTCGGATAGTTTGACTTTATAAATAGTTGCGTTATTTACAGGTTCGACATCAACAATTACAATACCCGAAGGTGAAATTGATTTTTTTTTCTTTGATGCGCTTGTTACAGGTTTCACATTTACCGTGAGGCAAGTTAACACTATTCTCTATGAATTGAAACTCAGTATCAGAGAATCCCAAATGGTCAATATTCAGGTACCTAATTTCCTTTGTAATGGCATTACATCGGAACGAAATATGCCTCGCTTCATAGGTTAAACCCGAAGGAGTTAGTCCTATATGATTTCATTGTGGTGCAATCTCCACGATGTCTTGTTATTGTGAGTATAAACGAGATTCACTCAAAAATCATTAGAAGCCAATGAGAGTTTTGGTCGTTTCGTAAGTCTGGTCTATATGATGAATCGTTGTTTTCCTAGAATTTTGGTGTTATTTTTCAGTTGATTTTTAACGATTTCAGCTAACAATCGTTATTGAAAGTGTTACTCAAAAACGAATCGTAGTATGTTTTTAAATACTTTATGCCGATTAGTTTTTTATTTGTATGTATGTTATTTTGTATTTTAATTTTCTATTAATTCTAAACTCTGATTTTGTATATTTAGAAAACTGTAGATTATTAAAATATAAGATTTAACAATGGCAGTGAAGTATGTCCCAAATAAACCTGTATTAGTATATACAAAAGTAAACCTGTATTAGTATATACACTGTTAAAAAATTCTTATAAGAATTTTGAGTGAAAACTAGAAAATAAACTCAAAAAATTATTTGACATTCTTCATAATACCCCGGAAAATCATTTCCATTTTTCTTCATTTGTAAGTAGTTTGCAGAAGATAATTTATTTCAATATATCTTAATGCCGGGTATAAAAACCGCAGTATTCTCCAAATATCTGGTAAAAAAAAAATTATGTAGAAAGCCACTATGTGGAATTTACACGATAAGAGGATATCCAGACAGAGAAGAAAATCACATGAGCTAAAGGACATTTCCAAAAAACAGGATATTTCTGAATTTTGTTCTGGTAAATGGAATCGTTTCGTTAGGTATAAATAGTTTTAGTTTAAATATATTACTAAAATCGTGGAGTTTGTCGGAAAATGACTATAAGATAACACAATGAAATGAACCTTCCAAATATCCTTTTTAGTTCTGCTAAATTTAGTCGATTTTATTAGCTTGCGTAATTCTTGTTAAAATAAATTATGGTTATCGTAAACTTTGTCGGAAAAATCACCTATGTAAAAATAAGAGCCTTTGTTGACAAAAATAAATTAATTAGGTGCAATTTCCAAACGATACCGAGAATAAGCTATCATTTTTAGTTGTGAAAAATGAAGACGAGTTTATTGGATTGAACAAAATTTGTTTCGATAAATTCTGAATATCCTAGAGTTTGTCGGAAAATTTCACTATGTCCAAATGTTAGCTTCAGGTTGACACAATCAAATAAATTTAGAGCCATTTCCATATCTAGGGGATAGGTGTTATTTTTCGCTCTCGCAAATCTAATCAAATTTATTGGTTTGAGTAGTTTTAATTTAGATAAATTCTGAACATCCTAGAGTTTGTCGGAAAATTTCACTATGTCCAAATGTTACGTTAAGGTTGACACAATCAAATAAATCCAGAGCCATTTCCATATCTAGGGAATAAGTGTCATATTTCGCTCTCTAATCGATTTTATTTCGAGAGTAAAAAGTGACACCTATCCCCTAGATATGGAAATGACTTTAGATTTATTTGATTGTGTCAACCTGAAGCTAACATTTGGACATAGTGAAATTATCCGACAAACTCTAGGATGTTCAGAATTTATCTAAATTAAAACTACTCAAACCAATAAAATTGATTAGATTTGCGAGAGCAAAAAATGACACCTATCCCCTAGATATGGAAATGGCTCTGAATTTATTTGATTGTGTCAACCTGAAGCTAACATTTGGACATAGTGAAATTTTCCGATAAACTCTACGATATTCAGAATTTATCTAAGTTTAAACTACTCAAACCAATAAAATCGATTAGATTTGCGAGGGCTTAGTGTGTTTTAATTTTCTCGATTATTTCTCACTCTTTCTTTCATCTTTGCAAAATACATAAATCGAATATGAAAAAATGTGTCACCTATTTCCGTCTCTTTCTATTATAATATAGTTATTCTGCGAATATTTTATTTTAACAGTGTAAATACTAATACTGGTCTGCATTACAAATTTCTAATTGGATTCGGATATGTACACGGGATTTTTTTGGGACAAACTTCACAACCGTGATTGAACAATATTGTCATATACGTTGATAAATCTAATAAGAAAAAAACATGGCGTCCTGTTTGTCTCTTTCTAACATTGACTGTTTGTCTCGCTCTACTTTATACTTAACAGTGTAAAAACTAACACATACTTAGTTTTCAAGAATTCTTATTGGATTCGTATACGTATTGTTGTTATTTTTTTGTTAAAAACTTCACACTCATAATAATTTTATATAATTCCTAATACATATTTCAGTTGGGTTTAAGTTTTTTCTTTTTTTAAGCAGGGCTATGGAAAACCTATTGCAGCGTTAAGTTGTAGTGTGCGTGCATCACTGTTGGTACGAAGAAATTGAAAATTTACATCTAATTTTAATTTTAGTTTAGGTATAATTTAAATTTTTTCCCATGTGGTCATTACAATACCATACCGCAAGTATTTATTAGGTGCTAAGCGTTTCATTCTGATTCCTCCCGCAATTACTTAAATAAGGGCTTCCCGTTCTTTAGTTTCTGAGCGATACAACTCTCATAGTCTTGAACTCTATATTGTGAATTCGAAGAAAAAACAAGGTATACCATACTTGCTGCGATGTAGCTGTGTAAAACCAATTTAAGCTACCATTTACTACACCTCACCACCTAAAAATGTGTACCCAATCCAGGGTAATCCTTAAAATGGATCCGTTTATTGACTTTGCATAAATAAGCCTGATCAATCTTAATTTAATTTTTATGGAATGCTTCTCCGTTCTTCTCAAATTAAGTTGTTTCCTATCAACTAAAGAATATATTATTTCAATATGTGCATATAGTTTTAACATAATTTAGAAAACTCTAATTTGGTAAAATGTAACTTGGACGGGAAAAATAAAATTTTAGAAAACGTTATAAATTTTTCTAGTAGTGATTTAACCTTTGGCAGATTTCTCATATTATTATATTTATTTTCGAAAGAAACAAACATTAAGATTTTTCATCTCGTTCCGTATACCAATTTTATGTACATTGTCAAATATTTACAATTTTCATTTTTCAACGGAAAATTATAAAAAAAAAATCAGTATTCGAAACAAACATAAAATAAATATTTGATTTTTTAATATTTTTGTGTAAGCAAACAAAATGTTGGCAGAACGGATGTGTATAGGAATGATTTGGTTCCTTTTTTTTTGTTATATTTTAAATTAATAAAATAATAATAATAAATAACAACAGAACACAAAATCGAAAGGGATAAAGAGGGAAGCGTGCTTATACGCGCGCGCCAATTCGGCAATCACCTTTCCTTCGATAAGTATACACAAGCATGCATACCTTGTTAACTAAACATAAATTCAGCGTACACACACACATTCGGTTTCATTTTCAAAACTAATAATAGCAGAATAAAATAAAAAATGAAATCATATTACGTCCTTTTATCCTTTTTTTATTATTATTACAACAAGACGAAGAAAAAAAGGATTCTTATGTTATATATGTTTTTGTTGTAACATAAAACATACCATAACTGAAAAGTCCTGGCAATTTCTTATAAAAAAAAATGATATAAAAATCGAAATCGAATAGTTCTTTATGCGTGTACTATACGTACGTTCAATAATATTTATAAAGGGTTGATTGGGTGACACAAGGAACATAAGTTAATAATAAATGAATATATATAAGGTGCTGTATATCATGTAAGGGGTTGGTTGCCTTCGGTACAACAATTTATATGTTTAGTAGTTATTATCTTGATTGGGTGTTTAATGAATTTTTTGGTTCGTAAATTATACAGATTATTATTAACTTACATTTTTTAACTTAACTGGTAAGGTTGTTTAATGGCACATGACTGAATTTAATGTAAACAGTAAGAAGATGCAAAATGGTTTTACTTCTATCTCCAGACTTACTAAATGGCTATATTTGGTGTTGAGTAACAACACAATTTTATTATAATTATTTTAGGGCCTCAAGCGGATGTAAAAACCTGTATCGACATCTAGCCAGGCTTTACGATACAAATGCACCGAACATAAAATTGCTTAACTGATAAAATTGTCGATCATAATGTGTGGCATAGCTAAAATGTGCGACCTTTTGCTCTTAGCCGTTCGTGGAGCACGAATTTCTTTCAAGATAGTGACATGTACTTCGATAATCGCATTGAAATGTGACAATTTTTTAATCGTTCGGATACTGTTTTCCGCAAGCAATATATAGTTTGGTCACATACTTTAGTTATAGCATAAGATAGATTTACAGTATAGTTTCTTGGCTGGTCAAACAGGATTAGTTTAATTCGATGACATTGTCAATGTATTTCTGCTTGTATTTGATATGATAAACATTTTAAATATACAATAATTTAAAATGTAATTGAGATAATTTTTAATAGTGTGAAAAACCAATTATAACTTAAAAGAGGTTCTTGTTTACCTTTAAAACCCTTAAAGCAACATAACATCAAAGAAAACCACTTAAACTAAAATATAAATCAATCTGAATCGGCACATCGTGCCTTTTATGAATTCAAATGAGTCTTTCACATTGATTTTAATTATAAGTTAACGGCAATATTTCAAAATGTGTCCCCCTTGAACTTAAACTTACTTTTATTTTGATTTTGAAAATAAAAATTGATAAACTTGGTTATATCAATTTAATAACCCACAATGTCAATTTAATAACCCACAATGCCGGTAAAACGTTTATGGTATGCAAATGATGAATTGCATTTGGTAGTTATAATTTGTATTTGTTAGTCAAATTTTTTTATATATAAATTAAAACTCGAAAAGTATTAATAAACTTAAAACTTGATTATAACTTGTGTTGTCATAATCAGGCTTTTTTTTTGATAACGGTTTTCGCACACTCATTCGGATATTTTTTACGGAAGATCATGAAAATCGCATGAAAACTGGTACAACACTTTGGTACAACAATTTAAATTTAATATACACCACAGGCAGAGCCATCTACGATTTAAAGAGCCGTAATATTAAAAGCTTCATTTAGAATGGAAAGTTTTACTAGTCCCTCACGGTCTCGAACACCATATTTAAAAAAAAAACGCAGCAGTTAATAGTAATTTCATTGTCCTGTTTTGGAACAACAATTATTTCAATCGAATTAATCAGTGATCTTTGTTCGACACTATTTACACGCTCCTCTAAGTTTTCATCCATAAATTTATAAATTAGGACAAAAGACTGCTCCAATAATATTAAAACGATTTACATTTAAAAGTAAAATTGCAGGTGTTTCTAATCAAATGAACCGCAGTGTATGTACGTGCTATTCTAGTTAACTATAACAAATTTGAACCGAACACAACGACACCTTAAAATAAATTTGCCACTCATTATTTTTATTAAATATCGAGTTTTGGAAAATGTTCAGAAAACCAGAAATAACCAATGCAACAAATATCAGGAAAATTAGTTGCAATATTGACACGATGCCAAAAATTGCAAATAAAACACAAAAGCTAAATTTAATATAATAACTAGCTGGCAATCATTTCCAATGCAAAAAAAATCAATTACTTATTGGCTGGAAAAATTCTCGTAAATTATATTTCATCGAACAATTTAATGTATGTAGGTACTGGTTTTGCTAAAAACTTGGTTGACACGACACACCTGACCATATCCGTGACGACGCCATATATAAATAAATGCGATATGTTTCGTATTTTTTATGTATATCACGCTGCACGCAGGATCAATCTTCGTCTATATATACGCACGATTATCGTATCATAAACGTATCTCATTAAATTTATGTAACATGATCTCCACGATACATAATTATATAGAGTATTGTTGCCCAATTTTGTGCGCGTTCATCATCAACGATCATTTAAACCAATTTACCTACCTGAGCTCTATAATAACGCATGTAAATAATATAGTTTCGAATATTTGCATAATAAATTTTATGGCGTTTGGTGTGATCGTAATTATGTTGATCATTATTATGAAATTATGATTGTATATAATGAATAAATAATAAACAGAGAAAATTATATTTTCTTTACACCATAATTAATTTTATGTATAGTAATATAAGAAGGTATGTTGTTTGTGGTTTTTATTATTTAAATTTTTTGTTTTTTTTTCATGAAAATTGATCTAATTTGCATAATTAACATAATAAGAAAAATACTATCCTAACACAAAAAAGCGTATCTTTAATTGTTACGAGGGGTGTCCAGTATATTCACCGACGCTGATAACTAAACACCAAAACTGATAGAATATTTTCGTACATAACCAAATTTATATTAAATTAATTAGTTATAATTAGATCGTGTAAAAGGTACTTTACAGAAAGGCGTTCCAAATGTTATTGATAAATAATAAGCAGCCGATGAAACCGCCAAAACTGAAGAATGAAAATATGGTACGTTTGCAAGAACGGAAAGAATTTATATTTTTTATGGTTAAAGTAAAGAAAAAATAATGTGAGAATCGATTTACTAAAAATATTTAAAATAAATAATTATTGTACCAGACCAGAATCATGATCGTATTAAACAAAATGTTTTCGGTTTAAAATATAAACAAATATTTATCTAAATGACAATATTTTTCCCTAATCAACATTATTTTATCCATTTGATAGCAAAATTATCTAGTGTTTATTCTACAATGCAGTTTATACCACTTTGAAGTGAGACTTTTTGTAAGGTACTGATTTTGAAATTTGTAAATTGTCGGTAAACTACTTAATTATTATTGAAAATGATATATTTTGTTTGTTTGCTGCTATTTTAAAGGGTGTATAAAAATTACCTTATTATATGCAACAATCGACCAACCTTATCGGAACAACTTATCAAACGGAAATTCCTCATACCTCCTTCAATAATTCGATTGACGCGCGCGTTGAGTGATATAGTGCGCCGTCCACATCAACACCCACCAATTTGAAAACGAAAATGGTAGATTTGGCCGGCTTCATTTTTGGAGAAATAAGGACTAATAATTCCACCAGCTCATAAAGCACACCTTCCGCTAAATTTGTGAATGAAATGGCGCCTCAATAATGGCTTGTGGAATTTCTTCACTCCAAAAGCAGTAATTTTGTTTGTTAACGTAGCCAGCACATAAGACTCATGAGGCTTAAATTCTTCTCAATTCTAAGCTCCATTTCTCTTCAGCGAAGGATTCTAATTGAATGGATTCTTATTTGCAAAATTTCAGCGTACCGGAATTTTTTCAAAAATTTTTAAAATTAGAATTAACTAAAAACAAATATATTCTAATAAATTTAAAGATTCAATTTTCATCCGTGTGGTTTTAAAAATTTGAACGGAAATGACGACTATTTTTGTTTAAAAGAAAAAATGTTGCCAAAATTCTTCCCGCTTTAAAACTTATGTGGTGTATTCGAGAATTACATACCGTCGAAGAAAATAAAGTCAGATGATGGCCTCCGTGTTAAATTAGTGTGTGTGATCTAAAGCAGCCACCTGAATCACTACCTTGAGACTATAGTTTTATGATCACAGAAAACGAAATCCCACGTTTTCCCCATCCCCAACAATAAAAGCCCCAAGTCGATCCAAATTTTGAGATTGGCGCTATAGGTCCATATGTGTATGGCCCAGTATATGAGAACCAGTTTTCTGTTAATGGTTCCCAGGAACAACGGGTTCCGGAAATCGAACCAGTTCGTATCGGCTTGCCATAATGACTGTTGCTCACCCTAAAAATCCCGGTTTGATTTGCTTGGCCCGGTATGGCCCAAGGATGACAGAAACCACGAGTTCCAAAAACTAAAGCAACTCGTAATAATGACCACTATTTACAATAAAAATCGTAAGTTGATGATCCGAATGTTGAGATTGGCGGTATAACGGTACGAATATTGTAAAGTTGAACACGTATTTTTTTAATGTACAATTTTCTATGATTTTTTTGTTTTCTGGGATAAAAATTCACATTATATTTTTTTTGTGATGCTGTACATATTTAATCATATTTAACAGAAATTATAAACAAATCCTGGGCTGGGATGATAATGCAGGTTTAGTGTTGCCTGATGACATTTTTTTATTTTTCTGGGATGAAATCGTGGGCTAACTTAACAGACATGAAAAGAAGTATAAAGCATAAGGTTGCATAAGGAAATTTCTTAACTTTTAGCCGAACCTAAAATATCATTCGCCGAAGATTACATTTAATAAAGGATTTATACTCGTTACATATTGAAGTATATCATGTTTATGTTTTTATGGTAACTGGGACCATCTAGAATTTCACCTAGTTGATTTTTTTCTTTAATCTTTCAGAAAAAAGGGAAAGAAATGGTCCAGTTTTATTCTGCATGGCCATATTCGAGAGCTTCACATAACAATTTTTTCAAATTTGCCTCTAATCGACTAAGTATAATGAGCGACTTATAGACATCACAGGTCTATATCGAAATTAATTTAGCAAGGCATCACAAACAGAACTTTAGTGAAATCGGCCATGGTCTAAGTTATCGGCATAACAGTATTAAAGTTTGCAGTCGATTTTTGTCGGTAACATCCTAGCCGAAAAATGTCGATAATGCAGATTAAAATTTTATGCCGGAAAGTAATTATTTATATTAGAAATTTTTATTTTGTTCTTGAAGAAGAAATTTTCATTCGATCAATTCTAATATACCAAACCAAATTTCTCTAACTGCTGTATTAGATGTTTGTGGAGGTAAGACGTGAAATGCATCGTAGTTACATGTTTGGAGAATATTTTAAATGAAATGCCATGTAATAATTATATTTGAAAATGTTAGGTCAATTTTCATGTGGAAAGTGGAAAACTCGATTGAATATCGCGCACACATAAAATTTTAAAATTTCTAAAAATTGACCGTTTAAAGTGTCATGACTGGAAATTAATTCAAATGGAAGGTCTTAATCATGCATCATGCTCACACCTGAATAAAATTTCAGGTCAATTTCTATGTTGGGAGCACGGGAACATTTGGTTAAATAAAACCTATAAAATGCACAGAAATACAAAAGCCGAAAAATATCGATAATGCAGATTAAATATAAAAAGATTCAATTACAGTCGAATAATGTGTCAATAATGCAGATACAAATTTTATGTCGGAAAATAATTTTTTTAGTCCTTTCGTTTGCATCTATTTCCAGCCATGACACTATAAACGGTCAATTTTTAGACATTTTCCAATTTTGTGTGTCCTATCTATTTATATAAATTTTCGGACTGTTCACATGAAAATTAACCTGAAATTTTTGAAGTTTTGCTTGAATATGCCATTGAGTTTTCTCAGTATTAAAATAGCTTTTTTTATTATAGTTTCAATGCATTTAAAAAAAAGTTTATTTTTGAACAATATACGTTCATGAACCGAAATAAACATTTTTGATTTAAAAAGAAATTACTGTTTAATACCAAAATTATGTATCTGCTTTATCGACATTTTTCGGATGGGAATAACTGTTGGTGGGATAGCCAGCCCAGTGGATCAAATAATCTAGATGCCTCTGATAGTAGTTGCCTTTTGGTTGTTTTAGTGCTATTATTGTTGATGTTGACCTTAAATTCAAAGTTGTCGCTTTTTGGTTACCAATAAATTCCGATAGTTTTAACTGTATTATCTGACTGGATTGGTGACTTTTCATTATGCTGCAGGTTTTTTGTTGTGTTTGACAAAAGGTGGGAATTGTTGCTGGCCCATTTATGTAACTTAAATCCACCTCCCAATGCTTGAATCAGTTGGTGTTGTGTTTTTAGGATTTCTTCTAAATTATCACCTCCTGAAATGCGGTCATCAACATAAAAATCTTTTAATATTATTTTAGCCGCAATTGGATATTTTTCTTGATCATCTTCGGCTAATTGTAGGTATATCCTCTATCCGGTTGCATATTAATTATTTGCGATCAGAAATATGGTAGATTTAATTTGCCCTGCCATTTAACACATTTTTTTTTACATTTAAATTTATTTTGCGATTGTAGAGTAGAAAATCTACGAAAAGACTGCTACGCCTTTTCAGAGGTCGTAGTATTTTTATGGGTCCCATTTGAAACGCGGTATTTTAAAACGCTAATTATCAAAACGCGATATTTCAAAACGCAATAATTCAAAACGCGATACAGTACAAAACGCGATATGGAACAAAACGCGATATTTCAAAATGCGATATTTCAAAACGCGATAAAGTACAAAACGCGATATGGTACAAAACGCGATATTTCAAAACTTGATATTTCAAAATGCGATACGGTACAAAACACGATATGGTACAAAACGCGATATTTCAAAACGCGATATTTCAAAACTCTATATATGGTACAAAACGCGATATGGTACAAAACAGGAGTTTAGGATCGGGTTATATCAGGCGAGTGAAGGGGAAATTTAATTCCAGTTTATAGGAATTTAAAAATCGATAGGGCGAGAGTATATGGACCGGTATCAATCGGGTCGCTGCGTTCCCGTCGCTTCGCAATGCACATTCTGACCATAACGCGCTTTGAAATATCGCGTTTTGAAATATCGCGTTTTGTACCATATCGCGTTTTGAAATATCGAATTTTGAAATATCGCGTGTTGTACCACATGGCGTTTTGAAATGTCGCATTTTGAAATATTGCGTTTTGTACCATATCTCGTTTTGTCATATCTCGTTTTGAAATATCGCGTTTTGAAATATCGCGTTTCGAGCGGATTCGTATTTTTATGTATTTCTATTTAACAATCGCAAAAAAAAATTTAAATTTAAAAAATATGTGAGAATTTGCATGGCAAAATAAATCTAGTAACCATTTTTTTGATCGCAAATAATTAATTTGCGACCGGATAGAGGATATACCCCTTAAAGTTCTTATTGATAGGAACGGCGCCAAAGCCATACCAAATGTCACTGTTGTTAATTGATATTCGTTGATTGGCTCTGTTTGTGAATTACGCCATAGGATTATTTGGTAATGTTGATCTTTCTCAATTTTTATTTGCCGGTACATTTCTTCAATGTCGGCTGTAATTTCATATTTATAGCTCCTAAATCGCATTAGAATTGACATTAAATCATCTTGAATAGTAGGACCCACGAGTTGATTGTCATTAAGACTTATTCCATTTGATGTTTTGGCGAACACAATTTTTAGTTTTGTTGTTATACTTTCTTCCTTGATACCTCCATGGTTAGGGATGTAGTAGTCTTCTTTGGTTTTTTATTACAAATTTTCATATGTCCCAAGTCTATAATTTCCTGGATGCATTGTATATATGCTACCGCCATTTTCTTAGATTTGTTTAGTTTTTTTTTCTAAATGTAAAAACCTTCCTACCGCCTGATCCCTTGATTGTCCTAATGGGTTTGACTGTGATTTGAAGGGAATTCTTACTATACGTACCTCCCTGTTGATTCTCGGTAATGCGATCTTATAAAATGTTTTTCGGATTGCTGTTCTTGTTGAGTTAAACCCCGTTATTCTTGCAGTTCTTCTAAATCCCAGAATTTTTTTAGATTAACATCGATTTCTGTTAGTGTTATCAATGAATAAATTTTGGTAGTTTCGCGATTTGTTGGACGAATATTATCCATCCAAATTCCGTTCGTTGTGCGATCGGCTCTCCGCTCTGCCCTTTAGCTATTTCGTTTAAAATTATCATTGGATAGAAGTCTGACCCAAAAGTGTCAATTTTACCAGGTCGATTGTAGTTTGGGTCCGTTCATACCAAATCATTGATGTGCTTCCATTGCCAAGCGTTGACTAGTTGACCTGGTAATATTTTTGTCAAATTATTAATGACTTACGCCTTTATTTGTACTGAAAAATTTGACGGGAACCTTGGTTCTAAATTACAAGTAATGTATTTATTTATTATTCCTGCTTTAATTTCTCCAATTCCTGCTAATTGTATACGTACGTTTTCTTGTACTGTATAGATTAAGTCTCTTGGCGGTTTCTTGTGTGACAAATGTTCCTTGTGAGCCCGGATCTATTAAAATACGGACATATTCAAGTTTGTCTTGTCCCATCTGTATTACTGTTACAGCTGTACCAAGGAGTGTAAGTCCTTGATTTGATGGGTTTTCTATATCATTTCCCATGATCTTAACCGCTACTTGTGCTGTTAAAGTTGTTGTTTTACTTTTTGCTTGATTTGTTCCTTCTGAGCTATGTTGTTATACAATGTGGTTCACCACATTGTTTACATGATGTATTTGCTACTCAAAAATCCCTTAACTTTTGATTGGTTGTTGTAGTAATTTGGTTTTACTCGTTTTTGATCCGCTACTGCTTGTAGTCCGTTCAATCTTTTTCTAAGAATCTTAGAAATTCGTCTAATGTTTGAATTTTTTGGGGTCTGTTATCGATGTTTCATACAATTTTAATGTTTCGCTGTCTAGTTTTTTTAACATTAAATGTATGATTATTGGATACCATGTGGGGGTGTCCACATCTAATGTTTGTAAGCCGCTGATGACTTTTTTGATTGTATCATGAAGCGACCTAATTCCATTTGCTGACTCTGTTGTTATTGATGATGATCTAGCAAACTGGAGAGTTGAGCGGTGACTAACCATCGCCTGTTGTTGTATCTCTCTTTGATGATCTCCCATGCTCTGTAGTAGTAGTTCTTCTCAGTACATTATGTAGTTAACAAATTTGGCTGCTCCTTCTAGACTCGTTTTTATATAGGTCATTTTTTGAATTTGTGGGATCAAGTTGCTAACATGCCCCAATCTCTCAAAAATATCTCGAAATACCATCCGTTTATTGCGGCCGCCATAAAAATGTGGAATTTCAATTCTTAGCAATTTAACATATTTGTGTTGTTGCGTTGATGGTTCATCTTTTATTTCGAGTCCATCCAGTTGTTCTTGCATTTTTATCATTATTTTTTGCCAACTTCTCACGATATTTTCAAATTCTCGGTTGTTTATATAATATGTTTCGATTTCGTTCTGTTCCGTGTTGCTTTCTAGGATGCCGTCATGCCATGTAGCGATATCACCAAAATAGTTGTTAAGTAATTGTTTTTGTTGTTTTTACCTCGACTTCCAATGTTCTTATGTAGTTGTTCAACATTATAATTTTTCCCCGTATTTTTAGAATGAGTTTTGATGCTTTAAGTAGAGTTTATTGATTGTTTTTTACTCTTCCTCTCCTCCAATTTGTCAAGTAGTCAAGATTGCATCATTCTCATTAAACTGCATCCATTTTGCCTCTAATTCGGTTAAGCGTTGGTTTAAATACTCCCGGTTTTTCAGGAGTCTCCATCTTTCCCGTAATTATTTCTTTGCTTTTCCATGGCATCCCAAAGTTGTTGCTGGATGTTTAGTAGCTCTTCGAACGTTGTCATCTTCGGTAGATTTTTGGGGGTTTGATGTGTTCCGTTGAGTTTGTTCCGTTGTCATGTTCATGGTCTGAACACAATGAAAATGACTTATGTTCCCCAACCGATCATCTTCACACAATCAATCCTACTGATTTTTTCTTATATTTCACATTTATCTTCTTCCTACAAAATTTTGCAATAATCAAAAACTCACGATTAATTAGTTTGTGTCTGTCTACGGTATTAGGTTGTCACAACCAAACGAGGTATCCATTTTCTCCGTTTTCATTCTCGGTGTAAGTAGTTTTAGTTTAGCCGAATTCCACTAAATAGAAATGTTAGCCTCTTTGCAAAATGATTCCAATGTGAAAAATATGGCGCCTATCTATTTTCATCTCTTTTTTATAATATAGTTATTTCGGCAAAATTATGGTTTAACAGTGTAATTAGTAATACTTGTTATGTATTAAAAACTTCTTATCGGATTTGTATATAAACACGTAATTTTTGGTGGGTCAAATTTCGCAACCGTTCTTTATAGCCGTATTCCTGAATAATTTAGCATGGCGATATTCATAATTTAGTAGGAAGCTTCATATTAAAATTCCAAAAATGATATGAAGCTTTTTTTTCAATTCCCTGTTCCCAGGGAAAGCCAGAATAGTGCCACAGACCTCAAATTACCAATTTCTGGCTTTCGCATGTTAAACCGGAAAATAACAAAAATTAGAATAATTGATCAATGCAGTCCATTTTTATTGAAAGAAAGCAAGTCTCTAACTAATATTCCGAATATATTAAACACCCCTCGTACTTCCACAATTATCAAGATTGATAAGTTAATTTTTGGTTGGTTTGCTGCTGCTGGTATTTCATGATGTTTTTGAATTTTTTTTTATTTTTGTTTTGAAATGCTAATAGGCCAATTTACTGCATACACATACGAAACGATATTCGACCGATGATAGTCCATTGAATATTAAATGATTTAATTAATTAATTTTAAAGCGCTGCTTGCATATGACATTAATTTGGTGATAATTTGTTTGCCGGCATATGGGTGGCCGGGTGCCACTTTAGAATTAATAATCACCACATATATCATATCGTATCATATTTGACTGAATCTCTATAAATACTATACATAAATACAAAGCATTGTGTTATGATATGATTATATAACACATCATTAAACTAAATTTATATATCCATCATAGAGATATGATGAGCTAATCTCAAATAATTAAGTAAAATTATTTATGTTTATTGTTTAACATGAATGTAAGACTGAAGAAATTAAATCAGCTAATTAAAATAAATTGTATATATGCTAATTTACCCCGAAAAATATATAATTAAACATGAACCCTTTTAAAAGCTCATCGTTCATCATAACCATAACATAACTATTATATGTAAATTAAACAAACAGAAATAATATTTATTTGGACAGGAAAATCATTAAGAAAACCACCAAAAATAAAAAGTTGCTGCTGCTAACGAACAAATAAATGGTGTCTTAATCCCATAAAAATGTATTTTGTATTATAATTTCTAATTAAAAATAAATAATATTCTAATTAGCTTATAACACTCTTAATTATTTTAATATTTTATTTATTTCACGCATCACACATTACATAAATAAATAATACGCGAATGTGTGAGGTATAAGGCTGTTCAACTGTGTTGTATTTATAAACTGACGACTGACTACTGGTTGTTGATTCTACAAAACATAATGTGTGTGTAACATATATAAAGTTGTACATAGGTGTAAGACGAATACAAGATATTCATCCAGTAGGAAAATTTGAAAGTCATTAATTTTGTTTATTTAAATTTAATTTTTAAATCTAAAATCTTCTTTTACAAGATATATAGCTATGTACTGTATACGCGTATTTATAAGAAAGTATTCTTTATGCGATGATCATTATTTTATTATACAATTAATGATTGTAATGCATTTAAAACATGCGATGGGTTTTTTTTTTAATTTTACTTGTAACGAGTCGCACTCATGTGCGATGGTAATTTTGTCGAGCTTTCGTCACTAAACAGTAAACAAAATACAATATGCTCGCACACATAAAGTGCAAATCTGACATAACCTAACCGGATCAAATCATTAAATATTTATATGGTCTACCTGTTTTTGGGCATATAGAGATTTCGGGCACCATGGTTGATTGACAGGAATTTAAACGAAATATAATCTTTTTTGTTCACATTATAATCTGATAATAGGTGAACTAATATTTTGTATTGACAGCACAACTGACCACAATAAATAATAGAAACAAGCATTTTAGATTAACAACTTGTTTCATTTTTAACTCAAATATTTAGTATCAGAATACTTAAACATAATTTGGAGAATATTATAATTTTGTAAAATTAAACACTTGGTTTCCAGCACCAATCCAATTATTGTTAAGTTCGACGAAATATTGAAAACACTGTAAATGACATTGCTATAAGGCCACCACTAAAAAAAGCCTCCGGGAACATTTCGAAACTATTCATAATTCTTTACATTTACATAGGAAATCGTTATTTTGGTTATTTTAAATTTGTAATTTTTTTAATTAAACCGGTGGAAAATTACCAACGTTGGACTTGATATGTAGCATTGTAGATTGACCTAGCAGGAAATCACATTCACTCATCCCTCGATGGATTCATATTATAAAGGTAGATAATTTCTTATTTTACTTTGGTTTTTATCAATTGTAATGGTGTATTGTGATTGTTCCGTATATTGGTCTATTTCAGCACTCTCGAATTAATTACACAACCGTAGGAAATTCTTCCATTTGCGTCAATCTGTATGACAACGACCATGATAATCGAATTCGAGAGTGCTGAAATAGACCAATATACGGAACAATCACAATACACCATTACAATTGATAAAAACCAAAGTAAAATATAAAAAATTCGTGAATTCGAAAAGTTAATTGTTAAAATAGAATATAGATGGAAATGTGAAAGAATCAAAATTTCGTACGCTACGCAGTAATTCGCTAGTAGTACAACTACATGGTATTGCTCTATATATATAGAAAATATTTCAATGTAATAAACAACATCAGTCGTCGCGACCTGATGAGAAGACTGATTTTTTCAAAATCATTAATCTCGTCTGTTCGAAACTGATTGTTGTGATTCTTACACATCAGCCATCTATAAGTCAAAAAATTCAAATTTATCCGCGATCCAGCGTTAAAGGAAAGAAAAATGTATGGGGTGGTTGGGAAGTTGATTGTGTATAAGTAGGTGTCGATTATCATGGTCGTTGTCATACAGATTGACGCAAATGGAAGAATTTCCTACGGTTGTGTAATTAATTCGAGAGTGCTGAAATAGACCAATATACGGAACAATCACAATACACCATTACAATTGATAAAAACCAAAGTAAAATATAAAAAATTCGTGAATTCGAAAAGTTAATTGTTAAAATAGAATATAGATGGAAATGTGAAAGAATCAAAATTTCGTACGCTACGCAGTAATTCGCTAGTAGTACAACTACATGGTATTGCTCTATATATATAGAAAATATTTCAATGTAATAAACAACATCAGTCGTCGCGACCTGATGAGAAGACTGATTTTTTCAAAATCATTAATCTCGTCTGTTCGAAACTGATTGTTGTGATTCTTACACATCAGCCATCTATAAGTCAAAAAAATTCAAATTTATCCGCGATCCAGCGTTAAAGGAAAGAAAAATGTATGGGGTGGTTGGGAAGTTGATTGTGTATAAGTAGGTGTCGATTATCATGGTCGTTGTCATACAGATTGACGCAAATGGAAGAATTTCCTACGGTTGTGTAATTAATTCGAGAGTGCTGAAATAGACCAATATACGGAACAATCACAATACACCATTACAATTGATAAAAACCAAAGTAAAATATAAAAAATTCGTGAATTCGAAAAGTTAATTGTTAAAATAGAATATAGATGGAAATGTGAAAGAATCAAAATTTCGTACGCTACGCAGTAATTCGCTAGTAGTACAACTACATGGTATTGCTTTATATATATAGAAAATATTTCAATGTAATAAACAACATCAGTCGTCGCGACCTGATGAGAAGACTGATTTTTTCAAAATCATTAATCTCGTCTGTTCGAAACTGATTGTTGTGATTCTTACACATCAGCCATCTATAAGTCAAAAAATTCAAATTTATCCGCGATCCAGCGTTAAAGGAAAGAAAAATGTATGGGGTGGTTGGGAAGTTGATTGTGTATAAGTAGGTGTCGATTATCATGGTCGTTGTCATACAGATTGACGCAAATGGAAGAATTTCCTACGGTTGTGTAATTAATTCGAGAGTGCTGAAATAGACCAATATACGGAACAATCACAATACACCATTACAATTGATAAAAACCAAAGTAAAATATAAAAAATTCGTGAATTCGAAAAGTTAATTGTTAAAATAGAATATAGATGGAAATGTGAAAGAATCAAAATTTCGTACGCTACGCAGTAATTCGCTAGTAGTACAACTACATGGTATTGCTCTATATATATAGAAAATATTTCAATGTAATAAACAACATCAGTCGTCGCGACCTGATGAGAAGACTGATTTTTTCAAAATCATTAATCTCGTCTGTTCGAAACTGATTGTTGTGATTCTTACACATCAGCCATCTATAAGTCAAAAAATTCAAATTTATCCGCGATCCAGCGTTAAAGGAAAGAAAAATGTATGGGGTGGTTGGGAAGTTGATTGTGTATAAGTAGGTGTCGATTATCATGGTCGTTGTCATACAGATTGACGCAAATGGAAGAATTTCCTACGGTTGTGTAATTAATTCGAGAGTGCTGAAATAGACCAATATACGGAACAATCACAATACACCATTACAATTGATAAAAACCAAAGTAAAATATAAAAAATTCGTGAATTCGAAAAGTTAATTGTTAAAATAGAATATAGATGGAAATGTGAAAGAATCAAAATTTCGTACGCTACGCAGTAATTCGCTAGTAGTACAACTACATGGTATTGCTCTATATATATAGAAAATATTTCAATGTAATAAACAACATCAGTCGTCGCGACCTGATGAGAAGACTGATTTTTTCAAAATCATTAATCTCGTCTGTTCGAAACTGATTGTTGTGATTCTTACACATCAGCCATCTATAAGTCAAAAAATTCAAATTTATCCGCGATCCAGCGTTAAAGGAAAGAAAAATGTATGGGGTGGTTGGGAAGTTGATTGTGTATAAGTAGGTGTCGATTATCATGGTCGTTGTCATACAGATTGACGCAAATGGAAGAATTTCCTACGGTTGTGTAATTAATTCGAGAGTGCTGAAATAGACCAATATACGGAACAATCACAATACACCATTACAATTGATAAAAACCAAAGTAAAATATAAAAAATTCGTGAATTCGAAAAGTTAATTGTTAAAATAGAATATAGATGGAAATGTGAAAGAATCAAAATTTCGTACGCTACGCAGTAATTCGCTAGTAGTACAACTACATGGTATTGCTCTATATATATAGAAAATATTTCAATGTAATAAACAACATCAGTCGTCGCGACCTGATGAGAAGACTGATTTTTTCAAAATCATTAATCTCGTCTGTTCGAAACTGATTGTTGTGATTCTTACACATCAGCCATCTATAAGTCAAAAAATTCAAATTTATCCGCGATCCAGCGTTAAAGGAAAGAAAAATGTATGGGGTGGTTGGGAAGTTGATTGTGTATAAGTAGGTGTCGATTATCATGGTCGTTGTCATACAGATTGACGCAAATGGAAGAATTTCCTACGGTTGTGTAATTAATTCGAGAGTGCTGAAATAGACCAATATACGGAACAATCACAATACACCATTACAATTGATAAAAACCAAAGTAAAATATAAAAAAATTCGTGAATTCGAAAAGTTAATTGTTAAAATAGAATATAGATGGAAATGTGAAAGAATCAAAATTTCGTACGCTACGCAGTAATTCGCTAGTAGTACAACTACATGGTATTGCTCTATATATATAGAAAATATTTCAATGTAATAAACAACATCAGTCGTCGCGACCTGATGAGAAGACTGATTTTTTCAAAATCATTAATCTCGTCTGTTCGAAACTGATTGTTGTGATTCTTACACATCAGCCATCTATAAGTCAAAAAAATTCAAATTTATCCGCGATCCAGCGTTAAAGGAAAGAAAAATGTATGGGGTGGTTGGGAAGTTGATTGTGTATAAGTAGGTGTCGATTATCATGGTCGTTGTCATACAGATTGACGCAAATGGAAGAATTTCCTACGGTTGTGTAATTAATTCGAGAGTGCTGAAATAGACCAATATACGGAACAATCACAATACACCATTACAATTGATAAAAACCAAAGTAAAATATAAAAAATTCGTGAATTCGAAAAGTTAATTGTTAAAATAGAATATAGATGGAAATGTGAAAGAATCAAAATTTCGTACGCTACGCAGTAATTCGCTAGTAGTACAACTACATGGTATTGCTCTATATATATAGAAAATATTTCAATGTAATAAACAACATCAGTCGTCGCGACCTGATGAGAAGACTGATTTTTTCAAAATCATTAATCTCGTCTGTTCGAAACTGATTGTTGTGATTCTTACACATCAGCCATCTATAAGTCAAAAAATTCAAATTTATCCGCGATCCAGCGTTAAAGGAAAGAAAAATGTATGGGGTGGTTGGGAAGTTGATTGTGTATAAGTAGGTGTCGATTATCATGGTCGTTGTCATACAGATTGACGCAAATGGAAGAATTTCCTACGGTTGTGTAATTAATTCGAGAGTGCTGAAATAGACCAATATACGCAACAATCACAATACACCATTACAATTGATAAAAACCAAAGTAAAATATAAAAAATTCGTGAATTCGAAAAGTTAATTGTTAAAATAGAATATAGATGGAAATGTGAAAGAATCAAAATTTCGTACGCTACGCAGTAATTCGCTAGTAGTACAACTACATGGTATTGCTCTATATATATAGAAAATATTTCAATGTAATAAACAACATCAGTCGTCGCGACCTGATGAGAAGACTGATTTTTTCAAAATCATTAATCTCGTCTGTTCGAAACTGATTGTTGTGATTCTTACACATCAGCCATCTATAAGTCAAAAAATTCAAATTTATCCGCGATCCAGCGTTAAAGGAAAGAAAAATGTATGGGGTGGTTGGGAAGTTGATTGTGTATAAGTAGGTGTCGATTATCATGGTCGTTGTCATACAGATTGACGCAAATGGAAGAATTTCCTACGGTTGTGTAATTAATTCGAGAGTGCTGAAATAGACCAATATACGGAACAATCACAATACACCATTACAATTGATAAAAACCAAAGTAAAATATAAAAAATTCGTGAATTCGAAAAGTTAATTGTTAAAATAGAATATAGATGGAAATGTGAAAGAATCAAAATTTCGTACGCTACGCAGTAATTCGCTAGTAGTACAACTACATGGTATTGCTCTATATATATAGAAAATATTTCAATGTAATAAACAACATCAGTCGTCGCGACCTGATGAGAAGACTGATTTTTTCAAAATCATTAATCTCGTCTGTTCGAAACTGATTGTTGTGATTCTTACACATCAGCCATCTATAAGTCAAAAAATTCAAATTTATCCGCGATCCAGCGTTAAAGGAAAGAAAAATGTATGGGGTGGTTGGGAAGTTGATTGTGTATAAGTAGGTGTCGATTATCATGGTCGTTGTCATACAGATTGACGCAAATGGAAGAATTTCCTACGGTTGTGTAATTAATTCGAGAGTGCTGAAATAGACCAATATACGGAACAATCACAATACACCATTACAATTGATAAAAACCAAAGTAAAATATATAAAAAATTCGTGAATTCGAAAAGTTAATTGTTAAAATAGAATATAGATGGAAATGTGAAAGAATCAAAATTTCGTACGCTACGCAGTAATTCGCTAGTAGTACAACTACATGGTATTGCTCTATATATATAGAAAATATTTCAATGTAATAAACAACATCAGTCGTCGCGACCTGATGAGAAGACTGATTTTTTCAAAATCATTAATCTCGTCTGTTCGAAACTGATTGTTGTGATTCTTACACATCAGCCATCTATAAGTCAAAAAATTCAAAAATAGATAATTTCGACTACACTTAGAACTATGTAAATTGAGTTAATGAACCTAAGAAAAACCTTTCACCATAAATGATGAAACACAATCCACCCTACCGGCTGCATATGTGCGTGCACAGCAAGCAGCGTAGCAGATTGTTTTGTTTTAATTGCGAAATAGAATTGTGTCAATTTTATCGAGGTTATGAATGGCAGCCAAGAGAAGTAAATTGAGGCAGATGTGTCTTAATAAAATATATTTTATTGGAAAGCGAATAAGCCAATATTTATAAATTTGCTGCTCGCTGCTGCTGTTTAGTATGATTCATCCTTAAATGTGTTCGCTCGAACTATGTAAAACAAAGCAAGCTTATATGATTATTAAGAAAGACAAAAAGTCTATAGAAACGTCTAAATTTGATTTTATTCAAAAATAATCTAAATTTTAGTCATTAAATTTATAAATGTATTGCAATTCAACTGCAAATACACTTGCGGGTACAAAAAATTTACACATTGATCATTTTTCAACAAAAGTTCAAAAATATCAAAAAATCCAATATGTGATTAATTTTCTTGAATGCAGATTCAAAGTCTATTTCATTACATCTAGTGGTACGTTTTTTGTAGTTATTCCGTGCTAAAAAGGGATTTTTGGGGTCAACATCTAAAGTACACGTTTTTGTGAATTTGTCATCATGAAAATTAATGGTAAAAATCGAATTAAAACTTGAAAAATAAAAAAACCCGAATGACAATTCCGTTCGATGTTTCTATGATTTCGCCAAAGTTGTCACCAAATTATGAGGTATCGCCTCCCACTCCTATGCGATCACCTGTTCCAGCTCCTGCAAGTTCGTTGCAGCAATTTCTATGAGGTCCGGGCTTCGAGCCGGTCATTTCATAACAGACACATCCACCTCTTGAAGGTTACCAGTCGTATGCGGTTTCGCATTATCCTGCACGAACGGGAAGTTTTCACCAATAAACCAGGCAATGTATCGTTGAGAAGTCAATTCTCTTGATCGACAGCCAGGACTCGCTCCGGAGATGAATACAAGATCTGTCCGCATCCAGTGATATGCCTCCCCAGAACATGCACAATCCACCGCTCCACCACCTCTCGAATTTTTCGCCGCCTACTTCAATTGTTTTTTCAAATTTGTTGATTTACCCGGTCGGAAATTTCTACCAATTTTTGTTTAGTAGTGAAATAAATAATAGAAGACTTGCAAGTAAATTTGAAAAAACGATTGAAGTAACGAGCGTTTTCGGGATGGTATGTTCTATTGTTGTTATTGTCTTTGAAATTTTAGTGCTCGGTCTGTATCAGGATCTATGTTTATAAAAAACGTTGGCATACTTTTGCCTAACTGCAGACTCTCTCCAACTAGTTTTGGTTTAAATTGGTCTATACGGTTTCTTCGATATCGGAGTTATTTTCTACCACGTCATTAAACTTTTGTACTAACTCTATAAGCTGGCCATTTGACATTTCCTTATCTGCAAACAACTCCTCTACTTCGGGGATGCCAAAATCTTTGAATACGTCTTCACCGAAAAAATGGGCCAGATCGATTTGTTCTTTTGATTTTTGCCACTGCCAAACCAACGTGTGTCACACAATTGACAATAGTTTATTTTTTCCACACCTCATGAAAAGTGAGAAGTGCATTATCATCTAATTTTCCTAAAACATCGGCAAAAGTTCTTCTACAATATAGATATATAGATTCTTTGGATCACTGAGTTGGACCGTCCAACGGTATAAACTCAAGATTTTTTTTTCAAATAGCTTTTCGCTTCGGAAGCGAAGCTTTGTTGAACTCTGCCAATGAACTGGTAAATTATTCATATTAACACCTTTCATCGCTCGTGGTTTTTTGGGCTCGGTTAATAAAGAGCCGCTTTAACATTCGACTATCGATTGCCTTAAACTCACTGGCAGATCTTTAATTTTTGGAGTTGTATTTTCATCCAAAACAATCCGATTTCATCATACTACCGATCAGGCTCGTACGAATTATCTTGAATAATTTTGGCCATTTGGACGAATACTCCCTGGCTGATTTTTCATCACCGGACATCACATAAGTTATGCCGTTTTTTAAATTTTTTGAACTATTCCTTCCTAGTGGAAATTTCGGCTGTAGAGGTAGTGGGTGTCCTTATTTTGTTGAAAAGTTAAAGTTACCATTATCCTCTATCCAAATAATTAAAGCTCGGCCTCCATAATATGATCGCATTTATAATTTAAAAATGTTGCACTCACTATTGTACCACTCAGTTTTATGAATATAATTTTCCATCCGTTTTGTTGTTCTTACAGCCGACTCAATCAAACCAAACTCTTTTGCCACAAGGGTTGATCTGTTTTCTTTCTTGTTGTCGACATGGTGTATGTTTAAAGTTAAAAGTAAATTAACATATTCCATAATTTATCAATATAAATTAAAAAACTTTCTTATACCTTTTGTTATGATCGCTTATATTACGAAATAAAGAAATTTCGTTTTCAAACGTTCAGATCACATGAATAACACAACACAACTAAAAGGAATTCTCCAATCCAACCATTTTCGATTTTGACTTTTGCTGAGTGCGTCTTATGGGGCAAAATACAAAAATGAAATGACAGCGTTTAAAGCACATTGAACATGGAAATATTACTATATTAGTACTTTTTTGAACAATTAGATCTTTTTATTTTAATTTTGTAAACGGTGTAAAAGTGAAATCGCGTAAATCAAGTTTCGTGTAAATCGAGGATGGGTGTAGTTGTAATTTTGAACTGAAGATGGAAATTATATTTTTCGAAATGGATATTCAAAATAAAATTCTTCTAAAACACAAATATTTCTTCTGTTAAAACACCCATTAGAAAGAATCTTATTTAGTCTTGCAGAAACTAGAGAAATACCATATACGAGTATATCGGAGTAGAATATTTAGTACATTTAAACTTCTAAATGTAAGAGGGTTAAATCTGGTTTCGATAGGGCTAACCTGGCAACACTGTTTACTTCATCTTTCCACCGAACTTAAATAAATCTAAATTGATTTTGCTAATTTATTAAATCTATAGTGGTAGCTCAATTAGTAGGACAGTATCTTATTAGTAATATAAAATAGCATTTAGCACCATTTTTTTGTCTACGTGATTAGTTTAAAATGTTGTATCATAAAATTAAACAAAATGACAATAGCATAATACTCGACGTGTAATTGTACGAACGTGAAAGGCCGCGAGAGAAATAAAATCCGTACCCGAACTTGAGAATTGCCTATATTTAGTTTTTAAGAATTTTAAAGAGTACCTACAATGCAGTAACTAGTAGCATAGAGGAAGGGAGCTGTGGACGGCAGAACCACATAGGTAAAACATTTAGGACAGGCTAGGAGATAACATTATCCTACGTTGCTAACAGTTTGTGAACGTGGTCAAAATAGTGTTATTAATTTTTAATACTACTTAGAGATCTATTTTAATATTGTAGATCTTAAACCTCCCATCGTTGAGATTTTTGAAAAACATTAAAACTAAACTTGACTCTTAACTTAACTAGATATAATAATCTTATGGCAGTATGAAGTTTCTGACAAATTCACAAAAAACCGTCAATAATTGTAAAGGAAAATGTTACTTTAAAATAAGAATGCTGCAATCTTAAAACTTACTCGTTTGAATTTTTATTTATAAAAATTAATTCAAAAATTGGTTTTTACATTCTTTTTTATTGATAAAATATAGCAAAAAACAGGGAAATTTAGCAAAAACAAAATTTGAACAACAACTTTAACCAACTTCAAGTCAATCATTTTGACATTTAAAACAAATTACGAAATAAATAATAAATTAGTTAAATTTAACAAAAATCTGTATATATATATAAAAATCACGTGTCACGATGTTCGTACACGCTAATCTCCGGAAACGCCCAACCGATTTCAAAGAAATTTTGTAAATGTATATGGTTAATTCAAGCTTAAAAGATAGGATAGTTTTGGATCCAATAGGTAGCGCTGTTGTCGAGATTTAAAAATCTCTTATAATTTTTTCAAAAAAGAAATTTTTTTTTCTAATTTTTGTTAGATTTCCCATTTAAAAATACATACAACTACAAATTTTAACTTCCCTACTCCACCCATCACGTGACACGATGTTCATACACGCTAATCTCCAAAAACGCCCAACCGAAGTATTGAATATTGTAGTTGAATATTGAATTGTCATTTTATTGTGTGTGCAGATTTCTATACGTGGTAAAAAAAAAATGTGGGGGAAAAAATTAAAATACCAAATGTTTATGAAAAATATAGTGCAAGTGAAAATGCAAATACTTTTAAAAACGGTTAAGGTTGCAAATATGTTATTAAAGGCAGTGATTTGGCAGTATTTGAAGTGCAAAATATAAAAGAAAAAGACGAAATATCACGATACCAGATGGGGAGATACATTAGCAGCAACGAGGCTGTCTGGCGTATTCTTAGTTTTCCCATACACGAACGAAACGCAAGGGTCAAGCACCCTGCAATTCATCTTGAAAACGGTCAACGTGTACATTTCTGTACTGAAGAAAATGCTCTCTAACGAGCATTCGAGCCACCAAAAGCGAAATTCGAACAAATCGCAAAAACATTATTATATACCGACGTTCCACGCTATTTTACATGTCACAAATCAGGTAAAAATAGGGTCCACGTAGACAAGGCGAATTACATCCAACAATCGCAGGCGTATTCAAAGCCAATACATTGGGACGACTTTACACTGTACATCTAAAACAATGCGAATGTTTTTTTTTTGCGTTTGTTGTTGGCGAATGTTCCTTTCCAATTTGTGCTAACAGTCAATGGACATGAGTTCAATACATATCAAGATGCATGTCGCGAGATGCAATTGCTGGAAGACGACAATCATTGTAATCTGATACTTGCAGATGCAGCATTTACATCCACGCCGAAAAACATTCGTCAACTGTTCGCAATTTCAACACAATCATCGGCTTTGTGGGAAAAATACAAGAATTACATGGCTGAAGATATACTACACCGAGTTAGATACACAAACCAAGATCCAAACATTGATTATACGCCAGAAATATACAATGGAGCTTTAGTGTTGATCGAGGATTTGTGTATTTTAATTTAAAATTGGCCAATAAATCATTATGGTATGCCATCGCCTGATCATCCGGCGGGCGACTTAGTTAACAGTCATCAATGAATTATGCTGATTGTTGTTGCTAATCAAGGCGTTTTTTTCTTTATGGATGCACCAGGCTGAACCGGCAAGATGTTTTTAATATCACTTATCCTTGCAAAGATACGTTCGCAGCACAAAATTGCTTTGGCAATTGCATCGTCATGCATTGCTGACACTTTGTTAGATGATGGACGAACGGCACATTCAGCGCTCAAACTGTCATTAGAAGTTCATAACAAACCGAACGCTATGTGTAGCATTAAAAAAACAGCGGACTGGCTGCAGTGCTGCAAAACCGTTTGATCATTATCTGGGATGAGTGTACTATGGCTCATAAACAACCACTCGAAACATTGCACAGAACTATGCAAGATTTAAACGGTAACAGCAAACTATTCGGTGGTGCTATACCTTAATACTTTCCGGTGATTTCCGACAGACATTGCGAATCATTCCACGCTCTACTTATGTCGATGAGATTAACGCATGTTTAAAACATTCATTTCTATGGCGAAGCGTAGAGACCGTTTGATTGACCATCAACATGCAAGTACAATTGCAAAATGACCTGTCGGCACAAATATTTTCTGAACAATTGCTGGATATTGGCAACGGCAATACCAAACTGCATCTAAATTCAAAATGCATCAAATTGCCAGACAATCTATACACTATCGTTAATTCAAAACATGAATTAATGGAGAATGTCTTCCCGGACATTCTAAATAATTACTTGAACCATAATTGGCTCAGTGAGTCAAGAGTCGTTGCCAGGCGAACTAATGTCCCTCAAATCAATCAACACTGTCGTTGATGAAAATGACGCAGTAAATTATCCAACTGAATTTTTAAATTCAATAGATATGCTAGGAATGTCACCACATAATCTTAAAGATTAAAAATTGGTTCGCCAATAATACTGCTTCGTAATTTAAACCCAGCCAGATTATGCAACCGCACACATTTGGTCATCAAGCGGATCACCGGAAATGTTATTGAAGCAACCATTTTGAACGGAAGGTTTAAGGGAGAAGTGGTTCTTTTACCACGTATCCCAATAATACCTTTGGAAACGACAATCCTATTCAAACAGCGTCAATTTCCGATTCGTTTGGCCTTCGTTATAACAATCAACAAATCTCAAGGGCAAACAATGTCCGTTTGTGGGCTCGACTTAGAAAATCCATGTTTCTCTCATGACCAGTTATATATACGTTGCATATTCACGTGTGGGTAAACCATCGAATCTCTGGAATTGGCAAAAGACAGATTGTTAAAAAATATTGTTCCCAAAATCGCAATACGTTAAATTTAAATTTTTTACTATAATTACAATTGAATGTTAATTAATAAATAAAATAAAAAATATGTATCGAATTTTAGTTTTAAATGCAAATTTTTGTTTTATTGCGCGTATGTTCTATGACATATGTCAAATCTAATGATGATCCATGAACAAAATCATTTGGTCGACTGTCATCGCTATGTGATGATTTATTGCGAACATTTGTTAGAAACTCATCATTTCTGCACAGTGCGAGGGTCATTACTCATAATTTTGCTAATATCAGCCCCAATTTAGCGTTTGCTCTCTAAACTGATACACAAACTATTATGTGGAATACTTGTTCGTTGAATTTGATCTTCTTTGACAAACAACATTTCGTAAAAAAAAGTTTAGAAAGATATGGCGAAAGACGAAGTTCTTCCTAGGAATCCTAAAATTTGTGATGTAAAATATCACGTTTTCGCGTAACCCACATATTGTTAAGTTTGTCCATCCACAAATTAGTTTTGCCCACCTCCTTTAAAAATAAAATTTTGAAAAGGAAATATGTAAATGTAATGTAAATTAAATAAATTATAAAAAGTTGAATGATAAAAGCGTTGAGTGATATATTAAATTTTTCTTTAAACATTTGAGTGAAATTTTAAACTGGTCACGAACGTTAATTTTTTCTACTTTTCAAAACATTTGTTGTGGGAAGGGGTAGATTGATAAATTTCATGAATCCCGAATTTAGTTATGTCCTTGTAAAGCAGACAATGAAATATTAAAATTTTTTTCAAATGTGTACGTCAAATTTCTTAAATGTTCGTTTCAAGTGAATATTAGTTGTATCGTAATATATTTGGTTCAGAACTAACGCTATACTGACTTTGTTGTTTAAGATGTCAGTGGTATTTATAGAATTTTTTTTATGTTGCGGCGTACCCGCCATTGCAAAAAAAAAAATAACATTAAAACTATTATTTTCACCAAAAACGGTTATCTGTCACATTTTTCTTACAAACAATTCTTAAGGGTTGCGCAAAATATTTTCGATATATATTGCACCTATATACGGAAGAAATTTTCAGTTAGAGATAATTTAACTATGAATAGCTCAAAAAAACGTTATTTTTTTATCAAAAATAGGGAAACTATATATAGTTTTTTTTTACTAATCAACGACAAAAAAATCGTTACTTACACGTCAATAAGATTATTTATTGCACCCATTTGTTTCTTGAAATAAAAAAGTGCAACTAAATCCATGTTCTATGCTGGGGTTAAAAAAATGTTTCTCTGTAATTTCGATGCAATTCCAGAAATTCGTGAGAAAACCCGTTTTTTATAAGAAAATTACGTAAAATCAGTAAAAAATTACTTTATAATTTTGGGGTTGCATTCCTGAGAAATATCGTTAAAAAAATCTCTCGAAATTCTGCAAAAAACACATAAAAAATCTTTCAAGGGTCATTTCAATATATAATTTCGTCTAAATCTAAAATAAAATATATTGAAGATCGTTCATTATATGCTTGATATACATGTATATATAGAATCATACAGCTAAGAGATGGATTTGTAGATCATTTGTATGATGATCAGGTAAAATATTCAATTTATGTTAGAAAAAAAATAGAAAATAGAAAAAAAAAATTGTTAAATGCATCTTACATTCTATTGTTTGAGGTTTTTTAAGGGTAAATATTTTCTACTCGATCTTAGAAATAACATATCGGTTTTTTGTCTACGCTTATATACATAAAAAATGGATTTAGTTCTCGTTTTTTAATCGTAAATTTGAATATCGTGGGAAACATACCTAGATCGATATTATTTTTGCAGCTGAATTCTCAATTTGATCGTCAAATTTTATTTGGATGTTAATTTTGGATGCATATGACAGCATTTATAGTTATAAGGGTATCAGTTGTCAGGTTGTGTAATTTGTCTTTGCGGTGTTTCCTGTATATTTGAAAATTTTCTGTAGTCAGTGTATGGTCGCTACGATCTAACGGTAGAAGCAATGATCCTAAATAAGGTTCTATTGTTTTTTTTGACCCGTCATGTAAGGACTTTAAAGATCACAACTTGTATCGATAAAACTATTATGTTTATTGGAAAAAAAATATAGATATGTATAGTGAAAATATTTAGATTTACGACTACCAATTTTCAAAAATATAAATTACAGTCCGGCAAAAAAATACGTGGAAACTAAAATCATTCAAATCAACCTTGCTTGCCCTGGAGTACATTTTGAAAATAGAAAGTTTATCAATGTATGGGAAAAACATGGATAAACGGCAACATTGTTATTTATAACTTTAGAAAAAATCTAAACTATTCCGTGGACTATCAACAGACTAAATCAAAATCTTCCTCCCTTGAATATATATAGTGACGACTTTTCACAAAATTTCCCCAAGTCCTGAAAACAGCCACCAAATACAATAAATGTACTTTTGATGAAAATCTTCGTAAAGGAAAAAGACAAAGATATGATACCGTACGCTTCTTTGAGCCAGTTAAAATTTTAATCGTAGCGAATGTCAGGCATCCATTATCATCCGGGTGGATCCCGGAAATTAAAGAAAAGTGTAAGTCCGTTTCGACCAAGCTTACGCTTTCTACTAGTATATCAAATAAAAGAGGTACACTTTTTACATCAAATGCGTTTTTTTGAAATATAATCGATTTAATAATGGTAAAATAATAAAAAAGAAGAGATACTCAAGGGTGTCCCAAAATTCACACAAGATTTTAATTTTGCCACATTTGTGCGGTAAAATGTTGCCAACGAAAAAAAGACAGTTCAGGGTTATCAGCCTGCTGATGACGCACAGTGAAGAGCGAGCGTTTAAGAGATTATGAAACAACAACAAGTGGATGCTGATTTCAGCGATGAGGTTCATTTTCATTTTGATGGCTTCGTTAATCGTCAAAATTGGCATATTTGGAGTCAGAAAATCTAATCCAACGTGGCACTGTTTTGTGACAATTTGGGGGTAGAGGCGTCATCGAACCATTCTTCTTAGAAAATGCGGCTGATCTGGTAATAACAGTTAATGGTGCTCGCTATCGCGACATGATAATCTATTTTTTTGATGATTTGATTTTTTGAGATCTAACATGTAAGCCAAACGCAACTACAACTTTTAATTAAAAAACTGTGTTTTCTATCAAAATTGCTTCTTGCGGTAGTTTTGGGACAGCCTTTATTAGGCGCAGCTATTTTGTTTATAAATTAATAAATCCATTCTACTCATTCATTAGTTTGAACGTATTTAAAGAAAATTGGACCAATAAATGTTTAAAATGACTTAAGCCACCAGCTACACTAATGCCAAAACATAATTTTTTTTTAGAAAATTTACATAATGTGGAGAATTTACTTCTAATGGTAGACGAAATGTTATTCATAACAGTTATCCATGTGCCAGAATAAAAAAAAGTCTAGATTGCTTGACAATAGGTTTTGAGTTGAAAATTCAAATATTTGCTATACTGCATCAATGAGATTCTTGTAATCGGTATTTGTTTTCTAGCAAGTATTAAATAACGAATGTTTGAGTTTTTCTAAACTTTGACTACATAAATCTATTGTGGAACAACCCCAAATTTTTTCAATTTAATTTGGTGAACTATGACAATGGCTCGATTTGTCTACTATTAAAAACCATATGCCCATTTGGAAACATTTCTGAGATTCTTGGAACCGGCCAGCACGTATTTTGACGAATATTTAAATTTTATAAAATTTACCTACGTAAAACTATCGCAGAGCAACTTGCTTAGCAATAGAAGGCAATCCGCACACATGGTAACATTTTGAGGATGACAATAACGTAGCATAAACCCAAGCAAACGGATAAGTAGAATAGTTTTGGTAATATTCAAACCTATTATGTAATCTACAATTTCAGCAACAGCTGCACTTTTTTAGTATAGATACACTTTCCATTAATTTGTTTCATTACACTTTTCGGTAAAAACTTCGAAAAACCTCGGAAGGTTAAATTGGAAAATTTTGATCTAATTTTTTTTAATTTAAAAAACCACTCTATTGCACGCACAATTTTAAAATTATACTTGGCTTAGGGAGGTAATAGCGATTGCAAAATCGGTTCTAAATTTGAAAACCGTGTTTTCGGTCTTGATCTTTTGAAAAACCGGTTTCCGATTAATAACTGGTTTATTTCATAATAATAAATAAATATGTAAAATATCCTTGCAACTTACGAAATTTTTTCTTTTTAGTTTAAACTATTCGTAATAAAATAAACAAATTCAATGATTGTGAGTGAAGTACATACCAAAAATTTACACTGTTAAATTTAAAAATATTCCAATAGCATTTGTTTTGTGGTGAAATTGAAACATTTTTAAATAATCTTTAACATTTATATTAAAGAAGTTCCTAAGTCCCTAATAGTGTCGCGAAATTTTGTTATTTTCTCCAATAGGAGTTTTTTTAATTTAAACCCTTATTTTATATTAAAACACCAATTTTTTTTGCATTGTTTTATTCTGCTTTCTCGAAAATAAAATTTAAATAAAAATCTAAATTTTAAAAATGGCAATTTAATTTTATTTTCATTTCTATTTGTATTAGTTCGGCGTCATCGAAAAATTTTATGTCGCATTTAACATCAATTTTATATGTAAAAGAGGAAAGAGCCGAAAGTGAAGCCTGTATGGAATGGGCCTATAACATTTATTCATCTAAAAAGCAAAAGTAAAAAATAATTTTGTGTATCCCTTTTCCGGCCAGAATTTTTTTTTTATTTAAGGACACAAATGTGTATGTCAATAAGTCTCGCCACACTTTAATTCTTTCGTCGTGATTCTATGATTTCAAAAAATCAATCGACGTCCACATTTAATTTCCTTGCGCATATCTTTTTTTATGTATGGGCGTAAAATTATGTTTTTTGATTTATTCGTATAGTAAAAAATATTTATTATTTGCTGGAAAATTTCTTCCTTGTTTGAAAAAATATATTTTTTGCACTCGAGGCAAACATTAAACTAAAATTAACACAAAAACGACAAATAAACAATGTGTCCTTAAAACTTTTATCTTTGTAGTAGTGCAAGAATCAATTGAATCAAAAAAAAATATTGCTGAAAAAAAATCAAAAATTTCCCCGCGAAAAAATTAGTTTTTTGGTGAAGGGGAAGGAAACGAGGAAAGTATCACGACGAAAGAATTAAAGTGTGCAACCACGTAATAATAGTTTGTAATGGTTCTTGGTTTTTTCATAAATCTTTTTCGTCACGTACACAATTGTGATCGCAGGCCGGAAAAGCGATATTCATATTGTTCGTCTTCCTTCGATTCTTATACCCATTTCCATATTTCTACTAAATAAATGACCCGTTTCATACATGGCTTCAAAAGACCGGCTTTACCTTCGTCTTTTCCAGGATTTCAGTTATTTGATTGTTATTACTAGGGAATCCAAGTCGGTTCTACCCGACTTCGAGTAGTTGGGCAATTATTCACCCCCAGAGACACCCGAAACCATCGGGCATCGCCGCAAACAACCGAAACCGACAACCCTCCTATGCATCTCAACGAAAATGGAAAAAACATAAGCGTACATATCCCATACGTTGGAGGGAATCCAATTACCCGACTAGGGAATCCAATTACCCGAATTTCGGGTACCCGAGTTTCGATTCCGTGTTTTTACCATTACCCCACCGGTTTCTACAAACATACGTTTCTATTTTTTCCATTTTCGTTGAGATGCATAGGAGGGTTGTCGGTTTCGGTTGTTTGCAGCATTTCTCGAAATCTCTGGGGGGTAAGTAATTGCCCAACTACACGAAGTCGGGTAGAACTGACTTGGATTCCCTAGTTATTACAATAAATCGGGTTCGTTGCTTGTTTGGGAATGTCAATGGGGTAAAAATCCTATTGGAGAAAAAACGAAAATTTAAAATTGAGAAAAAAATTGAAAATGAAGAAATTTTAAATTTTGAAAAACAAGGTCAAAATCATCATTCGTACCCCGTTTTCACAATATTGATAGGTAATTTTCTGACCTATTCGAATATATGAAAGAGATTTCGTGAACATTTCTGGTATATAGGATATAACCGAAAACGTAAAAATGTCTTTGGGCAAGTTAAAAATCATCATAATTAGATCCCATTCACCACACTCATAGGGTTTTAGCTTATCTATCTAACCATGTATGTGAGACCCCGTGAACATCTCTAGGATAGATGAAATAAAATTTGAAAATTTATTAAAATTCATGGAAATTTTAAGTAGCCTGTATGGCATAGTAAATATCATCTTAAATTATCCATGTTCATTTCAGTGTTGCAATTACATTTTAAAAACTGTGAACGTCTCTAGGAGGGGTAATAGAAAAATTAGAAAATAGATTGAAATCAAAAACTATAGTTGTTTAAAAATTCACTGGACTTGTTAAAAATAGGGTTTTTATGAAGCTATTCGGTCGTATAGGTGAGACCCCGTGAACATCGCTAGAATCGAAGATATAAAAGTAGGAACATGGTCTTAAATCGCTCTCTTTAGAATTAAAAAAAGTATAGTAAATCGATTTACAATTTTCTTGTGTTTGTCTCAAATCGTTAGAAAATTATTTGATCTTTACAGCGACACTATTAGGGACTTCTGTAATATTATTGTTAAAGATTATTTAAAAATATCTCAATTCCACCACAACACAAATCCTATTGGAATATTTTTAAATTTAACAGTGTAAATTTTTGGTATTATTTTTGGTATGTACTTCACAATCATCAAATTCATAAATAATAAAACAATTTTAAAAATATAATATAAATTCCATTCAATTCAATATATGTATCAGATTTTAATACAAAAATTCAGTAACTAATAACTTTACTTTTTGCTAAAATAGGCTCTTAAAAAGCAGCGACTATCAATTGTGTCACTAGCAAGGCGTGACTTAATTTTAGTACAGATTTTAATGCAGAAGTAAAAGCTCTTTCAGCTTCTATTCTGGTTGGCGGAAAAGTCAACAAGAATTCACAAATAAATTCGAAACTTTCTCCTCTGGTACCGGTATCTTCGAACTGTGTTCGTTCTCTTCTTATAACGATCAAGAAATTTAAAGATTTATTTTTTAATTAAGAGAGACTGCGGAGCTCTTATTCATTTTCCAATTGCATTTTGCATCATTTGTTTCATAGTTACTTCTTAGATATCTTCCTCACATCTTGTGGTTGTATGTTTTTCCTGAATCTGTTAATCTTGTCAATAATTTGTAAATCACAGATATACGCGTTTTTTTATTTAATTTGGAACTTGCGTTATTGACATCGCAGGAATCAGTAAGTAAATACTGAAGAACGGCTGATGGCTGGGATATTCTACAGTCCTGGTATAAAAGGAAGGTAATAGCAGCATTCGCTGCTATTCGAATATTCGGTGAGGTTTAGTTCAACGGGCGCCATCTGTGGACTAGACTTTAGTTTGTAAACCCGTTCGAGCATTATCAACAGGCTTCATCGCTTTTTAGAATCTAAGGTTAGTTCCAATTCTTTCGCATGGTTCAGTTTTATATATTTTTGCAACGGGGTATTTCTTGTTGGAGAAGCTCTAAAATTTTGTACTATTTTACACATTTTTGTTATCAGGAAATATATAATAGGCGGTTGGAGAATTCTGAACCTGGTTATCTGAAATTTCAAAGTTCGGTCTGCACCAGGATTTACAATATTCTCGCATTCGTTTTCGGAATCTACAGTTTTTGGGCAGTTTACTTCGTCAAAAGTACCAGCAGTTTCGGATAATTCGTCAACGCCAATGACATCCAATTCAGAATTTCTATTCATATAAAGCACGTCAAGCACTGCTAGCTGAATGTCATGAGCAAGGCAAGGCTCATGTTCTGGCTCAATCAACCTCCCAAGTCTTTTCATTACTGCGCTCGATCGGTAGTTATACTTAAAATGTCCTTTTCAAGCGATAAAGAGAAATCGTTTAATTTATTTTTAATTAGCTCAATGAACTTTTCGGCGGGAGCACTACCGTGAATACGGACCAAGCTTAAATCCCATATTTTTTCATTATAATGTACTACTCATCAAAAGTTCTGAATTTTTACAGCATCACAATTTTTTTATGGTTTGGGTGATTTTGGTATTTGATTGCACGTGAATCCTTTGGCGCAAAACACAGAAAATGGTATACCATCTCTTGCAATTAGCCGAGATGGAATGGCAGACAAAGAAAAATCTTGTTTATTTTCACCAAAGAATTCTGTAATTTTGTAGGATGAACTTGAATCAGAGGTATTTTATGTAGATGGTGCACTTATCTTCCGTTTTGCTACATTTATATATTGTGAATCGCTCGTAAATGGGAATGGATCGCACTAGTAGATCGACCGCAACATTTAATTTGTTTTTCACATTTCTTGCATTTAGCACAACTTCCAGTTTTTTCTCGTAGAAAATAAGCCCATATCGCTCATTTGCTACAAGAGTGACACAATTCAAATTTTTTAATTTTTCAGTAGAGCGATTTGAAAATATCACTCAAAATTGTGTGTAAAAACGGTGTTTTTCGAAAGTAATTAAAAATTCATTATGATTAGTAAAATACATTTTTTTCTGTTCCTAATATCAATCGGATTTTAATTTTTATATTTCATTAATATTTTTCAAATTTTCTTAGGATAGTTAAAATATCTTAGAATGATAATATCTTTCGCAAATTGAGTGATTTTTTGTATGAAATTTTGCCTATTTTACCAGAAGTAACTACATAGCGGAGTATGTTTTGATACAAAATAATAAAAATATGATTTATTGGAAATCGTTTGATTCGAATATCTTATAAATGAGTGAATTTTGAGTTGTGTCACTGTTGCAGCAAATGAGCGATATGGTACTCCTCATCATTCTTGCCTTTTGTATATTTTATTTTCCATGTTTTATATTCAGTATTTTTAAACTATTTATATTACGATTAAATTATTTTGATTCAAAAATCATATGAAATGAATGAACAAAAATGTAAAACAAACCAGCCAAAAAAGTATAATTTGTACGAATATCGAAATAAAAACTGGACGAAGATTGAAAAAATAGGCCGAAGGTACATACAGAGTCATCTCTTATAAATATGTATAAGAAAATATTTCAAAACCGGTTTTTTTCAAATAAAACCAGGTTTTCGGTGATTGAAAACGGAACAATTAAACGGTTAACCGATTAATCGAAAACCGGGTTTGCAATCACTAGGTGGTAGGGTCTATACAAATTTATAGATGGGGAAAGTGTTTCCGCCTAGTGAACCTAGTGAAGAGCTAGTGAACGAGCAAAATGAACGAAACCAGAAGCTCATGGTGGAAATAAACAAATGCAAGCAGGAAGCAGGCATGTTAACCCGGACCCAGTTCAACAATTGTCATACTGGAGTTTAGAACGTAATAGATAATGATTATTTAGCCCGGGTTCGATCATTCTGGATAGAACGTAAGTAGATATAAGGTGCTTACGACAAGTATGAACCCCATCAAAAAGTAGCGGTAGAATAAAAACAGAAGGACCAAGAGCTCGATTTTGTCCAAAGATAAGTCCACTGAAGCCCATCGCCTGAATTTCATGAATTCTTCATTGCACAGAGGCCACAAGGCAAGAACAATGCTAAGGAAGCATTACTTCAAGAGCAGAATATCAATATGCGACCCCTATACTAGAAACTAACCAATATTTATCATGTTTTATAAGCCATTGCCTGTCAATTATCAATATCGAAGTCATCTTAATTAATATTGCAGAATAAAATTTGTATTTGTAATCTGTGGAATATTATTATGGAGCCATCACGAAAAATGCAAAGTCGGCGATATAGTTAAACAGACAGCTTGGAGTATTTTAAAAATGAGGTACGAGAACATGCAGTTACTAGCAGATGCCTATTTCATCTTACTAATAGCGGATTATATGGCACGGTCATCAAAACCATGCATAACATCCCAAACCTCAGACTGCTCGAGTATACGTCTCAGGCGTCTGATGTGCACCAACTCTTGACACACAATACATAAACTGTGTGCATAAACTATGTGTCAATAACAGCGCCAACCACAGCTAAGAAATTACAGCTAAATTAAACTACCGCTAAAGTGCTCGTATGTTTTCAACCTCATTTCACGTCATCATATCTATTGGATCTTAAAACATTTACAATATACATGTTCCCGAAAATTACTATGGAGGTTCCAGGACGTCAAATAAAGCGAAAACCAACAACTAACAGAGGGTGATTTAGTCCACGCTGATCCAAGGCTCGACACGCCTGTCACTATTGACAAATTTGCGGCAACTGTTTAGGGTGATTTTATCATTAATTCAAAACTCAATAGCAAGCCGATTGAACCTGAATTACTATTTCAAAAGATCTCAAGGCGGAACCCAAAAGTCGAGGTAGACTTGAAATTACCAATAGCGAGATGGACTTACCAATAGCGTAGAACAGCTTATCACGCGGCACGATCAACCTACTCTACCATACAATGATTCATAAAACATCGGATATTACCCGGGTCAGTTTCAATACCTCTATGACGAGTGACGAAAACGAGCTTCAATCACATTGTTCATGTCGGTCTGTTCTACAAAAGGATTTATGAGCGCAGTGTTACTTAGATGGAGGAAACATCGAGTAGTTTTCTATACGCGGACGTAGAGAAAATGTATCGCCAGTTCAAAATGCAAACAGATCATCAAGAATTTATGTCAATTTTATGGAGAGAGCGTTTACTTATAGGGAACAGCGGTGGCACCTTACCTCGACATGACTGGGTGACTTATCAACAAGTGTAAATGTGGTAAAAAAGTCAAAAATCTGAACCTCATTTATAATCATACTGGATTCATTAAGCGTCCACTTCAGTTCGAAAAATCTAGAATTCTTGATTTATCGGGGTGGGTATACTAGACATTGTGGAGACAAAAGTTGAAATGGGACGACCTATTATCAGTTAATTTTGCAGAGAGCTGAGATTAGATCAAACCGAGGCTATAGGCTGGGTAACTTTTTGCAAATTAACCAATAGAGCAATCATACCATGCTCCTTTGATATCCATGGGTTTTGTCAGGAAGGACCCTGACTGCGAAATCTAATGACGCAATCGTAAAAGAAAAGTTGCCTAGTTGACTAGAGCTATGTGACGCAGAGTTATCAACAAGTTGGTCGAACGTGTAATGAAGACGATGAGCATAGACAGAGGTAAGTAACGTTATGGTCGGATTCTATAATAAAACTGTCTACGTGGAACTGATTTGTAGCTAATCGAGTGAGTCCCAGCACCCACGGAGATCCGATTGAACGAGCGTTCTTACTTACCAGATCTGGAACCAGACTTGCAGGATGATCGACAATAAACAGTTATTCCTCCGACGCTTACATTATCAACAATAATTCGAATAGTCAGATTTCAGAATTAAGGAAGAACATTCTGCACCGAAAAACCAAAGACTACCCTTAAAAACTGGATCATTACAAGAAATCAAGCCGTGAAGCACTACATTCACCAGTACCTACAATGCCATCAATTTCATGTTTGAAAATCTCACCAATCGATGAGATACCCAGTCCTCGGGGGACCATTCAGCGAAACAATAGTTAACATGCAAACCTATAAATGTAAGGAAGAGTACAAAGGCAGCAACCTCCCCGCGAAAAAATGCATTAGTGCATTTCAAAAAAATGCAACAACGGCACTAATTGCGTATAGGAACTAATAAAATGTCACAACCGATAAATTGGTGAACTTAAGGACGCCGGCGTGAAGTCAATCAAAATTTATCTTAAAAATGCATTTTTGAACCAAATAGATGCCTGTTTAAATTTTACAAGATTTCAGTTCAAGATTCTTACATGTTAAAAATGGGGAAGTTGCGAAATGCGAGGGCGTATTTCAGCACGACACTTCCTGCACGTTGAATTTTAGTTTTACCTAACAATCCCAATTTTACTTCGAGTCTAAAATAAAATAAATTATTTAGTTCAAAGTTGTACATACTTGTATGATGACATCGCCAAATTTCAACAAAATTGAACGAAAGTTTTACATTCTAATAACGGTCTAGTCGCTAATTGGTTCAAGATAAAATACGTCTCGAATAAAGCCCAGCAAGTCGAAGCATTCACAAAAGTCTTTACTAAACAGATTTGAATTGATTTTAATAGAAACTTTTGGGAATGATGAGAAAGAATTTTGATTATAATTTAAAACAAAAATAAAAATTTTCGAAATTTCATCAAGGCACAAGTCTAAGATTGTCCTTATCTTTTTTTTCAATGCGAAATACAGTTTTTAATCCTTTGCGGCCTTGTGATACCATAAATATATCATAAATTTAAAAATTAATGTCTAACTACCTTATGGTATACTCAGCTATATCAAGTTTCAAATGAAGTACTGCTATCACCCTCTTCTCCTCTCTCGCCTACCAATAAGAAATATGGGATTTGAAATTTGCTTTGTTCATTACATTTATTAGAATGGAAAAAATAAAGAAGAAATCCAAAAAATGTTTGGATCGCATTGCAGCCCGGAAAGGGTTAATAAAAGCTCTATTTTTGAAACTTTTGAAACTGAAGCAGCAAAAGCTTAAATTTTGAACTGGTTCGCTCTTATGCTTCAAAATTTAAACTTTTGCTGCTAAAGCTTAACTGAGGGTTCAAAAATAAAGCTTTATTAATTTAAAATGTATTTTGTGTTGGAAAAAAGGTAAGGACAATCTTAGATATTATGCTCTGATGCATTGAAAAAGTTCCGAATTAAGCTTTTTCTAAATTTGGAACTTAAAATTTTAGTTTTTGTTGAGTTTACATAATTGTCAGGTCAGTTTTTTGATTTTTCCTATAAAAGCTTTACAAGCTTTCGTTAAAGTTTAGAAAATGTCAAAGAAGATTTGCCGTATTCCATGAAAAGCTTTAAACATTTAAGAAAATTACTGGAATGTAATAGAATTCTTCAATATTACCGGCACGCAAAAAAGCTTAAATAATTACAAGATAAGGTTCTAATTGGATTGGTTTGAGTCCCAACTAATGCTATATGAATAAAATCTACCTCGAGAGCTGCCGCTGATTTAAAATTTTACCAATCGAATTGAATTCAGATTTTAACCAAAATCCTATTTTTTCCCTTCAATGAAATAACAAAAGGACATTTTTTTATCCCATTGCATTATATTACAAAACACCACCCCTCGAAAATAAAATTTTAAACGCGCATTTTTCACTTATTTAATTGTACCAGTACCTATATCGTTTTTTGGACGAAAATACGAACGAGTATATACGAATACACGAATTAATTATGTATACAGGATATTGAAATATTTTATGACAAAATATGGTTATTGACCAATCAATCATAAATTATGATTAAATGGAAATATCCAACAACAGCAACTAAAACGGATCTGATTACCATTTTAATGGAAAATAAAACAATTGAGTTTGGTAAAACGAAAAAAAAAAATTATAATTCATACTGAATACATGCTAAATCAATAAAATATTCTAGAGTCTAATTCCCGGGTATTGATTTCAATTAACCTTAGATACATGCGTTCTCTATATGTCGATATACCGCGGCCGCGATCCGCATCAAACCGAAACCGATTGAAAAATTAAAATAAATTATTTAAATACAAAAACAATATTTTGGTAAACAAATTGAATTAGACGGAGAGTAGAACAAAACGGAAAATTATACGAGATCCAATTTTACGATTAAACAAGGCGTCACATAAATAGTTATATCTTGAGCTTGACTTTTTTAATTTTATTATTTTTATGATATGTATTATAATTTAATGTTTATTCACATATAAAGCATCAGTAGCAAGCAGCACTAAAAAATAATTTATGTTTCGTCAAACTATTACAACGATAACGATACATTAAAAAAAACTAACAAATATTTTAAACTAGAATTTTTTATGGTTGAGGTGATTTTTGGGTATGGAATTTTTTGATGCTTTGTGTGTTCATAACTTATCTAATTAATTATAATTTGATTAGTTTTTAAATCAAAAGCACACAAAAAATAAATTAAATAAAATGTTCACGTATTTATATACGGTAAAGGAATCGATCATATTTTATTGATCGCTTTAAGTGATTTGCAAGTATGTATTATAAGAATTGATTAATCATGCCTTCGTGTATTGCGCGTAACGATCCGATCAAGTAGTCGCATATCTAGTCGTATTACGATAATTACAAAAGTAACAATTAATGTGACTAGTTAATTAATATATAAGTGATCATTTATAGATATTATCATATCTAAGTACTTACAAAGTAACCTATACAATATACAATTTAATCTCCAACATTAAGTCATTAATTAAGATTTTGGGCTAAGTCTCACTATTACCTTTAAATACGAAACAAATTTCGGATGATAGTGAAGTTTGTGCTAAAGCAATTATTAAAAAATTACACTGTTAAATTTATTATTTTTCCTATTGTAATTTATTTTCAAAAGAATACTATAAAATTGGACTCATTCTAAATGTTGTGCCGTCAAATTTAGAAATATCTATAGATTCTAGGTGACATTTTTTGAGAAGGTAAAGCATACACCTACTCCAAAGATTTAAGTACAGTATATTTTTGAGATTCATTCTATTAAAAATTATATTTAGAAATTCAGCTTTTTTGACGGGTTTCAAATAATATTCCAGTCAATTCTGGAGATGTCAACGGGCTATCACTAACATTTTCAATTCAATAGTCCCATATATAGACATATTCGAGGCAATGAAGCACTAAAACGGCCAAAAGTTCGAAATTTTTGAGAGCAAGACGGATCGGAATGCGGTTTTTTGCATTTGCTTCCAAAAATTATTTGTAAAAATCGCCCCTATCTTTTTTTTGAACAAACCGGAAATTGCATTGCTGCAGCCAAAAATGCATTCAAAAATGCATTTTTTGAGACGGCTTTTGGAAGATTAGAGAACTTTGTAAATAAAAGTCAGAACTAGCCCCACTCGAGTTCCCGGGGATCTTCGAGGTCACTGATCACGATTATGATGTTCAAATTGACCCACAGCCGACCTGGAGCTCAGGAATGCCGATGAACGTCATCTCCGTGGGGCTCTCCCAAAATTCACGCGGGGAAGGAGAGAAACTCGGCGCCCGGGGTTTTTTTGGGGTCGCTGAATCCAAATGTGGCATCGGCGAAAACCCCCGGTCACCTGGTGCGCCCGAACCTGGATGCCGACGTCATTTCCGAGAATTTTCCCTACAATATCGGCAAAAACAATCCGAAAATCATTGTGGGGCGTTTTTTGGAGGCGCTGAATCCGAATTTCACACATAAACAATAAAAGTAAGATTATTCAAATGCTCCATGCCAAATTTGCACCAAGTTGTGAAACTTTTTCGTTTTTTGCAAGTGTTTTGTAATTTTAGGATTTACGAAGAGGCCAGCGGATTCTAAATTGACTTGGCAACTAATGTGATCTAGGTCATTTTTTTGAAATTTGGTTGGAAGTAAATATTTAAAAAAAAGCAAAAAATTTGCAAAATTCAACTAAGTTTTCGTTTTAGTTTTGGAAGGATTTGTGAGGGATTCAAAATGTCAGATGCTAGGAATCATAAAATTCTTTGATTGCCTTTAGTAGCAGTAGTGTCCAAGTACAGTGTATTCGCATATACTCGTGGTGGTAGAGGATCGGATGTTGGCCACAACATAAACATCCCTTAATTTAATAACATTTTATGATATTCCGAACATTCGGAAAGCCTCTTAAAATTATACTGGACGCTTGTTTTTACTAAGCGCAAAAGATATTTTTCGTCTTTGTTGAACATTTTATGCTACATTTCATTAGCTTGAACTTGAAGCAAGGTCAACCGTAAGTTATAACATTCCATAATAAATCTATGTACTGGGGATTACCAAGTACCAGATTTGAAAAAAATTATTTAATGCTGGAAATCGATCGGAGTGGCCAAGAATACTGATTGGACATTACATGTTTCATAATTTTAAATGTACAAAAGCACAAAAAGGTTAATTAATTAATTTTACACAATCAAGGCCATTAAATATATACCGCCCTGCTCAAACTTATAACGCAATACGTCAAATGTCATTTTAAATAAAATAGAAAATTTAGTTGGTTGAGTAAAAATGTCGTGCTCATATCGGTACTACATCTGTCATTTAGCGTTTAACATTGCTAATTTTTGTATTTGTTTGTTATAATTAAAACCATTTACTATGCTAAAACAAAGTTATATACCAAAGCAACTTTTGTATGAATTCGAAATTCCCACAAAAAAATAAAATTGCAATTCATTCAAAAATTGTTTCATATAAAACACATTTACTTTGCTAGTACGATTTGTACCAACTCAACTTTTCTATGAATGGCTAGAATTTTTAATCCATTGGGGGACCTACCGCCAGCTGTCAGACAGTGTACCGGACATTGTGGAAACGGAAGGTAGAATGGGACAACCAGTCGAATGGGATCAGATCAAATCAAGATTGACACCGTTGATTTCCATGAATTTTGGAACGGATCCTGACCGAGAACTCCAAGGTCGCCCCCATAAAAGTACGAGTTTTCATTATGAATTCGATATTCCATTTAAAAAATGATTTGTGACGCGAAAATTCCTACAAAAATATAATTCATTTAAAAACTTATTCCATTTAGTAGAAAAAAAAAATGTCCGACCAGTGGAATGAAAAAATTGTAACTAGATATTTTTTACATCAAGTATGTACCAAGTAAACCATTTTCCCACCAATTTGTGAAGTAAGGATAGATTATTAAGCCAATTTTATAATATTTATAGAAGAAAATTTTTACCTAATGTTGAATGTCCATTTTCGGCGATTCGGGTGATTGTTAGGTTATCAAACATATTTTTGGCTAAAAGCAGTTTCCCGTGCAATTGTAGATGTAAACTATGCTCAATCTCAGTATCAGTCGTTCCCGGAGGTGGTGATTCAGGTTTTGTTAATGCATGATGTAAATAATTACATTGCCCTTTAGGAACGCCACAAAAATTGATAACTAATTTTTACGATTAATTTTTAAAAGTTAGAAACTTTAATTTCTGATAATTTGTTTGAGTATTTTAAAATTTTTAAAATTACAATTGAGGAACCCATTGATTCGTTAGATAGTTTTATATATTTAAAAACTATAACATGATACTCACAGAGATTGTTCTGCCAGTATGTGGGTATAACGTCCTTATGTTTTGTGAATTAAATGAGTCGACATTTCCCAACGGTTCAAAGAGTATATTTTTCAATTAGATTCTGTGGCAGATATTCTACTACTGAGTGTTATTTTATATTGATATATTTATTCATCACAAAACTGTGATTTACAAAAAAAAATGGTTTCATTTGTTCGTAGCATTTGCAATGAAATCGGCCCGAATATTTGGGTTATGAATTAAATAAAATTTTTGATCCAACTCGATTTAAAAAAGTTGGAATTGGTCTGTTCTAGTTCGATTTACGCTTTTAAACATTTGAGTGAATATTTTTTCATAAATTCATGAATATTAAATTTTTACTGAGTGGGTTTTATTGGGGTTAACAATTAAGACATGCTTTAAATACAACATTAAAAACCCACAAAAGTTGACTGATAAAGTGCTTAAATATTTGAGTGATTTAATTTAAATAAAGATTTCTTGACTTTGCCAATACGAGTGTAATTCACATAATTTAGCTAAACTTAGAAATTGTGCATTTATGCCTAAAATTTTGCGAATAACTCACCAGAAAAAAACAAGTTTTAAGAATATTGTTGAACAAAATTTTCTCTCTATTGTCGAACCAAATTTTGAGAAAAACAATTAAAATAAAATTTTGATTTGTTTACAAGTTTTACTCAGAGTTAAATTAATTCTGTGGTCCCAAGTCTAAAGTGGCAAGGTCGACTTAAGTACAAACTCGTACATATTTTATAGTTTCCTAAACTTATCACGAAACAATCATTTAAAAATCTTTAAAATTTGGAATTATAGCACTTTTGACTTGTGACCTCAGAATTAATTCGTATTTCATTGTCGTGAGTGAAATTGTAAATGTGTTTTTTGAGTGATTATTTAGTTAGGTTTTTTAGTTTAGTTTAGTTTGGTAAAATTTACGAACTGTGAATTAATGCATGACATTTCACGAATTTGGATAAAGAAAGCCTTCACCCCCTATAGATTTTTAGTTTTTTTTTGTTGTTCTAGAAAAAAATTATGATGCAAGCGCACATGTTATGCTGAAATTTCAATTAAAAATCAAAACCAAACCAAATAACCTTTTTATTTTAAAGATTTCCATTTAATAAAAACTAAATTGCAACATGATCCTTTTTTGCTTTCTTTATAATCCTAATCCTTTTTCTTTAAGATATATATTTTCTTTATAAATTCAAACCTCATTTATTCGTATACATTAAATTTTTGTTGCTAGAATTTTAAATCTTTAACAATTTTATCAAAATTATATCTCAATTGAATAAAAATTAAAAAAAAGGATTAACCGATTTTTTTTTGGTTAAAAGGATATAAAATAACAAAGTTCTGTGATCCATGGAAATATTTTTATAGGTAGGAAAATTATCATCTCCACATATGGTTCGTAATATATGATAAAATATCATGAAATAAAAAAGGATATTATAACCATATGCCGATAAACTTCCTTTCGATTTGAAATCATGCATTAAGAACATAATAGTTCATAATATATAGTATAAGATTTGTCACGTGATCAAAGAAATAAATTTTCTACCTAAGATATATCCTTTTTGTTTGTTTTGTGTATTCATCGATCGAATATGTGTGTATTTACGGGATGGTTATATGTAGTAATAATTGTGTAAAACACAATAAAAGACAACGAACGCGTAGAGGTGCACCCGTCTACCCTTTTCTTATTTACTTCTATAAAAACCGATCATTTATTATTCGATCCATTTCGATCTTAATAATTTAACCCTTTCGATTTTAAATTTTGTTGTTCTATTTTCTCCTCTAGATCTTTTATTATGTATAATGATCGTATTTATAAGAAGATCATTATTGATCGAGGTTTCTTTTTCTTTTTATTTTTTGGTCGCGTGGCTTTAACACGTGATTAAACATTAATTTTGTTGTTGTGTATCAGATATACTATAGTAAGTTAATTGAGTGACAAAATTTATATATGCCTTCTTCTTTTATACGCGCGGGTATATCGTATATACGATCAATCTAATATGTTAATCAGTAACAAAATATATTAAGAAATATAAATTGATCGTTTACGAAGGCAGCTGTTCATATTACTATAATTTTTGCGTGTGATATCTTGTGGTAAAATTTATGGATGTAAGACCACCAATGTGTTTCTATAAATTACTTTTGGTTGAAGCTTTTTATAATACTAAACAAGAAAGCTTTACACTATTATGTTACCTTTTTGGAAAGTAAAAGCTTTAAGCTAAACATTTAAATATTGAACCTAGCAATAATAGTAGTAGTACTGATTGTAAAAAATAAGACTTGGGCACTTAAACTTTGGTGTGATTTCTAGTTACTGACCTTGAGGGGGGTTTAAATTCTAAATAGAAAAACCAAAAATGCAATAGAACATTTTTACAGCTGGAGTAGCTGGTTTATTAATGTAGGATAGTTGCGTAGTTTATTTTTCTAAACGAAAAATTAGACTCACAATTTCACTAACAAAATTTAAATAACAATTAATAATTTTGAAATTTGTTACACTAAAACTAAAGATTACTATTAAAACTTGATTAAAATTTTACAAAATCTAGTTATTTGTTATAACGTAAATGTTGAGATTAAAAATAATGTCATCCCATACATCAATTCAATTTGCTACCGTAAATATTTCACTAAAATAATTCGCTGCTACAAGATTTTCTCAAATTGAGTGATATTTTATGGTTTGATGTTTTCAGGATTGATCAAATACATAACCGAAAATTAAACCAATTCTAATTTAAAATATAATTATTTTTTAAATTCAATTCAAGTTTTTGATCAATTTTCGAAATTTTATTCAAATTTTAAAATTAATTTGCTTGATTTAAAATCTTTGATTTCCGAATAATTTTAAATAAAAGTAAATTTTAAACTTAACTCAGGTTTATCCACGTTCCAGCAAATTAAACGTATTTTAAAATTAGTTTCCAGGATTCATCAAATTTATAGCATACGAAAATTACACTCAATCCTAAATATATAATAATATCCTGAAATTAAACAGTATACTACCTTAACAAAATTTCACTCAAATTTTGTAACTCCAATTGCTCGATTCAAAATTATTCCTTTGTTACATTTCTTTTTATACATTTTTTAAATTCTAAATTAAAAACACAATGAAAATTTAATAAAATTAATATTTGAAACTTTACTCGAATTTACCGATATTCCACTAATTAATAACCCAATTTAAATTTTCCGTTAAATGTTTATTAATATGATATGTATGTAACAGTATCAGTTACAATTTAAAATATGTTCTATCGTACAATTTGACAATTTACGTTAAATTTTTTTTACAAAAAAAACTTAAATAAAACTCACTAATTCTAAAATTTGCCATACATCCAAATCTAAGTTTACCAAGTTTTGTACTTCAATAAAGCAAATAATCGACAGAAACTCAAATTGATTCCATTTTATTCTCTTAAATATTTCAATGCAAATATAGTACAAATTTCACTCAAATTAAGTGACATCACACGAATGTTTTGATGTTTTCAGGATTGATCAAATTTATAACCGACGAATCGGAAATAAAATGTAACCCTTAATTAAAATATAAAAGTTATTTTAAATTTCACACAAACTTTTAATCAATTCGTCATGAATAATTTTAAAATTTTAAATAAAACTAAAATCTAAAAATTAAACTTCACTCAGATTTATTCAACGAATCAAACTTAGCATCTAGTTTTCAAGAATCAAATTTAAGACCTACCAATCGGAAATTATATTCAATTCCAAATAAAAATATAAAATGCCTTTTAAATTTCATAACTGATTAAAATACGAATACTAGTTTAACAACAATTTCAAGAATTAAAATTAAAAAGTAAAATACAATCAGATCAAACTAACAACGTAGAAATCATATTTAAATTATATTTGTTCCTGTCAAAATTTCACTAAAATTACGTTACAATGGTTAACATTTTTAAACTAAGAAAATCGAATCAGTTAGAACTGAAACTACGTAGTTGTAAGGTCTTTTACAACTTACACTCTAAATTTCACTAACAACATTTTTGAAAGAGATTTACTAGTTTTGAAATTTAACCTATATCTAATCTAAAGTTTACTATAACAATTTTATATGATAAAATTCCACTTAAATTAAGTCAATTACCTAAAGCAAATGCCACTCAATTTAATAATTTTCTCTAAACTCGAATAAATCTCAAAAATTACAATTTAATTAAAATATAAAAGTTATTTTAAATTTCACTCAAACTTTATGACAATTTGTCTCATAATTATCTGTGAAAATTTCACTCAAATTTTGAAATGCAATTGCTCGATCTAAAATTCGTTGATTTCCCGAATAATTTTAACATTTTAAATAAAACTAAAATCCAAATTTTATACTTCACTCAGATTTACTCAACCAATCAAACATAGAATTTAGTTTTAGGAATTAAATTTATAACCTGCGAATCGAAAATTAGGTTCAGTTCCAAATCAAATTTCATAATTGATCAAAATACGAATGCAAGTTTAACAAAAATTCAAGAATTAAAATTTAACAGTAAAATACAATCAGATCAAACTAACAACGCAGAAATCGCATTTAAGTTAAATTTGTTCCTGTCAATATTACACTCAATATTACAATTATTAATTATAACCTAATTAAAAATTTTCGATCAAATTTAAAACAATTCGAAAACAATTGTAACTAGGTAAACTACGTAGTAGCAAACTGTTTTACAGCTTACACTCAACATTTCACTAAAACCATTGTTTTAAAAAGACTTAGTTATGAAATTTAACGTAAATCTAAACTAAAGTTTTATAAATGGTAAAATTCGACTTAAATTAAGTCAATTACCATAAAGCAAATGCCACTCAATTTAATAATTTTTTTCTAAATTCAAATAAATCTCAAAAATTGCAATTCAAAATTAAATACAATTGAAATATTTCACTCAAATTTAATGTTGCAAACTTCACTCAAATGTAATGTTATTTTACGCAGGTTTCGATATTTTCATATCAAATTTATAACCAACAAATCGAATTTAAAATTCAATCCTAATTTGAAATATATTTTTTTTTAAATTTCATTCAATTTTTTAATACATATCTGTGAAATTTCACTCAAATTATTCATTTCACACTAGCAACTGAGAAAACGTTAAAATTTCACTCAAATTCAATTCTTATCCAATTTAAATTCAAATTAAAAATAAAGCCAATGAAATTTTAATCAAATCAAAATTTCAAATTTACTCAAGCTGTTTTGAGATAATTTAAAAACAAAATTTAAATGAGATTTTCTAATTAAGAAATTTAATACACAGCCAAACTTAAATTTCTCATTTCGATTAAATTCTCAAAATATAATTGACATAACTTTATACAATCAGATCAAATGATATCATCCAAAGATCAAATATAAATTTCACGAAAATGTTTGTTATATGGTAGATGAAATAAACTTAAACGAAATTTAAAAATTTTATTGAAATTCGTCTCAAAAATTTTAATCGAACATCGAATTGATGAAGAAGTAACGCTTTCGCGACAGTTTAAGCTGTAGAATCCTGCATTGGGATAGGAAACGATCGATTATGGTAAGTATTTAAATATTTCTTTACGTTGGTGCTAATGGACCTACAGATCTATATGGATTTGTTCGAATCGCCCTGATGGTAATTCGAATTTTTGGAATTCAGATCGAGTGTACTTTATTATTTTTGATTTTTGGCAGTCAATGCAAGTTTTAGCCCAAATGGAACTATCCTTGTTCATTGATGGCCAAAAGTATTTCGTGGCTACCTTTTCATTGATGCTCTAACTCCAAGATGTTTTAGTTTGTGGCTCTGTATTCATAAGTATTTAGTGTGTTCCGCGGCCGTTTTATTCGCGACTAGGATATCATCGAAATATTTGATCTGCGTTTCTCAGACCAAAAGTCATTCGTCATGTTATTACTGTTTTAAATCGATCCTCTCGTGCCACAGATGATAAGCACGGCAAAGATCAATTTTTGAAAAAGATTTACATCTATCTAAAAGGCGTGAGGAATCATGAATGTAAGGCACTGGATATCTGCTCGGAATGGTGACGGCGTTTATAGTCGCCACATTGTCTCCAAGCATTTTGTTCCTTTTTAGGAACCATATGTAGATGCTGAGGAGGGCAGCTAATGCAAAATTTTCGGGGTCAAGACGACGTGCTTTGCAGAACGGAAGTGAACTTTCTGTCAATTCTGTGAACTACGTTATGCTTCAAGGGTAAGTCATACCTTGATTCACGTATGTAAAGTTATCGCCGGAGTCTATCCCCGAAATTAAAAAAAAATAATCAGGCAACACTAACATACTTATATCCCTCTAACTCTTATGTGAAGTTAGCCCCACCCCGTTTTATATTATTTTTTATTTTAAATACACTTGATATGTGAACTTAGCCCCGAATTTTATTATATGAGAAATAAAAATGTTAAATAAAATTATTTTAATACGCAAAACACACGTCAATTATTACTAACATATGCAATGAAATGGACAAACACATATCTCACAGGTAGGGAGAAACGAAAAAATCATACCGTTGCAATCTAGTAAAATTGATATTTTAATTTGACATGTAAAAAGTATTAATTTGTCGGATCAGAGCTATATCATTTTGAGATAGCCAGACCCTTACGTCAATTTTCACCAAATATGAACAAAATCGTACCGTTGCAACCTAGCGAAATTCGGCCCAAAGCAAAATATTTCCATGTTTTTCGTTTTTGTCAAAAATGAATCACATGGAAATATTTTATTCGGGGCCTAATTTCGATAGGTTGCAACGGTTTGTTCATATTTGGTGAAAAGTGACGTAAGGGTCTGGCTATCTCAAAATGATATAGCTCTGATCCGACAAATTAATACTTTTTACATGTCAAATTAAAATATCAATTTTACTAGATTGCAACGGTATGATTTTTTCGTTTCTCCCTACCTGTGAGATATGTGTTTGTCCATTTCATTGCATATGTTAGTAATAATTGACGTGTGTTTTGCGTATTAAAATAATTTTATTTAACATTTTTATTTCTCATATAATAAAATTCGGGGCTAACTTCACATATCAAGTGTATTTAAAATAAAAAATAATATAAAACGGGGTGGGGCTAACTTCACATAAGAGTTAGAGGGATATAAGTATGTTAGTGTTGCCTGATTATTTTTTTTAAATTTCGGGGATATAATCCGGGATAACTTCACATACGTCCTTGATTCTTGGATGAGATCAGGAAATTATTTTAGTAATGAACCATATAAACCTTCGACATTAAAAATTCGTGGTGATGACAAGCTAACGGAATAAACTGTTCCTAAAGTGGTTATGGTTATTGTAGGATCGATAAAACGATTCTTCCTCAAATCGACTATTAAACCAAAGAAATTAGCACTAATGTTTTTTGACTGAAGCTACATAGAATGGGTGTCGAAATTCTCGGCGAAATCCCAAGTATCAGTCTAAACCCGAAACTCTTTAAGGGAGCACTATTTGCAGCAATTGGCTGAAGATATTGGTCTTCGATTAAGTTTTTAACTGCTGGCAGGTATGGCAGAAATGTCAGAGCCTGAAGAAAAAAAACGGCAAACTGCAGTTACTCCAGTATCTACTGTAGCGATGATTATACACTCACATAAAATAATGATCATCCTAGAAATCAATTCAATATGTTGCTAGAATAATTTTACTAAAATGATGAAATATTCGACAATTTATGTTTACCCAATAAATACAAATTTATGCAAATTTTTATTTCGAAATTTTAACTGAAATAAAATTTAATGTTCAGTACTCATGAATTAAAATTAATTTCAATTTTTCACTTAGCTTTTTGTTTTTACCTTAATTTTTTAGATTAAAAATTAAAACCGATTCTTAACTGTTTCAACCATATAGCTATATGTACTAAATCCAAAAAAATTTAAATGGTTCAAAAGAAACAAATGAAAAATATTAAAGTTACCCCCAGTATTGTAAAAAGAGAATGAATTTAAAAATATCCCCTTATTGACTTACTCAAGACTTCCGTAAATGGGTGTAAAGTATTAGCTTCCTTACCTGCAATCAAAAAATAAAAGAAAATTAGTCAAATTAAAATGATTTACTAAAATTTCTAACACTTATGTTGGTCTATACATGGTATATAAAAAAAATTGGGCGACAACTTGTAAATGTAAAACATAATAACCTCACGCACCAAGTCACTGGCACACATGCTTACATTAAGATTTCTTCAAGGCACAATAAAATTAAACAAAAAAAACAACGGAAAAATAATATTAGTAATAATAATACTTGTATAATAATACAGTACATATTTTTATATGCCACTTTGACACGCAATGTCAATTTTTGAATATCATTAAAAAACCAAAATGATAGGGTATTTTTTATAATTTTATTATTTTTTTTTTTTTGTAAATTATGACGATCACTTGATATTCTATTAAAAATAATATCATCACATTATCTAACAAAATTCCAACCAAAGTATCAAAAACCTCATTCAATTTATAATATTGTCTTAATTAAAGTCATTTCCTAGTTTTACACATATCACAAAAAAATAAATTTTAAATTAAGCGATCACGATCATTATTATATTGTCGATCTCCTTTCTAAAACATTAAAAATACCAAAAAAAATCTAAATTACCATATAACATAAAAAAAGCGAAGTAACTATAGAACCTTTCACTTTGAATGATCTTTTTTATTATATACGCGATCATCGTTATATTTGATCTTAAACCGCGATCGTATATGTGTGATCAACTGCATATAAAATATGAATACATGCATATAAAACCACCTGCTGAATATATATGTATGTACACGTATTTTCTCTCCCTATTGTAAATCATAAATCATACAAACAAAATTCTGATTAATATCGTGCAAATATTATGATCATCCTCGATCGTATACGTATATTTAATATAAAATTTATAAAAATCCAATTAAAATTTAAGATTTAATTAATCGATATGCAAAAATCATTTTTATGTATATTATTTGTGTTAGTATATTGCGCGTAAATACAATGTTTATGTTTGATTTATGATCAACTTCCTATTTAATGTATACGTATATGCGATCAAAGATGATCATCACTAATTTGCCGATTTTTCTTAGAATATATTTAGCAATATATGTATATGGATAGAAACTTTTGCGGTTACCATCTGCTCTCTTCTCGTCTTCTCGTGATATGAGTATACGTATATGATCCCAGTTGGGAGTATATAATATATGATCATAAAAAAGGACGATAAAATTTGATAATTGACACAGATAGAGGGCGTCATTAACAAGAAAACCAAAATTAAAATCCACTTTGCTGTTTTTTTTTTTTTTGTTATGAATATTCAGGTAAAATAAAGACTTCTGGCGCCCTTTCACCTCGAATATATTTTTTGATGTTGGTTTCGATCCTTTGTACCGGCACTAATAACCATATCGGTCGGCACACAAAAATTTGTAACATACACACACAATCAATACACAAATCATGATGATCATCATTGACTTCTATTGTCTTTTTTCTCGTATTTTAAACAAAAACCCAAAATAATATTATCGACTTTTTATGTCTTTTCTTGGGAGATGATCGTTGTTTTAGGGTGAACATTGTTGTTGCAATTCTACAAGATCCAAGCAAAAATAAAATAAATAAATAACATTTATTTTCTTGCCGTGCTATTCCTAAATTAAAAGGTACGCATTGATAGATTTAAGGCACACTCAAGTCATTTGTTTTAAAAGGCGGTTTGACAGTTGCTTTAACAATAAAATTTGCTTATAATATTAAGTGTGACAGTTTATTGTCGATCGATCGTCGATCGATTGTGATCTCTACTCTATTGTAAATTTCGCGATCAAAAATTGAAAGGGTATACGTATATATACAAAAAAGTAGTAGTAACATGTGTTTTATTTATTTTCTTGATTGATCATAGTGATCAGTTTGATTTATTATCCATAATTATCGTGGATAAATAATTGATCGAGGATTTCTCAATCTGGTGAACCATGGCAATTACAAAGTTTTACAATTATAACAGGATACATCCGACTTGCGTCGCCAAACTGATTTATTTTTTTGTGGTTATAAAATTTGGCTTAAAAGAGCTGCATACAAAATTTCAGTACAAAAGAGTATAAGTAAAATTAAAAGGATTGAATGAAAAGGAATAGGAAATGAATTAAATAATAATTTAGTAATTTAAACAACTTGATCCAGTTTCAAGGAGAGGAATAATATGAAGAGTGTAAACTATTTTTAAAAGTTCTGGGAAGGGTTCGTTCGACGTTACGCGATCATCATCTGTAACAATTTAGCATTCACCGGTCAGACAGTCGTCCACTGTGTACAATTTATTTTATTATGATTTTTTAAACAAACATAATTTTTACTGTAGTGACGCGAATTGCAATAAAAAAAATAATGTTAAAATAACATATAATTAATTAGTTTTAATAATATTTAAAAAAAGGCAAAAAAGCATAAAAATTATGTTTCTTTTGTCTTTTCGCATGCAAAAAAAAAATATGTATGTAATAATGTAATTAACAAACGCATGCATTATTTTACTGCATATATCTCTATGTCTTCTTCGAAAGTGAACTTTTTTTTTTTTATAATCCAACAACATATATACAGTGGTGGATTATAATCTTACTATAGATCACGATCACCAAATATACTATATGTATATATATGAGATAATGATCATAAGTATGTTCAATATTATAATATATATAAAGTCATGATCATGATCAAGGATACAGCAAAAAAAGTACCTATATGATCATAAAGTTTGTTTTTAGTTGAGCAAACTGATCGCACATTGATTTTTGTTATTTAATGTGATTTTAATGATCATTAAAAAACCTATATGCGATCGACGTCACTGTCTGTATTATTTTTTTTCGCTATAATAAAAATATTAAAACTATTTTGCTGCTCGTATTTCATGTACATACGAAACGGATAATTAAACTTCGATGCTTAATTAATATTCATGCCCGACATACACTAACAATATTTATTATATGTATATGACGATTTAATTATTATTTGTGTGCTTTGATTTTTTGTTTGTTTACATTTCCTATTTTGAAGTATTCATCATGATCGTAGATACGGTGATCGCGAGTGCGGAGGGAAAATGTCATGGTTTTCTATATAGCAATTTAACAAGAAATGGGCGCCCTTTTTAAAATGTAATAAAACAATGAGATTAAAATCTTAAATATGAAAATTTTTGTACATGACATTCTCTCAATTAATGGTACAAAACAACAAAAACAACACACGATCAATAATAATTAAGACAAACATTTTTTTTATTTTTTTATTTAAGTGATCTTGATCAAACAAATTTCATCATCATCATCAAACACAAACAAAATATATTGAGGAAAAAAAAGATCACTCAACTTTTATTATTTTTTCTCGCGCGCGATCATCATTCATGAAAACAAAATTGTGTTACAATCACGCGCGGTTTTATTTTTTCGTTTAATGTATACGCATACGACGAGACTTATTTTGAGATGTTCTCGATATAATGATCTTAGCGCATATTATGTATATTGAGTCGATCCTCCTCGACACGATCATCTGTATATAATTTTTGTTTTTTGAATATTCAAAATCTTATAATTATTATCTAATTACAGTCGTAAATATAGTATATACACATTTCTGATCTCACTCTAGCACATACAAAAACCGAAGCGCGATGAAGATGTAAACTTAGGCGAGAATTTTGTTTGTGATCATCCGAAAACATTAAATGATCTTCAGGCTTTTTTTTACCCAAATTTTTGAAAGGCCAAATATGCATGCCATCACCAAAAAAAATGTTAATTTCATTTTAATCGCTTTATTTATTATTCATCTTTATTTATTATTTTCTAACGATCATTCGATCGTAGACTTTGTATATATATATGTATATATATAGTTAGTTCAAACATGCGGGGTTCGTATACACAATAAAAAATGTAGTAATTAAATCAGAAGCTTATATTTTTATGTCGTTGCTTTTGCGTTAACATCCGGCGTGCAAAAAACCAAACAAACAAATAACGATCCACCAGCGATCTTTCATGATCATATATTTATGATCTACACATATAGAGAGCGCGCCGGCAAGAGATAATATTTTCGTCGTCGTCATGTAGTACTATAATAAATAAAAATTGAGATGTGTCGCGTGTTTAAGTCATAAATTTTTTTTTATTATACGCGATTATTAAATTATATAAAAAATAATAATAATAAAAATATGAGGGCGCCACTGTGTGTGATCTTTTTTTTTGTATATTATGTTGTATATACGTTTTACTTTCTTTAAGGTGTTTTCAGTGCAATGTTGTCAGTTTTTCGCAAAACCATATCATATAATAGGTACTAATATGAAAGATAATAACAAAATGAAAATAAAAATTTAAATTAATTAGCGCGTATCATTTATAAAGAAAATATGTTTGCAATGTATACACGTATGTGTGTGTGTTTTTATCCATAAAATTTTCAGTCCAGTATCATTGTGAAAATATTTTTTGTACCAATTAAAAATGAAATATGGTGATATAAAATTTGCATTTATAAATGATGGAAGTGGAATTCAATTCAAACACGACCAAATCAATGATACTTAGATAATAAACTCACCTACATACGCAGATACGATGATGGACGGCTTTGGAGGCTCTGGTGACGTTCAGAAGGTCAAACAATTTTAGGAGTTTGGATCGACGAACTTGGATAATTTTCAGATTCTTATAATTACCTAATTAGAATAATTGAACACTAACAATTTGGTAGAAATTTGGGAATTTACGGTTTTACTCACAATTAGGGTTGTCCTTATTTTTTTATTGTTATACAAATTTCTGAAACTTTAACAAAATTCTTTCCGTTTATGAAGTTTCCATAACATCAAAATTCTTTAAAAATTCTTCGTATCCTAAAACTTTTCGAATTCAAAGATTTTTCCGACAGTTATTCATGCCTAAGATTTGCCTAGTATTTTTTTCGAAACTTTAACAATTTTACTCTTTTTACTAACTATATAAAATTTATCAATTTCCCTGAAGACTCTTCAAAGTTTAAAACTCAGCGAGTAATTTATGCATTTTCCATATAATACTCGATGATGGCGAGTTTAAAGTCAAGACTGACGTTCACAGATTCGAGGCTAGGCAACGCCTTCAAATACTAATCGGAAATTGGATCTAACAATAAATTTTCAAGGGGCAGCGGCGTAAATCATTAAGGGGAATGTCAAAAAGACATGAAGACGTGAATTATTCTGGAAAACAAATAGAAGAAATAACAAATATAGTAACAAATGGAATTTGATGTGCAATTCTTTAACGGCTATGAGCAAATAGTTGTGCAACTATAGTCTAGTGCTACGACGTACATAGTTAGCAAAAAAAGTTGAGACTGATAAATACTATGAGCGGGAAAGCACAAAAGAAATGAGTTTTGGCGGAATATCTCTCAAAGCAAAAGGAAAAAAGAATTATCGACAAGGAGAAAGTTAGTTATTAGCTAAAGAACAGAAGACTTAACCCTACCAGACCGAGCAAAACCTGAAAACAATGACGTTGGTTAAAGCCAAATAAAAATAGAAAAATCCGTTGAAATGTTCCGTTGATATTGTAAAAAAAAATTAAATTAAATTAATTAAAAATTAAAAAAATTTATCCAACTAAAAGCAGGGTTGATTTATATCTAACATTCACACACTTCACTAAAACATAACCTAAACTCAACCAGAAAGATCATCGGAAAACAACATTTCATAGCAAAAAGTCTTTGGATCGTTAACACATATCAAGATTGTTGCAATCACAATCTTTCCTGACCTTCCGGTATGTTCAAAAATATACTTAAACAATTTAATAATAATAAAATAAATTGAATAATATTTGCCGACAACTTTATTGTTTTAAGTCAGGACTTTCGACAAAATTTCAATTTATAGAAATGTTTAAAGTAAGGAAGGAATTTAATTTAAGAACACGAAACATTCCACAAATATCTCGAACCTAGAACGCTTAGAAGCCATTTAGTTAATTTTAAATCCTTGTCTCTTTTATGTATAATAGCCCACCTAGCGGAAGAGCGGAGCAAATATTCACAAATCATAGTGACATCTACCACCAAATTAATTAATTATAAATTCCTTCATTTGTAAAATTAGATTCTACAGCGTCCTTCTATTTTAATTCTGTCGTCAACCTGAACGTACGTATTATAAAGCTACATTTACAAATTTGCATATTTTTATTAAGAACAAAAATAAAATTCGTAAATCGAATCCTTTTCCCGTAACCAGAAACTTTTCGTCAAAAAATATCTCGTTAAGCGAGGGATTGGTGTAATCAAAACGAAACAGAGATAATACAACAATTTATGAGTAAAATGACAAATTCATAAAGCAATATCATAAAAACTCACAGAAAACGAAAAATGAAAATGGCTTAAATACTTCCACACAAAATTTTGTCGTTGATGCAAACCTAAATATTGCAACAAATTTTTCATTACGAAAAAATATCAAATTAAAAAAGTTTAGGCGAAAATAATTTTGTTTTATCCCGTAACGTATGACGGTTGACCCAAACCCGCTACTCTAAAATATCAGGTCCTTTTTCAATTAACTAATAAGCCACATCCTATATACAAATAAAAATAACACTTCCTAGTATTGCAAGCCGAAGTTTTTAAACTATTTTGTGATTTGAAAATGCTGAGTAACATTTCATTTCATTTTAAGAAAATTAAAATTTTTGTACTGATTTTTTTCTGGATATGCAACGATTTTCCTTTTAAGGCCTATAAATATTCTCTTTATTATTCACTCACACACCAAATCAATTCACTAATACTCATACAATTACAGTAAACCATTTGCACATCGCAAGCTCGACGTCAACTTGTAAACTGACCTGAATGATAGTTCGGCATTGAGTTCCGCACACCGTCCATTTGTTGAAAATTTTCCTTTGCATGCTCCTCTGGTGGAATTCGAACCCAGTACTTTCTGAGCCAAATAACATAGCTTTGAACACTGTGCCACTTGTCCGGTCAACTTCTGTTGAGAATTCTGCCCTTCATTAATATTATTATTTTTAAGGATTCAAATTTTCTTATTCAGTTAATTATTTTCAACTTTTCTACATTACTAAGTCCTCTTCGTTTAGTCCGGCAATTTCATATTCCAGCCGAACGGCTATTTTCCAAAATTTAACGGAAATGAAAGTTTTGGACAAAATTTTGGTTTTTTTTCTACAAAGCTCGGTTATTTTCTTATTAAAATTTAATTTGACAACAAATATTTTAAATTTTAATAATCACACCCTGACATTTCAAGGGAAACAAACTTTGCTACCCGAAAAATAAAAATTATAAAACAGCTCAATAAAGCAAAATGTATAATCACAAAATGGGTTGCCACGATGTTGAGGTAAAAATGACGTATATTTGGTCATACAATAAAAAATTAATAAATTGTTGAAAATGCCATTACGCAAGAATTGTTAGAAGGAACAGAGGAATACAAAAACTTCCAAGAAAACTATTTCACTATTAGAAGAAACACTAGTCATTTGAGTGGTGAATCGGTGTGGGGATCTTGTTAGTTAGTTTACAGGCATTGTTGTTGAATCTAACATCACATGTGATATGACTCTGGAAAAGGAGAATTATTGCTGCAAACAATTTTAGGAAATTTTTTTGCAGATGTTATTTACACCAGAAAAAACAAAGTGATTCCGATAGCAGCTAAAATGCGTAGTATTAAAAATAATATCAAAAAATAATTCTCATAAACTTGTAGCAGTTATTTCGTCGGATCGTCTGTGCTATAAATGGTCCACAGGAATTGCAATATTTCTTATATGAATTGGCATCATTTCCACCATGCTTATTTAATGAAGGTTATCTACGTAACGGGACAAAATCCAACATCAAAGGGGTATTTAAAACTGCAGAGTTAACGAGAGAAAATTTTCGATCAAATTCAAAATACACTGCGCCAAAAAAAACATTCGGGACAGAATATTTTTCGAAAAAATACCCAGATTTTTTATCTTGGTTTTCAAAACAATAATTTTGCCTATAATTGAAGGAAATTTTGTCTTCTTTTAGATACTGGAATCTGTTTTATTTTATTTTGTTGTTTTATAACTTTTTAAAATATAAATAAAATGTAAAATAAAAATTGTCTAAAAGAAAAAACAATATGCTGCTGTTTGAGACTGTAAACGAACTTCTTCGATACTTCATTCCCAAATCCAAATTAGCCGTTTTATAGAGAACTAAGAAACCTTTTAAAACGATGCTGTGGAAATTTCTGTACGACGACTCCTTGTGCATGCATATCAGGCGTAATATTGCTGATTCAAGATCAAGGAGAAAATAAGTTTTTACAGTAAAAATGTGATTTATTTCATAAGACATATTGCAACAAAATCCTTTAAAACTTTATTTATTAATGGAATTTTCAATATCGCGTGTTACTTCTTTTAGCCCCCATTACTTCATAAATACGCCGTCTATTAAAATCTTGTATATTTGTTGCATGGTGAATTGTTTTGTTGCCATTTTTCTTGTAAAGCATCGTGGAGTTCCTGCAAATTTGTGAGAGATTAGAGTGCTTAGTTTGCAAGATAAAAAAATGTACTTGTTTAATAAGTTTCTCGCTAAATTTCAATAAATCGACAAGGAGTCTTTTTCAAGTTTTCTAAATTCTCTATAAAACGACAATTTTTTTTTTTTTTAGTTGAATTTGGAAATGAAATATTGAGGAAGTTCGTTTACAACGGAGTCCTGTATCGAAAAGAAGACAAAATTTGCATCAATTAGAAGCAAAATTATTTTTTTGAATATTGTTGAAAAACGTCATTCAATCATTGAATTGTTGAACGGGCCCGTGTGTGCTGTGGCCCCATCTTGCCGAAACCACATGTCCTCTAGTCCTTGCTGTTCCATTTCAGGCACAAGAAAATTTCAAATCATGTCTAGATACCGTTCAGCAGTAACAATAACTTACACACCTTTGTCATTTTCAAAAAAATAGGGACCAATAATGTTTCCAGCACGAATACCACACCATACAGTTGTTTTTAGTGGATGCAATGATATTTCATGAATTAATTGAGGATTGTGTGTTCCCCAAAACCGACTGTTCTGTTTATTGACGTGGCCACTGAGAACAAAATGAACTTCATCGCTCACTATCATTTTAGACGAAAAATCTTCAATTTCACTAGACGGCCTTAGGATTGCATTACTGTACTCAACTCGTTGATCATGATCTCTCGGTAGCAATTTATGGACTAACTAAATTTTGTACGGGAACATTTTCAAATCAGTTTTCAAAATTCGCCTTAAACTGTGCGCAGAAATGTGTAACTGGGAACCACGTCTCCGAATTGATGTTTTTGGAGACTCGACAACACTATCGCACACCAGAGCCACATTTTCAGCGTTACGAGACGTCTTTCTCTTCCAGAATAAAGTCTGTCTGCTGTCGTACCATACTGTCGAAAATTCGCGTGTAAACGAAAAATTGTGGTTTTGTGAGGCACTGGACAATTAGGATATTTTTAACGAAATTTCCGCTGAGCGGCAATAATGGAACGATTATTTTCAATGAATATTGTCACAATTTCTGCTCGTTCTTGTGGCGTATTTTTTTTCCATTATAAAATTTGGGCGTCTACACAACACAATGGTTAAAGCGAAACTGAGCTAAACGTCACATAACCAAGATGGCGCGCAATCAAAATGGTGGCGGGACTTTTGCCCCACCCGTTATTAAATGGTGAGAAATAAAGAAAAAGAGGTATTTCAACAAGCAAACGAAACCGAGAAAAACAAACTAATAAACAATTTAACTATTTCATAATTATAAATTATTTAATAATTTTTTTTACTAGATATGTATAAACAAAAGCGACCGCCCGAGGATCCAAAATGCAATCATCCAAGAAATGCTGGAGCTTTTCAGTGCCATACGGTCTATTGCACTGATGTCATGATATTTTCAAAATAATTTTATAACAACCAAAGTAAAACTTCCTTTTTTATGCTTTGTTGTTGACGTATGCTAGTGCAGTAAATCTATCTCGTAGAGGTGACAAGGCAAATTTAAAAAAACAGTGTCAGTGGTTTATTACGTACGAAATGCAAATAATGTTATCGTAAGAGTGTGTCACGTTGCATTTTGTGGCATACTATAAAAATAAAAAAAGACCGGGTTGTTAGGCTAGCTAAAAATCATTTAGAGACTGCGGTCTTGGCCCTGTTGAACGACGTGGAGGCGATAGAGTTGGTTCCAAAAATAATCATAAGAAGGATATTATAGTAAATTTCATTAGGAAATTGAACCACACAAGCAGAATCGCCTGGAATAAATATCAGAAAGTCCTATTTTACAAACATTTTTAATAAGTGTTTTAATATTGGGTTCAAAACACCATCATCAGATTTATGCTCTAAGTGCATCACGTTAAACGAGCAAATTAAATTCGAGACCGATATCAAGAAAAAACAAACATGGATAGTTAGAGTTAATAACGACATCGTTTGATTGCTAAAAGAAGATGGTGCTCCTGAAGGTAGCTGTCCAAGCAGCGTATTCTAGTCGATAAATTTATTTGTACAACTTTGGGGTTGTAGGAGGTGCATCAGGATCAGGTTTAACCAAGCAAAATTTATTTTTGAATACCTGGACCGAAGATTTATTTGGAAAAGGATATAACCAAATATAGCATTTGCCATTTATCATCGGTTGACCTGAATAATAAGACCCAATGATTGTATGTTGTTATTGGCTATTGAAAGAAGCACCAGCCAATATCACCCAATTAGAGTTTGTATTTCTGGTTCCAGGCCACATGCAACAGTCATAGATCTTGGAGATGTTGACTATCCTGTCAGTGATTGCAAAATAGCGACCGCTGGAAAACTTAGACCACCCACAAGCTGACATTTTAAATTAAGCGAAGCAAAGCGTATTATTGTGTCCAAAGCTCCTAGTAAGATATTAGTCAGACGTTGGATCAGCCAAAGCTATTAATAAACGAGGGAACTGCATATCGCAAATAAAGCCAGCTTTGATACATCCAGTGTTAAACTACCCGAGACAAAATTAACAGATGTTGGTAATTTACTATAAAAGCATTTTGAAGAAAATTGGAATTAAAGGGAGGAATTACAATTCTATAAAAATATAATAAATTCAAAGGCTAACGCTATTTTAGATACATCCCAAGATATCATTTGTGAAACTCAAGACCAGCATTTAAATAAACGCATTTAAATCTTAAATTACAATATTTCGTGATAAATACCATTCTGTAATAGTTTTCAAACTCGGCCAACCTCCGCGACTTTCAAGTAGCATAAGAAAACAAAGGAATCGTCGTGAGTTTCCTCAAGAAATCGTTGTACCTGCATTATCACGGCACCCTCACACATCAACAAGAAATATTGAAATAGAGGAATATTTCAAACGACCGTATCTAGCATTTTATGAATTCCATGCGTACCACATATCATTGCTGTAAATGATTTGAATCAGAAATTATTTTTTTATGGAACACTAACAGCACAAAAATATGGGAATTTTTATTAGAAGATTTTCCCAATTTATTGGAAGACAATCGATTGCGAGAAAGACAGAAATGTGGTTCAGTTGGATGGTGTCCCTGATACAGCTTCTCGACAACAAAGTTAATGTTTCCGAATAAATAGATTGTTAGAAGTAGCTCAACTTCATTTCCAGCTCGATCACCCGATTTAACATCTATGGATTTTTATTTATGGGTAAAACGGAAAGATTTACCCTATTTTAATCCGACAACCCCCCCCCCACTGGAGAAAATATCAGACAAAGAATAAAAGATATTTTTAGAAATATTTCAAATTTCATCAAACAATAAACTGATTTTTTTCCTAATTTCTTAAATTTTTAATTAACAGTAACTTAGAGCTTGCGTAAACTCGTTTGCTTAGTGAATATCAACTTTTACTCATATCTTTGAAATGTGTGAACAAAAAGTATTAACTTTTCTGCTTAATAGAAAAAATCACTCAAATAGGTTTAAATTTAAAAAAAACTTAGCGTTAGTCTATATCTCCGAAACTAATGAGTTTCAAGGTCATTATAATTACCAGGAGACGTCCACTTCGACCCTTAACAAATTTCATTATTAGTAATTTTCTCCGATCTAGCACCGTTCTCGAGATAAAAGCCTGGCATTTTTTAAAAAACTCACCCTGTATTTAAAAAATGTTCAGGTTTGTTCCTTGAGAAAATGGGAATATCTCTGGAATGAGAGGTAGTCCAAATTTGGTTAATATCTTGAATAACGCAGAATTTAATTGCCTACATGTTTTAGGAACATTATTTGTCGTTTCTAGTGCCGCCATTTCTGTCAAATTTGAAGCAAATTCGTTTTTTACGTTATTCCAGATATAAACCAAATTTGTGTAACCTCATATTCCAGAGATATTCCAATTTTCCTAACGTCTTAAAATTATATGGCAACCCTAATTTCCAAGGTTAACACTTAGGAGTGGGGAACTTTAATTTACCTTTTTACTGAATTTCCTTAAATACTTACGAGATTTCGGAGAAATTATTTTGAAAATATTTTGAACTTTCGAAAATTTTGAAAACAAATTATTTTCGAAATTTTAAGAATATAGTATGTCTGTTAGGGAATTTATAAGCATTTCTGTATTCAGAATTTGATGTAACTTGTACAAAATACAATAACACTATAAAAAAACTCGATTTGGTCGGTTCCAACGCCGAAACAATTTCTTAAGCATGATTTGTCAGACTCTGGATTTATTTTAGCCACACAAAGAAAATAAATCTATATCCAAAATTTATTTTGCTAATTTTTTACGATCGCGCATTATAAATTATTTTGTATTTCGTTTTGCACATATACATTTCATCTCCTTCTTATTTGTTAGGTTGGTAGCACCTTCATTAGTAAACTTCTTAACAAATACAATGAATAGTAATAAAACTCATAAAATATAAATTATATTTTTATAACCAACGCAAAAAAAAAATTAATCAGCGCGTATCAAAAAACATAATTTTTATTCTTCGTAAAATTTAATATTTAATTTATATATCGGTTTCCTTAAATAATTGGATTAAAGGAAGTTAATAACGCATTTTACAATAATTACAAGATTTAGGGAAAAAAAATTCATCCAATCTGAGAATTTCCGGTCGCCAGTTCCAAACACATGCGTGATCGTCCAATTGTAAACGATCTGCAATAAACGTTATTACGCGCAAACCTAATTTATATTCACTGTGAACGTTCACAATTTAAATGATCATGTCTTTGCATAATAAAAATATTTAATAAGAAATTTAATATTTCAAATTTAAATTTCTTATTAAATATTTGTCAAAATAATTTAATAAGGAAATGGTTCCAAAAAACGCGATTTTGATGAGTTGTGATCACAAAATTGGAGATCGTCTGCAGACACGAATGGTTACATTGCATATAAATTCCATTAAAAACATATACAAATGTTACTGAACTCTTGCTAAATGCAAGTGCATGCAAAATATATAAAGAAGATCATTGAGTATTGATCGAAAATATCTAGCAATAAATTATACACGATCATCCAACATATAATACAGGAGCTCCGCCCTCTAGGGATATTGCGCACAGGGAACCAAACCGCATAATCATAATTTTAATATTTTATTTTGTTATGTTCTTCATTTTTATTAAATTCGCGCGAATCTGGCATAACAAAAAATATAAAATCAAATTTCATATATGCAGTGCAGGGAATTATGTAATAAATACGATCAAGCACCTAACAATATGCAAAGTCGCGTCACTGTGCGATTTTGCAAATATGTATGTATAATTTCATTCATTTCACATGACCTTGCCCTGAGAAAAATGAAAACCATTGCAAAAGAAAATATAAAGATCGCGCGGTATATAAACTTTTTGCATATTGCAAAAATGATCATCATACTATATATATGATGACGATCATGATTACTCCACCTTTTTCATCATTATTCAGTGTATAAATATTTTCTGCACTAAATTGATCATCACCGTGCATATACAATATGCGCGCACACGGTTAAGAATATAATCATGCGCAGGTGAAGTACTTATTGCTGAAAGGTATATGATGAAAATATAAATTGTGATTAATTGTTATGGAATTGTATGTCATTATTATGGTCACTTTATGGTCATTAGTAAACTGAAATTATGTCGGGACGCGCAAACACATACAGCGCAGACAAAAAACACTAAAATGAAATTAAATTATACGTTTGTGATGTTTATATTTAATTCCTTAATGATAAGATCAAAATCTTTTATTAAAATAAAAAAATAAAAATGTTGCATATCCAAATTGGAACGATCAAACGAAAAAAAACCGCGCGATCGCGAGTTTATTTTTTTAGGTATACGATCAATCCACGTGTCAAACCGCACATTAACCCCAGTTTGCTGCACATATTAGTCATTAAACGAACTTACGCACATAATCAAAATTAATTTTAAAAAAAAATAATCGCGAATTTAATCATTTTAGCAAAACCTATCCACTATTATATGGTTTTATCGATCGCATATAATTTTCATTGTGCACATTCCATTACATATCTATTCGTACGCTAGCTCTATAGACACATAAAAAGAGGCGTTTCAATTTTGTATTTTTTTTTTACCCGAAACCAAGCTTTATTATTTATAAATCGCGATTATTTATATATACAATGAAAATAGATCGATCGATCATTTATTATATAAATATAAACGAGCGCGAAAGAGATAGATAAATAAAAATAGATTAAAATGGGCGTGGTTTACTATATTATGTATATTATAAAATCATAAAAAGCCAAGTAAAACAAACAAGAATTTTTATTTTATTTTTTATTTTCATCTAGTTGGATTCCGATAAGACAACATGAAATAAGATCACCCCGTACACGATCATATAAGAGTATGTATACAGAAAGAATTATGCGATGATGATCAAACATTTTTCATGAGATATTTTTTTTGTTTCAATTTCTTTTTTACAAGAAATTCAAATTAAGGTTCATCCCATATTTTATTTTATGCTCTGGAACGAATAAGAAATGAAAGGATTATGCGATGATCATCATTGTACATAATATTCTGAATATACATGTGCAAAAAATTTGATCTGCATATGAAAGAACGTGCATAATACATAAATTGATTATGAGAAGATTTTGCGAATTCGTATAAGATCATTTGGTACAGTTGGATATCATATTGGATTTTATGTATTTTTTTTTATATAAGGCGATCGTACAATGATCGTATAGATGGCGGTATAATGAAAACTTGTTGGACTGGTGTGCGACTTGTAATTCTTATGAGATCAATATTATAATCTTAATTTGGTTGTGCTATACAGTATTACTATTTAAAAGAATTATCTCGATTTGCGATCATTCGATCGATTTTTTAAAAAGGATCGATTACGAAAAGTGATACCAAGGAACTGCGTACATTTCCGAACTAGTTATAACTAGCGAATTTTTAAATAATGGCATTCACGTATCTAAAAATTCGAAATAAGAAAAATAAAGTTCTGCCATATTCACATTTTCAGTGGGATTTCAGCATTATTGATTTGAACGTAGAGTTATCACATTTTGCACCCAAGCAGTATTTATTTTATTTTGAAAACGATCAAATATCGTTTTAGTATTTCCTGATGACCAATTTAACAAGGTGCTGTACTACATTTTATCGTGTATTGAATTCAAATCAGAAATTGTGTAACTCGAAATGAAAAAATCGAATTGTATATTTGAAGAAGGATTACAGTCGAAACCGCAAAAAAACAAAAAATTAAGGAGCTGTTAAATTGAGAAAAACGAATACGCAAACATTTTTTGTTGCTATAATGAAACTACAACGAAAACAACGAATTTTTATTAAACAATTTGTTAAAGAGATAAATTTTGGTAGCATATTTAGCACTATTTTATCAAATTCGGCGCTCAACAAAAATATTAGCTGGCAACACTGTAGCGCAAATGAGTCCCCTTTTAAAACGCGATATTTTAAAATGCAAATGGTACAAAACGCGATATTTTAAAAATTTTAAAATCGATAGGAGCCAGAGTTTAGGATCGGGTTATATCAGGCGGGTGAAGGGGAAATTTAGGAATTTAAAAATCGATAGGAGCGGGAGTATAGGACCGGGTTATATCGGTATCTGGTTTCGGAAGTATAGGACCGGTTTTGAAATATCACGTTTTGAAATATCGTGTTTTGTACCATATCGCGTTTTGTACCATATCTCGTTTCGAAATATCGCGTTTTGAAATATCGCGTCGAGCGGATCCCAGCGCAAAGACCAAGCTCAAACGTACAACAGAGAAGCCTCAATTTGAAGCATCGTTTTGTTTACATTTTTTTTTCAATTTTGTAAAGAAAGTTCAGAATATTATATTGTATTGCTACACACCCAAAATTATAGAAGTAACAGCTAGCAAAGTTCTGGACGGATAAGTGAAAGATTTTTTTTTTGTTAAAATCATAGAACCTCGATTTTGTGGAACAACTGCAAATCAAATTTAGGAGTTTTACTGTTGCTTTATATGTACTAGAGGTAAATTAAAAGTCTTATTCAGCTAGCTAGGCGACACGCTTGTAGATTTTACAAAGTGACTTATTAACTATGAAACCAAAGTCGGCTGCCTTGCGACCATGGTGTATTTTATGCTTTGGCTAATCACCTCAACATTTCACTCGACAACGACAAACGGCTCGACTAGCGGAATAATGCTCTAAATTTCCCTTCCGTTTGTACTATATTTACATGCATCAACACAATCTTAATAAAGGTAAACCTTCTGGTGATGATAACTAAGACTATCCTAAAAACATTCCGATAACAGTAATCGGACCAATTAAATATCCACCAATATTTAGAAACTGGTAAAGATTAGCGGAACTGGCATTCCTTCACTGATTATACAGCCTCAAGTGAATCCGTATATTCTGGAAAATCAATTTGGTTTCCTCTAGGAAAACCTAGAACCAATAACTCTGTTATACGATTTAAAAATACTGGCGGCCTATTATGAAATTTTTCCGATTTCGTAAAATTCGAAAGTCGTAAAATCCGATGTATTACGAACCAAAAATAATTGAATTTTACGAAAATAAAATGTCAAAATTCGACTTCAATTAAGTTACTCAATTAATCGACTACTTAGTTTAATTTATTTCAATTTATTTGAAACGTATTTTATTGTGGTTTTTGTAGGTCGTTTACCATTGATTGCCAATTTTACATTTTAACTTCTTTTATGGAAAAAAATGTTGGCATAGCTATAATTTTTTAAATCCGCCTCAATATAAAGAGACTATACCCAACATTTGTGGAGTGTACTTATAAACCAATTAAATTCAGCCGGTCCGCCTGAAAAACCTGTTGATTGTTGGAATTTTAGCTAAAACAGCACAAAATAGCAGACTTTATGGTCTAAAATTTTACGACAAAAACAAAAAGTTTCATAATAGGAATATTCGAGGCGGATCGAATTTTATGTTTCCATATTTTACGAAATCGAAAAAATTACATAATAGCCCCCTATTAAAACATCAAACGGCTTGGACGATCAACAATACTCGCTATTCTCGTCAGAACATCGACTGTTGACACGATTGTTGAAACAAATCTCTAATTTACAAAATATTCCACCGAGGTATCCCCGAGCTAATTGATTCATACCTTGAAGTAACCGCATAATAGTGTGCTTGTGCTATAAAATTAAAATTTTCTTGGAAAGATAAACGGTTATGAGCATAGCGACCTCTCATGGATCCATGAGAGCTACTTAAGCCATTGCCCCTACAATTTTAAACGCACTCCTCTGTAATTTAACCAATATGCAAAATGGTGAACTATTCTACAGATAAAAATATACAGATGGCTCATTTTCCACATTTATTTTTTCAGCATTTTTTTCAGAATTTAGATTTTATCAATACCACCAACCGCAATCTTTTCTCTATATACCGTTAAAAATAATCGCCAATTTTCAAAACAAAAGCCAATTCAAAAGACTGCGTCAGCTTCACCACAAAATATAAATATTATAATAAGAGAGCCTGTGCTGCCCGCCCTTTTAAAAACCCAATAGAAAAGCTTTGCCTCTGTTGAGGCAACGAGTGATTTGAATAAATTTAGTAAAATCTCTAAAGAATATATTTTAGGCTGTTAGGCCTGACATTTTACCCAATCGCATGGCAATTATTTATTTGAATTTTTAAAAATGATTTACAGGTTTTCTAAAGTATATGTGTTAGTATTGCTAGAGCACTCATTCTTGTCATCGTCCAAGAATGGTTTGACTATTGCAACATGTGCACAATTTATAGCTTTGCGCTCAGTCCGATCACATTGCATTGGCGAAAATTTTTTCGGAAACGAATATTTCCTAATTTCTGTAGACTATATCTCAGCTCTTATGCATAGAAAAATTCTAAAAAAATTTCGTACATGCTCTTTAAACATTCACCCATCAAACAACGATGTATATAACTTTTTTCATGATAGTGTTGGCAGAGACATATTTAAAACAAGAAGTTTATATACGTATTATATTTTACTCTCAGCCCCGAAAATTTCGACTATCATGATAGTTTTAAACTATCGTGATAGCAATAATTTTCGGAGCTGAGAGTAAAAATGTTGCGATTTTTTGGGCTGAATAAAAAATGTCATGGTACGAATAATTAGTGTTGCCATAGTATTTTTTGGGGTCGGAGTCTGGGCTATCTTCACATACTAAATAATGGTGGTAGAAAAAGTGACTAAAATATTAATATAATTCCAACCAAAAAATTATAAAACCTTCCAAATTATTTTTAACCGTTATCTTCTCATTTCATTTTAATAATTATTGGCCGTGCTGTTTTATTAGCGGGGCCCGATAGATTTATCCGGAGCACCCAATTTTAAACAATTCTATAAACTAAGATTTTTATCGGGGGCCCCGCTATCCATTTCAATGGGAAATATGAAAAAGCCTTTGTTTTGTACAACCCTTAAACCAAAGCAAACTGCATTCTCGTGTACAAATGTCAATTTTTTGTTTCGTTTTGTAGTTCCGGAAAAAATTTTATACGAAATTCTTTAGTTTTTTTTAATAAAAAAGTGGTTTCTGTGTGTTTTTGAAGAAAAGCAAGAAAAATAAGCAACTGACAAACAACAATAAACCCAAAAGTAGAACTGTCTTGCATGAAGTTAAGTACAATTTTATTCTTTGATTAGTAGCGACACCAGTGAATAATAGCTGTAGTTTCAGTAGAAATTTCTTATTCGGTGCCGGATAGTGTTTGAATAATTGTTGTGTTTTTTATTCGTTATCCGGGGTGGGCTATTGAGCGCTAAAAGGGAAATTATATCTATCAGAAATTCCACTACTAGTCGTATTTTCGCTGTATCATACAATTTAAAAATAAATTCATCCATAAAACAAACATTTAGCGACCTGAAATATACCAATTGACATTTATTTTGACAAAACATTATAAACAAGAATTCATTTTGTTGTTTCTAATGGTTTAAGGGTTGTACAAAATAAAGGCCTTTTCAAGTTTCCTACTGAGATGGATAGGGCTCCCGATAAATAGGTAGAGCAAATCATTTTTATATCGATTTTTTAAATAAAAAATTGAATGCAAAATCTTAGTTTAGAGTTAAGTAAATTAAGATTATAAGTTTTGACATAGAAAATAGGGTGTTCCAGATAAATCTATCGGGTGCTAATAAAAAAACACGGCTATTATCTATAATTTAAAATTTAAATAATTTAAGTTAATAAAATTATGAGTTCAATTTAAAGGATATGAGGCCGGATTTATGGTTGTTGTTCGTTCCTTTTGACAATTTTTTCGACGAACCATATTGCTCAAAAATGACGATTTTTTTCTTCTGGATTTATCCACAAGAGATGGTTGGTCAAAAAATGACCGAACGAACGAATGAACACCAACCATAAAGGCGCCTTAAATATTACAAAAATCATAAATTTTTAAATAAAGCTCTAATGTAGTGAAATTAAAGGCAACATAGGTACACTGCGCCAAAAAAACGGACAGAAATTTTTCTCGAAAAAATACCCAAATTTGAACGCTTGTATGTTGGTGAAATAACATCTTTTAAAAAAATAATTTTGCTTCTAATTGAAGAAAATTTTGTGTTCTTTTCGATACTGGAATCCTTTTTATTTTATTTTGATTTTATCACAGTTTTGAGTAAAATAAAAATTGTCTAAAAGAAAAAAAATATGCGGCTGAGTGTGAACGAACTTGCTCGATAATTTATCCCCAAATACAAATTAGCCCTTCTATAGAGAATTTAGAAACCTTGAAAATGAAATTTCTGTACGTTTACTCCTTGTCAGATTTATTGAAGTTTTAGTGAGAATTTTAACCAACAAATGAACATATCACGCGTAATTTTGGCGACTCAAGATCCAGGAGCAAATAAGTTTTTAGAGTAAAAGATGTTATTTATTTCAAAGGGTATATTGCAAGAAAAATTCTTTTAAACTTTATGCAAACGTAATAGAACTAAAATCTACGAACAAAATAACATTTTCAATATCGTGTGGTATCTCTTCTGGCCCTCATTACTTCATACGCCGTGGTATATATAAAACATTGTGTATTTGTTGCATGGTGATTTGTTGTTATTGTTCTTCCCTCGGAGTTCTTGGAAATTTGTTGGTTGCCTTGTCCGTTTTCTTACCCGCCGTTGTAACATATCCCAGACGTGCTCTACATGATTTAAACCTGGACTTCGCGGAGGATGGTTTACTAAAACAATGCTGTGCCGTGTTTAGAGCTCTGTGCGACCGGGCATTATCATGTACAAAAATAAAATCCAGGTCCAATTTGCTTTTTCATTGAAAGCATGAAACCTTTAAATTTCTTCGACCATATTACTACCAAATTTGTCTTGTAATTCTGCGAAATACCCGCAGAAACTATCACCGAACCTCTATGAAATGCTACAACAGGCATCAAGCAATTAGGATTTAATCTTTGTCCTGGTAAACACCAAACTCTGCGTCGGCCGTTTGATGCACACAAATTGAACTGCGATCCATTCAAAAAAGGACATTCATGCAAAGCAAAATTTCTTCGATGCTGACGTTGATTATCAGTTAGATACGGAACTCTAACAGGTCGACGTGATCTTAGTCGACAAGCTTTCAACCGATTTATTATCATCTGTTTTGATATCTAAATGTCGATTTTGTACCAAAAATAATAGCGGTTGGTTATTTTATTAATATTGGTTTGCTTGAGTGCGTGTGCGTCATTTTGTTTATATATTTTTTTAATTGATGTGTCAAATGAAAAATCAAAATCACATAGCAAACAATCGGTGAAACTGCTCCAAAGCAAGCTAATAGAAGAGGTGAGGTAGACGTCAGCACCATAAATATTCAACCGGTTCAACCGAAACTTTTTATTTTCGTACTTGCCATTGTAAAATTGAGGAACAGAATGCAAAGACACATAAGAGAAAAAATACAAAACAAATATAAAATTGTAATCTTATACACTGTATATGTACAAATTATTGTTCACTTCGTCAGCTCGCGCTCTCATTTTTTGGCACAAAATCGACACTCAGGTTACTCTATACATTACTTTTAATTTCTTTCTCTTCGTCGACCAAATCATTCACGCTGACTAATCCTGCTTGTTTCTAAATACCGAAGTCCGGCTCACACAGACACACAAATATCCCAGATTCCCCCATTTTCACGATAAATTACACCGGCTTCACCTAAAGCCACAATTTTTGAAGCGCGAACGAGTAATTGTTCTTTTCGATTCATCTCATAAAATGACGTAAACTTTAAAGAAACTTAATTGTTTATCGTAGTGTCTAGTTTGCAAGAAATACGTTTATACGCTTTTGATACCTTTCTCGATAAAACCTCAATATAAATCGATTAGCGTGCAAATCTGGAAATTTTTTCGAACAAATTTTCTGTTTCGCTTTTTTGGCGAAAGTGTATATTAATTTTAAACGAAACATTTTTATTTTTCCGGACTAGGAGACGCTTAGATCCAAAACATTTTGGCGAATGAAGATCGCCACTGCTGAAATTTATCTACGATCTCTAAAAAAATTCAGAAGAGGGCCCATGGAAAATATTATAGGAAAAATTAATATAGTTCAAAATACTATAAAAATGTACTATTCTCAGAGAAAATTCAAGGTTCTTGCGGGAAATGCAAAGTTGCGTGGAATGATCGAACAGACGCGTTCCCATGCAGCGGGGTTCGTAAGATAAATTTTAATGTTAAATGCACTGGGATAAACGCTATTATTTATTTAAATCAAACCAATTATGTTGATATTGGGTGCAATGAAACTATGATGGTTGAAATCATTCAGAAGATGGATGAATTAATAGTTAAGATAGCCAGAAGCCGATTAATATGCCTACCTTTCAACAAGTCAATATCATCCTGCGTTTGATTGAGCTAGAAGGGAGTTTAAAGCTTTGAACTGGTTCTTGTATAATAAAAATATTTTAAGGATTAAGTGCAACTTAATGAAATGTCTAGAAATTTATAAACAGCAAAAGAGACATGGCTGGACTATCATTGTCAATGTCTTATCAGAATTCTACCGCATAATTTCTTCAGTCTGATTATAAACTGTCTTCACCTTCATTTGCCCCTCACTGAAGAATAAACGTTTTTCGTCACTTTAATCATTTGGGCTATTAGGAGAAATAAGTCTTTGATTACTTGTCTGACCTTGATATTAATATGAGTCCTGATGGCATTCCTTCAATCCTTATAAACAAGCATATACTGTTAGCTTAGTGGTTCCACGTCTTACATTTTTAATGGAGGTTTGTGGAGTGGAGTGTTTTTAGATTCATGGAATTTCTCTTCTTTCCATTCAGTTTTAAAAACTAGATGTACTGGACAAACATTACACGAAATAAGTGATGCTGAAAATTTTACTTTGCAAGTAGCCGAATTTAGTAAAACAACTCTATTGACCTAGAAAAGGAGAATATGGATCTCTTAGCGAGACTAGAGCATATGGAGCAATTATTTGCCAAGCTAAGTGAAGATATTGAGTATCTAAAGCGAGAAAATGAAAACCTAAAATTGAATCGGGATTCAAAAGAAGATTTACAAAGCATTGAAACAGACAAATACATCTATTTCACTGATGAAGATGAATTACAAAGAGAGACGTACTGGATCCTAAAGAGGCAAAAAAGTCCAGGAAGAGTAACAAAAGAAAAGCTGAATCGTCATCTGAGGCTGAGCAATTAAATGGTAGGGGACAATCTGTCCAAATTCAAAAGTTGTTCTAGCCAAAGCCAATCAAACAAAAGGTTGTAAATCTACACTAAGAAAAAAAAAATTGTAAATTTGTTAACAAACCATTTTAATTCAAAAACTTTCAAATATGAAAATGCGCTATTAGCGATTCTTATTAAATTATGTTTAAAAATAGTAATGCATTGTAAAATAAATCGTAGTTAATTCAACAATTTATGTTGTTAAATCATAAGAATTACAATGTTAGTTTATTAGTTTTTATAGTAAATTCATTGGTCGGCCGTTGTTAATTCAACAATTTATATAGTTAAATCATAAATGAAACGTTGTTAATCTACCAGTGGGCATAGTAAATTCATCGATATTTCGTTCTTAACTCTACAATTTGTAGAGCAAAAATGGTATACAAAATGGTCACTTGGTGGGGTATTATAGCTATTTAGGTTTCTATACTAATGCGTCATCATTTTATATTTGCTGTAATCATTAATATTCGGGATTTATTTTCTTCGTCGTGCGTGACCACCAAAAGTTTGGTTTTTCTCTATCAGATCAGTATCATCTCAAACTTTTATTATATAACATTTGTTATAAAATATTCGGTAATCGCATTAGACTGTATTACACTTGCCATGAAGCTACAAAGTAGAAGGAGGATATTTAGTGTTTATATTCGAATTAATCTCTTATTAAGATAGCGAATTTTTTATTAATACACTAAAAATTATTAATCAGTCAATAATCACAGAATAAGCATAGTAAATTCATCGATGCTCCGTTATTAACTCTACAGTTTGTGTAGTTAGGGGTTCAACAATTATAAAATTAATTTAACACTAGTTTTTTTTGTTTAACACCGTTTCATGATAAATTCATCAACAAACGTGATTGATTTTTTTAATCAGAAACAATGTTGAATTAAAAGTTTTCGCCTATAATTTTACTACTCAACATTTTTCTCAGTGTACCAAGAACATTACAACAAATTTGGTGCAACCGAAAGAAAAACCGCCTCCACTAATAAATATTGTGGATGTAACCAGTTACCCAGAAATTCGGTCACTCTGGACTCAGATACGTATATACAACCTTACCTATGAAATTGAATGCTGAAAAGTATCAGTGGTTTACCTATGAGAACAAACAAGCCCGACCTATAAAAATCATGGCACAAGGTTTGCGTCAGACTTGCTTAAGCAAAGAAATAATGGAAGACTTACAACATAAAGGTCTTAAAATCACAAAAAGCTGCATTTTCGAAAAAATGCCGCCATTTTTTTATTTTTCGACCAATTTTTTTTCCTTTTAGTTCATTCCAAGGGCAATTTAATGCTTAATAAAACCTCGTTTTTTCAGACGTTTCTGAGAGTAGTTATGATGCACGCCGCGAATTTTCAGTGTTTTTGGAAAACCCTTGTAGCAGACGACCTTGAGCTAAAAAAAATCTAAAAAAATTGTTTTTGTACTTTCAGTTAAATAAAATGTCAATGGAAAGTTTCATTAAAAGATATCTCTTTTTATTCCATTAAAAAAAAATCTTTGAAAAACTTTTTTTTTCAATTTTGAAGGTGCTATGTCCCCTTAATGTGAAAAACACCTATTGGGGATTTAGATTTAGGATGTCAAAAGGGGGGTCAAATGGGTGCTTCTCCAAGATACTGGCATAGTGAAAATGCCTGACTTAATAGACTTTTATAGAGCAAAAGGTATATCCCAGAACATAAATTTACTTTAAACAAAGTAATTCTCTAGTATCGGTTACTTAGAGCGCACCTAGATTAACAAATTCAAAAACAAACTGGGATCTCTTTCGTTAAGTAATGGAGGAAAAAATCAATCTTCAAGTGGAAGATGAATTAGAACAACTCAATGAAACAATTCACTATGGTGCTTTGGCAATTATACAAAATAAGAAGAAGCTTATCATATCCTACCCAATGGAAGTTAGAGAGTTGGTAAGAGAAAAACGACGGGAAAGTAAAACCTGGCAAATAACTAGAATACCCGAGAACAAAACCATTCTTAACAATTTAGGTAACAATCTCAAATCTCTTCTTAAAGAAGTTAAAAATGCATTAATCAACAGATATCTAGTTAGGATACCCGATGAAAAAAATTCTGATTATTCACTGTGGAAGGCGACGAAGGAACTCAAAACACCCAAAATGCAAGTATCTCCACTTAAAAAGGAGTATAGAACCTGGACAAGAGGTCCTAAAGAGAAGGCTGATCTGTTTGCGGAGGACCTCGAGGATACCTTAAAACCATCACCAAGACAAACGGTCAATAAAAATATAATGTCAATCCACAAGCTGGATCATTATGATATACGCCCAGTGACTCTCATAGAATTAAAAGAAGAAGTAAAAACAACATGAAAAATCACAAATATTCAAGGCTCTACCAAATACAGGATTTTGTAAGGAAAGTAGCAGAAGTAATCATGATAGTAAAACTTGATAAACTACCTAATGATAAAAAATCATACAGGCCAATTTCATTGCTGCCGATTATGTCAAAACTCTTTAAAAAATACTTACTAAAAAGACTTAAACCAATAATTTAGGACCGACAACTAACTCCTCCACATCAATTTGCATTCAGAGCAAAACATTCCATAATTGAACAGGTGCATAGAATAAAGTCTGGTATAGTGGACTGGAATTCAAGCTGTCTAGAGATCTGCAGAGGCAATTCTATGCCATACTAAGATCTTATTTATCTAATAGACATTTTGTCTGTGTGAAATGTGAGGATGAATACTCCGAACTAAAGAAAATCTATGCCGGTGTCCCGCAGGGACTATTGGTCTTAGGACCAATCCTGTATTTATGTAATACAAGGGATATTCCACCCACCAACAAATGAAGGAACCATAGCCAAATTTGCAGATGACACTGCAATCATGGCGATTGGAAGTAATATCGCTAATGCAACGAGCAAACTCCAGAAGATTACCAATGCGGTTTGTAATTGGACTAAGCGCTGGACAATCAAGCTTAATGAGACGAAATCCAAGCATATTAACTTTACATAAGAAGGCTTCTTATCTACCGATAGAAATTAACTCACGACCAGTGGTATATGCCAATAAATCTAGGCATGACCCTTGATGCCAAGCTCAAGTGGAGAGATCATGTCAAAAACAAAAAAGGAAGAACTTAACATTAAGTTCAGAAAAATGTATTGGCTCATAGGTATAGAGGCTCTGAGCTTACAATTTATTACACTCTGCCGCTATAACGGCCCGCTGTAACGGCAAATACTGAAGCCGATATGAACTTACGGTATTCAACTCAGGGAAGGTTCTTCGTAGATGCTCCGTGGTACATAAGAAATGAAGAACTCAAAATGGAAACTCCTATACTCGCCATATGATAGATAACCCTGTCGTTGAAAGGAGACTCCAAAGAACGAGGCCACTTGACTTAGTAAACATACCAAATTAAAATTAGTATTTTAAAAAGGGTTAATTAATTATGGGACTAACCATTGGGTTTCACCCCAATAAATCAGCATTGTTTAAGAAATGTAAGATTTGTAAAAATTGATATGGGATCGACAAATTTCCGTTCCTAATTTGTTTATGAAGTAATTCATGCGGCAATTCAATACGGAAAAAAGGAAACTTTTGTTAATGGGTATGAAAGACAAACATTTTTATGAATTTATTTGTAATTTAGATATAAATTCTTAAAAAAATTATAATGTCACTATTTTAGAAAACAGGCGAATGTTATAAGCTAACTAACCTTGTAGGTGAGACCCGGAGAACATCTCTGTGATTTAGCCAATCTCCACTACAGTAAACCTATAAATTACGCATAGATTCATAAAAATGTTTGTCACTCATAGCCAATAACAAAAGCTTCCTGGTTTCCGTATTGAAATGCCTCTTGGTTTTTTGTAGCATTTACCTTATATTATCTGATAATGATTGGTTTTCTTTCTTTTGTGATTTTGTCGAATTTAAGTTCCCTGAATTTCAAAATTTGATGCAATTACATATTTAAATATTTTAAAAATTTTGTACAGTAGATTAGACGTTCTGTATTACGATAATCGCGATCGATAATATTAAAAGTAGAAAATCCTTATTTTAAGGACTAGTGCTTATACATTGCTTTTATCGACAGTTTCATTCAAATCCGTAGGCTTTCTAAAATTTAAACTTTGTGTTTGAAGACGAATTAAGAAAATTAACACATGTCACTGGAAATAAATAAAATCATTAAAGAAAACCTTTAAAGTCTGTAAGAATTCCTCAAAAAGTTTGTTTGGAGTGACGTTGGCCATGTTTGTTTCTCTTACTTATATCTTATTAACAGCCTTTCGGAATCAAACCGATTTTGGCAATAATACATTGCAATATGGTCGCCTAATTACTTGTTGCGATTACCTGAACGAAATATGATTATAATTTGAAATGTTTGATATAAATGACGACATTCAAAATTTTCCGAGATCTCTATAAATAAGCATTCGATCATTTACGAAAACATAAACCTGATCAACAGGCAATTCAAGTTTTCCTGTATGTTTTTATCCAATATCTACATATACACATACTGACAGCCAAATGCATACCATATGATCATTTAATTAAACCAATTCATCAAAGGAAGGCAAAACTGTATATACAAAAAAAAAAAAATCGTTAACAGTGTGTCCATAATCCATTCTTAATATAATTTCTGTTCTTCTGTTAATATTTTATGTTTTTGTGTTGCGATTTTCTTTTATTTTATGTTTTGAATGTGTATATATTGTATACGATCTCACGAATTTTCATTAATCCAATTTATAAGATAAGCTTCTTTTTCATTTTACCTTCTTTAAATTATAATATTCATTCTCTCATGAAGTTGAAATACGTGGTAACTATTGGATCGCTTGGTACCCTCGACTCTGCATAAAGCGCATCTACATATTCGCGAAAAATATTGGTTTTGTGGTAGAAACAATATAATAAAATACCTTCGCAATATTATTATTATTATTAAAATTTGAAGATCGAACGATCGCGCATAAAATAATAAAAAAAAAAAAAAAAATGCAAAATATAATAACAATAATTCGCGATCAAATGTTACAAAAGTCAAGTTGTTTTTCATGTTATTTTAAATAAATTAAAATTTTGCGATTTTTTTTTGTGTTTATTAAAATTTCACGATCAGCCTTACTCACCACCATATTGTTTTTCCCTCATTTCACTATCGCTCGTATCTGCAACAAAAAAAAACACATTGTATTACAAACACATATACATACACATATTATAAATGTATTATACATTTTGTTATCAAACGATCAAGTAATTCTTGTAATGCCCTCTGGATATATAACACATTTAATAAAATACATAAACTAATAATTTATCGATCAAAAATACGCGGCGCGATCGCCTAAAATATCACTTTCGATTGTATCGCAAATATTATGATCGATCGTAATGATCATCAAAATCAATTAAACTATTTTTATAGTAGTAGTTTTTATTTTTTAATATACCGTTAGATGAATTACAAATTATATATAATTATTATTGAAATATCCCCTAGAGGGATTTTGGCACTATGATCGTTCGAACGCAATATAATATTGACAGTTTAAAACAAAAGCAAGTGTAAAATATTTTTATGAATGAAAACAGTATAAAAATATTATATTATCGTGTGTGTATGATAGTTTCCGGTATGTGTGTGAGTGTATATATAGTGTGATCATTTGATTGCACTTTAATTTGACGGAATAAGAAATTTCACGATCCGGTTTTTATAATTTTCCACGTTGTATTTTAATGTCTCTGACTATCGTCCAATAACACACATACACACATAAATCATTTACCTTCGCACGATGTAAACATTATGGTATTACGCGTGTATGCGGATGGGTATATTTATTTCCGGTGATCGTCAAAAACAATTAATGCGGTCGTGTGTAAATTGAAATTTTTGGTTTTAATATTGTTCGCTGGTTAATCAAGTAGATTTTTATCGCAGTCTTATACAAAAAAGATTTTCTTGATTATCAAAGGAAATTTAAAATTAGAGAATTGAAAGCTTAATGAACAAAAAATTTTGGAACATTTTTTTGACTTTTTTTTAAAGAACGGAAGTTTGAATAGCGCCTGCATTAGTTTCAATATTAAGTAAGTGATTAGCGATGGTTGAGTGGCGGAAAACGTTTAGGTGCCAACAAATTGCAATGATTGGTGGTAGTTGTGGTTTTATATTGAAAATTGTAATGGCCAGTAGAATATGCTTAAAGGTGCCTAGTCACAGTATAGAGGTCGCAGGCTTTGGATATCTATACAAGGTAGTTTATTAATTATTATCAATATGAGGGGACTACCAAAGGTCGCTTAGTTCGTGACTCTTAAATATTTTTTTAAAAAACCATAAATATTAAATCCTTTTCTATTGTTTTATGAAACTTTTTTCAAAATTTCATAACGATAGGTTAAAATGGAGACGAGAAAACGCAAAATAACTGACTCAAAGAAATTTCACCACCAACGCAAATAGAAAATCGCTATGTAATTCTCTTCGGTTTTCGGTGTAAACTAAAGCCACTACGAATATTCAATGAATGTCAAATTGCATATGGAACGATTGCACCGTCTCTACAGACTATTTCCAAGTGGTTCCGATGATTCCAGAGGGGACATTTTTTGTAGAGGAGGAGCTCCGAGAAGGTCGACCAAAATCTTCCACTGATGAAGCCACTGTGACTCTGGTGAAGTTCAAAGTTGACGAAGATCCACGATTGACACAAGAAATTATTGCTGATGAATTGGCCATGTATGCTATGGCTGAATCGCGAATATAAATTAATCATCTGGGAGGCTTAGAAAGAGGCTCGAGTGGTTTTTGCTAAATTTTTTCTAACTAAATTCGAACATTGGCAGTCTACCATCTTTATACATAGTAAAGTCGTTACTGGTGACAAATCTTGGTTGTATAAGTACGATCCAGAAAGCAAACAACAGTCCATGGTATTAAGCCTAAAAAGAGCAAACCCACCCGTAAAAGCTAAGCAACAAAAATCAGCAACAAAAATAATGATGTCAGTTTACTTCTCTCTCTCTCTCTCTCTCTCTCTGGCACTATAACCCATCAAGGGATTTAGCCGCTTCAAATGAGGTTTCATCCGAAAAAAATTTTCCTTGTTGAGCATGCTGAGCACTTTGCCCCCGGGCCGGCAGTTTACTTGACCCGATCAAAAATGGTAGCTGCTATTCCCCTGGAAAAGGATCAGTCGGTAACTGCAAAATGGTATACCGAAGATTGCTCACCAAAAGTTTTCAAAAATCTGTTATAAAACCGGAAAAAAGTGAATTTGCGGCACTACTGTTTACATCATGACAATGCGTGAGCTCACACTGCTAAAATAACGAGTAACTTTATTGTGATCTCTGGCATCGAAGAAATACGATCAGTACCATATTTCCCGGATGTAGCACCTGGTTATTTCCAAAAATTAAAAAAAATGAGGGGAAAGGTGTTTAACAGTACCGCGGAGATAATTTATGCTGAACTTGATGAGCTTAAAAATGCTGAACTTGATAAGCTGATGCTGAACTTGATAAGCTTGATAAGCTTAAAAAGCAAGATTTTGAAGACTGTTTTGAGAAGTGGATCTATAGGCTTAAGAAATGCATTGAAATCAATGACGATTATGTAGAGAAGATAAAAAAGACGAAGATTAAGAATAAATACGTAAAAAAAAATTTTATTTTCTTTTCTGGTCAATTAAGCGAACTTTTGTTATTCCCCTCGTATGATAGATAAAAGGAGACAATCGTATTTCACGAAAACTAGCATTGTTTTTTAACATGCTCACTTTTCAGCCAATGTTGATCACGAAAATTCAATGCACTTTCAGATGTTGTAAAAACCGAACAATTTGACAAATCGGCCTGCCTAAAGTTTGAGTCGCCATCTATTAAATTTATCATGACGATTGAAACGCCATCTGTTATATTAATGAACTGCAATCGTAGAATGTGTAGATTTAGGTCTCAAGATTAGGGCTAGGTAATCATTTTTAAGCTCACTACACTTTGTACAACGTGTTTCCGATTTCCCGATGCTTTCCAAAAAAAAAACTCGAAACTCTTAGAAATAAGCGTTTGTTTGCGGAATCGCTTCATCGGTTGAGCCAAATCTTTCTTCACCAAGCCATTGTTTTATATTTTGGCGAATATGACGGATACAGAGGCGATTCGTAACCTAAGAATTTGGCGGATTTATTTTTTCACCAAATTTAGTTTATCGAATGTCATACAATAAATTTTACCAACGATTTCTATTGTGGTGGCCTCAATTGGACGTCCGAAGGTTCTGCATCATTAGTAGTGGTACGACGACAATGAAATTTAGCAAACCACTTCTGAATCATTCCAAACGATGATAAAGAGTCCCAATAATGTTTGGTTAGCGATTTTTGGGTTTATCTAAAAAAAAATGTTTTATCAATACACGAAGTGTCTTTTTTGAAAATCCACGAAAATTCAATTAATTCTCAAATATTGTAAGAACTGAACAATCTGACAAATCGGTCTGAAAATTTTCTATAGTCTACTTAAAGGATTACACAATATTTACCGTTAATCGTTTTCCTGTTATGGTAATCGACGTAAATTATACTGCCTGCATCTCAAAAAACTGTCGCAATTACAATGTTAACCGACTGAACCATGTTCCTCGCCTTCGGTGCCGATTTGCCCGGAGAATGAACCCATGGTTCATCCAAATTATCGCGGATAGCATTTCCATGCCCATATATTTCACCAAAATGTTATGTACTCCCCGATTAAAATGTTCACAACCGCAGCAACCTCACGCATTTTAAGCTAACGATCGTTCAATATCATGCAAAGGATTTTATCGACCATTTCTATTGTGGTGACATCAACTGGACGTCAATTTCTCTATGGCCTATTGAAACGCCATATGTTATATTTATCATAGACTTAATGAACTGCTTTCATACAATGTGAAGATGGTGCGTGGATTTGAATTTGGATCTCAAGTTTAGTATTAGATAGTGTTTGTACATAATTTGAAAGCTGCAAATCGGACATTAGTAATTATAGGCCAATTGCAAAGTTGACTTGCATTCCAAAATTATGCGAAGAGATCGTTTATAAATAGACGCAGTTACCACAGATTTTAGTCAGAAAAAAATACGTGTGATTTTTCAGAAATAGCTCAACATTTTGTAAATATCGTTCATGACCTTAAAATTTTTTGATATCGTTTTTTAATCTCTCAAAAAGGGTTGACCGCCCTTCCCTGTACCTGCATCTGGTTCCAATTATCGTGTGTTTATTCGAAAACACTTTATAAATTTGAATTTTAGACTTATAGATGGCAAATGTGTAAGAATCTCAACAATCAGTTTCGAACGGATGAGATTATTGACTAGAAAAAATCACTCTTCTCTGATTTAAAAAAATTGGTCTTGTTGAGATTTTTACACATTTGCCATCTATAAGTCTAAAATTCAAATTTATCCGCGATCTAGCGTTAACGGAAAGAAAAGTATGGGGTGGGATGGTTGGGAAGTTGATTGTGTATAAGTAAGTGTCGATTATCATAGTTGTTGTCCCACAGATAGTGACGCTAAACGGAAGAATTTCCTACGATTGTGTATTTAATTCGAGAGCGCTGAAAATAGACCAACATACGGAACAATCACAATAACACCATTACAAATCGGAAAAAACTAAATTAAAAAAAAACATTTTTTAAAGTTTAAAATTTTCCTTTAAATTGTTAATCGCGTAAGGCATTCGACAGGATTTCTCCCAAAATTATTATATTTAAGCTCAGGGATCTAGGATTTCCATCGCAACTTCTCCTGTGGGTTAATTCATATTTGAGAGACAAAAAGTATCAGGTAATCTTCATCATTTACTTACACAGCGATATCTGAAGTGACCAAGGGAAGCCTTTTGGGTTCATTCTTTTCATCTATATAAATAAAACAAAGTCGTGTTAGTTACACCATTTATAACTCAAGAACGGCTGGACCGATTTTTATGATTTTTGTTTTGTTGGATTTGACTCCGTTCCGAATAGCATAATAACTATTAAAACATCGGAAAAATTCACCAAATAAAAATTTATCAAGAAAATTCATTTTCTCATACATTTAGTACATTTTGTTTTTTTTATTTTGTTCGTCTCAATACAGTGGTGGTTTAGGAAAACAGAAAAGTCGGAAAAACTCAAAAGGGAAGCCCCAAAAATCTAATAAAAAAACCTTTTTTTATATGAATTTTGTAGTTGTAGTTTGTATGTGACGAGTGGTGCAGTGGTTAAAGCTTCGGCGCTTGGACCGCAAGGTACTGGTTACGAATCCGACTGGAGGCTGCATGCACATTTCTACTTTATTTTATTTTTATCGTTTTCTCTGAACTTTTGCAATTTTGTCTCAACGAAGGACGAGCTCATCAACAAAGTTTTCCCGAACAATATTACTAACCACAAAAATCACAATTGGGTGAGTGAACGAGTAATTCTTGCGGCAAAGAACAAAAATGGGGATCACTTAAATTTCACAATTCAAAATCTAATCGTCGGTCCACTTCATAGCTTCAAATCTATCGACTGTGACAAACAAAGACGAATCAACCAACTGTCCAACTGAATTTTTAAACTCATTGGATCTGGCTGGCTTGCCCCCGCACAATTTACAACTGAAATTTGGTGTGTTGCCGGGAATCATCATGCTACGAAACCTGAATCAACCAAAACTATATAACGGAACGCGTTTTATTTTGAGAAATCTCAAGGAAAGTTCAAAGGTGAGGAAGTTCTCATTCCGAGAATTCTGATTAACCCAACCGATATGCCAATCGAGTTTAAACGAATTCAATTTCCGATTCGTCTTGCATTCGCCATGACGATCAACAAATCACAATCACCATCCTTGAGTGTTTGTGGCCTGAATCTAGAAAATGAATGTTTCTCTCACGGCCAATTGTACGTAGCATGTTCACGTGTCTACATACCATCCGCTTTGTTCGTTCTCGCACCTGACAATAAAACAAAAAATGTCGTATATCACAAGATGTTTTACTGAAGGGAATCGACCCTATTGCAACCTACTCAGGAAATAGTTTAAAAGAAAGTAGTGCAACAATGCTACGCGAATCATTTCGAATCAATTCAATAAAACGAATTCCTTGCTGCCACGTGAATTACATTCATTTCAATGTAATTAAAATATATTTCATTTTGATTGAATTTAATTAATTTTTAGTATTCATTTTATCCGCCCCGGAGGTCTCGGGTTCCATTCCCGGGAGTGACAAGGAAAAAATTGGACGGCTGGTTTAGGATCAATGAATTAATCACTCATTAGTCATTATCCGAAATGAAAATATGATTATTAAACCTCATTTAAGACGGCCAAATCTCTTAATGGGGTATAGTGCCAGAGAGAGAGTGAGAGAGAAATTCATTTTATCTTAATAAAAAAACTCAATTTAATTAAGCTATAATAACTTTAGCAACATTTATTGATTTTGAGGCGGTACGAAGTTCGCCGGGTCAGCTAGTTTAACATAGATATGCTATAATTCTTCCTCTATATATTTCCCAAGTAAATAACTATTTTTTTATAAGCCCCAATCGTCAAAAATTCACATAAGTATTTTTAATGAAATTTTAAGGGCTTAGGGGATAGATTTGAGCTAACAATCTTATAGGTTGGGGTTTATTTGACAAAGCCTAAATGTCATAATCGGTATAAGGATCTCTGCACAGGTGGACTGATACTCGTGGCTCTAGGATGGGAAATAAATATTTAAATTTAATAAAGCCGAAATCATCGGCACTCACCAAAGGCGAGAGCAATCCTGGGAAGGGCACAGAAAAGACAATATTAAAATCGACAATCAGCCTTTAGAATCAATCCGTTGCAGGTTTAGTGTTTGAAATAATGGTGGCACAACTAACCCATAAGCACAATGAGTCTGTAAAATGAGTCAGGAAAACGTGACAGCGGGGAAAAGAACCCGGATATGGCAATCGCACCAAAAAGAGAGAGATACCAGGATCAAAACACACACGGGGATGCGGGTTGGGTTAAGATCGTGTTAAAGTGGCTGCATACGCAGCAAGTGCGAAGATTGCGGAGGTCGCAAGGAGGAAAAATCAAGAAAAAATTAAGCGGCTTAGTGTTCTAGATAGAGGAAGAACTGTAGCATATCTATGTTAAATAACATATATATATATATATATATATATATATATATATATATATATATATATATATATATATATATATATGTGATAACCTGTAATTTACACAGATATTATAAAAATGGGCGATCGAACTAACGCGTGACAGAAAAGATGAATTTATAGAATCTTCAAAAGCTTACAATCTTTTGAGACATTTACTTAGTGTGTAATAAGCTTTAGATTCAGATTTTTAAATTAAAATCAAAGCCATCGCAATATTCTCTCCAAATATTCTAATTATTATAACAATTCAGTTTGATTTAAATAATTTAAGCTCCTCATCACAATAATCCGCTTTAAATTCTGCTTAATATCGATACAATTTTATTACCTTGCTTTCCGCAAAATTATTTTTTAATATGCCTTACGAGTCTTTTCGATTAATTGTTTCTTTGTTTCGCATATTAGATTTTTCGATGAATTGTTCACTGTAGAAGTGTTTCCGTGTAAAATTGTTTGTATTACAATTATTCTTCTCTGAATTTATTTCTAATGATTGTTTGTCGCACTTTTGTGATTGTGTTGCGCATAATTTTCAGATTGCCGAATATTTTTGTGGTTAAAATGACAACATTTAATAAAAATAAATTGAAGATTTAAATTTTTGAATACTCTTCTTGAATCAAAAACAGTTAATTGTTTTCTCGTAGCACTCATACCAAGGCATCACATGTCTCCATGATTATTTTACCGAGGCATTGAGGGATAGAACCGTAATGATTTTGAGGTCTTCAAAACTCGGTCCTTTGCAAAAAATCGTAATGTGATGGCCTTTCAGCTGGTGATATCGCAGCTCTTAAAATTGTATCTTGCTTCACTATAATCAGGTAACCATTTGTAAAATGTTAAAAAATTTCATGGGAAAACCATCCCATGCTTCATCCATATATTACTTAGGTTTCGTTCTTTTGGCGACTCAGTTGCCAAAATTAAAACTAGAGCCGCACAGACCTTTTCCCTCGATATTTTACACGTTATGCTTGATGTTGTCAAATAGAAGACTCGCAGTAGAAAATTGTATAGTGTGTGGGAACGTATCAAGCATGCTTGGCCTATACAGCACCTCAACACAAAACTTAATTATAACAATTTACGCTCTAGGCATATCGAAATCAAACGCACTTTAGATATTTTTCGAATTTTGCTGTAACAGGTAAAATCTAGGAAATCTTATATTTTCTGAACAAGTTTAAAATTGCTGCAAGGTATGGTCGATATGACGGTAAGTCGAATAGAATTAAATTATTTCTAAGCATTCTCACACGAGCAAGATCGAATTAGTTAAATTTATTTAACTTTTGCAACCATTTTAAATATTGAAGTATTTGAAATTTAATTTTGTTATTTAAAATTTGGCGTTTCCAAGCTAAAATAGAGTTAAAAAACGAATTTCTTTTTTTCAAAACTAAATTCTGACTGAGATATCATAATTTTGGTGTTGCAATATAATTTTTTAGTTAATAAACTTAAATCTAAATTTATGACCAATCAAATTTTTTTTTTTACCAATAATTTGTAAATCCCAAGTTTAGCTATTTTAATATTATGAACCCTATTTATAGTTCCAATGAGGCTATTCGCGATAACATCATCTTAGAAATTAGGGTGTTAAAGAGCTCGCAAACTACGGAATTCTCATTACATTTTCTCTTGTAATCTAGAATTGCACTCGAAAGTGTAAAAAAACGAGTTTATAGGGATATTTTCGGCAAACCGGCATGGCAAAATATATACCTGTAGAGATATTTAAAATTGCATGATGCATGCTAATTTTAAATTAGCCTAAATTTAAAAGTAACTTTTAATGCTATTTTAGAAGTTACATCCCCCTAAATGATTACACACTTAACAAATTTAAAATTTTATTTATTTATCATTATTAGTAGCAACAAATTTGCTATATAGTAATCCAAATTATGGGGAACGTTGCTCAGATCTATCGTTGGGAATGGAACACTTTTAGTATAATTTAATTTTGTAAGGGAAATCAAATTTGTGAATATTTTTGGAACTAATGGAATCAAAGGTAGCTCTCACGAGAATGCCAAAATTTATACGATTATTCCTCATATGGAGTTTCTATTTAGACAACGGGGCGTTGGTCCGGCTGGGATCACGTTTATCGATATAGAAGCTGGTGCAACCACTGGTAAAAGATGAGTGATACTAAAAATTATCCAATATAAATTATTATGCTTTCTGTCGATTCTTTGCGGAAATTCCGACAACAAAATTTTCCAAAATCGATCTGTACATAGACGATCTGTACATTTAAATCAAAATAAATGTATTAAAATAGGAAACTTTTGGTCTACCATGATTGAATTAAATTTGGTTGTAAATAGCCAACTGTAAATTACATCATAGTGAAATAAATTAAAAGCTGGATGCATGTTTATTAGTAATTTGAAATGGGTGAAGTTAGGCCCAATCGAAAATAGCTGGATCCCGTATTGATATTCGCGTGTCGGGCAATCCACCATTTTAGTTTGTTTACGCGCCGGAGAACAAAACGAAAAACGTAGTTTACCATAAATCTTTGCATTGAATGTTAACTTAATTTCATTTTCTTTGATGCAACATAAAATAAGGCCAAATTTTTGGCAGAGGTGTTGAAATTCATTGCTGTTTTACACAACAAATTATAAATACGGGATCCAGCTATTTACGAATTACTAACTTCACCCAGTTCATATTACCTTTAAACATTCGAATTATGTGATATTGATTTTTCAATTTTTTTTCGATTACATGTAATTTTCGGCTCATATCAACAGAATTTTGTGTACCACCTGATATAAAATATGTCGATAATGTAGGTTTTTTCTGCTGAAATATTTGGCTAACTTCAGTAGCATACAATTTTCATCAAAAGATTACAAACTGTTAATGACAAGTATACTAACTGCAACACTAAAGCAGTTTCACTTCAAAAATGATGAATATATACTAAATTTCAAATTTGTTTTAAAAAATTTTTAGTGCGCATAATTTTAAATTATTTAATTTTAAAAATTTATTTTTTGTTATTTGTAAAACTATAATTCAAAAATTATTAATTTTTCATTTGAAACTCCACGGACGGTATCATTTCCAAATTTTATAATTTTGAAGAATTTCAAAATTTATTGTTCAAAATTTCTGATTTTAAATTTTCTGATTATGTGTGTTTAAGCAAATTTTATAATTTAGCAAAATTACTTCAAATGGTTAGAAAAGTTTTATATATTTAATAAATCTATAATTAAACATTTAAATTTAAAAAACAAAATGTTTATAAAAAATTATTCGTCTCAGAGTTTTTCGCGTTTTAACACGTAAAAATGCCAAGTCGAATTCCAAAAGGTGATAGGTGATGCCATCGCGTTCTACGATGAAGAAGTTTTAGTGACAACTGCTGTGATATTTACACCAAATTTAGGGTATTTGAGGAATTTACGAATTTGTCGTGCTATTGAGTACTTGAAGTTAATTAGTCATTTTTTGATCAGTATAAGGTACATATATGTAAATTGATTTTTGTCCGACTATTGGCTGCCCCGGTCTAAGTATAAGGTATGTACAAATTTTAAAAAGTCCAAAATTTTGAATTTGTCTTAATTTATATGACTCAGAATAAAAGATACATAGAACAGTCAATTTTTAAAACAATAGAAATTCCACAAAACCAATATATCACTTAATCATCGTAGTTATGAAACGGATGAATAAATCATCAATACATCATTAAATTCCAGTACCAGCAGGTACAAAGATATAACCTTGAAAACGCAAATTTTCACTTTCAATACAACACAGTATTGAAACAAAGCGCAGCGCAACCAAAACCAACCAAAACAAAATTATCAGCGGTAATTACGGATCATTAATCAAATTAAATGTTAAAAAATTAATTTTTTTTTCTAATTATCTCCCGTTGTTTATCCGCAAAATTGACAAAACGTACCGCCGCGCGCGCACCGCAGTATTGAATGAATGGAAATACGATATAAAAAAAAACCAAACAAAATGAAAATCATGTAACATGTCAACGTTATTAAAGTGTTAACGAGGCGTTAAGACAAAATATTTTTTTTTGTCTGCGGTTCGTATACACATAAGAAAGTGAGGTGTATGCGCGCGTCTCTGCGGTTAAATTTGAAAAGGGTTCAATTTTATATATATAACATTATAAATATATCTCACCTTTATCTTCCGCTTTAAGATTATTCTCGTATGGCTTTGTTGTATCCATGTCTTGTTGTCCATATCCATATTGACGATAAATTGAATGACGCGATGTTGTCGTTTTAAATTTAGACATGGTAAAATCTAATGGATTGCTTTGTTGTTGCTCGATATCGCTAAATAATATTTTTGTATTACCACTCGTATTGCTACCGGTATGATGGATGTGGTGATCTAATGATGATACCACGTTATGTGTACTCCTTTGTGCGACCAAAAGAGGCATAATTTTATTAACAATCACCGTGCACGTATTTATAAATCACAAACGTACTGTATAGTAAATTTACACACGAAACTAAACTTCATAAATCACTATAACTTTTGGTGATGCACAAATTTCGATATTAACACTGTCATTGTGGTAATTTCGCACGTGCAAACAAATTTGAAGACTAAGCCACAACATCTGAAAATAAAAAAAACAAATAAATAGAAATTAGAAAAGCTCGCTTTCTGCTATAAAAAGCAATCAAATTTAAATTAAAATCACACGTCCTCTAAACAGCAGTAATCGTTTTTGGCTTGAAGTAATAATGAGACCCATCAAAACTGATTATCAAATATTCAGGTTTCATCTTTCTATAATACAAAAATTTTATAATTTCATAATTTCCCATTACTGATTTAATCTTTGCGAGACTCCTTTATTTGAAATGTAAATTAGCTTAGATTATGATCTTGTAATTTTTATTATATTATGAATGAGATTTTTAATTTTATTTGGTGAATGAAATTTTTGGTGCTAATCGAAAAAAGTTAACCGCAAAATTATTAGATAAATTAGGTTATATTGTATTTTAAAAGTTTTATACACAAGTTTATTTTTATGGGAACAAAAAAATTTCCGACAAGAACAACCAGAGACGATTATGTATTGGTAATGTGTTAATATCTCATATTTTCACGGTGATTTACATCGAGATTATATTTATGATAATCATTTTTTGAAAGAAAAGGAAATCAGTAATGGATGTATGCGATGTTCAACCAGTTAATAGTGTTATACGTATAAGAATATCCAAGAACAATATTATATTTAATTGCTAGACTAGTTTCAAATTTTACTCAAACACTAACTTTAAAATGTAATCATACATTTAATTTATTCATGTACAAATGTGGTACCGTTTTAAAATTTCACTCAAACTTTTAGGGCAAATTTTATTGAAATACTAATTTTAATTATATCTATAACATCGGATTCAAACAGTGCTTCTTAAACAGTAAATTATACAATTAATATTAATAAATTTTAACAAAAATAAATTGTACTCATATTCCGTTTAACAAATTTTAGATTAACTCAATTTAACAAAACATTAGTTCAATTTATAAATACATAATATACATTTTTAAATTTTCACTTAACTTCATTAAGCGTTGAGTGCTAGTTTTATTTTTGTTCCAGAATTTAGCATTGGTAAATTCACTGTTTAATTTTATTTTTACTCAAATATCATGAGAATAAGTAAACAAATATTCAGAATTTATCAAGACAACCTCATTACAATAAACTGCACTTGTTACGAGAATTCTATACGTATACTTGTATACGATAAATTGAACTTCTTATCATTTGTATAATTTCACTCAAAAAATATTTCACTCAAAATATTATATGACTCAATTTCAATATTAAAACTTTTCAATAGTTGCTAGTAGCACTAAATGACAGATTTTATTTACTCTGTAAATAATGTTTTGTTGCAGTTTAATGTGATCAATTAAGTGTTTTTTGCTCAATATATTATTTCAATAATTCAACAATTTCATTGATTTCAAAATTTCACTGAAATTAATTTTACTTATTATCTAAATAATCGGATTTAAAAGAGACATTAAACGTATCACTAAATTACAAATTAATTTTAATAATTTAACTATAAATTTTACTCAAACTCAGTTGTAACTCTATTAGACTCTATGTTAAAACAGTCAAGTCAAATTTTACTTAAATTTTAAGAAATATAATGAAAAATGAGTCAAATCACATCCTTGGTCGTATCACGTCAACAAAATTTAGTTTGAATTAAGTATGGGAACCTTAATTTTCACTCGAATAAAATTTGTTGGAGAATTTTACTTTTAACTTTCATTTAAACTATTAATAAGGTTTCACATGACAAATTCTAAATCGGTAAAGTTAGAATAACCAACTATGAATCAATTTGAGCACAAGCCTCCTAGGTTTCCCTATAACGAAATTTTAATTGAATATAAGACTGACAACGAATGTGCTTTCAACTACATCAAACGATTGACGATTACATTCATATTTTGACCCAATAATTCTGTCAGATACGTGATATGATATAACAGTAATTTATAACTAAAATATTAAAATTCAGAACTTGTAATAAATCACAATCTTCTTAGTATAAGACCGATTTTATTCATTTCACTCAAAATTTCAAGTAGTTTCAAAATGATATTGTAATGTTAAATAAAATTTCATATATGTTTTTTTCCTAAGAATTAAATGTGTAAAATATATTCTTGTTCCAGATATTGTTTCATTAATTTAAGTAAGTTTTCAAAATTCCACTCAAACTAAGTTTATTTATTTTTAATAATCAGATTCAATAAAGTGCGAACCATATCGTTAAAATACAAAATAACACAAATAAATTTATTAGTTTATTTATAAACTTTATCCACTCAGTTTTGGAGTAAATTGAAGTAAATAATGAAATTGAACAGTGACGTAACATTTTACTGATATTCATTCAACAGAAAGTGTTGGCTTAATTCGAGTGGTTTGAATTTAACTAAAAACAAGTTAAACTTTTCGCTTAAGTTGTTAATAAACAACAATAACAAGTCTTTTAAAAGTCACTCATTTGTGTATAGTAAATTTGAGTGTTTTTAGAATTACAAAAGTTTTTCAGATTTAAGATTTTAGTACAATTCTATGGTCAATTCTAAATAGGTAAATTTAGACGATTTGATCAAAAACAGTTCTTGGCAAGTTCTCCTATAACCAAATTTTAATTCGTTTCTAATATTTTAAATTCTGCATATGATTTAACTCTTAGTCATTTCTAACTAAAACATCTAATATTAAATTTAGTAGTTGTAATGCATTTACTTATGTAACTACGTCATAAAAACCTTTTTTATAAAACACCAGTTACTTTAAATTTCACTCAAAATGAAAATATTATCACTCAAATTGCAGCTTTTATAAACTTTTCCATTGATTCCGCTTTTTTGCTGCAAGAGTGACACAATCCAAAATTTTAAATTTTTCAGTAGAGTGATTTAAAAACTTACTCAAAAAGATTAAGGATCTTAATTTTTATAATTCTGTAATATTTTGCAAATTTTCTTAGGAATATTTTAAAACATTAATTACTTTCGCGAATTGAGTGATTTTTTATATGAAATTTTACCTAATTTGCTAGAAATAACTACATAAGAGAGTATGTTTTGATACAAAATAATAAAACTATGAATTATTGGGAATCGTTTGATTTGCGTATCTTAGAAATGAGTGAATTTTGAGTTGTGCCACTGTGGCAGCAAGCAAATGAGCGATTCATGTAGTAATAAATAGGAAATGAAAGTGATCAATTAAATATTTTTCGTTCAAGATAATATTTCAATAATTTCATAAAGAATTTAAAATTCCAGTGCTTTAAACCGTATTACTGAAGTTGGTTTGTATTAAAACTTAATTATAAATTTTACTCAAACGCAGGTTAATTTCTATAGTTAAGTTCAAATTGAATTTTCAAAATAAATAATGAAATGGAATAGAGAACACATATTTTATTTAAATTTTAAGAAATAAAATTAAAACCTAATGAATCAAGTCATACCCTTGGTCCATATCACATCAACATAATTTAGTTTGACTTAAGTATTTCACTCAAATAAATTTTCAATGTTTCTACATGTGTTTTTAACTCCAATAAGAATTTGTTTAAGATATTTTTGCGTTGCCGAATTGCATAATTAAATTTTATTTAAATAGTTCGGCTTCTAATTCGATACCGGCTTCGCATGCCAAGTTATAAATAAGTACAATTTGTGTGGAATCAATTGATTGATTTCAACATTGCATGTACCATCTAATTTGATTGAACATAAAAATTGTTGCATAGTTGAAACATGCTTTAAAAAAGGAGTGAGGAAATATTTAAACAAAAAAAAAATTTAACAGAAATATATATTTCACTCACAAATTGACATTTCAAAATAATTTCAGCTTTGAAAATTTGAAATAACATTTAACGCAATTTTCATTAAAATTATAAGCAAAATATTGGAGAAGGTTTAAAATGAGATTTAACTCAAATTAGAATGCGTAAAATTTCACATTACGAAATAAAAAACAGATGTCTTTTATCAAAATTTAAAATGAGTCTAAATACAAAATTTCAATCAAATCAATGATTTCAAGTTTCCATCAAATTTTGAACATAAAACCAACATTAGATAACTAATAGTTAGATAACTAATAGATAATTTTAACTATTCAAGGTAAATTTTAAAACTTGTAACACAATAGTTAGTGCAATTATGTCATCAGAAGTAAGTATTACGAACAGAACCATCTAATGAAATTTCACTCATAAAATAATTCAATCAAATTATAACTCAAACCTCAACTTTAATTTTAATTTGTTCCAGACCTTAATGGTTTGATGGCAAGCCGAATTTTTACGAAGTGCCTCAGCTCTAATATCTAAACCTGTCAAATAAACAACAAAAACTAACACTAAAATGTCATCTTCCAATGCTGGCTTGAATTTGAAAAATAAATTCTTCCAGAAAGAGTGAAATTTTGAATGATTAGGCTAACTGGCAAGACCTTCAATTATTTCTTCCAAAGAAAGAAAAGTTTTAATGACATCTTATCGCTCAATTAATTAAACCACTCAAACAATAAAATTGAAGCACCGTAAGTTCCGGTAAAAAAGCTTCTATTTTAAGTTGGATCATTTATCAATATAACTTTATTCTTTGATTATAAAAAACCAAGGAAATTTTTTGATTCGACTATTTCTGCCACATAGCAGTATTATTCCTACAATATTGAACCCAATCCTTTAACTTTCATTCATTCAAGAAAAGATCTTAATATTCTAATAATATCCTAATTGACAGATCATGAAATTGATTGCCCAGACATTCGATTATTTCTTCCTCGTAGTGTCATCGTTAAACAATTAGCGGAATCTTAGAATAATCTCCCAGTTTCTTGTTATCGTTTCAAATTCTTTATAATTGACTCAATTAATTTTCAATTTTAACCGTGTAGCTAAAAGCCCATAGAAAAAAGTTTAATACTCAAATTGGATTATTAAATTTGAGTGCTTTTGGTTTAAATTAAACTGCATTCTATTTGACAGATAAATTTGATAAGTCACATGTCTATAGGCAAATAAATGCAAATGTACTCTTGAATCAAAGATTTGTTCAAATTTAAAAATAATTTCAGGAAAATCTGAATTTCCTGTCAAATATCTGCATAAAATTCAGTCTACATTTTTTATTAGTTAATTTTACTACCAATTTAAACTTTTAAATTTAATAAAATGTCTAATTAAAAAATTACACAATCCATGGTCATTCAAGTTGGATTGACTTTCACTCGCAAATTACATAGTCTTCTCCGTCTAACAAAACTTCTAATCTAAAATACCTAAGTTTCTTCCAACAGATAAAATTATTCTACAAATTTTCTTTAAAATTTGGAAATTGGTGTAATTATTTAGTGAAACTGATGAAAATTACAATTTCACTCAATTATAGATTTGAGTGAAATTATAATTTCACCATTTTTCAAGTTTTTGTAAAACAGTATCTTTTACACCAAAAACACAGTCTAAGCCGACGGCCGAGTTAATTCATAATTGAATTTAAAAAGCACTCAAATTGTTGAAAACTATAATAAAAAGAATAGAATTTGAGGGAAAATTATGACTGTAATTCTTTGACAGCTTTACAGCATAAATAGGGCTCTGAATAGCTACATGATTTCGGCATTTGAATTACTTTAATTTGAATTATTCTATTAGCGCAACATTTAATCGGAAATTTCAATCAACGAATACCAAAAGCGCACAATCATCACAACTATACGTATAAAAGTATGTAGATGATGCAAACAAAGATACACAATTGAATTGATCTACATATATAGCCGCATCGTTCGTCTTCTCATCGAAATTCTCAGAGCTTACCTTGAAAATATTCAAAATCGTTATATGTAAATTTTAAAGCATTCCGGAAGTCATTGGAATGTTCTTCAAAAAGCAAAATAAAAAAGCCTGTATTTCCCGCTTAATCAATATACACTTAAATTTTATATTTGGGGGGCTTTTTGTTTTGATTCATCATCAAATTGTTAAAAGATGTACTCGGTCTTTTAATATAAAGAAGTGCAGTGTACATACGTACTTACGTGTAAGATATATGATTGATGATCGATTAGAAAAAGTTGATCGTCTCCGGAAGAAAGATGAATGAAAATTCGTATCTTCTCTGTATATACGAGATACTCGTGTGTGTATTCAAAATTTCTTAATTTAAATTTTTCTTTTATTCTGTCTTTTTGAATATAACATACTCGTCGTATACACAAAAACTAAGAAATTATGAATGAAATTACATAAAGAAAAGATGAAGATTAAATAAGAAGCTGTATTGTTGCCCGAAGGATAAATTTGTTGTGTGTTTCATAAAATTGATGAATTATTTTGTGTTGTCTTAATAATGATTAGATTTTTATTTTTTATTTTTTAACTTTTGTCTAATACAAATTATACGATTGATGGTGAATAACGTTTTATGGTCTTTTTTTGATGAGTAATGTTTGGTGATTTTAGTGGTGGAAGTGAATTTATTATCTTTATAGGTAAATTTATATATGATGCGTGATATCGCGCGTTATATATGATGGTACGTATATAGAAATATATATGAACATGGGCAGTAGCTAGATCGGTAGGTGTTGGTATACATACAATTAACATACTGCCAAATTGCAAACCGGAATATTGTTTTGGGAAACGTTTGCTTTTATTTTTCATGAATGATCACGCAAAATTCTGATCCGCAACACGTCAAATGCAAACACAAAGTTCGATACCAAGTTCTTCCTATAGGCTTCCAAGATTTTTTCAGTAGGACCTACATTTAAAAAAATGTTGGGGTCTTAGCGAATTATTGTAGACACGCCAATGTTATATTTTTACCAAACGACACCAAACCCAGATTTAATGGTAGATTAGAATCGATTATTTTAGTGTAAAGAGAAATCATTCTCATATAGGAGAGAATGAAGAGAGACATCTTTCGGAGAGGAGAATATCATATATAGAGAAAAATAGAGATCAAACTAATATAGAGATAGATTCAAATACGAAGAGGCGTTATTAGCCTCATAGTAGGAGAAGATTAGGTCTCCATGAAATACAGAATAGAATTCGCTCACTTTATAAACATTTACCCGTGAAACGACCCAACACGAATTTTATGTCCTTGTTTCCGGCCTTTGTTTAATTGTTAATTAATTCGAGCACGAATGCCAATACTCGACATTTTACGAAGTCGATTCTACTCATATTTCTAGTTTCTTGTTACTTATGCCAATATTTCGAGAGAGACCAAATTTATTGTTTCTCTCACCTGCCGTAACAGGCTGCAATACCAAGTCGTTGTAATATGGCTGATATTGTTTTAAATATGCATAAGGCACTTTTAAAAATTGATAAATTAGATTAAGATGAATGAAGCACAATCAATGACAGGCAGCTCAAAATCGATTGGCAAGTAATTACAGAAAACAGATAATACCAGTTTTGAGCAGCATTTTTAGGGTAGCAAAGGAAATATTTAAACACGGGAATGGTTTATAGATAGTTAAAAGGTTACGTTCAAAATAACAGAATAGGAAACTGTCAGAATTTCCAGAAATGAACTTTGAATTTTGATAAAGGAGTGAAACAGAACAGAATTGTCCAAGGCTCCAATAGAAGACTCTAAACGGAATAATTTTAATCATCTCTACACAATCATCTTTGAAAGATTATTAATATCGTAGTCTGTGATAATTATAATTATATAATGGCCTCGCAAGATACCAGATGATCTAAGGAAATTCAAAATGATTTCATGAATAGTTTAAATAAAAGCAATGAAGTGAATTGCAAACCGAAGTTGACGTGAAGCCTCTTGAAATAAAAGTGCGCTTAGCTCAGTTAAAATCCGATCATGCTACTTATCGTAAAATCCAAAATGCTTAGAGTTGTTAGAATACGAAATTTGATTTAAATACAAACAACGGGCTGTAGACAACAAGGAAAGACAATACAGGAAGGTCGCAGATAATGTACATGAAAAACTGGCGATTATTCCAAAATTGTCAGATCTCACAATCAAGAAGTTTTCGGGTGATTTACAATGTTAAGTTCGAGCCCGATACATGCAAGCAAATGGCGAGAAAAATGCTATCAAAGTTTTTAATCTTCACAATTATCGAAATTTCAAATTAACAGAAGTTAAAAACTGTTCACTCATAGTTTACATAGCTCTTTGTTAAAATAAGTAATCATCAACTAATAGATTGCACTGCCTAGTTAAATAGTAAGTGAAGCAATCATGCTGGATCTACGATCATACGATCTACGATGCTATTTTTTGAATCTACTATTAGAAGAACTAGTCAAAACCGTAGATAAACAGCAACTTTGCTCGAATTGCTTAAGTTCGTCTTATTTAATAAATCAATGCAGTTCCACGGAAGCTTGTCGCCATTGCAAATCTAGACATCATAGGTTAATTCACCAAACAAAAAATGGTCAACACTTAAATCCAAATCGAATTTTGTTATGCTAGCAACTGCACTAATTGAAGTCATACATTCCTTAAATAAAAGAATAAAGGTGCGTGCGATTCTTGACTCGGGTGCACAAGTCAGTTATGAAACAAAATATCGAGCACCAAAATCATGGTTGCCGTGGTCAAGGTCAAATATTAATATAAAGGGATTGGTTTCAACTACGTTTGCATTGAGAAAATTATTATTCAAATTTGCTCCCGTATAAATGGTAATTCCACCAATATCATAAATTTAGAAACATTATGGAGAAGCAACTCGCAATTGAATGTATCATCAAAGACCAATACCTGGAAACGTACAATCAGCTGACCCAAACTCGGCCGAATAAAGTTAGAAAGTAATGTATCTGTTCTGCAAAACACTAGATTTGGATGAGTAGCATTGATGATTAGACTTTAGAATTCCCATCCTCCAAATGTAGCAGATATTTACTCAAAATTTCAAGAGATAGAAATACAAGTAGATTTATTGCTCGAACACTAAATTCACCAGGCAACTTTGAATCTCGCCCGAACACGGAATCTCTCGGAAATCAGAATAGCGAAGAGGCAATATTTGGAATGGTTTTCTAAATACCGTCAAGCTCGCAATTCCGTATATTAAACCAAGTAATGATTCCATGAAATTTGTTTAAACACTGCCCTCATTTGTGCAGCTACATAATATACTTCGAGCTTCGGGTAGCGCCTGCAGCGGACGTAACCATTTCACAATTAAAATTGTATGTACCACAATTGTTGGTCATGACAATGAAACTAATAATAGAAGGAATAAAATTTAATGTGCCAAAACTATACGTTGGAGTGACATACAACTGTTCTGTACTGAAAAAAATCACCTATCAAAACAGAGAAACCCCACTGATTGCAATCCACCCGATGTGGCTCTCTGTGGTGGAATGATTCCTACTTTGTGGGTGATTTTGATGAATTGTAAATTTCAAGGTCTCTTATTTGCAGCAGTACGATAACAGCATTAGTCGCTTTATGAACGTTCAGTTACCAGTAAGGTCTACAAAAAAAGTGTGTTATGTATGATGCCTATAGTGGAGCGAATTAGTAAATTTCACCCTTTTGGTACGTGGCTTTGGATTATTGTGGGTCATACTATTTGCTCTATGAAGCTCCCTCGAAGGTACCAAAAAACATTTTTTCAGCCGCATTTGCCTTTTCATTTCCTCCTAGGTAGGTCTTTTTGTGCTACCTGCTATAGGGTGTCAAATGATAATGGAAACAATTTTGCTGGAGCAAATAACAACCTCATGAACTTTTCAATTTACTAATGAGTTTCCGAAGAGGTTAAAGTGCACAACATCTTTTTGTAGTACTGAAAATTGAAGTTGCGGAGGATAGCTGACACCTTAAAGATATCAAAATAATGTATAGTTTGATCAAAAACATTAACTCGTGGATGATCCAGGGCGCTGTTTGAAGCTGTTTAAACATAACAGACGGAATTTTGCGTCGGTATATGATAATGGAAGAAATATGGATCAAAACATCAATCAGCTGAGTGGACAGGACAGCAGCCGGTGCCGCCCGAACCGACCGAAATCGCAAATGTCGGCCTGGAAGATTTTGATCTCCGTATTTTCGGATGCGCAACCTATTTTATTCGGCGACTATCGTGAGAAAGGAAAGACCACCAACATCAAATACTTACATAGCGGCATTGGTGTGTTTGAATGAAGAAATTGCGAAAAAACGGTCCAAAATCAAAAATGAAAAAGCGCCTTTTCACCAAAACAATGTGCCGTATCACATGTCGCTGGTTACGACGGTAAAATTGCACGAATTGCACTTCATATTGCTGTCCCATCCATCAGATTTGGCATCCAGCGGCTACTACTTGTTCGCAGAACTCAAAAATGCTCCAAGGGAAAAAAATTTGCATCAAATGCCGAAGTTGTAGCAGAAAGTTAGCAGTGGTTATAAAGCTTTGGCGTTTGGATAAAAGTAAGGACGGAAAAAGCGAACTGCGAAAGAGTTGGAAGAGCCTTGACACCAGAACAAAAGGTAATAAAAATGAAAAAAATAAAAATCGCTCTACAAAAACGGAATCGGAATGCTAGAGAAGAATTGACATGAATATACCACCCTTGAAGGACACTATATTGATGAATGTGTCCTTCAGTATTTGGCCTCTCGACTTATTGAGTGATATTTAAATATTATTAAACAAAAGCCAAAACAAACAAGGCAGTCAAACAAAATGGAAGGGATTATTCATATAATAACGATTAAACAAGTATTATTAAAAAAATTAAAATGTTTACACAAAGGAGCAAAAAACCGACCAAATCGGGAGGAGCCCGGTATCGAATCCCGGTAGAGGCAGGAGTCAAAAGAGAATTTTCATCAACAAATTACGATGTGTGATAAAAGGGAACACAACTGCCACCCCTATCGATGTGCAAAACTCATGAGCCGACCCATCTTCCATGTCCAGTACTATAGGGTGGCATGGAGCTAGCATGGATAGCCGTACGTCTTCGATTTGGCATAACTGCGTAAGGTAGGACGGCAAAAACAAACCGCGAAAGTTGGGAGTGCTTCGGCCCCAGAACAGATTGCGGGGATTATAAAATAAAAAAAAAGACACAAAAAAATTGAAGGAAAAAACAAAAACAAAATATATTTGCTTTTTTTAATTTGGACTTGAATTCGACCCCCGATGTCCGACAAAAAGACGAGTCTTCAGAAAACATACTGGTGTCGTAACATAAACTGTGAGTGGGCAAATAATTTGAGTTGTGACATTAGCAGTGAGCATGTATGCCTAAATTCAAGGCATATTTTATGTGACATCATAGTCAAATATCCTTATATGATGCCAAATAAAATATAACTTAATTTTTGGCAAACGGGCTCTCTGCTAATTTTTATTTTTTTTATTTATATGTATTTTATATTACAACTGATTTACAAATAATTTTGTAATTTATATTTTTTAAATAAAGATTCACATTTGACGGGCAGTAACCCAATGGTTACGCCCGTTTAAAATTAAATAATTTATTATATTTCTCTGTCCTTAATAAATACAACTGCCCAGTTCTAGAGGTTTCTTCTTTTGAAGTCTTCTTACTGCATTGGTGATGTCCAACAAACTTCATATTTCTCCATTTTGGTGCCGAAATATCTGCTGAATGTGTTTCTTTGCATAAATTTTATTTTTTCACTGACATATTCCAGGTCTAAGTCCATATGTAGGTTATCAGTTCTGATATACCATGGTAATGCCACGCAGCACTTTGTTTTGAAAACATTGTATCATTTGTGTATTTGTTTTCTTGGTACAACTCCAAAGACCTATGATATCCAGGTCCATGGTTTTAGTATTTGCCGATAAGTGTAATAACAATTTATTGTGTGTTGTAGGCACAGAATTCCTACCTATTAGTCAATACATTTTCCTATATTTGATGTTCAATTCTTCTTTTTTCTTTTCAACATTATCTTTTCCTCTAAGCTTGCAATCGAGAGTCATGCCGAAGTATTTGGCTGTTTTTGCATTTGGAACCGGCCTTGAATTGAGTTCCACTGGAATCTAGTTATCTTTTTGGTTTGTGAAGTTTACGCGTGAACCGATTTTGCTTCGTTTGGTCTAATGCACCATTTCTCTTTGTCCAGCTACTCACAGAGTAGGTTGCGCTTGTTGAAGTTTTGTCGTTGCTTCTGATATACACTTTTCAGTTGCCAGAATAGCGGTATCGTCTACAAGTATTGTTATGGTAGCACCTTTTGTATTTGGCATATCTCTGGTGTACAGGATATACAATTCAGGACCCAGTACGCTACATTGTAGGTATGCCTGCTGCTATTTTTTTAAGTTCAGAGTACTCTCCGTTATATTTTACACGGAAATGCCGATCTGCGATGTACGATTTAAGAATTTGATAGAATTGTTTAGGTAGATCTCGATGCAATTTAAATTCAAGTCCTTGGTGCCAAACTTAGTCGAAAGCTTGTGCTACATCCAGGAAGATACTGGAACATATTTTGTTGTTCTCAACTTGTTTTATCGTAGAGTGATTTTCCCTAAATCCAAATTGGTGTGGTGGAATTAATTTTTGAACTTCTATTATTGGCTTGAGCCTCTTGAGCAATAATTTTTCAAATAATTGAAATGTCAGGAAGTAGTGAAATCGGCGAGTACGATTTTTTGTTTTTTGCTGGTTTGGGAATCATAATTACTTTAGTAATCTTCCACTGCCGTGGGACATATTTTAGTCTGAAGACAGCATTGATTATTTGAACCAATTTTCGTAATCCCTTCTCGGGAATGGCTTTTACGTCTTGGCCAGTAATTAGATCATAACCTGGAGCTTTTTTTCTCATTTAAATATTACTTAATCTCATCTTTCAATTCCTGTAATGTTACAGATCGTATATTGTGGTCATCAATTTTGTTAATTGTTGTTATGTTTTCATCTGCAGTTTGCCTGGGTAGCAGTTGAAAGATTTCTTCCAAGTAAGCCGCAAATAAAGTAGCTTTTTGCACTTTTTGCCCAGGTTCCTTCCTCATTTTTAATAGGGGGCAAATGTAGTTTGGTCCAATTAATTCTCTTTGTTGTTTTCCAAAAAGAAAGTAATCAGTGTTTTTATGTTCGGTGAGATCACTTAAGTACTTGTTGTTTCAGTTAATTGCACAGATAATTGAGGATTTTTTGCTTTCCGGGGCGCGTATCCTTTAGGTCTTTCATGCCTTCCGTTTCTCTCTAACTAATTCCCTAACTTCAAGAGGATAATTTGGATTCCAACGAGATTCGATATGATTAGTAGGAGAACTTTTCCATGCTGCTTGTTGAATAGTACTGTTATTACCTCCAGTTCGTCTTCCAATTGTATCTTTGTTTTAATTAGCACTTGAAGGTCTATTTGCTCTTCAATTATTTCTTGGAATATATCTCAGTCAGTTTTATTATTTGTTAGCTTACACAAGTTATCCTTGTTAATGATCATTGTGCTGAGTGTCATGATAACAGGTGAATGGTCAGAATATATCGCTTCGTTATTTTCGAGGCACATGTAGTCCTCGGTAATTCTTTTCATTACATAGAAATCGATGAGATCTGATATTTGATTTATATCAGCAGGACAATATTTTGGTTTGCCTTCAGAATGGAACTCACAGTTATTTACCCAAACTGCTTCGAAAAGCTCTTTTTCTTTACGGGTTGCAAGGCTTGATCTCCAATAGATGTTTTTTTGCATTAAAGTTACCACTAATAATAAAATTGGATCCTAGTGATCTAAAGAGTCTTCTATAATCTTCTTTGTTTAGATTATAGCGTGGAGGGCAGTATAGACGACTTACTGTATTCATTATTATTATTGTTAGTTTCGACTTTTACGGTTTTAACTTGCATACTCTCTTCTTCGGAACCAGGTTCCTCATAGTGTTTGACATTCTTTATCACTATTACTGATGATCCTTTTCTCGCGTTTCCTTCTGGGTGAACAACATGATAACATTCATAACCACGTATATTATTGCTTTTCTAGACCGTTAAATAAAGCTTCTACATATCTTTTCGAGAGGATCATCAGTAATAGCATTAGATGATTGTTGTACAATTTGCGAGTAGGTTTTCCGCCCTGTACTTATAACTAGTGGCTTTGGCTCTGCTGGTAACCTTAGAAGTTTGAGGAAACTGATTCATTTTCGTTCTTAGCCTTTGAAGTTCTTCGGCTACTTCATATCCTCTGTAATTCGCAGCATGATGCCCTTTAGAGTTTATATGCATTTTGCAAGGTTGTTTTTACTTTCCTTACACTGTTTCGCATTGTGTTTTCCAGCACATTTTACGCATTTAGGCTTTCGACTGCAATATTTTTGCGTAGTATTTTTCTTTAGGGGTTCTATTTTAACCCTCATATTTAGTATTGCTTTGATGTTGAAAATTTTTTCAACTTTCTCTTTTTTATTAAAAGTAAGCATAAAGAGGAGCCTATTTTTTACTTCATTATTCTCACCTCCCTCTCGTTTTAGGATATTTACTGCATCTTCTATTTGCAGATCTTTTACCTTTAGGTCCTCCAGTATATTTTCCTTTTTACACGTTGGATAAAGGTCTCTGGCCATAATCTTAATTGCACGGTTGTATTTATCTTCGTATGTGAACCATTTTAACTTTCCTCATTGAGCTTTGTGACTAGAGCTCTAAGTGTATCGGAATCTGGTGTATTGATTTTCCACACTTTATTGTTTCGGGTCACTACTCCTTCTTATAGTGGTCACTGATTTCATTATAGTTTGTATACTAGCAAATTCTGTTATCGCGAATACATTAATTGGCGGAGGAGTCTTTTCTTTCGGTGTGCAGCCTTTTGTTGTTGATTTTCTTGCTGTTGATTTTGTTGCTGATGTGCTGGATTAGTATTAGTAGAACCTGTTACATTAGCTTGAGATGTTCTCCAACTTCAGGCTAGAATTCTGCTCTTCGTTTTTTGGTAGGTCTTTTTTTCTGTTCCTTTTCAGTACCCAATCTGTTTCTCTCGCGAGCTCATCCTCATCAGTATGGAACTCGGTGTTATAACTGGTGTATGTACTTGCTCCGTTATAACTGGTTAGAGGGTTTTTAGAAACCTCCATCATCATTTTTTTGGGCTTCTTTAAATCTTCATTTTCCTTTTTTTTTGTCAATTTCGCTTCTTAGTTGGGTTATAAGTATTTTAAAGTCCGCAGGAGTTCAGGGTTTTAATTTTTCTGATGATTTGCTGAGTTAATTTGCCTATAGTTGTTGATCTTGATAACTTTGAACTTCTAAAGAATGGGTATAGCAATTATTGGCTCACCCCAGAATCCATTGAGCCAGTCTTCTTATAGGATGGATTAGCCAACTGTGTAGTTGGTGTACCACCTGGGGTATTTTTTCCTTTTTCCGTTGTATTCATTGGTTTAATTGGTCAGATTGAAGCTCCCAACACTAGGTCCCTGGCAGAACTCAGGCACTGCAAGCAGTGGCCATCCCCCGAGAGGTGCACGCGCCTACCAAGAATTGTCTAACTTCAACCAATTCATTTATTAGCTTTCACATGCATTCACAGATGATGGAAAATAAGGCAAACTTATTATAAGTTAGGTTTCACAAATAAGTATTCGTTTCGAAAAAGGCATTAGTGTAAAATTCTAGGTGAGGCAATTATTAATTCGCACCACAAGTTTAATAAATTAATATTTAAAGTACTGAAATGTGAATGCCATGCAATTTTAACTCAAAGAACTTTGATACTTGGCGCTGGCACCACTGCAATTTATTTGAATATTTTGATACCACCATCGAATTTATTCAAAAACAAAATATTTCCCAAATCAATATCCCATATGTATATGCATGAATGTAATTTTCCAAACAGTTTGCTATCAATTTAATCTCGTTTGATCTTAATCCGATCTTTAAATAAAATTTGAATTTCAATCGCATCTTTTTAGATTTATTTTGTTCCCCGTTTACCCAAAAATGCCTTTCATACACTTTATTGTGTATTATGTTGTGTGCGTTGTTGTTGTATAAAAAACTAACAAATTTCTGAATTGTTTCTATTCTACAAACTAACAACTTATATTATAAAAGCATAATACAAAAGAAACATAAGTACGGATACAAGAAAATAAAATCAATAAAAGACTTCATCCATATAGGAATCACTACTGTATGTTGAATCGCTGATGATTGTTATATTGTGTACATGTGTGAAGATCTATTACGTTTCTTTTGATCTCTCTAAATGAAAAATTAACCAAAAAATTAGGTACCCTGCTGAATTAGATAGTTTTTTTTTTGGTTCGGAATCAAATTTAATTTCTTTCAATTATCGCTCGGCCACAACTATTAATTCTAATTATGGGAAAACTTATATTTTTATATGTTTGTGGTTTTACGTAATAAGATGAATGGATACCGAAATATCCGGAACTTTATTCATAAATTCGTGTAATTATATTTTGATAGTTTGTGCGCGATCTTGCAAATTTAGAGGCCTGCTTGCGCAACATTGTATTTAATATATTAAACGCAATCTTGTAATACACACATAAACGAGCTTAATTGGCAAAGTAGTTTTTATATGCTTATTTAATAGATTTTTCTTTATAAGAAAATTGACAGTTAACGATTGTTAATTAATCCGTAATAAAAAAAAAGCAAATCCAAGAATTGAATGAATGCAATTCAATTAATAAAAATTACTTGTTACTTCCGTTAGATTTCTTTGTGTGATCAAGAAATTTTATATATTTGGTAAATGATATATGTATATAGTTTTGATGACGCGCTACAAACTTTAACTATATGTAAGCATATACATATACGTATGATGTAATCTCAGGTGCGGAATTAAATTAACTCGATCGGAATTCAAAATTTAAGTATATTAGTACGACCTAATTATCTTATCATAAATACAACGTCTTATCTATAAAATATGAATCATGTATAGGAAATTCGTTCACTTTGTCATATTTTATATATATATCAAAAAAATGTTTTGAATAAATTAATAGACTTTATTTGTAACATGTAGAAATACATGATTGATTTATGTAAAATTGCATAAATGACTGTGTAAATTATTGATGTTATGTTAAAATGTTGTATCGATATAGTTAATACATAACAAATTGATGTGCTTTCTAAAAATTAATGGTTTGAAAAATTATAATTACATGTACACTGTGGTACGCATCCGTAGATGACCTCTATGATATACTTAATTTATGGCCGATTTCTTTATACAACTTTTTCATATGTAAGTACTTTGAAATGGAGCGTAAACTGAATATTTTTAAATTTGATCTCTCGCTATTTTGTTCTGCATTACGAGCTTTTTTGACACAGTGCGAACACATGATATTGGTGAAAGCGAGCAAAATATAAATTTAGGGACGGAAAGCAATAGCCTTCATATCGATGGCGATGTTGAAATACAAGATGCTGTTAATTTTAATGATCACCGAGACACTACAAATTTGACATTTCATAATACTTACCCCAAATTCAGAAACTAAAATCGATGAACAAGTGCAAAGCAATCCAATTAGATATAGGACTTCTTGATAAACATAACTCTGAGCAATTAAATTAATTTTTTTTAAATATTCGGTTTAAAATTCCATTAAATATTAACGATGATACAAATCGTCGATTTCCTTACAATTTATTATCAAAAATGTTGACAAATCGTGTAATAAAAACTGGTTCTGTTGGAGTAATAAATATAAAGCTATTTATTGTGCTCCTTGCTACATTTTGAAGACCAGCAAATGTAATGCATCACACTTAACAGATAAATTTGGATATAATTCCAAATACGGTTGGAAAAAATTGTATGATCGTATACCGTCACACGAAAGCTCAAATTTACATAAAGAAAATTATATCCAATGGAAGAACTCGCAAAACGCGGCTTTAACTAATACATACGCATAGTATGAACAGAAAAATTGGACAAAACTATTGGAAAGATTTCTAGACGTAATATTATTTTTATCAGAAAGAGGACTTGCTGTTTTTGGATCAGATTATCGTATCGGAAGTCCACAAAATGGTAATTTCTTGGGTTTAGTGGAACTACTAAGCAAATATGATCCAGCCTTCGGTAGAGCATGTTTCGAAAGTTCGAACATCAGAAGAAAAACGGCAAAAGGATGCAGGTTCATTATCTTTCAAATAGAATTCAAAACGAGTTTATCGAAATCTGTGGTTCGTTTGTTCAACATAAAATCATCGAAGAAATCAAAGAAACCAAATATTTTTCAACTATTGCCGATGCTACGCCAGATTCATCTAACAAAGAGCAAACTGCAATAATAATTCGATATGTTAAAATGGTTGAAACAGATTTTTCAATTGAAGGACGCTTTATTTGCTTCGATAATTTTTCAAATAAAACCGAGAATGAAATTGCCAACCGAATTTTGAGCCTTTTAACCTTCACTCTGTGTATAGGTTACGTGGTTGCGTTGTCTGTGTATAGGGGTCAATCTGACCCCACTTTTGTTTTCATATATTTTGTAAGGAAAATGGAAAAAAATCGTTTTTTGTTTTTTCATACTAATATTTTAATTAGAAAAGTAAAATTCATTCAATAAATAATAAAAATTTGTTAAAAATAACAAATAAAAATAAATTCAAAAAACAAAAAAATTAATTAATAATTACATAAATTTATTAAATGTATTTTAGTCAGACGCATTTTCTGAAACAACTTCTTCGCTCGAATCCATTTCTTCATCTCTGGTGCATTCTATGCACATAATTTAGCTGTGAGTTTAACAACAAGGCTTATTGCAACTATGGCACCTTGTTTTTGTTTTACAGTCAGCCGATCGCGGGCACAAGTAGCATCGCGGACGTTTACTAACTGTTGGCTTCGTTGCTGCTTCTTTGGTTGTTGAAACTGGGTTTATATTCAACACTTTGTATCCTATTTGATTGATTGCAATTTTTACATTACGTTTTAACGCTCGTGGATTGGACAGCCGCTCCAAGATAGTCCAATAGATAGTCCACGCTCGTTGCATTATAGTCCAATATGATGTTAGGTTTTTTAGAAACGCCGTCAATTCCACAATCGTTGTGTAAAGTTGGTAAAAGGAGTACGTTTTTATTTTTTTTTTGGAACAAAGCTGACCAGAGTTAGGTGATTATCGAAGGAAAATTTTGATGAATTTACTTCTCTTTTCTTCAGCTCCGCTTTGCTCGTTAATTCTTTGGGAAGATCAGGTTTATTTTGACGTATCGTTCCAATTATAGTGGTATTTTTTTGTAATAGTTGTTCGGCCAAAGTACAACTAGTGAAAAAATTATCCATCGTAATTGTTCTGCCTTTGTTTAGGTACGGCGCAGATATTCGATGGACCAAATTTAGGGCATAATTATTTGAACGAGTTTCGTTTGGTTGTTTACCTACATACACCTCAGATTTCAACGGATACGCATTTTTGGCATCACATATCCAAAATATTTTAATTCCGTACTTGCCTGGTTTTGATGGTATATACTGTTTAAAGCCACATCTTCCTCTCGTTAAAACCAGTTGTTCATATATTGTTAAATTTGATGACGGTTTGTATGGTGCTCGGATATTTGACAAGAACATATTCTACACATCACGGAATGCTGCTAATTTGTCCGTTTTCAACCGCTCTGATCTGGTTCGAAAATTATCGAACCGCAGAAATCTTAGTAATTGCTGTACTCTCTCTAACGACATTACAGCTCTATAAAATGGACGATTATCAAGACGATACAATTCGTCCAAACGGTCATTCCAGTTTCTATGGACGCCAGCATAAATTAGAATACCGATGAGAGCATAAATTTCATCGGATTTTCTATTATACCAAAGACGTTGTCGCTTCGCTGTATTGCATGTCGAAGTATAATATTGCCGTGCTTTTCTATTTGTTTCAGCTACAATAATATTCACTAACGTTTCTGGTACAACTTTTGGAAATGCTAGTAGATGAGTGTTCAGGTTTTGTGATGTTTGAGATGTCAAGCCATCTTTCTCTCTATATGTAAGAAAATTACGTGTTCTTGTTGTACTAGGAGGATTTGCACTCCATTTTCTTGTAAATTTTTTGTTTTGGGCATAATACCACTTGCCACTATTTTCTTCGAGGTGTTCATCGATGGTAGGTTCACTTTCACCTTGTTCACCAGCGATATCTCCAAAATCCTCATCATCATCAATATTACATACGTTTGTGATCATCTGCTCCACTTGGCCATCCTCATCACAATCCGAAAACGCAATATCTATGTTATCGTTTGCAATCTCCTCTTCGTCCGATGTCTCTGGAGTTGTAACACTGTCAAAAAGTTCAAGCAGTTCTTGACTGCTCTGTCTTTTCCTTGCCATAACACAAAATAGTATAACAATGTTGTACATCAAATTAAAAATTTAGAAAAACTGTACTTTTATTTTCACTGTATCGACTAGTTCACTCAAAATTTACACAATAAATAAGCAGAAATATCGTTGAAAACATTACAAAATGTTGAGGTAACGGAACAATCATCAGTATATAACGTAAATAAAGGGTGATTTTTTTGTGGTTAGGATTTTCATGCATTAGTATTTGACAGATCACGCGGGATTTCAGACAAGGTGTCAAAGAGAAAGATGCTCAGTATGCTTTGACATTTCATAATGAATAGACTTACTAACGAGCAACGCTTGCAAATAATTGAATTATATTACAAAAATCAGTGTTCGGTTCGAAAAGTGTTTCGCGATTTACGTCCGATTTATGGTCTACATAATCGACCAAGTGAGCAAACAATTAATGCGATTGTGACCAAGTTTCGCACTCAGTTTACTTTATTGGACATTAAACCAACCACACGAATGCGTACAGTGCGTACAGAAGAGAATATTGCGTCTGTTTCTGAGAGTGTTGCTGAAGACCGTGAAATGTCGATTCGTCGCCGTTCGCAGTAATTGGGTTTGTGTTATTCGACGACATGGAAGATTTTACGCAAAGATCTTGGTGTAAAACCGTATAAAATACAGCTCCTGCAAGAACTGAAGCCGAACGATCTGCCACAACGTCGAATTTTCAGTGAATGGGCCCTAGAAAAGTTGGCAGAAAATCCGCTTTTTTATCGACAAATTTTGTTCAGCGATGAGGCTCATTTCTGGTTGAATGGCTACGTAAATAAGCAAAATTGCCGCATTTGGAGTGAAGAGCAACCAGAAGCCGTTCAAGAACTGCCCATGCATCCCGAAAAATGCACTGTTTGGTGTGGTTTGTACGCTGGTGGAATCATTGGACCGTATTTTTTCAAAGATGCTGTTGGACGCAACGTTACGGTGAATGGCGATCGCTATCGTTCGATGCTAACAAACTTTTTGTTGCCAAAAATGGAAGAACTGAACTTAGTTGACATGTGGTTTCAACAAGATGGCGCTACATGCCACACAGCTCGCGATTCTATGGCCATTTTGAGGGAAAACTTCGGAGAACAATTCATCTCAAGAAATGGCCCGGTAAGTTGGCCACCAAGATCATGCGATTTGACGCCTTTAGACTATTTTTTGTGGGGCTACGTCAAATCTAAAGTCTACAGAAATAAGCCAGCAACTATTCCAGTTTTGGAAGACAACATTTCCGAAGAAATTCGGGCTATTCCGGCCGAAATGCTCGAAAAAGTTGCCCAAAATTGGACTTTCCGAATGGACCACCTAAGACGCAGCCGCGGTCAACATTTAAATGAAATTATCTTCAAAAAGTAAATGTCATGGACCAATCTAACGTTTCAAATAAAGAACCGATGAGATTTTGCAAATTTTATGCGTTTTTTTTTAAAAAAAAGTTCTCAAGCTCTTAAAAAATCACCCGTTAGTAATAAACAAATACAAATAATATGCTTATTCTCTCATAAATAGCAAGAGACAGAGAAAATGCATTGCCATGTACATAATATGCATTGCCATGTACATATGCATTGCCATTTACATATGCATTGCCATGTACATATTATGTACATGGCAATGCATTTTCTCTGTCTCTTGCTATTTATGAGAGAAATTGCGTAAATAACAATTCATTCCCGTTCTATACACTAGGAAAAAAAAATTAAATCGATATTCTATTCCCTATACAAAATATAGAAAATATTTGGGGTCATTATGACCCCAGTGCACAGAAATGTGCTTGGTTTATTTCAACTTATCCTAACTGTCATATATTTAATTGGTATTAACCCGCTTTCCATTGAATTGAATGTAAAACATATTAATTTAACCTATCCCAATTGTTTGGACTAATTAAATGTCGAAAAGTGTGTTTTTTTTACTTTTAAAACTACTGGGGTCATTTTGACCCCACTACACAGAGTGAAGGTTAATGGAATTAAATTTGAATTTTGTAAATTGTGTTGGGCAAGGTTACGACAATGGATCTAATATGGCGGGAAAATATAACGGGATGCAATCGATTATTTTGGCCAAAAACTGCAATTGTGTGTTTTGCCCTTGTGCAAATCATACATTAAACCTATTTGAAGTAAGAAGCGGTGTTATTTTTTGGAACTATTGAACAAATTTTTAATTTCTTTAGTGGTAGTCCAAAGAGATGGGAAGTTTTATAAAAGCATTTCAGCACAGCCTCGATACACAATATATCGAAAACCCGATGGTCCGCACGGATAGACGCTGTTAAACCAGTCGCATTGCATATGAAATCATTATTACCAGCTATAAATGAATTTGAATTGAATAGTCTTTCATAAAACTAATATCATTAACATTAGTCTTCATAAAACTAATCTCATTATCCAAGCTCGAAAAGCAACTTTAAATGTAGAGAAAGATAATATAGATGGCCTAGTTCGAGCCATACAAGACATCAAAAAACAATGGAGATCGATCCTTCAAGAATGCAAAACTACTGCGGCTGCAAATGATATTACTTCAGAATTTGCAGAAAATCGTCATTTAAAGTGTCAAGCAGCAGTTGAATCACACTTGCACGAAATATTTAACAAGATGATAGATTCAATAATAGATGGACTAACGCGTCGATTTCAATCCATTAATTCTTTATGTAATCTGTTCGAGGTTTTGTGAAATTTTAATGAAATGAATGAAGATGCCATTGTACTATCGGTTAAATTATTTCAAAAGAAAAAAAAAAATACCAAAATACCAAAAAGAAATTAATAAGGATATTGCTGAAGAAATGTTATTACTCAAACGGGTTTATAAAACCAACTTCAAACTTAGCACGAAACCAGCCGAATTGCTGAAAGAAATTATCCATTTAGGACTAATAAATATTTTATCGAATGTTGTAATTGCTCTTTGGATTTTTTTAACTCTGCCAGTAAGTGTAGCTAAAGGCGAGAGATCTTTCAGTGTTCTAAAACACATTAAATATTGTTTAAGATCTATAATGAGTCAAGTCCCAAGTCCGATTAAATGGCCTTGCAACATTAAACACTAATGTTGATTTAGCGCGTAAATTAGATTACACTGAGGTAATATCTGAATTTGCTTCCAAAAAAGCGAGAAAAGCACCAATATAACAAAAACCAATTTTTGTTATTGTGATTATTTGATTGATTTTTAATTAATGTTAAATATATACATATGTATAAGTATGTGAAATTTTTGAAATGCAAATATTTTATTCTATAAAAAAGTGCCTCACAATATCTACTGTCCCAGGCCTCACATTTCTTCTGCACGGCCCTGTATACAGGAATCTCTAAGTACGAGGGTATATCAAAAAGTCTTGCAATATCATATGAAAAAAACGAGTGAGTGAGACAACAATATATTTTTCAAAACCATTTTTTGTCGCGATGAAACTTCTAGAAAAACATTTCGATGTAAATTTTACGGTTCGTTTGTTTTTATCAATTTAGTAACATGTTTTTTGAATTTTTCTTAAAATGAATGAAATTGAATATCGCGCCGTTATTAAATTTTTCTGTAAAGATGGACGAAATGCAATTTATATATTCAATTATATATCAAAAGTTTACGGCGAATCTGCACCATCATATGCCACAGTAACAAGGTGGGCAAAATTATTCAAAAGTGGTCGGGAGTCATTAGAAGACGACAACCGCTCGGGTCGGCCAGCAGATGCTATTAGCCATGAAAACGTAATTTTGGCCGATTCTATTGTATTGGAGGACCGGCGTAGTTCTGTTCCGCGGTTAGCGTGGAGACTTTCTCTTTCATACGGTACCACATATACTATATTACATGACCACCTTCACATGTCGAAAGTAAGTGCGCGATGGGTTCCCCGTTTGTTGAATGCAGAACAAAAAAAAAATGCGTGTTCAAACTTCAAAGGCGATTTTAGATATGTACAAAGAAGATCCAGAAAATTTCTTGGATAACATAATAACAGGCGATGAAACATGGCTTCATCACTGGGATCCGGAATCCAAACAAGAATCGATGCAATGGATTAAACGTAGTGAACCACCACCAAAGAAATTCAAAACTCAACCGTCTTCTGGTAAGGTTTTGGCAACAATTTTTTGGGATGCTGAAGGAATTTTGATAATCGATTATATGCTATCGAAAACCACAATCACAGGCATATATTACGCAGAGGTTTTGCGAAAATTGACAAAAGCGATCCGGGAAAAACGGCCAAGGAAAGTTAGGAAAAAAATCTTGCTTCTTCACGACAATGCACCAGTGCGCAAGGCTAATATTGCTCAAGCTGCATTAAAGAATTGCGGCTTCGTGGAAATTCTGCACCCACCGTACAGTCTAGACTTGGCACCCAGTGACTACTTTCTGTTTCCCAATTTGAAAAAAACACTAAGGGGTCGGAAATTTTCCAGTGACTATGAAGTACAGTCTGTTGTAAATGAATATTTTATGGAGCAAAAGAAATCTTTTTTTTTAGAGGGTTTAGGCAAGTTAATTGATCGATGTGACAAATGTATAAACCTTAAAGGAGATTATGTCGAAAAATAAAAATATTGCTGTCTCACTCACTCTTTTTTTTCATATGATATTGCAAGACTTTTTGATTTGCCCTCGTATTTAAAGTTTAAATTCTAAAGATTAAATATAGATAATAAATTTTATTCTTCTAAGTTGAATGATACTCAACTACATTACGTTTGCAAAACCTCGAAAACAAAACCGTCTTTTTTAATTTTTTTGCATACAATTTATGAATCCAAACAATTCCATGTCCTTATTTTAAAACATTTTGAGGAATTTTGAACTTGAAGAAAACAGAACATTTTGCATTGAAAGGCCAACATAAATGAGTATCGATCGATTAGAATGAATGCAACATAATAAACAGTGTGGCACAACATTGTTGAGTACATTGAAAACTCTTGTCTAAATATTGAATTCCCAAAAGATAATTAAGGGGAAGTAACAGTCACTAATTATGATTAGAAGGATAATTACGGAAGTTTATCATTCCATCGTAATAATTAACTGAATAGCACAATTTATTAAAACGAAATTTTGTTATAAAATTGTAAGACACTATAGCACAGTGCTATGGAATCGATATTCGATAGCTTTATAAAACGGGAAACCTATTTGATGGGAAACCAACTAAACGATTATCTGGATTAATCTAGTTTAATCCGGAAGCCCATATCCTTTTTGTAATGAGTTAAACAATTAATTTTTAACAGCACGCGAAATAATTTATTCATTTGCCCGAATTATGTAAATGCCTTACGATTAATTGTTTCCTAATAAATTTTTCCTTGCTTACCTTAATTTAAAAATAGAATTTTTATTTGTTTTTATACTCCAGGATAGATTAAAATTGAATTGTCTATACTTTATATGACTCTGCTAATCTATAATGACTTTCTTTTACCATGATATATACATAGATCTCGAATACACTATATTTGATTTCTTGATGGACTAAATGTCTTGTATAATCAAAAACTATTAATCCTGCTCAGATTTTTTAAATTCTTTTAAGCTCATGGAAGCTACCACTTCGACCAAATTTCGCAAGAATCACAGAATAGGAAAAATATTACGTATGAAGTATGATTCCGAATTGTTAATCAGTAGAGGCCGAATTTTAGTGAAATAGTTTTTTTAATGAAAACTAGTTATTCGATAAAATTTCAAAAAATGATCTGAAAAATTTTTGTTTGAAACTTAAGTAATTTTCAATACAATCATTTTAATTTAAATATTTGCAAAAAACGAAAAAGCTCCTATAGAAACTACCACTTCCAGTGAACTGGTTTTGATGAAACACCGCTAGGACCTCACGAATTATGGAAAAAGCTTAAGTACGAAATTTTATTCCAATCAATCAATCCGTGTCGGAAGCTCAGATGCCAAATTTAAATCAAAAAATATTACATCGTCAAAAAACGACGTTTCCACTTAAATCATGCAAAACTGATATTATTAAAACATTAATTTAAAATCTTCTAATTCATAATAGTTTATCTCACATCTCCAGATAAACAAAAAAGCTCCATGGAAGCTGCTACTTCCGGTGAACTGATTTCAGTCAAAAAAACACTGTGATCCCCCAATTTATGAAAAAGCTTTGTTTGGCTTTGTTAAAAAACAGTTTTTTTGTTGTCAAAAATCGTAATTTCCGCTTAAATTTGGAAAAACTGATTTGAACCGGTATTGCACCAAAATTAATTTAGAATCTCTTAGTTCATAATCGTTTTTATCATAAATGACATACATACTTTACAAAATACTTTACAAAAAACGAAAAAGCGCCTATGGAAGCAACCACTTGCTGGACCACTTGAGGATCTCCCAATTTATGAAAAAAAAGCTTAAGTTTGAAGTTTTATCCTGATTGGCCAATCCGTTTCGGCTGTATGAAAGCCACAGATATTTACACACTGATTTTAAAAAAACAACTTTCTTCGTCTTCAGCTATATAGAGAGTGGTAAATCTGTAAAAATATCGAGGTCAACATTTTTTCATCATTGCTATAGTACGTAATATGGTAACACTGAAAAGTTAAATGTCATTTATTATGCCATCGTAAAATGTTTATGATACAATGGGATAGCAGAAATTTTTAGAAATAATGTTGATCAGTTTCATTCAGGTTAGCATCCATCATCCAGATCGTTGCGAAATCACAGTATTATACTGATTAGTAAAAACAACATGTTGAAGGAACTCAAACCGCCCATTGTATATTAAAAAGTAGAGGGTTTGCGGGCAGCACCTAACTTACTTTTACAAATAAAAAAACTGTCTTGTATAATCTGTATAATGACAAATTCTTTGTCATTTTTTGTAAATGATTTACTTTTCAATCATTGGAACAATTGAAAAGCTCCTACGGAAGCTGCCACTCTCAGTACACAATTTCTACTACATTCCGCAAGCATCTCCCAATTTATGGAAAAGATTTAGTATGAAATTTCATCCCAAGTAATCAATCCTTCTTGACGATGCTGTACGCTGACGAATATAAAAAAATAATGTGGGCCAATTTTGGATGAAATTTAATTTAAAACTTTTTTTGATTTTACTACTTCGTTTCGAACATTTTCATTTGCGAAAATGCTCCTATGGAAGCTGCCACTTCCGATAGACCGATTTCGGCCATACATCACTAGGATCTCCTAATTTATGGAAGAAGCTTAAATATGCCGCATAATTGTTGAAAAAAAAATTTCTTGTAAAAAAAACATTATATCCGCTTAAATTTTGGAAAACTATTCTGGACCAATTTGGATACGATTGTAATTTTAAAATGAATACTTTTCAAAATTAAAAAAAAAACGAAATGTTCCCGGCGAACCGATTTCGGCCAAATATCACTAGGATTTCCCAATTTATGGAAAAGCTTAAGTATAAGTCAATCTGATCAAGTAATCCGCCTGCGCTGTACAGAAGCCATATTTTTGGTTCAAAAAATTTTCTTTGTCAAAATCGTAATTTTCGCTTAAGTTTTGGGAAACTGACCTGGATCGATACTGTTGCACATTTAATTTAGAATCGTACATAACATAGCCTTTTTTCATAAATAAAATACTTTTAAAAGTATGTATTTACAAGAAACGAAAAAGCTCCTGTGGAATCGTCTATTCCCGATGGACCAATTTCGAAAAAAAACATCTCTGGGACTTCCTAATTTATGAAAAAAACTGAACTTTGAAGTTTTGTCCCTATCACTCATTTCATCTAAATTTTTGTTGAAAAAGTCTTTTAAAAAAATCGGCATTTCCGCTTAAATTTCACAATACTGATCTGAACCGATATTGCTTCAAAATTAATTTAGGAAGCTCATATGGAAGCTGCCACTTCCGGAGAACCGATTTCGACCAAAAATCACTGGGATCTGTCAATTTATGGAAAATCTTAAGTATGCAGTTTCATCCCAATTAATCAATCCGTCACCTGTCAGAGGCCAAATTTTTACTGAAAAATGTGTTTTTAATCGCAATTTCCGCTTAAATTTTGAAAAAAATGATTTGGATCGAAATTGTTGTACTTTCCATAGTAGCACTCTGTAAAATAAATTAGGCATTTATGCGATCAGATTCTCTCACCGTTTTATACAAATAATATCAACATACTAACCCTAAGCTTTAAAAAGACAGGTGAATGGCTTCTCAAGATGGAAGTCATGCACCTCCTTAATTTGTGTGAGGCTACGGTAACATGTCTTGTAAAAGGACATCATTTGGTTATTTTAAATTTTCATATTGAATAACTTCACTCTATCATACGCTGAATTACATGTTTGGATGGAAAAAATTATAAGTGTTAAGCAATATCGAGTCGCAAGTTGTATATGCGCTTTAAAACGGAGAAAGAACTTCTAATGAACATTTATAGCCATTCTCCGTCCACCTGATTATAGGACGGTGTTCATTCGTGCCTAACACCAAGAGCGAGATGAGTTGGCTCAACCTATATTTTCTTTTAAACAATTTGAGAAAAATGTAAACGTATTAGTGGTAATTTTTAGATTTCTACTCATTTTTTCAAGATGGTGGAGTGATTCTTATTAAAAATAATTTTCAGAATGGTTCAGAGACTGTGGTTAAGGAGGACTGATACGCCAGATAAATTAAAATTTATTTAATAGAAAGGAATAAAAACTTGAGTCAGAATACCACACTACCGTATTTCACAAGGGAGGCTTATGACGTTATACGAGAATCGAATGACAGAACGATGATAACAGAGAATTCACCACGGGTTAAACTTCCAAAAATCAGCATAACGTACTTTAATGGAGAGCACATGTAATGTATAGAATTTTTTGATGTCTTCAACAAATTAGTACACAATAACAAAACACTAACAGATACAAACAAAATGAGTTATCTGCAAACGCGATATGCAAATTTAACTAGATACATCCACACACAACCCACCAATGCGCATCAGTCATTCGTACAATATTTGGCACCACCAACGAATGCCTTCAAGCTACAAAAACATGGGAATAAATATTGAGAATTGGGATACAATTATTATTTACACGCGGTATCAAAGAAACTCGGCAGTGACTCAGTGAGATTATAGGAGATATCACTAGAAAAATCAGTGCATAACCTTGGAACCTGTTGCAAAGACGTTTTTGAAGGTTTGTATCCTCCGCGGAAACGAACTTCAGGAGAAGAGAAATATGAACAAGAGTTCAAAAACACATTCGAACGATCAACAGATGGCAGAGACATTGTAAAAATATCGATCAGCAACACGACTGCCACATTAGGCCATTAGAAAACCAGAACAACAGCACGATTTCTAGAAACAATGAATTAGCAACCCAATACAGAGAATTTATGAAGAATTCTTAAGATCTCGAATACATGCAAATGATAAACAGTGCATCGAAGACCAATGTCCTTATACTATATCCCACATGCATTTCATCTAAAATCATTACGAACCACAACAAAGTAGAGGAGCTACAACAAAATTGAAAACAATGTTTAAGATGACGGAAGCACAAATACGTCTTGACTGTTTCTAAAACCCAACAGCGAAATGGCGATTTCACCATAGTCTAGTCGAAAACATATTATTTCGTTTTGATATTCTTCGCTTTAGGTAATGTCATTGACTGTAGTATATGTAGCATCATATTCGATGAAAAAGAAAGCAGCCAAATAACCCAAACAATCCCTCTTCAGGACAGATAAGTAAATTTGTTTGGAAGCAGTTCTTGTTGCAATTACTTCCAAATTAACATCAAATATGCTGCCTGTTTAATGAAGCATTTCATGACCAGATTACAGATATTTAAGAAGTGCTTCATTTCCTGTATATCGGCCACATTTGTTGTTTAAACAAATTGGATCTAAAAAAACTCTGAACTAATTATTCAAAAGCATGCGCGGCATAACTGCATTGTGGCCAAGTATTTTAAATTTAGCAAATTTCGAGCAAAATTTAACAAAATTACAATAAGTACAATAATTTTTTTAAATATAATTTTCATTTGTCCCATTTTTCCCCTTTATAAAAATCACTGTCAGCTTTTGCTTCAATACATATTTTACAAAGCACATCACTTTTTGTTTAACTGGTGATGATGGGACTTCTGTTTCAACGAGTTCATTTAACCATTTTACTCTAAATTATAGAGACGTCTTGTTATGTCATTACAGTACATAAATAGAGTAAAATTTTTATAAAATGTTTAAGAAAAAAATGTTGGCAATATTGCAGAGGAGCGCACTAAAAATTATGATGTGCAAAATATAATTTATATTTGGGTAGCCGCCCGTGTGTTTAGCTTAGCGGGAACGTTGGACCCAACTATGCTGTGAACTATTTCACCTTAACCAAGATGCATGAGTTTTCGCTCACAAAGTTCCTACTCTTGACGCCATATTGTTTCTCTATTTAACAATTACTTAAGTGCAATTTTGTGCAAATGTATGATGGTATGTGGCGTATCTGAAATGTCTACTGAATCGACCAAAATATCATTGTTTTTATTAGCATAGGGCCTGTACACAAAACGAAACGAGTTGTATTTGCAAATGAATCACCGAAGAAACAAAATTAAAAAATATACATTTTAGAAACTAATGTTCCCCTCAAAAAATAGGACCCTTGAGAGCTTCATTTTAATTTCGTATACACACCCAACGGATTAAACAGACGGTAAGAGTTGGTGGATGGCTAATCAATAAAAAATCAAATATTTCGATAGTTTATCGGATAGTCTTTGGGGTTTGCAATTAGTGCAAACAGGGGATAACCACAACAATTCTGCAATAACGATAGTTGCTAACTGTTGAGCTTCTCATTCAAAATTTATCATTTTTGTATGTAGTTGAGGACTACTAAATTTTAAAAAAATTACTAAATATTTGATAATCATATTGGTAATCATTGCTTACGTAAATTATGTTTAAAAAATATTTACTTAACATAAAATTATAAAATCTACATCCACTTCCATAAACATCGGTGAAGCACCAATATGTTATCGGTATTGTTATCACATGGAAAATATTCGCAAGTGCTATTTTTATAGTATTATGTGCCAAATGCGTCGTCGAGTGTATATATAATTATGATTTAATAGCACTTCGCGCGAAGAAATACATATAAGATATAGGTCTAAATTACTTTACAATTTCTATGCCGTCGGGCTATAGCACAACAACAAAAACAATAAATAATTACCTGTGCACGCTATCAAATCTATAAAAAATTTCAAAATTTCCATCCGTCGGAAATTACAAAAAAAAGTGTGCAATCAAACTAAAACCAAATTACACAAAAAACAAAAATACTCGATTTAGTTCGAATTTTAATTTCTTATCAATTTCTTAATACTTAAGTGAAATAAAATTTTGTAATGAATAATATATAATTGCACATACACACACACACACACACTTATAAATTTAGGTAAAAACGATAAGAATTTCAATCAAAATTCGAACGAAAGTTGTACGCTGTTACATTTTTTTTCAAAACAAGGTGTGATCACGAGTCGCGCGGCATATGACAAATTTTAAAATATTTTAATTTTTTATCACTCTAAAATTGAAATAAAATTTATTGAATTATGATATCGAGCGCACAATGACCGATTTAGGTATGATTGTGATATATATGTACGTACTGTCAAAGTCATTTATGGAAAATTTGTATATTTGTAAAAATTTGCGCGCGAGAGATTAATCTACGTACATATACATATATCGATACGATATATAAGACGTCATCGTTATACCGAGTCGCGCGCAAATCTTCACATCCGTTTTGTTGTATTCTTATGTCCACAAATTTGATTAACCCGAAAATAAAAATTATGTTTTTTACATTTCTTATAAACGAATTTTGATAAGAAAGTGTTATGATTTTTGATTACATATTGGGTTTGAGTTATCAGAAAATCCACTTGTTATGATTGTTTTTCGGTTTGAATATATATTGAAATTTTGTCGCGATCGCGTTTTATTGATCGATAATGATTTGAAGTTTTATTTTATTAATGAATCAATGAATATTAATAAAAAAAATTCTTAATTTATCAGTGAAATGTCTATACAAACTGATTGGGAAATTATGTTTATATTAGCCGTGTGCGTTGCGTGTAATAAGATGTAATATATGGAGACGAGCGAGGGCAGCTTTTTTTCTTAGAAATTCAATTGAAATTTGAAATGTCATAAATGTTTGTTTGCGCGATAAACAAAAATGTTATATGTGAAAAATAAAATGCTTTTTTGTTTACGCGGCGCGGTGCAAAGATAAGAAGTTCATGTGATTATGTATTACCTTTGATATGCGTAATACGATTAGATTATAAAACGATATTGCAAAGGTTGTTGGTATCTAAAAATAACATTTACGTCGATTTACTTATGTATGGAGAGGTGCTGGAATGTAAATATTAATACACGTAATGACGTCGCCATTCACTAAGAAGGTAAATTTATTTTATTCGAGCCAATATTTGTCGTTCGATTTGTATTATAATAAATTATAGAAATGAGTGGCATTTACCGTAATAATTGAGTTTTAGAATTCTCAGAATTTGGAAAATTTCTTGTGCGAACTAGATAAAAATTGCACAATGCAAACAAGTATAGAACCGAGAAGTGAGTAAAAATAATTAGAAAATACGATTAGCGTAAACAAATTTACGAAAAAATTTTAAGCCCTGAATTAAACGCTTTTAATATTAAATTTGAATTTTTGCAACAAGTAAACGAAACCATGTCAAGTATTATTGATGGGAAATAGTATTTGTCGCACTTTTACATTATATTTGATTAGTTAAAATATTAGATCAATATCAAACGTTGTGGGCTTAGAAAGTATTCCATTATTATAAACGAAAAACTTAGAAGCATCCAAACTCTAGTCAAATATACCAAAATTGGAGATTGCGAGATATTTTTCTCGCTTTTTAGATTTCTAGAGAGTTCAAAAGTCTCGTATTTTACACGAGAGTCTAGATTTCTCGGGAATTTTTCTCAGTAAAAATTTTGAGAAGCATATAGCGATATCTATAGCTTTATCAGACGCACGAGTCTATTTCTTAGATACCAAATATCCTGATAATGGAAACTTACGCTTATTCTGGGTTGACGAAGGCCGAATGGCAAATAGGGCATTTCTAGTTAAATTTAAATTCGGAGAAATTTGGCTAGTTATTTCAAATACAGAATGATTATCGTTAACATTTTGGCTGGAACAATCTTCATCGCCGAAAATGAGTAGTCTTTTTATAAGCGCTTTCGAAGTTTTCACTAATTCGGTTTTTGGAGCTATCTTAAAAACTCCTTAAATCCCATCCATTTGTAAAAATATTAGGATTATTTAAAAATTACTTTTCGTTTCTTACTAAATTAGTATCATATCGCGGTAGTCTCTACATCATTTTGAACTGGCTTCAAAATTTCTTAAATATTTTTCGATGAGCTTGTGTATAATTAACACTTTTTCTATTAGGCCTATCAATTTTATAAATCCCTCGATCACGGGGACGAAGGTGTTCCATTTTGTTTTATTATCTAGGAGAAGCTGTAACTCAGTTTTTAAATTTTTTATTAATTTCCTTAATTTTACTAATTGCAGGATGTATTATGACGAATCATTTACTAGTTCACAGTATCTACTTAATTCATCTTTTGCGTCCGAAAATTCATCATACTGGCCGTCAGTCTCACTTTTGGCCGTCAGTCTCAATGTTTAGCGTAGTTATGAATTGTTGATGGGGATAACGATCCAAAATTAGCTATAACTCTGCCGCCATCGCTATTATATCGACAACATCTATTTCAAAATTATTTGAAAAGATTGTAATTTCTCCAGCTGAATCATCTTTTCTGCTGTGCAGCTTCTATGAATATGAACCAGTCCGAGATTTTGAGATTCACTGAGAGTGGTGCCCAATAAATATGAACATTTAAATTTTCCTATTGCACACGCTTGTCCATTCTTCTATACTTTGGCTGAATTTTTGATTATTGGATTTCATTTCATGATTTTCCCTCTATTTTTGCCCTTAATATTTTCACTGTACTAATATATTAAGTTCATAATGCTAACCTTTGGGGTAGGAAGACTGTACCGTTGAAGAGTTAGTTGTTGAATAAACTGGCAATCAGCAATTTTTTTATCGGGAGGTTATCAAAAGCAGCTAATCTGGAAACAATTTCTTCGAGTGATTGTGATGTACGTTTTGTTTGTAAGTACATTGGATAACTGTATTCATTTTTCATCTAAAAATAAAATTTCGGTTGTTCCAATAGGTTTCTTAACCATTCCATGTCTAAGTTGAGAAACCTTTGCAGGCAGATTATTTCTTACATCTCTTACATATTACCAAAGTATTGTTATCACAATGGAAAAATTGGTCCCAAACATTTTTATAATATTTATCTTCGTCAGCTATTTTAATAAGTTGAAAATTATTACTTTAGGATACATTTAATTATTTAAACATAGTTTTACAGCGGTTCACGTTTAAGTAATACAACACAAGCACAAATTTGATTTCGATAAAATCGCTATGTAGGTATTACTTTTTCAATTTATGCATCTTTATAAAGTAAAATGTAATGTCAAATTCATACAGTATTGGGTCTAGAATTAGAATTTAGTACTACGATGTTATTTGTTTTTACTTAACCGTTTGAGTCCCAGGGAGTATTGAAAAAAACACTGTCGAAGAATCCCAAACAACGCGACCGTGCTTTCTCTAAATGAAAGAGGAAGATGAAATGAATGAGATGAAAGGCAATCTATTGAGACAAACCTATTGTAAAATGTACTATTTACATTAAAAGGAGCTTAATAAACACATTTTATTAAACACTTGTTTTTTTATTTTTTCAAAAATACAAGTGTTTCATAAAATGTGTTTTTAGTGTAAGTGTGTTTCGCCAAGTACCTACGGCAAATAATGTAAAAAGTAAAATGACCTGTTTGATGTACTTGCTTCATTAAATCTGAGCGCGCGACTTCGACAATCGGTAACGCACCGTCAATAGTCGACAATGTTAAAATGTGCTGGGTTTTCTCGACATAAAATTTCAACAGCGCGATCGTGCTGCTTAGGACTTAAACGGTTAATTTTATTTTATTCTAGTTTAAAATGTTGTATTAATAGGCAATTTGTATCCAATGTTGACTTTTGGTTTTCTGCATTATAAAATTAATACATTTAAAATTTTTAAGAAATGCCAACGATAATGCCCGAAAATAATGAAAATAAAATTCTCAAGAAACGAGACTTAAACGAAACTAGTATGAAAATGTTCTCAATGAACTTTAAAGAAGAACCTTAAAAATTTAATTTAAACCAGGGACCGTATATCTGAATACGATATGAAAACCAGTATACTAGATTCTTATTTATTTTAAATAAGAATCGTTCGAATTTGACTCAAATCAATTAGTAATCTAGTATCCTTGTTTTCGTATCATATCAGAGCCTCCTAAATATAAGAGCCGTAAGATTTTTTAGCCGCCATTTTTTCCATGTGCTTTCCATAGAGTGGAAGTTTTTGGTACTTTTTCATAACCAACCAGTGTATTTTAGTAATTTTTTAGAAGCTTTTTTGTATATAAAAACATAAATTCTTTGTTTGAATTTTCAATGTGAATGGTTAATTCAATATTCAGGAAAAGCATATTTTAATATTGAGTAATATTATGTTGAGTTAACGCAAAAACATTTAAATTACTTAGTCGAACACAATTTTGTTTTGTTTATGTGTTTTTGAATTTGTTTATGTGTATGTACAGAAAATTAGAAATTAGTATAGAGTGTTCCATAAAAAAGTTCAGCATTATTTTTCCAAAACAAACGTTCGTTAAAAGAGGCTTTTGGAGTACCAATGTAATATGGGGATTATTGTGTTTTGGGTTCTATTTCAATATTGTTGATGACAAACTTCGAAAACTGTTTTTTCGTTACTAACTTGTTAAAAATTTGATTTTTCATCGCAACAAATTCGCAGCCTATATTGTTTCATCCTGTAGTATAAACAAAACAGAGCTTCGCCAAATAAAAATATTGAAATTTGATAAAGCTTTTCGCAATTACTAAACCAGTTAAAAGATGTCGCTTAGTATAAATTTCTTAGTATAAATAAACGAGTTCAAAGTACGACTTGGTGTTTTAAGATTTTGTATCCGTATATGAGCCAAAAATATGGGTAGAGCTACGGGCTATTTACATACTCACAAAAACCATTAAGTTATTAACAATATACAAAGGCCTTGGGTTATTTTATTGAATTCCACACAACAACGATCCCAGAAAACGTACACGAACGATGCTATAAAAATTAAACATGAAACATGCATAGCCTTTCAAGACCAGTAGATCTGCATATAATATATTGAACCAGCCGGGAATTACTACAATGTATACGAACTTTAGCAGCAAAAATCCTCAATATACCCTTGTATTAACAAATTAACGGCAGGTGCCGTTCACCGATATGAACGTCGTGGAAAATAATAAATTTTATTTAAAATATTTCGAGCATTTTTGCAACTGAGCCTATATTTCGTTGGATTAATGCTCATACGAGATACATGCAACCATAAATATTATTTGTGTTTACTCGTATGAGCCAATTATAAAGAAACATACAAACATCTTTTAAGAGTCGATTACGTGATACTTTAACCGATGTACATCAATCCTTACTACACAAATAGACTATACGAAGATAGAAGATACACTTATAGACTTAGTTATACGAGTTCGTGTACATTGTACAAATTCCCGCCTAGATTGGATCGAAATAAAAAAAAACAAAAGTTTGGGAAAATTGTGATTTTTTTCTATTATTGTTTTACAGCGTGCAGCAACTATGATGGTGAATATTTTACGACGAAAAGTTTTATTTACGCCAACCGAATAATTGTTTCTACATAGTGATTCATAAAATTTCGTTTCAGCTAACGTTTTCTCTTTAGTTTTGTTATAAGTGGGGAATGTTTAGATTGCTGTTAAGTGCATCGTTCATCTCAAAAATTCTGATGTGCTTGTGACCAGAATTTACCAAATAAGTTAAATTTTTATAAAACTAAATTTTAAATTGGATGTAAGCGGAATCCGCGGCAGCACCCTTTATTATCTTACTTTATAAACCTACACAGCTAAACGGAAAGCTCATTTTTATAGAAAACTAAGAAATTTATGCACCGCTTTAGTTTAAATTTACCAAATAAATAGGAATTCATATACAAATTCATGTTCAAAAATTTTCCAATTACCACGATTTCTTATAGTAATTCAATAAAAGCTTCCCTCTACTGAAAGCTCTCTTTTTAATATTACGGCTCTTCAAAATCATACATGGCTCTGATCATATTCAGAAATTAGTCAGTTGTGATTGATTTTAGCTGTATTTCATTAACAAATAAAGTAATCGAAGCCAGTGTTGAATTTAGCTGTATTTGTATATAGAATTCCCGTAGCAAAAACTAATTATACATCATAGACGGCCTTTTTATCAGTTGTAACTAAATTCGCGTTGAATTGATGTAAATTTAAAAAAAAATTTAATTTAAATAAATCGAATTCAAGTTACAATTACTACCAGAGAAAACAGCCAACTATGACGAATTATTTCTTTTTAGTACGATAAATTCATAACCAAGCAAAGCTAAATAAAACTGGCCTAGATCATTTTATTTCCCAACGAAATACAGCTTTTGTGACTGAATAGAAACAAGTTTGTTTCTGCCAACTGTCGCATGTAAAACAGAAAACTGAAATAACATGATGTTTCTTTGGTATACCATTAATGCCGGGAATCTCCAAAATTCATTTGTTAACTGGAAACGAAACCATAGATCATTTCGCACTGCCAAAATTATACCAAATTCTAAAGCACTTCCTTCTTATAGAAAGACAACAACAAAAAAAATGAATGCATAGTTAGTTTAACATTATATTAATAGATGTCGCTAGTATAAAATGTACTAAAGTTAAAATAACACTAGCTGTCACTGCCATCGCATGCCCGATTAAATATTTAAAACATTTTTGTGCGTACACATAAAAGTTTATTAGTGTAAAATTAATAAAAATATATATAAAGGGTGTCCCAATAAGAAGTTCAGATTTAAAAATTTAATAAAACAAAAACGGCTTTATATATTTCCAAATTTGAAAATATAATTCTCCTGGTTATTTATGGAAAATGATTAATTCCGCGGCTGGCCTTGGCGTACTCCATTCGGTCGATCCAATTTGTGAGGAAATTTTGGATTGTGTGCGGATCTATTTCGGCAAGGGTTGCTTCAATATTGGCTTTCAAATGCTCAATTGTTTGTGGATTGACTGTATAACACTTGTTTTTCATGGCATCCCACAAATAAAAATCCAAAGACGTCAAATCACAGCTCTTTGCCGGCCAATTCACGTCACCGTTTTAACTGATAATGCATCTTATTTTTGACGAAGTTGCGCTATTGTAACGCCTGATGTGTGGCATCATCATGCTGGAACCAAAGGTCGTTCAAACCAATATCTTTAAGATATGACCACAAAAAAGATGTTAACATGTGGCGGTAGTTGATTCCGCTCAATAATGCCGCCACGCCAGAAACCGCACCAAACAGTAACACGCAATGGATTCATTGTGTTTCTACGTAAAGAAATTGCCATACGTTGACATTATTTTTAGCCTAATGCAATTTTTTGGAAAAAAAGCTAACGACAAATAGCGGTAAATGTAATCAATATACACAGGTGTAAACGGAACCAAGGAAGCAATGAGAAAATATACATGTCTGCAGATGATAAAACAAGATTTACTAGATACAATTTAAAAAAGATCCTGTCTTGCTGTTTGTATCTTTTTGTCAAAAACTAACAACCTGTGAATAGATTTGGAAGTTTCTCGGCTTTTTTATAAAGAGCGTTGCGAATAAATATTACTTTAGAATTTTTCAGATACGAGTAGGTTGCTGCTACACAAACTTTATGTAAAGAAATGCAATTGCTGATAAATTAGTAATAATATTGGCACCACATGTTTGTTCGTCCAAAGAATAATGATTGAGATCGAATATTCAACAAATATTTCTGATTAAAATTATGTTTACAAATAACAGCTTACCATGACAAAACTTTAGCTAAATTTAAATTTTTAATCAAAATACCATAAAAAATAATAACTACTACTATTCTAGCAGTTTAGCATTGACTGATGTTTGATTCATGACTTATATTGAGGAGACCGACATATTTGAAAGTTTACAGTAAATCTCCTCTAATAGACTTATTGTAAAGTATTTTTGGGACACTTCTGCTCAACATGATGGTTTATCTAAATAAATCATGAAAATGTACAATAAGTCTATTTAGGAAGAGGCTTGTTATAGATTTTGGGATAAGTAAGACTCCACAAAATAATTCATGAATTGATTCTGTTTCTGCTTCGAGTGTCTTCCCACTTACTTGACTTAACCCAAATTCACTGACACTGCTGAGTCAGTCAAGTCATTCTAATTCATTGCGCTGATATGTGAAGCGATTTTATTTTTTCATGTTAGTCGCATGATATGATATGATATGACATGATATATGATGTTATGATATGATGTTATGATATGATGTTATGATATGTTATTATGTTATGATACGATATGATATTATGATATGATATGATGTTATGATATGGTAATATGATATGGTGTAATGAAATGATGTAATGATATGATATGGTATATAATGTTATGATATGGTATTATCGTATGATATGGTATTATGTTATGATATGGTATGATCGTATGATATGGTATTATGTTATGATATGATTTCATGTTATGCTATGATGGTGATATCATGTAGTTCTATGATATGAAGTAATGAAATGATATGATGTTACGCTTTGATGTTATGATATCATTTTATTCTATGGTATGATGTTATGATTTCATGTTATTATATGATATGATATTATGATATGATATGATAAAATGATATCGTATCATATCATAAGATGACAGCCTAAGTCGATAAGTCTACTCGAAACAAAGCTTGTTGTTCACATCCAAATAAGTCAGTCTCAACAAAATATGTAAGTCATGAATTAGTCTTCGCTATGATGAAATTTTCGAGAGTTTTCTGTGGAAACATATTTAATCAAATAAACTCTCTGGTGAGGTGACTTATATGAATATGGCAATGTTCACAAATACTTCAGAACTTGGAAGTCTCTCAGTATTTTTTCGATAAGCGCCAGAAAATAGGTTTTAGTGTGTCTTCATGAAAACTGACGGTTTCGCAAGCATCCGAAATATATATGGTTTCTAAAAACGGCTAAATTTTATCTTCATTTAGTTATTAGTAATGTTATGTAAAAATTTATCCCAATTACCTATAAGTAGTAATGGAAATAATATATTTCTGCACTATAATTAATTGATGTGATTGGTAATTGAAGAAACCGCTAAGAATATTGCTAAATATTTGTTAGGTGAAGATTATGATTTTTCAGGTGATAATGAATGTGAGTAATGAATAAGAAAATGAATGTGAAGATAAAATTCTGAAGATAACATTTTTCAGTCTTCCATAAATCCAACAGAAAGCGGCATCTCTTAAAATTTAGTTTGTTTTTGGGTTTTCCATCTTGCTCTTAACCAATTTATCAATTTCTGCAACATTTTTAGCATTTTGCCTTAAATTTTGCAATTTTTTATTTTAGTAATATTTTCAAGCTAAGTGTTAATTACATTTTGATGTTTTATAGATTATATGATTCGTTTCGTTTTATAAAATGTGTAATAGTTTGGGCACGAATTTATCAAAACGGCAACGATTAGTATTGAATTCATATTTAGCTTACTAAAAAATCCAAAATATGTCAGAATAACCTAGAAATTCTAAACTATATTTATTACAATTAAATAAATCTATTTCCGTTTTAAGTAAATTAAAAAATTTTAATTAGTGTATATAAAAATAAATAAATATCCGTAACTTGACTGGTTCTGCGAATTATTGGAAAATTTAATGTTAGTAGACATAGTAGACATTTCATTTTTACTTTGTTCGAAAACGCTAATAGAATCGACGATTTGAATTTTTTAGATTTTCTAAACCCTCATCACTGTGGCATTTGGTCTGCAATCAACACACATTGAAGTACCAACAAGTTAGTATCCTTTTCTAACATGTACATAAAGTATAACTAGTAGGATTCAATGGACAAGATACTTATCAATCCGAAGCTCACACCCAATAAGGTGACAAAATTCATCCAAGGCACGTAGCACTAATTTAATACATTAAACCAATTGATGAGGGCGAACGACTAAAATATAATAAATGATCTAATGTGAAAGCTTCGGCCGGAGCGAAGCGAAGCTGTCATTGACAGTTTAGGAATTGTCGTTCAATTAAAGAAGTTGATCATTAAGCAATATTTGCTACTTTTCATTACACCCATTGATCTGGATCGGTTCAAACTGAATATGAAAAAAATCATTCAGCGGCTTTACGTTGTTTCATGAAATATGGAACTGAAATGAATCAAATCATGCATCATTCGTTTCGTAATCGAACATTTTTTCAATGATCTCGATATTTTTAAATAACTGTAGCAACATGTCATTTTAATATATAAAATTAAAATTTTAGCAGGGTGAGGTCTAAAAATGTCGCGTTTGGTCCTATAAGTAATTGTTATTTTGAGTTTAAGATTGCTGATTTCCTTGGTCGGTTTCAGAAAATTTTCCATTATCTCTAGTTTACTCGCACTTAAATATACATTTTTACTTTCGAGAAAAAAAAAATATGACGGAACAAGTGTTTTTTTGTGTGGAAAGATTTATCCATTATTTTAAAATTTAGTACCTGTTCGAATTTCAACAACTACATACATATTTATCTATAGATTAAATTTTTCCACGCACAAAATCCGTATCTTCATATTTTTTTCTTTTGTAAATGAAAACCAATTGCACAAAAACAAGATATTTGCGTGCGAGTTAACTAGAGATTACGGAAAGTGCTGTGCAACCGACTATCAATAATATTATTAACGTATCCAAAAATAAGTGTAGTTTGCTAAAATGTGGCATCAATGTGGCCATAAATCAGTCAAACTTAGGAAGCTAGTTACTAAGCAATATAAGCATAATGTAACCGTTCAATAAATTGCCGTAATAATAGAAAGAAGCCATTCAACGGTTCATAGCCATTCAAGTACATGAAAATTTTTTACTGACGATAATGAACGATGGATTGTTCAATAAATAAAAAAAATCTAAGTATTTTAAGTGCTCCAAAAGCAGTTAAAGCTGAAAAGTTTCTTAATAAAAAAGCCAACCCGGAACCATTCGAAATATTTTGCGAAAGCATAATTTTAATGGCTGAGCAGCTCGCAATAAACCTTTTATAAGCAAAACCAGTCGAGGCCTGGTTTTGCTGGTTTTGTCTCTACATAATCGATGGAATTATAGATCAGAGTATTTACCCAACTTCTGGAATCGAATTTGTCGGATAGTGTCCAAAAATTGGGGATAAAAGAAAATTTTTTTGGTTTATGGGACCATTTAGAAAAAAAAAATTAAAAAAACACATTATCATCAACAAGGAACAAATAAATCGGGCGTTGCGAGAAGAATGGAGAAAAATAGAGCCAATTTATTGCGAAAAACTTGTGTCACGTATGCCAAGGCGACTCCCTGTGGAAAAGTAAAGGACCCTACAAAATATTAATTCTGTGATATTATGTGTCAGTGATATTGTTAAATTTAACTATTAAAACACGACCGAGTCTCATTTTAATGTAAAATTGGAAATGGTTTGTTTATTTTATTTTTCATAACACTCTTAACATGAATTTTGTTAATGTATTTAATTTTTTTTTATGTCAACTAATCATACTAAATAGCAGTACATACTTTGTATTTTATAATTCTGATAAAAATTGCATGTGTTTTTCGTTGCTATTTTTAATTTTTTTACTGTCCCTGTGACAGTACAGAAAACTGTTTTTCATTTAACATGTTCCATCCCTATCTGTTTCTTAACTAAACAAGGGGTTTAAAAAGTATCCCAGCCCTTAATATATAGTATCTGATACTTTCTAAGTAATAAAGAAGATCAAACTTGAAATTGTCGTACCATATGCCAGTATTTCAGCCATACTTACCTCAAAGAAAGTTTAATAGCTACTTAATTAAAATAATTTGTAATTTATTCCTTAGTTACTTAGTTATTAAATTTCAAAGTGACAAAAGTTAAACCGTATTGAAAAATGCAATCAAACCATAACATCACAAATTAAAAAAAGTGCTTTATAATCCAAAGTTCAAAAACATTAACTGGAATTAACACGTTCTCCCTGTGATTGATTAGAGCCCCTACTATATTGGCGTTGCCAAATTTGACCAATTACTTTTTTCCAAAATCCGTTTTTGTAGTTCGACAATGATTTTTTGGCTAAGAAACCGTATTCGGCATTTATGTATTTACAAAGAAATAGCCATTATCGGTTTAGAATAATTTTAAAGGGTAAAATGCTTATCAAAAGTTTACGTAATTTTAATTCAAACGCCGTCCAGTAATACCTAAACTGCTTGGTTACTATACCTTATAACTTTTAAAAATAAATGTTCTTAATAATATTGCTGATATATTTTTAATTATTATTAAGTTCGTCAAAAATAACCGTCTTCGATAATTAACTGCGGTTTCTAAAAAAATAGAAATCTGGATCCGCGAATAATACTTAAATTAAAAACTATATTAGAATCGCCTTAGGAAGCATTTCAATAAATCGCACGGACTAAGTATCTACATGTGACCCGAAAATTACATTAAGTAAGTAGGAAATTTAGCTGCTCTCACCGACGTTAGTTAGTTAAAATATAAAGCGGAAATCTCTGATACGATTATACCTATGGGGATTATATACACTGACTCGAATTTTTAAACCTGTTAAGATCCGAGTTAATTTGTTAAACCGATTTAAAAGAATAATGGGGAGGTTAAGTATATTATAATTTGGAAGGCGCGTCACAGATACAGATAATGCGGCATCATCACTCACCATCAACGTCAAAAAGTATAAAAAAATTGTAAAAAGGAAGGAAATGTGATCATCCCCCGCCCGGCATGGCGGTATGCCTCACCCAACAGTAGTGCGCACCTTCCAGTAACTCGCAACTCTGGGACCTGGCTAGGATTTAACGGACTAATCAATCATTAATCCGAAGATAAACTGATTATGTAACCTCAATATTGAGGTGGCCACATCTCTACATAGAATATTGTGCCAGAAATTAGTTTTTAGCTCATATAATTTATGGTATTAGTGTTTATTATAAATTTTAATTAAAAGATGTCGGTTATTAATTTTATATGTGTTTATTGATACACCTAAGTATCTAACTTTAAGAGAAATTATTAAAATTTAGATTTACAAAAATTAAGCTTCTATATTATGCGATTGACGAGAATCATTTAAGTAATTTTTACTGATTAAGTAATATACACTGCTCGTGAAAAAAATTATGGACCCTACATTTTTTCAATAAATATTTGTATTTATGGTAACTATTCGCATTATTCGAGTTATGGTTGTACGCAATAATATATGTTAATAATATATACTAGTTTTTGTTTAATAAAAGTAACCACAGGATCAAAACAAATGAAATACTTAACAAAATTACCGAAAAGTGGATGTTCATTAATCAGTAATCATAATCTAAGCGGTCGGTACTCTAACATCGAGTAATTTCTCCACGAGCTCTAATTACATGTAGTATTCTTTTTAGTATACTGAACACCAAGTTTGCAATGTACTCATGAGGAATCATTTCCCATTATTTCTGCAGAGCTGATGGAAGATGATCTGGGGTTTTTGGAACGACTTCCCTCTGTCTTAAACGTCACCCTAGCACATTATAAAAGTGCTGAATGGGATTAATCGTACCTCATCCAAATAAATATTGACATCGTTTGCACCGTGGGGTCTGGCGTTATCACGCATTAGTAATTGAAGTGCCCGAACGATTTTGACGAGCAGTGTAGTTTTAAATAGTATATCTGGCAAAAAATTGCGCGTGACTAAAGATCAACAATTTTATCCGATTTAAATAGGTTTATTAAATAACCGTTACAAACCGCACTGTCATTGTAATTTTCAAACAAGGTTGACAACGGAACCAATACTCTTTAAAAAAATAATATTTTTAGTGTCCAAAAGTCATATCAAGCTTAATAATTGCCATGTTTCATAACACCCATTAATCCGGATTAAGTAGTTCAAATTTTATATGGAAAATGTAATCCAAGTTTTGCTTTAGATCACAGATTTAAAATCTAGTAAGCGGTTTCGCGTTCTCTTATCAAACATGAAGTGAACCGGATCAGATCAAGCATCAAGCTAATATATTTATATATTTTTACTCGTATTTTAAATTTATTAACAAACCATTTTAACTTTCAAAATATATCAAGTTTCAAAGCTTCCTTAATTTATAATAATTTGTTGTGTCGCCTAAAATTTAACTTTTGCAAGTACTTACTTAAACGTTTAAAATTTATAGCGCTCATTATCTCATGGAATGGCTGAAATGCTTTCCGAATTTTAGTAACTCTCAGAATTTAAATTAATTTCCCTCGATATAAAACAGAAAATTTATTAGTTTTTGCCTACACAAACTTTCCATGCATTAGGTTTATTTGAATTTTATCAATAACTCTGAACAATGCACAACATTCTTCCAAGTTTAATAAATAATTATAAAGGATAACGTCTGAAACGAATATTTTGCTTTTGTAAAATTCAAGGACATCTGTTAATTACCCCGCAAAGCAGATTTACAGAGATAATTACAGATTTATCATTATAGTTGAACTCGAAAAAAGTGGCTGTTGTGTGTGTCTGTGTGTGATACCGTGCTTCATAATTAAGCTGGGAAATCTAAGTGGCTTACGGCCGAAATTGGGTCACCGGAAATGGTAGCTTCTATAGAAGCTTTTCGTTTTTTGTAAATATTTTGAAAAGTATTATTATTTATGGGAAAAATTATTAAGTTATGAACTAAAAAATTATAAAATAAATTGAGAAGACGATTTTTGACAAAAAACTGTTCTTCAATAAAAATTCGGCCTCATTATAGCCCAGACGAATTGATTAATCGGGATAAAACTTCATACGCAACTTTTTCCATAAATTGCTAAACCCCAGTGATTTTTGCCTGAAATCATTTTTATAAATTTTACTGGAAATGACGAGTTTTGATAATTTTACCAAAAGTTTACCAACCTTTACAGTCCATATTTTAAGTTTTCCCATTTATTGGGAGAACCTTGCAAAATTTGTTGGAAATCGTGGTAAAAGAAGTTCGGGTGTCGGCCACCACATATTATCTTTCCATTTTTTACTAAAGATTTACGATTCTATTTTTTATGAATTTTTTTCAAACTGTTTTTTATTGTTAACTCTTACAGGTTTTCAACATAATACTTTTACAGGAACGGCTTTTTAATATTATGACCTTAACATAAACACAAAGTTTAAGTAAGTATTTGCAATTGATTAGTATTCTTCTAAATTAATTTTAATTAACTGTAACTCATAGTTGATTCGATTAATGTATAAGTGACTCTCACTCTTTCAAAAGCAATTTAAAAATTATTGCCAAATTAGGAAGAAGTTAAAAGTTTGTTTGGAGACACCTAAGTTTCAAGAAGTTCTTTTTTTCTGTTCAGATTTCAACCAAATTTTGAACTTTAACTTAAACTATTCGCGAAAACTTGTTGCACTAATTTTTCTGGATAAATTCGTAATTAAGCAGCATTTACAGTCAGGAATATGTATCAAGCAGCACTTACACGTGGAAAATGAATAATGTAACGAGAGAATTTCATTTTTTTAAAACCGACGTAAAGGGATGACTGAAAAATATTCGGGTTCGGTAAGTTTTACTGTTTAAACAATTTACTGATATTGAAACATTTCTGGATATAGTTTGTTGAGCGGCACTTAGCTAAGGTCAAGAATAGTTCATTAAGTATCTATACACTGCGACTCCACATTCCTATTTTATCATTGATGCTGAAATTATTGAAATTATAACAAAATTTAGCCTGAACCTATTAGTTACGTTTTAGAAAGCGTTCTACTTACAAAGTGGGATTTTCCTTTAAACTGCGTGACAATCATTTTGGCTTAAATTAAAAAAAGGAAATCTAAATTGGCTTTCGAGGCTTGACTTGAATTAGATGAAAGCTTTAAACTTTATTGATTTTTTTTTAATAAAATATCGGTAAAAAATTATATCATAAAATATTCAATTTTACGTTAAAATTCATCGGCTCCTAGTTCGTTTGTCAAAAAGCTTTTAAAATACTTTGGATCTGAGATTATTAATTTTTCCAATGGGAAATTGGCTGTCACATGAATTGAAAGAACGGGACGTCGAACAACCTTGTGCAAGTTATTGGTTCAACAACAGGAAAATGTGGGCTTTTGTACCGGATTATTACTGGAGATTGAAAGTAGATCCAATATGATAGTCCAAAGGGCGAACCAGCGTGGATGAAAGCAGGTAAATCAAGACCGTCGACTTCATATCCAAATATTGAAGACCAAATTATCGATCACAATTGATGGATTTTTAGACGCTAAGCCTGCATAATGACCGTAATGGAACAAGTTGATTTTGCAACATTACAACGCTAGGTCATACTGGACTGGCTGAGCAACGCTTCCGTTTTTATGAACAAATTAAAATATGGCTTTATCACTGAACTGTCTTAAAGATTGCAACTACCGATGTAAACCATGAATTGATCCAAATCTTTCTATAGTTGTCCGTTGCTTACCTTCGTGTGCAGTGTATTCGCGCTTTATATATCTATTCGTCATAAAATACAATTTGGTGCTTGCCATAACATAATTACTTCTCATTTCTTTTATGTAAAATTATAAAAAATTGCTTCCTTAGAACTTATGTTGTAATGAGATTTTTGGGACCTCGTTTCACAAAAGCTTTTCTCAAAACAAAACTTTCTAAATCATTATTTTTTTGAATTTCCAACTTTTAATTTTAATCTTTGTTTACGGTACACGTGACTTTGATTGTCATGTTAGATTATTGGTTTAGTTTGGGTTTCCGAACCCCAAACTTTATTTGGTACGCCTATGCCAATAGGTACATAGCGAAGTTTTTCACTTAACTGGCTTTAAACAATCACGCAATGTATATCCTATTTTACTAAGTGATTTACCAGCTCTTGTAACCTTAAGTCGATTAAATTATATATCGCCAATGATGGCACCATTTCATTAGTAACCCGATTAATAATTAAATAAGTATGTTTAAAGTTTTAACCTTGTACTTCCTAAACATTTGATAAAGTATTTCAAAATTGGATTGGATATTTTTTTTTGGTTTGCTTACTGACAACCTGTATGTGATTAATAATTATTTTGGTTTTATCAAAAACGCTGAATTTTGAAATAAATCTAATTACTGCACAATAAACTTGTGAAACAGTTAAATTCGTTAGTAATAAGCACTTATTTACTTTGAACGAAAATCATGCGTATTAGGCATTACACCTGCGAATTACGGTTAAATAGCTAAACCTCGCTTTTTTAACGCTTTTCTGAAACTTATACTTAATTGATATTATCCAATAAAATTACTCGTATGTGGGAGACATAAGTGTACGTGTTAAAGTACGAGGGCAAATCAAAAAGTCTTGCAATATCATATGAAAAAAAAGAGTGAGTGAGACAGCAATATTTTTATTTTTCGACATAATCTCCTTTAAGGTTTATACATTTGTCACATCGATCAATTAACTTGCCTAAACCTTCTAAAAAAAAAAGATTTCTTTTGCTCCATAAAATATTCATTTACAACAGACTGTACTTCATAGTCACTGGACAATTTCCGGCCCGTTAGTGTTTTTTTCAAATTGGGAAACAGAAAGTAGTCACTGGGTGCCAAGTCTGGACTGTACGGTGGATGCGGAATTTCCACGAAGTCGCACTCCTTTAATGCAGCTTGAGCAATATTAGCCTTGTGCACGGGTGCATTGTCGTGAAGAAGCAAGATTTTTTTCCTAACTTTCCTTGGCCGTTTTTTCCGGATCGCTTTTTTCAATTTTCGCAAAATCTCTGCGTAATATATGCCTGTGATTGTGGGTTTCGTTGGCATATAATCGATTATCAAAATTCCTTCAGCATCCTAAAAAATTGTTGCCAAAACCTTACCAGCAGACGGTTGAGTTTTGAATTTCTTTGGTGGTGGTTCACTACGTTTAATCCATTGCATCGATTCTTGTTTGGATTCCGGATCCCAGTGATGAAGCCATGTTTCATCGCCTGTTATTATGTTATCCAAGAAATTTTCTGGATCTTCTTTGTACATATCTAAAATCGCCTTTGAAGTTTGAACACGCATTTTTTTTTGTTCTGCATTCAACAAATGGGGAACCCATCGCGCACTTACTTTTGACATGTGAAGATGGTCATGTAATATAGTATATGTGGTACCGTATGAAAGAGAAAGTCTCCACGCTAACCGCGGAACAGAAATACGCCGGTCCTCCAATACAATAGATTCGGCCAAAATTACGTTTTCATGGCTAATGGCATCTGCTGGCTGACCCGAGCGGTTGTCGTCTTCTAATGACTCCCGACCACTTTTGAATAATTTTACCCACCTTGTTACTGTGGCATATGATGGTACAGATTCGCCGTAAACTTTTGATATATAGTTGAATATATAAATTGCATTTAGTCCATCTTTACAGAAAAATTTAATAACGGCGCGATATTCAATTTCATTCATTTTAAGAAAAATTCAAAACACATGTTACTAAATTGACAAAAACAAACGAACTGTAAAATTTACATCGAAATGTTCTTCTAGAAGTTTCATCGCGATAAAAAATGGTTTTGAAAAATATATTGTTGTCTCACTCACTCTGTTTTTTCATATGATATTGCAAGACTTTTTGATATACCCTCGTAAATAGACAGTCGATAAAACATTTAAGTAAGTTTATAAAATTTTTGAAAACATTTCAGTTATTTTTTAGATAAAGTTAGTGATACCTAAATTATCAACTGTTCTAATTCTAAGGTTCAATCGGATTAAATTTTATTTTATCGGAATATTTATTTTGATGATTATTCACTTTTTTCGGATAAAAATATTCAGAGTAAAAAAATCACACAAAAAGAATCACGCAATTATCATAAATAAGAATTATGCGCTCAGGATAAAATTATTAAACCCTCGTCGGACAAAAAGAATTTAATCTATCGGTGTAAGTTATTTAACATACATTTTCTGGTAAACTTTATTTTCTATAAACGAGTACATCTAAAACAATTTTTTGGTGTAGAAACACATCAATCAGATAAAAAGACTAGTCCACAGCAATTAAATCTAGCCTCACTCTCGAGGTGAGATTACAAAAAGTTGGGAACTACCTTGGTTTCGCACTAATGAGATATCTCTCATTGCAGTGACCAAACTCTATAAATGTAAAGTTGAATACTTTTTTCATTTTACTTAGATAGGATAAACATTTCACTCTAGCGAATTATTTCATTTGAAAAACGCCGTATGTGTGTTTTTTGAACTCCAGGAAATCAAACAAAAATGTGGAAGTACAAAAATTTAAATAATTTTCGGAATATGTTTTCTTTTAGGCCGAAGATGTTAAAAAATTATCCTAATGGATATTTACAAAATTTGTGACTTGCGGTATTAATTTTATACTACAGTTAGGATAAAAATATAAAAAATTCTGGATAATAAGAAATTCACACCGCATAATTTTTTGGTATGTATATAATCCATCTATGTGCAAACTCTATTGCAATGTATTTAAAAATATTTTTAAAAAAAATGCGGAAAAACGATAAAGCTGCTATGGAGGCTTCTATTTCCGAGCCGATTTTCAACAAATTTCACTGGAATTTCTCAATCTATAAAAGCTAAAGTATGAAGTTTCATCCAAATTAGGCAATTCGTCTTGGCTGTAGAGACGACATAGACCCTCAGAAATCATTATTATAAAAGTACCATAGGAACAAATGTTACTTCCATTTGGCATAAAAATTTAAATTTTTTTTGAAAAACAAATCGGCGTTATAAAAATACCGGCCACGATTAATAATACGTTTTGAAAGATTTTCGCGACTATGATCGTTAAGAGATTTCTAAGAAATAGAATTCCAAAGAAAAACACCTAATTATACCAGAAAAGGATGTATTTAATGAACTGCATAAGTTTATACAAGGAAGTAATCGCAAGGCATACACACAGATCATAAAATGCAACTAATCGGCACCCAAGTGTCAAATTTAAAAAGACACCACACGTTCAAATTAGAACCTAATACTAAAATTGAAATGAGCACGAGCATTGAGGAATCTTTGGTTAGAAAACACCAATATTCTCCTGAAGCATGCCAAACAAAATAACGTAACCTAAATTACCGTCCAGGAAAAGTGACAGCATCTATAAATTTTTTATATACAAACATTCAGTAAAACTGTGTTAGTTCCCAGGAAGTTTCTAAGCTCCGATTGATTAAACTAAGTAAAATAAAGCTGATGAGATTTTGTTTTTGCTACCAATTCAAACGCCTTGGAAAGAGAACTTCAAGTATTAAGGGAGCGGAAATTAGACAGGTCAGAAGGATAGTTAATTTTAGGAATGGGAATAATTTTATTCAGCTTCCTAATTTTAAACTGACAATATCTAGAACAGCAGATTGTGCTTGATTTCCTAAAAGCAAAATGTAAATCGTCATAAGTTATATTTGCAAACATAAAATGGGATTAGAGTTAATTAAGTCTGGATAAATTATTAGCATTAAAATTTAAATATAAATAAGTTTGCAACTATCAAGGCCTAAATTGTATACATCACGCAAAAATATCTTAGCGAGAAGTGAAGAGTCTATGTTATCGTTGAAAAAATTGTGTTTGATGATAATTAAACCAACCACTCTGTTCCGAGATTTCTTATAAACCAAAAAATACCGAGAATTTGGACTCATTCTCCAAAAACGTTATTTGTAAAAACGAACAGAAGGAGGAATTTGCAAAGGTCTAACATATAAAATGAAAGGATCGCAATTATTAAATACTTAAATAATTTAGCTACGATTACAGCCCCAAATTGAGAGCCAATACCAAGGCAACAAACTGATTTTAATTTAAATATGGAATTAGCAGTACTCAAGATCAGTATTATAAACCAAAAGACTTTTGCAGATATTCGAATGGCTACGAGAAAAGAAAATTTTGTCGGAAATATCCAACTTATAATCGTTTAAAATGAAAACCTTATCATGTCGGCAGAAAAAATAACTCAAAACACATTTAGGCCCGTAAGTTTGAACGAAGTTTAATCCACAACCGAGGATTAACCTTCGGTTTGGTAAGTTTAAACGAGGATTATTTGATCCATGGTTATTTTAAAAATCCATCGATTTCGATGTACTTATTATTTTTATTTTTCTATGATTTTTCTGTCCGAATTTTTTTTCGAATTTTCGAACTGTCATTGTCAAATTGACGATGTAATTTTTTAATATTAAAAGGAAGAAAAATCACAACATTTCAAAGGAACAATCAAATTGTTTTGAATACGACTTTGAATTGGAATCCGATGAAGAAACTGCAAGCAAGCATCCCGGTACTACTTGTTTAATCTGTCATGAAGTGCAAACTACCGATGAAATTCTGAAGGAGCGCTTCAAATTACATTTAAGATTTACTTGTGATAAATGTGATAAGCGGTTTGTTAAAGAAACAAGTACTTACTCTCATTTAGAAAGTAAAAATATCGAATGTCCTATATGCAAATGCGTCTTTCGGGCTGTTTACAATATGAAACAATATTTGTTACACATTCACAGGAAAGGATATTTCAATGTATACGTTTGAAGGATGCCATCTGAATTTTCGTCAAATCAGTTCCCTTTAAGTACACAAAAAATTCATCAGAATCGGCACCGAAAGAAATGTTCAATATGCGATCAAATAAATGGTCACTAAATTGGGTGAGTTGACAAAGTCTATGTAATTTTTTTTCATTCAGTAATATGACAAATCATTTACAGATATTTACACATATGTGGTCTCATTCGGATTACAAACCATACAAATGTACAGAACCTAATAAATCATTTGCATCTAAAATCCGGAAAGGATAACATGAATAAGCATAAGAGGTTTGTCCATCTTTTACTCCAATAAAATAAACTTTAATCGAAAAACTAGCAAAATTTTTATTAATAATTTTCTTTACTCCGGATCTGAACCTTCAGCCAGAATTTCACAGGTCCCAGGAATGTTTTGGGTCTGAAATTTTTGCTCAAAACATCGTCGGAATATAAATTTTGTTCTTGTCCGGAACTGTTCGTATTTTTCGTTGCAACTCTTCTCGCCTGATTTGGTCCCTTGTTTTCCGTATCTCTTGTGTACTCATTAAATATGATTTCAATATCTTCTGTATCAAGATTTTTTGGAATTTCCGGGTTCTCTTGAATGGGTGTGTTTCTCAATATTAGAAGAGATTGAGTTCCTCGTGAATCGTGATCTTCTGCAACTGAATTAATTTTCTGTCATTTTGCTTTTTTACTCTGCGGAAATTCAATGCTGAATGCGTTGCGCAATATTGATTGAGCACCATTTATATTTTTCGTATTAGATATTGATTGACATTCTGAATCGGTTTCGGCTTTTATTGTAGACAGCACCAAATGCACGTTAAACGTATCGATCCAATCTTATATGAAAATGATTGGCTTGCCATCAGTTTCAAAAGTCATCGAGATATCTAATCTTAAAGCTTCAGATAGGTTTAACAAGGCACAAAATTCTCGCAGGCAAAATGTAACTGAAGTATTTTCTTTAATTTTATATTTATCAAACTCTTGAGCACTCATATTCAACTGAGATCTTAACGCTCGTGGATTTATTAGTGCATTTCCATGTACTTCTTTCTCATTGACATCGAAAGTTATTTCTTCTTCGTTGGTTCGAAAATTATTTACTACATAAGTATGTAGGAAAAATTGATGTACTTTGAAAATATTTGATTTGGATACGCATTGGCTGAATAGAAAGCTCGCGTAATGAATCGAACTCTAGAACTCGAATTTAATGGGTTTTAACCAAATCCATACCACAGGTTAGTTGAACCACAGTTTCGTAAGCGCAACATCGAGGCAGAAGCTATATTCTTTTATTTGTTTTAAATTCCACAGCACAACAAGAAAATATTTTACAGACACTTTACATTTAGTTTCCTTACTCTCACTTTCATATATAGTATCGTCGAACTCGATAAAAAAAGGCTGAATGGAATGTCACAGATTCTGTGCAAATGTAACAATACCAAAGGAAGATTTTGTGGAATTTGTTGTGCGAATAGTTAATGCCAAAATGACATAAGAAATTAAGTAACATTTTCCTTTTTCGAACATCTGTTGGTAACCCTGTGTGGGATGTTCGAAAAAACATCGTCGTTTAAACTTACCAATTTAAACCATGGATTATTTTACCAACGGATTTTTCGAAAATTTTTCCTTGTTCAAACTTACGGGCCTTAATGTCTAAAAGGGGTGTTTAAACAGTGCGTACGACATCTTGTTTGTTTTAGGTGCAATATACACTACTTAAGACCAAGGCAAAACTATAATCAGAAATATTTGGAAAGCAAAAACGTTTCCGAAAAGCAAAAGTTATCTTGTGGAATCTTGTTAAAAATATTACGAAGTTCGTCATTGTGTAAAATTATACACTCTCGTCGATTAAACTAACAACGTTAAACATGTTGAACTTCGTCCGAAGCATAGATTTTAACAAAACTTAGGACAAAGAATAAATCTAGAGACAATAGTTAGACATATATCAATGATATTGTCACGATCCTAAGTGCCCAAATCTAAAATTAAACAAAACAAAATAAAGGCTAAATAATATCGGCAACAAAAACTACGTAAAAGGGATACTTGTGTATTGCGCAACACCGACGCCGAATGCTTCAAACCATATAAAATCCGGTACAAGTTCCAAAATTAAATTTGCTACAAAAAATTAAATGTCATTAGGATGAAAATGATCGGTTTTTTCTTCACATTTCTACATAAGTATATAACTAGAGAGTTGCTCAGAGCCTGTTATTGTGTATGTGCCATTAATTAAATTAACCCTTTATAACGTTATATTCTGAACTGTTGAAAGTTGGAGAAAGTTCCTGAAAGTTAGTTGAAGAAAGACTAATAGGACGAAATAACCTGGGGTCGGTATAATCTTTCTTACCAGCTTTCGGGATGAAAACAACTCTACTTCGGTTTCAAGATTGTGGAATAGTTCTAAAAGCAATACAAACTTGAAAAGTAGAAGTGATTCTACATGAGAAGAAACCCATGCTGTAATTCAACAGGAAAGATTCCATTTAATTCATAGGGTGGAAAGGAAAATATACTCCAGCGCAAAATGTTGCGAGTGACAAGCCGGTTTCAATCGGGCAGAATATTAGTACTGTTACAACCGTCGGAAGCAAAAAAATTGGGATTGATAGCGTCGTAAACGCACGGAAAGCAGTAATTTGATCATTTCCTTTTTGGAAGAGGTAATCTGGAGGCATCTGGAAGCCACAGCACATGAAGTCTGCTAGATTCATTTTTAACCAGACACCTATATTGAACCTGGCAATTCCAGAAAGACTATTAATCAATCTCTTCGCACAAGTTAATCCAGGATGACCTGCGAGCGGATGTTAAATTTTTTGAGATGCTAAATAATTATCCCAATCAACCTGAAGGTTAAATCTTTTTGCTTTATTGTTGAGCCTCCTTGCAGTTTTGCTAAATAGTTGAATATCAAAACACCAATAAGGTTTATTAAGTTTAATGTTTAACAGTAGCTCTTTTAAGGTTTATGTTCAAATAGATGCACCTGTGGTCAGAGGCGAAACTATCATTATTCGCCTACGGTTGCAATGTTTTAAACAAAACGTTTAAAACGAATGTTTTAAACATGTTTTAAACAAAGCAGTATGTTTTAAACTTTTTGTTTTAAACAAGTGTTTAAAACATGATTTTATTTAGACAAAAAAAAAAACAAACGTTTTTTTTATTTAAATTAACCTTAGTAAATTTTATGAATATAATATTTGTTACTTACTTCAAATACATATACAATAAAATTAAATAAATATGATTGGCCACAAAACCCAAACTCATCAGTTAGATTCAGTTAGAATCATTTATATAAAACTTATTGGCTTCAGTTTTCGGTTTGGTTTTGTGGTTCAATGATTTAAATATTGTTCCTAACTTGCTTTTTATGATTACTTAATTAAATTTGAAATTTGGTTAACTAATATTTAAACAATGTTAGGCAATCTGAAGATTACATTCAAGCCTCGCTTGCCGTAGTATAAGCCCTTTCTAAATTTAAATTAATTCGTTTATTTATTTAGTTTCTAATATGGTATTTTATGAGTTTCTCTTTCTTCTAATTTGTTTAATTTACAATATATGTAATATCCTTACGTGATGCGTCATGGTCGGAATCTAGATCTTCAACTTATCCACAAGTGTGCTTAATTGCGTGCATTTTTTCAAGTGCTCTTTCATTCTAATGACTAAACCAGGAGCCCCACTCTTCGCCCCTTCACTTCGCGCCGCAGTGGGAATTTTTTCCTTATTAGTGGCAAAAATTTAGAAATATACAGAGAAATTTTAAAAAATAATCAAAGCACCCAAAAATCAAATAATATAGAAAATTCCGAAGCAAACCATATTCTGATTGGCGAAACTTCCACCGATTTCAAGAACAAGACACCAGATAGTTCTTTTTTACAATTTTTGCATTTCGTTTATACTGTATGCCTGACACCGATTTTATTGTCCCAATTTGCGGTCAACCAAAGTTTCGAAGAACATGGATACCCATTTTCTCAAGTTACATGGTTTCAAACAACACGATTTTCTTTATTCTATTTTATTTTGGTTTTTGTATGTCATAACAAAAAATAAAAAATAAAACGTAATGTCTTTTTTATTTTCTGTTTGTAGTCTCGAACAACACGGTTTTAAAGAACACGGAACGAATTAATCGTCTTCTTGGAGGGTTTCCTGTATATTGTTTTAGTATTTTATTATTTTGTATAATTATGTAACCAGAGCCATCTTCCACTATGGGATAGTGATCATTGATCTTTTCCTAATGACGTCACTACATGTCAACAAGTTCTCTTTGACTATTTTTTTAATACAGCAACACAAATAAATGATCGAGTTTATTTGTTGAAAATTCAGCATATTAAAATAGAAGAGAAAAGTAAAATCCACGTCTAAGGCAACTTATAAAGAAAATGAGCGTGCTGCTACTTCAATCGATTAAGAGAGACCGATTTTTTTAAACCGTCGACATAGCGTTACGTCATTGTTTTAACTAATAGGGTAAAGATGGCTTTGGGTAAACATGCTTCATGTTTAGACCAGTGCTTGTATTTTGACGTTCATTTAGTTCTATTTTAGTTTGTATCGAGAAATTACAAGAAAATCGACAAAAAATTAACTTACTTCGTAATGAAAATATGTTTAAAACAACGTTTAAAACATGTTTTAAAAATTTTTATTTGGTTTGTTTTAAACATGTTTTAAACAAAAAAAAACATGTTTTAAACAAATAAAACGTGTTTTTTGTTTTAAATTTAAAGAAAAAAAAACAGTTTTTTTTGCAACCCTGAGTCCAATTGATGATTAAATCGGTAATCGACATAGAACACAAACTAATATCAAACACTTCCCTCAGATTTTAAGTTCAGATGTGCTAGACAGTTAAGCAAAGACAAACCAATGTTATTAATATACGGATTACTTGCTCCACAAAACAAGGTTAATAAACTTTTCCGAAGGCAGAGGTGAAACCGAATCATAAGGTAGATACACTGATGCTGCTACTCCAGAAATCACACCATCGATAAGTTATGGTTCCTGAATTATAAATATGTTTGTCTGAGAAGCACCAAGCCGCAACTTAAGCACAACAGATTTAGCTTTGCTATGATGTAAGTTGATATGTTGCAGTTGAAGCATGGAAGTCATTAGATTACAAGCTAAAGAAACATGAGATAGTAAACGAACTACCTTCATGAAATAACCCTACTGAGGACCATCCAAATTTGAGGCTACTAGAGGATATTGAATTAAATTGCTCTAATGAAAACATTTGTAAAATTTCCGTAGAGTGACAATATTTAATTATTTTTAGGAATATCGATTTCGAAAATAATTTTCTTCTTCAGTTTCTTTTTACAACTAATTTTATTAGTTATAAACAGGAACTGAACATTACGATTAGTTGTTAAAATGGACCGCGGAAGAAATTTATTTTCGAAATCGTCGTTGTCACTCTATAATGCTGTTTCCCAAACACCGAATTATTTGTGGATACCGACTTATTCAAATAAGTCACCTCGCAAGGAGTCGTGTCTTATCTAAGACTGCGCTGTTCAATTCGTGGCTTATTTTGTGGAGACTTATTTGAAAGTCTGTAATAAACCTCTTGTCGGCTAGACTTATTGTAGGCTAAGTCTATTTGACAGGAGACTTATTGTAGACTTTCAAAAAAGTCAGTCTTCACAAAATAAGTCACGAATTTGACCGCAGTCTAAATGTAAGATACATGCTGTTTTTTTTTCAAATCTAGTGGCAACGAACAACAAATTTCAAGTCAAGAAATTTTTTTCTTTCATATAATAAAAATTGCGATGTTTTTTTTTTATTTAATTGGAACAACTTGACCGAATTATTCAAGATGGTGTCAAATAAGTCAATAAATCTGTAATAAGTTGGTGTTTGGGAAAGGACCTAAAGAAATTTTACAAGTGTTTTCATTAAAGCAATTTAATTCAATTTTATACTTAAGTGACAAAAGTTAACAGTAAGGCTAAAAATGGATTTCAACCATTCTAGTACAAATACTAGAGGCTAGTTTGAGGTAGCGGTTACCGTACGATTCTGGAATGTCACAATCTAGACCCGAAGCAAAACTCGAATTGGACCGCTTACTAGAATGGACCCCAAAAAACCGGGTATTCTTAAAATAAATTTTCTAATTGCAGAACAAAGTGATTGTTGGTGTTGTAAGCTAAGACATTAAAAACATTTAATCCAGAAACAACATCACCAAGAAGGTATGGTTCCTGAATCAGGCAAATGAATGTACTACTAAGTACTATTACCAAATGTAAAACCTGTGGATCAAAGCTTATCTGATAATAGTGAGGAAGTACCGAGTTAGTGACTACATATTTGCTACATAAAATGACTTTCATGCTCATATTCGTGTTAGTGCCAGATTTAGAAATTACGCGACAAATTTAAAAATACAACAAAATATTCTAAACACATTTCTAAAATTTCTTCTTGAAAACGCCGCTTCAAAAACATTTAAAAGTTGGCAGCAAATACCGAAAACTATACACATAACTTTTACAATGCAGAGAGTTCCCTTTGGGATTATAATAAACTTGTTGTTTATTTAATAACATTTACTTAGGGGTTGAAATGTTTACACCTATTAACAAATAACACCAAAAAACCTTTCCAATCAAGTTTCTTACGGTTTACTACTATTGGCAATAAAACTGAGTACCATCAGGTAGTCGGATCAGTTTTGAATGATTGATAGTAAAACAGTTTATCTAAATTCTCTTTTTCGTGTAAAATCCGATACCTAATCCCATTTCTCTGGGAATTAGGAAGTGTCTTAACAAAAAGAGGTGACAGATTTTCAATTATTCTCACTGAACATCCTGCTACAAAAAAAAATCACAATTAATCAACTCTGCCAAAATTATTAGGAGATAATCTTAGTATCCCCTTTTGTTATCACTAAATAATTGGAATACTTTTCATGAAATAGAAACATCAGGCAATCAACATGAATGTTTCTATTGAAATGAATTTAAATTGTGTAAATCATTAATTAAAAACCAATAAACATAATAATTTCTGACGGAGCTAAGAAAGAAAAGCTTTACAGTTATAGTAAAAATTATGAAAGTGGAGAGTAAAATATTGTGAATGGTAACAATAGACTGACTGGTACAATGCAGCTATCAGATATCGCGCCAATAAAATTAAAGCTAAACTATCCGCAAAAAGTATTTAAAAACTATACACACCGACGGAATACCAATAACTGACCATATCCAAGAAAGAGCGCACGCAGATAAAACAAACTCGAAAAACTTTAAACGATGGAAAAATTTAACCTTCTCAGAACTCACACTGTAAATAACAATAATTGTAAAAGCTTCCTATAGAGCTTTATAATAAATAAATAAAATAATAACATTCCACTTACGTACAAATCAAATTAATAACAACAACAAAAAACTTAAACTTTTCGTGCTTTTCACAACACACTATACAACAATAACAACAAACAATTAATTTAAAAAAAAAAAACTTATATGAAAATCACAAAACAAAACCAAATTCTTCAAGCCATTGAACTTTTTTCTTCAGGATTTTCCAAAATAATAACAATAATAAAAATGAATTTTCCTTACGTATTATATCGAATTTTCTTTTTTTTTGTTCACATCAAATTATATATACATAAATACACTAAAACTATATAATATAACTTTTCATCCTGTGAGATGGAAAATCCTATTATTTTTATTATGTTCACCACACATATACACCAAATTCTTATAAGAAAAGCTCTCATACACAATTACTATTTTTTTTTTGTATTGGAATGTACGTGCTTTTGTAATATTTAAATTAATTTCCAATCACTATTTATAACATTTTCACTAGATAAATATCCCGATTTTCCCCGGATTAACAAATTTTTTTATAAATTATACATAATTCAGTTGTTCTGTACAACAGAGTAGCTGTCAAATTATTTATCTTATTGGAATCACAACTTTATTTATATTTTTGGTCACTTTTCACTTAAAACTATTCCAATCAAATTGTTTTTTAACCATTTCTCTAGTTTTGTAAATAGTTTGACACATTATATTATATACAGTATTATGTGTAGCGAAAAAACACTATTTATATTTTTTATATACAACTAGAATTTAGATATAGAATATAGTTAAATAGAAAAACAAAATAACTAAAATAAAATTCGTATAAGAAACACACATCCGAATGTTACGAAAAACAAAATGTGACTGAAAAAATGTTGAGAAAAAAAAAATAAAAAAATATAAATATAAATAAATAAAAAGTAAAAAAACGAACTTTTTCTCTATCCATATTCGTTTACACACGCATACTTATACACGCCAGTGGAGTTTTATGTTTTTACGTATGTATGGATATGTGCTTTGTTGTTTATTTAAATTTTCGGCCTCCCGCGATTTTTTTTATGTTATTTATTTTTTTAGTTTTGGTTTTTTTATTTTGAACATTTGAAAATTTTTAAAATTACACTACTACGAAATTGGTGGAAGCGAGACGTATATAGGTGATGATGCGCGACAGAATATTGTGTATAAATTTAAAATTAGTTTTGTTGTTTCGTTTTGTATAATGTGTGTGCGCTCGATATGGTGGGGATGGGGATACCATAGCCATGCATCCAATCAGAATTTCTATTGTGTTGTGCGCGATTTTATATGCGCATTTTTATAGTCTTATTAGAATTGTGTGAGAAAGAGAATTTATGTTTTAGTAATAAATGTATGTAGAGAAAATAGATAGATAGCGTAGCGAGAGAATATTGTAAAAAAAAAGCTTTTTTGTTGGTGTTGTTGTTGTAGCTGCTTCTGCAACTGCCGTGTCGTGTCGGGTAAAGTGGATTGAGAGAGGATGTTTGGAAAAATATTAAAGTTTAAATCTTATAAGATTTGTGTTGTTGTTATGCTGATGGTGGTGTTGCGAATGGTGGTAAGAATATATGTATGTATGTATATATGAAGGGTGGTGAATATAATTTTGAATTTTCCTTTTTGAAATTGTGTGGTTTGAGATTTCTCGTTTAGTTGTTCGTGCTTTTCTTATACAGAGTGTGTATGTGTTTGTTGTTTTTGTTGTAAAGAAAATGGTGATAAATTTTTACTTGGGTGTTTCATATTGAAATATGATTTTATTTATGTTACTTTCGATTTGGTGATGTGGGGAGCATTCCGTTTCGTGGCTTAATTCAAATTTTTATCGTATTCTCTGGAATTCATGAATCTTGTTTAGTATAATTATGGACCCAAACAACAATTTTCTATATACGATTTTTCTAGCCCTCTTTCTTATTCTATAAGCATTTTAGATAATCATAAACATTTTGGACACTATCGGTGACTATAAGTGAAATTGTCGAAACTGTCTGTACTCTGTAGCCAGTGATATACTGTTCTGCAATACTAAAGACGTCATAAGTTACGGTTATTATTACCGGTAAACAAATTTTGAATTGATTTATTTTAGCATCGGAAATGCGTGAAAAGTAGTCTAGATTAAATTGAGCATCAGACCGTCCACGATTAATTCAAACGGCGACACGTGCCTTAAAACTAATCTTAAATTATCTCGGTAATCTGTTGATATTTCGTTAAAATTCGAATTCCATTTTATCGTAAATAAATACTTCTTTATGCTTATTGAAAAAGTTTAATGAGTTTTGTTGAAAACGAATTTAACCGTTTATCTTGCATTATTATCCAAAATAGCTGCTATCAGTTTAGTACAACAGCAATTGACTTGCAGCTAGTTTTCTTGTAACGAAGAACTTTACGGATATAGATAAATTTAATTTTCTAATTTTCTAATCGGTTTTAATTGAAGTGTACATTAAAAATACCGTTTGAATCCTAGATAAACTAGTTGTATCGTTATTCGCATGTATTTTTTTAAACTCGTTGTTCGGAAATTATTAGATCCGAGTTAATTTTTTTGATAATAAAATAATGTAAATTGATAATTTTGCTAATTGTTTTGAAACAGCCCCTCCATAGGGCCCTCACATGTCTAGCTCATTACATTGTTTTGAATTTTCATTCGATACATTTTTTAATTTACTATATTTACTTTATTAATTAGATTTAAAAGTGCCACATATCATTGAAAAGCTTTTGAAGACAAATTTACCTATATATTACGACAAAAATAATGAGACTTGGGATTATTAAAATTAGCATTACTTAATGCTTTGCCTAATTAAATACTCAAGTGCTTTATTAACGTTCCCAAAGCTAGCAAAACCCATCCAGTGGAACATTACAAAATAATATAAATAATAGAACCCTCGGGCTAGTAAAATGTAAAAATATTTTTGGTCCGTTCGTTCTAGATAAGCAATAGGCTTTTACACGATAAAGCTAGCAATACCGAAATCAAAAATCGGCTCAAAACCGAAATTAAAACGCAAAACTACTTCAGTTGACATACATATAATTTTAGGGTTATTTAGGCTTAATAAAATGCCCCATTAAAAAATTTAAACTCATTCTTGTTCAAGCTTTAGGTAATTTTATTTAAAGCGAGCAGAACCCAAATCAAAAATCGAATTTCGGTTTGGATACGATTTTTGATTTGTGTTCTGGTAGCTTTAAATAAAATTACTCTAAGCTTGGACAAGAGCGAGTGGAGCCTAATTTTGTTATATGTGGGTTTTGGTTAGACCAAAGATCTTGTTTTGCGTTCTAATTTTGGTTTTGGTCCAATTTTCGATTAGGATTCTGCTAGCTTTAAATTAAATGGGCATAATATTTGGTCAAGAACTATCTTACGGGATGGTTCAAGAACCATTTATTCTTCTAAGCATGTAGAGGCGTCTCTCACGGTGATTTTGCCGACTAGATCTCAGGGGTTTGGGTCGTGGGGAAGTTGAGAGCATGCTTTTGACCTACATTGTGTAACAGAACAAAAATAAAAGTAAAATTAACGGCTGAAACTAAATTTACATGACACCAAAATTATGTCGGCCGAAATTTTAGGAACAAATGTCTGCTGAAGAAACCCCCCGAATGACACATCGACACTTAGTGGTCGATGCCCAGCCATAGCGAAGCAGCATAAGAGGGTAGGGACGTTTCTCCAACAGACAAAGCCTCTCTTCACTCGGAGGGAGTTCTAGGGACTCTGCCACAATTCACACTCCGACAGCTTGAGACTGTCAGAACCGACACATAATGAAACTTCCCCCGAAAAGGTAAAAAAGAAAACAAATAGATGAAATGACAAAACAATAAAAGAAAGAAATAGAACAAAACCGAGGAGGAAAGAAATAAACCAATAAAAGGAGAAGCAGGGAAAAAATAAAATTACTAAATGAAATGATTAAATAAGAAAATTAAAATAAAAGTGAATAAAAGTACAAATCAAAAATAAAAATAAAAGAATGAACGCCTCAAAATTTCCGGGGCGAGACCAATGCAATACTCCGGTCGCGCGCACCACAACCTCTAATCTGTGCTCGATTACAAAAATATTAAAAAAAAAAAAAATATTGCCAATTCAAAAATTTGAAATTAAAAAGTAAATAAAATGAAAATATGAATTTAAATGAAATTTAAATATAAATTGAGCATTAAATAAAAAACAAACAAAAAAAATCATACCTTTCACTTCATTGAGGGTTGTGGCATCCTTGAATGCCGAGATGGGTTGCGGTGCCTTCTCCGCGATACCACAAAGAAAAGTGTTGGCCTTTCTCGCCTTTAATAAATTTGGCCTCGAAGGTCGCCGTAAATGTTGGGCGTCTTCTCGCCTTCAACAACAAAACGACTGGCATCGATATATGCGTACATCATAATACTACTTCAATATAGTTTACAATTTTTGTTCTTTGCTTCATAAAGTAGTGTATTTTCATTCACCTTTTAAGTGACAAATGATATTAATGATATTAATATGTTAGTGAGGTCCTCAGAGGTGACGGTTGGCCACACGAATGTTGCGATGCTTTCACTAAAAATTTTAAATAGCCGGTTGTCCACCTGCAACAACCGTTGAAAAAAATGCGGCATCCTTTTAAAAATGCGGTACCCTCGATTTAATGCGGCACCCGTACAAAAAAAATACGGTGTTAATTATATACGGCACCCAATGATAAATTAATTGCATCCGTCGAATAATGTCGAATAGGCCATGTGAAGCAGCCCGTAGAAATGCGACACCCTTAAATAATTCAGCACTTTTTTATAATGGGGTGCTCGTTGATTGTGCGGTGCTTGTCGTTATGTAACGGTGATCGAGCCTCGGTCGGCACCCCGTAAAAATATAAAAAGGTGGGGCCTACGTTATAGGTAACACGTTAAACAGAATATTAGGGCCAATTCACAGTAAAACAAAATCTTACTGTTAATGCTATAGAACAGATGGCAATGCTATCAGTAAAATGCCTCAATCATTCGATTATAATGAAATTAAAAATTCAAAAGAACAAAATAAATGAAATAATGTTATGACGCCACACACAGTCGTAACAACGAGTGGAGTCAAAAATGTGTTAATGGGGCTTAAATTAGGCCATAACGAGCCTTTAATTATTTATTTGTGTCAATTGACCTTGTTTTGCGTTCTAATTTTGGTTATGGTCCGATTTCAGATTTGGGTTTTGCCAGCTTTAAAGTGGAAAAGCTTAATGGTTTTCTAGAACGAACGAATTCTTTTTTAAATATGGAGATATGGAGCCCAAAATTTTTTAATAGATCATTAAATTAGCCTATTATTACCTATAATAATAATTCATAGCAACTCGTGATATCTAGCTGGATGGGTTCTGCGAGCTTTAGGTACATCTATATAAGCAGCACAGGGGCCTAAGCATATACATACATGTCCAACATAAAATGTTCTTTCTATATTTCCTTCATTTTAAAGTGTTCGGACTTCATCGAAATCCCAATGCTGTTATTATACCCAGACAAGAGAGTGCCCCCGGACTTTCAAGAAATATGAACGCAGACTATTAATGGATTACACTCCCAACATTTTTCCAGAATTATCCTCATGAAGCATCTAGCGAGCCTCTTCCATCTAGCGAGTACCACATTAGTCAACACTTTGCAGGTGTAGTATTTAAAATTATACCTGCACAGTCATACATAATTTTGCTTAAATAAAATAATCAAGTTTTTAAAATGAAACATGGCCTCAATTTAAATCGTATTAGGCAAGAAAATGTAAACGAGAAAACTAAAAATCATAATATATCGCCTAATAGTATCCAACAAACACTACACAAAACCTCTAAGGCAAACCACCACCAATAACAACAATATAACATCAACAATAAAAAAAATCAAAGAAACACCAACCGTACCACCGACTCACAAGAAAAGGGGTGTTAAAATATGATTGTGATTTATAATATTCATCCACCCTTACCGTTAAAAAATATCTCCTTATAACACGATGACTATAATCATAATGATGGGGATGATGATGATGATGATGACGATGAAAAAAAATACATTTTAGAGTCAATTTATATATGGTGGGATGGTGGTTGGTTGGTTGGAGGCCACCGAACCATAAAAACACTATGCATAAGCTGTGCATACATTCAGAATCTCCACCTCAAAAAAAAAAAAAAATAGGTACCCAAAAATGTTTATATGTATCACGATGGTTATAATGACGATGATGGTGATGATGATGATGATGATAAGCAAAAAAGAAGAAAATGTTTGGAAAAACTTGGAAAAAATATGCGCATGAATATATTTTCTTTTGCTTTTCTTTTTTCCATATATACATATCCAACACAACATTATACAGTTTTTTTTTTACATCAAGAATAAATTTTACATTTTAGAACGCCAATAAGAACGGAAAAAAATTCTCTTCGGTATGGTGTTAAGTCGTTGTTGCTGTAGTCTTATCCATTTTTCAGGGAGAAAAATTTTCATTTTCTTACTGTATTTTTCGCTTTTTTTTTATTTTACTTCACATTTTATTTATTTTTTATTATGAATTATGAATTTTATATATCTACACAAAAAAAAATTGTTAAATGAAAATGAAAAATGGCGGAGCGCTTTTTTTGTTTTGTTTCATTTTAACAACTTTTTTTTTTTGAAAAATGGAAAATTGGATTTTATTAATTTTTCTTGAAACAAAAACTTTTAAGACGAGAAACATTATATCTTACCTTTATGTATGTATATAGAGAGATGATAAAACAAAGATATTTTTGGGTGGCAAATGAAGATATCAACTGCACACGAAGCGCTTTTTCTTTACAAAATATTTTTGCGGGGAGTGAGGACATTTAGAATAAAACAATAATAATAAAATTAAACTTATTAAGCTTTTTATGTAGAGATGTGCTTGTTGTATTTGTAATTTTTTTTTTATTATTATTTTTAATTTTTATAAACTTTATTAGATTATAAGTTTTTGGTTCGTTCGATTATTTTTTTTAAAAAAGTTCGATTTTTTCGGGTTTTAATGTATTTTTAAGTCTTCAGAATTTATAAGCTTATGTTAAGCTCTTTTTCACACCCCTAGAGAATATGGAGTTTTAATAAATTTCGCTTCTTTGTTCGTGTAGTTGCTACTAATTAGATTTAGGGTTGCAAAAAGCTTGCGAATCCTTTCGATATACATATGTTGTTCGTTGTATGTGTTTTTATATTTGTGGCTTACCACTGGTGAGGGCTCCCAAATATATTAACCGGTTCTGGTATTTCAACTAACTTTTTATTATATTTTCTATGGTATTTATATAAAGATTTTGGTTAATAAGCATAATCAGTGTTGTTCCGTAATATTTTACATAGGTAGACCAAGTATGTATACAAGTAAACAAATATGGTGTCGACTATGTAAAGGAGATAGAAAATTAGTCGAAAATGTAAAAAAAATCTGTTTCGATTAGCAATAGGCAAAATTCTGTGATTTGCATTTTAATATGAATTTTTCAAGAATTTTTGGAGCATGGCCTAAGCTCAATGGATCTTCCGTAATCCCCGAGCAGTTCCTTAACCAATAATTGTCAAATTTGATATGCAGAACTGGATTGGAATTTTAGCTTGAATTTTGAATGAAGTTTTGGAAGGGAACGGTTGGTTATTTAAAAAAAAAATTAAATATACAACTAAACTAAATTCAATATCCACACTATACAAAAATGGAACGCCAAGGAAATATGATGGAAGGATTATTTTTTTGGAATTTTGTATATATGACTTTTGAAATTTGGCATTTTGTACAAAATTTTGCTCTTTTGGGATTTTATTTTTTGAAATTGCTTTTGTTTAAATTTTGGTTTTTAGAATCTTGTTTTCTGGAATTTTGATTTTGGAACATCGTTTACTGAATTTTGGATTTGAAAAATCGTACCCAATCCATACAAAAAAATACGGATGGTGAAAAATTTCCTAAAACTTTCCTAAATTTAAAATCGTTTGATAGTATTAGTGAATCTTTCAATTATTGCTTATAATATAGCATTCGACAAAATAATTGAATATAATGATTAAAAAAATTGCTAGTGGTAATTATTACCAACCGAGAGCTTTAATAAAGAAAAATCATTGTTTAAAAATCTAAAATAACCAAACAATAAAAAACTAACATTATCAATTTTATTTTTGCAAACTAAAACGTCCCTGAAGAACTGAAATTACTTTTAGATCAATTGAAAAGATCAGAACTCATGATTTTGCGTCCACAAACTATCTTAGGATTCAAAGGCATCAATAAGCGAATATTTGTTCAGTTTAAGATATGCAAAAAATTTCAAAAAAATCAATTGGGGTTAGGGGTACGATTTCCTTAAAATTCTAATAAATAAATTGTACATACAAATTAAATCGATTTGCATTCATAATTATGTTTGTTCTAACCATATTCAGATCATGCTTGGTCCATTCACGATGCACACACAGTTTGAAGAAATTCTCTTTGCAATAACAGGGTCAAATGTGTCGAAAACCACCCCTTGTCATATGTTGAATGGAAAATTTCAATATATTCGTTCCAGAAACCATTATAAGGTCTTGGCCATGAATGAGACTAATATTTTTAGATCATATTTGGTCCATTCGAGATGGACACATAGTTTGAGGAAATTCTCTTGGGAATAACAGTCTAAAACCACCCCATGCCATATGTTGAATGGAAAATTTCAATATATCCGTTCCAGAAACCACTGTAAGGTCTTGGCCATGAATGAGACTAATATTTTTAGATGATGAAATTTTTTGGAAAGTACACCAGAAAAGCCGACAATTCGGTTATTAATGTTGTATGAAAAATGGCAAGGATGGCGTCGACGTTCAGTTCGATAGTTATAATTTCATAATAACAAAAAATTTCGCATTGAATATTGATACTTTGTCAAAAATAATTAAATTTAATGCGATAGTTCAGTGTGTAATCGGTGTCATATTTTCGAGCAATCAAAATTGATCAATTTAAATTTAGTTAAGTATGTTGCAAGTTTGTGTTTTGCAAACATTGAAATATTAGTTCGTGGTTTATTTCTCTGACAAAAATGCCTCCAGTGAGGCGTCAAAATATTGGGCGGCGTATGCGCAACGGAAGCTAACTACTTGGTAGTCGAGTCACTGAGACGAATGAAGAGCGTAAACAGCGTTTGGAGGCAAATTGAATTTGATTTTCCCAAGCGCGGTTCATAATGATTCCGGAACAACGGATACAGTCGAGTTCGACTCGGTCAGTTGGAACGTACGCACAAAATAATTTAGAACGTTGACCAAACGGAAGGCTAACCGTAATTCGAAATGAACGTTTGGTATTAAGATACGATCCAACAGTCGATTACGGTCGATTTTGGACCAATGAGGACTGTTTGTCAACATTGCAATGCTTTGAAATTTTGACACGAACCGCCAGGATTATATGTTGTGCGAGCGGAAGGGTCAAATTACCACAATTGACACTGCCACCAAATCCACTGGTATTATTGCTTTCTGCCAAGAACATCAGTCGAAGTACTTCTTGCAGAATACACAAAAGTACAACAGTTTATTGGAAATGACATCATTTAGGACGAATATTATTGAAGCACGAGGTGTTAACCCAACTTTTAGGGTAAATTATTTTTCGATTATAACACACAAACACATCACACACACCCACATCAACAATTCACAACGTTTCACCGCCAAGTGCACTAGGAAATAATTTGGTCCTCCGAGACTCATAAATTATCAATTTTTCTTCAATTTTACCGATTTAAGGACAAATTAACCATTGTTCAGGAGCATCGTTCCGCCACAGAATGCTGATCGCTAATTTATTTTCTTCGAAATTCTGATGATGAAATCAATCAGAGTTGTGACATCAGTTGAGCGCTAAAGTGCGACATTATTACACAACTGCAACAACTCTTACATCAACACAATCAATTAGTCAAATTGTTTAAAACTGCACGCTAATTTTCGCCAGACCCTGCCAGTCATTCCAAGATCAACAGCTGCTGATCTTATTTGACGCTTGCTTGAAGTCATCGAATTTGTGGAGGTACGTGAAAATTCTAAAATTAACAACGAATATGCGAGTCGCGTTACAAAGCGACGAATGGACGTGTTTTCAAAGCAATTATTAGACTTGGAAGTGGAAGAATTCTGTCTAACGTTTCGACTGGTTTCATTTCATTACCACCTAATTTTTATCCATTCACAACCTCTAAAGAAGAATTGATCAAGAAAGTGTTCCCGAATATTTGTGCAAATCATAAAAACCACGTAGAAGAATTGAATATAAAAATTGTTATTGCCAAGAGAATTTCCTCAAACTGAGTACGCGTCTTGAATGAATCAAACATGTTCTAAATATGAATTAGTCTCATGCATGGCCAAGAGCTTATAGTAGTTTCTGGAACGGATATATTGAAATTTTTTCCGTTCAACATATGACTAGGAGTGGTTTTTGACCATTGGACAAGAGAATTTTATTGCCAAGAGAATTTCTTCCAAATGTATGTACTCGAATCGAAGTATTGATTGCGCTCAAGTGGATAAATAATCGTTTAAGATATGGTTGTGATATTTATCCTCGTCTTTGCATCAAAAATAATAATAGGTTATAATTTTGACTGTAAAGCAGATCTCATTGTAGTCACTTTCATTTATTTAAAATATTTCTGGTCGAAACAAATATACAATCGCAAGCGATTTCGTTACTCGATAAACCACTTTGAGCAATTCTCCAGAAAGTAGTTGTGATGGTTTTCGAAACTTAAATACAAACATAAAAATAATGATTGATATTTAATGACTCATATTTTGATAAAAAAATTTATATGGAGCTGTACCTACACTCCCAATTAACACTCCATCCTAGAGTTTTCGCAATATAGCCACTACTATTATCGAATAGTAGATATGTATACTATTACTATTATTATTTTTTGTATCAAAATATAAAATTTTGTCAGAAGAGCCCAACCCTTTTTATATGTACGGGCTATACAAATTTGAATAGACTCGAATGTCAACTATTTGAGAATACTAGTGAGAATACTGGCTATATTGCGAAAACTCTAGGATGGAGTGTTAATTGGAAGTGTAGGTACAGCTTCCATATAAATTTCAAAAGAAAGGAGTTTCAGACGCCAGCGAGCCAGCCTTCCAGTTAAATCGATTTGAGACATTAATCATTTATGTGGTCTGTGACTATTGTAAAGTGATGTCCTTCTACGTACGGGCTCAGTGGTTAAGTAATTGAATTCTGATTTATTCAGTTTTCTCGACATATAAGAGACTGGACTCTCGACTGGGGACGTTGTGCGAAAATATTTTAATTTTTCGAATGCCATTTGAGCATCATGAGTCCATACAAATTTGGAGCCTTTGTTTAAAAGGTTGAACCTGCAATATCAGCCAGTCAATCCTAACAATCGACATGTTTGTATGGTAGAGGTTGGCGGAGGGCAATTTTCGATTGCCTCTACTTTATCGGGGTTGTTCTGAGTCCACCTTTTTGAGAGATTGATACTCAAACAAGTTTCTCACCTAATTGGCAATTAGTCTTACCATAACTAGGAGGTCTTCTATATACTAGATGATGGAGCCAGAAGGCCATCGAGACATACAAATACTTGGTCCTGCAACTGACGTGGCACCACTTTATCCAGCAAACGGGACATGATCTGTGGTGAGTTACACAAGCCGAATGGCATGATCGTAAAATGGTAAAGTTGGCATCCTGGCACGGTAAAGGCAGTTCTTTCTCTTGCGTGTAGATCAAGGGGTATCTGCCAGAAGGCATCCTTAAGATCAATGTTGGGAATTACAGTGGTATTGGTTAATCTTCCAAGAAGTCCATCTATCAGAGACAATGGGTCAGCATCTCTCTTGGTTACATTATTGACCTTCCTTAAATCTAGCCACAATCGTACTTTATTTGGTTTTCGCATTTGGTTACGGCACTCTGGTACTCTCTTCTATGATCCCAAGGCTAACATGCGCAATCTAGTTCCTGGTAGATCATATCCCTAATTGCAGGGGACACTGCATAATGACGCTGTTTTATTGAAGGAGTCTGTCCGCCGCATCGATACGGTGTTCAACGAGATTAGTTCGACCGAAGCCATTTTTCTCAAATTAAGGGAAAAGACAAATAACTTTGTTCCATTCTTGGGTTTGAGACTCGGTATGGTTGTGCTGATTAACACATTTTAATACTTTGTGCGCCTGACGCCGATTTTTTTTGTCTAAATTTCCAACTAGTTCATCCAGGTATTGATAGATGTCTCTAATACTTATAAACCAAAATCTATCAGATATTTAGTTGTAACCTGCAAAATTAGTTCAAATTTATCAATTAATGATTAGAAATATTTTGTATAATAATAATAATAATAATAAATTATCCCGACGACCTATTACCCCTCCCAACCGCGCGCGGGGAGTCTCCATCTGTATTATTATTATTTTTTTGAGTATAATTCAAATGAATTATAAACAAGGATATCGAGATGCTTAACCAGAGAAATTAAAAAATTGGATTTGAAAGCGGCAAAAAAAAAAAAATTCAAATGTGATTATAAATAGATAGCTAAGTGAATAGTTAAGCAAGATGATACCCGTCGCAGACGGCAGGAAAGCTGATTAGCTTCGTACAACATTCTAGAGACGGGCTCATTCTTTCCGTAATCAGTTCGATGAGGGTCGATTCTAAACATAGGTACTGATCTTAAATCCCGAGAATTTATATTTAGATTGATTTTACCTAACAGAACAGGATAATCGATACCCCCAGTTAGTATTTGATGGATGAAAGCCACGTCCGCAACAACTCGGCGCTTACTAAGTGATTGTAAATTAATTAGCTGCAGACGATCTTGATATGCGGAGGCAGGTTAAACATTTCCACCCATGGTAGTCCGCGTAAAGCAAAGCGAAGAAATCTACGCTGGACTGCTTCAATCCTCATAATGTGAACCTCACGATAAGGCGACCACACCTGGCTAGCATATTCGAGCAGGGGACGAACGAATGTTGAATAGAGAGCCTTCGTAACATAAGGATCGTCGAATTCTTTCGACCAACGCTTGATGAAACCGAGCACAGAATTGGCTTGGCTGATAATACGATCGATGTGATGTCTAAAATTCAATTCACTGTCGCAAATGACCCCCAAATCTCGAACAGAACTGGCTCTGGTAACGGCGTCGCTGTTAATGTAATAGTCGCGAGAGATAGACTGTGCACTTTTTCGAGAGTAGGTGATTGTTTTGCATTTACCCACGTTCAAATCAAGGCTGTTCTTAGCACACCATGTGGAGAAGTTGTTGAGGTCGCATTGTAGTAGGCTCTTATCCGTTGTGTTTGAAATCAGTTTGTAAATCTTCATGTCATCGGCGTATATAGATATGGATGAATTTTTAATCAAACATTCAACGTCGTTAATTGACAGAATGAAAAAAATTGGACCCAGATGGCTGCCTTAGGGCACTCCAGATGTTGCTGAGATACGAGCTGATACTGATGACCTGAACAGTACATGGTATATACGCTCTTTTAGATAAGAGCCGACCCAACGGAGAATTTGGGGAGGAAAACCAAGTTCCTTAAGCTTAAACAAGATGACTTCATGAGAAATCCTGTCGAACGCCTTGCTAAAATCCGTGAAAATGACATCAACCTCATTCCCTGCCTCCATCGTATCTAAAGTTTGTGATGTGAATTCAATAAGGTTTGTTGTGGTGGACCGTGCTTTGAGAAAGCCATGCTGATTGTCGGAAAACAACGGTTTACAATGAAAGTACAGTGAGTCATACACAATACTTTCAAACAGCTTAGGAATACTAGATAATTTCGCAATCGGTCTGTAATTACAAATGTCTGACTTGCAACCGTTCTTATGAATGGGAACTATAAACGAACTTTTCCAAATAGATGGAAAAATGCCAATTGAAAGCGACTTTTGAAAAAGTGTAGTCAGTGGCTGAGCAAGAATATCACTACAGTTTTTTAGGACGATGGATGGTAGTCCGTCAGGACCGGATGAAAAATCATCTTTAAGTTTGGAAATCTTATGTACCACGGATTCATAATCGATTTGAATAGAAGTTAAGGTTGTTTGAGTACAGTTATTCATATGTGTAAAGTAATCTTCATCGGGCTCAAAACCGCTATTTGTGAAATCCAATCTGAAGAAGTTAGCAAAATGATTTGCTATGACTTTAGGATCATTAGAGGAATGATCCTTATATTTGAAGGTGGAAGGGTATCCGTCGGACTTTTTCTTCATATTGATAAAGCGCCAGAAACACTTAGGCTCAGCGATTAGATTGGATTGCATGAGCCTGATATAATTCCCATAAAGTTCGTCAGACAAACTACTGAAATCATTGTAACTATTTAAATAGTTAGAGTAATCAGAGTCAGATTTAGTTTTCAGGAATCTTTGCCAACGTTTGTTCCTAAGGTTACGTAACGTTCGTAATTCATTATTATACCACGGAGGTGATGGCGATACAGTTTTTTGGCGGGTATACGGAATGGAATGTTTAAAACATTCAAAAACTGCAGAGTAAAAATTGACAGTTTGTGTTTCTATATCGTTATGATCATTTAAAATTATGTTAAAGTCAACGTTAGCCAATAATTGTTTAAGCTTCACAAAGTCGGCCTTACGAAAATTGATACGTAATGGAGTTATAAAGTTGACATTGGGATTGTCTTGTTCCAGATCAAAAGTGATCAAAATGGGAGGGTGATATACATCTATGGCACAGAGGATTAGATTGGATTCAGAAGCGACGCTATTGTCGATAACAGAGGAAAACACCAAATCGAGCTGCCTGTTTAAACTATTCTTAACGTTACTAATCTGAAATAGTCCAGAGTTCAACATATTGTCAGTGAATAAAGTTTCTTTGGCGGTTAGTGCATTCGAAGCAACATAATGAGGGTTATCGTCTGAATAATTCCACTTAAGCCCGGGGAGATTGAAATCACCCACAACAAAGATGTCATCCTGAGTACTCATCAGGTCAATGACAAAGTCAACAGCATATCTGTCTACCTGTCTCTATCTAATGGCATATCTGTCTGAGTCATTGCGATTAGGGGCAACAGTATTTCTTCTGGCTTAAATATTCCACTTAGAGTTGTAGCTTTGACTATATTGTCTATCATTTTTTTAACTAAAAACCTGGTACGGTAGCAGCCGTGGAGCAGTCGTGGTAAATAGATAAGAGAAGAATGATAGACACGTCAATTTTCAGGCTGCTAACTTAGTGCGATATTTAGGAAAATTTTGTGAATCAATTGTATGGATTCGTAAATTGCCGCCGTAAATACTGCTGATAATTTCCTCTCAAATATTTTAGTGTCCCATGAAGCGCTTCCAATGATTTTTTGTGTGTCGATGGCAGTTTCAGTACTGAATGTGCTATTCGACCAGCATTCAAAAAAGTAAATTCTAAATTATGTGATTGAGAGTGCAATATCTTTTCGCTTCGAAAACTGCTTGCGACTCCGGCCGCATCTAGAAAATTCAATCCGTCACTTTGGCTTGTAATAACATTCTAATAATTCTAAAATACGCTAAGCGTTGTTCTGAAACCAAGTACTGTAGATCAGTTTAAACAAACATACCCAATTCTCTGACATGAAAATATCTTTCTTATTGCAAGATCACCATCGAAAATATCGTTTGCACATCCACTCGGCCCAGTCTGAAATTGAAATCTCAATTGAATCAGTGCTTTGATAGTGATTGTGTCATTTTACAAGTTTGACACGATTAGGTGGGTATCAAGCTTCACGATAAGTGGCACTTGACCGTTAAGAGTTCTAAATTCTGGGAGGTTTATTACAGTGTGGGTAGTGTACGCACGACCTAATACGTCGGTTGAATATAAATTGGGATGTCAATAAACTGCTTTACCGTGTTTGTGACGTTAGAACATTTTCGCTAATGCATTCCTTGTGTTTACTACACTTGGCATTTTAGAGTGAAAAAAGCTCTCTAACTACAGCTTTCTAGTCATCAGCTGGCATTTGTTCAAATCCAGATATTTGGAAAGAGAAGTGTTTAGACTATAAAAGAGTGTTTTGAGCTTTGTTTCGGATTTTGGATTTTTTGATGCTTGCCCATAGTAAAACGCAACGATCGCCGACCAAATGGGCGCCTTGCACAGAACTCCGTTCATAGTCGGAAGCTGACTTAACCAATTGCATATTTGGAAAGACTAAAACATACTTAGATTTCAAGTTGATTGCCCATTTCTATAGTTCCCAACCCTTTTCGGATTTTCGAAATTTTTGGATTTTTTGATGCTTTACCATAGTAAAATGGTTCAAAAAGGCAAAATCGTTATTAATGGTTGTAGCGTAAAAGCAGTTACATATTCGGATTCAACGTCGAATTTTACATGGGAATTGCTTATCAAAAAAGTTTTTTGAGGTTTGGTTCCGATTTTGGATTTGTTGATGCTTTCCCAAGGCAAAATCGTTTATAATCTAACAAATCGAATTAATTCTTTGTGTTGATCGAATAAAGTAATTTCTTTCGATAATTTCTAGTTTAAAATAGATTTGAACAAAATTGTAATTTTCGTTCGGCAATGGTTTAGTTTCGGAACTAAACTGAATGTAATTCTGGTGTTTTCACATTTCCTACCGAGCAGCATATTCCTTGTGTTTTTCTTTTGAATTTGAAGGCACTTCGTGTATTGATTGCATAAATGATCCATTGTCTGGCTTTCCTTTGCTTGTATGTTACTGACAGCGAGTTATACTGTAACTATACAACAGACACGCCTTTTTATCCGTCGTGTATAAAGTGACAGTGAAGTTCGTGATGCACTTTTATTTCGTACTTGAGGTGTATAACGATGCTTTGGGCGACTTGGCATTATACATCGAAAAACACACTTCAGGCGATTCAGGTATACCTGGATTCAGGGGGCGTACCCCTTCATAAAAATTACAAAAACCCTGCCCATTTTAATATAAATTCCCTGTGAAAAGTTTGGATCAGGTTAGATAAATGGTGTGGACACTTAGGAGGGTTCTTTGATTTAGGGGACAGACCCCTCGGATTCAAGCGTGTCACTAATTTCAATCTCTTTCCCCATCCTGTACATGCAACTTTTACATGGTAAACATTTAATGACGATATGGTGAGCGGCTCAAACACCCTTTAAAAATTTTAGGCCAACCCCTTTAAAAATAATACGAAAACGTGCTCATTTTGATACAAAATATCTATGATATATTAGAATTCGATTGGATGAATTGCGTAAAGACTTATAAGAAGGGATCCATGGGATGGACCTCTTAAATTCAAGCATGTCATTAATTTTATATAAACCCATTTCTTAACTTACTCCTGTGGAAAAACTTATATCACACAAATGATCAACTGATTTGTAACAATCAATTGATTTGTATGCCGAAAATGACATGTATATCCACATTATAGGCGCAATTAGTATAATTAGGTATCAAAATTCACCATCTTGACTTGCGAAAAAAAGTCATGTCAGCATGGATGTCATTTTCAGGGTACTAATTACATAGCTCAGGTAGGTATCAAAATTGACACCACCCCCTCCACCACACTTTGCGAAAAACAAGTCAGTAATGTAAGCAGTACCCCGGAAACCACGAAAATGAGACCCATGTCAGCATTATAGGCGTAGATATTAGTAGGAGGTACTAAAAATGACACCTCGCACAAACAAAATTTCTCCATCTCGGATCTTAAAACGGTTGCCATATTCCTAATTAGCATTCCCGAAAACCACGAAAAAGACATAATTGGCAAAAACCTAAATCACGGGCCGAATTTTTGTTAAAAAACTTTTTCTTGTCAAAAATCGTCATTTCTGAGCTGTCACTTCCGGTATCTGTTGACCGTTTTCTTCCAAAAAATACAGAATCACTCCTCCAATATATTCTGAAGGAAATTCTGCAAACTTTGGCGGCCACTGGCAAACTTCTTACGGACCCCAAAGGGGCCGCGGCCCTCCTGTTAAGAATCACTGCTCTAATGGAGTGCAGAATTCAGCGCCGACCCACCGTCCATGTCAATATACAGGTTGATATGGAGCTTGCAATGTGCAGGTGGGACACTGTAGTTGTATGAATAGGTGATTAGGTGAATGAGTTAATGATGTGGCGTGAATGGTATCACAATGGGCCAAAAATGGCCTAAGTGTCAACCACTGAAACCTACGAACCTATAGTTGAGTTTATTTAGCAGATTTAAAATAAACATCATATGCAGTATGTTTTGTGTCATCTTTGAAAGATTTATATAAAGTAACCATTAATTTAGTTAGCTGGAAATTTAGACAAAAACATCGGCGTGAAGCATAATAGGGCGCAGCATAAGTCTGTAGAAGATGGAATCAACGAACTTAAGATTTGCGGAAATATATTAGATATATTTCATAAATTATCGTCAGAGGCTTTTCTAGTTGAGTAACGCAGCAAGGTATACGTGAATGAAAATTATCCTGTGAATATGTGGCTGAGAGTTTGGTGCTGTTTGTTGTCGGGTTGCAATTCGTACCGATCGTATTAACCCTGATTTGTTCACTCCCGGATTACAGTTTTCCGGACACGTTGACAATATAAACACTGCGGATCGATTTTACTAGGCGTGCCGCACCCAAAGCAATACACACGTACCGGTAACAAATTATACACTTTTGATTTGTTTGCCCTGGGTTGCGATTGCGGCAATTCCAGCGTGCTAATGATTTCTGGGTGGTTCAGGACTAGTTCGTGGTTGTATGGTTGTATAGGGTAGCTCGGTGGTGGATGGGTCAACGCATCTAATTCATAACTGTTCGGGCCTGCATGTACATCCTCTTGCTAATCAACATTTAATTCATTACCCGACGAGGTGTATTCCATATTCGAAATAATAAAATCGCCGACAGATTCAGAGCTTCGCTGCGCTTTCTGGATTCGATGTACCTTCAAGTAACAGTATCTGGTTCCGAAGTACTAAACATCTGAAATAATGCCAATCGCAGTTGGTCATATGAAGCATTTGGATGTTTTTGCGTAAACACCGAATACCATTTTTCAGCTTTGTCTTTCAGGATTTTGGACATGAGGCCACACAATTTATTCACTGACCGCACTTGTTCCTCCAAGCAAATGATTCCAATTTAAACAAAAAATCATGAACGTTTAAACCATGTGGTGTCCTCGTGAAGGACAAATAAGTAGTGCATAATTATTATAAGGATATTTTATCTTTGGTTGCTAATATTTGACCGAATTAGTTACCGGTATTGGCCATTATTGGAAGCCATTAGCTTCAGATATCAATTTTTTCAGATCGTTTTGTTTTTACTTCGCTTAAATGCCCGACGTTTCACCGCCTTTTCATTCTTGCATTAAAGCTTTGAACGAAAACTTCGTTTAAACTTTAAAATTGTCAAAGTTTATAATACGAGCGTACCAATAAATTTATTTTACAACAACCCATTTAAAGCTTCACATCACCACCCATTAAATCATCGACCGTTAGTTATGTTCATATTATATTCGTTTCTCGAGATGTGTGGTAAATCGATTTTTTGTTGTTGTAAAAGAATAAGAAAATTGTGTCCAGCGTGTCCAGTGAATCGCATAAATTATTCCATAAATATAAACTACGTAACTCTGGGAAATTCTCTCGGACAATTATCGATCATCAATAAATAATTTTCCATCATTACAGTGAAAAATAAAATAAAAATAAATAAATAAAAAATAAAAAGGACACCGAACGAACGAAAAAGTGGGTGAGCTTTTCCACTTTCGGTCGGTCGTTCATTTTTCTTATCAAAATTCTCATTGTGTCACACTTTCTATTTTTCTCATTTCACTTTTTGTTTTGTTACATTTGGTGCTTCATAATTTTCCCTTAAATTTAAACTTTTATTTTTTTTTTTTTGTGTGCCAAAGTGATATCGCCCCGCCAAAAATACTTTACGGTATAAATTTTATAGATTCCTGCCCATAAATTTTAATTTTTTTTTATTTTTTGAAATGCTTGAACGTAATAACGTAAAAAGAAAAAGATAGAAGAAAATTGGAAAATTTTAAAATGAAAATTCTTATTGGATAATTTAAAGCGCATGAATTTGTTTTTTTATTTTTTTTATGATTTTTCAAAGTGGAGATTTAAAATTTTACACTTTTCGTATTGGTATTGGTATGTGTGTGTGTGTGTGTTTGTGAATTCTTTATACACATGTGTATGGTTGGTTGGGTGCAACAAATATTTTCCCTTCTTAAGTATGAAGTATGTATGATGAAATTTAAATGGAAATGATCCGGTGGCATACTGGGGAGGGAGGTATCCCAACCGAATGAATGATGAAAATATAATGGCTTTTCATGAAAAGTGTAACGAAAGTAGAAAAAAAAATGTTTAGTTTTCAATCATCGTGCGACTGGTGTTTTAATGACACCAAACTCGTTTATCTAAATAATATATAGAGCGCGGCATTTTTAAAAAAAAAACTGAGCTAAGAAACGATGTGACTCCTCTATACATATACATGACATTCTAAATAAGGTGTCGATCGTAAATTAATTCATTTAGCGAATAAATTTGCGAATAGATCGCGCTAATTAAAACAAATTGGTAGAGTATAAGCGAATTATATTAAAATTAGTTTTACATTGGCGACCCATAAGTTTATGCGCCGCACTCAATTTACTGCGACAAGACGTTATATGTTAATCGTAATTTAGTTTAAATTAATTGCATCCTGCGTCTAAGAGCGGCAAATTAAATTCATAAAACACCAAATGAATTTATTGCGAGATAATTTATGTATTAAAAATAATTTGAAAGTTTATTGGTCGGCCATTTACTTTAAATATCGCTAATGCGAGTTCAAAATTATTCCAAATCGTGTTTGGTTGCAGTACTTGGTTGTATTCACATTTGTCATAAATATGTGATTTGGTATTTTAGGTAATCCTTATATTCAGTGATACTAATTTAAAAATTACTACTAGGAGTAATGCCCTAAAATTGCTTTCAACTATAGATACATTGCTCTATTAAAAAGCGGAAAATATTTTAAGCAATATAAGATTTTTTTTTTTTTTGAAAATTTTTGCAATTTCGGCTATGAATTTACAACCAAATTCTCTTTAATGTGATTATTTTATAATTAGTATGGCTACCAATCAGGAGTTTTCGTAAAACAATTGACAACATTTTATTGTTGAAATTCCGTTTCAAAATGATTACAGCTAATGGGGATTAGCTTATTTGGCGACAAACAAAATTTTAACTGCAAATGACAACGAATTAAACAAAAATTTTAAAAATTTCCCTCCATTATTAATATTAAACGTATAGGTTGTTGTGATGTTCGTGAAAAGTTTACGTGATTTAGACCCATTGCATACTTGAGCTATGTTTTTTGACTGATGTGAGCTATGTTTTCATTTCACAACTTCCCATTTTAGTTTCCAAAACTCAAATGAGCGAAATATTGTAGAAAAATCTCAGATCAACCCAATATGTAAAGCAAGCTAAGATAAATAATTAGCTCACATAGCTTGGAAAATGAGCGAAGCGAGCTATGCTTCTATCCCACAGATTTAAATAAAGAAAATAAATAAATCAGCGCGTACGAGTGGCTTCAGCTCAGCTCCACGAAGTCGATTTCACTTATTTTGGCTTTGAAAAGTAAACGAAGAAGCTGTGATCTCTAAACATAGCTCACTTCGCGTAAAAAAACATAGATCAAGTGTTCAACGAGTCTTATATGCCCGGTTGCACAGAAAAATGACTAACGGCCAGTTGTGCGGCAGTTAAATGTTTTATATGAAATCTGTTTTCGAAATCAGAAAAAATCAACGCAAACTTGATTAAAAAACTTTTAATCCGTGGAAATATTAAATATTTGTGGGTACGTACAGTGATTTATATTAAACGACAAAACCTCGCCGCCTCTATTTTAACAAAAATACGTGTTTGCTTATATATCATTATGTCAGCTTCATGTTATAAGTGTTTGACCAACATTACGGGCATAAAATATTCAGGCATAAAATGTAGCGGTCCGTGTGAAAATATTTTGCATGTAACGTGTGCCGACATCTCAGAGGAAATTGTATGGGAATTAAAGAATCGATTGGCTAATTGGTTGTGCCAGGGTTGTCGTAACTCATTTATATCTTGTTCACGTGGTCCGTAGTGTAGTGTAGTGTAGTGTATTATGTCACCACGTGAACAGAGTAAAAACAGTACTGAAGTGTATTATCAACTACGGTCAAAATGCTGTAGTGTAGTGTAGTGTATTTGCAACTACACACCACGTGAACACTTGGCGTAGTGTAATGTGCTTAGTTTTGACAGTTGTTATTTGTTTTAGTTTTGAATTGAGTTTTTCGAGCTCTTTGTGTTAATAAGAAAATTTTAATCATAATTTTAAAAAAAATGGAAATAAATAGTGAAAATATTGATATTGATAATGACAATAATTTAAAATTAAAATGTTTGTGGGACACAGTTGAAATAGAAACGTTTTTAAAAATATGTATAGATCAAAAGGTAATGAAACAAATAGACAAAAAATCACGTGAAACAAAATGAAATTTTTAAAAACATAAGTACTAAGTTAGAAGAACATGGCTATGAAAAAAGTCCAAAACAGGCCCAATTGAAATTTAAATCTTTGAGGTTGAAATATAGTTTAGAGAAAAAAAAAATGAACAAAAGTGGCAATGGCGGATGTAAATATATATATATATATATATATATATATATATATATATATATATATATATATATATATATATATATATATATATATATATATATATATATATATATATATATATATATATATATATATATATATATTGTATATATGGGGAATTCTTTTTCAAACCGGCCACCCCCTCTGCCCATTTCAATTTTGGAGAAAAAAAATTTTTGACCACACGAAAAAATTCGTCAAGAAGTCTAGTTTTTGATACCGTTAGGTGTTTTAAAAAGAAAACAAATTCTAACCTCAAAAAACTGTTTAAAGTGTGGTATCTCGAAATAACAAGCCATTTTTTAGACAAAAATGTTCGAAAAAATTATAATTCCTCAATAATTTTGACCAAACTACTCACTAAAAGTATTTTGGGGATCGCTGAACAAGAATCCGATATCAGTTTCTACATTTTCCGACATCATTTCGGGAAATGATTATGAGAAAATATTTGTCCAAAATGGTGGAAACGCAATCTGGAATTTGAAATTAAGGTCCGCCATCTTGCATACGCCATTTTGAATTTAGATTCTGATACCGGATTCTTGTTCAGCGATCCCCAAAATACTTTTAATGAGTAATTTGGTCAAAACTATTTGTTTGTAAAGTTGATGATGATGGTGATGTTGATGTTCCCAAATGTTGAGGTATTTTTCCAATCAAGAACGGTGATGAAAAATGGTGAATAATAGATGTAACGATGGAGTTGTAATTTTAGATGAACAGGAAAGAAATAAAAAGCCACACTATTGAACACTATTGTTGATTTTATTAACGCAAGTCAAAATTAATTTATTTTTTAATTAAACGAACTACACACTGTATATTTAGTTTTTTAATCTTAATTTGCCACTGGTTTGTAATCGAATGAATGAGATTTAATTTTACAATATATTTTTCATATTATACGTTAACTCCCAACTGTCATGTTTGAATTCTGATTAATGTAGATTGTAAGTTTGAATATAAAAATATACTACTAATAATTATAAATAAAGTACTAGTACGATATACTGCATAACTAATTATATTATAAAACGCACCCATCGTGCTACTACTCTAGTACTACAACATGACATGTGACTATTAGCTTTTCTGGATTCAAAATTTCAAAGAACACGCCAGCCCCAAGAAGAACATCGATTTTATTTGGTTGGAAAAATTGAGAATCGGCCAAATTCAAGTTATTAATTAATGTTGATGGATATTTGATTGGATTGGTTGGCAATAAAGTAGCGATTTTGTTTATAATATGAGCCGTGATTGATAACTTATAAACTGGATCAAAACGTGAGCTAATGGTCATATTGATTTTTTCGTTTGTGTGTCCAGCCGATGTGGATGCTAAACCGTAAATAGATAATGATGACGGATGTCGTGTTAGGTTTAGGCTTTGAGCACAAGATTCTATGACAAAGGCTGTTTGCGATCCTGAATCCAAAAGTGCTCTGAATGGCTGGAGTTTTCCGGTACGTGATATTATGTGTATTATAGCTGTTGGTAGTACCGTGGTTGTTGTTGTTAAGTGTGTGTGATATACTTGGCTGGTTATTTGTCTATTGTCGATTTGTTTTTGTTCAATAGTGGGTGGTGGCTTAGTGGATGAATGTGCTGATTGGTCATGCGAATTTTGATTGAATAAGGCATGATGTTTCGAAGTTGTTTGACTGGAAATTTGGGAAGCATCATTTTCAGCTTGATGAAGAAGGGTGTGATGTCGGTTATTGCAGATTAGGCACGATGCTCTGTTAAAACACTTTACACTGGTATGTCCCTTCTTTAAACAATTACGGCATAAATTGTTGTCTGCTACGAGTTTCATTCTTGATTCCATAGTTCGATTTTTAAAGTCGGGACATTTAAACAGGGGGTGTTGTTGCTTACATACTATACATTCGTAATTATTATGATGAGAGATATTATTAGCAACTAGAAATGTTTTTGCACTTGGTTTGGATGTTGATTTCTTAGTAGTGGCATCACAAATTTCTAGTGCATCGCACCTTTTGTTTAAAAACGCAATTAATTCGTTAACTGTGGGAAAATCCGCTCCAACTGAATCGTTGGCCCACATCTGTTTAGACTCGTTGTCTATTTTGCCCAGTAAAATATGTATAAGCCAAGGATCCCGTGACTCGGTCCTTGGTCCTAATGCCCTTAAGCCGCGAATTATTTCGTCAGCTGTATCGCAAACTTTCCTTAACTCCTTCCCGTTGGAGTAAGTACAAGGTCTTTGTTCCATGAACTTATGGATTAATGAAGCAATTATTGGGGTTAGTTTATTATAGCGGTTGCAAAGTTTATCCCATGCCTCAATGTAATTATTTTCTGTTATGGAAATATGCCTTATCAACGCAGAAGCTTCCCCTTCAAGTACACTGTTCAATATTTGCAATTTTTGAACTTTGCTAATTTTTGGATTATCGTGTACAGTTGTTTTAAACAGATCGTGGAATGAGGCCCAATAATTGTAATCGCCAGAAAATTTTGCTATATCAATTTTAGGTAGTCGCACGTGGTGCGAAGTATTCATCTCTTCATAGAAGGTTTTTTGTTGGTACATAAATTGTTCAAGAGTAGCGTTTAAATCAGGCGTTCTACTTGGTTCAGCTTGTCCCAGCTTAGCACACGCACGCATTAATAATTCACGAGCTTTCAAATAGATTTCCTCAACCTCATAAAGTATTGAAACATACTTAGGAAAATCCAACAATTGTATTTCGAGCTCATTGAAAATTTGATATCTATCTTCAAGAATTTCTCGGCGAGATGTCACGGCTTCAAGCGTAGTGGATTCATTTATTGTTTCAGTAAAACGCAAAATGTTTTTTATTGAACCAAGCGCCCGATCACGCAACAATGTTAATTTTTCAGCCATCTTGAGATATTTTAGCACTTCACTTTATTATCCACGAGGTTTTAAATAAAAAATTAAAAACGCACGATATATTTGTATAGAAATATCCACGCGGATTTTATTTATGTACGACAAAGCACGGTTATAAAAAATGAAAAATTTTACCTTAGTAAAACTGGATTCCCGCGTTTCGGCACCAAAAAATGTTTGTAAAGTTGATGATGATGGTGATGTTGATGTTCCCAAATGTTGAGGTATTTTTCCAATCAAGAACGGTGATGAAAAATGGTTAAGAAAAGATGTAACGATGGAGTTGTAATTTTAGATGAACAGGAAAGAAATAAAAAGCCACACTATTGAACACTATTGTTGATTTTATTAACGCAAGCCAAAATTAATTTATTTTTTAATTAAACGAACTACACACTGTATATTTAGTTTTTTAATCTTAATTTGCCACTGGTTTGTAATCGAATGAATGAGATTTAATTTTACAATATATACGTTAACTCCCAACTGTCATGTTTGAATTCTAATTAATGTAGATTGTAAGTTTGAATATAAAAATATACTACTAATAATTATAAATAAAGTACTAGTACGATATACTGCATAACTAATTATATTATAAAACGCACCCATCGTGCTACTACTCTAGTACTACAACATGACATAATGAAAATAATGACAGTAGTTGACATGTTGTGTTTACAAAATAAATTTACAAGACTTTTAAAAGAGATAAGTATAAATTATATAAAATTAATGTTTTGACTATATAAATTAATAATTACTTTCTTAATATTAGATTAATTAGAATTGTACATATTATTTGGTTTAGTTTAACAAAGTTGGTAAGTATGTGAATATAAAATAATTTTCTTCTTTTGGTTTTAATTTTAGTTACAGCTGATGACGATACCGTAGCACTTGGAATGGAAAATAACTGTGTGTTGGTTTGTTTACAAACATTTAATAAATCTTTGAGTAAACCAGCTGTTATTTGTTTGTTTTATTTTAGAGTTTCGCTAACACTATTGAGAAATTATAATTTTTTCGAACATTTTTGTCTAAAAAATGGCTTTTTATTTCGAGATACCCCACTTTAAACAGTTTTTTTGAGATTAGAATTTGTTTTCTCTTTAAAACACCTAACGGTATCAAAAACTAGACTTCTTGCCGAATTTTTTCGTGTGCTCAAATTTTTTTTTCCTCCAAAATTGAAATGGGCAGAGGGGGTGGCTGGTTTGAAAAAGAATTCCCCATATATATATATATATATATATATATATATATATATATATATATATATATATATATATATATATATATATATATATATATATATATATATATATATATATATATATATATATATATATATATATATATATATATATATATATATATATATATATATATATATATATATATGAGTTTAATGCGCGAGTTATTCGAAAATAAGCCGAAAAATGCGGTAGCTTCAGAGTACGGCGTAGATTCTTCAGCATCAGAATTAATTCCTACTTTTCAAAATCAAATTGATAATTTTGACGATCAAAGCGGTAAAATTGACGCATGTAACGTTAACACAACGGAAACCGAAGAATCAACCAGTGACAATACAAATAAAGGTAATTATTAATATTGGAATATTGAAAAAATGAAAAGATTATTAACTATTTTTATTACAGCTAACTTGAAAAATTGGTGGTCGCACTAAATACGAGAAAATAATTTCATCTTTTGCAGATAAAATGGCGAAGCATCAAACAGAACTGCAAGAAAATTTATTCAAAAAACAGGACGAAATTTTCGACAAACAAAAGGCTTTCGAAATGGAATTGCAAGATATGGAAGATGAAAGGCAGAAGGTTTATTTAAAGTCTTTTTCTAGAATATTTAACTTAGGCAAGAGCAGTGATCGATACAGAAAACCAGCAGTATGTAAGAGGACGATGCCAACTGCAACAAAAGTTAAAATAGTAAATCAAGGAATCTATCATGATTCTTCAAATGAAGATGATTATTTTGAAGAAATAGAATATGTAGAAGATTTTGATTAAAATAAATAAGTAATTAAATCAAGAGTTTACGTCTTTATTTATACAACTAGTGGGAACCCGTCAAAACTGACGGAATTAACTTTTTTCGCTTGACTCCCAATACCTAATTACCGCTTTGAAAAATTTTAAAGAAAAATAAATATTTGTTTAGGATAAGAGTAATTTCAAAAAATAGGCATATTTATTTATTTAGTTCAGGATTTCTTTAATAACAATGTTTCTTGTAAATATTCTCGAGTTCTTAAGTAAATCTCCTTGATAATCGGTATTTTTAACTAACACTTTTAAATTTTCATGATATCTTCCTCGAGTTAAAGCGACATATAACTGTCCATGAGCGAAAACTGACTCAGGAAGATATACACCGACATGATCAAAAGACTGGCCTTGACTCTTGTTGATTGTTATAGCAAAAGCCAACATCAATGGAAATTGGCGACGCTTCATTCTGAATGGCAAAGTATTCTCGCTCGGCTCCAAATCAATTCTAGGAATGCAAATTTCTTCTCCTTTATTACTTCCTGTGATAATTTCTGCTTTTATGCAGTTTCGATGAAGACTCCTGACTATTAATCGAGTTCCATTCAACAAACCCTTTTTTGGGTTTAGATTTCGAAGAAGCATGATAAATGCACCAACTTTTAATTTCAGGATATGTGGCGGCATTCCCGATGGACATTGTCCGTGTAAAAATTCAACGGGGAAATCAATGGAATCATTTGGATCGTCTGAAATCATAGAATCAATGCTCATATAGACAGTTTCATTTCCTGCAATAAGTTCCAGCATTTTGAAATTGAGTGCTGTGGCATCGATGTTTTTTGGTGTGAGAATGACTTTGTTGGCAGTTTCAGCAACTTCATCAGGACTCGATGTTCTTATTGAACTGCCAAATATTGAGCTAATAATTTGTTCCTTTTCCACCATTGCATCAGGTATTTCAACCAATTCTGGATCCAAATCGTCACAATCGTTTGTTAAGTTACCATCACCTAAACGCAACACCCATTTATTAAATTCATGTTGTCCTGCTGAGCGCATGTTGGTAATTAAACTGCGTTGTTTGACGTGACGCCACAGTGGAGAATTTTTGACGCACAATTCAATGATGTCAGTTACAGTACCTCTTGGCACTACATTTGATGTTTGACGAAAGTCACCTCCCAATATCAGTACTTTTCCTCCAAATGGTCGAACGTCGTTCATAATTTCTCTAAGTAACAGGTCTATTACTCGAAGCGAATGAGTGGAAAGCATAGATGCTTCGTCGATTATCAGCAGAGACGCTTTCTTTAATTTGTTAGACTCAAGTGATGGAATTTTCATGTTTGAAACTGATGTTTCATTTGCCGAGAGTGGAATTTTGAATCCACTATGTGCTGTCCGACCGCCTGCCAACAAATCCGCTGCAATTCCTGTGGTGGCGAATGCTTGAACTTTTTGTCCTTTTCCTCTTACATAGCACATTAGTGTATTGTAAAGGTATGTTTTGCCTGCGCCTCCGGGGCCATCAATAAAAAAGAAGCGTGATTCAGCATTTAAATCATCAAACGAAGCTGATATCTCATCAAATATTTGATGCTGTAAAGGATTGAGTGTAGCGATTAGACGATTGGCTCTCTCTGCTTGTTCAGCAATATCGAAAACATGTTCGACATTGTGGATCGGACCGGGTTCAGGCAAATTGAAGTCACTACATTTCATGCCATGCATTCGCAGCACTGCTTCAATATCTTGCAGTGCTTTCTTTTCTGCTATAAAACCATCATAGTTTCGGATGTAATCGGCCAGTAAGAACTCCTTATACTTGTCAAATAGATCAACTGGATGTTGCGGCGAATTGAAAACGCATATCAGTGCAAATGTCAAACGAATTTGTGGTGGCATACAAACACTGCAAGCTTCATCCAAGCACCTCTCCCATTCCGAATCATCTTCAAGTAGATTTAACTTTATAGCCGCACCTTTAAATGATTCTTCCACAATTCCGTTAACTTTTTTTAGATCAGCAAAGCTTTGCGCACCTCGAATATGTTGCAACAGTAATCTAAGATAGAAACGTTCTTGGTCTTTGGGACTGACGGCATAATAACGGGTGATGACTTTGTCTCCTCCTCTTTGTCGAACTTTCCAAATACTACGTGTTTTATCAAACACAAAATATTCAGGAATTTCTGAGTACAAATATCGCCTTGCATTTTCATCAGTCTTATTTAATTTGAACCATGCTGTCAAATGTGTCAAACGATTCTCAGCTCTCTCAATTGCTTGTTGCTCTTGTCCGTCTTGAAAATATACCATCTGCTCATCAGGAAGGTGAACTGCAAGGCGATAAACGGTGTGTGAGCGATCGTGCATCGGATTCTCAAGAAGCCGCCAAATTGCTTCTGGAGCGCAAACGTATCGTGCATCAAGAAATTGTCTGATTTCATTGTGAACAATTGTGCCATCACTTGAATTTAATTCCATTGAAGCGCAGTCATAACCTTTGTAGATGTATTTGAAAATATACTTTATGGCCTTAACTGATTGACATGATTCTACGTTGATATGGCAGTTGTATTTGCGTGTAAGAAATTTGTTGTATGGCACAACGAATCGATTGTCGACAATCCGATCTCCCAATTGAACTTCTACATCTTGAAGTCTTCGATAAATAGGATAGCCATTTACTTCTGTGACAGTATGGTGAGAAAATTGCTTAGGAAATTTTTTGGTGCATTCATTATTTTCCATACATGGTGCATTAGGATTTTGATCACAGCACGGACCATGAATCATTGTACGAACGACTGTTTCATGCAATTCTGGCTCACGATGATGATCAGGAATCTCAGCGCAGATAAAGCGGTCAATCTTTTCAGCTGTATCAATCTTACATTCATCAGTTAGAATGAAAAGCAGATGTGCGTGTGGTAGTCCACGTTTTTGAAATTCTATTGTGTAAACAAATGCTTTTACAATTCCAAAAACTCCCTTTTTGGTGATATCTTCAATAAGTGCTTTTAACTTGATGCTGAATACACGCGCTATTAGATCCGGTCTGTCACTTGGTTGTTGGGCTTCAAAAAGATTATCGCGAATTTCAGGCCAATTTGGATTGCAAGTCATTGTAATAAAAAGGTCAGGTTTTCCAAATTTAGCCACAATCGCCATTGCATCGTGGTACTTCTCTCTCATGTTTCGTGGTGAACCTTGAAAAGATGATGGAAGAATAACTGAGCGACCAACAGTTTTTCCTAGTCTAATAGCTGCGTCGTTCAAATGATCCATTAGTCCTCGGTACTGTTCTACACGCAAACGTCCCTGCTGATTCCGAACGAAATTAAGATTATTCGCCTCGACTTGAAGGTGTGAATCAACAGCCCATTGTTGAAATAATTTTCCACCATGTAATATCGGATTGAAGCGACCAACTCTGACAGCTATTTGAGCGACTTTCCACTGCAGAAGCGTTATTTGTGTTCTCACTCTACCAGGACGATTGTCGAGATTAATTTGCATTTTCGGTTGCCAACCTGCTTCACCGTAAGGATAAAATAGAACATATATCATGGGATCTAAGTGAGGGCTCATAATATTTAAATTGATCAACGGTTGTGCTGCATCTCGTGGATATACTCGAAAATCTCGCTGAAAAGGAGGTTCACCATCAGCAGAGCGAAAGATCATTGCGACTTCATCGACGGTTGGTAAATTGTAACGTCGTCTGTCAGTGTTGCGATCACGTCGAAATACCATATTTACAACTGGTGTCGAATGATTATTAGTAGCAGCTCGGTGTTGCTCCTCTTGTTCTACTTCACCAAGCATGCGATAAGCTTTTGCGTAAACGTTGTGTTGTCGAATTAAGCGGTCTAAATTCTGAACAATACTGACGTTAAGTCGTTGATTTGCCGGATGTTGCATCCGATCAACATTTGCCATTGCGGAATCGACGACGTAAAATTGAGCGTATTGACGCTTTGCACCATCTTCAGGATGCATGTGTCCAGTGCGATGATAAATTTGTCCGTGCACACGAAATACATATGGACCACGTCCAACTAAGTTATCGATTTGTGCGCCCATGGATGCAAAAGCTACGGCTGAATTATATGAGCGGATATTTTCTTGAAAATTGCGATACTGAGGATGTGCTGGATTACTTAAAAGCTCCTGGAGATATGACGGAAACATACATCCTTGCTGTCCATCTGATTCTAACAAAACCGTACCTTTGTGGCAGCAGTATTTAAATGTACCGTCTGTTGACTTTTCCGCGAGAAAATTCAGAGATAGACAATGAATGCATTCTTGGTCCATAGAGCCACAACTGTGAATAGTCACTTCACTTTCATTGAATGTGGCATGAGTAGGAACCACTGGAAATCGTTGATTTCTCAATCGTTGCCTTTGTATAGATGAAAGTTGACGACGTGCTGCCGCCTGCTCTTCAGATTCTTGAGCTTGTCGCGTGGCTCTTGATTGATGAACTTGGTCAACTGCTTGCTGACGACGTGCTGCAGCCTGCTCTTCAGATTCTTCGGCTTGTTGTCTGGTTCTTGATTGCTGCCTCTGTTGAGAAGCTTGAAAGAGACGTGCTGCAGTCTGCTCCTCCGATTCTTTAGCTCTTTGAATCGATCTTGAATTTGTTAGACTCAAGTGATGGAATTTTCATGTTTGAAACTGATGTTTCATTTGCCGAGAGTGGAATTTTGAATCCACTATGTGCTGTCCGACCGCCTGCCAACAAATCCGCTGCAATTCCTGTGGTGGCGAATGCTTGAACTTTTTGTCCTTTTCCTCTTACATAGCACATTAGTGTATTGTAAAGGTATGTTTTGCCTGCGCCTCCGGGGCCATCAATAAAAAAGAAGCGTGATTCAGCATTTAAATCATCAAACGAAGCTGATATCTCATCAAATATTTGATGCTGTAAAGGATTGAGTGTAGCGATTAGACGATTGGCTCTCTCTGCTTGTTCAGCAATATCGAAAACATGTTCGACATTGTGGATCGGACCGGGTTCAGGCAAATTGAAGTCACTACATTTCATGCCATGCATTCGCAGCACTGCTTCAATATCTTGCAGTGCTTTCTTTTCTGCTATAAAACCATCATAGTTTCGGATGTAATCGGCCAGTAAGAACTCCTTATACTTGTCAAATAGATCAACTGGATGTTGCGGCGAATTGAAAACGCATATCAGTGCAAATGTCAAACGAATTTGTGGTGGCATACAAACACTGCAAGCTTCATCCAAGCACCTCTCCCATTCCGAATCATCTTCAAGTAGATTTAACTTTATAGCCGCACCTTTAAATGATTCTTCCACAATTCCGTTAACTTTTTTTAGATCAGCAAAGCTTTGCGCACCTCGAATATGTTGCAACAGTAATCTAAGATAGAAACGTTCTTGGTCTTTGGGACTGACGGCATAATAACGGGTGATGACTTTGTCTCCTCCTCTTTGTCGAACTTTCCAAATACTACGTGTTTTATCAAACACAAAATATTCAGGAATTTCTGAGTACAAATATCGCCTTGCATTTTCATCAGTCTTATTTAATTTGAACCATGCTGTCAAATGTGTCAAACGATTCTCAGCTCTCTCAATTGCTTGTTGCTCTTGTCCGTCTTGAAAATATACCATCTGCTCATCAGGAAGGTGAACTGCAAGGCGATAAACGGTGTGTGAGCGATCGTGCATCGGATTCTCAAGAAGCCGCCAAATTGCTTCTGGAGCGCAAACGTATCGTGCATCAAGAAATTGTCTGATTTCATTGTGAACAATTGTGCCATCACTTGAATTTAATTCCATTGAAGCGCAGTCATAACCTTTGTAGATGTATTTGAAAATATACTTTATGGCCTTAACTGATTGACATGATTCTACGTTGATATGGCAGTTGTATTTGCGTGTAAGAAATTTGTTGTATGGCACAACGAATCGATTGTCGACAATCCGATCTCCCAATTGAACTTCTACATCTTGAAGTCTTCGATAAATAGGATAGCCATTTACTTCTGTGACAGTATGGTGAGAAAATTGCTTAGGAAATTTTTTGGTGCATTCATTATTTTCCATACATGGTGCATTAGGATTTTGATCACAGCACGGACCATGAATCATTGTACGAACGACTGTTTCATGCAATTCTGGCTCACGATGATGATCAGGAATCTCAGCGCAGATAAAGCGGTCAATCTTTTCAGCTGTATCAATCTTACATTCATCAGTTAGAATGAAAAGCAGATGTGCGTGTGGTAGTCCACGTTTTTGAAATTCTATTGTGTAAACAAATGCTTTTACAATTCCAAAAACTCCCTTTTTGGTGATATCTTCAATAAGTGCTTTTAACTTGATGCTGAATACACGCGCTATTAGATCCGGTCTGTCACTTGGTTGTTGGGCTTCAAAAAGATTATCGCGAATTTCAGGCCAATTTGGATTGCAAGTCATTGTAATAAAAAGGTCAGGTTTTCCAAATTTAGCCACAATCGCCATTGCATCGTGGTACTTCTCTCTCATGTTTCGTGGTGAACCTTGAAAAGATGATGGAAGAATAACTGAGCGACCAACAGTTTTTCCTAGTCTAATAGCTGCGTCGTTCAAATGATCCATTAGTCCTCGGTACTGTTCTACACGCAAACGTCCCTGCTGATTCCGAACGAAATTAAGATTATTCGCCTCGACTTGAAGGTGTGAATCAACAGCCCATTGTTGAAATAATTTTCCACCATGTAATATCGGATTGAAGCGACCAACTCTGACAGCTATTTGAGCGACTTTCCACTGCAGAAGCGTTATTTGTGTTCTCACTCTACCAGGACGATTGTCGAGATTAATTTGCATTTTCGGTTGCCAACCTGCTTCACCGTAAGGATAAAATAGAACATATATCATGGGATCTAAGTGAGGGCTCATAATATTTAAATTGATCAACGGTTGTGCTGCATCTCGTGGATATACTCGAAAATCTCGCTGAAAAGGAGGTTCACCATCAGCAGAGCGAAAGATCATTGCGACTTCATCGACGGTTGGTAAATTGTAACGTCGTCTGTCAGTGTTGCGATCACGTCGAAATACCATATTTACAACTGGTGTCGAATGATTATTAGTAGCAGCTCGGTGTTGCTCCTCTTGTTCTACTTCACCAAGCATGCGATAAGCTTTTGCGTAAACGTTGTGTTGTCGAATTAAGCGGTCTAAATTCTGAACAATACTGACGTTAAGTCGTTGATTTGCCGGATGTTGCATCCGATCAACATTTGCCATTGCGGAATCGACGACGTAAAATTGAGCGTATTGACGCTTTGCACCATCTTCAGGATGCATGTGTCCAGTGCGATGATAAATTTGTCCGTGCACACGAAATACATATGGACCACGTCCAACTAAGTTATCGATTTGTGCGCCCATGGATGCAAAAGCTACGGCTGAATTATATGAGCGGATATTTTCTTGAAAATTGCGATACTGAGGATGTGCTGGATTACTTAAAAGCTCCTGGAGATATGACGGAAACATACATCCTTGCTGTCCATCTGATTCTAACAAAACCGTACCTTTGTGGCAGCAGTATTTAAATGTACCGTCTGTTGACTTTTCCGCGAGAAAATTCAGAGATAGACAATGAATGCATTCTTGGTCCATAGAGCCACAACTGTGAATAGTCACTTCACTTTCATTGAATGTGGCATGAGTAGGAACCACTGGAAATCGTTGATTTCTCAATCGTTGCCTTTGTATAGATGAAAGTTGACGACGTGCTGCCGCCTGCTCTTCAGATTCTTGAGCTTGTCGCGTGGCTCTTGATTGATGAACTTGGTCAACTGCTTGCTGACGACGTGCTGCAGCCTGCTCTTCAGATTCTTCGGCTTGTTGTCTGGTTCTTGATTGCTGCCTCTGTTGAGAAGCTTGAAAGAGACGTGCTGCAGTCTGCTCCTCCGATTCTTTAGCTCTTTGAATCGATCTTGAATTTGTTAGACTCAAGTGATGGAATTTTCATGTTTGAAACTGATGTTTCATTTGCCGAGAGTGGAATTTTGAATCCACTATGTGCTGTCCGACCGCCTGCCAACAAATCCGCTGCAATTCCTGTGGTGGCGAATGCTTGAACTTTTTGTCCTTTTCCTCTTACATAGCACATTAGTGTATTGTAAAGGTATGTTTTGCCTGCGCCTCCGGGGCCATCAATAAAAAAGAAGCGTGATTCAGCATTTAAATCATCAAACGAAGCTGATATCTCATCAAATATTTGATGCTGTAAAGGATTGAGTGTAGCGATTAGACGATTGGCTCTCTCTGCTTGTTCAGCAATATCGAAAACATGTTCGACATTGTGGATCGGACCGGGTTCAGGCAAATTGAAGTCACTACATTTCATGCCATGCATTCGCAGCACTGCTTCAATATCTTGCAGTGCTTTCTTTTCTGCTATAAAACCATCATAGTTTCGGATGTAATCGGCCAGTAAGAACTCCTTATACTTGTCAAATAGATCAACTGGATGTTGCGGCGAATTGAAAACGCATATCAGTGCAAATGTCAAACGAATTTGTGGTGGCATACAAACACTGCAAGCTTCATCCAAGCACCTCTCCCATTCCGAATCATCTTCAAGTAGATTTAACTTTATAGCCGCACCTTTAAATGATTCTTCCACAATTCCGTTAACTTTTTTTAGATCAGCAAAGCTTTGCGCACCTCGAATATGTTGCAACAGTAATCTAAGATAGAAACGTTCTTGGTCTTTGGGACTGACGGCATAATAACGGGTGATGACTTTGTCTCCTCCTCTTTGTCGAACTTTCCAAATACTACGTGTTTTATCAAACACAAAATATTCAGGAATTTCTGAGTACAAATATCGCCTTGCATTTTCATCAGTCTTATTTAATTTGAACCATGCTGTCAAATGTGTCAAACGATTCTCAGCTCTCTCAATTGCTTGTTGCTCTTGTCCGTCTTGAAAATATACCATCTGCTCATCAGGAAGGTGAACTGCAAGGCGATAAACGGTGTGTGAGCGATCGTGCATCGGATTCTCAAGAAGCCGCCAAATTGCTTCTGGAGCGCAAACGTATCGTGCATCAAGAAATTGTCTGATTTCATTGTGAACAATTGTGCCATCACTTGAATTTAATTCCATTGAAGCGCAGTCATAACCTTTGTAGATGTATTTGAAAATATACTTTATGGCCTTAACTGATTGACATGATTCTACGTTGATATGGCAGTTGTATTTGCGTGTAAGAAATTTGTTGTATGGCACAACGAATCGATTGTCGACAATCCGATCTCCCAATTGAACTTCTACATCTTGAAGTCTTCGATAAATAGGATAGCCATTTACTTCTGTGACAGTATGGTGAGAAAATTGCTTAGGAAATTTTTTGGTGCATTCATTATTTTCCATACATGGTGCATTAGGATTTTGATCACAGCACGGACCATGAATCATTGTACGAACGACTGTTTCATGCAATTCTGGCTCACGATGATGATCAGGAATCTCAGCGCAGATAAAGCGGTCAATCTTTTCAGCTGTATCAATCTTACATTCATCAGTTAGAATGAAAAGCAGATGTGCGTGTGGTAGTCCACGTTTTTGAAATTCTATTGTGTAAACAAATGCTTTTACAATTCCAAAAACTCCCTTTTTGGTGATATCTTCAATAAGTGCTTTTAACTTGATGCTGAATACACGCGCTATTAGATCCGGTCTGTCACTTGGTTGTTGGGCTTCAAAAAGATTATCGCGAATTTCAGGCCAATTTGGATTGCAAGTCATTGTAATAAAAAGGTCAGGTTTTCCAAATTTAGCCACAATCGCCATTGCATCGTGGTACTTCTCTCTCATGTTTCGTGGTGAACCTTGAAAAGATGATGGAAGAATAACTGAGCGACCAACAGTTTTTCCTAGTCTAATAGCTGCGTCGTTCAAATGATCCATTAGTCCTCGGTACTGTTCTACACGCAAACGTCCCTGCTGATTCCGAACGAAATTAAGATTATTCGCCTCGACTTGAAGGTGTGAATCAACAGCCCATTGTTGAAATAATTTTCCACCATGTAATATCGGATTGAAGCGACCAACTCTGACAGCTATTTGAGCGACTTTCCACTGCAGAAGCGTTATTTGTGTTCTCACTCTACCAGGACGATTGTCGAGATTAATTTGCATTTTCGGTTGCCAACCTGCTTCACCGTAAGGATAAAATAGAACATATATCATGGGATCTAAGTGAGGGCTCATAATATTTAAATTGATCAACGGTTGTGCTGCATCTCGTGGATATACTCGAAAATCTCGCTGAAAAGGAGGTTCACCATCAGCAGAGCGAAAGATCATTGCGACTTCATCGACGGTTGGTAAATTGTAACGTCGTCTGTCAGTGTTGCGATCACGTCGAAATACCATATTTACAACTGGTGTCGAATGATTATTAGTAGCAGCTCGGTGTTGCTCCTCTTGTTCTACTTCACCAAGCATGCGATAAGCTTTTGCGTAAACGTTGTGTTGTCGAATTAAGCGGTCTAAATTCTGAACAATACTGACGTTAAGTCGTTGATTTGCCGGATGTTGCATCCGATCAACATTTGCCATTGCGGAATCGACGACGTAAAATTGAGCGTATTGACGCTTTGCACCATCTTCAGGATGCATGTGTCCAGTGCGATGATAAATTTGTCCGTGCACACGAAATACATATGGACCACGTCCAACTAAGTTATCGATTTGTGCGCCCATGGATGCAAAAGCTACGGCTGAATTATATGAGCGGATATTTTCTTGAAAATTGCGATACTGAGGATGTGCTGGATTACTTAAAAGCTCCTGGAGATATGACGGAAACATACATCCTTGCTGTCCATCTGATTCTAACAAAACCGTACCTTTGTGGCAGCAGTATTTAAATGTACCGTCTGTTGACTTTTCCGCGAGAAAATTCAGAGATAGACAATGAATGCATTCTTGGTCCATAGAGCCACAACTGTGAATAGTCACTTCACTTTCATTGAATGTGGCATGAGTAGGAACCACTGGAAATCGTTGATTTCTCAATCGTTGCCTTTGTATAGATGAAAGTTGACGACGTGCTGCCGCCTGCTCTTCAGATTCTTGAGCTTGTCGCGTGGCTCTTGATTGATGAACTTGGTCAACTGCTTGCTGACGACGTGCTGCAGCCTGCTCTTCAGATTCTTCGGCTTGTTGTCTGGTTCTTGATTGCTGCCTCTGTTGAGAAGCTTGAAAGAGACGTGCTGCAGTCTGCTCCTCCGATTCTTTAGCTCTTTGAATCGATCTTGACAGTCGAACTTGATCAGTAATTTGCGCTCTACGTTCTTTAGCTTCTTCAGGGTCCTCATGTGCACGCCGCTGATGTTTGTATTTTGTATTCCGTTGTGCCAAGCGCTGTAGCGTATCTTGACTTTGACGATCTCTCCATCTTTGCTGTCGCTCACGATTCATACGCAATTTACGTTCTTCTCGACTTTCACTATTCATTCTGTGATAAAATTTTCGTAAATAGTTTTTTTACTATACTCACTTATAGTATTGTGCTTTTTGATAATGGTGATGATGATAATTCCAAGTTCGTTCAAAGAAACGATAATAATTAAGTCTAAAATATCAATCAATCTTTTTATAAATCTTTTACACATTTGAATATTTACAAACTTACTTTGAAATAAGGAATATAAAGATTGACTTTTAAATTTAAATAAAAATTAATTGTTCAAGAGAAAAAATAGACGCAATCAATCTAATAGTATTATAGTAAACTTTAAGTAAAAAAGTAAATTTCATAACGGGTTTCATAACGTTAACAGACAACGGTCGTACTAATTATATATTATGTTGATAGTTTATATAAAAAAAAACATCTTAGTAAGCATCGAGAAACAGACAACGGTGTTCATATAGTTTATATAAAAAACAAAACATCATAGCAATCCTCGAGAACGATGTCGATAGCGTCATAGCGTTATATCCATACAGACAAACAGACAACGGTAATTATATTATTTGATTATTACAATCAAAAATGTACGCAGTATCTGTATATACAATTATTATTTCTTAGAAATGATAAACATCTCTCTGTGGAAAGTTCTTATTAATATATAATTTGAGATGGTCCCGTATGTTACTGCCTTCCAAAGTATTATTGTTCCCTGCATAAGCTCTTTTAATTGGTTGTACATGCTGAATTGGTGGGGTGGTTGAGGAAATACAATGTTGCTTAAATTTTTGTCATTAGTTTCGCAAATGTTATGTAATATACAACATGTCATTATAATTTTTGGAGCGTTTTTATAATATAAATCGCATCTTTTGGCCAATATGTGCCATCTTCCTTTCAGTCGCATAAAAGGATTTTCAATTTTCTGCTGTGGTTGGAAAATTTTTCAAATCTGCTGTGCTTAATAAAGACATTTTTATTAATCACTTGTTTTTTGTTTCGCAGTTATTTTGAATAATTTTCAAAAAGTTTAAAAAATCACTCGAGTGATTTTTTAAACTTTTTGAAAATTATTCAAAATAACTGCGAAACAAAAAACAAGTGATTAATAAAAATGTCTTTATTAAGTATTAGTGTGTTTCGCCAAGTGCCTACGGCCAATAGCGTAAAAAATCTGCTGTGGTTGGAAAATTTTTTATTATCCACGGCAACAAAGGATAGGCAGGGTTGCCAAGAAGAAAAAATGGTATGTCCTTTCCTTCAACTTGTTTTGTACCCTAATAATAAAATTGTATTATGTTTTAAATTTGAACATTATTACAAAAACATCTTACACGAGGTAAAATCTTATCCTTATGATTGTACAGGCCAGAATTTACAAAAACATGTGCGTCGTGGCAACTACCAGAAAACTTGCAACTTATGTCTAGAAATCTAAAAAATGGTAGGTTTTTTATTAAATAAGCACCACAATAAAATTTAATTTTCGTACCTTAATCGTGCATTACAAACTGCTTGCATATTAAATGATGTCCAATATTTTCTATTTACAAAATCCCTATACCCATCCTTAGGTGCTAGAATAGGAGTATGGGTTCCATCAATACATCCTATTATCTATGGAATTTTACAAATGTTTTCGAAATCTATGCTAAACGTCTTGGCTTCTTCTTCATCAGGCATATAAATAAATTTCTTTGTATGTTTATTCATATTTTCGCAAAATTTACTCAAACATTTGTGTACAGTTGATTTACCGACACCAAATAGCGAAGCCACCACGCGAAATTCACAGTAACTGGCAAGCTTATATATTGCAATAGCTACTTGCTTTTCGACGGACAAGCTCTGCAAGTTATCAGACACTGCTAAATGTGTTTTTGGTTCAAAATCTTCCATTACAACGCCACAAACAAATAAAAATGTTTCTTTTGTCATGCGGAAGTTTTCAATCCATTGATTTTGTGGGAAATGCAGTAATATATGTTCCCATGTATTTCTTGATATTTTAGGTTTCATGGATACTTTCCCATAATCTACTTTTACTGACGCTAACATTTTTTGTGTCCAGAGTATAGATGATGTATATAATTGTGATTGAAACTGTACAACTAGCTGGTTTTGATCATCTTTCATTCTGTTCAATCTACGTTTCATTTTCATGCTTTTACCATTTCTTTTAATATCATTTTGAATAATAATTTTTAATTTATTTTCCATTTTAGGCTTTAGGTTTTAAAATTTAATATTTCACTTTTTCACAACGAAACAGCAACACGTCAATATACAAATTAAAAAAAGAGAAATGTCAAATATTCTTAGTACAATATTTTAACAACAGGGGCGTAAAGGTAGAGTTAGTACACTACACCTCCAGGAGAACGGTCACATAAGTGCTGAAGTCATAACTACACTACACTACACTACGGACCACGTGAACAAGATATTAGTCAATCTGTGATTGAAACCGAAGTTTGTTATTCAATATCTCGCGCAAGCTTGGCCAATTTATGAAGGAACAAAAAATATGGCTAAAGTTTACTTTACGCATACATCGAAAAAATCAAGTAAGGAGTCTAAATATTTAAAATTTTTAAATGCAGGATTGTTTATCAACAGTTTTTAGGAGGGGAAAGCTTAATTTTTCCGGAAATTTACACCATTTTCCGGGAAAATTTTGTATTTTAACAGTTTTTCGACAGTACAAGTAATTTTTTGGAGAAAATTTTACAAATTTTGAAAGTTGTTTTTACTTAGTTTAAAATTACACTGAGAAAACTTGTATCTTAAAATCAAAGGATTTTACCTTAGTTTTAAATGATTTATGACTATGGATTTTGCGCAAAATCTTTTTGGATTTAGATTAAAGAAATCAAAAACTATAAAGTAAAACTATAAAGTTATTTTTAATCATTAGTTCAAACTATTATGTATTTTAAATCAAACGATTTCACTTTTATTTCAAAGGGTCTTTAGAACTGAAAATTGTTTAAAATTAAGTTCCATTTAATTTTAAAATTAAACCGAAAAAGTTTTAAGCTAAAGAATTTCACAAATTTATTTTAAAGTATTTTATGAGTTTCAGCCAAATCATTGTTAGTTTTGGTTCAAAGAATTGCAAAACATAGAAATGAATTCCCTTCTAACTTTGATTTAAACAAACTATTCTTTTCTTTAAAATGTGCTGTATCCTCCTACTTACAGTGCATAAATAAAACTAATTATTATAAGTAATGCGGTTTAATTTTTATTTTATTTTATCACAAAAATATAAATTTCAATAGTATAGTATTACATAAAATAAATAAATGTTTTTGATAATTTGAAATGTATTATCTCAATTTAAATTAATTTTAACAAAAAAAAAAAAAACTTTGGTAAAATAAGAAACTGTAGAACATGTCGATAAGTTCTCATACAACAGAACCTATCCGCTTAGAAGCAAACCTTAGCTCTAATAGCTCCACGTCCTGAACTTAAATAACAAGAATTAACTGGCGCACTATTTATATTAAAAAATTCAATTAATACTAAATCATTTGCAGGCTCTCCAATTTCATAACAATAAAAATGTGAATTGAAACGATAGTTACTAAAATAGTTACATACTACGTAATATTGGTTATTATCTATCAATATGTCTTTAATTTCATAAATAATAAGTTGTGGTTCTGCTTGAATGAAGAATTAGCCAATCTTAAATTTTGTCCCTCGGAAAACTAGACTTTTAGTGTATTGTCTTATAGCTCCTAGATTCGACGAAATATTTGAATACATTGCATCTCTATCTCGACACCGAAAAGTTTTATCTGTTAGCTCAAATTCATTGTGGAAAAATTGTTTAGTTATTAAAAGATTGGAAAATTTCAAAGAAGCCTTTATTGATAACGTAAGTGGAATATTGAGTCGTGAAGTAATATTCCTTGCATATTGCTTATGAATTTGGTGTTCCGCTTCAAAACGAAAGCACCAAAGATATTTGAAAGGTCCGCATTTTCGAATAATTGTCGGATAGTGAACGAGAAAATGATATTTTGGTTTTAATTTTTCATTAAATAACTGGACGTAAAGCGTGTTATGCTCTTTAATTAGTTTCTCCATTTCTCTTAAATTATTATTGTCATAACAGTTTAAAACAATGATATCAATTAATTTAACGCATATAAGTAAAAATTTGTAAACTTTATCACTCGGTGGTATATCATTTCCAATAATCAAGGGCAAGAAATTATATAAAGTCCAAGTTTCTCGAGCTGTCATTTTAAAATTTCCATACTTAATATGACTTTTTTCAACAGGTTCACTTACGTTTCCAATTTCAATTTCACCGTAATTGAACATTTGCTTTTTAAAATTGAAATTTTCAAGAGATATATATTTTTTTTCGTAAATGAAGTAGTCAAGTATACTTCGCAAATTGTATTTGCAGACTCCTAAGAATACATCATGCATGATATCACATGCAAAATTGTCAGTCACATGAAAAGATAGAATTTTGTTAAAAATAGAATCTTCCTTAATGCCTGTTTGATGAATATCAGACAATACCAAATCGGTGTTAAAATTTTGTTTATTCCTTAGAGATTCGGGGAATTCTAATACATCTGTGGTAGTTTGCTGCTTGCTGCGTTTGCACAGCCGGCAAAAGAAAGATGCATTGAATGATGAGGAATATCCCAACATCGTGTTTAGACCCAGATTATCACCTAATATTTGACCTAAAATGAAGTGTACTTGAAGTGTTGTTGTTGAAGTTGTAATTTCTAAGCCGTAAGTTTCTAATTCGTTTATTATGTCAATTAGCGGCTTAATAGACTGACTAATGCCGTATTCTTTAAAATCTCTAGATTTTACAAACCCGGCAACAAATATATTGTTCAATTTCGAAATTTGAAACTGTGGTATGGTAGGAAATGCATAATAAATTCCACAAATTGTATGTTTTCCAGCATGTGAACTAAGGGCATCATTTATCTCGAAATCATCAAAGTAAAGATTGAATGGGATTACAGTTTTGTCCTTAGACTGAGATATTTTTTGTTTCCACAGAGAACCCGTAACAAAATTATTTATTTTATCTTCTGAGCTAAGCAATTCCATGTTATTTAAAGTTTGTTTTAATATGTCACCAGTTTCAACATATTTCCTAATCTGAAATTTGATGTCAAGAAAACATCCTTCAACCTTACTATTATCTAGCGAAGGAACTCCATTAATAAAAATTTCAACTAAATCGTTATTTATCAAAAAACATTTCGGCTTAGAATATATACCTAAACGTTCAATATGTTGGAAAAATTTATATTCAGTACTTTATTAGCTCGAATGGATTACTCAAAAATTCTAAAAATTTATTAAATTCAGTGGCTATGTCTTTAGGTAAATGGTTAGAAAATGGTGAAAGACAAGAACTTATGGGCTGAATTATACCATCCTTAATTGACTTCTGAATCGAAAATACCTTATTCTCGGTAGCGATTTTTCACTATGTAGATTCAAAGCAAATTTCAAAATAAATTGTTGCAAATCTTGCAATGCCGCTTTATGATTGTTTCGATGAAATGAAGAATCATTTAATAATGGATTGTCAATAGTACTAATGGAGTTGTCAATTGATGAATTATCTGCAAATTCAATGCAATCGGGTATTGCTTTAGTTTGCACTAATGATTCTGATAAACGCTCATTGGACTGACGAGGTGGCGAATTTAATAAATTTGATTCACCAACTAAATGCTTTTGCAAATGAGTTTTATATTTGTATATATTTTGGAATATTTGACTGCAGTTATTTTGAGCACATTTAAATTGGTATATAGAGGGCGTTCCATGAAAACTTTGTAAATGCTGTACGATTTCTTTTATATTACCAAAAGTTTTATTACATATAAAACAATAAATCATTTTTATTTCAAATAGCTAACAGTTCAATTTTTTGAATTGTAACAAATTAAATTTTAAAAATAAATAAATGAATTCAAAATAATTCGATGAGTATAGAAATAAATTTTAAAACTAAGCAAAGAGCTGAACATATTTTTTAATTCTGTTTTGGTTTGATTCTAGCTCAAAGAAATATTCTTGGAAAAAGTACCAAACCTCTTTGCTTACAATTGAGTATTCTATGTTGAATACGAAAGACAGCTTTATAATTATATCCAGACACTTACGGAATGAGTCACACTTGTACTTTATTCCCTCATATATAACGAACATTTCATGTATCTGTTTCCATTTTTGCCCAACAACAACTATTTTTGGTTGCAAAGATCCGAATTTTTCTTTTATTTCATCCAATTTTTCGTTAAGCTCATTTAAATTAGAAATAAATAATATGAAATCGTCCTGAGCATCCGATATTGTAGGTTTGACCTTCTGACTTATCCTTTTCGGCTGAATTATAGCATGAATTAGCAAACACACAATGATGTCTCTAAAATCTATATAAGAAAGAGAAAATACTTCATTCAATATAATCATACATTAAGTTAAACTGTATATATTGAAAAACTTACTTTCATCTAGATTCTCAAATTCATTCAATTCTGCTAACAGTAATTTATTATTTTTATCCTTAATTTCATAAGGAAAAATTTTAGTGATGCTTGTGTTAACAAATGTTTCGAACCGCTCCAAAAGGTTTTTGCCTTTTGAGGGAAAATCTGTATCAAAATCAATTGCAATCTGAAACACAGTAAAACAATATTTAGGTTAGGTTAAATAGCTCAACCAATATACGCGTGCATCTGATATGAAAATACTTCCAACAATAACACCAACAATTTTCATTGTTCATTCATATTTAAATATGATTGAATCAATTTAAATTTACGGTGTGATTGTTGGATAACTATAGATTAGTATAATTTTATAAATTATGTATAGCGAATAAACAATAGTAGTGAATAAATTGTAAACTCCCATTATAAGTGGGAACTACGAACGATTTTAAGAAAATTAGTTGCCTTATACCGTTAACTATATTGCCAGCAATTTTAAAATTTTAATTTGTATTAGTATTTACTATAAGAAACTAAGACATAACAAAAGTATAAATTACCAACTGATAGCCTAAATGATGTCTATATAACGGCCAAGCATATTTCAGCCACTCCTTTTTTTCCAAAAAATCATCTAGTAATGGACAAAATAAAATAGATAAATTCAGAAATATTCAAATAGTTAATAACAACTTGCCAGATGGAAGCGAATCAGGATATGATGGCACAACTCGTTGTGTTTCTGCATTTCTTACGACCTTTAAATATTTAGTACCAAAACATAGGTTACTATATCGGCCATATAATTTTCCTGCAGGTTTCTTTTTTCCACGACGTGGAGTGTAGTATTCAGTCTGTGAAAACAAAAATACGAGTACATACAATCAAGAATCCTTCATTTTGCACCATTATCGATGAGGTAATGTGGAATGATAACTAACGATTGTAGTGAAAATATAAATCATACCGAATTCCGTAGTGAACATGTTTGTAATTTTCTTTGATAGAACCTCAAAATCAGCACTTGTCAATTTGTAGTTTTTAGACATGTAGTGGTCTATAATTGTGTGTACCAAGTATTTTCTATGTTTGTCATCAAGAGAGTTATTTCTCTTAAAGTAATCTACTACCAATCTTCCTTTAATGGTGTTATTTAAAATTTGGGAAACATCTTGGGAATTTCTCTCTCTGATTCATGTGCACTTAAAATTTGTAAAAAAAAAAAATAATTAATGGAAATTATCAATTAATACCAAACAAAACATAATATTTTACCACTGATCATGCAGAGCTGATGCTGCTGAAATTTGACTAGAAGAGGGATGTTGCTCCTTGATACATTTTACAACACGACTGTTTAATGATCTGGTTGCTTCCGAAACGGGTAACGGATTATTCTAAATGAAATATTGACATATGAGAGACAGCGAAATGCAATTTTCTTATTTTATTATAGTTTGTAATTATTTACCATTTCAATTCGCCATTTGCGGAGACTTGCTAGAAATATGATCTTTTCCCCTTTTGGATAGTTGTCAAAGAGATCATCGACGCCGTTTAAATCAATCACTTCTAAAGTTTTATTGGAGTAATAACCCCCAAGAAGAAACTAAGTTTTTAAATTCAATTATATTCGCTAGCTCGTCGTTGGCGGCTACTACAAGCAGATATTGACTGTTTTCACATGTGTAAGTAGTTGTAGATTCATTGAAAATAATACCATCATCGCCAGAATTTGTATCAATAGGTTCCATTTTGAATATTCAAACACTATTATGATAAACGAATAATGAAAACAAATGAATTTATTCTATCGATTTGAGCTGTTAAATAGCTTCATTTAAACGAGGCAACTAAACGAATTTGGGATATACTTTGAAATTTTTAAATTAACACTTCAAACATAATCAAAATAACTAGGAATTTAATTGATGTAAAACAACAATTTGAATCACAAGCACATTTTCAGAGTTTACTTGCACAATTATGTAAAAATCACTGCTTTACCACAAAATTTTAAATCAAATCAACACTTCTTACTAAAGTTAATGTAAAACAATATGTACCTACCTGAACATTACACAATACAATAGTTTAAAATATGTAATTTATCACTATGACTAATTTCACAAATGGTGTTAGTTTTTCCGTTTACCATATAAAAACTTCACGAGAATAAGATACAGAATACAACTTGATTCAAGAAGAACGCACTATTAAATAAAAATCGTGCAACGATAACGGTTAATAAAAAAAATAATAACTTAACCATTTGAAGTAAATCCGTAATCCTTTATTTTAAAGGTGTATATGTTTTATTTGCGAGAATCACCACCTATTTCAAATATTCGTATTCTTTGAAACAAAGTTTTTAATAATGATTTACGATAAAATCTTCCAGAATTTAAAACAAAGAATTATTTTATTTTGCAAATTACAAAATCCTTTCAATCAAATGATTTTCAATTTTTTGCCGCTAATTATTGCAAAATGGACACCAAAGAATTTGTTTCTTTTGGAATAAATGACAATTAACTCTAAAAATTCTTTAAATCAAGGAAATATTTTTCAAAGGATTGATTTCTTTGAAATAAAAACTCAATTTTTTCTCAGTGTATAAATAAAATTTGACACTTGAATAATTGTATAAACTCTGGAAAAGCGGGGGTTTGGGGTATAAAATCTCTTTTTTTATATTTACAAAAGTTGATTTTTTAATATTTGTGATACTCAGAAGAAGCGATCAGAGCGATAAAAATTCTTTGATCTGTGTCTGCAAGAATAAAAAAAAATACTGAAAAATAATAAAATTGAATAATTTTCCGGAAAATAAAAAATTTTCCGGAAAAAATTAGCTTCCCGCTCCTAAAAACTAATCATGCATTTAAAAATTTTCAGAATTTATACTCTTTACCTGGTTTTCTCGACGTATACGTAAAGTAATATTTACTTTACCAAAAAAATTTACTTAACTGTTTCCGCTTTAATATTCGTAAACTCGTCGATAATGTCCAGAGTTAAAACTTTGGAAGAGCAGTTGGAAAGGCACATGGTTTAACACCTGCGCAGCCCAACTGCAACAACACCTTTTACAAAAATGCCTCTCTCTATCACTAGTTTATCAAAGAATCTAAATGGCGGTCATGCTTTGATTGTTAATACCGTACAAGTGGTGCAGTGATTAAAGCTTCGGCACTTGGACCGGGAGGTGCTGGGTTGGAATCCCACCAGAGGCAAGAATGAGAAACGAATTTTCTTTATCGATTACGAGCGGTGATGTTAATAAACACAACTTAGACCCTCTGTTGGAGTGCAGAATTCAGCGCCGACCCACCGTCCATGTCAGTGTGCAGGTTGACATGAACCTTGCAACGTATAGGTTGCATACTATAATTGTGTGAGTAGGCGAATGGCTGGGTGTGTGCGTGAATAAAAAAAGAAGTATTAATTAATCTTAAAAGGACATTAAATCCATTGGATGAGTAATACTTTCTTTTTTAAATACTATATTTAAAAAAAAACACAGTTTATAAAGTTGGGGCATCTACCCAGCCAGACATCATATTGTCCGTAGAGAAAGTGACCCGAAGTAGCAGATCCTCAAAATCAAAAAAAAAAAAAGTTATGTTAGATAATATTTGAAAATTTTATAAAAATTGCATTATCTTAAATTCTCATCCCGAAATATTTTTTTTCATCGTACGAGTATATTAAGCTATTTGATTTGTGAAAAATTAAATAATATAATAAAACATAATAAATAAACATTTTGTTTGCCACCATGCAAATTTATCAAAAATATATTATAATAATAATAATTAAACCAAAATCATAAATGATCGATGAAAATCTATACTAAATACATGGTTACGTGGTCGCCCTCACAGAAATTTCCAAAAACTACTGCAAGTGCTACGAAAAAGTTATCAATACCACGAATATAAATATATACATTAATTATCATATCAGTGGGATAGAATATTCTAAATACCTGAACGCACTTAATGATCGGAGATAGATAGTAGATTCCACAGGGATTTCCGACTACTTCGGCTACTGTCTGGAGCTAGTGTTGGCCATCAGAAATCTAAATCATATACCCCCATTACCATATCAGTAGGATACGTTTACGAAAGGAAAGCAAATTAAATATAAAAAAATAATTCAACAATTTTATTTCATTAATCTCAATAATACATCTATTTTGAAATAATAATATTTAAGATCTTAATTATAATAGTTATTCAAGCTTGTTTGGCGTAAATTATTACATGCGGATCAATCACCTGTATATTCTTATTACGGATTATGGCTACATAAGGATTAAGGTCATCGTATTTATCCCACTTTTCATTTACTTTTCCGTAACTAATAAAATGTTCTGCCCCCACTTGCTGATAGCTTACTACTGAAACTAGTTGATATGAAACTTCAGTTAGTAAAATTATTGGCTCTATATCTCCTAAAGTTGGCTTAGTTCGTTCTACCGTAGTTCGTTCAGAATATATGCAGATAAGCTCTTGAAATTTGCATTTTTCGACTCTCATTTTATTTCTGCAATGTAGGCAATCTTTTATCGGAATTTCTTGAAAGCATTCACTCAGTTTCGACAGTCCAAAGAAACTTAATTTTTCCATGTCCAGTAATATAAGTGATCGCTCTTCGACACATACCGAGCCTTACTATAATACTAGGCATATTTTTAAAAACTTGGTGGGCTATATCCAAAATACTGCTTTAGCAATCTTCTATTATTCCATAAATATTAATCAGTTTTTTTATGCGTATCTTATACACATTTTCTAAATTACTGTCAAGTAGTTCAGAAATTAGTTTTTTTATCTTACATTCGCCTTGTAACAAGTTAGTCGCTCCAATGGTGTCGGTTAACTGAAGTTTATGAAATCCTAGTGCTAGTGACTGTAATTATGAATCCAGACAGCAAGTATTTTTAAAATAACTGCATGTTTTTGTTGCATTCATTATTAATGGTAGGAAAGTTGAATTCATGTTCAATATCTTCTTTTTCACTAAGAGTTGTTTTCGTTTTGGAGCCTCTCCCTCAAAGTTAATTGAATTTTTATTGGATCTGCATTGGCCTTCTAACCAATTGTATGGCTAGTTCGATCAGCGGCCGACAATTCGCGTAGTTTTTGAAACGTTAGCAGCTCAAATTTATTTGTTTTTACCTTCGGAGTTGAGTTTTGATTTATATTCTTTCCCTTCCATATTGATTCTCTCGCTTGGGCATCGTATAAAGAAAATTCCAATTTTTTCTTTGTAGTAGTTTTTCTTACAGTATTAGTTGGGTTTTTTGTAAATACTCTTTTGTGTATTATTTTGTTTCTATGGTTAATTTGTCTAACAAAACGACCAACCTTCGTAGGAAGTTTGCCTACATTTTTAGAATTTTTCATCCTACGCTTTATTGTAGCATTGTAATTTTCTATATGGCTATTGCTGTATCGTTTGCCATTCTTCAACAAACCGCTCCACAAAGGTAAATATGTTGAATATTTTTTCAAACTTAACTCTAAAAATGCTGGATTATAAAAGCTGTTTGTCCCTCCAATTATATGTTCTTTAGAACATCCTTGCTCTTCCCCAAAGCACCTGTCACTTATTATTTTGAAATCCAAATAAAATTGACTTTGTAAATATATTGATCTATTATAAATTTTTAAACGTTCAATAGTGTCGTCTTTAAAGCACGGAGTGCGGTCATCTTGTCCTCCAATTATTTTAGTTATTTTCTCTAACGACTTTTGTACTTTAGTGGTAATATGTTTAGATTTTAGTAAAATTGAAAAGTATTCCCATATTTGCTTAATTGTTTGATAATTATTCATCATGAAAAATGACGCAAAAATTTCTTGTACTACTTTTTGGGTTGAACTGGAAACAAAACTTTTTTAACTTCCTGCGCTATTGTATGAGCGAAATGAGAACAGCAAAGATATAACTTTACAACTTGAGATAAATGTTTGCTTGCTTCCAAATTGTTAACCCACTTATGTGCCATTTCCAGATAATCAATAAGATTCATATGGTTAAACTCATCCATAACTGAATTTAGCTCAGCAAATGAAAAATCAGTCACAACTGCATTAAAGATGGGCCATTTTTTGAAAGATCTCTCTGCATATAAACGATACGATCTCAACCACATTCTAATTGTATCCATAGTTTGACTGGCGCTTACCATATCTGTAATAGGATAAGGAGTGGTTATTTCTTCAGAATTTACTGCTACTGTAACTACAATTGCGTAGTACAATATTGCTTTGCACGGTTTATACGGAGCTCTGATCAAGCTGCCGGTGGCGTCCATGTACACAACTAATTCGTCTGTTCCAATTCTGTTACGCAATATTTTCAAAACTTCATTCTGCTGTTTACTATACGTTACGACAAAAAATGGTTGGTAACCAATTTTTTGAATATAGCGATTCTCAATATTAGTTCTCAACATTTCTTTCGATATACATATCTAAAAGATCATTAGACACGTTGGCCTGCGATTTGATTGCCTCCGAACGACTTTTCCGTAATACAGCACTCGTTTTTGATTTTTGAATTGTATTATGTTTTAATACAAAGTCTGCGTTCTCCTCATCAACTAGCATTTCGCCAACAGTTTCTGCCGTGTTTTGAAGTAGCTTTTTCTTGTACATATCTCGAGTATGTTTTGATGTTTCGCGACACTTGGTATTTTTATGTACAATTACGCATTTCGTTGTGTACACGGTGAATGTACCGTTCTTTATATCACTGTTAATCAGTTTGTATTTTCTGCAAGACACCCCGTCACTTTTGTGGCCACAATAGGCTCGGATAGTAATATGATGTTTGCTTACATCATAACCTTTAATATTTATTTGGCACCCACTTAGCTCCGTCAGTTTATCAGAAACAAACGAAGAATAGGTGTGTGAATTAAATTTTTTTTCTGTTGGCAAATAAATTTGCGCCCAAACATCAGTTGGTAAACTAAGTTCATAATCTGTTTTATGAAACGTACTTCCTCTCAATGCTTTTTTTTTTAAGTATAGACTTAGTAGAACTTTTTTGAATGGTACATTTTAAATTAGAGTTTTGAATAGACTTTTTCGCAAATATATCACCACTGGAATCAAAACTATTTTCACAATGTGAATATTCCAAATCTACGTTTTGGTTTGGAGAGTGCCTGTCACATGGTGTAATTGTAATGATTTTATCCATTTCAGCAGTTGTTGAACAAAATCCTATATTACGAATTGGGCTAATTTCAGCAACATTTTCTTCCAGAAAATCATTGTCGTTAAACATGTAAAGATACACCGGATCCGTTTCTATGTTTAATTGAAGTTGGCCATTATTTTGCATTGTACACGTATTTAGTACCTCTTGTTCAAAATAATTATTGTCGGATGCATTTATAATAGGGTTTACGGTTGGTGAAATCTGCATACTACCCATTGGACTCATGTGTGAGAGTTCATCCGTTGAAATGACATCATTTTTCAATTTTTTTCGCCAAATGTCATAAATTAAGGTTCGAATCCCTTTATTATTTTTTGTTCCAATTAAACTACAAATTTGTTTCATTTGTAGTGAATCGGATGAAGATATTTTAATGTTAGATTCATTTAGTGAGCGCAATGCATTTGCCAACGATTTGGGAGTGACAAAGCTACGTTTTTTTTTGTTCTTATACCTTCGAATGACTTGTTTCATTTTGATTAAAACTTTTATGGACTCTCGTTAAGACGTTTTAATACTGCAGGTTCAACACTTTCAATAACCACATAAATAATTCTCAAATAAGTTTTATAATCAATGTTTTCACACATTCACAAACAATGTTTTAAATTCACAATTCAAACTTTTCATACTTTTCTACGTTAATTTTCACATAATGTGCACTGTGTTAATGAAAAAATAGGTTCTGTAAAGCGTAATGGTCTAAACCTATTAGAAAATTAAAACGATCCTACAATACTAACTTTTAACTTAATACTAGCGCATCAAAAAAATTATGTTTTATTCTTAACACTAAAAAACTTTTTTTGTTATTTTTCAAAATCAGTTTTAACATGTGAACGACGGTAGGATGCATATATGTGTTCTATAGGACGCATATATGCGTCCTATGGTCGCCAACATTGTTACGACTGTGTGGTCGCAACGACGATTTTTGTGTTATTTTATCCACCCCGGTTGTTGTCTTCGCTTTCGTCCATCTTCTCTTATTTTTTTTTATTCACCTCGGATGTGTTATGAACGCACTTTCGACGTTTTGTTTTGTGCCCCATCGCGTGGTGGCGCAGAGGTGAGAAAGAATAGAGGAAAGAGAGAACAATGCGCATCGAGTGTGTGCAAAGTAAAACGTTTTGGAAAAAATGTTTTTCTTATATGTCTCTCTCTTTTATATCAACGAAAATTTGATATAAAGGAGAGACAGAGAAGAGAGATTAATTTCTTCTAAAACGTTTTACGAGTTATGCGGCGCTCGAATTTTTTTTATGATGCCATTCGAGTGGTGATTATCAAAGATTCGAGTTGTGATTGTCAAAGATTCGAGTTTTGATATTGATAGTCGAGTGTTGATTTTTTTTTATTATAATAAGTTTCGAGTTTTGATTCAGTTTTTGTATATATATATATAAAAAAAGGAAATAATAATTATAAAAGTTAAGTTGGTTTTGTAATTTTGATTAAAAAAAAAAAAAAATATAAGAATCGGTTTTGTGTAGATAAAAACAATTGTATTTTCGGCGTCGGCCGTTTGATGTGTTTAAATAAAACAAAAATATAATTTGAGTTGTCAGCAACATACGAGGAAAGTTTTATTTATATCCAAAATCAGAGTTATAATTCACCTATTATTTGATTATTGGGTAAAAGTGTGAATCTATATCGTGGAGTCGGTATAGGGGATACCAATAAAAATATTGTAATTGAGTAAACCGTACGTCCAGTTATTTAACGGGTGTGTTATTTCGGGTGTGGTACTAAGCAAACCGTACGTCCAGTTGAGAAAGGGTGGTGCAACAAGTTTTTTTTGCCCTCGGCTCCAGATAAGGAGAAGTTGTAAATAAAATAATTTAAATCTACGGAATTGGATAACATTTGGAGTGGTTGTGGTGTCGTTGGTAATATCGGATAATTGATACGGTACTCCCAACATCTTCGGCGGCCTAGCAAGGCCGAGTTTACCAAGAAGGCGAAGGACGCGAAAATTTTAAGGCCCAACCGGGCAAAATATTCATACGTGATCGGCGAGACAACGCCCAACATATTTTGGTGGCCAGCCGGCCAGTTGTTTATTTTGTATTGATATTGGTATCGGTGTTCTGCCGCAACGAACAGGTGGCCATCCGGACAGTTGTTTATTTTGTTTATCCCTGGTTATCGGTGGTCTGCCGCAACGCCCGACCGCACAAGGTCGCAACTAACGCGTAGCCAACCGGCTATTCGTTATTATTATTATTGGTATCGGTGAAAGGCACCGCAACGGTCCGGGTGGGGCAAGGCCACCTGTGGCATGACGGCCGCTCAAGGCCGCAACATTTTTTATTTACTATATAATTAAGGTACGATTTTTTTATTTTTTTTTTTTTTTAATTTTTAAATTTTATTATTTCTTTCCTAAATTTTTTATTAAATTAAATTTTCAAATTTCTGTAATCGAGCGCCACACAGCGGGTGCACGCTCGGTGCGCGTTTCTCTCTCTCTCTCTCCCGTTCTCTCCCCCTCTTGTTTCTCCATGGGAAGTTGTGTTTTGGTTTTTGCTGTTTACATTAAATTAAAAGAATGAAATATTAAATTTTTTCGGTGTGGTGTGATGGGAGCGGAGACTCCCTCTGTGTCGGTGTAGTGTTGGCGGGCCCTTGGTGCCCGCATCCAGTTTCGTAACCGGGGCTTTACCCTGTTTGAATTCGAATGGACGCGCGCACCGGGGCACCTCTTACGTTATCATTTTTTTTTTTTTTTTTTATTTATTATTTTGATTATCTGCTGTTCGTTCCTCAGGTTCCGGCCGACGAATTTCGGCGGAACATCCGGGTTTTTTATTATTATTTGCGTTTTTCTATTTTATAATTATCTGTTAATCACGGTGTAAGCCAGAAGCACATGCACGCTTCAAACCCCACGACCTTAGCACTTCTCTCTGAGAACGTAGCCGGCAAAAATCACCGTGGAGGCCTCTGCATGCGCTTAGTGAAAATCTGCAGGTTGGCAGTAGCCAGCCTGTAACAACATGTTAAGGAAATTACAGTTACTATCCAAACTAATGATTTATTTCTACAAATTGAGTGGCACACGTGCAAAATTTAACTATAAAAAACAAATTTACTATTCCACAAAACAAGTGTACACCAATTTACACGGTAGATTGTTCCGCAGAATAACGTGTAAATATAATTAGCATTAGGGAAAATAAATTAAATTAAAAATAAAAACTTTAAATATAATATTTTTTTTTGTATCTTCAAACCGTGTAAAAGCGCAATCGTGTAAAAAACTACCATGTAAATCGGGGGATGGCTGTATCCCGTATGTGTCCTTCAAAAAAATTAAACTAAAAATATTTTGATGGTTTTATCATAGTATAGGGATCCCGTTACAAGCGTAACTATATAGAAGAAAAAATTAGTTAAAATTATAATTTCAGTTTTATTAATTTATTAAACTGAGAATACAATGATGATGTCTCGCTGCTATTTAATAGTGTATGTAGTTTGTTTTCATATAATTATGCTTCACAATACAAAGTTGGTTTTCATGAAAATCTGTTTTTATTGTGAAGCACAATTATATGAAAATATTTATAAAACTATCAATATTGACAAAGAAATCACATGTTTCAGATTCAAGATAAACGAAATTGTAAAGGTCACGACCAGTGTTGTGCCTGTTTTTTACGTTACGTAATATCCTCGGTTTTTTACATGTAAAATACGTATTTTACACATAACAATTTTTTACAAAATGTAAAATACAAAAACTATTCGTAACTAATTCAAAATTACTTATAGTTCATAATCTCAATTCTTACGTATCTATATAAAGAAAATTGGTTATAGGTATGATGTAAAATGAGAATTGAACTTTAAATAATTGAATTAAATTGAATTTATTTATAATTCTTCTAATTTATTAATTATAATTAAAAGTAAAATATTTGTAGAAAAATATAAATAAAATTATTTATTTTTCAAAGAAAATTTGGTTTGTTTCTCAGCTACTAACTTATTTTTTAGAATAGAAAAACAAAATCCACAACACTATGGGATTGAAGTGTAAAACGATTAATCATCAAACTCATTCAATATTAATGCTATAACATTTTAATGTTATCTGTTACAAAAGTTGTTTAAATGATTACGAGAAATCATTTTCATCTTTCGACAAGATTATTTAACTTGACACAGACAGAGACATCTGTAGTGCAATTTGTTCTCTATCGATTATTGCTTAAAATAAGAATTACATTGCTTAAAATAAACAACTTCATACTGCTCTAATATTGTAGCAAAACGAAATAAAAAAATTGTTGCGCTATGTGACGTGAGGAGAAAAAATCCAAAAATTTAGGTGTCATTTGTTATTGTCAAATGTCAACACAAAAAAACAAAAATAAAAATCGAAAAATAAAATCAGGTATATAAAAATTTAAATATTATATTATATCAAAATAATATAATTATATCCACCAGCTCCAAATGCACCAGCTCCAAATACACCAGCTCCAAAACTAGAGGACTTTATTACGGCCAAGGAATCAAGCATAGTGCAAATTTGCTTGAAAACGATATTTCGTATGAATGAGTTGGAGTTCAAAACTATGCTTGTTCGATGTATTGCTCATCTTAGCCTTAGCTATAAGAATACGGCAAATCAAAATTTGCCCCGAGATATTAAAATTTTACTAACCGTTTTCGAGTGAGTTTTCTATTATTAATTAAATTACAAGTCAAATGAAACTATACCAATGGCTCTTTGATCCGAATATTTTAATTTTCTTAACTAAGTAGAATTTTGACTGAAAAATAAATATTTTGTTTACTTATGCTTATAATAATTATTAATAAAAAACAATTATGTTGTATTTCAAAAAAATTGTTTATGTATTTATTATAAATTCAGTTTTACTTTTAAAAGTAACATTAATGAAATTTTGTTTATCGCAAATCTTCATTATCATCACTATCAACAAATCGAATTAGAATTTCTTTATTATTTAAAGAATAATATTAAAAAATATGAATTAATTTTTTAGACCTATTAAATGTCTGGCTATTTCGAATTAGGCAACGAATTTGACCCCGATTTGAAAATATCCGTTCAATCTGCGCTGTCGATGCTGGAAGATTTAATAATTTCAGTGCTAAGTTGGATACGTTTGGGTGTCTTCGCTGCAGTGCTCCAAAAAATGTCTGGAATCTTTTAAGTATAAAGTTTGGAAAATTGCACTTTGTTTTTGTAAATGTGCCAATCCTCAATCCTCAAATTTCCGTGGCCAATTAAATTTGTCAGACATAAAAAATAGTTATGGCAAATATATCAAAATTTATTTTTGATAAAGATTTTATCGAAAGCGTACAAAACTCAAAAGAATTGTTTGATCCCATATGTAATCTTATAAACACCTTCCAACGTGGAAAAACTACTTTAGCGAATGCTGGTTTTATGTGGCTATCATTTAACGTGCAGGTAAGATTTAGAGATAAACTACAAATATTTTTCGAAAAACGCCAGCTTATAATGTGCATCCTTATTACGATAACGACCTTTTAATTGATAGTCAAATGGATAAAATCAATCAGTTTTAACAAATTTAAATGGCCAAGGAAATGAGGATTGGCTCATTTACAAAAACAAAAGTGGAATATCCCATACTTTATACTCAAAAGAAATAAGAAATCCACAAGATTTTTGGAGCACTGCAGCGATTAGCCACCCAAACTTATCCAACTTTGCACTGAAATTATTAAATCTTCGTTCACATTCGAAACTTGTCCCTCCCTAGTCGAAAATTTTTATCGAACAGACTCTTAGGGATTAACTACGATAGCTGTCTTAAAAAAATTCGTGCAAACCTATCTGAAAACTCCGTAATATTAAAATCGATATTACTATTTCGATTTTTATTTTTATTTTTTTGTGTTGACATTTGACAATAACAAATGACACCTAAATTTTTGGATTTTTACTCCTCACGTCACAGCAGTATGAAGTTGTTTATTTTAAGCAATGTAATTCTTATTTTAAGCAATAATCGATAGAGAACAAATTGCACTACAGATGTCTCTGTCTGTGTCAAGTTAAATAATCTTGTCGAAAGATGGTAATGATTTCTCGTAATCATTTAAACAACTTTTGTAACAGATAACATTAAAATGTTATAGCATTAATATTGAATGAGTTTGATGATTAATCGTTTTACACTTCAATCCCATAGTGTTGTGGATTTTGTTTTTCTATTCTAAAAAATAAGTTAGTAGCTGAGAAACAAACCATATTTTCTTTGAAAAAAAAATATTATTTTATGTTTTTCTACAAATATTTTACTTTTAATTATAATTAATAAATTAGAAGTAATATAAATAAATTCAAAAATTTCAAATCCATTTCCCATTTTACATCATATATCCAAATTTTTTTTCATATACGTAAGAATTGATATTTTTGAATTAGTTACGAATGTTTTACGCAGTGTTCCTCGCAGTAATTGCATTTGCGAAGTGTATATTTGGACAACGGCTTCTGTAGTTATGCTTATGTCGTATTTTATATTAATTTAACTTAGCATCTTTTATTAATATAGTTTTTATCGAATAAAATTAAATGTAAAAATATGATACAAATTTACATTTCATATATTAAGGTTTGCGACTTAACTAAGGTTTTTAAATACGCGTTTGATTTTATACAATATTATACGTTTTATACAGTAATTTAAGTATAATACCATTTTTTACGTAAAAAATGTATAAAACAGTGTTTTACATACAATTGCACAACACTGGTCACGACAGAAATTCCATTTTGGTAATCACACGGTTTTCTTATTTCGTCGAGTAGTATTTGATTGTACTATTTTGTGCATCTAACTGTAAAATTTGTGTGTAATGTATTTTGGGAGATAATGGAATTTCTGACGTGATTATCACACCAGAAATCCTACAGATCTGTTTAATCATTAAAGCATATGTTTCATTTTAGTTTAATTGTGCCAAACTGTGCATGCCAAAAACAATTTAGTTCTCCTCCAGAAATGGTCGGGATTTTTCCTAGAAAGGCTATATCTGCATATTAACATGCGACATAACCAAATTAGCGGCATTAAACAAAATGTTCGGATATTCATGTGGAAATTAAAATACAGTAGGGAATATATCAAAGAAGTTTTGAATGTTTGTGCACCGATTGTCATGTACAGACTCGTGCACATATGAACCATCTATCTACCATTATGTTTTTGAATTCTGATACCCAACATAAATTCGCGGTTTCGTGGTATGGTAATAGGGGTATATGATTTAGATTTCTGATGGCCAACACTAGCTCCAGACAGTAGCCGAAGTAGTCGGAAATCCCTGTGGAATCTACTATCTATCTCCGATCATTAAGTGCGTTCAGGTATTTAGAATATTCTATCCCACTGATATGATAATTAATGTATATATTTATATTCGTGGTATTGATAACTTTTTCGTAGCACTTGCAGTAGTTTTTGGAAATTTCTGTGAGGGCGACCACGTAACCATATATTTAGTATAGATTTTCATCGATCATTTATGATTTTGGTTTAATTATTATTATTATAATATATTTTTGATAAATGTGCATGGTGGCAAACAAAATGTTTATTTATTATGTTTTATTATATTATTTAATTTTTCACAAATCAAATAGCTTAATATACTCGTACGATGAAAAAAAATATTTCGGGATGAGAATTTAAGATAATGCAGTTTTATAAAATTTTCGGGCTGGCCCGAAAATATTAAAGATGTAGCAAAGACATTTTTTTCGGGCTACTTTTCGGGCTAACTTCACATACATTCTAAATACGACTTGGTCTTGTTATGTTTGCAGCCTGCAAAGAGTCGAGCTGATCACAACTTCTCCAAGGGTTATTTTGTATAGTGTCGAGAAGCACCATTTGAAGATAATAGGTCATTTTTTTCAAATATACTTTCCAACGTTGATAATTTTAGGTGACCAGATAATATTTAGCCCAATATCATTCACATATTTGTCAACAAACGTTTCTCTTCTGTCTTACAACAAGTGAGGGGTGCCGAATCACCGAAATACAACGTTTTGCAACGCATTGTTCTGTAATAAAAATCTAATAACACCTGCACCTGTTTATTTTTTAACTTACAAATACAAATCGATCACACATACCGGTCTAACATTTTCGTGTGTATATAAATAATTTATAGATCCATTCACTTGACCCAATTTTGTTTTAAATTCATCATATATATCTCAAATATATAAGACAAAATCAAGAAAGTATCTCTTAATAATTACTTTTCTCATGAAGTTGCATGTTTGCAACGAAACAACAAAAAAAAAATCACAGGTAAACCAAATCACAAAATCTTTAACAACCAAACTGCCTACACACACTGACTACCGAAACACACAGGTTATTATTTAAAAAAAAAAAAAAAACTAAAGATTTGAAAATAACGTGATCGTGCTCAGAAAGTAATAAAATATCAATTGATAAAAGATCAATCCGCACATCACAACAAGCAGTAAATCCAACAAACATTAAGACAAAACATCAGCGCGCAGGTAAATATTGTTTGTGAATGCGCGCCGTGTGTAATTATCCGGGTTTAGTGGAAGCGATTTTTTGTTGCTTTTTCACGGGAATTGATTATCCTCGCGCAATAACCAGGAATCCCTAAGCTGCAAATGCCGCAGGGGCATTTTAGTATATACGGCACCAACGAGGCGCGTTTTTCCCTCCCAACATATAAAATTGTTGTTTTTGGCTCGTTAATTTTTGTGTGCGTCCTTTTTTTTTTGGTTTGTATTGCTTGATCAATCAAAATCATATAACAAAAACAGAAGAAAATCGTCCTTAGTTTAGTATGAAACAAAAAAATCAACTTAATTTCGTGGCCTACCACAATTATTTTCGTGTTAACTTTATTTTTTGCTTTCTTCGACGATTTTTACTGATTTTGTTATTGTTGTTGTTAATATGTTTGGAATGATGATGGCATTAAAGAACAACTATACATGTATATAGATAGATAGAGTGGTAAAGACCAGGAAAAATTATAAGAAAATATTAAGATACGAGAAAAACTGGAAAAATAGATTAAAGACGAAAATTTTGTTGCATATAGTTGTTGTCTTGTTATGGTTAGTCATTTTCGGTTTCATTGATATTTTGCTTTTAGTTGGGCGTATGTGTCTTAAATTATTCAGAGGACGGTGAAATATACCAATTAAACCACTACGGATGTGGCAGTTTGGCCATAAAATCATCGTAATACCGGTAGAAAATTATTGATAAACTGAGTTGGGAATTGTTAATGATCAACAGCCAATTTAATAAATTTTAATGTGTAGTTACGTTTCCATCAATATTCCATTCCCGTGAGTTATACTTTGGTTCGAAGCAGTCGTGGAAGAAAGAAAACACAAATACTTTAATATAATAAAAAAATGGAATGCAATCGATATCGTTTTAATTGAAATTATTGTTTATCTTGATGACTGCGTGAATTTTTTTATAGATAAGACGTTGTTCCTATTATGTTACCATTAACCTTTTTCACCATGTTAAAATTCCAATGCATATGTCGAATTTGCATGTGTCCAATTTGTGCGATTTGTGTATGTGTCGACTTATGTGTTTTACAATGTTCTCACCACTATTGTTGGTGAGGTGAAGGCCTGTGTTGGTACAGGGCGTAACTCCTCCCACCATATTGATTATGGTCCAGTTATTGAGTTGTGGTAGATCTATAGGTATCTCAATTACGTTGGTATTTATTTCATGGTAAGGTTGTGAGTTGATGAGGTCTGGTAATAAACGGTATTGTTTATAGTTATGGAGCAATCCAGTAATTTTAATAACTTAATTCCTTCAATATGTCTTTGGTTTTGGAGATCACATGTTGTTGTAAATTCTATGGGCGTATTGGTATTGATGTATATATAATGTGTGAAGAGCTGTATAATCTTTTCTACACTGGTAGATTTGATTATGTTACAGTGTGCTGGTTGGTACAATATGATCCTGGCCACACAACTATCGTTGGTTGGTTGAAGGTTATCTTGTTGGCAATAGCATTGATCTTCGATTTCCGATCATATATTGATTTGTTCATATATTGATAAATTTGACCATTAAGCGTTAGGATATTATATGTGATGTAAATGGAATAGGTTTTGTTTATAGTAGTTGGTTGTAGATAGTATTGTTTGAAGGATGCCTTATGAAAAGTTGGAATTTCGATTGAAAATATGATTAATGATTGATTATAATAAGCTTTCAAATGTAGTAGTTGATGGATATTGTGCTCAGAGTAAACATATACATCTTGTGATTGTAACTGATCGTCGACGAATTTTAATTCTTGTTTATTTAATAAATGGTGTGAAATAATTTGAAGTTTTGCAATTTATTGTGTCTAATATGTTATCTAAATGTTTTTGTAATTGTTCTATCATAAACGAGACATGATGAATATATTGTCCGAATGATGTTATTTCTAGCCGTTTTTTAGTTCCATGGGAGTGAAATTAGTTTAAGAGTGAATAGTGTGGTTATATATACCAAGATTTGGGGATTTTGAGATTATTTTTGAAAAATGGATTCGTATTCTACGCATAATTTTTTTATAGTGTTAGTTTCTGCTTGATTCAGATGAGATGTTCGAATTAAATCGCGAATATCTTGGGTATTCGTTGGTAAGTCAGAACTAATTGACGAACGGATTAACCCGATCTGATAGTTTTCGGAATGTCCAACTTTGATCGGTTGCTCAATTAAAGCAGTCTGTTCTTCATTCGAAAGATTGATAATTTCTACAAATGCATGCCAGTTATGTGAAGTGTTTAATCCTTCTGGGATTATCACGTGGTCGTTAATTTTCACTGGTTTCATGTAAATTTCTCCATTTTCCATAGCAACGGGTACTTTAATTATCATTTTATTTCTGGGTGGTATTTCATAGACAGGTTGTTTAATTATATCGAGGCCAATAAGTCCATTGAAATAATTATGAAACTTAAAAAGTAGGAATTTCATTGCTTCTTTTGTTCTGAATTCCTTAAACCCTGGAATCAAAACTTGTTCCGTTAAGGAGTGTTCTTTGAATAAAGTTTTCACTTTTATGAGGTCAATTTTTTGAATTTTGCTTGGGATAATAAATGTTGGGTCTACGAAGCTCTGATTAGCTTCGGTATCAATTAGGAATTTTAATTTAGTGTTTGAATTAATTTGAATATGGATATATGGTATCCGATTGGTTCTCTGAGGCAGAGGGCAGGAAAACCGTTTCGTCTGACTCTAGAGGAACATCTGATATATGGTTGTGATTTACGTCGAAATCGTGGACATATTCCGGATAATTATGTGAATTTTCTTGGTACATATTGTGATTTATTTCATATTTATTTCATCAGAACTTTGTAGATGGCTATCGTACACTTCGATAGGATCATGATACTGGTATCACATATTATAATTTTGTTGCTGTTCTAAAATAATTCTCGAGCTTGGTGCTTGGAAGGTCCTGTGGGACTAAAGTGGAACTTTGGTTAGTTAGGTGGAAATCGTGTTGGTTGTTTGTATCTATTTGGATTTGACATGGTATCTAGTGCTTCTGATTTATAGTTCCGTGAAGGCATTGGTGGTGGTTTAGGATTACTATTATGGTGATTTCTATTAAATTGTTGACTGTTGTGGAAATTTTGGTTTCTGTAGAAGGGTTGCGAGTTTAAATGTGGTTGATCTAGAGGTTGATTTAGGGGTTTGTGGTAAAAATAGACATTATTAGGATTCATGGGCTTATTATTCATAGGTGCATTGATTATATTGCAATATTGATTAGATTTGAACCCAGGAGTGTTATTCATCAATTTTGATGAATGGGGCGAAATGTTATTTGCCAAAGGTTTCCTTATATATAACATATTCTGTTCCCGCAGGCATAAGTTTAGAGCTTCTGACATTGTGTTTGGATTTCTGGCTCTAATTAGGGACCCCATTGGTTCTCTTATTCCACCTGGAGGAGTTACTGAGCCTTACATGGCTTTGAAGTGTTGATTGTATTTCGAATATACATCTATAATATTTTTCGATGGGGTCCCCACCTTGTAATATAGCGTGTAAGTCTCTGATTAGAGACGTCTCATTACGTTTATCTGCGTAATGAGTGGTAAGGTTGGCCTTGATTTCTTGCCAGTTTACCGTGGGACTATACGTAGTTAGGATTTCATCCGCTTCATCCGTGATTTTATTGCGGATTGCCCTAAGAAACGTAATAGGTGTGTTCCCAACTCCCATTACGGTTTCGCATTGCTCAATGATTTCATCAACATTGGTGACGAAATCGTGTAGTGTGTGCCTTGACCCATTAAATTTACGAAGGTCTTTTATTGAATCCGGTAACTTCATTGTCGTACGAACGGAGTTTAACATAGCCATGGCTTCTTGAGCTTCGTGAGCTATTTCTGTTTTTGTTTCTATGCTTATTAATTTACCTAAGTTATCTAACCTATTTGAATTATCAAACTTATCTAAATTATCTAGGTTTCCTTTCGATTTTTTCTAATTTTTCGATTAAATTTATCAATTCTAATTCAACACTCATGAACTTTAATTTATTTTTATTTTTTACTTTAAATTACTATTTGATTCGGTGAATTCGTAAACCGCGGAGGTATACTAGCAATAGAAAAGCATCTCTGTGTATATTCAACACAGCCGGAAAATTGTGTAAGTTCCAACTACTGAAATTCAGAAGGCAGCAGATCTCGAGGAAAATCCTCTTGCTATGGTATCCCTTGCCGTCTAGAAAACATTCAACTCGGTACGTTTTTGAGTCCACGTTTACACCTCCAACATAAATAATCCAAATAGACGAAAGCTATCTCAGCGATGTAGTTTTATTCATTAGGTTCTAGGTCCCAGTTTTTACTAAATATATTGTGTGACGGACTACTGAATAGATAGGTTCCCATTCGTAATGATAACAAGAAAGCGCATCCTAACATGCAGCTGATATGGCCAGACAACATCGACTCTCACCATTCTTATGATCAATATTGACAGATCAGCATAAACAAACGAAGACCCCATATGTTGATAACGCATTATGAATATGTATAATGGTATGTGCATGAATGTGGGCTGAATCAATGCAGACGATAAAATACTTAAAGCGGATGGCAGCTAGCCACAGAAGATGAGCGGAGTCGAGTGTTGGTTTTGTACGGTTTCGGAACCAGCATTTATCGTTATGGTATAGCGCGATTAACCTTCTTTGGCTTTATTCTGGCATTCCCTGGGAAAAGGGAATTGGGAAAAATATTCTCATAGCATTTTTGTTAAAATTATACTTTTCTGGCCTAATGAAAGATTCATTTTAGTATAAAAATTTTCAAAACAAAGTGCTTTGGGAAAATTTTGTTCCACAAAATTTTTGTAGGGAAAATATTTTCCCATTTAACTTTGTTTCGAAAATATTAACACCAATCATGTTCCCTCAGTAGGCCAGAAAAATACAATTTAGACAAAAATGCTATGAAAATATTTTTCCCAATTCCCTATCCCAGGGAAAGCCAGAATAGGGCCACTTTGGCACTATTCCGGCTTTCCGTGGAAATAGAGAATTGGAAAAAATATTTTCATAACACTTTTGTCCAAATTGTATTTTTCTGGCCTACTGAAGGAATAACTTTAGTGCAAACATTTTCAAAACGAAATTAATTGGGAAACTTTTGTTCCACAACATTTTTTTATACCACTGACAGACTAGGCTTAGCTAAGAGCGATTAGTAAAACCCTCTTTAGCTAAACCAGACTAAATCCAATGGCATTAACAGACTATTGATTAATAAAGTTAAAAGTAGTACAGTGGCGCTTAGAGTGTACGGTATGAGAAGTGTCAAAATACAGTGACTCCATACTTGATCCTGTCGCATTTTATGAACACAATTGTAAATGTTTCGCGATATCTTATTTTGATGGTTTTTATTTTTTTTCTTGTTTTTTGTTACTCGGAACTAATCAACAAATACTAATTTAGCAAAATATAGGAACTTCGATTGCAGGGTGTAATCGCATTAGTGTGTAATCGCATTACTGTGTTACCTCACAACATCTTTGTAGCATCAAAGTCGCTTGTGTATGACTAGGAATATGATGGTGGTTCACACAACAATTTCGATAAATTGGAAGCATCGACTACCTATATCATCATTAGTACATTTAGAGACGGATGCTCAGAAACTTTCCTTTCACACTGTATGCAATTTGTTTAACTGTATCGTGAAACCAATATTTGTTATTTTTGTTGTCTCGTAATGGAAATATTTTTCTAGGTTTTTATTTTTGTTTTGTTTTACTACGTTTTGTTTCATATGCATTATATCGATACCAACAACAATATAATGCCATAAAAACGAAATACTAACAAGAGTAATTTGACGAAATTTGATGGTATTAGTATGTTTGTGGCAGTGGATCATTTAAGCTGTGAGTTGGTTTTGGGTTGAAATAATGAACTTTTTAATGTAATTTTGATATGCATTAGAATTTTTATTTTATTTTTTGTGTTTTATAATAAAAATAAATATAGCTTTCATATTACATTTAGTTTTTTTCAAAAAAAAAAATAAGACATCGCGAGATATTTACAATTTTGTTCATAAAATGTGACTGGATCAAATAAGCTGTGAGTCACTGATGTCAAAATTTCATTCGTGGTATTGTTGTTGTAAAGTAAGTGAGCGTAAGTTTTTTTTTTAATTTTGCAAATTTATTTCATAATTATTCATTGTTTTAATTAATAATATGTATTTTTTAGTTTCTTAAATAAAAAAATGTTAGAGCCATCTAAAAAACGTATCCGTCGAGAATGGAGTGATGATGAGACTAATAAACTCATTAATTTTTGGAAGGAGAAAATTGACGATTTACGAAAAGCGAAGCGGAATGCTTCTGTATACGAAGCGATTTCAACCAGCTTTCAACAAATGAATGTTGTCAAAAGTGCTGAGGAAATAAAAATGAAAATTAAAAATTTAACAACAAAGTTTCGGTTTGTGTTCAAAAACATAACCTCAAAAATATTTTATTTTTGTTTACTTTTATCCAATCTGTCAAACTACAGTATTACGATTGGTTAACAGTGCATAATTATTAATTGAAATAAATTTTAATTTTTGTTTTAGATCTGAGAAGAAGCTCGTCGGATGCAGCGGGGGCTCACCATCAGAATGGAAATTTTATAGCGTTATAGCAGAAATTATTTGAAATTTTCCATGTAACAATGATAGTTTGGTGGAGGAGTCAATTGTGATTGCGATTTGTAAGTATAAAGTGAGGCAATAGACCTTTCTTTTTAAAAGTGTTTGACATAATTATCTGTAGGCCAAACTAAAAACAAATTAATTATTTTTCATGTTTTTCGAAATGATTGCCAATGTTTAATAATTTAAAAATTTACTCACGGGCTTTAACTGCTATTTTGAATAAAAAAATTAGAATTACAAATTTGCATATAAAAAATTAATGTTTTTGTTTGGCTGTTTGGATTACAGATAAAGCTGAATAGTTACTAGTTTGACAGATAAGAGAAAAACTATATTGATTTTAGTTATAAAAAAATTTGTATTGATTATTTATTTATTCCTGTAATCTAGATATACACAAATTATATACATAATTTATATAAATTTATTATTTAATGGTTTTAGCCGACTACGACAATCTATTTGAAGAGGAATTTCTCGAGGACTGTCAGGTGCTTCTTCGTCCTCATCTATGATCAATGCAGCACCGTCATCATCAACAGCATCCGTACATACCTCGCGACCTAGAAAAATTGCAGCAATACAAGAGGAGTTATTAAAACAAATTGCAAGAGGAAATGACTGTTTAGAAAGTTACTGTCAACAAGCGGAAAATTACCAAGGCGAGCATTTAAAAATTATGAAGGACTCTCTTAAAATGCAAAATATGTGGTACAATTTTTTTACAAAGGATAACAATAGTAAGACAAATGCAATTCAAAGCAATAATAATAATAATTTAAATAAGAAGGATACTACTTAAAGCATTGTTTAAAAAAAATGTGAATTATAAGAATGAATTATTGAAAATGTGATTTTTGAATGAATTTTAATGAATTTAAATAAATATATTTGAAACTAAACCTGTATATAAATATTGTGAAAGGGTATTTCTGATCCTATTTCCATCTAAATTGTCATCACCTAGTGTGGTCCTGTTGATTGGCTGATGAACTGTGAAATTGTTGTGATCCTCTTCGACGGTAGAATTAAGAACTTCATTCTTATTATTTAAGTAATTGTGCAAAATGCAACATGTTTTTATTATCAAACACGCATTTTCTGGTATCATCAGAATCACCTAAGAGCACTACAGGTACTGAATCACTACATATGTCTAGACTGTTTTTATAAAACAACTCGTTCCGCTCATGCTGCAATTTCAGTTGCGACTTTTCATAAACATATGAGTCATTATTCTTTCCAGGGGATCCCACGTTAATATATGTGAACCGATATCTAAAAGAAATTTATTAAATAAATATCTTATATTTTATTATATATTGTATTAGGTTATTATTTACCTGTAATCAACCGCTCCCAACAATATGATTGAGTACCATTCCTTGTAATTATGGTAATCAGTAGCGTCATCTTTAGAAATGCTAACTTCTATGTGGCATCCATCTTAAACGGAAATCAATATTAAATATGTAGTTTTTAAATGGTCAACAAATATTTTTTACCAACTGCTCCATAAACTTGAGGAAACCCCAACGTTTTTGAAAACCATCCGTAATTTCTTTGATTGACACATCGAAAGGTGGATAAAAATAACTAAAAATATTTCGCTTCGGTTTTGCACACAGTGCTTCAGAAAACTCCAAAACTATCTCGCGGACCGTTGACCTCCCAATTCCAAATAAATTGGCTACAGTTCGGCATTCTGCTGATGATGCTAAATAGTAAATCGACACAGTTACGAATTTGTCTACTGGAATACTTTTTCGAAAAACAGTATCCATTTTTTCCAAGCAGTTTAGAGAACTTACAAGTTCGAAAAATGTTTTTCGTATTTTTACCAAATTCCACATTTTCCTGTCAATTGTCTGTTTATAATTCAAGGCGATTAGTAGTGCAGACAACTTTTGATTTCTCTCAAAATGGAAAAGTGTCATTTCCTGCGAATCTTTCACCAACATTTTCAAATTTTTGGCTCTATTCTTAAGCTCTTCAATTTGCTGCATAATTGCTGTGGTTTGCAATGGAATCATTTTATTACAATAATTTTTCACTTTTAAGAATCCAATTATATTTTGGCTGTTACTACAAATATTTTTATTTAATTAAAATGTCATTAACTTGTTAACTCCAGTTGCATAAAGGCGCCACCCGTATTTTCAATTATTCCACACTTGTCGTATGATGGCACCACTTATACTTCCAAGGATGTTACATTTCGGCCGCACGATGTCACTCTCATAAAACTCATTTTACGAGGTAAACTTCAAAATATTGAGAAATTAGTTCACTAAATGGGCTTAGTCATTCAACTAAAAAAAAACGAGATTAGCTAATATTGGTTTTGACACACTATGGATAAACTCGAAAAATTCACTAATCGCTCTTAGCAAAGCCTAGTCTGTCAGTGGTATTATTAGGGAAAATATTTTCCCATTTAACTTTGTTTCGAAAATATTTACAAGAAACTTATTCCCTCAGTAGGCCAGAAAAATACAATTTCGACAACAATGGTATGCAAATATGTTTTTCAATTTCCTATTCCTAGGGAAAGCCAGAATAGGGCCACGTAGCATTATTGATTTTCCCTGGGAATAGAGAATTTATAAAAATATTTTCATAGCATTTTTGACTAAATTGGATTTTTTGGCTGACTGAGGTATTGGTTTGGTGTAAATATTTACAAAACAAAGTAGATTGGGAAACTTTTGTTCCAAAAAGATTTAGGGATTTGGGGAAAAATAATTCCCCATTTAAGTTTGGTTTGAAAATATTTCCACCAAATAAATTCCATCAGTATAGGCCAGAAAATACAATTTAGATAAAATCACTAAGAAGATATTTTTCCCAATCCCCTGTTCTCAGAGAAAGCTAGAATAGTGCCACACTAAGGATAATTTGGGGCAAAACTGAAACTAAAACAACAGTTGAGAGTGTATACCCTGCAGCTCTGACAGGAATGAGGAGCAAAGCATAGTATAGAGGTTGATGGACGGCAATACAAAAAATTAATCTGTCTAGGTGAATAGAACACCAGTCTGGGAATAAAAGCTACTTCTTCATACAGTTTCTGAGTAGGCTTTTCGCAGGATTCCTGCAAAAATGTGAAAAATAAAATCGCCACAGATTACCGTTGAACATACTGCCAAGGACGATGCCTTACACATGTTTTTTAAATTCTGCAAGTGGACAACGAAAAGTCGATATTTTAAAATAGCATAATGGAATTCAACCTCGACAATATTATTGAAAAAATGATCCAAAATGTGAGAAAGCAGCGGGATAAGTACAGAATGTACTCCGAAAGAAAGCAGGTGGTTTAGAAGTAGCCAACCACTACACTCAGAAAAAAAATATGATAAATACATGATTGCATTTACCATATTATGATAATACTAAATTATTGTGATATTCCCTATCATACAATGATTAGAAATACTGTCAAACTTAATTTATATGATTAATAACATCATTGTGTGTTAAATAAAATTATTTAAATGGTTGATTGTATGTGAAGTGCAAGTGAATTTTTTTTTCACAAGCGATCATCATTGTTATGATGAAAAGGATGAAAAAGAATGATCAAGAATATCATATTATGATACAATCAAATCATTTAAATAATTTTATTTAACACACAATGATGATATTAATCATATAAATTAAGTTTGATAGTATTTCTAATCATTAAGGGCACTCAACAGTTGGGAACATGTTGAGTAAAATCGCAGCCAACGCTATGAAAATGTTTAGCACTATGAAATTTTCAAATCAAATTGGCGATGATTTTACTAATCATGATAGTGGACCTGAAAGCGCCCATTGTATGATAGGTAATATCACAATAATTTAGTATTATCATAATATGGTAAATGCAATCATGTATTTATCACATTTTTTTTCTGAGTGTAAAAGGCAAAAGGAAAGAGAGAGATGGTTCCCGTAGTTGAGCATTGCCGTATTGTGGTAAGCGATAAACAATTTTTGAATTATAAAATTTTATATAATTGTTTAAAAAAAAAAAGAGTGAGTCCATTAGTACTCTCAAGATGTGTAAACATGGCGTGTGTAGTGCGTAAATAATCTGGCAAAAGATGATAGTCTCCTTGGAGAATTTTTGATTTTTTTTTATAATATGGAGCAAGGACGAAATGTATGAACTTCATTATGTCTTCGATAGATTTATTCGGCGAGGTGAATACAACTAGAGAAAGCGCGTCTTATTACCATTGAGAAGCTGAAATTTAGCCGTGTATATATCATCAATGGGTTGTGTTGTTACGCTCATACCAGTTGTTTGTCTAACGATGATTTCCTTATTCGAGGTGACTGTATACGTTCTACTGTATTTTTATATATTGCTACTCTAGCAGCCCACAGACCATCTTCCTTGAACTGAACGCAGCATTCAAAATTAATAATATTAACATGCTCGTCGTTGCGAAGCAAGATCTCGAAAAGCAAGAAAATTGAGCATCCCTGCGTGACTGTATCAGTTAGATCGAGATGATGTGACCTGAGACTGTGGCAGTGCAATGTTAAAAACCAGATGCCCTTATTATCTCGTACAAAATTCGCTATTACAACCTGAGCTGTACTTAGCAGATTTATAGTAAGGCGCGATAGCTCAGTTTGAAGAAGACCCACTGAGGTCCCATTTTTACATCCATGGTAGAAGGCATGATTATCGATAGTCGACGTGATGAACAGTCCTTCGACACTCATTACTCGTGATAAAGCAATATACACAAGTTGTTGACTGTGTCTTTTATCGTAAGAGTATACAGTGACTATCTCGATACAGGTACCACCCTGTGATGTATGAATTGTGGTGACACATGCAGTTACGAGTGAAAAATGATTACGCTTAACATTAATTGTCCGATTGTTGTTTCGATTAACAGTTGTGCTTTTTCTAGAAATAGGCACCAAATATCGGTCAATATTTATTTCTGTGAATTTGTACCGAAATCCATCCAGAGTCGTTTGACATTTTTTACTGTTCACGTTTTCATCGTTCTCGTTGTCCCGCAATTGCTACTCCGGTAGCCCGCTGACCATCTCTCTTGATCTGAACGCAGCATTCAAACAAAGGAATATTAAAATACTCGTCATTGCGCAGCCAGCTCTTGGAAAGCAAATGAATTGAGCATCCCTGCGTGACTGTGACCTGAGACACTGGCGGTGGTATTTTTGAAGTGAAACAATTTTGTCGTTTTCTTCGAAGTTTAAATAATTTCGCTGCATTATAATATCAGCTCACATAAGTATGTATTTTAATGTTGAGCTAAATATTTTGGAAATAGTGTACACCGCAAATATTTTTAAAGTACGTGATGATTGTGATGATTTCTCTAGCAAATGAAAGATGTACACATACAGCTATTGCACTCAAGTTGGTGTATTACGACCAACCGTGAGCTATACTCACGGTCAAAAAAAGATCTGGCGATCCAAATGCACGACAAAACGCGAAGACAACTTTATTGTTACCATTAGTAAGCGAAATAGATACTTTACAGCGCCAGAAATCCGTTCTTCTTTGAACGCCACTCGCGAAAAGAGATCAGTCTAACGACAGTAAAAACTCGATTGCGAGCTACCGTGCTTTATGGACATGTGACTGCACGTAAGCCTCTATTACGCGGACAAAACAAACAGAAACACTTAATTTGGGCAACAACTCATACTTCTTGGTCGCTTAACGATTGGAAAAATATGCTCTGGACAGACGAATCAAGTTTGAGGTCTTTCGTTCGAAAAGAAAAATCGGCAAACGTATGAAAGAGGATTGTGTTGTTTATTCCATTAAACATGGAGGGGGATCGGTAATGATGTCAGGTTGCTTCGGTAATAATAAAGTTGGAGATCTAGATAAAGTGAAAAGAATACTACATCGTGTCGGGTATAAGGAAATATTGAAGAAGAACACCATTGCATGGGGACGACGTTGTATCGGTAACTGTTTTATACTACAGCATGACAACGATCCGAAGCACAAGTCTAGATTATGTACAGATTTTTTAACCGAACAATATTGACGTCGGCAACTAAATATCATGGAATGGCCGCCTCAATCACTCGATCTTACCTCCTTCGAGCCGTTTTGTGAAGAATTAGACCGGGCAGTACGAAAGTTTTGCTAAAAACATGACAGCTGTTAGCTAGAATGCCAAGATTATGTAAGTCAGTCATCATAATTTTTTTATTTTCTTAAGCTTACTCTATATACAAAAATTTTTGGTAGGCGAGAGTAAAGATGTTTACACATCAAAAGTTTTATGATTTTTTTGAAGGTGGCCTTTGACAAATTAACATCAAATAGGTCATCGATGATGAGTGGTTTTGACTTTTAATGGGGTTGTTATCTCCAGGGTTTGAGGACTAGTGTTAAAAGTTTGTGGTTTCGAAAACGTTACCAATAAATACCGCGCCCAAGAGCCGTCATCTATGTATTTTGTAATCCGTGCAATTTGATGAGTACGGTACGGAGGAAACCAAGTCACTTTTTCATGGTGTGGTAAATTTTGGTTTTAATTTTAGTTACGAGTCTTTAACAAACATCCAAAATTTTTCGCCATTTGACCCTTAGTTGACGGTTGTGAAAATATTCTGCCAAAATAATTAGACGCGTTGCTTTATAAATTGCCATCTGGAGAGTCTGCCAACCTGAATGTTTTCATTCATTTTCTCCTCAGGTACATAAAAATTCGCTGAGCCAATTCAAAAATGAGCTGGAGTTAAAACATGAAAAGATTCATCATCTGCTGCTGCGTAAAGTGGCCGTGCATTTAAAATAGCCTCGATTTAACTCAATAAGGTTGCCATCTCTTCAAAAGTAAGGTGAGTATTTGCGGAACATTTTGAAAGGTGTGTCTTCAGAACTTGACAGCAGCCTCCGACAAACCCCCAAAATGTGGAAAAACATGTGGATTAAAGTACCACCCATAATTCTATGTACCTCATTAATTTTTCGTGTGGCTCCGATAAACTTTGAACCATTATCGCTGTACAAATGGGCTGGTGATCATCTCCTCGACACAAATTTCTTTATAGCAGCAATAAAAGCGTCAGTGGATAAGTCACTGACAACCTCCAAGTGTATAGCCTTTGTGACCATACAGATAAATACCGCAATGCAGCCCTAGGTGAATCTAACCCCGCTACCTTTTTTCGACGCAAGCTGCATTGGGCCTGCATAATCGACACCGCACGATGTGAAGGGTCTTACCGCTTTCAATCTTGCTATTGGCAGGTCCCCATGAGTTGCTTGGAAGTGCTTCTTCCTCCAATTACTCAAAAGTTCTGCCTCATTAGATGAAACGTCGGTGATAGACCAGGGTGCAGATTCTGTACATGTATGTGACGTATAATAATTTTATTGAATGAGTGTTGCTTTTGGTAGAATGAATGCTTCAGCCTACCACAGACTCTGAAAATACCATTATCATCTATAAAAGGCGCCAAAGATAGAATAGACGTATTTTTTCTAATTTCTCTGCCTTTTTGCAAACAATCGATTTCTCGACCAAATGAATCTCGCTGCATATATCGTACGCTGGTGCTTTTGGCGGCTCGCACCTCCTTTACAGTTAGGGAACCTAAAATTCATCCACCATTGAGCCACTTTGAGGAGAAGTAGACCGGGCAGTACGAAAGTCCTGTCCTACGTCAGAAAATGATTTGGAACACCAACTACAGATTGCATGGAAGGAAATTCAGCCAAAAACTTGACAGCTGTTAGCTAGAATGCCAAGATTATATAAGTCAGTCATCAAAGCAAAAGGTGACAACATTGATGAATCTAAAAGTTAAGTTTTAATTTTTTTATTTTTTTAAGCTTTGTTTTTATTTTTCCTTTTCTTGTTGTTGCGTACTTATGTATGTGAATTTAAAAAAAAATATCAAATAAAACAAAATTGTTTTCAATTCACCAAAATTAATAAAAATGTGTTTGTTGCTTTTATTTCAAACGAAGTGTAGGTACTACGTCATTTCCTTTCGTTTCATTTACAAGTTTACTCTCATACAAAAATTTTTGGTAGGCACGAGTAAAGATGTTTACACATTAAAAATGCAGAATTTTGCTTACTTATTTTCGTGAAATCAGGGGGAGCTATAAGGCCACAATGCCTTAGAAAATCGGTCGAGGGCGGAGCAAAAGCAAACATATCTACGAAATATTCAATACTTTACTATCGAAAATTGAATGAGTCGCGAAGGAGAAGTATGATGGAAAAATTCAAACATTCTAAATACTTTTGACAGACGTGTTTCAGATGGTTTTGATTTCGGTTACACTGATTTAAACATTATTCAAATTCCTAACGGGATGGTCTCATCTCCTGACGCACTGAATACCAATGAATGAAATTGTGCAGCCTTCTTTGCATGCACACACAATTATAACTTTTCTATGTACCGCTCAGTTGGTCAATTCAATTTTTCGCAGAAAACAAAATTATTTGACCTCGACACTATATTTTTGTAATACACACTATATATTTTACGCTTTACTATGTCTAGCTTTAAGTGATCGATTTTCTTCAACCAAACGGAAAATACGGAAGAAGCAAAAAAAAGCACTAAATGAAAAAAGAAAATCCCAAAAACAACAAACATTAAAAACAATTCAATCAATTTTCTTTTTATTTTCGTTATTTTTTTTTTCAAGTTCATAAACCACAAAGTAGTAAAGTAACAGTAAAACGGATTTTTTCGGTTCCATTCAAAATCATCGTCGAGTTCGGTTTCTTTTTTTTCTGGTTGTTGTTGTTTTTCTTCCCATTCATGCAATTCCATTCAGTATTTATCTTACTTTTCATTTTGTTTTCTTTAATATACCGTTTTCATTTTATTTTGGTTCGTCTTATCTTATTTCTTAGATATAATATTAGACAATTAGACAATGTATTTGTTATATCTCTTTAAAGAAACATCGGTACAACGAAGAAAATACACATCATCTCGCCATATACTATATATGTATATATAGGAGGAGTATGTATTGTGTGTGTATAGTAGTATATAGATTTTCCACACTTTTCTTCCATCTAACACAAAAAAAGGAAAACAAAACAAACAATAATAAGACGAAACAAAACGTACAACAACAACACAAAATAAAAGCTCAAAGATCATTTAACAGGTCAACCCTCGAATTTTCTTATTTTCCTCTTTTCTTAGATATGTTTTCGCTATTTATTTTATTTATCTCAATTATCAACTGGCTGTGTATAAGGTTTGTGTACGAATGCCGGTATGTTGTGTGTGTGTGTGTGTGTGTAGTATAGGCTTCATAATGATGATGATGATAAAAAAAACAAAAAAAAAACACCTCTAATAATTTATCACCAAATCATTTCTTTTACTATACATACGATATAATGAAGGAAGTAATAAGATTTTGACGTAAAACGTTTTTATGACACGCACCCAACTTAACACAATCCTTTATAGATCCTATTTTTCTTTAAAAGGGGACTCAATTTAAAATAAACATTAAACTGCACCGTTTTAAATAAACGGATTTGGTATTGGCACACGTTTAGTGTCGATTGATATTTGATACCAACTGTTCCATTTAAAAGGGTTACAGACTATGTTCTTTTGAACTTATCGAAACCAAGTAAGTGAATCTGTTGGTATTGCTGAAAAATTGTAACCAACACACATACCAAAACAAACTGTTAGTCAAAGCTCAGGTTAGGCGCCAGTCTACCATCCTTCATATATGAGTAGGTAGGCACTAGGCAGGTTTTTAACAACCACAAAACACATTAACTTCAGTCCCACTGCACACACAATAGCCGGCAATTTTCACCTCGCCACTCGAAGCTTCTGTTTACCGTAAATATCGTTTTCTCGATATATTTGACCGTTTTTATTGAATACACTGCTGTGCCACCTCATCTATATACCGCGTAGATAATTAATACTCTACGCGTGTAGAGAATGTATGTAGATAATTAAACAAATGACGTCGCCGCTATAGAGAATGTAGAAAATATCGAAAATGATTCTGTTAGCAATTATTTAGAAACTCTATGATTTCTTTCTTAATGGGACCGTTTGGGTTCATTTTTGCATCATTATTGAAAAATTCGAACCATGTTTTTAAGTGGAAATGACGTATTTCTATATATTATACAGGGTGACCCAAAATTGGTCTATCCAACAAAGCAGAGTGTTAGGGGCGAGCATCGGAGTGAAGTTTCTGCCAAAATAACAAAATATACACTGTGTCCTATAAGTACTTAGAATTGAAAAAACACTCAAATATTGAACTTTCATAATAATATCTGAAATTTTTTAATAAACACAAATATTTTTACACTAAGTAGCAAAGAATTAAGTTTTGAGAAAAATTTTGAGTGAATTTTATAAAATGATTTTTTTTACAATAAAACACACTAAGTATCGCACAGAGATGATCGAAGTGGTTCTGAACTAGTAATTAATGTAAGAAATAAATCTTATTTATCCACATGCTCGGAAATCTCTGAGATTTTTATTAGTTGAGCCAAAACATCATTGAGTGTAATATGAAATAATTTCAAATGTTTAAGAATTTTCATATTACACTCAATGATGTTTTGGCTCAACTAATAAAAATCTCAGAGATTTAAGAGCATGTGGATAAATATGATTTATTTCTTACATCAATTACTAGTTCAGAACCACTTCGATCATCTCTGTGCGATACTTAGTGTGTTTTATTGTAAAAAAATTCATTTTATAAAATTCACTCAAAATTTTTCTCAAAACTTAATTCTTTGCTACTTAGTGTAAAAATATTTGTGTTTATTAGAACATTTCAGATATTATTATGAAAGTTCAATATTTGAGTGTTTTTTCAATTCTAAGTACTTATAGGCCACAGTGTATATTTTGTTATTTTGGCAGAAACTTTACTCAGATGAGGCGAGTTCATTTCTAGCTCATGTGTGTACATAATTCACATTTCTCCAAAAATGTTTAATGCCTCCTCAGCAATTTTAAACGTTTCTTCAAATACAAAGATCCTTTTCGGTGGCTCTCGATCATTGCTCCTCGCTACATTATTAATTTGTCTGCATTTAGTTTTAATTATAGCCAATCATAATTACTCTGAAATTACACAAACACGTCTGATCGACGTGAAGGTCAAAAGCTATCTACGCCGTTTTTAGTATTTCGCATTAAATTACTTCTTCACCAGGAACCTGGTCACTTTTAATTTTTGACATCATTTTGCGTGATGGACTTAGTAAAGTCCAAAGGAGATCAATGCTCTCCATAACCAAATGATGCAGCTAGTTGATTTAAAAAGATTGAGAGATCTTTGATGGGTGTTGTTGGTATTCATTTTTAACTCTCCAAATTCGTTGGAAGGAGGCTGGAAATCGCTCTCAGAGATCTCTAATAGGGGAATTTATGTTAAGCACTAGCTGTTCGTGTCATCAGTTTGTTTCTCCTATCGAAATCAGACATTTTTCAAGCAATGTTAGTACATTGAGTTATTTTCCTCATTGTTGATGCTTTCGTTACCGTATTTTTTGTAATATTCGACTGATTTTCCGCAGAATTCGGGATCATCTGGTTTTCTTAAATTTAACGGATATTTTAATAATTGGATCGGAGAACGTGATTGTCAAAAACTTCATTGTTCCAGCGCGCGGGGTTCATTGTTGATAAACACAAGTATATTTTACCTTGTTAAAGTTAGCCGAAAGTGAAAAATTGATAATGCAGATAGTGTCTTGGCTAGTTCAGCCGAAATTTAAACAAATTATATATTAAATTGAAGTATTCCAGCCGAAAGTGACTAACCTACAAAATCAGCCGAAACCATATATTAAAACAAACAACAATTAAAATCTTCAATTTAACCCATATTAATTTATGAAATTTTGTTTTTTCCCTTCTCCTGGCAATAAAATCGTTTATCATTCGAGATTTTGCCAGATGTTACCAAGCTGACTATGCCGATTCGATAGCCCATGACCATAGGTAGATTTTCATTATAAAGGTAAGTCTGATGATGTTATAGGGGTGAAATTTTGATTTTCCCCATTTTTCACCCGCTCCTTGTGTTTTAATTTAATGGAGCGACACATGGAGGATGGCGAGTGAAGTCCGAGATTTATACCTCCACGTGGTGATCGCCGGATAGCTCTAAATGAATCAGGCAGTTAAATATGAAAAGAAAAAAATTTTTTGACACCCCAAAACCTCAAAGTACCTGGTGTGTATCTCTCAAAATCTCGAAAGACAAACGTTTTCATCGATAAAACATAATAAACATCAAAATTTCACCCCTATAACCCCATCAGACACACCCCAACCGTATACTCAGAATCTACCTATAGTCATGGACCATCGAACCGGCATAGTAAGATTTTTGTCTATATGCCAAAATCTTGAATGACGAACGATTTTATCGTTGAAAAATGGGGAAAATCAAAATTTCACCCCTAAACCCCATCAGACCCACCCCAACCCTATGTCATGGTTCATCTATTTGGTACATTTAAATAGTTCATCTATCAAGATCTTGATATACAAACAATTATCAGCTAAACGTGACGGCGTCTTATGGCTATTGTATAGATGCCTGACATTTCCTTTTAGAAAATTGATGATTTATTTGTAACTTTTAAATCTGTATTGCTGGAATTTTTCGGTTTGAATATTGAAGTTAGTCTTCTTTATCGATGTAATCTACATTATCGACATTATAAAATAAAATAGATATCTCCTTTGCCATATTTCGGCAGAGCTAGCAAAGACACTATCTGCATTACCATCTTTCGGCTGGAAACTTCCGGCTAACTTTAACAGTATGTATATTTTGCTACTAACAGGAAGTGGTTGATAACTTTAAAGTGGAAAAAGTTACTAGCACTGCCAATTTGAACATTATAGTCATCCAAAATTATTTAACATAATGTTGTGTGTTTTTTTCAGGACGCTTTCAAGAAGTCGTTGAAGTTAGCCCGAAAAATGTCAGCGCGATTAAATAGTGCGTTTCTCGGATAAAGTGTAGCTATCCCGAAAAAGTGTAAATGTAAGTAGAAAATGTAGCCCCATCCCGAATTAACATTTCCTTCAGAATTTCGGTATGGCCTCAAATTTTCCAGGATTTCCTCCGGTTTTCTCGGGTTTCTTCTGGATTTCCCACAGATTTCCAGGATTTGCCTCGGATTGTTTCGGATTTCCCGGTGTTCTTCCGGATTGTGGGAGAAACCCGGTGGAAATCCAGTGGAAATCCGGCGGAAATAAAAATCGGGGGGAATCGGGAGAAAATCCGGGAAACACGGGAAATTTGAGAGAAATCCGAATAATATTATTTAATAATAATAAAATTCATTATGTTTTATTTCTGACAAAGCATCATTTTAAAACTCGCAAATTTGTTCATTGCATTTTTTAATAAATACGACTTACTTTGTTAAAAAAATTGATAAAAAAAAACATTCTATTGCGAATAGCCCGGTGTGATACCATTTTCAAATCTGCATTATCTGTAGTACATTCTTTTCCCGCTGGCGTTACTTAAACATCAACAAAAAATTTTGAGTAACAAGAAAGTTTACAAAACGAAAGTTTTTATTTGACAGAAGATACTGCAGCTTATAAAAATGATTTTATTTTAAAGGCACACTCTCTAGATCGTATTAAAAAAAAAAAGTTTAACAGAAGAACTCTTGGTTTAAAAACACTAAAAGTTGAATAACTTGGCTTTACTTGGCTCTTTTGTTGCAAATGAGCTTCTATATCACCCTGCTGCATTTGATCTGCCAATTTTGTACACCCTGTATATGTTGGTATGTTCGGATTGCGGAATGATAAAAAATAATGGATATTTTTTGCATAACCGGTGTGAAGTTCTTAGACAAACTTTTTTGTACAAAATTTAAGCGACTTTATTTGCTTGAGCAAAAATTAATGAAAGTGTGTAATTTTAACAGTGTATTTAATATATTTTAAAAGAACTCGAAACAATAATTATAATAAATATTGATGAAATAAAAGAAGTATAAACTTATATAGTCACTCTGCGAGCCAACCTCTCTCCTCTCACGAAATAATTTGGCAAAGACACCATGTTTTCTTTCTGTCATTTCATGTAATTTTGTCGAGTCTTATGCCATTGAAGACCATGTTAAAGTTGATGATGCACTTGACGGCCAATTTTCGTCACAAATCATTTTGAATATCAAGAGCATCCGTGGCATCCTCAAAAAGTGACTGTTTGGTGTGCTTTGTAGTCAAAAGGCATCATCGGACCTTATTTATCATCAATTCTACGCGATACCATGCAATGATAACGAACTATTTTTTGCTCCACCAGATGAAATTGACTTGGGTGATCGCTTAATTTTGCGTCTCGGAAATTTGAATTCGCCTGCAAGATCATGCGATTTAACGCCATTAGATTACATTGGAAAATGTCATCAAAAATTTTGAAAAACATATTCGTAGTTTTAAATTTCCATTGTCCTCATTGGGCAAGCCTATACAATACAGGATATACAGCGAGTATTTGTTAAACTTCAAAAATTCGACATAAGAGATATATCAAGATAGGGCTTCTTGATTTAAATATCTCAATGTGTCCCTTTTCGAACGTACTTCAATGAACAAGATTATCACCACACAATAAAATGTTTAAACACAAATAATTCAAAGTTCTTTAACAGCTATCAAACAATACAAATTGTATTGCGGGAAACTACCGGTGTGAAGTTTCTAACGAAAAGTGTAACTTCTAAAAAGTGTAGCAATTAAAAGTGTCCCCAAAAAAAAAAAAAAAAGACCTGGAAAAATCTGGAGAAAATTAAAAGGCCTGGGGTTGCTTCACGACAATTTATATATCGATTTATCAATTTATATAAACAAACTTATTTTTTAATAATGAATTTGTTAAAATCACTATAAAAAAGTATATGGCCTAACTTCCACTTTGGGAATGTGTTTTTCAAAAGCATTAGGTATTACTGGTAGATTATCCAACGCAAATGCGGAAAGCTGGTTTTCTATCTATAATCAGAAAATGGATCTAACTATCAAATAATGCTCAAACTAAAAAAAAAAATTTACAAAACCTAGATGACCCAGATAACGATCAACACGGAGAGCAGTGGAGTAAAAAGCAAAAATTGTACGATTCTCCAAAACATTTTGGCAAACAAAGGTTAACTAGAAACTGCAATATTAACCATGCTGGAAAAAATACAACAAACCCTTTTAAACTCCTTTAAACGGTAATGTACGAGTAGACGAACTTCATGTTCTACAAAATGGTGACTCCTTCATAAACCAAAATCGACAATCAGTAGAAATAGCGAATACTTGTGCGCTCGATCCGCTCTGACATTGAATTTGATGTTTTTTTGAAGTTTCTGCCTCAATTTTGCCCAAACAGCCCTTAATGCACTGCTTTAAGTAGATGCCCGGTTTAAATTGACGACCATTCGCTTAAACCTTCGCCGCAAGTATGTCTCATAAATTCTCTAACGATTAAAACCGGGACTACATGCAGGCCAATCAAGAACATTCATTTGTTTTTGACAAAATCACTCCATTGATTGCTTTGATGCATGGATGAAAGCATTGTTTCGTTAAAAATCAAATCATTGTCGTTGTAGTCGTCAAGAAAAGTTATCAAATCGTTTTCTAACAAATCTTTGTACATGTCTGAATTCATTCGGGGGTAATAAAGCAAATTGGTAGCTTCCCGCCATAGTGAAAAGCTTCACACACCATTACTGTACCTCCACCGAAATTTCTTTTAGACTGTAATATATTTTCATCACGGATATCGTGCCAGTAGCAAGAGTACGGGTCTGGGCCGTCTTGGATGAATTTTTTCTCATCCGAGAAAATCATTTTTTGCCATTTATCTTTCCAATGCATGTGTCGCTTGACTAACAGTAGCCGCGTTTCAATATGTTTATATAAGGAAAATTAGTCTTACTTTGCAATTTCGACCATTTAATATTTTTTGGTGTTCGAGTGTTAAGAGCAATATGTTGTTTTGTAACAGGTAAGTCCAATTTTGCTTTAATTTGATTGGCGGGTAAATAATTATGGATGATTTCTTAAAATTTTTAATTTATGATTTAAACTTTAATAAAAGTGTAGTAGACGAATATAAAATTATTGAAAAATTCAAATAATGTGTTTTAAAGTGGTGTAATATAAATAAATGTGGTTTGTCTATGTTCTTTGCTTCAAATGGTGATATAATGGCGAGTTACCATTATACCATCAACTACTACTAATGAATACAAATTTATTACATATATCAAATACAACACCAAAATATGCAAGCCCTGAAATCGATGAGGAAGGTGCAAATCAGTTATTAGAGCATTTGGAGGACTGGGGATTCTGCTTTTTATATCAATTATTTTTAGGTAACATACGTCGATTTATACCTACGAAAAATTATTGATTAAATAACTTTAATTAAGTTAATTTCTTTTCCACATTTAGATGCACGACTCGCTATTGAGAAAATTAAGTCATTGAGTACCAATCGCTTGCTAAATCTTTTCTCAAGTGGGAAGATGCAATTGGGAATAACAATTAAATTTGAATCTAAATTAAAGAAATGGCAAACACTGGAATGCACAACAATTTCTACCCATTTTGACAAGTCAACTGACCAATTACCTTAATATGATGTTCCTAAAGAAACAATGACAAAAGGATGTTTCTTTAGAAAAATTTGTAACAGTCACCTAAAGACAGGGTAATCCTGAACCACTATAAGACCAACCCAATTTTAAATGATGCATGCAGAGCATCCATCCTGGAATTAATAAATCATTTTTTAATGCAGAAGAAAATAAAAATGTCAAATGAACTGGCGACAAATATTTCATTGCAAATTATTGAGTAGTTTCCTTCAGAAGACCTGGTATGAAAAAATATTTAAGATTCAAAATACGCTCAAAGTACCCTCAAAAATTGTGGTATACTCGAAAAACGGGTGTAAGAATCGCGCAGGTATAAAGAATCAAGAATATGGAACGAGCAGTGTCTACAGTTAGGTAAGTTTTATTTAAATATCATAATAATAAAAATGAAGTTCTTTCAAAAACGAATGCAATTAAATATATTTTCTAAACTTATGGATTTCCCTTAATTTTAGAACCTGAGGTCAACAATCAGGACAGCTTAGACGAATGAAAAAAAGATAACTACAGTTACGCTGAATTGGAGCATCATTGGGAGGCAACCAAAAATTATAGGGTGAAGGATATCGCAAACATTGAAACAAATTGCAGCGAACGACCACAATTTTAAAATTTACATATATCCAAATGCGAAGAATATCTCTAATAAATTTGAAACATTTTTCCAAAATTTTTTTTACCAATTATTCAAAATAATATTAAAGATGCGGCCACAACAAAAACATATTGGAAACTACGAGTATATATAAAACGAAATAATTGTTTGTTTGAAAGTAAATGTTTTAAATTATACGAATATATACATAGCGTCTCCGTAAAATGGCTTACTTAAATTAATTTCCATATCGGATTTCTTGGTCAACATGAAGGTGAGATTTTTTTTTATCATTTCACACGTTAAAGTCTTTCTATCAAGTAATAAACTTTAAAGAGGAGGATTCCAACACCGCATTTTGTATTAAAGATACTTCAATATCTTGAGAAATAACCATTTTTATTTCCAAGTAGTAATTTCATTAAAAAGTTGATAACATTTTAATGTTTTAATGTGTCACATTTTTGATTTTAAAAAGTATTGAACTGTAAAATACAAAAGAGGCTTGTACATCAAAGGCATCGACACAGTTTATAATTCAAACATACTTTGTTTGAACGATAAAAACCAATTTTGTGTATATTTGATACTTTTAAATAAAATTTAAAATAAAATTAAAATAGTTATTTTGTTTTGTTAAACCAAATGTGTAACATATATATACATATATATATATAATATGTGTGTGTGTGTAAATTCTGCTTCAATAATTTATCTTCTTCGAGACAATGTTATAGGTTTTGCACTCCAAATTCTACCTTTTACAAATCATGTTCATCAATTTGCAAATAAAATTCACCTTTTTCCAAAAGACTTTTATTCTTTTCCAATTAAAATCCAACTTTATCCAAATCATATTCATCTTTACGCAAAACATATTCATCCTTTTCCAAATCAAATTCACCTTTGTTCAAATCAAATTCACCTTTATGCAAATCATATTCATTCCATTCCATTTCAAATTCAACCGGAGTCGTTATAAAACCAACAAAACCTATTAAATTTAATAAATTTATTGTATTTAAATTTAAAATTCAAAATAACAAGTTATTTATTTGTTTGTATTTTAATCTTTGCATTCTGTTCTGGGACCGAAGCGCTCCCAACTCTTTCGCGGTTCGCTATACACGACCTATCTTATGCAGTTGCCAGCTAAAATAACAAGTTAATAAAGTAAATTAACTTTTACTGTGTAACCAAAATGTTCGATGTTTCAATCAAAGTACCTTCGTCTTGGTAACCTCTCCTCGATGTGAAGCTGGTATTCGCCTAAATAGCGAACCGCGAAAGAGTCGGGAGCGCTTCGTCAGAAGAACAGATTGCAAAGATTAAAAAACAAAAATATGAATAACTTGTTATTTTGAATCTAAAGTTTAAATACAATAAATTTATTAAATTTAATAGGTTTTTTTTTTTTTTTTTTTTTTTTTTTTTTTTTTTTTTTTTATTGGTAACTATGCGATCTGTTTTGGGGCTCAAGGCTCACCCTGCTCTTCCGCGGTTATGCTTTTAACGTCCTTACTTTACGCCTTGCGGCCAACTCGAGGACGTACGGCTATAGGACCGATTTAAGACCATCTGCACATTGCAAGCTCCATGCCAGCCTATACCAGCATGGAAGATGGGTCGGCCCATGGGTTTTGCACACCGACAGGGGGTCATAGATGTGTTACATTTCACCACAGATCGAAATCTGTTGATGAAATTTCACTTTGCATCCTGCCCCTATCGGGATTCGAACCCGGTACCTCCCGATCCAAACGCCAAAGCTTTAACCACTGTGCCATTTGGTCGGTTTTAATAGGTTTTGTTGGTTTTATAACGACTCCGGTTGAATTTGAAATGGAATGGAATGAATATGATTTGCATAAAAAGGTGAATTTGATTTGAATAGAGCTCGATTTGATTTGGAAAAGGTTGAAAATGTTTTGGATATAGGTGAATTTTATTTGCAAATGAACATGATTTGTAAAAGGTTGAATTTGAAGTGCAAAACCTATATATACATAATAGCTATCAACTTTATAAAATTTACCGGACAAAATTATCATAATAAATGTATTTTAATACAATATATTTTCTAATTGAATGAAACTAATTTTCTATTGGAAAATATAATGATAAAAAGTTTCATAATGATAATATTATTATGTAACTAAATATCAAAATGAAACAGAATTTTCAATATGCTAAAGTTTTGTTCATTAAATATGAAAATATTTTTTTTATGTATATCCCTGCAATCTGTTCTGGGGCCTGTTGAAGGCTCTCCCTGTTCTTTCGCGGCTTGCTTATTCCGGTCCTTACTTTTACGCTAGACAGCCAACTCGAGGACGTACGGCTATAGGACCCATTTTACGACTATCTGCACATTGCAAGCTCCATGCCAGCCTATACTGACATGGAAGATGGGTCGGCCCATAAGTTTTCCACAGGGGGTCATAGATGTGTTACATTTCATTCCAGATCGTAATTAGTTATGAAATTTCACTTTTGCATCCTGCTTCTATCGGGATTCGAACCCGGTACCTCCCGATCCAAATGCCAAAGCTTTAATCACAGTGCCATTTGGTCGGTCACATTATATTCTTATACTAATGTATTGTAATGGGAAATGTTGATAGTATTAATAATATTAATTGTACAGTTGAATTAAGCAACCAGTTAAAATATTTGATTACATTACAAATATCAATTTAATTTAGAATAGAATGATCTGCTTCAATTAGATTACATTTTTAATTACATGATAGCAAAAATTTTAAATGATAATTTGCTTTACAATTATACGAATAAAGAACAATTTCATTTATTTTTGACACATTCATCGAGAAGATATATCTAATAGGTTATTACAGGTGGAATGGGTGCTTTTACTATACTACACACCAATTCCAACCGTAGTAACCTCTTAGAAATATCTTAGGAGAACCCGCAAGATAAACAACTTTTGAATATTATACCCTGTGTTTAATAAATTTTGCGACAATTACATATTTTTTAATTGAATTGGGTCACGTACAAAGTGAAGGTTTCCATTATAGCCCTATAGGGTTACAATAGTAACCTCTTAATAAAAAGCTTTAGACAAAGAACTTTTAATGCAATCTTGTGCTATACAAAAAAAAAATTTCTTGGAATATAACATATTTTAGTTTTTTAACCGACCACCTCGATGCCTTTTTGTTCCGAATGTTCCCAATTGTATTCGAGGAAATGGTTCAATTCATTGGCCTGGAAGATCCTCCGATCTAATTGTATTAGATTTTTATGTATGGGTAGCAGCTCAACAGATAAGGGAAGAATTACCACGAACTGAAATAACCAAAGGCATATATTCGAAGATTTATTAATTTTGATTATATTTATATCTTATAATATCGAAGAACTTTATTATTCTGATTAGTTAGAATCTTGTCGAACTTGATTGTTCAACGAATACAGTTTTGTCTTTTTTAATTTTTTATTTTTAATTTTCATGGTATTTAAGCAAAAGTCCAAAATTGAATGATGACCAATTTTTTCTAATGTCAATTCAAATGTTAAAAATGGTGGATGAATTCTCGTACATTATTTTAATTCAGTGCAATAATAATATTGAAAAGTGTGATCGACGCGCCACCAGCGTTTGAGTTTTTGTAGTAGATTTCAAGAATCATCGAATATTTTTGATTCGGATTGACAAAGTTTTTTTTCAGATTGTTTTGGTTGCAAGGCGAGGTCATGGCGAATTAAAATTAAGTCCAAAAAAATTATAACTGATTTTTTTTAAAAACACTGAATTTTATAAAAAAAAAATTTTTTCCTTTAAAGCATCAAAGCTCTCAAATGGACATAGATGCACGATAATAATTTAAATCTTAACAACTTCAGCTTATACAATCACCAGTCAACTAAGACTAAGTTGTTCTCTCTCTCTCTCTCTCTGACTCTATACATCCCATCAAGGGATTTGGCCGCCTCAAATGAAATTTCATAATCATACTTTCATTTCGGATAATGAGTGATTAATTCATTGATCCTAAACCAACCGTGAAATTTTTCCTTGTCACCACCGGGAATCGAACCCGGGACCTCCGGCTGCACCGGGGCGGCAAAGAATAAGTTGTTGCTCTCCGATAAATATTTGGAAGTTACAGTTTAATGTTTGTGTGTACTTTTTTATCTGAAGCAAATTATTAATTATTAAACACCCTGTATTTCAAAGGATATCAACAATTGACCCCCTCCCCCCTTCCCTCTAATAAGATTTTGCTCTTTGCTCGGTATGTTCCAAACCGTTGATCCGATCTGAAATTGTGGCACAATTATTAAATTGTATGGTTTCGATCTAAGCGGAAGTGGAATTTAAATATTTGATTCGACTTGTATTAAGTTATCGTGTGCTTTTCGAATAAAACATAATCTCTTTATATACTTTTCTATTCACACCACATTGACGTGCAACTGGGTAGCATAAGTGATAAATGAAAGGTTTGGTGTGAAATATCTTAAGTTCGAATTGTACTGCGGGCAACATAATTTTCTATTTTGTTTTCCAAATTTGACGGGTTGTTATAGTTTGTATGCTCTAATTTTTGTGGTATAACTAGAAAGCTTTTATCATCACTGCGGGTAGTCGACACTCCTCTAAAAATATATTTTAATTGAAAAATTATAATTTAATCGATGGCATTTTCCAAAAATAAACCAATAATTTTTCCGAATAATATTGTATAAATGGTGAAGAAAATTCCATTTATTAAAATTCAATTTAATTCATTCTAATCACGATTGATACCCAAAGTTGAAAAAATAAATTTAATTTTCGAATAAATTCGATTATATCGATAACGAATTAATTTTTTATTTTTTTGGGATAGTTTACTCCATTCGAAAGGTGTATATAATACCTGTAATACGATTCGGAATATAATAATATACATGGGTAGACGAGAAATAGGAATAAAAAAATATTATTAAATGTCACGAAAGCATTCAAATTAAATTGGAAAAGCAAATTATTGTTGCCGCGCGCGCATTTCGGTTTTAAATTGAATTTTTGATGTGAACACCGATCATGTATACAACAATATTAATATAGAAAAAGGTTGGTTTAGTTAGAGGTCGGGCCCCAATCATAAATACTAATCAACTTTTTTTTTTGTTTTGATTGTATCAATTTATCAATCAAAATTATGGAATTGGCTCGCTTACGAAAAGGATATATTCTAGTAGTGTGAGATTTTAATTGACAGGTTCAGCTATTTCTGACAATAATGCTGATTTTTGTGCACTGTGATGTACTCGAATTGCACAGTTCAAACATTCAATTTATGATGCAACTGACTCAAGAGAAACTATTCAGCGCAATAAACTATTCAAATGGAGTGCAAGCAACCACCATCAGCCGTTCAATCAGTACAGTAGTCACTGTTCCGCTCCACATTTTTGTAAACAAATGAAATTTTTTTTGTATTGTTCAAAATATACCAGAAGCGTTATCATACCAAATTTGTTAGCAGTTTCATTCTATCGCCCGGTCTCAGATAATGTAAGTCGAATCCGTAATCATGGTTCTTGCTGAATCACACATTATCTTTAAATTTAATGAGATTACGTGCCGTTTAAAGAAAATTGTTTGTGTTAAATTTCGCGAGAATTTGCTTAGCGAACAACTATTCATTTGTTTTTATCATCGCCATTCAAATTCGCTTTGTATTAAATCATGCTTTATTTCTGGAAAGTTCAACATTTGACCCACTTTGGTTTGTACTTTACTACGATGGTTTTATCAAAAATCATCCTTAAATGAGAGGACGAAACTTAATTACCCGCAATTCCGCAATAAATTTAAACTTTGGGCGAATACGATTTTCGGAATATTGATATGACAAGTTATAGATTTTACTCCAATTTATAACTTATAGTTTTAGATAATTATAATCAAAATAAAATATTTCACTCATACGTAAAACGTTGGGATTCAAGTCAATTGATACGATAAATAAAGGATATATTGATAATTATTTCTTTAAGATTTGAATAAATTGATATAATAAATAAGGAATTTCACTCATAATTTTAACTGTAATATTTCAGTATATTGCTATGATAATATTTATAATATTAATAATATTTCACTGATATTTTGACTCCCAAGAATTTCATACTTATTAATATCTTTGAGTAAGATATGATAAACAAAGAAGAAGATTTACACTCAAATTAAGAACTGTCAATTTTGAGAAAATTCATGTAATGAATAATAATAACGCCTTAATATATATTTCAATCGTATGATTAATTTTGAAATTTCAGTAAATCGCAATGTGGTAAAAATTTCAATCATATTTATATCTCTGAAACTGGAGAATTGGTTTGAGCAGATATGGATTTCACACATATGTATTACTTCTATATACTATATGAGTAGATTGATTGACAATTAAGGAATTTCACTCATATTTGATATGAAAAATAAAGAATTTTACTCATTCAACTCTAAAATTTGGGAGTATTGATACACGTTTTAGATTTCACTCATATTTATTAGTCACAGATTTGAGTAAATTGAATGATAATAATGTATATTTTACTAATATGTATAACTGTGGGACTATGGTTAACTGATAAGATAAATAAAGAATTTCACTCAAAAAATGTTTGATAAAGGATATCATTCGTAATTATACCTTCTCGATTTTAATAAGCTTATTTGATACATAAGGAATTTCACTCATTATTGTAACTATAGAATGTATGTCTATATAATAAGATATGAATTTCACTCACATTTATAACTGTTTTAATAAATTATGGATTTCACTCATATGTGTAACTCTGGGACTAGAATTAAATGATACGATAAATAAATTATTTTGCTCAAAAATTGTATGACAAATAAAGGATATCATTCATAATTATTTTTTTACGATTTGGATAAATTGATATGATAAATTGGAAATTTCACTCACAACTTTAACTCCAATATTTCGGATTATTTTCTTACATGATATTGATTTCACTGATATTAATAACTTCCAAATTTGAGTAAATTGATAATAAATAATGAATTCCACTCATATTGGATACTTTACGATTTGAAAAAGTTAGTTTGATCAATAAACTATTTCATTAATAATTTTAAGCTTAAAATTTGAGTAAACCAATTTAATGTATTATGGATTTCACTCATATTTATAACTCTGAGAATTAATATGGAATTCTACTCAATGTATAACTTTCAGATTTGAGTAAATTGAATAATAATGAAGTATTTCACTCATTTGTAAAACTCTGGGATTAGAGTTAATTGACACGATAAGGATTTCACTAAAATAAAGGATGTCATTCAAAATCTTTTCTTTACGATTTGGACAAATTGATATGGTAAATCGGAAATTCCACTCATGATTTTGACCTTAATATTTCTGTATATTGATATAATATGATATTAATTTCATTGATATTTGTAACTTCCAGATTTGAGTAAATTGATGATAAATAAATATTATACTCTAATTAATATGTTTGAGTAAATTTATCTTATATTTAACGAACAAGGATTATACATTATGAGTAATAATAACGCCTTAATATATAAAAGATTTCACTCGTAAGTTTAATTTTGAAACTTGAGTAAGTGATTGTGATAAAAATTTCACTCATATTTATGTCTCTGAAATTTGAATAAGTTAGTATGATAAATAAATTCAGCTTTTGTATATTTAAGTAAACCAGAATGATAAAAAAGTATTTCACTCATGTTTATTACTTTACGATTTGATGAAATTTATCATATCAATTTCATCAAATCGAACAAATAACAAATTTTACTCATTATTTTTACTCTAAAATTTGGGAATATTGATATGAAAGTTTTGCATTTCACTTAAATTTATAACTCTGAAATTTGAGTAAACTGAATGATGGTAAAAAATTTCACTCATATAAATTTAGGGTTAAATAAATAATATTTAATTTGTATACAATTCTTAAATAAATTTTAAATTAAATTAAATTTAGAGGGTTATTGATACGATAAATAAAGGAGTTCACTCAAAAATTGTGTGATAATTAAAGGATGTCATAATTATTTCTTCATACGATTAGGATAAATTGATGTGATAAACAAGAAATTTCACTCATAATTTTAACTCTTATATTTCAGTATATTGATATGATAAGATATCGTCAGTTTGCTGCAATAGTGACAACTCAATATTTTTAATTTTTCAGTAGAGCGATTTGAAAAAATCACTCAAAATTGTTTGTGAAAACGGCGTTTTTTAAAAGTTAATAGAAATACATTCTGATTAGTAAAATAATTTTTTTTCTATTCCTACATCCTCTATCGGATCTTAGTTTTTATAATTCTTTAATGTTTTGGAAATTTTTTAAGAATAGGTTCCAATATCGTAACATGTTAATTTCTTTCACGAATTGAGTAAAAATAGTAAAAGAGTGAATTTTTGGGTATCGATTCGAATATCTTAGAAATGAGTAAAATTTGAGTTATGTCCCTATTTCACAAAATCGACGATATGAATTTCACTGATACTTGTTACTCCCAGAATTGAGTAAATTGATGATAAGTGAAAAATTTCACTCTTATTAATATCTTTGAGTAAATTGATATTATAAATAAAGAAAAAGGATTACACTCAAATGTTAACTCTGAAATTTGAGTAAATCAATGTGATAAAAATTTCACTCATATTTATATCTCTAAAATTTGAGTAAAACTGTATAAAAGAAAGAATTTAACTCATTTTTTACATCTAAATAAGGAATTTTACTGTAACATTTGAGTAGACTGAATGATAAATAAAGGAGTTCTTCATAATCAGTATAACAAGATATGCGTAAATTGATATGATAAATACAGAATTTCACTCATATGACTAACTCTGAGATTTCACTCAAAATTGGTATGCTAAATAAAAAATATCATTCATAATTATTACTTTACGATTTGAGTAAATTGATTTGATAAATAAAGAAGAATTTCACTCAATATTGTAACTATAAAATGCATGTCTATATCGATTTGATAAGATATGGATTTTACTCATATTTGTAACTCCCAGATTTACGTAAATTACTAAATAAGGAATTTTGATACTTTACCATTTGAATTAGTTGATTTACGAGGAATTATTAAAAAGCCTTAATAATTTTAAGGTTAAAATTTGAGTATACCGATTTGATAAATTATGAATTTCACTCATATTAATAACTTTGAGAATTAATAAATTGATACAATACATATTAAATTCCACTCTATGTATCACTTTGAGATTTGACTAAATTGAATGATAACAAAATATTTCACTCATATGTATAAGTGTGGTATTAGAGTTAATTGAGACGATAAATATATTATTTCACTCAAAAATTGTATGATAACATATATCAGTATATTGAAGATAAATAAAGGATAACATATATCAGTATATTGAATTGATGAGATATATATTTCACTGATTTTTTTTACTCCCGCATTTGAGTAAATTGGTGATAAATAAAAAATTTCACTCTTAATAATATCTTTGAGTATATTGATGTACTAAATAAGTAAACGAGTTCCACTCAAATTTATAATCCTAAATTTAATGTTTATAATGCTTTAATATATAAAAAAATTCACTCGTAAGTTAAATTTTGAAATTTGAGTAAATTAATGTGATTCAAATTTCACTGATTTTTATATCTCTGAAATTTGAGTAAATCAACTAACACTTTAATTCCAAATAAGGAATTTTACCCCCAGATTTGAGTAAACTGAATGATAAATAATGGATTTCTTAAAAATTATTGTTCCAAGCCCAAGGTATGAATAAATTGATATGATAAATAAAAGATTTTATTTTATGATTCCACTCATTATTGTAACTGAAAAGTATGTCTATAAGTTATGAATTTCACTCATATTTATAACTATGAGATTTGAGCAAATTGATCTAATACGGACATTGAGATTTGAGTAAATATTCTAGAGTTGTCGGTTCTTTGTATATGCATGATCGTGACGTACTAATTAGGATAGGTCCAGCGTCAGCTGTTCATCAGATATTAAATTAGTCGCTATTATTTCAATGATATTTTTAATTCTGAGATTTAATGAATCTTATATTTTCTAATACATATTTTTTACTTATGGGACGTGCTGTACATTTTCTTATTGTGGCAGTAACTTCACTCCGATCTGTTATCGACCTCCATTCTTGACTATCTAGCACCATCAAGTAACTTTGTATAAGTAAATCACGATCAATAAATTTCTCTAAATTGGTTAGCAAAATTTGTTGACAGATTGCTGGAAACGGCTTATTAAAATCGGTTATGGTTCATGCTAGGGGTTGGCAAATAGATGAAAAGTAAATTAAACTTTTTAACGATGAATTTTAATAACGGGTTGATTGTTTGGATGACCTCATAATAGATAGACCGTTTTTTTTAACAAAACTCGGAAAATTTATTTAAAAAATGTATACAAAAATTATTTCACATTGCGTTTGGTAAATCGTAAATTAAAATTTATTTCACTCGTGTCTGAATTTTGATCGGGCGCCAAATCCAAATCAAATTTTGAACAAATTGCAGCAATCGCGAGTTTTGATTTAAGTATCATATACCGAACTCGTAAACGAGGATTAGAGTAATCCAAATTGTGGCCTGTCGGATAAAATATAGCTGGTGTCCGTTTATCAATTGTGTCCTGCATAAATCGATCTGGATTGAATTCTTCGGGACGAACATAATATTTTGGATCATGATGTATTGCATCGATTGGTATAAACACTAGTTGATTTGTATCTAGAAACAAATCCGTGTTCGGCATTTTAAATTCTTTCACAACAGAATACGCAGCTACCGGCACAGCTGGATATTTACGTAAGGTTTCCTTCCAAACTCGATCTAAGTATTTCATGTTTTGTATTGAATCGTGCTTTAACTCGGGAAAGTTCAACATTTGATCCACTTCGATTTGTAGTTTTTTCTGGATTGATTTATTTTTAGCCAACTCGAATAATGCATGTGATATGACCGATGAGGCTGTGTAAAATAAAAACACGAAAAAGCCAAACGACGAGTCCATGACCACATCAATTGATAAATATTTATTGTGCTTGCTTTCCGAATTAACATTCAATTTACCGCCGTCATTTAATTTATCACAATTTCGCATCAGGGCCAAAAGTTGTATATAATCGAATTTTACTACCTTTCCAGATTCTCTTAGCTCTAATGATTCTTCCGCCATTTTTCGAAAAAGCCTTTCCAATTCAGGATCAATTGTACCAATATCGAAGTAATCCATTATTAAAGGAACCGCCATCGTCATTATCGATCTTAACTGAATACTTTGTGCCCTTTTAGATATTAGACGTCTAATGTGGTTTAACGTGACATCCGGATTATTTAGAGTATCGATTTCAATACTGAATACGACTGAGGCCGTTGTGCTGATGGCAAATCGAGTAACTACCTCCCAAACATCAACGCTGGTATTATGAAGAGCCTCCCGTTCCAGGTATTTCTGTAATGCTACGCACCGATGTTTGAATATACCAAACATTTTACTCTCCATATTTTCACTAAACGGAGCAGGTATTGTACCTATGCGACCACCGAACTTTTCACGTTTCAACACCAGTAAATTATCTGTTAACAATCCACTTTCGGAAAATTGACTAGATCCGGCTGTTAATATTTGTTCAATGAGTTCAGGACCTCGTACCAATAAAATCGGCTGCGTGAGTAAAAATATTCCTCCAAACGATCCATTAATTTCTTTATATAAATGATTCACGGTAATCTTGAAATTTTCATTTCGCAGAAGCACGCTTGAAAAATTACCAAATAATAGTTGGGGTTTTACATGTTCTACTTCGCGTACTTTCCAAAATTTTGTAATTCCGATTAAAATGAGAATCACGGATATTGGTAACGCCACTAGAACACCCAATATTATGGGCGACACAAAATTTTTTAGTAGAGACATGGAATTAATAAACACTTTGCTCGATCGACACTGATTGACTATTATTTTCAAGTAAAATTTCTAAATCCAAATTTTTGTTAAGAGTACCGAAATTAATACAATTCCAACTGTAATTTTTATAAATTCGATTATTGTCAAAATTGATCATAAAATGGATGACATCATTCCTATGTAATTTTTATTTTAAAAATAGAAACGTGTTTTCAATAGATCAGTAATTCTTAGCATGTGGTAACCGTACCGCATTTGATGTCACGATAAAATACAGCGTGCCCTGAATTAAAAATTAATTTAAAATACATTTTATAATTCCACCACAAACAAATTTGGTAAATATTTTCAAAATTTTAAAAAATTGACAGTAATGCATACAAATTTAAGGAACAACTTCGACAATCCAACTTTAGAAAACTAATTTTATGCGAATTACATTAAATCTCAAACCCTAACATGTCGATGCCTACATTAAATTAATTACATCTTCGATGCAAAATATTTTAATTGTAAAGAGTGATTTGGCTTAGGCCTTATTATTTTCGTAGCTTCTGAAAGAAAGAGACCTACTTACTTACAGATATTGTTCAGAAAGGTAAACCGAACAGCGAGGTTATATGTCTTCACACTCAGTTAATGTTTAAAGGACGTCCGTATAGCATGGCACGGTGAAATTCCAGAACTCGCTCAAAGTTGATGTTTGTGGAGTTGGGCACTTTATTTGTACATAACTACAAACCATTTGTGATCATAATCACTTTAGACCGGACCGAGTTCAATTCAATCTGACCAAACTCTAACAGATCGCTTAAGTCAAAATTTATGTTATATTATTCAAATTTCGTTGCAAAAATTTCCCTGAAAAACTAGATGTAACGGTGTTCATACATCTTCTGCCAAGGTCTTGCCTTAGCCTTCACTTCAAGAAAAGTGATTCCATGATTAATTTGTTTTAACTGTCCACATATTACAAATTGTTCTGAGAATAAATAAAAAATTTACATTCTTTTAATCACAGAAGAGTCTTGCTCATAGTCCTGCGGTTTATTTATTATTATATCCTCTCACTATAAAACTAGTCTTGATAGTTGAAGAGCCAGGAACCTCATTTACCGTGATGACGCCAAAGCACACCTGAATTTCATCTAGTATTTCTCCTGAAATGAAACAATCCGGAAGTCATTCTGGATGAAGCCCAATTCAAGGTGATTGATATGCGGGAACATTTCTCTACCTCACCTTCGGGTTTAATTGAAATACTCGGAATCAACGAATAAACCTTTCTGATGCTTTGCTTTGAAAAGATTAAAGAAAACTGCAGCGGAATAAATTTTGGGGGAAATTAGCAATCGGTTGGCTGTTACTAGGCTCAAAGGATGTTGGTGAGTTTTTTCTCTCGTTAATTTCCCACATTGTATCACCAGTCAGTCTGCGACCAGTCAGTCTGGTATTTGGTTCAAAAGATGATTACGTACGATATTAGATGTCGGATTTTGTTTTTTTTTGCACCATATAAGTCCCGCAGTTCAGATCAAAGTTTTCGTTTTGTTACAGCTTGGGTAGCCTAAATTAAAGTAAAATATCTTACATTTATTGCTCGTTCGGCTTTGCTTCGAACTGTTGGGTCAGTCCAATCAGTCTACGGTCGATCTTTTTTAAATTTGAAGACGAATCAGTAACAGATTTACTATATTTATTTTAGGGTTAAAACTTTACTCAGTAATAACGAAACTCTTACGAATACCTTACTGTATCACACGACGAATCGTGAATTGTAGTGAATCTATGCTCAAGCCTATCATTGTTAAGTTTGAGTTGGATGGTTTCTCTGTGTCTGTCAAAGTTGCTAACGACTGTACACAGAGAGGTGTACTCAAGGTTTATTGCTCAGGGCTATACGAATGATCTTGTTCTTCCGTTTCAGGTAAGCGCCTAACCGTATTATCCAAATTGACGCAGCAAGCTACTTGAATTGTAGAGGATTTGTGTGTCGAAAAGATCCTTCATGTAAATCTATTTAAAACTAATTTAACGTCGCTTAAGCTAGCAGAATTCATGCAACAGAACATTACAAGATAGTTTGAATAATTATAGGCTAATTATAGGCAAATTAAATGTCCCATTAAAAATTTTGGGCTTTAGAAAAAGTTAGCAGAACCCATATCAAAAACAGATTTAAAAATAATTGGAAAATTAAAGGTTAATTTTAGGCTACATAAATGCCCTATTTAAGTTTTTTTATTCTGCTCGATCTAGAAAATGCAAAAGGCTTTATCATTTCAATGCTATAGCAGAACCCAAATCGAAAATCGGCTCAAAACCGAAATTAGAACGCAAATAAAGATCTATTGGTAAACTAATAATTTTAGGCTTACTATGGGCTAATCAAATGCCCTATTAAACAATTTTGGGCTCCATCCGCTTTTGACCAGACTTCAGGTTATTTAATCTAAAGCCAGCCGAACCCAAACCGAAAATCGGAACCAAACCGAAATTAGAACGTAAAACAAGATCTATTGGTAAAGAAATAAGTTTAGGCTTACTATGGCCCAATCAAATGCACCATTAATCAATTTTGGGCTCCATCCGCTTTTGACCAGACTTCAGGTTATTTAATCTAAAGCCAGCACAAATCGAAAATCGAACCAAAACTGAAATTAGAAAGCAAATAAAGATCTATTGGTAAACTAATAATTTTAAGCTTACTATGGGCTAATCAAGTGCCCTATTAAACAATTTTGGGCTCCACCTGTTTTTGACCTGACTCCAGGTCATTCAATCTAAAGCCAGCAGAACCTAAATCGAAAATCGGACCAAAAACGAAATTAGAACGCAAATAAAGATCTATTGGTAAAGAAATAATTTTAGGCTCACTATGGCCCAATCAAATGCCCCATTAAACAATTTTGAGCTCCACCCGTTTTTGACCAGACTTCAGGTCATTCAATCTAAAGCCAGCAGACCCCAAATCAAAAATCCGGCCAAAACTGATCCATAGTGAGCCTAATTATTTGTTTATCAAGATATCTTGTTTTGAGTTCTAATTTCGGTGTTTGGTCCGATTTTCGATTTGGGTTCTGCTAGCTTTGAAATGATAAAACCTTTTGCATTTTCTAGATCGAGCAGAATAAAAAAAATTGAATAGGGCATTTAATTAGCCTAAAATTAACCTTTCATTTTCCAATTGTTTTTAAATCTGTTTTTAAGCATTTTTGTGAAAAAAAATGCTATATGGTTTCGGTTTGCCGTCTGTCCGTCTGTGTCTACGATAACTTGAGAACGGATAAAGATATCAACTTAATTTTTTCACTAAAAGTTCAAGCAATTCATGGGAATGTGCCCTATTGATTTGGACATTTCTGTGTTCAGGGTGTTTGGAGATACAAAGGGTTTTGTTAACCCCCTTCCTTAAAATTGAAAGAATTTTTTTTTTATTTTCCATACTATTTTGATTTTATAGAGCATGTGAATGTGAAATAAAAATATAACCCGTGTGGATGTGGGTTTGTGTGGATGGTGTGGTTATGAGGGTGGTAGGAGTAGTGGTATGGGGGGTGGAGGGGCGGATGGGATGAGGTGTTTTAGGTTTGGTGTGGGAATTGGGATTTGATGGATGAGGGTTTGTGTGGTGTGTGTGGGAGAGAGGATGGAAATGGTGTTGATATGGATAGTGTGGTATAGGGTAGTGCGGGTGAGATGAGTTTTAGGGGTTGGATAGTGGGTGGGGGGTGGTAGTAATTTTTAGGTGTGGTGGTTTGCGATTGATTGGGGTCGGTTGAGTTACGGTGGATTGAGGTCGGTTGGGCTGGGTTTAAGGAGGGTTAGGTGGGTGTGGGTGGATGTGGGTGGGCGAGATATTTGAAATACGCAAATTACACATCACATCTTTATAGACACCAAAAATGCTTATAGAGTTCAGTTCCGAACCTTCCCCGTCTTTTTGATATGGGTTCTGCTAACTTTTTCTAAAGCTAGCAGAACCCGCGTTTGTTGGAAGGGATGGAGCCTTAAATTTTTTATTGCGGAATTTAATTAGCCTATCTTGTTATGTTCCGCTGAATGGGTTTTGCTAGCTTAAGGGACCTCTAATAGTTTCTATGAAACGAAAAATTTTGATTGCCTCTTTATTCCCACTCTCTTTGGTAGCACAAACTCTAAATCGGATGTGTAAGGCATCTGGGAGTTATTTTAGGTGCTATGTTATGATTATTCGTTTAAATTGAGCTTGTTCTGAGGCTTATGGTTTAAATAGTAGTATAAAGTGCGGAATACCCTTGGTGTTTTTGGTGGAGCATCGACAAATTATTTACAAGTACAATTCATCAATCCTCGATCCTGATCCAGAATTTCTAAAACGTTTGCCATGATCTTTTCATCTAGAGCATTATGGAATAATCTTTTCTAACCGCTACTTTTCAATTCTGATTGCTTGCGGTTGGACCGTAGTGCAGGATTTAGAATTTATTGTCTCGTTCTTGATCTTAGATCATCAGGAAGCTTAAGTCGGTGTACGGTGCTCTAGTCTAGTGAGTCAAATATCACTTTGTGCAATGACTATAAGGTCGTACTCAATTCATTGTTTAACCCATTGGTTCATTAGGAAGTTGTTAGAGGGTGTAAACATTTCAATAACGGTCTTTGTCGATCCAACAGAGTCACGTTTACGTGAGTTCCAGTTCACTGTATCATTGTAGGAGGATACGAGATCGCTGATCTTCTGGCCAAAGCTGGTTCTCAGTTAAAACAAACCGGGCCTGAACCTGATGTCTATTAGCATTTAATTGTGGTAAGCCACCAATAAAAACTTACTTTTCGGGTTTGAATCCTCTTTGCAATTCTAACGGGTAATAGTCGATTAAAAAATAGGGTTAATCCCAGAGATGGCTCGACCGCCTTATGAGACGATTACTTAGAGCTGTATTGCTGCTTTACCAAGATTCTGTTCTTTGTATTCAATTCCCACTGTATCCAGCTAACTAAATAAAAAGAAATTTAGGTCATTTCCAAATTTTTTAATGGAAGGTAAGTACACCGGCCCTTTCTCGAGCACTAGTGAGGAAACCAACAGTAATAATTATGGCAAAGGGATGAATATATGCCACTTACTTAAAATAGTGAAAACAAGCGTTGACATTCAAGTAGTAGAGAAGAAAATCTTGCGGATGGCCTTATGATCTAGTTGAAGGATGGGAAAAAACCGAAATTTTGAGGTCGTATATTCTCGGAAAGGTAGGGGCCCGTACATCAGAAAGAAATTGCAATGATAAATAGGCAGAACCTGGAAAAAGGAACTCTGGAAATGATGTGAAACAGGGTGTCAAGGTGGTTTTAGGGGGAAGGTAAAATTGATAAGATTTTGGTTGCACGATTAACGCCAACATACTTGGACCGCATTTCCCTTTGTTTCAGCTACGATCAGGATGGCCATAAGAGAAAGAGAGATGCACATAAGCCAGAATAATACGATTCGCAATATATCGACCTATAGGGCATCATTCTTGCTACCGCTAAACAAAGGTAGGTCTTTGAGGTCCTGGTGAGCGAACCAAAATGAAGAATAATGCATGGAAGAAAATTTAAGACCAACTTGGAACGCGATGTCACGCTGATGATACAGTCGAACTGTCCACTGGGTGGAGGTACAACACGTTGTTCTTCGGATCTGCTACTCATTTTCTAGCAAACCTATGGAGGAGTTTGGTCTAATACCATAGACACATATCTGGTTTCGTATAGGATTTGGAAACTATGGTTTGCGAGATGAAAACTCAAGACACACTACAATTTCTTTTGTCTTCTCGTTTGGTTTTAAATAGTAATGCGTAGGCATTGACAAAAATGCCAAGATTGACATTTAATTGTCATAAATGACTTTTCTGTTGACAGAACAGAAAAAATTTGTTCCCGCCAACCAAATATCACAATGACAAATAGAAAACTCAAAGGAAACTAGATTTGCTTGGTAAACTATTAGTGTCCGGAATCTCCATTTTTGATGTATTCGGCGTTAGGAGCACAAAAATGCCTCAGGATGAGAAAAAATATCTCATTCCGAATCTATGTTTAAACCGAGTTGCAAACCATGGTTAGGGGTTGACACATTACAACGAAACCATGGTTAACTCGAAACCATAGTTACGAGATCAGTAATGTGTCTATAGCATTAGACTGGAAGAACATGGTTTGATAATTTTAAAACAAATGAAGGATGTGATCATCGCAGGCGAATTTAATTCTAAGTCCTCAGAGTGGGAAAGAGAGATACTAGACAACAGGAGAGCTTCTTTCAAATTGAACCGCATGACGTAATCCCACTAGTCTCAGCATATAACATATACGTATCTTAAAAAGGGGTGGCTGTGCCTCTATTCTCGATGCAATTTTCTTGACTTAACTCTCAACGACCAGACACACATTACGAAAAGGTAAATAAGTTTAAATACCTAAACAATACCACCAGGCCGAGGATTCTACGTTAACATTAAGTTTCGTAATATATCGCACATAACGCAAACCCGGCAGAGTCGGTGGTAAGGTTCCAGTATTCACATGGAAGTTCACGTGCAAGGAGCTCACAATAACTACGCTGGGAATAAATGACGAATTCGTACAGACGCAGAAGGATCACGTAAAGTTCAAGGATGGAGGAAGGAAGTACAGGATTGATGTCGTATGCTGCGATTAGGAACTAGAGGAATAATACGGTAAACGAGCTCAAGCGGAAATACCACGTCGCAATCTAGAACTTTAAAACCATCAAGAGACGTCAAACCAGTGCAAAGTTGCAGTTTTCAACGGCTAGTAATCCAGTTGGATCGGATTCGAGAATCTATTCGTCGACCTCATCCACAACCAGAAGCAGCTGACCAGCTTGAGGAAGTTATACTACATAATGGCGAATGTATAACTAGAGACGCATCATTGTTACTCAAGTCGTAGAGCATCACCATGGTGCATTCTTCGATATATGTAGATAAAATCATTATCGGTTCATCAATGACAGTTATCTTCGAAAGTTTAAAACCATGCTTGCACTACAAGTTGAATCAATCAACAACGAATGACACCGTTCGCTGTCTGAAAGGCGTGTTAAACACCAAATGGTATATCATCTTATGTAATAACACAACCAAACGTGCTGCCTTCCTCCAAGGGGTGGTACAACATAAACTGCGCGTGGTAGTCGACGAATTGCTCGAAATATACCAGCGAATCGCTAAACCAAAAGCTTGGTCCTAAGCTTCAACACAATATCTTCGAAATAATAACCCGTTTTCGTCAACATAAATTCGTTTTCGTTACAGATATCACGCAGATGTATCGACAGGTCCTGATGGTGACCGAACACAGAAATGGCGACCTTCTCGAGATGAAACAGTTTGAGATTATCGTTTGTGCACTGCTGCTTACGTTACTGCCAGGACTCGCATATCTCACAAAGCATAACATCCATCAGCTAGCAGGAAAGCCGTATCAGCCAAAGTTGTATCGAAAGATTCCTACGGCTGGCTCGCTTCGATGTGGTGGATTTGAACTGCGGAATTGGTCGTTGAACAGCCAACACCTCAATAAGATACCAATCGTATTTCGCGACCATTCAAGTCTACTTGCTGAATTGGGACGTCACGGGCCTGCAAGATATTTAATCTATTCGGCTGGTCATCTCATACCACAGTTATCGCCAAAATCATACTTTAAGAGTTGTGGTAACTCAGCGTATCGTAGGATAAAGCGGTCCCAAAATCAATAGCTCAAAGATGGCTCACTTTTCAAGATAGTTTGGGATCTCTGGAGGCTTTTAGAATCAATCGCTGGATAAATGATTCAACAAATCGAAGTAATCTTCAAATTCACGCGCTCAGCGACGCCTCTGAGAAAGCCGTCGTAGCGGTGGTGTATGTTCGTAAGGCGTTGGCAGATGTGTTACTGTCAGAAATATAATACTGTCGCTTGCAAAATCAAGGTCGAGCCACTGTCGACGTTTGTAACCAATCGGGTTTCACAAATCCTGGATTAACTTCATTCCACCAATTAGAATTATGTAGACCCTAAGCACAACCTCGCAGATTATTTGATTTGTGGTGTCCCCCTCATTACTACGCAGTCATCAGTTATGGTGGTCAATTCCTGTTTTGCAATACGAAGATCTCAGTTAATGGCGAAGTTACACAACTAGCGACTCCTAGCCGTGCTTTCTGCAGACGCTTCATCCAACTTCGAAGTCTCAGCATAAGAACTCACCCGAAAGGCTACATTACCGTATCCGAGCTCAATTGGTCATTCGACTTCGGGGCTAAGCTGACTATCTCGCAGACGAGATTTATTATATGAGAAGAGCCCATATCAATCTCTGGAACCGAGATGGCATACTTCCCAAAGACAACCAACTTACCAATTTACATATTTTACAAGCACATCATACAGCGTTACACGATTAACCACAGCAGGTACACTCGTAACGTACGTGCATAAATGTCTTATGTGAGTTAAATCGGCAGTAGCATTGATACAAATCCAGGATCTGATGGATGAGTTCGAATCGTTACGCTGAGATGTTGGAATGCGTAAAAGCAACCTTTGACACAAACACTAACATATTGAGATACTTTAGGTCGGCCAGCAATGTTGGAAACGTCACCAAACGCCTCTACGACAATTGGAGGTGACACTTATCGGTGGGCATCATAGAACCAAACGTCGAGCAACCCTAAATAAAACACCAATTTTGAACACGATGTTGACCTTCTCGCAGTTGGTAAAATCGACACATTCATGAGAAAAGTTTTCTTCTTAATGCAACATTTAATCAAGCACGAGCACGGTGCGGATCCATATACATACACTACAGACTAAAAGTTTTAATCCAAACATATTTTTATTAATTTTGATGAATTGTTTTCAATTTTTTTTTAATTCACATACATACAGTCCCGCACAAAATTATTCTGACAAGTATAATTTATTAGATAATACAAAACTAGTAGAAGCGGACAATTGAAATTGTCCGACAAGCGCTCGATAAAATAGGAAAATTGCAACAGACGGATTGACAGAGGTGTAAAACCTCTGACACAACTAAGGTACAACAAATTAGCCCAATAGACAAAAAATGAATAGAATCTTAAGCAAGTAAAAAAAAATACAGAAACTAGTTTTGAAATAACACTCTTTTTATTATAGATAAAAGTATGCCTAAAATAATAATTGAAAATTTAAAAAAAAAGTAGACAGCCGCATCTGAGTGACCTCTATTTTTAGGAAAAGTTAAATATCTCAAAAACTACTAATCTGTTCCTAAAACACTCACCGATGCACCGCTGTCGAGGAGGCCGTACATTTTAGTGGATGCTATTTCCACTTCTGCCCGTAGTCGCGGATCATTCACAGACACGGTCTTTATTATTGAAGCAATACAATGTTTTACGAAAAATCGTTTCTCTCGGAAATAACGAATAATCCGAGAAATTGACTTTCTTCTATCTGGTGTTTTTGGCTCCTCTAGGCTATCAGTATTTAATGAATTATATGAATTGTAGTTGGTTATTTGGAGGGTGGTGGAGGCTGATTCTTTGTTGTCTTCACGTTCTCTTCCGAGTGTGATCCCCTAATTGCACTCCCACTCGGTCGTATGTTTCCCGTTAACATCATTTGGCATCTTGGACAATTTGGTTTGCGTACGTTGCTTACTCCGCATCCGAAACAGAATATATTTAGAAAAGGTTCCGAACAGTCTTGATATCTGTGACCTAAATCTTTACAGTTCCAACATATGATGTTGGTATGTGTTTCAGGTAGTCAACTTCGTTGATCTCTAAATGTTTCTACCTCGGCATGATGCACATTGTTCACGAATTTCGGACTGTTAACTACACTACTTTGGTTCATAGGTTGTATGAGGTTTTCATCATACTGGTGAGAGATTTCGTTTAAAATCGGACGTCTTTTCAGTTGTGATTGATCAGAAAAGTTTCTTGGGTCATATCCACTTTGCTGCCACATTTTTTCGTACCGTTGACAAAGCACGCGCAATTCCTCTAATGTCCGGATAGAACTTTGACTGGCTAAGGTAACATTTTTCAGTGCCGGAACCATATTTTGACACAATCGATAAATAAGTTCCTTTTCAGATAATCGGTTTTGAAGGCGAGCATTTAATTTCTGTATGCTCAACGCAAAATCTGAAAAAGATTCTCGTTGTGTTTGATGCTTGCGAAGTATTTGCTCTCTGATCTCGTCTTCAAAATAGTAAGAACTGAAGTAGGCTAGCATGGCATTTTTCATTTGTAACCACTCGGCATTTGGGTGGTCCAGCTTGTACACCCAGTACCAGTCTTCCCAAATTTTAAATGTGACCTTTTTAGAGTAGTATCTATCTGTGTGCAAATTTTGAGCTCTCGGGTATGTATAGTTTTTGCTGTGATAGTGCCAACAGACAGACGGCCTAAGTCTTTGTATAAGCTTGCTCGCAAGAGCAAGCGCTAAAATAAAAACAATATTAAAATTAATCAAATAATTTATTCGTAGTAATGATATGTTTTACAAGTTGGAACACATAAATGTTATGAATTGCTAAACAAAATTTTTTTTTTTTTTTAGAAAAAATCTATCTTCCCTGGAAGCAGTTTTTTCGGACGGCCACTTCGGGGCCTATTTTCCACTATCTTACGGTTAACATACGCCTTATTCCACGCACTAACAAGCTGTCGAGATACGTTAAAACTACTAGCAACTTCTGATTGCGTCGTTCCTCTTTTTAGGGCAGTTATCACGGTGTTTTTTAAAGCATTTGAATATTCTTTAAACTTGGCCATGTTGAAACAAGATAACAAACTTATCTTAGCAATTATTCATAACATTTATGTGTCCCAATTTGTAAAATATATCATTACTATGAATAAACTATTTGATTAATTTTAATATCATTATTATTTTTTGTTTTATCTAATAAATTTAACTTGTCAAAATACTTTTGAGCAGTACTGTAAGTACATACGCAATAACGAGAAAATAAAAAAATTAAAACTTAAATTTTAGATTCATCTATGTGGCCGCATTTTGCTTTGATGACTGCCTTACGTAATCTTGGCATTCTAGCGAACAGCTGCTCTAAGGTTTTTTTGCTGAATTTCCTTCCACGGAATTTGGACTTGGTGTTCCAAATCATTTTCTGACATTGGATAGGACGTCCGTGCTGGCCGGTATAATTCATCCCAAAGTGTGATCGGGTGATTGAGGCGGCCATTCCATAATATTTAGTTGCCGACATCGATATTATTCGGTTAACAAATCTGTACATAATCTATACTTGTGTTTCGGATCGTATAAAACCTTTACCGCTACAACGTCTTCCACATGTAATAGTGTTCTTCTCCAATATCTCCTTTTACCCTTAATGATCTATAATACCTTTCATTCTAACTGGAAGTAGAACTTTATTATTACCTAAGCAATCCCACATTATCACCGATCCTCCTCCATGTTTAATGGAATGAAATGAAGTCTTCTTTCGCAAGTCCGCCGACTTTTCTTCGAACAATTATTTTTCTTTTTGAACTTTCGGCAGCTTTTCCCATTTTCATTTGTTTTTTCAGAAAATTAGGCAAAACATTTCAATTCCATATTGAACCATGGTTTAAAAATATTTCCAGTGTACATTATTTCCAAAATTTTTACACCCAACATAAAAACACATACTTACGTGAAATGGTATCCAGCAAAATTATTTAAACTTCGAATAAAACGACAAAATTGTTCCACTCAAATATACCAAACACTATTACATGAATTGTAGAAACCCGCAATACGGTTTTCGCTTTTGTTTTGTACCTAATAGGGATATCCACACTAGAGTAACATGTATCCGGTAACTCCTCCGTTTCTTTACCGGATTTAAGTAACCGTAGTGTATGGATATGCAAAATGAGAAAATATTTTTGGAGTTTTTCCACGTTCCTTGTCTGCAACATTGAAGTCACCAGTTTTGAAAAGCCAGAACCATCGTTCACGCGTATCGTTTGATGTAGCATGTTCACCATAAGCTTCTCAAAGTAATCGGTATGATTCAGCAGCAGTTTTATTTAAATGAAACAAACAATTAATGCTGTCCGCATTACCGTTCGGCATGAATTTCGACATATTCAACACAACAATACAACACTATGCACACACGTTTCCAAGTTATCTCTCGTGCGCGTCTGACACTTATTGATGACACAACAAAATATCGCAATGTCAAATTTGTATAGCACAAACTGTGTTGATACTCAATAACGTAAATAACATAATATTTTCAACTGTATAGTAATTTTGCTTATTCTAAGCGTTTTTATATTTATTTTTCAACTTATTACATATGATGTGTGCACTTTATACACCTGACATCTCACCTGTAACATGCTGATTGATAAGCCGATAAAAAATTCAGTCGTAAAACATAAACCATTTAATCTATTTGTGAGCCCTCATCACTGGTAAGCCACAACTATTAAATACTACAACGACACGAACATTGGTCCTTCGAGGGACCAGCGACGATATGGACCAGCGACCTATTTATTGGGTGTAGACTATTATGGAGAAATTCCAATGAGTAATATAGCAAAGGCCTCATCCGACGAACCGATAGCCCAACAAACCAAACTAGGCTGGATATTCCTATGCCGTCCCTCAGACGATTGTCACAACTCAACAATAATACAATCAATGGCAGCGAAAGCAGTTGATATAGATAAACAATTGAAAAGCTTCTGGGAAATAGAGGAGATGCACGTAAACGAGCATTCACCAAAGAAGAACTATAGAGTGTGAAAAAATATACGCAACTACTCACAAACGTCTCAAGTCTGGCCGCTACCTAGTCAAGAATCCTTGTGACATTAAATTATACTGCCAACCCACTGGGATGCCCAAAAAGGGTCACCATGGCGAATTTAATACAAGTAGAAAAACGACTTGCTAAAAGTCCAAACCTTGGACTTCAATATAAGAAGTTCGTGGATGAATATATCGCTTTGGGATACTTGAAAGTTCTGAAACAGCTACTGAAACTGGTTACTATTACCTGCCGCATCATGCAGTTCTAAAGGATTCGACCACAACTACAAAATTGAGGGTAGTTTTCGATGGCTCTGCCAAAACCACAACTGGAACATCGTTAAGTGGTCCTACTCTTCAACAGGATTTATTATCCATACTGTTAACGGGGTGGAAGCATAAATACGTCCATACGGCTGATATCGAAAAAATGTTCAGACAAATCGCAGTTGATGAAGATGATCAGAACTATCAACGTATTTTATGGAGAGAGTCTCCACAACAAAAAATTCGGGGGTTTAAGTTGACCACCATCACATATGGAACAGCTGGCCATCGATGAACAACCAAACTATCCCATAGCGTCCAACGTAGTTTTAAGAAGCACTACTCAGCCAAAAACAAACCATTGACTTACTGAATTGCGGTGGATTTACGTTAAGAAAATGGGCAATACACAGTACAGTTCTCTTGGAATCCATAAGAGTGCATCTAAGGAAACAAAATCGATTGGAATTCAAGCTTGATGACTCTTGGACTATACACTGGAATTCAGTAACATATACATCCGGTTTCATAGTCACTCAATCCGCGCCTGGCAAGCCTACCTTTTTGATACACTAGGCTGGCTGGCACCAATAACAGTTGTAGCTAAATTGATAATGCAAGAAATCTGGCTAGCAGGCCTATCTTGAGCCGAAGAACTTCCGTCACACATATCAACAAAATAGCCGGAATTTAAAAATTCTCTACCTCTCCTGGAAGAAATATTTATTCCACGATGGATCCGTTTTGAGGAGAACAACATAACAGAACTTCATGGTTTCTGCGACGCCTTAGCAAAGGCCTATGCTGCTGCCGTTTACTTCAAATCTACAAATTCAGAAGGCATTACTATTGTGAGGCTTCTCGCATCAAAAACAATGGTTGTTCCGATTAAAAACTTACTTTTACTACCTCGTCTTGAGCTTTGTGGAGCGTTGCCGCCTACTAAGCTAATGTACCAAATTAAAGAGGCTGTGCAAATTCCGGAAACAACTTAGTTCTTTTGGACCGACTCAATGACCACCTTATGTTGGATTCGAGGGCATCCTCATAAATATAAAACTTCAAATATACTCAAGTCCATCACAATGGCATCACGTTGAATCAATCGACAATCCAGCAGACTGCCAATCAAGAGAGATCAGTCCGAAGGAACTAAAGAACAACAAATTATGGTGGACGGGTCCAGATTGGCTACAATTTTCAACCGAACGTTGCCCACAACAAATTACTGCTCAAGAGGGAGCTACTTTAGAAACTAAACAATTGGTTACACTTGCAACATCAATCCGTTTGTACAGATTATAGAACGATTTTCAAACGAACAAAATAATTCGCGTTGTTGGGCTCTGTCGACGGTTTATAAATAAATGTTTGAAAAAACAGGTTACCGGATCGCCAACTTTACTTTCTGCTGAAGAACTTAATGGATACCTACAATGAGCTGGTAGAATGATTCAACATACGGACTTCCATAATGAAATCATGCAGATCAACAAAGAAGGTTCAATATCAAGAAAAAGCAAGCTTCTCTCGCTTAACCCATTTATTGATGAACGTAAAATACTAAGAGTAGGAGGGAGAATAACTAATTGTAACCAGAACTATGATACCCGACATCCAAAGATACTGCCTCCAAAACATAGATTCAAAAAGCTACTTATCAAAAATGCTCATGTAAAAACATTGCATGGCGGGATTCAGTTAACTCTGTCATACCTTAGAAACAAATATTGTATAACGAACGGCAGAAACAGCATACGTACTGAGATAGCAAAATGCATCACGTGTATTCAATTCAATGCACGTCGATGTACTAACACAGGAGTATATACGCCAGACCAATCTCAGTAAGAGTTTCTAAAGGACATGGAAACAAGTCAAACAAAGGATACGTAGCACTATTTGTATGCTTTGCTACCAAAGCAGTGCACATAGAGATTGTCAGCGATGTGACCAGTGCAGCCTTTATCGCGGCCTTTAAGAGAATTATGGCTCGAAGAGGTCTTTGCAAACGGATTTCCATCGATAATGGAACCAATTTTGTTGAAGCCCGGGTACTGCTTGAAAAGGATAAACAACAAGCTCTATACAATAAGCAAATCTTGACCTCCAGCTTATGCTAGCTGACAATGGAAACATTCCTGTCAATCATCGGTGCAGATTACTACAAAAAATGCTTCAAGATTTTTGGAAACTGGTCATATATGACTATCTTACCGAACTACAACAAAGAACTAAATGGACCAGCAACCAACCAATGGTTAAAGTAGACGACATTGTCTTAATAAAAGTCAACAACTTACCGCCAGCAAACTGGCCTTTGGGAAGGATCATTGATCTACATCCTGGTAGTGATGGTTTGACTAGGTTAGTCACAGTAAAAGAAGGGGATGGTTTCATATTCAAAATACCCATTCCCAAAGTAAGTGTCCTACCTTTCAACACCGAGAAGTCGCAAAATATGTCAGCGAATAGCTCCCGTACCAAGGTTCCTAAGGCCACCAATCTCATAGTTCTACCATTACATTATTGCTACTATGTTTAGTGGCGATCACTACACTGCTGAGTCCAGTGTCCTCGACCGAACAGCTAATATACAACATCACCACTCTTAGTCACCAATCTGGGCTGTATTTAGAAAATTTAGGAAATCTCCGATTCACCAATCAGCAGTGGAAAATAGTAGTTTACTTCAACCTCACATCCTACTATTCAGACTTGATGGCATACAGAGATCTGGGAAGGAACATGGATCAACAGCTGAAGACAATCATCAGATATGCTCTGTAATCAACACTCAGCTTATGCATATTCTAACTGAAATCGCGGACAAGAACGCAATACTTCACTTTCTATGTATGATAGGAAGAAAACGTGGGATCCTAAATATAGTGGATAATTTGGCAAGTGGATTTGGAGTTTTAGATGTTCGGGATGCAAAACACTATGGAGAGGAAATACAAAAGGTTAAACTAAATCAACAGCACCTTTTAATGATAGCCAAGAATAGAACATCTATTGCTAACGCAACTTTAAACATCTTAAAACGAACTGATGAAGACAACAGATGTCATTGGCAAGCTATTACACAACAAATAAGTTTTGCATTAGGTGACATCAAGCCCCACAGGATTAGCACTCACAGTTTGCGTTGACTTTATTTTATGGAATTTCAGGTGAACGGTCTTACTCGATAAATTAGAGACAAAATTTATTTGTAAAGTAAAGCATAAAGCGAGCCACAATAATAGTGTGACGTATATCTAAAAAAAAACCGCTTAATATTCCGCGTGATCTTTTAATTAATTATTCGTTTCAATCAAATTTTTAATTATTCTAATGTTAGCCACATATGATGTGATACATTTTTCATTCATTAGAATATTTATGTGTATGTGTGTATATACAATGTATATTAACGAGTATAAAAAATGCACAAATTATAGAGTTCTTTAATGAACATCTAAGAGCAAAATCTATCCAAAAGACGTTATACACAATAACTGAGTGAACTTAATTTACTGTCGGCATTTTTAACTTTTATCTAATTTATTTAAATATTTCTGACATTCAAAGTGAATAATTAAAATTAATAAGAATCAGCAGCAGAATATTATTTGTATGTTGTGTGCGGAGATACGAGTATGACGACGGTGAGGATGATGATGAAGTTATAATGATCGTGAATGTATGCGTATATGTGATAGATCATGGGGGCGCTTATTTTTTTTTTTTCTAAATACCACTTCTTATTCGCGAAGATTCTGGACGCATATTTAAATTAAAAGTGATCAACATCTCATAAATTTTAAATTTATTAATGCATCTCGGCGCGCATATTATAATTATTGCATGCAATTTTTATATTTACCAAGATTTACATAAAATGATAAAACCATAATTATGTGTGTATCACATATATTGAATGCAGAGACATGTTATGTAAATGAATCATGGTACGCTGTATAAAATATATTTTGCATATGCGAACTAAATCCTAAAACAATAAATCAATTAGCCAACCAATTCATTTTATTGAATATAAACATATAGGACCCATTCGTATATACATAAATTATTCCGCCCCATTTGATTTATATTTTTCCTGAAGAAAATCGTTATTTTTTGTCTCCATTATTGCAAACCAAATGATTCTTCCCACCCCTTCCCACCGTATACAGAAATTATATTCGATAATAATTAGACAATCGTGAAAGATTCATTGAATTGGTTTTATACCGATTACAGGATGCACTCGATTTACGTATGGGATACGATCGACTAACATTTGTATGCAGTTTGTAGCATCCCACTTTTGGACAATTTTATTTACTCAATTGAAAATTGTTGACTGTTGTGTGACTGTCAATGATGGACTATTAAAAATATTTGACTAAATGTAGTTTCATTATGTCAATTTGCTTTCGCGCAGCTGCGGTTTGATGCCGTTAGACTTCTTCTTGTGGGGTGCAGTGAGAAATTGATGTTATGCGAACAATCGCAGGCAAAGGATTCAGCCCCTTAAATAAAACATTGTAGCTTAATCGTGAAATCATGGCAAAACCAACCAAAATGTACTGAAAAATTGGGTTTACAAGATGGGTAATTGTATATTCCACCAATAATCAGAAGGTTTGCTCTTGTCAATAGTACTACAGAAACATTACTGGTTTCGTAATCATAGTTTTGCGATCTAAAGCAACTCAAGGTAGTCGATTCTAGAGCAAAAAATATCCTTGGCAAACATAGCGTAAGCAATTTGGCGTCTAATATACAGTTTGTAAATTCAGTAATAATAAATGGTATATGTAAGGCTCCCGAACAAATCCTCGACTTAGATTCGGTAAACGTTGTAAAGCATAAATCAGGAGAGCACCATTTTCCATCCTGTTAGAGTGCATTTGATAAAATGGATTCCATATCATTAAGGCATATTCAAGTACTGACCTAACATAAGTGACTTACAAAATTTTTAAAGTGAAAGGATCGCAAATATCTCTTCCATTATCCTCAATAAATCCCAAAAAAGGCTACCCTTTGTTTATTTATATAATCGTTGTGTTTATTAATGGCAATTTCTTTCCAAAAAAAAATTGATTTATAAATTAAAAAAATTGATTTGAGATCAAAAAAATTTGATCGAAATACCGGGGCATGTTCTTTCCAAGTAAAAAAATTGATTTTTTTTTTGATCGCAATTAATTTTGAAAAATCTCAATATTTCATTAGATTTTTTTTTGAAGTTTACAAACACATAAATATGTTTACGTCAAAAATATAAACATAAACACTTCAAAAAATATAAACATAAACATTATAACTATTTGACTAGTTGGCCGTGAGAATTTGACATAAGAATTAATTTTATTTTTCGCATTAAAATAATTGTTGTCTTACTTTGGGAAATATTATTCCTATTCGAATAGGAATGAAATTTATGCCCAAAGTAACAGCCAAGCGATTATGGGTTGATATAAAAATTTAGTAAAATCAAACTAAGGATGCGATTTACTTTTATGTCATAACAAACAGTTATGAAAATATAAAATGCGTTTTCGACATAAATATGTTTTATTTTTCAGATCGGAGTTCATTTTTTGTATCGGTGATTTATGTCATTTGGTTCTTTATCCTTTATGCGATAAAAATAGTACATTTCTCCCAGAGTGACAACTCATAAAAATAAAATTATTTTATTAATTAACTGGGCGGTGAACATTTGAACTACACGAAGAATGGAACTATCTCTAATCCTACTTTTAGGTGGAATGAAATTATTCATTCCGTATTGAAATTTATATGGAATTGTTGTTGTAAAATTCCCAAAATAAGACGCTAAATTTCACTGTGGTAAAATAATTGTGTTGACAAAAAATTGTGTTGATAATTTGTTGACAATAAACTGTCGATATAAAATTTTTGAAAATAAATCAAATGTCCATTTTTCGCAGATACATTACCAAAAAAAATTAAGTGTGCTTAAGACCACACTACTGAAGTAAAACTTCTAATATATATTTAATACTTATAATATAATATAGAAAAATTATAATATTGGAAAAAAAATTGGTCACCCTTTGCGTTCTCGAGTGTCACCTAGCCGTTTATGTGTGATGCCACAAGAGGTAACCTTGTAACTTGGTAACTTTTTCAAGGCCAACTAGTCGTAATAGACAATGTTTATGTATGTGTCACAAAATGGATAAAAAAACCATTTTTGAAATCTCTTCGCATAGTAAAAATGGCCTTGAAATATTTTTTATTTAATTTATGTATAACCACAGTACATCATGTGGTTTCATCGAAAATATGTTTAAGTCGCATTAAAAATTGTATCATAGGCAATCGGGGAAAGAAACGAAGAAAGAATCGGTTTCTGCGATACCTCGTGTGAAATGGAGCTATAATATAGAAAAAATACATATATAAAATATATCACACGGACACATTTTTTTTGGTCACCCTGTGCGTTCTGGAGTGAGTAAGTTAGTGAGTGACATAGATGTTATAATATAGAAAAAAAAATTTTTTTGGTCACCCTGTGCGTTCTCGAGTGAGTCAGTCAGTGACATAGAAGTCTATATTATGACTTTCCAATTTTCCTGTTTTTCAATTTTCCAATTTACAAATTTTCCAATTTTCCAACTTTCCAATTTACCAACTTTCAAAATTTCCTATTTTCATATTTTTTATTTTCCTATTTTGCAAGTTTGCAATTTTTCAATTTTTCAATTTTTCAATTTTCCAATTTTCCAATTGTCCAATTTTCGAATTTTCCATTTTTCAATTTTTCAATTTTCCAACTTTCCAATTTACCAGTTTTCCAATTTACCAATTTTCCAATTTTCATATTTTCAAATTTTCATATTTTCATATTTTCATATTTTCATATTTTCATATTTTCATATTTTCATATTTTCATATTTTCATATTTTCATATTTTCATATTTTCATATTTTCATATCATCATATTTTCATATTTTCATATTTTCATATTTTCATATTTTCATATTTTCATATTTTCATATTTTCATATTTTCATATTTTCATATTTTCATATTTTCATATTTTCATATTTTCATATTTTCATATTTTCATATTTTCATATTTTCATATTTTCATATTTTCATATTTTCATATTTTCATATTTTCGTATTTTCATATTTTCATATTTTCATATTTTCATATTTTCATATTTTCATATTTTCATATTTTCATATTTTCATATTTTCATATTTTCATATTTTCATATTTTCATATTTTCATATTTTCATATTTTCATATTTTCATATTTTCATATTTTCATATTTTCATATTTTCATATTTTCATATTTTCATATTTTCATATTTTCATATTTTCATATTTTCATATTTTCATATTTTCATATTTTCATATTTTCATATTTTCATATTTTCATATTTTCATATTTTCATATTTTCATATTTTCATATTTTCATATTTTCATATTTTCATATTTTCATATTTTCATATTTTCATATTTTCATATTTTCATATTTTCATATTTTCATATTTTCATATTTTCATATTTTCATATTTTCATATTTTCATATTTTCATATTTTAATATTTTCAAATTTTCATATTTTCATATTTTCATATTTTCATATTTTCATATTTTCATATTTTCATATTTTCATATTTTCATATTTTCATATTTTCATATTTTCATATTTTCATATTTTCATATTTTCATATTTTCATATTTTCATATTTTCATATTTTCATATTTTCATATTTTCATATTTTCATATTTTCATATTTTCATATTTTCATATTTTCATATTTTCATATTTTCATATTTTCATATTTTCATATTTTCATATTTTCATATTTTCATATTTTCATATTTTCATATTTTCATATTTTCATATTTTCATATTTTCATATTTTCATATTTTCATATTTTCATATTTTCATATTTTCATATTTTCATATTTTCATATTTTCATATTTTCATATTTTCATATTTTCATATTTTAATATTTTCATATTTTCATATTTTCATATTTTCATATTTTCATATTTTCATATTTTCATATTTTCATATTTTCATATTTTCATATTTTCATATTTTCATATTTTCATATTTTCATATTTTCATATTTTCATATTTTCATATTTTCATATTTTCATATTTTCATATTTTCATATTTTCATATTTTCATATTTTCATATTTTCATATTTTCATATTTTCATATTTTCATATTTTCATATTTTCATATTTTCATATTTTCATATTTTCATATTTTCATATTTTCATATTTTCATATTTTCATATTTTCATATTTTCATATTTTCATATTTTCATATTTTCATATTTTCATATTTTCATATTTTCATATTTTCATATTTTCATATTTTAATATTTTCATATTTTCATATTTTCATATTTTCATATTTTCATATTTTCATATTTTCATATTTTCATATTTTCATATTTTCATATTTTCATATTTTCATATTTTCATATTTTCATATTTTCATATTTTCATATTTTCATATTTTCATATTTTCATATTTTCATATTTTCATATTTTCATATTTTCATATTTTCATATTTTCATATTTTCATATTTTCATATTTTCATATTTTCATATTTTCATATTTTCATATTTTCATATTTTCATATTTTCATATTTTCATATTTTCATATTTTCATATTTTCATATTTTCATATTTTCATATTTTCATATTTTCATATTTTCATATTTTCATATTTTCATATTTTCATATTTTCATATTTTCATATTTTCATATTTTCATATTTTCATATTTTCATATTTTCATATTTTCATATTTTCATATTTTCATATTTTCATATTTTCATATTTTCATATTTTCATATTTTCATATTTTCATATTTTCATATATTCATATATTCCTATTTTCCAATTTTCCATTTACCTGTTTTCCAATTTTCTAATTTTCCAATTTTTAAATTTTCCAATTTACAAATTTTCAAAATTTCCAATTTTGCAAATTTCGAAATTTCCAATTTTCTAATTTTTCCAATTTTCCAATTTTCCTATTTTCTTATTATCCCATTTTTTTAACCAATGATTAAAATAAAATGGTATCAACTAATGTTCCACCTAGGGATTTATGAATTGTCATGGCACATCCTGATACTAAAGGAAAATGATTTCGTTTTGCGTCTATTGTTTCGTTCGCCTCGTTCGATTACACTTTTCGTAACGCATTTGCCAGCTTAGTCCCCAAGTCAAGCGTGCCTAAAGAAGTTTTACTTCAAAAAAGTCAATCGTGTATCGTGTTCTTTGACATACAAAAAAATCAATTTATTTTTTATTTTTGGAAACATTGGAAGACATCATTAATAAATACCATAAAAAGTGACGGTCCCAGATGACTACCTTGCGGATCTCCAGAACGAATGTTAAATGGAAAGGCATGCGGACCTCGTAAAAATTACACAGTAGTGGCACACAGGTTAACTTCAGTTATACAATTTTTTTCGGGTGTTAACAAAACACAAAGCAATCATCGACCATTACATTATCGCGAGTGCGTATGCAAGCAGCCTACTTCATTAAGTATCGTATGTATATAGTTCAGGGCTGGGATGTTCTAACATCACCATGTTTCGATAATTTATCGAAGTTTATTTCTCGTTTCTGTAGAATAAAATTTATCCCTGTTTCAATTTTTTTATCGTTTACCAGCCCGCTAGATTGCAATATTGTGATGTTTCTACTGTGTTTCTATCACCAAATAATTTTTTTTCGATTGTAGAATGAAAATAATTGAAATAGATATTGTTCAAATATATTCTAGTAGGTTGTGATAGCAATAGAGAAGAAATAATTGATAAACGAAACAGAAGTCAAATTAATTCTAGCAGAAAGAGACGTAGACATCGATAAAATATCGCAAAATGGTGATGTTAGAACATCCCAGCCCAGTCCACACAAGAACTTAATAAAACCAGTCACAATAATTTGTTTCGCACTATAGTGTAAGAACTTACAATTGTCTATAACCGCCATTGTTCTATGAAGAATAGTTGTCACGTGATAGCTTTAAAGCCTTCATCTTTATGTCGGTATTTTCGCTGGAAATTCGTAGCAGCTTATTTTCAAGTGGTCAACGGGTAGTGGTATGTTAATCAGTGGTCAACGGCCTACCAACTATTAAATAGTATCAATATAGGACACAGCCTTGTAAAATCATGTTCCAAATTATTATTTTACTGTGTTCCAAAATAAAAAAGTAAATGTCATGTCTAGTTAAACATAGCCTAAATTTTTAGTGTAGTTTGTTGAAATGCTAGACACGTTGTATAGTTCATCGTTCTGTATATTGCAAGATCTTAATTAAAAGTCCATCATGGTTTCTTCAGCGATCCACAATGAAAATATTTACTTGTTACTGTTGTATGTTTTGGTTACCGGTGATGAGTACATGCCCCCCCCCCCCCCCCCCCCCCCTTTAAATGTATAGACCATGTCATTATGTTCGACTCTAATCTATAGGAAATATGTATTAGGAAGGTTTACGTAATGTCCAGGAACAATTATGTAATTTAATTGATCCGTTATGTTTTAAACAATTCTCAATAAATTTTGTTTTGTTAGATTTTAGTATTGCTTGCCGGACTAGAAGAGAAATATGAAAAAACTAACCGACATAATAGTTCGAAACAAGAAGTATAAATTAAAATTCAATGTAAACGTAATGTAGAGGAACACACCCAGTACAATATTTATAGCAACGCAGGGGATTTGAAAGATTCTGAACCAAACTATATAAGTGATGACTGATGAGATTAACCTCGAGGATTCTTACGTGATAAGGAACATCATTATTAATTTCATAAATAAATGATAAAATAATAAATGATAAATAAATAATTAAAACACTTTTTTTAACTTCCAATATTTTCTTTGACAACCAAACATCGTAAACTTTTTGAGAATTTGATTTTATTTCGAAAATTTTTTCGAAGTTCGAAAATACGATAAAAGCGACACCGTGACAAAAAATCTAATTATGGTAAATGCGATAGGAGAAGAGAAAAAAGAGCACGAATGTCCTATATATAAGTTATTTATGGTCATACCAACATCGTATCCGGATCAACACTAGCGCACGTATAGTTATCTCGTTTCCGTTGAGTGTCTATTTAAGCGGTGGTTGTAAAATCCATCAAGGAAGGTCATCAAATAATGAGAAAGTGGAACCCATAAGATTTGAATTGTTCGAGAACTCACCAGTTTGACGCAGGTCTTAATTATATTCGTAGTTAAAATACGTTATTAACTCAGATCATATGGGATGATGACCACGGTAAAGTAGATTTAAAAAGCAAAGAGCTGCATTTAAGGATGAACCTTCGAATCGTTATTGATAAATACTGTTCGGTGCAGTTGAAAATAGATACATGATGGTGAATAAAATGCCCATGGTACAATTTCGTTTCAAAACACTTCCATACACGAAGTTGTTCCTAATGTTAGTTCAATAGTAATTCGCTTACCAGGATTAAAACTCCCTTCAGGGAATGGGATAGAATCCGAGTGGTTATCTTTAAGAAATGTTTTTGCTGATTTGAGCCACAGTAAAAAAAATAGATGCAACGGTAAAATTCGTGTATTTAATTTCGCAGGATCCATGTCCGCCTATATGTTAATCGAGAATCTTCCAGTTACGTTTGACAACTACACAATTGATGGGAAAACGTATTATTATTTATGTTAAACAATCGATTACTGTCAGATTCGTGGAATCAAGCTAATCGATAATGATATAAATGTAATCTCAATTTACACATCTCAAAAAAATTCGCTTTGTAATTTTATTACAATTCTTGAGGAATACCTAAGGTGATATTCCCGATCCTAAGTGTTTGATGACTTCAATATTAATTTATTGGATTCATATAACTCAGATGTAAAGAAATATCAAGAAACTATGTAATCCATAGAGTACCTCTTTATAAATAAATTAGATAAGAAATATGCAACCCGAACTAAGAACTCGTATCTACAATCCAATCAACAGGAAGTAGCTGACCGATTTAATACATATTTTGTAAACGCCACGGCTGACATTGGAAGACATCTCCCGATTCCAATAATTGAAGATTTTAAATATTTAGAGTACCATGCATCATTTCCTCTTTCACTGCACCTGACATATGACAATGAAGTTAAAATTTATTGAATTTCTTGGCACAGGCACGTGTCACACGTATTTACAAGTCTGAGAATGAGAAGATTTGCCTAACTTTCGCCCAATTTCCGTACTTTCAAATGTTTCAAAATCTTTGAAAAAATTATACTAGGGAGACTCAAAAACTTTCTAGTTATTAATAGAATTATTGTGGATGCCCAATTTGGATTCACTCCGAACTCCAGCACTGCGGCTGCTTCTCTAAATCTGATTCACTTCCTTAGTAGAGCCTTTGAGAAACGTCTGTTCTGTGGTTGCACCGATGTTCAATTAAAATGCTTGCATGGCGATCTTTCAAACAGGGAGCAGATAGTAAAAATAGGCGATTGGAGCAGTAAATCTGGTAGGTTAAATAGGGGTTCCCCTGGAAGCTGTTCTTGTACCTTATCTGTTCATTATATATATCAATGATATAAGTTCTCTTAATTCACAAGGGCAGATTCAGTTATTTGCAGATGATGGTCTACTTATGTACTCCTCGAAAGATATAACAGATTTATTGAACAAAATGAATTCAGATCTGCTTGTTCTTAAAAACTGGCTTGATCTCAATCACTTGGCACTAAACCACAATAAAACAAAATACGTGCTATTCGAAAATAAAACTTTGGATGGAGACGTATTAAAGGGAATACCCATTACTTACGACTCTTACGTAATTGAAAGAGTTAATAAGTATAATTACTTGGGTTTGACGATTGATAGGAAACTAAGTTGGTTTGAACACAATGAAAAAATAAAAAAGACAATTTTGCCATATGTTTTTACTATCAATCGGACAAAACATATATTGCCGAAGAAGTCCCTATTGCTACTGTACTATGCATACATTTAGTCGCGCTTAATATACCTAAGCCCGATTTGGAGTGGTTGTGCATCGTAGTAGCTAGATGAATTAGAAATATATATTGCATGTTCCTGTGCAATATTCTTCTGAATTATTGTTCACAGAATTCTAATTATTCAGATTGCTCTTTCGTCGAGAACTGTTAGTTTTAGTTTATAAAATCGTATATGGGTTAATCGAACACAACTTACTGTTAACAAGAATATTGAACATTCATGGTTTTACATCGGCCTAAAACGTTCGAGGCACGTTTCGCGCATTTCGTGATTATATCGTCGCTAAATCATCCTGTCAAATCGACTATTCGAAGTTTGTTATGGCCAAATTTGAATCCATCGGATCGATAAATATTCAGGCAATCTCTAGGCATTACATTTCTCGTCATTCACAAGCATATGGCCTTTCTGCAAGTTCATCTTGGCGAATTTTGCATCGGGACTTCGGTCCAACTGATCCAGGAACTTAAGGTGCGACCCATGATGGACATTAAAGGAAGAAGAAACCCTTAAAGGAAGAACTGTAAAAGCATTAAATCACGCGAATTCGATGGCCAGTTCGCGTTACCGTCGCGTGAGATAACTGTGACCTCAAATGGCCTATGCATGGGGTAGACAACTAGCATAGGCCATTTGAGGTCACAGTTATCTCACGCGACGGTAACGCGAACTGGCCATCGAATTCGCGTGATTTAATGCTTTTACAGTTCTTCCTTTAAGGCTATCTCTTCTTAATCGCGGGTCTATGCGAATAAACCGCAAATAATATATGCCCTCAAAGTCAAAATAACTTCGCAGCGGACACTTTGAACGATGTTATATTCCCATACTTAATAAAATAAAATATTCTTTCTATAAAAAATTTGAATGGATATCTCACACACAACTTGTTTTATTTATATTTAAAACTTGATTTTTATTGAAGGACTCTTTATAAAACTCAAATGTAATATAGTAAAGACCATTTAAGGCGGATTCATTGTTGTAGTTCGTTGTGTTCGTTCCGTTCGTTGTGTTCGGTATTTTTACTGTAGTATTATTTTAATGAGTTCTTTGTTGATGAAAAAACAAAACGTCAAAACACAAAATGAACAACGTACTTGACTACAAAATAAAAATATCGAAAATGTGTCTGTTTGTTTCTACTATATTATACTATATATCATGTCGTCTCTTTCTTGCCATGTTCCTTCGGTAAAATAGTTGAAGATAGATCAACTTGATGAAAAAAATACCGAAGAAATAAAACGTCATTTGCGACAAATCCTATTGGTTTACAAAAAAGTATAACGAACGGAACGAACGGAATGAACAGAACGAGCTACAACAATGAATCCGCCTTTAAGATCCACAAAGAAATTAAATTTTCGGTTGAAATCTCTCTCTCTGTTTTATTATAATTTAGACAGCGGTTCCAGCTAGTAGACAACTAGTCTCAAAAACGCTTTCAGTTTTGTCAAATTTTCAGGTATTGCAGAATTGTTAATAACTACAATTTGGCTCGATCTAGGGATTATTCCAAAGTCACTAATACTGTGACCCATGTATTCGTAATTCCGTCTAAAGAATAGGCATTTGAAGTCAAGTCGTTGAAAAACAGCTATCACTCTTGATTCACTCCAGTTATCAATATGTTATCGAGATTACAAACTGTTTTTGCAGTCCTCGAGGTATTTCATCCATTATTTGCTGGAAAATTGTTAGTGCACTTGAGGTACCCTAAGTGAGTCTTGTATATCGAAATAACCTCATGTGGATGTTGATTGTGAAAAGTTTTACCGGGTCGCTTGCTATTTTCACTATCTGATAAGCGCCCGCTAAGATTTGCTAAATATGTTCGAGAATTGGGCAGTGATGAAAATCAATCCATTTATTTACAGACAATTTAAAGTAGGTAAAAAATCGGAGACTCTTGGCTTCATTTGGAACTACCACAATGGGACTCGTCTATTCAGTGTGCTGAATAGGGACACACCAGTCACGACCAATTTTTCTTAACTCCACTCCCACTTTTGAGTTCGGTGGACATGTCACTGCATAAGGCTTGCAAAATATCGACACTGGTTGCCATGAAACTATTCACAACTGTCGGCGTTTGTAAAATACGGAAGAATGTTTTCTCTTTAGATTTAACACAGATGACCTTGGACAGTCCTCATCGGCCCTCTCATTGACGATTTTAGAAAACGAGCGAAATTTTTCGCGCCTGCCTATCACCAAGCTGTCCAACCACGACTTATCCAAGAAAATGAACCGCTGAAACTGTTCCTCCTTCAAACCATATTTTACTTAAACAGGCACTTTTCCAACAATGTCTAATTTTCCAGCGTTAGCCGAAATATAGTGCCCTGAGACTTGTTTACTAATACACCCACAACTTCACACCACCCACATTATCACACTTTTAGTTCCATTTTCTATGGGTTTGGGTTTGTTTTATTACATTACCAGGTGAACAGAACTTTTTATTATTTGAACACTACCAACACTATCGATAATGATTTTTGAGTCTAGAAACGTAAACTTCATACTGACTACATTTTTATAAACGACTTCCATCATTTCTTTAGTTCTTATGGTCATTAATTTTTTGAACAGCATCGTTTCTTTCGTTCATCACAAGTACATGATAACCGGTTTAATTTAACCATATAATCCGCTGTTGATTTATCCGCATCGATGAATATGTAGTAACTAAATTATTCGCAAAATATTTGATACTACAATCATCTACGCATTCGCCATATTAATATGCAACATTCAACCGTGCGACATTTAATAACCAACATTTCATAATGAACTTTCATAATCAACCGCGTACGAGCACGCGACACTCATGAATTGGCCACATGCACTAGCATTGATATCTCGACTTTTCTTGTTCGTCTTAAAAATGTCAAAAATAAAAAAATACTCTCTCTTACGCCTGTCGTGCCATCATCGTGCCGAAGAATTATTTTCGTGAAAATTAAATTAATTTTAAATACGGGGTGAAAGTTGTACAAATAAAACACCCACATCGATTACAGTGGTGATCCCGACGTGATTTGAACACACAACCTTCTGATCTGGAGTCGAACGAAAAGAGGTAATTTTTCGTGTTTTCCACTGTATTCACTAGTATTAACTACTAGAAACTTTCAATGTGTATCTCGACAACCAAATTACTATTATCAAAGGATTCCAACGGACCGATTAACAACTAAAACTTTCTCGATCAAAACAACACACTAGCCGACTGCGCTTTTCTATGTTTGTGAACTTAACCGAGAAAGTCACTCAAGAAAATTAATAGTAATTGCATCAGGCAACACTAAAGTTATATTTTCATACCAGCCCAGGACTTAATGGATATTAATTCAGCCGTTAGTGCTATACCCACAATGGTATGATTGGCTTGATATTTTTATTGTCGGTAACGGATATGATGACAATTGACTTACCAGTTTTGGTTTCTGGAATTTGCGGTTTCTGAGAAACAATACCTTATGAAGAATTTTTAGAAATTTGTATGGTCAGTAACGGAAATGATGACAAGTGGCTACTCTAAGTTCCAGAACTGGCGGCTTCTGTGAATCATGAAGTAAAACAGTGGATAAATCGGTCCAGGCATGTGCGACCCTGTAGCATCAATCAGAAATTCATAGTCATAGTAGGATAATCTTAACCTGATAAAAGGTTTGGTTTCCGAAACTCTTCGCTCCCAGGAATTATTAAAGCAAATCTCTGTCAAATAGTCCGGAAACAAAACGTAAGAATAACCACTCGTTACCATGTTTCAAAGCACTATAAAAATTTCAAGTTAATCGTACCGTTCTACATGAAGTATTCTATTTCACGGTTCTCAGAAACAGCAACTTCCAGAAACTAAATCTAAACCAGAAATTTTAAGATTATCCTACTATTGTGATTGGTGCTATAGGCTGATTTTTGACCAAACCAAATTGTAACGACTCGTTACTATATGCTTTGTACGCACATTAAACATTTGCAAATTAACCGTTCCTTTCAGATTGGCGCTATAGCCTCACATGTACATAACTGTTCTATTTCATGGCTACTTGAAACTGAAAATTCCAGAAACCAAACCTGGTAGTAACCACTTGTCGTCATGTCCACTACTGACCATAAAAATTTCAAGAAAATCCTGCGATAGATGTCTAGATCGCAATAATTTTGATTGAGCGTAGAAAACTCGATGTGCGGCAGCGATTCGGGCTTTTATATCTGCCTGCATGTCATTTGATGATGTTATAACTGACCCGAGGTTTTTGAAGTTTTCAACGCAATCAAAGTTATGGTCGCCAATTTCGAGATTTATCATGGAGATGTTCCTGGGTGTTGATACAAATTTGGTTTTGCTACTGTTCACCTTCAAACCAAGTCTTCTTGCGCAGCGATCGAGCGGCACGAAACTGTCTTTGATATCGCTAGGTCTTCGGCCAAGAAGTACGATACCATCTGCATATCCAAGAATTTGGCCTGATTTATTAAATATACAGCGCGAAGTTTCGATGTTGCTTTTCCTTACTACGTACTCAAGCGCCAAATTGAACAGCACAGGCGCGAGTGCATCTCCCTGTCGAACACCAGATGTTATTTGAAAGGAGTCTAACACAGATCCTTCAATTACAATTCTACATGCAGATCCAGACGTTGTTAATTTACACAGAGAAAGGAGTTTCTCTGGAATTCCTAGGCATATGAGCGCGGCCCAAAGGTTTTCGCGGTTTATACTGTCATATGCCTGCCGGAAGTCTATATATAATTGATGTATGGTTATGTTGTACTCCCAACATTTTTCCAAGATCATCCTCATGGTGAAAGCTCGGTTGGGACGAAAACCACACTGATAGTCGCCAATGATGCTTTCGGCGAAAGGGATGAGTCTGCAAGTACAACATTAGCCAACACTTTGTAAGCAGTGTTCAATAGAGCTATACCACGATAGTTTTCACATTTAAGACGGTCGCCTTTTTTATGCAACGGACATATGAGCCTTAGTGTTACTTGATGCAATTTTTTTTGTTGGGTTGACTTTCTGGGCGAACTTCAAATACATAATTTCCCCGTACACTGAGGCTAACAGCAATTATTAATTTTATTTAATACATGAGAACTATATTACGACTATATAATGTCATCGATTTAAATTTCAACACTCAAAACACACGCAACTCGATGGTGACCTGTCGCCACATTATGAGGAAGAGATAAGACAGAATCAAAACAAATTTCAAAATTTCTTAACGTATATGAATCGAAAAGAACGATTGACTTCAAAGATTTTCTTTTCCTTTTTTACTGTAATAAGAAGAAATAAGGTTATGGTACATTTATTAATTAAATCCACCTCCAAAAACAGTAAAAGCAACAGAGAAACGATTTTATTTACATCTCTCAAGATGGATTGTATTGTAAGTGTGTGTATATTGTGTACCTACGTGCTTATGCGGGATAACAGATAACCAAAGAATATACAGAACGAACCAAAAAAAAAATATGATATTCATAAGATGATGATGACAGCTTCAATGGTGGTCAAAACGATAACAAACAAAAATATTGCATTGTTTCGATTTATGTTTATTGTAAAGTAAAATTCATAAAATAATTAATTCATGCGAAAATGCATTTATGCGCTTATTATTCCCATGGGATTGGTGACCGACTCCAAAATTTGGCAGTGTCAAAGTTTGTTTACATATAACGCACCTAAATCTCTAATCTTAGCACAATGAAACCGCGTCATAGATAATTTTCCAACGAGCGCGATACGCAGCCAAACACAAATACGGGGTGTGATAAATATTTTCCATTTATCCATATACGAATAATAATAATCACAATAGTAATAGCAATAGCAATAATAATAATAATAATAATAACACTAAAAATAATTTTTATTAAACAAAGCAAAAAAACCGAAAACTTTTTTCTTATTTTTTCCGTTTATAAGAAAAACTTAAGAATAAAAATGGTTATGGTTCGTGTCTTGAATAAATAATTAGTTTTCGGTACACAGCAGTGTTCGTACTCGTATTTTATTTGTGATGTGTTCTATCCAGATGAACAAAAAAAAACCAAAATTACTTAAGTCTTATTCGGGATCATTAAAATAATTTTGATATAATTTTTATACTTCTTAAGACAAAAACTCGCATTCGAGTACTCGTACATACGTATCGGTAAGTATATATGAGGTACATAGCAGCGAGATCATGCGGTACAAGATCAATGACAAAATTGATTACAAACGGTTGAATTACATAAGTCACATATATTTCATATTCTAATTAATTGGAACATATATAAGTAATTAAAACGTGGTTGGGAGAGATCGGTGAATGTTTTATCTTGTCCGCGCGTTGTCATTTGAATCAATTAAAATTAAGTAAAGTGTCATTTATTAAAACGTTTTTTTTATGCGACATTCTTAAAGCCGTTTCGGAATCGTGTGTAATTAAGCAAAATAAAATAAAAAACAAAATATTATTCTAATAGAAAACAAGTGTTTTATATTTTGAATATTTAATTAGCATTGGATTGAATTTAAAGAGCGCGAGGCACTATAAATTAAAAAATGTATGACTGTTAACCCTTGTGGACCGATGCGATTTTGCAAAATATCGCTAAAAGTTAAATTGTTGTGTTTGAAATCACGTGTATGCTTTACTTATGGCGTTCTCAAAATACCAGTGTTGTGTCATATTGTCTGTGCTGGGTAGCTAATTAATATTGTACATTGGTAGACAATGTATGTAGACAATGTTGACAATATCTAACTTTTTGATTTCTCTGTTACAGGAACCATTTCAAGGGGGAGAGTTTCATTCTTGCTATTTGATAAACCGTCAGCTATTTTTAAACAATTTCGAAAAAAAAAACACACAGAAGCATAATTAGGGGAACACAAGTAACACTCAATTAATTATGAAAAAACAAACGACAATACAAAATTTTGGTTATTTTTTGTTTTTTTAATTTATAATCTTTAACCCTTTAACGTTTTTAAAAATATGGGGTTAGTGGGTATAGATTTTGCAACGTTAGTGAAATTTGTCCTAAATCTGTCCTAAAAAGCAACAATAATACAAACTGTGTATGTGTGTTTGTAAAATGTCTCGATATAACGTATTTTTGTAAAATGACTCGATAAAATGAATTTTATACAAGCAAATTTGTATTGATCTTCCACAAAACATATGTGAGGTTTTCCAAAATTTCCCGGGGAAATACTATAATCCGCGTCTCTAGTTGGCGTTTATTTAGAGATACTTCTTTAGATTGAGAGATACTTCTTTATTAAGAGACGGTCAAACCCCTAATGGGATGTAAAATTAAAGAGTCGGACTATAACTTAACCATTAAAGTAAAACAAGTATAATTTTATTATGAATATTTTTATTTAATCAAGGAACTAGAGCAGCAACAAAATACACATTCATCATTTTTTATGTAAATATCTCCTTCAAATTCTAAATGGATGGCCCGATCACACGAAATACATTCTAGTTTAGGCGTCGGTATACCCAATTCTCCAAAATACGCCAAACAGTTGTTTTCCATTGACTCAGTATTTATGGAAATAATGTCCTTCAGAAGAAGCCAATAGTTAGCCAAAGCTGCATTGCTCACTTCTAGATCTTCAGAATGTAATTCAATAATATGTTTCCCTGCAATTAAGTGTCCCGCTGCATATATAACTAGAGGTCCACAATTAAAGCCGTCGTTTTGGTGAGGCCAAGTAGGTTTTGAAATAATTTCAAATTGTCAAAATGGCCAAAAAATTTATAAATTTCATTTACAAATTTTTTTTATTTTGTTACCAATTTGGAACAGACGTCTAACTGGATTCAAAGGATCATACGTAATAATTTTAAAAATCTGGAAATCTATGATGGCCAATATCCAATGACTCGAGTCACAGATTGGGAAAATAGCAAATTTGTATTTATGACAAAAATTTATCTCCTTTTGTGTTTTCGCATTTACAGCTTTATAGTTATCACGTAAAATTTTTGACACTTGATAATGGTCAAAACATACTGAATTAAAATCTTTTGTTAATATGCTTATTGCTACATAAACAAGTTCTGTCGTTAAAAAGTTGTGATTGTTTAAAGAATTATAACATTCGTTATATAAAGAACACCATAAATCATTGAAGTGAAATTGAAACACTATCACATTTAAATTCAAATCAGACATTTTTTTATAATAGTTATCCGATCTCGCTAGTCTACCAAAGTTTATTTGTTTTGGTGGAAACAAACGTTGCATTGCTAATTTTCCTGCGTATTTTGCCGAGCCCTTTTTCGGTTTTTTACACCATGTTTCTTCTAAAGTTGGATCGTAAGGATTTTGTTCATCACCCATAATTCTCAATGGAGTGTTAACTAAATTCGCCTGAAGTGTACGAGGAGCATTTATTTTTTTTGGTTTCTGTCTTGGCTGAAGATGAGGTGTACATATTGCTAATTTTTGAAGTCGTAATGTTATTTCCCGCAATTCATCCACAAACCTTCCTGGCTTCAAATGCAATTTGTCAATTAAATTGTTCTTTAGCAGGTTAAACCAGCTTTCAACCACCGCATTCGACACTCTTGAATCAACTCCAAATTTTCGTAGGAATACAGTACTCCATAAAGGAAGATATTTCATGTATTTCTTCACTACGAAATTTATAAATATTGGGCAATATAAATTATTGGTTGTACCTTCTTTATCGATAACAGCTATGTCATTTATGATTTTATTAAAGATTGTGTTATATCTTAAAAAGTATGGCGTATCATCTAAGTTTGTATCAAAAAGTTCGTTGATCATGTCATCATCCTCTAGAGTATTCGGTTCGCTTTTATCAGCTGTAATATCATTTGCAAAATGCAGCTTAGATTTTATTTTTTCTTCTAGTTTATGCATTGCTTGAATAAACTGAACATTTTGATGTTTTGAGCAGCATAGTTTACAAAATATTTCAAAATATTCATCAATATCTTGCAATGATTGACTGTCAATTATTAAAAAGATAATAATCATCAAGTGTTCTTTTAGTTTATAAGGACAATTTGTTATCTTATTTTTTATCTGCCGAATTATTATGGCTGCAAAATGAGAGCAGCATATAAACACACCGCAAAGCTCCCCTTTTTTGCAGTTGTTTGTAATAATTTCGTACGATACTTTTAAATATTGCTTTATATTCATGCAATTCATTTCGAGCAAAATAGCATTTATAAACACCCAGGACCAATCTGTGATAAAAACTTTAGGAATTGTAACTTTAGGATTTTGGCGCCGTATAACTTTTTTTATCTCTTTGAAAAACGTTGTTAAAGAATCAACATCATGTTCATTGGTTATGTACTCAGCAATAGGCATAATAATGCCAATTATCCTTGTTACGCATGCGTAGTAGTAAATCCTCGATAACTTATAAATTCCGCAGCACTTCGGTGTACGAACTACGAACTAAGCTGCCAGTTGCATCTACATGTAGAATTACATTTTTGTCAGTTAACAATTTTATAGTTGAGTCTCTCATTAGAATTGCATCTAATGGATTTCTTGTTGATTGTATATATATGTCTTCCGCTGGTTGACTATCAACACGATACAAGAGATCGATTAATTCACATCCTTTTATTAAATCCGAAAACAATTTTCTCTCCGACCTTGCTTTTCGTAGATTCACGGCTCTTACAATTCCTTGAGTGTTGGCTGTTTGAAGGAGTTCTACGTCTATATTTTTTATTTTTTGTAGACTTAGAGCATAAGCGTGGGTTTTCTCCAGTTCACTTTGAACGATTTCTCTTTGCGCACCTAGAAGTTGTACAAATTCCTTTATTTCTCCGTGATGTTTTACGTCTGCTCCATATAGGTATATATTTTCATCATCCTTTGGTTATTGATTTCAAATTTAAATTTTTGGTTGTGTGTTGTAGTACATTTACACTTTGCGTATTGTGTAATTGAGTTATTTTTTTTTGTTAAAATTTAAAGAACGAAAAACTAAAACGCACGAATGATTGGCTGCAGTAAGAGCGTTTCGGATTCAATGTCGAACATCTTCATTCGACCAAGATTTCGTTAAATCTATTTTTACATTCATGCAACCTCTATTAACCCAGGAGTCAATCCTGGGTTCTTCAAACACAATTGGAATTTCTTCTAAAGCAAAATTTGATAAACTACTCTGTTCGTAATTTATTATTTACATAATTCCATCTAGATTTAAACCAAACTCTTCATTGAAAAATGGCTGTTGTTCTGAATTTTCTAAATTTCCTGGAGTTTTCGTAAAATGCGCGTCACTTTCAGAACATTCCTTGATGGTTTCACGATTTACAAATTTTAATTTGGTGATATGATTCATATGAACATCCGGCATTGATTTGGCACTTTTAGGAGGTTCTTTATTCTGAATTTTTAATATTTCTGGTTTAGTAATATATTTCCTCCATAAATCATAAACTCGCCTTCGATTAGTTGCAGTGTTGTTGATTTTTATTTTGTTACATATTGGTTTTAAAATGGAAGATTTGATTTTTGACAATTTAACGTTTATCAGATCATCACCGAATATTTCCAATAAAACCGGTAACAATTTAGTTTCAATAGATCTTAAATTGAAACATTTTCGTTTATAAAATGAGGGCCTCGTAAGTTTTGCCATTTTTGACGACTAAACCAATTTCTAATAATAAATTACTATAATAAACTTTAGACAACTTGAAACTCTTATCCAGATTAAAAGATGTCACTTATAAATACTATAGTTTTTACACACTACTACTTCACAGTTTCTATTTAAAACGACACTATAACTTTACAGTTTGTTTCACAAGAACACTACAACTTTTAGAGTTTGTATAACAAAATTTTCGCGATATCCGCTTATTAACACTAATTGACTTTATAGCGGTGTTACCGTGGTTTTAATTATTTAATTGATACACACTCGCTATATTTTGTTATTAACAATTATTTATTTATTATTTAATTATATCATTCACTATAATATTATTTATGACTAGTTCACAACTTTTAATGCAGGACGACTGTTCGCGGCACTTTCACTTTATCGATTATTATTTTTATGAGACCGTGTCTCTTGATCATCTAAAACGCGACTAATTCTTTTTCGTCTCTTCTTTCCTTTCGTGTCTTCCCGATATTAATTCTCGATATTAATCGATAATCGATTAATATCGAGATAATTAAGCGGCGCGGTGTATAAATAGTTTTGCTACGAGGAGTGCCACGAAGTGAAAAGGATTTTCTGTTTGAGCCGCTACATCACTCCCCTCCTGGATCGAAAACCGTAGTGTTTGAAATTGAATGTAACCGTTTTTGGAACACTACGTTTTTCGACTGGGTTTACCACAAGTATTCCGTACGCTGGCTTAAGCCTGTCGATGCCAATTGTTGTGGATTTTCCATTTACATCCACAACAAAGAATTTGCGCAATTTGCGGGTCACTGGATACGGTCCAGAATAGGGTGTACTCAATGGACCTCTGACTCTATCCACACGTACAAATACGTGTGAACAGGTTTCCAGATTTTTGGGAATGTACGTTGCCTGTTCAGGTGGATGTATTGTGTCCGTAGGAACTAAGGTTCTCATGGTGGTACGAAGCTGATTCACGAAGTCCGAAGTATCTGTGTTTGGGTTCGAATTTTGATCGTTGATGAAGAATTCACCGGGAACCTTGATATTTTGACCATATACTAGCTCTGCTGGTGTGCAGTTGAGGTCTTCCTTGACGGAGGTTCGAATACCCAATAGGATTGTAGGAAGTTCTGAACTCCAATGGGATGTATTACATCGAGCTGTTAAGGCGGATTTTAGTTGCCTGTGGAACCGTTCGACAAGACCATTCGCTTTCGGGTTATATGCAGTTGTCCGAATGCGATGGGAACCTAGGAGCTTCGTGAGCTCGGTGAACAACGTTGATTCGAATTGTGTTCCTTGGTCTGTCGTGATGAAGAGTGGGACACCAAATCTACAGATATACTCATTGTAGAAGATCTTGCTTACGGTTTTTGCGGTCATTTCTCGGATTGGATAAGCTTCTGGCCAACGGGTAAATCGGTCGACTATCGTTAAAATGTAATGATAGCCATTCGATTGGGGCAGTGGACCAACCAGATCCATGTGGATGTGTTCAAACCTGCCACTTGGTAGCTCGAATTTACCAAGTTCTGATTTTGTGTGGCGGTGAACTTTGGACTTTTGACATGGGATACAAGATTTCGCCCAATTGCTTGTATCAGTATTCATTCTTGGCCAGAAGTATTTTGAAGCTATGAGTTTTCGCGTAGCACGGATGCCGGGATGTGATAATCCATGTAGACTATCGAAGATTGTCCGTCGCATGTTGAGAGGAACGTAGGGTCGATTTTTACCTGTTGAAGTCTCACACCAAATTTGCTGCTTGTCTGGTAAGTCGATCCGTTGCAGGTTTACGCTTGATTTCGGTGTGTGTGCTGAAATCAATTTCTGCAATTCGTCGTCGCGTTGTTGTTGTACAAGTAATTCCTTCGTGTCGAAGGAGAAGACGCTGAGTTCTGTGAGAAGTGTTTCACCAGAACGAGACAAATAGTCGCTCACCACATTGTGTTTACCTTTGATGTGATGAATGTCGGTAGTGAACTGGGCAATGTAATCGAGATGTCGTAATTGCCGGGGACTACGTTCAGACTTTGACGCAATAGCTGTTGTGAGAGGCTTATGGTCGGTGAATATAGAGAAATTTCGACCTTCGACGAAATGGCGAAAATGTTTGATTGCTAAATACATAGCAAGAAGTTCTCTATCGAAAGTAGAATATTTAATTTCAGCAGGGGAGAGCTTCTTTGAAAAAAACGCTAATGGTTGCCAACATCCTTTGTTGCGTTGTTGTAAGACAGCTCCAACTGCTACATTGGAAGCGTCGGTAGTTATGTTGAACTGCGCGTCGTTCAACGGGTGTGCCAAAAGAGTGACGGCGGCAAGAGAACGCTTGACCTTTTCGAAAGATTCTGTGCAATCTTCGGGCCAAGAGAAGTTTCTACTGTTTTTGCCTTTCTTGAGTAAAGTGGCCAAATGCCTGTGAATGGGCGATAACAGTTCGGCTAATCGTGGTATAAAGCGGTGGTAATAGTTCACCATACCGACGAACAGCTGTATTTGGCAGATTGATGTTGGTTCTGGAAAGTTTGAAATGACATCAACTCTGTCTTGCGACGGGAGAATGCCATCTTTCGAAATTGTGTGGCTCAAGAAGTCGAGTGACTTCACGCCGAAAATACATTTCGAAGCTTTAATATTAATTCCATATGCGGAGAGACGTTTGAATACTGACTCGAGATGATCACTATGTTCCATCTTGGAACGGCTTGCAACGAGGATATCGTCGATATAAGAGTAGACGAAGTCAAGCCCTTTTAACACTTCGTTAAGGAATCGCTGGAATGTCTGGGCTGAGTTACGAAGGCCGTATGGCATTTGGGTAAACTCAAAAAGCCCGAAAGGAGTAGTAATCGCTGTTTTATGAATATCCTCGAGAGCCATGGGAATTTGATGGTACGCCCTAACCAAATCTATTTTCGAGAAAATAGTGGCGCCGGCGAGTTTCAACGAGAAACTGTGTATGTGGGGGATAGGATATCTATCTGGGACAGTGACAGTGTTCAACTGTCGATAGCCTCCACAAGGGCGCCAGTCCTTGTCTTTCTTTTACACCATATGTAATGGTGAGGAGACTGGTGATGATGAGGGGCGGCAGATTCCGATGTCTGTCATAAACTGAAATTCAGTTTTAGCAGCTTTTAGTTTCGTTGCGTCAAGTTGTCGCGGTTTAGCACAAGGTAACCTACCTTGTGTGACGACGTAGTGGACTACGTTATGCTTCACTAGGAGATTGTAATTTGGTGCCTCAGTGAGCGAGGGGTATTTCTTTAAAAGAGCGCCGTAATCGTTGTTAACGCTGAAATGTTTTGGAGGTGGCGTATCAACTTGGGCAATGATTGCGTTCACAGTGAGGGTAGTAAATGAATCAGAAAGTCTTCTGTTCTTTAGATCGACCACGAGACCATATTTGGACAGACCTTCAAAAGTTTTGTGCCGTATGTGGAAATTGGGGATCCGTTTGCTGCGGTAAGAATGCAAATGGTGTCTTTAGCATGTCGGGGAAACTTGTTGACGGGTATCACAGATACTTCAGCCCCCAATCGATCAGAAATTGCAAGTGGTTTTCGTGATCGTTGATGAAAAGACGGCGAGATGAACCAATCCCACTGTTTGCCGTAGAGACAGCAGGATTTAGCGGTTTTCCGAAGACTTTAAATATTTTGAAGTAGCTTCTCCATGAGCTACCGGTCGGAAACTGCACGGCAGATTACAGTTGCGTGCGCGTGAGCCGAAACGACGGTAGAAGTAACAGAGTCCAGATCGAGATGACGATCTCGACCTTGATCTGTGTTGGTAATTGAAGCTCTGTCTGTTGTTTGGCGATCTTCCACGTGAACCAATGTTCATGTTGGCCAGTGTTCGTTGTAGATCTGCCAATTGTTGTTGCGTCTTGTCAAGTTGTCTTTGCATTGAAGCAAGGGCTGATTCACCGTCAGCAGTTGCCTTGCTTATGGATGGCTGGTTGACAGCAGCAATTGGTTTGGGTGTTCTGGATTGAGCGTAAATCCAGATGTTGTCGGCGACCGGTAGGATTTCCTCGATGTCGTTTTTAATATCCCGCGCCATTATCGCTCGTAAGTCGTCTGGCAAGCGTTTTAGCCAGAGATTTTTGAGTAAATCGTTATTTACTAATTTAGAATCACCTGCTTTTTGTTCAAGCAGGCGATAAAAGTGGGACGGTTTAAGGTCTCCTATTTGTTGGAAACCGGAGAGCAACTCGTCAAGTCGTTGCTCCTCGCTGATAGTGTAGCGGTTGGTCAACGCGGATTTCAGTCGCTTGTATTTTGTGCCTGGCTGCGTGTTTCTAAAAATGTCCGTTATGAATTGTACTGTTGCTTGTGGTATCGCGCCGAGAGTGTATGCGAATTATTCATCGTCGTCGACAATGTGGTGAATGCCGAATTGGTGTTCGACGAGGATGAACCAAGCTGCCGGTTGCTCGTTCCAGAATGGGGGTATCTTTGGTGGCATCTTGTATAACTTGGTTGTCCGAGATGCTGATGTGCCAGCGTGGCTGTCGTTTTCATCGTCAGATGATGAAACGGCTTTTTGTGTTTTCGGTGGCATCTTTACTTGTTTTATTTTTCACTTCACTTTGATAATTCCGGCGTAGCAGAAATATTTATTTTATTCACTTGCCTATAATTGTAGACTTAAAAAAAATATTCGAACGCGAACAAACGGAATGTAATTATTTTTCCAACCAGGGAGTATATGAATAGGTAAACGGGTGTACGAATGGGCCGGGCAGGTCAATTGAGAAAATCAGCAAAAAAAAAATCAATTATTCAAGGAATTGACACGATCGAAATTAGAAACGAAAAGCGTGAACGGAAAATCAGCGAAATTATATGACGTGCGAAAAATGTTGAATCGAACAATCGAACACTTACACAAGCTTAATTAATTTATAATATAATGTTTAAGAATATATATGTTAAATATATTAAGAATATTGTAATTGAAATTGTTTGAATGAAAAAAAAATTAAGTTTATGTATGTGGAAAAAGTGGTCGTGATGAAAAATCCGCCAATTAATAAAAATCGATGAAAAGCTGGTTGATGATTTGCTGCAGAACTATTGTGGTTGATGATGGCTGGAGTTGAATTTATTGATGGAGAAAATAAGTTGCACTATTGAGCTGATAAACTGCACACACTGAATAAAAAACTTAAAACCAAACTATTGTAAAAAGTACTTTATTTAAATTATTAACACACTGTATTTATTATTTTTATAAAATTATAACTTTTCTGTTCACCAGATTATAAAGGAATGAAATTTTTATTTCTTAAAAGCTAAATCGTCATTTTAATATGTAAACCAAAAAAAAATGTAGAAAAAATAGATTTATAGTGAAAAAGCTTTCTTTAAACTTTAAATAGAAAACTTAAATTTCCCGGTATTATAGCAAATTTAAAATTATATTACGTTTGCGCACAATGAACCGATTTGTACCGCAAACTTCTATTACGTTTTGATTTACATAGAAATTACATGTAATGACAGGTTTGTTTATAATTTTTTTGTTGACATTTGTGAAAATAGTATTTAAGAAGGTATTACAAATTAATAGTTATAAATTCAATTTTTACTGTAATAAATTTTAATAATATTATTGTATTTTCAGGTATTTAAAACTATGAGCCTGAAGGGCGTAATAAATCGCAGTGGATTATGGTAAGTACCATTTTATTTCATAAATGTATGATTTATTTTATTTTAGGTGAACGCGAGTGTTGTGGTGAGACATTTTATATGAAAATTGGAAATGTCAATTAACAAAATAAAAAGGTTTTAATTAATTTAATAAATGTTGTGAAAGAAATTGGTGTATGTATTTTATTTGGAAATTCTCACCAACAGTTTATATATATATAAAAAAAATATAATTGATTTGGTCGAGATTAGAACTTGCGACCTTATATCTACAGCCATCAACGCTAACCGTTGGGCTATGGCGTTTATAAAGTTGAATATAATATATAATGTTATGTAGTATATAATATTTATGTTTGTATGTAATATGTAATGTAATATACATATAATATTGGAATTTATTTATTCAACAAAGTTTTTTTTTTTTTTTTTTTAGAATTTAACGAAAAAAAACTTTAGATAAAAATTTATTTAATAAAAAAATATTTAATAATTTTAATTTTGTTTTTAATAATTACTCATATGATTGAATATCCGTTAGGCGTCCTTGTTGATGTATCCGTTTTATTTTAATTTAACTGTGGCTATTTTGTCGCTGATGTGTTGTTTCATTGATGCTGCCTCTTGATCTGCCGACCGTTATTTTGTGAGTATTTTTCCGCGTGCAAATGTTGTTGCCAGCTCCCTGGCTCCCTCGGTGAGCGCGATCGCCTTTGTGGGGGCAATTGGCCCAAAATTGTACGTGTTTATGTGTGTTGTTTGCGTATAGCTTGCGGTCCTATATGAAAAAAAATTTCTTAATAGCTTGACCGCGTATCGAACTAACGTTCGTCTGATGCGCACACACGGTTGTGGTATACACTTATGCACCGCACTACTCACGACTTATAGTTATGCGTCGTGTTTTATGTTAGATATTAACTGTTTGTTTTAAATTTTTTTTTTCTTTTTGTCACTCACTTCGCGTTTTTTTGTGCGCCTGTTATTTTGTTCGTTAGCGTCTTTGTTGTACGCGTTTGATATGCACTATTAATGTTATTATATTAATAGTTTACTAATTAATTGCACCTTAATTAAGGCACATTGCAAACAAAAAAAATGTGCTCTTGCGCGAATTTTTTGGTAACGGTCGAATTATTTTCTTTTACCGTCGCGCGTCGGGGTCACCAGTTATAGCGGTGTTACCGTGGTTTTAATTATTTAATTGATACACATTCGCTATATTTTGTTATTAACAATTATTTATTTATTATTTAATTATATCCTTCACTATAATATTATTTATGACTAGTTCACAACTTTTAATGCAGGACGACTGTTCGCGGCACTTTCACTTTATCGATTATTATTTTTATGAGACCGTGTCTCTTGATCATCTAAAACGCGACTAATTCTTTTTCGGTTCTTCTTTCCTTTCGTGTCTTCCCGATATTAATTCTCGATATTAATCGATAATCGATTAATATCGAGATTCGCGAATGTAGTTGGCGAAATAGCTATATTCAGCAAAACGAGCAATGCCTCGTAATTAAGCGGCGCGGTGTATAAATAGTTTTGCTACGAGGAGTGCCACGAAGTGAAAAGGATTTTCTGTTTGAGCCGCTACAACTTTCACACTAATAACCACAAAAATATAAAACTGAACACAAGAACTCTCCGAAGTCCGAATCGCTAAAACTATGCACACAAAATTTATTAGACTTCAACACTGTGACCGTAATGAGAAACAAAAGATATTTTTCAAACTATACGAAAAACAAAAGATATTGTTAACGTCCACCCAAATTGTTAACGTCCACCCATGGCATTCCACGCAGAACAAAGCGCAAGAATCTACGTTGTACCGCTTCAATTCTTCGTGTGTGCACTTCATGGTATGGGGACCAAACCTGACTAGCATACTCGAGCAGGGGCCGAACAAATGTCATATAGAGAGCCCTCGTAGCATAAGGGTTCAAAAATTCCTTAGACCAACGTTTCACAAATCCAAGCGAAGAGTTTGCTCTGTTGACAATAAAATCGATGTGATCTCTAAAATTAAGTTCACGGTTACAAATTACCCCTAGGTCCCGTATGGTTAAAACTTTTACGACAACAGTCTACTATTGATAGTATACTCAGGACTAATGGAATTTGTGTGTTTTCTTGAGTATGTTATATGCATTGGCATTTACTCACATTCAGATCAAGATTATTTTTAGTTCACCAAGTCATAAAGTTATTGAGGTCATTCTGCAATAGGTTAACATCGGTGGAACTTGACGAATGGAAATTGACGAGTTTTTGATCATGAAATCGACATCACTGATGGACAAGAAGAAAAACATAGGCCCAAGATGACTAGCTTGTGGTACCCCGGAATCAGCTATAAAAGGAGCAGATATGGATGACCTAAAGATCACCTGATACCTACTTTCCCTAAGACAAGAGTCCACCCATAGTACGAATTGAGGTCCAAAACCAAGCGCCCGGAGTTTATACAAAATTATCTTATGGGAAACCCTGTCAAACGCCTTGCTGAAATCCTTAGTAATAATATCAACTTCCTTTCAAACAAATTCGGTTAGATGGGTTGTAGTAGATCGTCCTCTGAGGCCATGCTGATTCATTGAAAACCATGTTTTACATTGAAAGTAAAGGGAATCGTACACAATACTCTCGAATAACTTGGGGATACAGGATAATTTCGCAATTGGTCTATAGTTAGAGACATCAGATTTACATCCCTTCTTATGGGTTGGAGTTATAAAAGAGTATTTCGATATCGATGGAAATATTCTGTAGGAGATCGACCTTTAGAAAAGCATTGTTAGTGGCTGCGCTATGTTACCAACACAGTTTTTTAAAATAATAAAAGGCAATCCATCGGGGCCAGCGGAAAAATCATCTGTTAGCTAGTTAATGCTCCTTACCACTGAGACGCTAGAGCGCTGTTATTCTTGTAACTGAAGTAGGCCGTATCAGGCTCAATATCATTAATTGGAGTGGGCGCTATTAAACAAAATTTACGAAAAAGCCAGCAATGGAAGGATATCCATCTGATTTCTTCTTATAATTAATGCATTGCCAAAAGCGCTTTGGGTCAGCAATTATTTCTGACTGCATACAAGTGATGTAATCATCATAGAGTTCATGTTGTAAACGTTCACATAATTTGAGTAATCAGAGTCCAATCTAGTCTTAATGAATTTTTCCAGTTTTTGTTTCTTTGATTGCTCTGTTGTACCAGGGTGGAACTACTACTTTGTGTCTTCGTACAGTATAGGGAATGGACAGTTGAAAGCATTCAACCATCGCGGCATAAAAATTGAGAGTTTGGGCTTCCAGTGGCACTATTCTGGTAATTCCCTGGGAATAGGGAATTGGGGAAAGATTTTATATGTAATTTCTGTTTAAAATGTTTCTTTCCGGCCATATCTAAATTGGTAGGGAAAATTATTCCCAATTTAACTTTGTTTTCAAAAAAATTAACACTAACTTTTTACCTCAGTATGCCAGAAAAAAACATTTTAAATACAAATTACATATAAAATCTTTCCTCAATTCCCTATTCCCAGGGAATTACCAGAATAGTGCCACAGTGGCACTTTTCTGGCTTTCCCTGGGAATAGGGAATTGGGAAAAATATTTTCATAGCATTTTTGTCTAAATTGTATTTTTCTGGCCTACTGAGGAAACATGTTTGGTGCTAATATTTTCGAAACAAAGTTAAATGGGAAAATATTTTTCCCTATAAAAAATTTGTGGAACAAAAGTTTCCCAATTCACTTGGTTTTGAAAATTTTTGCACTAAACTTATTTTTTCAGTAGGCCAAAAAAATACAATTTAGACAAAAATGCTATGAAAATATTTTTCCCAATTCCCTATTCCCAGGGAAAGCCAGAATAGTGCCACAGGTTGTAATTGTTATCGAGAATTAAGTTAAAATCAACGTTAGCCAATAATTCATTAAGCTTCTTAAAATCGGCCTTACAGAAACTAAAACTGGGTAAAGTTTCGTAATTAATGTTAGCACTAAATAGTTCGGTGTAAAATGAAATTAAAAGAGGCGGATGATACAAATAAATGGTATTGAGAACCAGATTTGTTTCTAAGACGCTGCAATTATCTGTGCCGGAACAGAATACTAAGTCAAGTTGCCTGTTAAGATTGTTCTTGACGTTACTGATCTGCATCAAGCCGGAATTAGAAAAATTATCAGTAATCAAAATCTCATTTGCAGATCGTGCATTCTCAGCAACGTAATGGGTGTTGTCCTCGGATTGTGTCCAGATAAGGTCAGAGTGGTTGAAATCACCAACGACAAAAAACTCATCTGAAATAGCAGGGTTATCAAAAAGAAAATCGACAGCATCAACGAGAAGCTGGTAGATGTCCCCGTGGCTAAGAAAACGTTATAATCTGACGTGAAGTATTCGTTACTGTTAAAGTCATTAGTTAAATTTGTTTCAGTGAGTGCAAAAATGTCATAAAAACGGCTTGAGTTTGCAGGAATACTTCACGGGATTTTGTTCGTAGTCCCCTTACATTCTGGTAATAAAGGGACCAATAATTCAGTTTTTTTGGTTTGCATTGGTATAATTGTTATTAGCACGGAGATCGACAAATTCTTGCAGGTACGTTGATTCAGGATATTATGCTGGGGACATTAGTAACTCGAACATAGAATCCGGGACCGTGACTTTGAAGGAGGAGACATAACCATTATAGCGATATATATGTTTACATTGTACTTGGTTCGAGCCAACTCTAATATCAGACAGATTCAAAATGGAGTTAATGTGCGCAATAATATCTGCGTTTGTCGTTGAGATACTAAGTCTTGAGACGAATATATTTTTATGCTTTTGAGCTACTCTAAGTCGGAGGGAGGTCTAATGTTACTGATATATTCAGGGTTAGCGGAACAATTATCGGATATAGGGACCATTTGTATTGGAGGTGTAACATTATTGATTGAATTAGCGTGAGAGAACTGCTGATATTGTAGGTGTTAGATGGCTGTTGATTGACTGAGTATTCGTTGTTAGAAGTTCATGTTGAATAGAGATGGCATTTGGAGGAACTGCTGATGTAGTAGGTGTTAGATGGCTGTTGATTGATTGAGAATTCGTTGATAGAAGTTAATGTTGAAGAGAGATGGCATTTGGAGGAGCTTCTGTTGCCATAGGTTGGTTGGTTATCACGCAATTCATCCGCTCGTTACAGATGTCCTTCATGGTTTTAAGTCCATTCTCAAAGCAGGAGATAGATGAGTGTAAATGTTCGGAGATGTTGATAGTGTTTTTCTTAAAACCATCACTGAGAGCAAAGCTAAAATCATCGACTTTACGGGATAGTTCTGCTGTAACTTTCGAGTGTGATAATAAAAATATTCATTAATGAGCTGGCTATGATTCCTAGATTCACATGTAAGTTGATTGTTGAGTTGTTTAATTTGTGACATATTCGTACTCACGTCTGAAGAAATATCAAATTTGTTGCAAAACATCTCATTCATAATGACGTCGAAATTATCAATAAATTTTAAAAAATTTCCAAAATATTTATCGTGACTAAAGTTGTTAAGTGCGATCGATTTAGTATTACTTGCAATATTGTCATCAATGCGATCTAACGAACTATGGACATGTCGTCAACACTAGCGCACAATAAATTTAGTCTCTTTTCCATATTGAAAAGGCGGTTGCAATTTACGTTAATGGATTCACTCAAATACGGAGTTGTTGCGCACATATTGTGTTTAACTTTGCATTCAATACAGATGAAGGAAAATTTCTTTAGAAATGCAGAATCAACGCGCAAATGTGGTACTCTCTTCGATGAGTGATCAAACACGGAGCCGCAATAACACCACACAATTATTGTATTCATAATTAAGGAAATAAAAACTTTTTACTTACACGAAAAGACGAGCAGTTAAATTGTATATAGAACTAAAATAAATATGTAACAGCGCTCGGTAATGCCTAAATTGAGTGAATTTAATAATTAATTCCTATTCAGAATGGGAATTGCTTGTACCAAAGAAAGACCACAGTTATGTTATGTTGTTCTTATTTTTCAATACAAGTTCCAATAGAAAGCAAGGAAATAAAATAAGTGCATACTGGGGATTTTTCGCCGCAAGAATCAGCTTCATTAAAGAGGTCTTAAGTTCCCACCATATTTGTTGACTCCTCCTCATTCCAATAGCCTCATTTATTTGCCAACAGACGGCAACGCGGCAAGATGAGCTCTTTACTACCCATTATCTACCAAATCGAGGACGTATAACTATAGGTCCGATTAACGTAGAACCATCTGCAAATTGCATAGCTCCATGCCAGCCTATAGTATTGGCATGGAAGATTGGTCAGCTTTTGAGTTGTACAAAAATCCCTTTTTTATCTTGCCTCTATCGGGATTCGAATCCGGTACCTCCCAATCCAAACGCCACAGTTTTAATCACTGAGCTGTGTGACTAGGTTTTGAACACACTAACGAAAATGTTGCAACCAGAAGCTCTTTACGCAGTATACTTCTCAATGTTTTCAAAATGTATAAAATACAAATTTTGTGAATGCAATCCAATCAGATGCAAGTAAGATCTGTGTGATTTAGTTGGGTAACAAAAAGCAGAGTGAGAAAAGAAAAATATTTAGTCTTATAGAATTATTTCTCTCCTACACATCACCAATTATCTTTTCGGGTACAAATAAGTTTTGAGCGATGTACGAAAGATTGGGTAACTAGTATTATATCGCATCGGGCCATTTTGTAAGTATCTTCATGTTAAAACATCATAGTTTCGCTTTAAATATCAATATGTGTCAACCGCATGTCAACCTTTGTGCTAACAAAACACAATTTGCTCGAAACGCTACTTTTTTGTTTTAATTTGAAGAAAATTGCAACTGGTGGACATCGGTTGTTGTGTAGAGTATTTGGGGAACATATTCCATCAATAAAAATATGTGGGAACTAGTTCCCCAGTTTTAAAAGTGGTGAATTTTTTCACCAGTGATAAAGAACGCTATAGCAGAGACCAGTTAAGTTTGAAGACACTAAGTTGGAGGCGTTATTGGACCAAGATTCATATAAAACTCAAGAGAAGCTCGGGGTGAAACTGTGGTAGTGACTCAACAAATGATTCAAAACCGTCTCAAGACGATGAGTATGGTGCAAAAGCAAGGAAATTGGGTTCCGAATATACAAATTAGAGAAATCCTGAAACTCGATTTAAACAGAACCTACGCTCAAACGGGGAAGGCTCTAATCTAATTTTCCACAAATTACTACTTTTGGCACTCGAGCTTTTGGCGAATTGTTGTTTAGGCGTGTCGTGTTACCGCCGAAATTAACATGAGCATCGCAAGGTAAAGAAATCTGAGGCATGTGCTCCCACTCCACAATTCCGTACTCTTAAATTTAACGGAACCTGTACAGATGAAAAAGGCACCGGAGGGTCACCAGGGTCTTGAGCAGCAAACTAAGCTAGAAACATAACATATTAAAAACAGTAAAAATTTATATACTCTTTAAATGAAATTGGCAGAAGATGGGGTTTTGAAACCTACATCTTTGGTTAGGTCAACACGTCAACGAACAGGGTCTCAAATTCTCATCTCAAGCAATGGAGACACCATATCATGCAATAGTGTCAAAGAGAGGTCTGAGTGCAATCGCTAAATGTTCTATCAGAATGTGTGTTTTAGAAGAAGCCGCAGTTGGTTAAGATAAAAAATTTAAAACAATTGGATAATCAGATCCAAGAAACTAAAATTTTTTATTTAAATTAGGCATAAAGCTTAAAGTCGAAATTGAGGTAGGTACACAATTGTAACAAAGTAATAATTTAGTCTGCATAATATCGATTTAAAACAATACCAGTTGTTGCAGGTACCTAAAATACAAATTCATTCAAATTTTGTTGATCACCAACATTTACCATGCAAATAACAAGGACGATCGCCAAATTAAAATTTTGCATTTCTACCTTTAATCTCGGAAATTAAATATTAACTTTGCGCGTATACACAAGAACTATATAATTTTTGATTATCCCAAAAATTCTTACGAAGGCTAGACCTTTTTTTCATTTTGTGTATTTTTTTACATACATACAATATTATGTATATATATGCGGTATAGCGAGAGGATCGATCTCGATCTGTTAACGATGCAACTCTTTATGCATATTATTTTGTGCGCTGGTATCGTTTTTATGTATATATGATGATAAAGGCAAATTTTTATTTATATTAATTATAGGCTAGAGAGAGCCCAGCCAAAATATAATAATAAAATTATGATCATTTTGACGGATGATATATGACTTCCGAAGCACACAAGATGATCATAGTATATATGAGAAACAGTAAAATGATAATAATTTCTGTTGTATGTGGTGTGTGGTGGTGGTGAACATGACGAAGTGGAACACAAAATAACTAAATCGCACGGTTATCAAACGATCATAATAACCATAATTTAAATGAAATACCAGGAACAGAAATTATTGTATGCATCTCATTTTACCTGAGAAATTATAATCCTTGTGTGTGCGCGCCGTCTTCGCGATCGAGTTATAATGGGCGCACGAGGGGGAATGAATTTAAATTTAAATTAAAAGTTTTTTTTTATATATATAAATTTTGTACCTTAATTCAGATCGTTTTTGACCGGAAATCTTGTTATTAAATATTTCGGAGAAAGGCTGTGTTACTTTACACCATTCCATTGACATTGTCCTCGCTGCCACAGTAACAACATTGTGTTTTAATTTTCTTATTATTGTTTTTTTTTGCATGCATGCACAAGTATATCACGTTTTCAACATAATTTCGTTTTCCCTCTTCTTCTTCTTCTTCTGCGCATTCCTATTATTTATATCATCTTATTATTTTCCTTATCGTGGTCTCCCCAAGTTTTCCCTTGTGCCACCACCTTCATATAATATTTCTATTCTTCTTATGTTCTTAATTTAACTTCTTATTTTTATGCTCGTACTCTGCAATCCTTCCTCGATATATATATTATGATGATCAAATTGATAAGAACAAAAACAAAAAGTAAAAAAGTTCAGCAAAAAAATACGATCGATTAAAATCTTCTTATTTTCTTGTAAATATTTTATTTATTTTTTATTTTGTTATTAAATTGTTTTTACAAAAAAAAAAAAAAAAAAAAAAAGAAAAGTCTCACTTGATCTTGATCTTAACAGAAAATTAAAAATGATGATCATGATCATGTGCATCCGTATATAGTTAGTAAATTATGATTTTTTAAATTAATTCTATACGGTTTTAGAAAATTATAATGATCACCGATCGACAAATTTAAAAAACGATCACAAAAGTATATTTAGTTTAATTTAATATTAAAAATATCGATCATAGAAATTTACGTAAATTATAATTATTATTTTCTATCCATACCGTTTTGATGATCATAATCACCATAATCAAGCAGCCGAAGAAAGAATTTGACCATATAGAAGTGATCGTACAAAACTAAGCAAGAAAATATATTATAAATTTAGTTTTTGTACGATCATCTATCATACGATATTGGCAGCCTGTATTTATTTAGAAATTAGTTTTAATTCAATCTTTGTTTTAGTTATAGCTGCTTTTAAAATCACGTTTATTGCTTCCAACACCGCTGTATAAAGCGCATCTTTGCACACATAAAATTATGAAATAGCATAAAATCATTAACATCTTATGTTTACGCGCAATCCCTACCTCTGGTCTGTGGATTAAATGTGATCTTAAAAAAAAAGTTTCGTACATTACTGTATACGATCACAAATTTAAGATAAATCGCGGTGCGCGCATGCAAAAAAAAAATTTAAATTAACTTAATGAGATCCTAAATTATATTCGATCATTACGAGATTTCATGCATGTTACAAAATCGTTTATACTCGCGATCTTCTTATCTATGATCATTCCGGTCGTAACCGTACAGCGAGCAAAAACAAAAGATCACATTGGATCTTTATTGTGTAAAACAAAATGAATTTAATTGAATATTTTTTTTTTATTTGCATTATTTTTACGTTTTGCACAGGGAGTGATCATTAATATTGATCCTCTTAAATTTTAATTGATCATCATTATTCGATCATAGATAGATATAGCTATATACATACTTGGTATGTTGTAAAAAAATCTATATTGTAAAAAAAAAAGATTAAGTTGATTGTTATTACATTGTTACGATCGATGTTTTAGAATTATTATACGATCATGATCATCATCAAATTGAAATTGATCAGGTTGTTGATCGATCGATTATTATTATTGTTGTTATTTATTATTATTTTTGTTCATTAAATTGTAATTGATCTTGATCTTCATGTTTTATATATGTGTTTGGCTCTCTTCTCCCTCTCTATAGTTTATTTTTATTAGGTATACGATCGATCGTTAAAATATAAATGTTTGCTATTTTCTTTCAAAACCTCTCAACGTCTATGTGATTTATCATTAGGTACATATTTTTAGCACACGATTTTCGATTCGTATATATTGCTGCCTATATATGAAAAAAAATGAGGATCATGGTTAATTGGAAATTAATTTAATTATTATCGTTTTTTAATTGTATTTGAATATATGAGTTTAGAACAAAAAATAATGTTTTTTGGCGCCTCGCGTACCATTTTCGATTACATGAATTATCTTATTACCTACACCACGATGATTATATAGGTTTTGAAAAGTGTTAATATTTCTCAACTCGTGATGATTGAATGCTGTGTGTTGATAATTATATAGCGCTCGACAGGTTTCTGGTGTTTGTGTAATTTTTCCGCATTTCAAAATAATTAAAAATTAATTTAAAGATCATTGATCATAGTGTGATGACAGGTTAAGCAATACGGTTAACAGAACACAATTTCATTTAAATACGAATTTGATGCTAAAGTACATGCAAATTTTTAAGGTAACGGATCAAGCTGTTGTTAAGTAGAGTGGATCCATAAAATTGTCGCAAAAACTTTCAACATCGCGTCCTCGAGATATTGAAATATAATAGTTTACGGAAAAATAAAAAAAACTGTTGCTAGACGGACGGCCAATCACATACATATCCACATATATGCACAAGTTCTACACTGAGCAGTATCACTAAATGATTTACACCAGACAACATGAAAATTTGTTCTAAATGCTTCTACCTACCTCTATGCAAGTTGAAAGTGCTCAGGAAACATCAACAATAGCTTCGAACAATAATTAACTAAAATTTATATTTTGAAATGTGGAACATGGAATGAATTCAGCTAAAAATGCCTGTAGAGCGTTTACCTACACTTTGAGACATCTTAGAATAATCTCGATCTAATTGTACTACAAGAAACAATGTCTTATTTGCAACCATATCGTCATTCACAGTAGTCACGTCATTTGACCCCCTGAAAAAGTAACAACTTTGATACGCACGAATTTGAAGTTGGCGTTCTGATCAGCAATGTCGTTTACGTTTACTCCAAGAGTTATCGGATTTTAAGGCCCATAAAAAAGGACCTGCATACTCAGATTGCACACATGTTACTTCCACATCTCATTTGTGAACGTACAGGCCCAACGGAGTTTAAATCAGTACATCTCTACGACACTATCTACGACCATCTCGAAAGGGTTTTTCACAAAATTCCCCAACAGCATCTAAAGATCAAACAACAAGTAAACGCACCACCACGAAAGTAATAAATAAACGGAACATCAAGCTGGCCTTGCTATATAATCTACTAGTAACCAGCACGCGCTTCTGGTTACCAGCCAAGAGAAACATATCGTTCAATAAAATAATTGGCTCCCGGCTCTTGTTTCGGGTCCCATTATAGGACTTTCGGAACTTTCGAAGAGGCTCGAAACGAAAACTAAAAACTGACCTCATAAATGATGCATCTTTGGTTTAAAAAGGACTCGAATGGTGTTCTAAATATCAATCCATCTCTCTTTTGGACTATTTATGTGCTTCTATCCTGGTTTTTCTAATGGTGTGTATTACACCAACCTTCCTGATCTTTTCAACATTATTTATACTTGCTTCACGGATCTCAAGTGAGGAGGTCTTTACACTGGAAGGTTTTTAAAGAGAAAAGTGAGAAATTTAGAAATTCCAGCTGCCAGCAGATTGTGCCTCATGTGGTGTCACTTCGCAGAGTTTAAAAGAATTCGACATTTGGTCGAAGGGATCGAGTTGGCTAAGTGGTCAAGATGAACTAATTATTAGCCAAGATGAACTTATGAAGAAGAAAAAAACTACAACAATAAAATATGTTCAAATGCAGCATTTCAACGACAAACTTGTTAGCCTGACAAAAGTTAATAGCGTACTCAAGCAAATTGAAAAGCGTAAATCCGTTCAAAAGCATAAATGAACAAAATTTCATTATACACGTAGGCGGAAGAATACTGAACTGGAATGCGACTTACAATTCAAAACACCCAGTATCATTACTACATCAGTCCAGTATTTCATAATCGAAGAAACTCACCGAGACTGTAAACAAGCTGAACCTACGTTACTATCGCTAAACGAATAATTCGTCAAGACATTAGGAATTGTGTGTTCAAAAATGAGAGCAAAAACGGAAGTATACATTTCATGAGGTCCACTGTCTACACTACATCAATGGTCACGGAAAAAAGACTCATAAGGCCAACATCCATCTGCAAACAATGTTTGATTTGAGCAGCTGTACTGAAACGATTGCCTGAAGCAGCTCATGAGAGTTTTATCAAGTTGATAAACGAGTTTAATAAATATTCACAGTTTCTTTCTAAATAATTTAGAACCTGAAATTTTAATCCTCCCAGCGCCCCAAACATTGGTGGACTATGGGAAAGTGAAATCAAGCAATGCAATGTTAAGAAAATCATAGGCACCAGCATACTGTTACGACTTTTTTTGTCCTAACAAGCATTTTTCCCACATACGTTCATTCTTGTTGGTTTACTTCTATGGCGAATCTTACGTTGTAATGGATTGCACTGCCACCTGGGTACGAACATGTGGTAATGTTTATGTACTAAAATATTATTGTCATGTGGGCGTGTTTTTATTAATTCTCGTGTTTGTCCCCACGATTAGGCCGCGCGATCGACGGTTAAAGTGGAGAGCGAGACCAATGTGAATTGGGTGTGCGAAGCGGTGCGCTCTAGGGGAATGTTTTTTGTAATATGTTTCTCGTTTCAATCAATGTAAATTAATGCAAACGAAAGAGAGAGAGAGAGAGAAGAAAAACATTCTTTTAGAACGTTTTGGCGCTTCGTTATGTGGTGCTAGACGTTTTGGTAAATTCAGTCTCGTTTTGGATTGTAATAAGTTAGCATCTAGTTTTTGGAGTGTGTTCTCCCATATTATAAATACAAAGTGGATTCTGTAATGAGTAGTAAATTAATAAAAAGGTGGTGAAAAATAAAAAGTATTGATTATAACCGCATTTTAGTTTTTTTGAGGGTTATCGAAGTCGGTTATCTTTTGGTGGGATGAAAGTACATTCCCGTATAAACTAAAAAAGTGAAAATTAGATTTTCGTACAAGAAACACAATTTTTCGTGGTTGTTAAGAAATAGACAATTTAATTTCCATTACCACCCAAAGTTGAAGTGCTTTTGGGGGGTCATTTTATGGTGGTTATATCACGAATTTATATCACTATAGGAGACTTTTTGTGATATAGCTCAAAACAAAGTAGTCTACAAAAACAACCCTGCGAAATGAATTTTGTGGGGAAATAATGAACTAAAAGTGATAAGTTGACATTTCGTTTTATGATTGTTTTTCCTCATATGTACGTTTACTACGAAGTGGTTTTCATGCGGTGGTTCTAATCAAATATGGTAAGTTAAATTTTATTTTATTAATTTCATAACTTTACACTGTAGATGTTTTATTATCAAAATACAATTAGATAGTATTGAAGTATGCATGTAAAACGAATGTAAATAGTACGATGTCAAAATAAAAGATTTTAATTTAATATGTAGCTGGTTATCAAAAATATTCTTCTACATCAAATAACAATAATATTTTAATGAAATTACTAAAAAATGTAAGTCTACATATGTGCTAATTATTGTGTGAATTTCTGTAAAATTAATTATTAATTGTGTTTTAATTTATTGTATACAATTTAAATTTTCATAGTTAACAATTTAGCAATTGTGAAAATGCACAGGTGATATGGTATAATGTATTTTAGTACATTTTATTTTCCTTACCGCAGGCTTCTACAGGTCGGCAACGCCAACGAACTACATCGCAGCAGAGAACCGAATTAATTGAGAGTGTCATTGCTCAATATGATGTTGCGAACAACCGTTTTGTCTCAGTAGACGACAAACGCAAAAAAAACAGTTTTGGCAACAATTTGCGCAGCTTCTGAATGCTATGGAGGGAGCTGTCAAAAATGTTTAAGGATGGCGAAAGGTAATTTCTTATCAAAGTTATGTTATGCGTCACATATATATTACTTTCTTATTTCTTCACAGTCATTTTATGATATAAGGGGTACTGTTAGGGGGAAATTTTAGAAAAAAAGGAACCGCGCGTACAGGACGGGAGGTGGCGAACCTCTAGATGTAGAGCTGGATCCACTCGAGGAGAGGTTACTGGGTGTGTTACCTCCAGACCAAGTAAACGGCATAGACTGCACTGAAGGAGGATTTGTATGCATACAATTACCTTCAATTTTATAAATCCTTTAAATTTTATTTTGTGTCACTCAGAGGGTTCCTAATGAAGTAGGAGTACGAGCCTCGAGCATACCGGCGGAAGAATGTACGGTGCGTCCTCCTGATAATGTTTTGAACTCCGTTTGTAGCTCGGAGACCTCATACCCAATAGAGAATTTAGAATATGAGGATTCGGCTTTGGGGCAATTACCTGGTCCATCTGGTATGAGATTTACCGAAGCCGCTCACTATGGCACATTTCAAAACAGGATGTAATAAAACAGGACATCACAAAACAGTACATGGTACGGAACAGGACCGATAAAAACAGTACATCACAAAACAGTACATGGTACACTAAAGTACGTGGTACGAAACAGGACCGATAAAAAGAGTACATCACAAAACAGTACATGGTACACTAAAGTACATTTTACTGAACGTTAAGCTGGAGGATTTTTTCAGCTTGATTTGTTAAATATTTTTTATTGAATACGTTTAGTAATTAGGATATTATCAAGTGGATATTTGCCTTCACCTAGAGTAATTAGACAGTATACTATATAGAATTATAATTGCTTTAAGTTATAATAAAACATTCCTTCACCTAACAATATTTAACATTATTTTTATTTAAATCGCTTATACTTGATCGTTGCAAAATAAATCAAAAATTTAAGTAAATATATAAATAGGTAAACATATCCCTTTTTTAACCAAAAAAATGGCTCAATTTAAGTCCAAACCACACAAATGTGTGAGTAAAAAACCATAGTATGTAATGGCGTTTTTGATAAAAAATATCGCTTGATTTGAAGTACAACCAACACATTTGTGTGTATAGTTATAGTGTTTTTTCGGGCGAAAATAAGTTTGAAAGGAATGCACAAATGTGTGTGTTGGTTCAAAAAACATACAAAAATAAATTTTTGACATGGTATACTTTTCCGTACCCACACAACTAGTTATTAAAACCGTAAAATTGACTATTAACTGGTGGTGTTCTCTTTTAATATGTACTGTTTTGCGATGTACTCTTCCGTACCATGTACTTTAGTGTACCATGTACTGTTTTGTGATGTACTGTTTTAATCGGTCCTGTTTCGTACCATGTACTTTAGTGTACCATGTACTGTTTTGTGTTGTACTGTTTTAATCAGTCCTGTTTCGTACCATGTACTGTAGCGTACCATGTACTGTTTTGTGATATCCTGTTTTGTGACATCCTGTTTTAGCACATCCTGTTGTGAAATGTGTCGTTTCGTATGAGACCCAAGATTTACTCAGGTAAACGTTTTTAATTATAGTAATATTTATTATGCAAATAGTTTAACAAAGCAATATTTTTAGTCAACAGCACGGACGGTAATAGTAAGGCAAAAAACATCATCTCAAACTCCAGTACCGGCCGCATCGCCTGACATATCACAATCAGCATCGCCTTTGAATCCATTACTGGAATCACCATCACCAGTTATCGAAGCCAGCTTTACTCAGCAATACCGCAACGGATCAAGCAAGACGGCCACGGCCACAGCCAACTACAAGCCGAACACGCGCAAACAATTTGTACCGAACATCTTTAACAAAAATTAGCCAGGAGAGTTTTCGGTTACAAAAAGAAGGTTTAACCGTGTTTTGCAAAAGCAATAATTTAAAAAATGAATTGAGACTATGAGAGTTCTAAATGACTTTAAACTAAACCAAATAAATTAGGAAACTTTTTAATTTATTGAATGAAATGAAATCCAAAGAAATTAAAAAAAATTTGAATTTTTTTCCCAAATTTTTATTTTATTATATAAATATTTTTAACTATGATATAAATGAAATGTGATTACAACTGTGATAATTTACAAAATGTTTTTTATTTTGTCTTATAATACAATATTGTCAACAATAGTTTTGCGAATTTCACGACCGGCGTCAAGATAAGGGTTGTTTCCAGTAAGTCTGTTTCCACTTCTGACAGTACCTCTATCCGTTTCCTCCTCGGATGAAACGTATTCCTCCTCATCATAGCCATTTATTATTAAAACATTGTGGCAAACTGCGACAGCATTTATTATTCTCGCACACTTCAAAGAAGCGTAATGCATTTTCCTTTCTCCGAGTATACAACGAAATCTAGATTTAATTATACCAATTGCCCTTTCAACTTGGCTACGTATAATTTTATGCCTTCGGTAAAATTATTTTTCTCGTGCAGTTGTCCCTTCATTGCTCACAGTAATCAGAAAGGGCATTAACGAGTATCCTTGATCTCCAAGAAGCCAATATTTTTGAGCATCGGAGGTGGTGTACTCGTTTTCGAACATTGCTAGGAGTTTGCTGGCTCCCCAAATAAAACTGTCATGAACTGACCCGGGATAACGTGCATTTATATAAGTGACGATGTTGCGGTCATTTCAACGTCTTTATTTAATCCTGCGACACCAATTTGTGTGCCATCTATTAGTCCAATTACCCCCGGAATCCCTTGCTTAGCATACTCTCCTGCTATTCTATTCCTTTCATACTCTTCTTGACGAAATTTGTTATATTTAGCCATCAAGATATTGAGGAGGTCAGTCACTTCTTCGGATTTACTAACTGCCGTCTGTGACATATAACCAATACTTCGAATTTGGTTCTGATAGGAACCAGTTGCATAAAAATTAAATGCTACCAAAGATTTTATATCAAATGAAATGTTTTCCATTGTATCATCCACTGCAGAGCCGTTTGATCTTTGTGGTCCTGGGAGTTGCAAAGCTTGCAAGTCGTCAATTAATTGTATCGCTAGAACGATAGGGAATCGAAAATAGCCTCTAAATTCAGCTTCTTCCATTTCATAGGGATTACACATTTGTCTTCTCTCCTTGTTAATATTTCGCTGTCCGTGCCAATATTCATACGTTGTGTGTGGGTTATGTGAGTCCATCATCTGCAAATAAAAATATTTTATTAATATATATTTGCAACCAAATTAAACTCAAAAACCAAATTGAACATAATTATTTTCAACTTACACTAAAAATATTTATATTTACCACTATTAAAAGCACCTATTATAGATATTGCGTTTAATTTTAATATTTTTTACGATGAAAATAATAAGTTATTATGACGTTTAAACGTATTTTGAAAACAAACGTCAAAACATTTTTTTAATATGTATGTGTGAACGAGATGGAATATATTGCGGTCTTCTTACTTTAAATTAATAAACGACATGACAAAATTCATCCAACATTTGCCTGAAGTATGCTACGACATTTTCTCTATATCACGAAATGTGATATAACCACCATAAAATGACACCCCTGATTTCGGTAGTGATACGATATAATCGTTAAGCTTGCGTTGAAACGACGCACTTTATTAACTCAATTGAGGCACGACGGCACCAAGGCCGCAGCAGTAATTTTTTTTAAGGTACGATTATTTTTGTTATATTTTCTATATAGTTTAAATTTTTTTTTAATTCTAAATTTTTTATTGTGATCAAGCGCCGCATAACGGGTGTGTGTTGCGCGCTCGGCGTACATTGGTCTTACCTCCAGTTTATTTTTCGGCGATTTTCGTTTTTTTTTTAATTTCTTTTGATCCGTAAAATGAATTATTAAATTTCGTTCGGTTTAGGTATAATGAGGGGGGATTTCTCTCTCCGTGTTGATGTGGTTTTAGCGGTCCCTTCGTGCCCGCATCCGAAATCGAAACCAGTGCTTTGCTTATAATTTTTTTTCTCTCTTTGTTCGTTCCTCAAGTTCCGGCCGACGAAGTTCGAGGGAACATCCGGTTTATTTTTTTTTATAATTTACGTGTTATTTTTATTTATGAATTATCTGTATGAACCACGGTGTAGGCCAGAACCCCACGAAAGCCTCAGAACCCCACGACTCATAGCACTTCTCCCTGAGTAGTAGCCGGCAAAACATCACCGTGTGAGGCCTCTGCGTGTGCTTAGTAAAATCTGCAGGATGGCAGTAGCCATTCTATAACAATACTCATCATGGAAGCAATGACAATCCTTATTCGCAGAGGTTGACGCGATTCTCAACTGCAGACCTTTGTGTCATTAGAAGATTTGGGCATACATATAAAATCGCATTTTTTATTTGGACCCACCAAAGGACCCCTTAAACAAAATCCCTCAAAAATCCTGCGAGTCAAAAGAATATTTAATTAAAACAACCCAGGCTCCACCGGATGCCATCAAAATCGTTTGAGGCAGAAATGTGCAAAGTTTCAAGTTTAAAACGTTAATGTTAGAAATCAATGTTGTCACTCATAATATTCAACGTGACACAACATGGAACAAAATCGCAACATGGTGCAACATCACATAACATACAACATTCTGTAATATGTCAAAACTTAGTCATCACGCAATATCCCAAAATATAGTGCAACATCACAAAATGTTGCAACATCACAAAATGTTGCAACATCATGCAACGGCTCATCCGGACTCTATTAAAGTTAGCCGATAGTTCCAGCCGAAAGTAAAAAAAAATCGATAATGCAGATAGTGTGTTTGCTATCTCAGCCGAAAATATAATATGAAATGTCAAATATTAATATGCTTCAGCCGAAAATTATCAGCCGACATTTCTCAGCCGATCTTTTTCAGCCGAAAGTATTTTTTTTTGTACCAAAATATGTAATCTACAAAAAAAAATCAACTGGAATGGTTAAAAATAAAACACTAAACTATATTTTTAATAGCATTATAAATTGTTTAGAAAATTCATTTTCCAATAAAGAAACTTGTATATAAATATATCGCACACACAAAATTTGAAAATGTCTAAATATTGACCATTTAAAGTGTCATGGTTGTGAATAGATTCAAATCATAATTCTTAATGATGTTCACACCTATAATTTAAAGACCTATGATTTGAATCTATTTCTAACCATGACACTTTAAATGGTCAATATTTAGACATTTTCAAATTTTGTGTGTGCGATATATTCAATCAAGTTTTCCCGAGCTCCCCACATGGAAAAGGACCTGAAAATTTTTCCAGGTGTGAACATCATTAAGACCTTTGATTTGAATCTATTTCTAACCATGATTCTTAAGAAGGTCAATATTTAGAAATTTTCAAACTTTGTGTGTGCGATATATTTATGTACAAGTTTCCCTATTGGAAAATGAATTTTCTTAACAATCTCACAATGCTATTAAAAATATAGTTTAGTGTTTTCAGTTGATTTTTTTTTTGTAAGAAAACAAATATTTTTTTTATAAAAAAATACTTTCAGCTGAAAAATATCGGCTGATGCATATTAATATTTGACATTTCATATTATATTTCCGGCTGAGATAGCAAAGACAATATCTGCATTATCGATTTTTTTTTTCTTTCGGGTGGAAAATATCGTCTAACCTTAATAGTATCTCATCCGGAGGACTAATAGATGACTTATCCGGAAATCAGAACTCCTTGTAATCGTTTTTATGCATTAGAAAACCCTATTCCGACCAATCAAATTCGTTCAAAGCAAATAAAATGTTGAAAGAAGGCCCCAAACGAACATGACGCAACTCAGTGGAACATCACACAACATCCTTCAAAAAATGCAACATTAACAAATGTGTAAAATCATTCAACATGGCGCTACATGCCAGCCAGATTAACTGATAAATGAATTATCGAGAAATCAGAACTGCTTGTAATTGTTTCATGGAGAACCCGACTCCGGGAAATTTCATCGAATGAGCCCCTCTGAAGAACCCCTTAACACAATTTTCCCAAAATTAGAACCCAACGAAATCGATTTCTGTCATTTAAAATATCCTCTTCATCAATTTTGAACAAAATCGTGCAAACCAAAAAAAAATGTTAAAATGAAAAAATTGTAACATTAAATATTGAATTCTCCAGAAACACTTCCACAACACGATCGGCAATCGATCCCTGGCACTTGAAAAACCTCCCTCACCAATTTTTATAAAACTAATACTAACCGACAAAAAATTAAAAAAAGGGATCCTGGTCCCACCGTTCGGCCCTCTGTAATCTGGGCCATTAGCCATTGATTCCTGGAAAATGGAAACCTCTCTTCACCAATTTTAAATAAAATCGTGCGAACAAAAAAAACGGAACCATGGCCCCACCGGATGACCCCTAAAACAATTCCTACGGAATCCGGATCCATAGTCTTCGACAGGAATCGAAAACCCCCTTTAGGAATTTTTATTAAGGTCGTTTGATCTGAGAAAAAAACAAGGAAACGAAACCGGGGCCTCACCGGAGGACCACCTTAACACGATTTCTGATACTTCTGATTTTTGATACTCGAAAATCTCATTTTAGAATTTTTTATAAAAATCGTTCGAGCCGTTTCCGGAACCCTAACTCTGTGGCATAACCACCACTTTTTGCTCGACTTAGGTTTAATGATCTTTCAAGCATAATAGCGTCGGTTTTGGACCTAAAAATTTCTGACCACCATTTGATTGAGATGTGGTTTAACGTTTCTCAGATACTGTCACTAGGGTCTACCAATAGAAGTAAGAGAACTAGTACAGGATAAACGAAAAGCCCGAAAGAAATGACAGACTACGCGTGCGCCGCAAGATAAAACCACCTTAAACAACTTAAGGTGTTCATAAAAAAAGTGAAAAATGAAACAATTTGAAAATACCTTTGTTCCCTAGCTCCAACTAAAGATACCGACTATTCACTCTGGAAAGAAACAAAAGGGTTAAAACAACCAAAAACGCAAATCCCCCCAATCAAAACACACAATAGTAATGGGCTGGAAGTGCGAAAGATAAAGCTGACCTATTTGCTGAACATCTTGAAGAAACATTTCAACCTCTAGGTCAGCAGACCAATGACGAAAACACTGCTGATACGCCCAGAATATCTGATTTCGAAGAGATCATGCCTGAAACATTAAAAGAACTAAAAGCTGAAATTAAGAACATAAAAGCAAAGAAAGCTCCTGCTTATGATCTGATAACAGGGCAAATTATAAAGAAGCTGCCTGAAAAAGGTACCCGTAAATTACTGCACATAATCAATGCGATTCTCAGGAAAAAGCATGTGCCAATGCAGTGGAGAGTAGCAGAAGTAATAATGATTGAAATATGAAGATGAATATTCCGAGCTACAAAGATTTTGGCAGGAGTCCCGCAGGGTAGTGTTTTGGGACCTATTCTTTACCTGCTCTACACCAGAGATTTACCCCAATTAAACGATGTTACCGTTGCAACATTTGCTGATGACACTGCAGTTCTCTCAGTAGGAGACACTATCGAGGAGTCGACTCAAGAAGCATGTGACAAAATCATAAAATATGGACACAAATATGGCGTATCGAGCTAATCGAATCAAAATCCACGCATATGAATTTCACCAATCTAAAAGTCAGTTATAAACCTGTAATCATTAACGGTTAGCAGATTCCGTATGCAAATAAGGCTAAATATCTAGGGATGACCTTAGATACCAGGCTCTGATGGAAAGAGCACGTTAAAACGAAAAAAGATGAGCTTAATATCAAATATCGCAAAATGTATTGGCTTCTCGGGAAAAATTCGGAATTGTCAACCGAAAATAAATTGCTATTGTATCAACAGGTGCTAAAGCCTGTATGGACTTACGGAATACAGCTCTGGGGCTGTACAAAGAAAACCAACACCAAAATAATACAAACTTTTCAAAACAAAGTGCTACGTGGTATAGTTAACGCTCCGTGGTACATTAGGAATGATGACCTTCATATGGACCTAAATATCCCGACGTTTCAAGAAGAAATAAAAAAATGTCTAGTAATTCATGGACAACGTATCTATCAACACGTAAATGAAGAGCTTCGTGGTATGTTGGACACTTCACATGCGCAGTAAGACGATTGCAGAGAACGAAACGAATTGATTTAATGGATTAAGGACACCAGAGCAAAGACTAGTTCAGTAAATAACCTATAAATGGAGCTGGCCAATGGGCCTCTTCTCATTCACAAGTGACTAAATTAAGAAAGAAAAATTACTAGATGAATTGTATTCAGTTGTAATAATTTAAAAAAAAAAAAAAACTAGGCTCTCAAAGTAGACCAATTTTCCACGAGAAGAAGAAAGAAGCCCAATCTCTCGTTGTTACTTGAAAGGTTGGACCCTATGAACTGGGTTCATTGTTAACATCGACAATCCATCGCTAGCTCTTTAGGTATTTTTGGATAATATTTCGACTACTTTACAATGCTGCTACACATTTTGCTCGTCTAAAATCAAACGCCAGTTGCCTTGGATTTTCTTTGACCTTGCGCGACGTATTAATAACAGGAACAAACTGCGTTCCAAGTTAAATAATCGCCCTGATAATGTAGTACTTCGCGAAACCTATAAAAAAATGTACACCATAATAAATGTAAGCGTTTTTCAGTTAACCGCGGTGATATAAAAAAACTGAATTATAGTGATCGAAATTTTGACTCGTAAACGTCACTAGTCAAATCTATCTTAGCACAGAACGGAGAACTTTTAACGAGTGATTTAGAAATTGTTAATGAGTTATTGTTATTTTACTAGTGTTGCTAAATACTTATAGGTCCTTAATTTGACTCTAGCAACGTGTCATCTAGGTCATCGTGGTTTTTCTCTTGCAATATGCGCAGTGTGCTTGGAGTTGTCCTACTGAATTGCCCATTTTTTGTTTGGTGGCCTCGGCTTTTCAATTGATTTGTTTTTAATATATCTGGATGTTTAAGCCTGTCCATGTGGCCTTCAACAAATGCTAAATTGCCACCACGTGCATGGGAAGATGAAGTGATAAGAGTTTGAAAAAAGTATCGAATTCGCCAAATTACAAAAAAACAATCAATTGGTTTTAGTGATGAAAGTAAATTCAACATTTTTTGACGTGACAGCCCTCCAAAAGTGTGGTGAAAAATGACAAAGCGCTTTAAATAAATAATGTAAGAAAAACAGTAAAACATGACGGAGGAAGAATAATGGTTTGAGACTGTATACCCTGTGCAAGTCTCGGTGATTTGGTGTTTATATTGAGGGTCATATGCACAGGTTTAAATGTCTGGATATTTTGAGGGCAAATTTAATCCAAACAGTTGAAAGCTCGGTCTGTTAAGTGCAGACTGGACCCTTCAGCAGGACGGCGACCGCGCGTTTTGTTCGAGAATAGCTATTTTACCATGTTCCCAAACATATACATTCACCTCCACATGGTCCGCACTTAGGTCCGATAAAACATCTCTGGTATTATATTGGGAGGGGTTTTCGAAGAAACGTTAAAGAATGCAATCATGTTCAAATGGAGTATTGTTTCGGCCCAATTCACTTAAAAACTAGTTTCGTCTGTAGAAAAAAGAAATAGATCGTGTTCTGCAAGCGGGGAGGGGGGGGGGGGCAATTATTTTGAAATAGAGTTACGGTTTGCACGTTTTGGTTGCCTATACTTTTCGGATTTGTCAGTTTCGTCAACCCCTGTGGACTATATCACAAAGTGTATAAATAAATATATGTATTGTACCGGACAAGTGGTGCAGTGGTTAAAGCTTCGGCACTTGGACCGGAAGGTATTGAATTGTTGTCATCGATGATGATAATAAACACAACTAAGACCCTCTTTTGTCAGTGTACCGGTTGACATGGTGCTTGCAATGTGCAGGCGGTATGCCGTAATTGTGTGAATCGGTGGCGTGTGCGTGAACGAAACGAGGGCATTAATTGACCTTCGAAGGACAATAAATCGACAGGACAATTAAAACTTCCTTTTTATTAAAAAGAAAGAGCACTGACATCTTTTAGCGAGCATTGAAAAACAAAATGTATTTATACATTTTGTTTAAAGTAAAATATGAAAACTACAAGTAGAATTGTAAAAAATTAAAAATGAGGAACTTTGTAAAAATTTTACCTATAATATCAAAACTTGGAAGCAGTGAATTTCCGTTTTCATTGGAAACTTCTTGTCTGTATTTAATATATGTCGTCATTGTTGTAAAAATCTAAATTTCCATAAATAATTTCAAATCTTGTCATAACCGAACAATTCGTATACGAGTAAAAAGTAATTAACTATACCCAAAAGAAAAAAACAGTCATCACGATACAAAAATCTTAACGCCCGAATGGGTTAATAATTTGTATCAATTTGCCGGCACGACAACAATCCATTCAAAACATAAACCAAATAAAAATTAGCATGATCAATGTTGATGATGATGTTTGTATTATTGGTTGTTATTGTTGTTGCTACGCAAGATCTTGATGATCATTATCATTATATACAATGATCATCATCATAATGACTCGTAATTTTTTATTTTATATATTTTAAAGAAAATATTAAAATGTAAAACTAAATCAACTACAATTAATAATTTTTAAAGTTTTATATGTTTATTGGGTGTGTGTGTGTGTTGTTGTTGTTGTGCTTGTTCTTATTTTGGGATCTGTTTGATGTAGAACCGCAACAGTTCTTATTTTATTTCTTAAAAGCATGTATTCAAAATATATGTAAGCATTATGTGTTTGATTTCTTTTTTAGCAATCAACAATCTTAGCGCACAATGGATTTTTGTATATATGATGAGGACGCGTCTTGAGTAACACAGTTAATGTGGTACACCACTATATATACGTACGTTTACCTTTAGGGAGCTAATTACTGTCTTCTCTTAATTAAATCCTACAATTCGGGTGCTTAATCAAAAATTCACGAATGAATGGGATTCGCATAATTACAATAACATAATTATCTTATATATGGTATATATATATATGAAGTAGAATGTACGAAGCAACAAGATTGCTGCCAAAATGAAAATTATTGATGACATGTGGGTAAGAAGAAAACGACGACTAAGGCGATGAACATTATTATAAAAAACACTTTGACGCGCCAAAAAATAACGCCAAAATCGAAATATAATTATAACAATTCATTTATAATGTCATAATCGTCATTAATGTACAGAAGTGGTTCGGCTGTGCGTACGAGTGCTTTATTTTAGTAGGTGTGGTGGAAATCGTGGTATAGAGGGCGGAAAGCAACTTACAATAAATTATGTTGGATCGACTGTTTTTCACACGGATTCGCGTATTCAAAAAGGAATTTCAAGCAAAATTGAAAAATCATCGCATGAAAATTAAACAATACGTATTTGAATTTGCAGGCATCTACTTTGATTTATAATGATTATACCTAAATAGGGGTTCGGAGAACCGCGGTTAGTTAATATTGCTCGAGTGCCCGAAACCAAATGCAGGCAATACTGCAAATCATATTTTAATATATAAATCGTGTGATTTGAAATTTCATTCAAAATTAGTAGTTTCTTTATCGTCAGTGATGATCAACGTTTTTCTAGATGATCTATGTTTTATATATTCATCAGATCAGGAACTATAGATCGATATTCAATAATTATCAGATCTTTAAAGTTATATATTTTTTTAAAAATTCGAATTATAATTCCTCCATTATTCCATTACTCTCTTAGGATCAAGAAACGATGAAACATTTAGCTTCTCACGTTGCAGCACGGTTGTAATTTATGAAAAATTCATAAACGGCCTTAAAGAGCACTAAATCTAAATCTGGTAGATAAGGTGGCTCTGGTTAATAGTGACTATATTTTAGAACATCAAATAATTTTTTCTTGCGATAAAATTTAAAGAAATTGAGTTTATCATAAATCTCAGTTGTAAAAATCAAATATATGTTTTCTCGTACACATTTTTGGCTTTCAAAATTGCTTGCAGCCATTGAGACAACGTCATAATACTGAAAACAACCTACTGAAATCTAATAGATCTGTCATAATAATCCATCGGATAAGCACGGAGCTTTAATCTCTCATTAGTAGAAATCCGATATTACAGCAAATACCAGCCGAAGGTATATGAAACTAACCACGTACCATCCGTTCTAGCAGCAACCAAATATTTAGCACATGGAACCATTTGGAGCTTATACAAGAAACACATTGCATTCTGGAAAACTAAATTGCAAGCACTTGTCGGATTCAATAGGATTGAACAATTATAACGTAATCTTCATCACCAAAATAACTGGGGGCAAGGTTGTGCTGGGATCCTAAGAAGCCACACTTTATACCTCCGGAATTCCAAAATCCGGCCCGAAAGTATGTAGATAGTTGGAACCATATTAAGTGGTATATTAAGTGTATATTAAGTAGTTAACATAAGTTATTAACACAATGCATGAACCATATAACTACAAGGCAATGGAAAGCACCAGTCAACTATTGCACAATCAGCAAGATGAAATACAGGTGTTACTTTAATATTCTGCAGATTTAACTAAACACGCAAAGGCTTCTCTCACGGTGATTTTGCCAACTAGATCTCAGGGTTTTGAGTCGTGGGGAAGTTGAGGCTTGCGTGTTCTTGGCCTACACCGTGGAACAAAAATAAAATTATAAAACAAGCTAAAACTGAAATTAAATTGAGGCACGTATTAAATATAATAATAACCTCCTCGAGTGACAAGTACCTGTTCTGCTGAAGAAACCTTCCCCACGAATGACTCATCGAACGCAGGCCTTTTTTCATTCCGACCCCAGGCCTCTTTTCATTCGGAAAGACCTCCAGCGAATCTCCAATAATACACACTCCAACAGTTCGAAGCTACCGGAGTGCCACGGGAAGACCAAGTGAATTTTACGGTCACCCCTGAATGGACGACACAAGCCGGACTCAAAATTCCGACTTTATAGATATCCTGCCAAGGGGATGACGAGAAGTGACAAGCCCGGACCCCCCCCCCCCCCCCATCATACCGACTCGAAAAATAATTTGATACTTCATTTTACTGTCCCAAAAAAAAGGAAATAACATAATTAATAATAAGCGAAAAAATGGATCCCGGCCGATGAATGAAAAGAAAATGAAAACGAATGCCAATGGGAATCGCAGTGCAATTTTTTATTAATTAAACAACAAATATAAAAATACTAGCTGAGTTACTCGGCGTTGCACGGGAGGTATATAATTCAAATATCTTGATTGTTATGCAAGAATTCTCTCTTTACATCGCTGTAGTTTCAATCACATATGAAAAGAAAATTTATAAGTAGCTGAATTCAGCACCGTCAATGCATCCAGGCGAACTTTTGTAATTATATTATTGGACATCCTGTTTGGTATTTGTTACCAATTGCCAAATAGTTATACTCCATTTTTACAAATCTTCAACCAGATCAAAGTGAATAATAAATATAAAGATATTTTAGTTAATAATTTTTATTATAAAGCCTTTTGATAAACAATATTTTTGTTTTTTCCATTTGGTGTGTAAATAAATAAATTTGTTGGCGTTCCCACTCTGGAGCAAGCAACATACAGTTGGCCAAGTGAAAAGCATGAATTTTTCAAAATAACACCAGCTATTTTCAATGATTGCCCCTGGGCTTTGTTGATTGTCATTGCAAAAGCAAGGCGTAATGGGAATTGTAGTCGCTTGAATTCAAACGGCAAATCGGTGGGAATCATAGGAATGCGTGGAATTAGCACATCTTCTCCTTTACTTTTACCGGTAATAATCGTTGCTTCAATCACATTCGGCATCAATTTTTTCACACAAAGCCGTGTTCCGTTGCAAAATTTCGGTTGATCTAAATTTCGGAGCAGTATCATTGGTGAACCCTCTTTTAAAAATAGTATGTGTGGTGGAATACCAGGTGGCTCCAAAGAATTAAAAAACTCTATTGGATAATTGACGGATTGATCTACATCAGTAACCGTGTTGATAGATTTGTATTTCATTAGTGGCCCGGGTAGTTGCGATTGAATATCATTATTTAATTTATTAACGCCGTCATTTTTGGGAGCTAGGAGTGCACGTTCGCACAGCCAATCATGATTTTTGAAGTTATTTGGCAGATTTGGGAATACTTTCGTCCGGGCCACGTCCTGTATTGATGGCACCATTTGACAAAAATTAGGCGGGAACGATTTCTCACATGTTACAGGGTCATTTGACAATTTCCCGTTACCCATGTCCAAAAGCTGCCTGGCAAATGTTTTAGCTGTACCATCGTGATGTAAATTCACACGCTTGTTTGTAGATAGTGTGATTTTCGTAACGTGTTTCCAAAGATGAGACGCCTTCAGGCAAGCATTAAGTTCATCAGCGGGGGTTGGTCGTGGAATGACTGGCAAAGTTTGACGAAAATCACCTGCTAGTAGTGTTAGAGCTCCTCCCATTGGTCGGTTATTTTGTCGCAAATCGCGCAAAAACTTGTTTTCTTCTGAAAAACTGCTTCTTCGACATGTTCCATGTATACTATTTTGGAACTTCATGATACAGCAACGTTTTTATGAATGAATTTGTTCCGCACAATTGAAAAAAGGCTGTTAATGTCGTATTTGTTGGTTGCGCAGCCCTCTGTAGCAGATTTTCTTCCGTAAAGTAAACTCGTTGTCCATTTTCTAAGTGTACACTAAGATGTACAACTGTTGGGTAACGCTCGTTAATATTAAAACTCAGAATTTCGCAGACAGCTTCATTACCGCTGATGTAACGTCCTATTGGAAATTGCGTGATTTCATCGAATGGTGAATTTGTATTCGAAAGTCCAAAAATTGCCATATCACTGCCTTTGTTGACGTATTTACATATATATTTAATTGACTTAACCGAGTTGCGGTACTCAACGTTAATATGGGTTTTAAATATTTTCGACAGTAACGGACTGTTAGGAACAATCCAACTATTATCTACCTCATGATGCACATTGTTTACTTTGATAGTGGCTGTGTGTCCTCCGTCATCGGATTTTCGTCTCCGGTATTGTGGATATCCGTCGTCACCAGTTTGTGTCCGTCTTTCATGCAAGGTGAATTGGTATTCACGGCTCCACATGGCCCATGTATCATGTTTTTGCTAACGATTTCAAAAAGTATCGGATCTCTTTGTTTGAAAACACTAGCTGTCAGATCATGCCGATGGGTCGATGATTGCCCAATTAGAAGTAAATCTATAATCTCAGTCCATGTTGGATTACACTTAAACGTTATAAATAGATCAGGACGTCCACATCTTTGGACATACGTCATGGCATCCTGAGCGTATTCTTGCATGTGCCTTGGACTTCCCGTATACGTAGCTGGTAATATGACCAATTTGCAAGTGAATATATTCCTCGGAATGAAGTTTTTTCTGATTCAAGCGAATGAAAAGAAGTCGTTCACTTTCGATTTTAGCATACATATCAACAATGAATTGGTGAAAAAGTTGACGGCACTTCAGGATGTGGTTTGATTGTTGTGCTCTAATCATAATACGATACGCATAAAAATTCATGCAGGAAACCCTTTTCGTCATCGCAGCACTTGTTGTTGGGTTAGTTTGCATCACGTTGAAATGATACCCATCTTTGCCAAAACAGTATTGGATACTGAAGAGCATCATACGATCTGTGTGTTTCAGTATCATTTTGTCTATGGATAATAATATCACGTCGATTGAAATTCGTTCCGACCATAACAATAGCAACTTCGTTGACTGTTGGAGCAATGCATCGTCTTTCATGTTGACCAGACGGTGTTTTTACTGTTCGAACAACAACTCTGTGGTCATCTGATGGCATTTGCTCCAATGCAGTTTTGAACAAATTTACCAGATGATTGCGTTCATGGAATAAAATCTCTAAACTTGATATTATTTCACATTTTGTTCCGGGACTAATAGCACAACGTTGATAAGTCTCCGCCTCCTCGTTGCTCGCTTGAAGTAAATTTGTTAAAACTTGGGGTCGTTGTTAGAGAGAAAAAGAAGTGATCCAATTTTATGATAAATTTGTCCTTGTACTTTAAACGTGGGCATAAAACCTCCCATCCTTAACAATTTGGGTTGCTCTAAAAGATGTAGGCGGATTCATTGCTGTAGTTCGTTGTGTTCGTTCCGTTCGTTGTGTTCGGTATTTTTACTGGAATATTATTTTAATTTACAAAATAAAAATATCGAAAATCTGTCTGTTCCTTTCTACTATTATACTATATATCATGTCGTCTCTTTCTTGCCATGTTCCTTCGGTAGATGCAAAACATGAGATAAAGCGCCTATACCATCCAGCCATTCCCAAGAAACGACGAAGTTTCTTGTGAATGGTTGGTATTGGGAAATCGGTTATGGCTTGTACCTTATCTGGATTTGTTGAAAAGATTCCGTCCCCAACTACATAACCAAGATAGTTAATGCGTTTGAGGAGGAAGTGGCTTTTCTCCAAGTTGACCGTTAGACCAGCATTGCACAGTTTCTTAGCTACAAGTGACAATAACTCAAGATGTTCTTCAAATGTTCTGGAAGTAATCAGAAGATCATCCAGATATATAAAAATTCGATCATGAAGTTGATGGGGTATCACCTGATCCATTAACCGGCACATAGTTTGTGGTGCGTTACAGAGACTAAATGGCATAACTGTAAATTGGTACAGAGGTCGACCAGGAATGGTAAACGCTTTTTTATCTCGGGACTCAATAGCCAATGGAATCTGCCAAAATGCATCCTTCAAGTGAAGACTTGAAATACATTTTGTATCTCCCAATCGGCTTAGCAGTCCGTCGATTATAGGCAGTGGATACACATCCCTGACTGTTACCTCGTTCACACGTCTTGCATCTAAACAAAGACGAACTTTGTCATTTGGTTTACGAACCAATGTCACATGTGAACTCCATGAACTATGTGATTCTTCGATTACTCCCAAAGACAGCATCCTATCAATCTCGAGGTACATGTCAGCTTGTACTTTAAGAGACACAGAATAGTGTCGCTGTTTGATGGGCGTGGCATCTTGGACATTAATTTGGTGAAAGATTATGGAAGTTTTGCCTAGACCATGTTTATTAAACGAAGGAAATTGTTCAATAACTGTCTCTAAATGAGAATTTTGTTCAGTAGAAAGAGAATGAAAATCAGAATCGACTCCATTTATTTCTGATATACATTTAGGAATTATATCAAATAGTTTCCAAAAGTCTATCCCGAGGTATAACTGTTGTGTATTAACCAGGTATTAAATAAATATTCATCGATTTCTGTTTTCCATTATAAATAACTGATGCAGTGAAATAACCGTGAATACGTTGAGGTTGTCCATCTGCTGTTTTAACATTGGATGAAATATTATAAATTTTGTGATTGGAATTTGTTAAATATTTCTCACATCCAGAACCAAGAGCGGTTATAGAAGCACCACTATCCAGTAGACCTCTATAAATTGCTCCATTTATTTCTACTAAGGCGTATAGTCGATCATCTGTTTCCTTTGTAAAAGGCGTTTCGGAAATCAAATGTCTTGTTTCTTTTCGTTTATCCCAATAAAATTTGAAAAATTATGATTTATTGCATTAATCTTATTTGAAATTACTAAATTTAATTTTGTTGAGAACTGCCCCTGAGAATTGTAGTCGATTGTGTGGTTCGTTGCTGCTGGGCGGTTCGAGGAGTGTGTTACAAGCTGGCTACTGCCAACCTGCAGATTTCACTAAGCGCATGCAGAGGCCTCCACGGTGATGTTTTGCCGGCTACGTTCTCAGGGAGAAGTGCTAAGGTCGTGGGGTTTGAGGCTTGCATGTGCTTCTGGCTTACACCGTGATTATACAGAAAGTTAGGGGGGGACGCAAATAATAATAATACCCGAGTGTTCCGCCGAAACTCATCGGCCGGAACCTAAGGAACGAACCAAATAATCAAAAATGAAAAAAAAATAATAATAACGGTAGAGGTGCCTTGGTGCGCGCATCCATTCGAATTCAAACAGGGCAAAGCCTCGGTTACGAAATTGGATGCGGGCACCAAGGGACCGCAAACACTAAACCGACACAGAGGGAGTCTCCGCTCCCATCATACCACACCCGAAAACTTAGTAATTCATTTTATAAAAAAAAACAAAAAAACGAAGCGAAACAACTTCCCCCTCCACCCGCAACGATGCAAGAGAACGAGAGAGAGAGAGAGAGAGAGAGAGAGAGAGAGCAAAACGTACCGAGCGCGCACCCGCTGTGCGGCGCTCGATCACAAAAATTTTGAAAATTATTATATAGGAATATAATAAAAATATATATAAAAGAAATAAAATAAAAAAAATTAAAATAAAATAAAAATTGTACCTTAATTATTTAATTTAAAACTGTTGCGGCCTTGGTGCCGTTGTTGTTGCGGGGCCTAAAAATTTGAGTTGCGGCCTTGCGCGGCCGTCGTTGCGGCAGACCACCGATAAATAAAACAAGCCGGTTGGCTACCCCGTTGCGGCAGACCACCGATAAATAAACCAATAGCCGGTTGGCTACCGTTAGTTGCGGGGCCTCTCCCCTTACCAAAATAAATACAACTGGCCGGCTGGCCACCCGTATTGTTGCGGGGCCTTTCCTCGTTACCAACTATGAATGACACGCGATGCCGGTTGGCAACCCGTATGTACTGCTACGGCTGGCCTCAACTGGCCGCCGAATCCGCACCCCACCTTCGCGCTCGAGCGCTTGCCTGGTTGGGCACTATGTTGCGGGGCCTTTCCCCGTTACCAAAAAGTCGGGCAACCGGTTGATTGGCTACCCGTATTGTTGCGGGGCCTTTCCCCGTTACCCAAATGCAAAATCGTGGCCTCGACTGGCCGCCGTAAATAAAGTGGTTGAACGGTATTTCCGCCTTCACCGTAAACTGAATGACCTCGCACTTCTTCGAAACAAAAAAAAAAAACGTGCGGCACTTTCACGTTAATAATTGCGTCTTTATCGACTCAAAGGTATTCACCCACCTTTGCGGAACCATTTAGCATTTTAGTATCGGTGTACGTTGACATCATTATGAAACCGTCCAAAATTATACCACAATAAACAAGCTAATATTCACCGGAACCAATATTATTTGTTGTCCAACAACCAACCATAAATCGCCACCACTTTTGCACCCACGAAAACAAAAATTACAAAATGAACTAATAGTTTGATACTTATTAAAAATCATTTATTTTATTAGACACATTCCAAAAATTTATCTAATTATGCTTAGGTGTCAACTAAAATGCAGCAGACACTTATGGCTGCCACTACACCATTTTATAAGTCAAAAATAGTAATTTTATATAATTATCACAAATCGACAATATTTTTCTCAAAAAACTTAACTAGATCGAATAATCACTAACACGAGTCTTTTCTCATTATATAAAACCAACAAGACTCGAATATATTATAATAAATTTTTTTATAACACAATATAATTTTTAGAAATATTTTTTTTCTTTAAATGCACAACTCAACTTTTCTTTCAAAAATCAAAACTCGAATGTCATCAGACAAAAAAAAATTCGAGCGCCGCACAACTCGTAAAACGTTCTAGAAGAAATTAATCTCTCTTCTCTGTCTCTCCTTTATATCAAATTTTCGTTGGTATAAAAGAGAGACATATAAGAAAAACATTTTTTTCAAAACGTTTTACTTTGCACACACTCGATGCGCACTGGTCTCTCTCCCCCATTCTTTCTCACCTCTGCGCCACCACGCGATGGGGCACAAAACAAAACGTCGAGAGTGCGTTCATAACACATCCGAGGTGAATAAAAAAATAAGAGAAGATGGTTGCGACCAACACAGTCGTAACAAGTGTTCAATGCAGCTGTTTGAGTCCTCGAATTGACGTTTCCCATATGACTACACTTTGGACAATTAATTTTGGTAAATCCATCTTTACCACACCCATGGCAAAATAATTTACGTGGCGCTGAGCAATTCAAAAAAGTGTGACTCACGTCACGACATTTCCAACATACAAAATAATTTGGTTGGTTTGAATTAAAATTTTGATTAAAAGCATCAATTTGATTAGATGAAATTAAATTATTAAATTGATGCGAATCAGGGCTTATACAATTGTTAGAACTTTGATTTGTTGAATTTGGAATAGAAAAATTTGAATTAATATCCGGTAATAAATTTGATTTTAACGTAACAGGTGTAACAAATGGCATATTGGATTGAATCTCACCAAAACCAAAAACTTCACTGACATTTTGGATTCTGCAGAATTTCTCCGGTACAAAATTATGTCGTTTCCACATATCCTCAAGCGCAACACATCTCCTAACCAAAGTATTGATTGAATCAATCTCCTGATCAGCAAGATGGTTTTGAAGGCCAATATTCAAGTTGCATCGTAAAATCCGCAAAATGTCCGAATCTGGAATAGGATTGCAAAATCGAAGAGTTAACGCAAGCATTTCATTGTAAAATTCGATAAATGATTCACATGTCTTCTGTTTCCGAGAATCAATCAACCGACGAATGTCGTCATCCGTGCGACGATCTTGGAATCGTTCAATAATTGCAGCTTTTAGTTGGAACCAAGTTGCATTAGGATTCCGTTCAAGATAACACCAGTACCAATTAGAAGCAACTCCCTTTAGGAGAACACCAAATTAATCTTTTACGGTATTATCAGGAACCCGATAAGTACGTGCTAAATGTTCTACTCTAAAAAGGAATCGTTCAATTGCAACTCCATCTGTAGTGCCATCAAAATCAATTTTCCACTTTGATAATTGATGTTTTCCGTCAGTAACAAACGAATTGGTAGGTTGTGTTGAAAACACAGGAAGTGATTGAGATTGGTCAAATTGTTGATGTTTATTGGAATTTGGAAAAGAACCGGGTACAATGTTATTACTGGACTGTTGCCCAGTATAATGAATTTGTTGAAAATTTGGAGGTGGGTTATCGTAGTTCAAATTTGAAAATTTATCTAACAACCCATTCTTTATTAAATTATCATTACTATTAATAGATGTCGTTAGCAGATGTCATGTTGTTGTTGGTTTTTCGAGATGTAGAACGTATGGTTTGTTGAGAAGAAATAGAATCTACATCAGAAAAATCATCCTCCGAAGATGATAAATCTTCGACTTTAATATTTATGTTTTCCTCAACAAACTTGATTGAATCATCAAGAGAGCCACTATTGTCAATATAATTGTCAATATGTGTCTGTAATAACTGGACCTCTTTAAGGGCGCTAAGACAATTTGATTTGTAACGCTTAGTTGATTTAGATAATCTTTGCTAACCTCATAATTACATGATTAATCCTTGACTAAACAGGAACAAATTTATTATCATCCTGGTCTCTATCCTTTAGATATACAAACCAATCTCGGAAATCTGATATTTTTAAAAGGCATTTTCGAATTTCCCTATCTGGATTTTTAGAAGCTGCTTTATGTGGTTTGAAAGGTTTAAGAGCCGGATTATTCATTTCTTCAGTCACCAAATTCTTAAGAATGTCAAATTTTGCCGACGGATTAGCATCTATTTTCCTAACTAAACATTCAACTATAAATTCGTCAGGCATTAAATATTTCAAACTAATTCAGTCCATTGTAAACAATAACAACAAGGAAATATGAATTAAAAAAAATATAATATGTACAATATATAATAACGTAATATTTACAAAATGAAAGCTATTTTCGCAGGCTTAAGCGTAACTTGAACGTGTTTGATTGATTGTAAAATCGTAATCCAATAAAGCTATCTCGTCTAAGCTCAATATGCAAAACAAAATAAACGAAATATGATAAAATTCTTAACTCTAAAAATTTACGATGTTATTCTTTGAAGTTGAACAAACGACAAAAAAAAATAACCCAATATTCAATAATGACAAACCATAAAAAGATACAATTATCAATTAAACACAGATTTGAGAAAATAAATTAAATAGATTATTATGCCGCGCACAATATATGTAATACGTTCTCAATTATATATGTAATGTAATATGTAAGTAAATTGAAAAGTATTATTTAGTTATCGTAAAATCATCCAATGATGGCTATTCCCAGGCACAAAAACAGAAACTACATAAATGGAAAATACAAAACTTTTGAGACGGGTGAAACTATTTTAAAAATTTATCAAATTTGTGTTGCAACTTATTAGCATATGTGTCATAGCAATTCGCTAGCAAAGAGGCTTAATGTTGCTACACATGAATTTGAGATCGAATTAACAAAAAAAAATTTAACAGAACAAACTTTAAGCAATCAATTAAAAAAAAATCAAAGTACTCAAATTGTTTATAAAATATTTTGTTGAAATTCGATAATAAAATAAGTTTTATTTTGTTTTTCCCTGAATCAGTCTTCAACAATCAAAACCGTAAATACTAAAATCTATTATCAAAATAAGAGTTAGTAACAAATTTAAAAATCAGAAACTGGTTCATTTTAAAAGAAAACAAAAAAAAATTTAGTAAAATGAGAATGAAATATGAAAATTCTAGTATTTAAATAAATTCAGTTGTGTTTGACCTGCTTTGAAGTATGAAAATTGTCCGCATTTGGTTATATTAAATAAAATTCAAATCCGTTAGGAGAAATACAAATTTCCAAACCCGGAAAACATTAACACTATCGAAACAAATCAAAACTAAATTAAATTTTCATATAAAAAAAAACCGTTTTTTTGGGTAGCTCAGTTCGTGAGGTGTCTATTGCGTGGGATTGAATTTATACACTATATTTTTAAGGCAACAATAGTGCCTAGGAATAACCAACATTATCAGATTCACAAACTATAAAATAATTACATGTTATGCAACATGAACAACAAAAAAACAACTATGAAATATTTACAAATATTTAAAGAAAATTAAAACAAATAAAAAAATCAAGCAAAAATAATTTAAAAAAAATATTATTTACAATTCTTATTTAAATTACCTTCTCTGAAATATCAAACACAATACGGTCCCGTCTGTTGAATTCTTGAATTCGCTAATATCTGCCAAAACTGCTTAATAAAATGTCCAAAATCCCATATCAAAAACAAAATGATCACACACCATATTCGTTTCTCAAATAATTTTTTTTTTTATTTATTAAACGCTTCACAAATTTTTTATAACATATTTTTATAACATTTTTTATAAAGTTTTATTTACAATTTTAATATTGCACCATTTACCAATTTATAATTTATAATATTAAGGATATCATTTTTATATAATTTGATGAATATCAATATACAAAACATGTATACATATAGTAGTAGTTTTTACGTACTTTATTCATGTACTATATTCATTATTATTAGCCGAGGCCCGAGTTATTCATTTTTATATAGTTTATTTAAATTATGGTTGTGTTTTTCATTAAACAAATATTTGTTCAACTTTTTTTTAATATTTCTGCACATCCAGTTCCATTCAAATATTTTTTCTCACTCAAGAAAAAATTCCCAAAACAAAAACTCCAACGAAAAAAGCTTTGCTAACTCAATTTTAAAGAAATTAATTGAAACCGAAAACGTGATTTAAAAATTTTTGAAATACAAACAAGTGGAACTTAAGTGGCAATATCAAATTGCAACAGCAGTAGTCCGTGTTCGTAGCGAGCCTAAGAATTGCATAAGGTCAGTGAATAGTTTGGGTTTGAGTTGTGTGTCTTGATCGGCCATTATGTTATTTTTTTTTTGTTTTTCTTTTTTCTCAAATCAATGCTTTATTTATTTACTTTTCAATTTATAGTTAATACAATGCTTGGGCCAAAGCTGATTGGGAAAATGCCCTGGACATTTACAAAATTTTATGTGGTATGCTCGCCCCGAGTCTCGCCACATGCTCGTTATTTTTTATACAATTGTATCGGACGTTTACTCTAGTTTTGTGTGTTAATACAAAATTGATTTATTCATGTGTTGGCTAAAAAGTTCAAAAAACTGCCAACCCACTTTCTAGCGGAATAAGTCCGAGAGTGATATTGGAGTGGCTTTGGGATGCTGGCTTCAGTGTTCGCAACCCTCCGCCACTCCCACTTTCGGCTCATTATTCTTTATGGGGGTTTGTGGTATATGTTGATTATATTGGTGTTTGTGAAGCGATGGTTGCGCGGTTGTGGCTAGTGGGTGGCGGTTGGTTCAGCCACCAATATTTAGCCCGGTTTTTGGCGTCTCGCTGCGTATCTATAATAATATTTGAAAATTTAAATCTATTGTGTAATGAATACTCAGCTGGATTCGCGAATATCTCCACGTTGAATCCTTTCTCGTTCTGCCTTCTCTCCAGATGATATATTGGTGGATATCTCGTACACTCTTGCTCAATGTAGCCAATTTTGTCCAGATACGTGAACGTCTCCGGTCCTGGGTGATTCTGTCTTACGCAGTTGATTTTGTTGATGACGTCTTCGGTATAGTAGGGGGCGAATATTAACGAGTTTTCTCTGTTCTCAGTCGATCTCCTAATATGGTTTCGGACCAATTCTAAGATATATAAATCAATCCTGTCTTCTCCGAATTTGTTATACTGTTCTTGGTTCGATATATAGTGTTTATAGTTAGTATTCGCTTTACGGAATGCTCCGTGGCAGTACCGTAGGCATTTCCGTTCGAACACTCTCATCTTTTCCATCGTATTCGGTCCAATGTTCCACCATATAGGACAACCGTAAGTTAATATTGGGCGTACCAAAGATTTGTAGCAGATGTGTTTGACTTTTGTGTCAATTATCGGTGTGCAGAAGATTCTTCGATTTGAGATTCTTCATTATTTGTTGATTTATGTGGTTGTCTAGATACAGTAGTTTATCTAGATTTATTCCTAGATATTTAACTGATGGCTTTTGCACACAGGTCGTACCAACTATTTTGATTTGGAATTTCTTCCAGTGAAGTTGTGTGTCGTATCGTGCTAGCTGGTAAGGTTTTCGAAATAGTATTATTTCACATTTGTTGGGGTTAATTTTTATCCTCCATGTATGCAAATAATCCATTGTAAATTCTACTGCCTGTTGTATGTTTTGTGTGATATTTAATATTTTGTCGTGTGTGCCGTATATCACCAGATCGTCTGCGTAGGCTATTGTTTGAGTCGCATGCGTATTTAATCGTTCGTGCTCAATTAATTCTTTTGTATATAAATTAAATAAAATTGGGGCCGTTATTGACCCTTGTTGTAATCCATTATGTATTTTAAATAAGTTATTTGAGATCTCTGTGCCATTTGTCGTTTTGAAATGTCTATTGTATAGTAATTCGTGCAGTAGGTGTATTATTTCGGGGCTGAACTTCATCTGGATCATTTTGTATAAAAGTCCATCGAGCCACACCGATTCGAACGCTTTTTGCATATCAATCAATATTGTCCCGGTCGCTTTTCTCTGATTTAGGTTTCTGCATACGTCTGCTGTTAATTTGGTTATGGCATGTATTGTGGAATGACCATGTCTAAATCCGAATTGATTGTCTGGTATTATAGTCTATTCTCCGTGGTGTGCTCTTGTATTTTCTGGTATATTATAATTTCATAGATTTTTCCCAGATTTGATAATAGGCTTATTGGTCTGTAATTATTTGGATTTGTAGCTGGTTTACCCTTTTTGTATATCGGATAAATTTTCGCGGTTTTCCATATTTTCGGGAATGTATGGTTATTTAGGCAATGATTTATGAGGCTACATATTTCTTGTATTATTTCTACCGGTATGTGTTTTAGAACGGCACATGGTAGATTGTCTAGCCCAAACGATTTTTTTGTGTTCAAACATTTCATGATTGCGGTTAGATCTTCCGTGTTTATAAAATATTTGTTATTATTAGTGTTGTTGTTGTTGTTTGTTTGTGGATTTAGTGCTGTATTGCTATTAGTGAATTGTGTTTTTGTTATATGTTTTATTTTTTTTTGTGCGTACTGTAATTTTAGTGGTTGTATTGTTTGATTTATTATCTGTTCGTGGTGTTGTTTTCCTAGTGCCGGCTTGGAAATTGTATTTTTTTGTATATAGTATCCAAGTATGTTTAGATTGTCCTGTTGTTCAAGACTGCTATATAATGTACCCTGCTTTTTCATTTTTGTCCAGTCAATGTTTAACGATTGCATGTTTTTGGTTTCGTTTTCGCCTATTTCCAGTTTATTTACGTTCAGTTCTTGTTTCGATTTTGCACTGGACGTGATTCGTTTTATCTGATTAAACATTTTAATGACCCGGTTTTAGGTTCGCCATATGTTCTGTCCATTTTTTATTTACCTGCATTTGTACATTTTGTGTAATCAGCTCGTTTATGCGTTTTATTTCGGCCTTTAGCGTGGTTATTTGTAATCTTGTTATTGTGCCCGTTCTTTTGCCGTTTTTTAGTTGTGTAATTCGTTTTGATTTTTGCTTGTATAAGCTTTGTATTATATTATTTGTGTAGCATTCCATGTTGTTTCTCCTTATTATTTTCGGTATGGTTTCTTTTATATTGTTATTGATTAATTGTGTTATTGTATTTATGTGCCTTTCTATTTCGTTGTCTGTGATATTATGGTCAATGGGTATTATTTGTGCTATATTTTTATCTTGTAAATATTTGCGATAGGATTTTTGTAATTTTGTTTGCCATAGTGGCCAATCTGCTTTATTGAAATTGAATTTCGCCTGTGTTGCTGAGTCTACGTTAATTGTGTCTAATTTAAATATGTTATTATCGTTATTGTAATTATTAAATATTATTTCTATAGCTTTGTGGTCGCTATCGTACGTGTGAGCTGGTATTTCTCCCAAGTCGTTTGTTTGGATATTTAGCCGCATGTCTATTATAGCAAAGTCTAATATGTTGTTGGATCTCAGGAATGTTGGACTATCCGGTTTATAGATTCGCGCCTTGTACTCTATATCGTTCTGTTCCATCCATTCGTTAAGTTTTACTCCTCTGATGTTGCTTGCTGTATTTCCCCAATTTGGATGCGTAGCATTTAAGTCTCCTGCTATTATGTAATAGTTACTTGGATTTTTGAGGTCGTGTTTTGTGAATATCTGTTGCCATTCGTTTTGAAAGTGCGATTCAGTTATAGTATGATTGCAGCTGGTGCAGTATATTGCGAATATATAAAGGTATTCGTTATTTGTTGATAGTTTTATTTTTATCGTTGTGTGTTCTATGCCTGAGCTATAGTTTTCGTTATTTATATTTATTTGTTGGTAATTATATTTTTCATTTATTATTATTGCTGTGCCACCTGCTCGTTTACTATGTGTACGGTCTTGCCTTATTATATTGTAGTTTTTAAATGTTATTATATGTTTAGGGTTTAATTTTGTCTCGCTCAAAAGCATAATATCTGGTTTATGTAGATTGATGAAATTCAGCAAGTTCAGTCTTCTCTGTATGCTTATTAAAGAGTTTACGTTGATCGCTATTATTTTTAATTTATTATTGTAGTTGCTGCTCATTTCACAAGTTGTTGTATCAATGATAATAATGTAGAAATCTGTTCACCCTGTTGCGCTACAATTTCTGCCATTTTATCTATTTTATTTGTGAGCTGTTGTATTGTCTTTGCATTATCGTTTGTTGTGGTTATCATATCTTTTGTTGTTTCTATTGCTTTTCTTCCTCCTTCCCTCAGCATATCTGCGAAGGTGCCATTCTCCTGGTTGACATATGTGTTTTTATGTATTGGTATCAATTCTGGTTGTTTTGTCCGTTTCTCGCTGATTCTCTCCTTCAGCCTGTTTAGCGTTGCTTGATATATTGGACAACCTTTGTATGATGCTGGATGTCCTTTCGTGTTGCAATTTGTGCAATATACATCTTCTTTATTGATTTTGCTGCTTATTGCGCATTTCCCTGGATCATGTTGTTCTTCGCATTTCACGCATCTGTATTTTAAATTGCAATTTGCAGCCGCATGTCCGAACCGTTGGCATTGATGGCATTGCATTATTGTGTCTCTTTTTTTTAATGTTTCCCACGTCACTATTTGGTAATTTAAGGTTTTAATATTATATATTTGTCCCATATTAGTGTCGGGTGCACATTGTACTATGTATAAAGGTAATTTTTTGTCCGCTCCCGTTGATTGTTTTGTTTTAAGTTGCGTGATGTTTGTCACCATTATGTTGTGTTGCTGGATTAGTGTTTTAAGTTCGTCCATATCTTCGTTTTCATTTAACCCCTTGAGTACTATTGTCTTTGGCTTTTCGTCCTTTGGTGTGTATGTGAAGTAGGGTGTATTCACTTCAGTTAATACCTTTTTAGCCTCCTTATAATTTTCAATTTTTTCAATTTGTAGTGTATGTTTATTATTATTGATTCGTCTTATATGAAAGTTTTCAATATTTAGCCCTTTAATTAATTTTATTGTGTCTCTTATTTGTTGATTATGAATGTGTATTGGTGGTGGTCGAGTATTTTTTTTTTTGGTAAGGTTTGTGTATGAATCTGTATGTTTTGGCTGACTGGTGTTGGTTGTACTTGTTGTTTTTGTAACATATTTTTATTTGTTACTGTTTGTGTTTTGTTTTTTGTTTTTCACTGCTTTTTTAAACATTTCGTATATTGGTTGGTCGTCTTCATCTTCCGAATTTATGTCTGTCATATGTGCGTCTCCTTGTTCGAGGTTTGTAAATCTATTTTGTGTCGTTATTGGTTGTTGACAGCTCACTGTTTGTATTGTATTTTGTTGGTTGTTCACCGCCCCTGTAGCGCTGCTTGTACTAGGTGTACCTTTCGGTTGGTTTAACATCTTTTTGAGTTCCGCTATTTCGGTCATCATGTTTTGGAGTTTATTTTTTAATTCGTTGTTTTCCTCGATTGCTTGTTTTGCTTTTTCATTCGCCAAGGTTGTTAATGATTGACGTCGTTTTACCTGTGATTCGGTTCCAACAGCTGTTAGCTCTTCAGTTGATGTTGTTCTCATGTTCAAGGATGATTTAGCTGTATTTTTCTTTTTGTCTGCTTTCTTTATGTTTGTTTCTTCTGTAGGTTTTACTAGCACTTTTGAAACGATGTTGGAATCTTCATCCGAGTTGGCAGCTTCATGCGCGCGTTTTGATGATAATCCGCTCGTACTGGGGAGGTTATCCTCCACGCCCTCCATTGTTAGTTCGCCACTTTTAAAATGTTTATAATTGTTCACTTATTCACTGTAACTTGTCTTCCCCTTTTATTGTTTTTTGCGTAATCCGTTTTGTTTTTGTGATAAAAAGATTTTTATAAATAGCCCACTAACCTTTGAAATCTTACCGTTAGATAATTTTTATTTTATTTGATGTTGTTATCCAGTAGATATACCGTTGTTTTCCAGCATTTGTACTTCACTTAATGTGTGTGTGTGTTTGTAATTTTCACTGTTAATATTAATTATTGCACTATATTATCTATTTGGTCATCGAATAGTTTTTCGTATGAACCTAATATTCACTTTTACACTTTCACTGAATTATAGTACCCCCTCATACATGAATGTCTATGTATGGTGGTAACTAACTTTTCATCACTATTCACTACTTATATCTATATGCTATATCTAAGGCACCACTATTATTACACTACTTATTTACTAATAAACCCATAACCGCAATTTTTTTTCCTGAAATCACAAAATTTTTTGTATATCACTTTTTGACCTATCATAGGATTGACTGTTATCACCACGTTTTTCGTTTATCGAACCATATAACTGTGTCACTTTTATTTTTTTTTCACTTAACAATAATACCAACACCCACGAAAGTTTGTGTATGCCGGTATATAATCGCTAATTAAACTATATAATTTGAGTGCACTATCCCATATTCACTTGTGATTACATTTAACTATTATTCAAAATACAGACTTAATTAACACATGATGAGATAAAATGTTTTCTATAAATATTTTTTTTTTATAACTGAACTGTTTTTATTACATGTTATTGATTTTAATATTTTATTATTTTACGAGCACAAATTATTTTTATGTGTTGACTGCACAACGATCATCACCATTCTGTCCATTATCTTATGAATCTATAAATGCAGTTTTCGACGAGCGTTTTAGCAATTATTGGTGCGGAGATGTCTTTTATGCTGTAGGCTTCTTGTTAACGCGTAAAATGATCACCGCAGGTTAACACGTGTGTATATGAATGAGTCCATTAGAAGATGGAAGTAATCCATCAATATCTGAATGGATGGGTTCAAATTTAGATGGTGGACCGATTTTTGGGTAGGCCAAATACAGCAAAAGTATTTTCCATTTGGAAGAGCGCAGATTTGTAGAACTAGAGAGTAAGTCTTTTGCAATAGCGATAATGTCGAAACATGTTGTTGCAGAGGCACGCTCGTGGTCAGAAGTCTAAGAAAGTGTGTCGGCAACTACATTATCTTTGTCTTCAATATATTGAATGTGTGTAGTAAATTAAAAGACATAATCTAAGTGGCGTGCTTGTCTTTGGCTTCGTTCCTCTTATTGGAAGTTGGTTTAGAAAGCGGTTTATGCTCGGTGAAAATAGTGAATTCATGCCCTTTGACAAAGTCTTGAAGTTTTTAATTACTTGGAAATTGCAAACAATTCTTTTTCAAATGCGGATTATTTTCATTTGGCTCCTGGTGGTTTCTTGAAGTAAAATACAAAAGTTTTGGGCTTTTTGAGAAAACTTGTCAAATATGTGTGAATTGGGGCAAGTTTTATTGTGAGTTTTGGAATAAATCCGTGGATGTAGTTCGCCATACTGGCTAATTGTTGAATTTGTTTAAAAATTTGCGGTGCTGGGAAGTCCCAAACACCCACTTTAATGTGTTGATATTAACGCCATAATTTGCTAGTTTTTAGAAAATTTCTTCCAAACGGTGCAAATGGTGTTTCTCCTCTCTTGAAAGGCTACGAGAATGTCGTCAATATAAATAAAAAATAAATCGAGATATCTCACGATTTCGTTGGTGAAATGCTTGAATGTTTGTGCAGCATTTCAAAGTCGAAATGACGTTTAGGAGAATTCGAATAAGCGGTAATAATTGTGGTAATTGCGGTGTTATGGATATCGTCGGAAGAACGAGATCGATTTTTGAGAATATCAATAATACATTGTGTTGGAATTTTAGGACAGCTGTTAAATGGAGAATTGGATCAAGTCGACGTGGCCTTTAGTTACGATGTGGTGTACCACATTGAGCCTTACCGGAGAGTTGTAGTTTGGTGGAGCTGTTTAAGAAGGAAATTTCTTTAGTAATGCTTTGTAGAAATTGTTTGTTTAAAATATTGTTGAAGGTGTATCAACGCGTGCTGATGTTTCATTGATTGAGAGCTTAGTGGATGGATCAATCAATTTGTGATTTTTTGGATCCAGTAGCAAACTAGTTTAATTTAGTCTTAATCCAATGTAAACAGTGGTATGCCATTAGAGTTTAGCAATAATATCTGTGGTTCGAGATTACGCTTAGATTAGAACTGGTATCAATCAATTTTATGATTTGTTTCACCAAATCTCCGGTTTGGGGAACTGCTTTTTGTGGGTCGTATTCGTTGTATTATAAATATACATGGTGCGGTGCATTCTGATGTTACCAAATTTTGCAGGATACTAACACCAGTTGTGTGGGAATTGGTATATTATTGTTTGTTACTGTTAGATGTTTCGTCGAATTGAAATTCCCTGGGTTGGGTGTGATGGTTGAACAAAATGGTTGTAGTTGGTTATGTGAAAAATTATCTAGCTTGGGACCAGTGGTTAATTTGTTTTAGCATTATTTCAAGACGGCTAATGCTAGAGCTTAGCGCGTGTATCTCTGGCTCGGTGTGCACGTGTCGCGACTAATTGAACACAAACACTGAGTCTTTGTCCCAATATGTCGTGAAGTTTATCGACGAAATCAGTGAGATCATCCTCCGGGTTATTTTGCTTGAACAGTCTCTAATTTGTCTCCTAGGCTATATCGATCAATAAGGTCTCTTTTGAAATTTAATCCGTGTTTTTGAAGAAACGACCAATGACACTATTGTGGCTTTCCCTGGGAATAGGGAATTGGAGAAATATTTTCATAACATTTTTGTCCAAACTGTATTTTTCTGGCCTACTTAAGGAATAAGCTAAGTGCAAAAATTTTCAAAACAAAGTTGATTGAAAAATGTTTGTTCCACACTCCGTTTCGAAAATATGCTATGAAAATATTTTTTCAAATTCTGTATTCCCAAGAAAAGACTCGCCTTTAATTTTATATAAAATTAAAACATCGTACTCTTTTAAATTTTAAAACTTTCTATTTAAATTTCTTTTTATCTTAAAAAAATTTGGTCACAAAATGTTGCGATGCACCTTCACCAAAAAAACTTCCTAGAAAATTACATCCTACCAAAAAAATAAAATTAAACAATCAAAATCATTTTCTTGGTTTGTAAAAAATATGTTTTATTAAACGTAAATGTTATTTCTGGCGAAATCTCGAACGCGGAACCGTTTCATCATTAAATAATTACAAAATTCGACTTTGCACCTCCGAACCTCTTTATGCTTATCAAGACGTATCGACCACAAACACGCCTAAATATTTCCTTAACAATGATGTTTTGTACTGAGATTCCAAATATTCGCTTAATTAATGCGGTAATCTATTCCGACAAACCGAATTAAGCACAATTTTTATATAACTGGTTGAGTATGAAGTCTTTGTTACTAAATAAATGTACTATGGCCTTGGACTATATAACAAAACTCTGGGTTCGCTATGTGAGCATTACATTTATACAAACAACTGTGATAACAAATTTCGATGGAAAATTATTGCAACTGTGCTTCCTCGAACTCGGTAAGTACATAAACAATCAGCTGTAACCTTTCGACTGTGCATCCAAACTTCTTCAACACTTTAGTTTAATTTAGCGTTCGGTTCAACAATGTTATAAATATTCTATTTGGACACATCGAATAAAAAGCTATTTTGCGCACACGCACATTAAAATTTATGTGGTTTTTGTTGTGCTTTATGTTTGTTCTGAAACTTGCGAGTTCGTTTCGCGATTTTAATCTTAAAAAAATTATTTTGTGTGTTAATAAATTAAATCTATAGTGAATTTATATAATATGTTTATGGTGGACTATGATAAACGGTTGGTTGAAATGAATATTAAGAAAGGTGTGTGTTATTTTCGACCGTATCTATTTACTTATTACGTCCAGACAAGTTTTGGGCGTGTTTTAATCGAAAAGTTCGCATAAATTCTTATCAGGGTGCCTTGTGTAAAAATCCATTTTATTATTTATTTTATAATTGCCCTTATAGAAACAAGCTTGTAAAAATCTTAATTACCGTAAAAAAAAATAATTTTAATCCATTATTAATACGCTAAACAAATTCCAGGTGGCAGAACGCAATATAAAATATTTTTTCGCGCAAAAAATCAACAAAACTAAAAAAAATATTTACAAGAAGCGTGAATTTCGACAGTAATTGCCCTCAAGTTATATTCCAATTCCAATTCAAACCATACCAAACCAAAAAAAAAAATTATAAAAGTAAATAACAATTTTACCAACCGTAAGATGTAGTATAAGAAATTTAATAAAAGTGAGGGTAGCACGCGATATTCTTCTTGTCCTTGGATTATTTGAAGCAAAAATCTACATAACACAAAAAATCTAACTACATATATGCGGTGATCATTTAGCAATTAGTTAGGCGATATTCGTGTTTACAGATTCGTATTGGGTTTTTCTGTAATTAACCGCGAATCGAAATTGTCATTCAGGTCACAAATATTTAACGATTGTGAGAAAGTCAAAAATATAATTTTTAAACCACATCCTCATCACGACGGCGAACCCCTTTCTAATAATCATAAAATTATTAACGTTTTAATTCATGCGTCCAAACGGCCATAAATCATGCATGTAACATGTATTCAGATATGATAAAATCGAAAGTGTATTATACGAGACCGCACAATGTGCAGGCCGCACCCCACCAATCAATAAAATTATTTTTTTTACGTATAACTGTAAACAACCTGACTAATTAATCTGCGGTTTTCCATATATAATTTTCCAATCATAAGTTTATGATTGATTAATTCGAGACACAGGTGTTCCTATAATTAGTAATAAAAACAGAATGCGCGGGAAAATTATTTTCGATAATGTGCACCCCCTAGAAAAAGAAATGAATTTTTTACCGTGCGCACCACATTGAAGGCCACACATTGAACCGTGCAGCAAAATATAATTTTAAATGGTTTAATCGCGCGATCTTTAAATCTCTTCTTATATATTTATAATAATGTGGTTTACTGTTTTCTTGTGTTTGAGTGTTTAAAAAATTCCAACCAAAAGGCGATTGTGTACGAAAGAGTGCGTTTCATTGCAATTTCCATCTTATTATTTTTCCATTCATTATTTTTCTCGTACATATTCCTACATATAAGTGTTATTCTGATTTTTGTCCGATGATATATTGCCACAATAATAGTAATTTAAATTGGTTATACAGTTGAACGTCATACCGTTATCAGGTCAGCGTTTCAATCCAGCAATTTAATCGAAAGGGTCCGAAATTTGAACAAAATGTTTAAAAAAGGTTGGAGGTAGGTGGTGTAATTACACAAGCAGCAACATTCAACCCTAAAGCAGCCGCCTAATACAATTTCTATCCATAATGCAGAATTTCTACTGGTTTTAAATTATCCTTACACTGATACCAATGACTTATTAAATCGACCAGAATAGTCATGGATAAATCTATTTTGAGTCCAATTTGGTTGAAATATTTATGGTACAGATTGAGCAAGAATGAGCAATGGGTCAAAAGTATCCCCAGTACCCCAGTCCCCAGTATCCTCAGTACACAAAATAGTGAATCTTCAAATGGCAGTGAAATATGTGCAAAATAACAAAAATAAACAAGGGTTAGTAAATACACTGTTAAAAAATTCTTATAAGAATTTTGAGTGAACATTAGAAATAAACTCAAAAAAATTTATTTAACAGTCCGAAAAATTTTAATTTTTAAATACACTCGCGAGTAAAAATATCGACTCAAACCTTCAGCACTCCTAGCGATTTTTTTTAAAACGGCTTAACCGATTTCCACAAGACATTATTTTTTTGAGGGCCTGATATTTTTATTTTGATACTACTTTTATAAAAATTGGTCCAGTACTTTTTTTAATATGAATTTTAATAGAAAACGCAAGCAAAATAATTGATGATTATGGGGAAAAATATTGGGGATATTAAACAATAAATAGTATTTTTCTCTTTTGCGTCCACTTGGACATTGTCATGCATCAATGCGAAATCTTTCTCTATATATGTCCTCGAAATATGTTTCAGCGGTCAGACCTCCTCTGCGGCCTTCACCAGGTATGAAAATAAGACCTGATTTTACCTCAAGCGATATGTCAGCCCACATCATGTACAAACCGCCGCCGTATGAGACTGTTTCAGTAAAACAATACTGCGAAAATCGCTGTTCTACACGCCGGTAGGCCCTGCCTCTCCTGTCACTAATATGGAGATTTAATTCTGCACTCGTCAGTGATTAGAACGGACCTCCATTGTTCGATGCTCCAATTGAAGTGTTCGCGAGCAAATTCGAGTGGTCTTTGCGGTAGCGTGCTGTCAATTTTGGGCCTAAACGGGCCATCTTGGAGGTAAGTTAAAAACATATGGCTTTTTGTACGTGCGGAGGTTGGAATCGTTTTAGTTGCTCGCGAGTGTAGTTTTGAAGAAGGTTTTACTCGTACATACTAGCTGTTTCAATATCTCTAAATACTGCAGGGTAGAGAAAATTTGTGTATAAAAAAGAGGTAAAGAACATTTCCTTAAAAGTGAGATAATTCTGAATGTTGTTCCGGCAAATTAAGCCAAACCGGTCGGTATGAGTAGTTTTAGCTTATATAAATTCTGGAAATCGTGAGTGTTTGTCAGAAAACTCTATAATATGGAAATATTAGCCTAACTTTGATACAATCAACAGGATCAAGAATTATTTTGTAAAATAGGGGAGAGGTATCCTTTTTCGACCTTGCATCTCAATTCGACTTCATTGGTTTGAGTAGTGTTAGTTTAGATGAATTCACAATACCGTAGAGTTTGTCGGAAAATTCTACTGTGTGAAAAAGTTAGCCCTACGTTTACAAAAACATATGAGACACGAGCTATTTCCTAAAGGAGGGAGGAATCATTTGTTTGTGTAAACCTAGGGCTAATATATCAACCTAGTAGAATTTTTCGATAAACTCTACGATATCCAGAATTTATCTAATTTAAAACTATTCAAAGCAATAAAAGCGATTGGATTTGCGAGAACGAAAAATGATACCTCTCCCCTCCTTTTAGAAACGGCTATAAAACTATGGTGTAAATCTACGGTAACATTTGCAAATAGAAGAGTTTTCCGACAGACTCTGCTATATCGAGATTTAGCTGAACTGAGACTATTGAAACCAATAAAATTAATTTGATTTATGAGAACGAAATTAATAATACCTCTTCCTCCTTTTGGAAATGGCTTTTGACGCCCAATTTATTTATTTATTGAAAGTGACTGGAACCTTAGCAGAGTATGCACTCAATGCGGCACAGGGCCCATGGTACAATCTAAAGACTTCTAGATCACAACACTTAGCTGTGGAAAATTGTATAAGCTTGGACCAGGGCAGGGAACGCATCTGACTCACATTGAGATACTTTTAGTTAAGAGACCGAGACCAAGGTACCTCGAAAACTAGACAACCACAAACAAAGTAAATGCTTCCATCGACCTCTTCAAGGCAGTTGTGACACAAGAAACCATGAACAAGTCCCATTCATTGTAAATGGAGTATAAAATGGCCATTGCGGGCCAATGTAGCGCCAAAACTCTTAGCTGGTCTTTCTTCAAAGATAAATTGTACTTTGTAAACCTATTGAATTCCAGAAGTGTGCCTGATTTAGATAAAGCAACAGCTATCTCATTTCGACATTTCGCAATGAGCGTAAACCAATATTACCCTTACACTATCACTAGAGCACAGAAGGATAGACGTGGAAGACCTACCAAATTGCCAAGAAATGGCAATGGCTTTTTAAAAATTGCTTTCAAAGTGAAGCTTCCAGGAAAGCTTGATTTCTAAAATTACATCAATATGATTTACTTTGTCTCATCTAGCGATCTTCTGCCCAAGAGAGAAGCAGAAGACTGTGATCCAATATTATTATGTCTAGTAAAGACTAGCAGACTAATTTTAGATGCATTAACTTATAGGTCATTCTCAAAGCACCAGATTTCTACAACTTGAAGAGTGCATTGCATTGTCAGATAGTACATTAAGGTAGCCTGCAACCAAAACGGCTAACTCACCAACATAACCCTGAACAGTAAAGACAGATTGCTCCAGTTTAGCAAGTAATTCATCAATAACCATTTCCCACAAGAGAGGTGATAGAACACCTCCTGGGGGGCAGGGTTTCGTATTGTTAATCCAGCTCGGATACGCGACCTACAAGCGACCTTTTTATTCCTGTAACAAATTCAAGCAGATCACGGTTTTAAAACTCTTCAGGCATGTTGAGTGCTGCTGAGTGGGAGGGTAGGTAAATGACGATCTCTAATATATCAGTTAATGCTTTAATTAAAGTTGAAGAAAGATTAACAAGGCGAAATGTCCTGGAGTCGGCATAATCTGATTAACCAGCCTTCGGAATGAAAACAGCCGTATTTCTGTTTCAATATTGTGGAACAATTCCAGCAATGTATGTTTGCAGGAGTAAAAGTAATTGAACCTGAATGAAACGAACTAAAGCTGTAATTTAGCATGAAAAACTCAATCCTTACCAACTGATTTATTGAATGGGAAGGAGAATAAGCTCTAATGCAAAATGTCGTCTTGAGTGGCAAGCCTATATTTCAATCAGGCGGAATAATACCTCTGTTAGATTGCTCGGATGTAATAAAATAAGGATTGATATACTCGCAACCAGGAAAATGCACGGAAATCAGTAATTTAACAATATCTTTTGGGAAGAGATAAGCTTGCCATCTGGAAGTCGCAGCCCACTAAGTCTGCTAGATTTATTTTTAACCAAAGATCTATTGAGCCTAGCAATTTCGAGATACTAAAAAATTATCCATTATGGTTAGATCTATTGGCTTTATTAGCGAGTCTCCTCGCAATTTTCCTGAGTTGTTTAAGATCAGAACACAAAGTAGATCAGTTTCGTATTTTTATTTTGGTAATAAGAAGAGAAAAAGAAAGATTTGATTGCGCCTGTCAAAGATGATACCAACAAATTGAGCTGCATCATCGATCAATAAATATATAAGAGAAATCATGTAGTGCAAATTTTATAAGCCAATTTTTCCGAGGTTAATCTTATTTTATAGTTCATTGTTCTTGCTAGGCTTATATAGATTGCCAATAGTTAAATAGATTAACCTCGGAATCTCTATATCAGTCCTCTTATGTATATTTTGCTTTATGGCTGCATTCATAAATAAGAGTTGGCCTTATATTGGGTGTACAACTTAGTTTTTTGGATTTCCTAAGAGATGACGTAACTTTAGTATTAACCATTCTTTCTTCTATCGTCTTACAATGACACATACGGCGTTTTAAAGTGTTGACATTCCACATTAAGATTTAGTATGTCATGATTCGTCATAACATTAGCATAAACAACATATTTTTAATTCCGTTTAAACATGTTTAGTTTGGTACCAACAAAACAGCATTTGCGGGAAGCATTAATTTTTTGCTTTAATCAAAAGAAAAACGCTGCTGAAAATTTTCGTTTGCTTCAAGAAACTTATGGTGAACATGCACCAACTCAGCAAGCTTGCGGCAACTGGTTTACACGATTCAAAAGCATTGATTTTGATGTCAGTGAAAAATAACGTTCTGGTCAACTAAAAAAAATCGCAGATGGAGAGTTGGAAGTATTATTGAAGGAAAACTCAGCTCAAACAGAAAAAGAACTTGCAGAACAGTTAAATGTCAACATGAAAATGAATCAAATAAAGGAAAATGAGTACCACATGAACTGACTGAAGCTAACATTGAAAATCGTTTTTATGGTTTGCAATTCTTTGCTTACAAGACACCGAAGATTTTTGCCTCAAATTGTGACTGGCGATGAAAAATGGATTTACTACAATAACCCTAAACGCAAAAAATCATAGGTTCTTCTAGGCGAACCATCCACATCAAGATGGACATCAAGATGGAAGTAAGATTATGATGTGCATTTGGTTGGATCAGAAAGGAGTGGTGTACTATGAGTTGGTAAAACCGGACGAAACTATTACAGATGAACGATACCAACAACAATTGATATATTTTAACCATGCATTGAACGAAAACCGTCCAATTTCAGTCCAACCAACAGTGTAAAATGATTTTGGTGCATGACAATGCTCGACAACATGTCGCAAGAAAAGTAAAAAATATGCTGGAAGGACTTAAATCGGAAATTCTCTTTGATTACAATTTGTTCCGAACAATGCAAAGTGATATTCAAGACCAGCACGTCAGAACCCACGAAAAAATCAAAAAGTGGCTCCACGAATCTTATCCAATAACCACGCCGTAAGGAAGGTATAGTTCCTGCATTACATATATGTGGCTGTCTGAGATGCAGCAACTAGCAACTTAAGCTCAAAAGATTCTTCTTTGTAAGATGATCTGATGCAAGACGTTTAAAGCGCTATCGGTTACGTGTAGAAAAGCACCCAGAAGGTATGTAAAAAAACCGAGAGTTCCCAAAATAAATTTCTAATTGCAGAAAAGGTTGCTGTTTGTTGCTGTAGGTGCAGCGCGGAGGTGTGGTTCTTGATCAGGCAAACGTCTGTTTGCGATACTGAAAGCAACTTCCTTTGAATTTCGATCCGTTAGTTGTCTTAGTTGGCTTCATCAATCCATCACTGGTTGATACAAATTTAGGATCCTCCAGAGGAACGGGATCCCAAGTGTATACTATCAGAGGTTCACTTACAGACAGTTGACAACTACTCCAGATAAGTTCACGGATTAAAGTTACCCGTTTCAACAGAAGTTATTTCTTTACGATGAAGATCCAAATGAAATACATTAAATTTGGCCTCATCCAGAATGATATTCGGATTGTTTTCGCGGATCGTTGCTTTTCTCACCAGACTCGGCAATAGGATGTGCCAGAGTGACCGGTTTTTTGACTTCCATTTTAAAGTAATATGACCACGGAGAGTTTAGGAGTGACCATAGTTGATGAAGAGACAGGCACCTCGGCTATCGGGTCAAGTAAAGACGCCATCGATTCCGTTTGCCCTCATATCTAGCTCCGCACAGCTGGAGCAACCCGTGGGTGACCCACGAATCCGAGTTTAGCAAGGCTTTTAAAAATCTGGCATCAAATCAAAGCTGAAACGTTTGCAGTTATCAAGTGCTGGCAATATCTCAAGTACAATTAGATTCCATTTCACCTAAATTCATTGTGCACGAGAGGTTTTTCTAGGAGATGACAAATGTCCAAAAAAAATTAGGTACACCCTTTATAACAATTTCAATATCGATTATTTCAGAATAGTACTTTGTTCTAAGTAGTTTTTTGTAAGGACGGCAAGCTTGATTAAATAATGCATACACCGAAAATTCTACAATCAAACGAGTCTTATACATTTCTCACGAAAACGATTCATTTTATTTTTGGCACGACGCCACTCTCTATCAACCGAACGAATTTTAGAACACTTAGGGTAAGCTCGAACTAAGGCGAGTTTCTCAATTCTACTAAAGTCATTTTTGTAAAATTTATTGTTTGATGTTGGATGTAAATTGGGCTTCAAAATGATTTTAGAAGAAGTTCTCAATTATGGCCATCTGCGACGGAACTGAGCCATTTCTTAAAATATTATTCCAGAATTCCAGGTGCCCATATTCCAAGAATCCACTTATTCCAAAATCATGTTATAATTCATGTTATAATTCAATTTCCATCGCACAAACCCGATCTCATCATAATCGGTTAAGAACTGAATGTATTCCGCCTCAGATGGCCATATTCCAGAACTTTCCCAAAAACAATTTTTGCATATAAGGATATTTTCATTCGAAATGAGCAATTCCATCATAATCAGTTATAGGAGAGACTGAATTCCGTCCCATGTGGTCATATCTCAGGTCTTCTTCCAAAAAATATTTTAGAATCACATTTTCATCCAACATACTTAATCCCATTATAATCGGTTAAAAAATGGCTGAATTCGAAAATTGTATCCAAGAAATATGCGGGAAATTAAAATCAACGAAAACAAGGACAATTGTCCTATCATCAAAACCTTCCGCAATTGAAGTAATCAGATTGACGATCTCGCCTACTGTTCTGCTGGATGATTAGTTCAGCTTTGGTGAGAGATGCCCATCAAACCAATAGGCGTGATCGTGATAAAATGGCCATTTACAATTTAGCAAATTGGTGACATTTTGTGAGATTAGTGATATCTCTGTTAAAGTAGTAGATAAAGGTAGTAACAATTCCACACAAATATGTTCCACACAAATATGTGTGAAGTCCAAACCACACAAATATGTGAGTAAAAACTCATAGTTTGGCGTTTTTGATAAAAAAAAAATCGCTTGATTTGAAGTACGACCAACACAATTGTGTGTATTGGTATAGTGCTGTTTTTCGGACGAAAATAAGTAAGAAAGGAATGCACAAATGTGTAAGTTGGGTCAAAAAACATACAAAAATAAATTTTTGACATGGTGCTTTTGCCGTACCCACACAATTGTGTTACCGGGCAGGAAAAGGAATATAAATGAGGCGTTGAGAAGCAAAGTGGTCCAACCCACAAAATTTCAATTTTGATAATATTGTATGTAGAAGTTTCCTCATATTAAAAGGAACTTTTAGTTAAATTGTTGTTGTTACATTTAAAACCATTATTCATTACTTTCTCTTAATTTATAAGGGAAAAAACTGCGGTCAAACTAAACAGCTCAAACTAAAATTTTCCAAAATTTTGAGATCAAAATTCTGTAAAAGTTAAAATTGCGGTTACTTTGCTTCTCAACACATCAATTCGTAGTGCAACGAACACAAGACTCAGTCCTAGAAAAAAAAGTTCTGGTTTAGAACGAAACTCTTGTTTGACTAGACTTCTTACCTCTTAAAACAGCAATATTTGGTGTTGAAAGTTTAATAAAGTTGTTTCGTCTATCGATGACTTTCCCAGCTTGATAACAAAAATTAATGCATAATCCCAGAATTATTTAACAAATAGTTTTTAGGTTCTCTTCTTAGATTTAACTGTGCGCGTATTGCAGAGCTAATCAAGAAGTACAAAATTGCTATTTTTCAATTTTTTTTTTTTTGTTACGAATATTAGTACTTAATTCAAATACCACGCACTTTGAATCAAGCAGCCTCCAGTGTATCCTCAAGCACACATCTGTTTTATTTGGCGTACAGTAACAGAAATCCATAATCCAATAAAGACCAATATTATTATTATTTTTTTGTATTTAAGTTGAAGTATAGAACTTAACAAAAATAAATACAATTGATAACAATCTTGTTTCTCACCTTTAAAAATTGGTTTGAAAGCAAAAAAATGCATCGTTTTCCTGTTTCTTCTTCTTCCATGCTTTATAGAACTTTACTTGGCTGTTAGTTTTGTGATATTTTTTATCGTTTTGTTTGGATAACACATTTATTTACAAAATTCTTCTTATTATTTCTTAGTTTTGCATTCATAAAGTCGCTCTTCAGTTTATGTATACGGACGACCGGGCTCAATGGATTTATTGTGCGGTCAGAGATATAAAAAAAACTCTAATTGGCATTTAATGATCATTTTCAAATTGTTCTTATTTGAATATGTATCTGAGATACAAGTTGTTACGTACTGAGGCCCTTGAAGTTTTGATACATCAGCGTCACGTAATCAGAACTACCCTGCTACTGCACATAAATGTTCAGCCTGGATGAAGGGATGTTGTGAGTAATGCTTATTCAGGTCATGAAAGCTGCAAATTTTCAAGTATCATCGAAGAGTTACCAACAAGCGTAGTCACTTACTATTTGACTGCCTAAGAACCTCAACCCAACATCTAGGCGCTGTGGCTCATTATACAGTCAGCCATAACAACTGCGGCGCAAAATACTATTAGAATAATTTTTGTTGTTAGATCATTACCTAGGAAATCGATTTTGTACTTTTTATATCGAGTGAGCCTAAAAGAATTTTAACTCTTGGTTTACTACCATTGTTTGTTGAATTGGTAATCTATTCAAAGTTTAATCTTCCGAGTCCAGTTCAAGCTTGCTGCCTGGTGCCCCTATGATTAACCGTTATCCACAGGTGATGGCACAGGCTCTTCAGTCTCCTGTGTTTTTTCAAGGTTATTTAACTTTTTTATTAAAAGTATTTTTAGATTCCATTGTAAATATCACATAGCGGTGGGCTTTTCCCTCACTGAGTAAGTTTATCTTTCGTTGGATTGAACTGGCTGTTTTTTGGTTGGTTTACGTTACCAGTCATTTGTTTCTCTGACCCAAATTGGAAATTAAATTGGTTAGATTGTCTTTTAGAGTTACTGGAAATCAACTCGTTACGAAGGGCGCTTCCTTTAGATTTTTTAGCTTGATCATAAACTAAGTACGGTGTTTTCAAGGATTTAATATTTCATACTATTGCACTGGATCTAATCAAAAACACCAATCCGATCAAATCGATTCCCTCATTTAATGAGAACCGAAAATAAATAATTGTATACGGCTAAAATAAGTGGAGGGTTGCTAAACCATCCCGGGAAATTATTGAAATTCTGCTGGGATCCTTAGGACTGATCCTTAGGACCGTCAGGGTGACCAAACAAAATGAAGCTAATAATATTCAATAGGTATTACAATAAGCGGACTTTTTGGAGTTGTTCATTAATCAAATTTAATGATTGTGACAGTTGCTCAGCCTCTCCTTTCCATTTGTTGCATAATTTTCTTTATTTAGTGACCGGGGGATGTTGGTAACTGGCCTGTCTTTCCCGATATCTCCTTGAGATAATACAGCACCATTGCGGCGGACGAGGAAGCATCAGTACCAGTAGCTAGCAGAAATGGTTTGTTAAAATTTAAAAAAATCAAAAGCTCCGTTGAAGACCGGAGCTCTTTGATATTGCGAAACATTTTTCTAACTTTTTCTGGTTCAGCTTAAGCCACTTTATGGGATTGAGACGCTTTGGTTTGTAACGGTTTAGCTATAGTTCAAAGTTTTGGAGAAATCGTCTGTAATACGATGCGAGCTCCAGAAAGGATTTGATGTCTGTCAAATTCTCAGACTTCTTAATGTTTTAATATCCAATACTACTATGAGATAACCTAGAAATTCCGTTTCTGTTTTTTAGAACTCTGTTTTATCGATATTTACGCGCAAATTGGTCTTCTGTAGTTTCAAATATGCTTTCTCGGCGTTGGCTAGATTTTGTTCTGCAGTTTTCCCTCTATTCTCTTTCATTTTAATCTGGTGAAATTCTGAAGTCAGATCGATGGTGGTTAAATATTTGGAATTTCGGAGATTTGCTAGTGTATTTGAGATATCCGGAATGGAATAGGAATCTGATATTGTCACAGCATTCAATCTACTAATATTCAATATTTCTTCATTTGCGAGGCTTCTAACTTCCCTTTTCCACAATCTAGAGGATCGTGTAGTGTCATCCGGAAGGAGTTGGGAATTAGCTTGTCCACTTCCTGACTCATTCTATATATGGGTACGGGTCTGATTTGGTGTATATCGGTTCCTCATTGGTGGTTTTAGGATCAGCGCATACCTCAGTGTCGATGGTTTCGAAGTTACTAACGGACCCAAAGGGTAGTGCGAATTTCGTAATGAATATATGCTATAATTTTTTTTATTCTAAGGTGAAAGATAACCATCCCGACCGAGCTTTCAAATTGTTGTCTTGCCAGAACGTTTATAGTAAAGAAATATATATGTTGGGTGTGCTGATCAATTTATTGTGGTTTCTGTCAATAGGTATCCCAATATTGTTAATCTCAATGCTTTTCTAGTATGGTCCATTAATTTTGTGACTGATTAGATGTCACCTCTCGCTGATCTGATTTGGAATTGATTCTAGGCTTGGCTTTACATTAACGGCTAACTGGGATTTTAAAAAATTCTCATTGGCTTTGGGGTCGATTAGGAACTTCAATTGGTTATAGTAGTCCTTATCCAGTTGTGTTTCCAAGTGGTTTATTCGTTATTGCTTTCCTGGCTCGTGGAGATGAAAATGTTCCAGTTTTGCTACCGGATTATCCTAAAGAGCGGGACATCAAGGTTCTGATGCTGAATGTTGTATGCAATGTTTCACCGTTGAAGTGACAACACGCCATTATTTTTGGGTGAAGGTATACTGAGTGTGTTTATGAAATTTGCTTTATCGCGGCCCGTTACAACATTTTTAATATTTCCAGTGTAGATAACGATGTTCCTTAAATTCAGGTTGTGAATTTCTAGGCATGATGCATACGCCTTGGGTAATATTTGGTGTTTAGTGTAAATGGTTTCTGCATGATCAGCATCTTAAACAATGTTCAGTGCTATTACGATATGTTTCGACCAAAACGTTGATTGTCTCCAATGTGTCTTTATTTTATTGAATGTCAAAGAGAATTTAAGATTTACGTTGGCATAAAATCGGAGTAAAGTTTATGCGAAAATAATAAGATATACACTGTAACGTACTAAGAATTGTAAAAAAACACTCAAAAACCGAAATTTCATAATATTTGAAATTTTTTAATAAATTCAAATACTTCGCTCATTTGCTGCAAGAGTGGCACAATCCAAAATTTTTAATTTTTCAGTAGAGCGATTTGAAAATATCACTCTGTTTGTTAAAATTTCGTTTTACAAAACCAAATAAAACTACATTCAGATTAGTAAAATAATTTTTTTCTATTCCTACATCCTCAATCGGATCTTAATTTTTGTAGCTCTTTAATATTTTTCAAAATTTCTTAAGATATTTTCCAATATCGTAAAATTTTAATTTCTTTCGCATTATGAGTGATTTTTTGGATTATATGGAATTCTACCTAATTTGCTAGAAATAACTACAAGAGTGTATGTTATGATGCAAAATAATAAGAATGTGAATTATTGGGAGTCGTTTGATTCGAATACCTCAGAAAATGAGTGGAAGTAGAAAATATTTAATTTTTGTGAATAGTTTTGAGTGAATTTTATAAAATTATTTTTTTTTAAACAAAACATACTACGAACACGCGCAGAGGTGGTCGAAGTGATTCTGAAATAGAATTTGATGTAAGAAATAAATCTTATTTATCTGTAAGATTTTTGTTATTTGAGAGGGCACATCATTGAGTGTAATTCGAAAATCCTAAAACATTTTAAATTATTTAACTCAGCGCCTGCGGATCGCACAGAGGTGATGAAAGTAGTTCTAGTGGAACTAGTATTTGATGTAAGAAACCAATCTTATTTCTAAGAAGAAACCATCTTTATTTTAAGATTTGTTTCTTACATCAAATACTAATTCAAAACCACTGCAATCAACTCTGTGCGATTCTTAAGGCCCGAGTTAAATAATTTCAAATGTTTAAGAATTTCCATATTTCACTCAATGATAATCTCTCTCAAATAACAAAAATCTCATAGATTTTCGAACATATGGATAAATAAGATTGGTTTCTTACATCAAATACTAGTTGAGAATCACTTCAATCACCTCTGTACGATTCGTATAGTGTGTTTTATTTAAAAAAAATTAATTTTATAAAATTCACTCAAAACTCATTCTCAAATATTAAATATTTTTTACTTATAGTGCATACATTTTTGTGTTATTAATTTTATTAATTACAGTGTATATTTTATTAATTTGGCATAAAATTCACTCCGAGTTTCATAAATTCGTCCAACGTCATGTGTTTTTGCGATAGTGTACTCAGTTGGTGCACCAATGTGCGGAGATAAGTCAACCTTTTTTGTGGGTCGGAACTATAAAAGTAACCTTTCCAATTAAAGGAATTCGTATGAGTACCTTCAAGCTTGTGGATTTGAGGTCATTCTCCAATGGATTCGATTACACTTACTAATTGAAAGTAATGAAAGGACCGAATAATTGCATACTTAAAGGAAATAAGGAATATGATTTCAAGGATGCCAGAGATCCTTTTGAAATGTGTCTTGTGATTCTATTAAAAAATTTTAGGTAAACCTAAAGTATTTTGAATTTGGTTAGTTCTTTGAAACCTTTCTTCATAATGCATATACAAGATACCAGTATGATACTAAAGAAAGAAAAGTCAGAACGAATCATGGAAATTGGGAAGTATGTATGAAAACGGATTTTGATTGAGAGTGAAAGCGCTTTGGATGTGGAGAGCATCGAACATTAATTTCTAAACTGTTTTCATTTAATCAGAACGGGTAAATTTTTAATATTCTCTTGAGTGTAATGAACTTGACCGAGTTATTACGAATGGGAATAAACGTATATATAAGAATATCTGTAAATTTATAAAAATAAATCAGATAGAAGTGTGAAAACAGATTGATGTGTGACAGGTGAGTTAACTCAATAATGTTTTATGGCGTCTGTACGAAATCCTGAATTACAAAAGACCGAATTATCAAAATTCCGACAAAAAAAAAATGCCGACTTTCAAAACCCCGAATTTCAAAATCACGATTTTGCTGAAACCTTAAAAAATTCCCACAAAAGTCGTTAATTTTTAAAAATAATTAATTTTTTTTGTTAAGAACTCGGTCGTTTTCTTTTTCTTTCTTTTTGGTCGCCCATTTTACCGCGGATCGAGAATAATGACCATAAGCCAGCATTCAGCCTGTGCTAGCAATATCAAAGATGTTTTCGTCCCAAATAAAATATTTTTATTATCTCCAAAATCTTGCTCCGACAATACAAAGAGCTCTTCGTCTGTAAACTTTTACGTTTCCGGAATGGAAATTTCAATTAAACTTTCCAGCTCTTTCAGTGTTGTGGTCCTCATTCGAGCAATTTTTTGTTATTGTGCTTCGCTAAGGCAAATAGAATGTACAACCGTGGTCGCATTCAACAATTCTTTCTCTTATTATTTGAGAAGGTCGCAACCGTGGTACTTTTGCCAAACTTTTTACAGTTGCATTTGCCTTAAAAGCATGGTTTTCGAAAGCCACTGCTGGAGCCGCGTGATTAGATCTGATGGTTTTTTTAACTCGTGTTTTCCTTCTTCTAGTATCGTGGTTGCTCTTGCTTTACACAATAGGTTTTTGCGATGGTCGCAACACCATCGATAAGTTTGATTTTCGGCCATCTTTTCGAGATGGTAAACGTAGCCATCAAAAATCAATTTGTCTTTATTTTTGTTAGTTTTGACCAATGGGATATTCATTTACCTCCTTTTATTTTATTTGTTTGTTTTATTTTTATTTTTAATGGGTCTCTTATTTAATATTTTTTTATAATTTTAAAAATTAAAATAGTTCACACAAAATTTTTTATTAAACAACACTTATTTATTGATTTATAAAAACAATTCGAAAAAAATTCCAATTTATACCCATGGAAATTTTTCGGAATTTTGTATCTTAGAATTTTCAAATTGGGCATTTTGTTTTTTGGAATTTTGGCTTTTGAATTTTGTTTTAGTGTACGTTTTGGTACAAAATTTCGTTCTTATTTTTACATAGGGAAATTTTTTTTTGTGTAGTGGTATTAGTAAATCATTCTGCTGTGCATTTGTACTTTTGACATTAATAAAAATCAACAAAAACGTCAGTGGTTTATTTTGTGTGTCAAAATAGTTTTTTTAATTTTAAAAATGTTTTTATGCATCAAAAGTGTTTACTAAATAGTTCAATAAACTAATAAAAAGGAATGGATGATAATTATAATGAAGACGAATATGTCTGTATTGCTGCTCTTGCAATAGTCATAAGTAGCATGGCCTCAGGATGACTTCATAAGAAGAAAAGGAGAAGCCCAAAATGGTGAGTTCGGCCGATATTCACAGAAGAATCCAGAGGAAACTTTGGTGATCATAATTTGGTAGCCGAATTGCGTCTTAGTGATCACGAATCTTTTTTAATTATACACGTATTTCTTCAGCTTCTTTCGACAAGCTCCTCAAACTAGTTGGTCCATTGATTTCCAAAAAGGTACAAATTTCCGGACATCCATAAATCCGACTACGAGATTGGCAAAGATTCTGAAATTGGCAAAAGATTGGAAAACAAGACATTGTGCCTCACGATGGCGAATTTTTTATTGGCAGCCTGATTTTGCCATACTATTTATTGGGGGATGAAGCATTTGGATTAAAGACATATTTGCTAACCCCATTTTCAGGAAAATCGTCTGGAAACCTGAGGTATGAGAAAATTATTTTCAATTACAGACAATCGAGGGCTCGAAAAGTAATTGAAAACGCTTTTGGCATATTAGCTGCCCGCTGGAGGATATTACGAACTAGCATAGAAACATCCACAGATACTGTGGACAAATATGTGAAAACAACGGTGTGCTTACACAATTTTTGTTTGGCGGAGGAAGAAAATGTACTACACCATCAAAAAAATATTGCCCAAGTTCTCTAGTGGACCAAGATACTCTGAAAAGTGAAGAATTTCGGCCTGGTGATTAGAAGAGAGCCGAAAAATTAGCTTCAATATCAAATCAAGGTAACTATAATGCGTCTTTTGCTGCAACAAACGTGCGCAATGAGCTCACCGAGCATTTTATGATTGATAGGTCAGTACCATGTCAATGGGGTTTTGTCTGAACCTATTTCATTAATAAATGATCGTAGGTTTTTACATTAATAATAAATAAAAAAAATCATAGAAATTAATTTTATTTCGTTTCATTTCTAACAACTTCATTCATGTAGTTATGTCATGAAGTACAGGTGTGCTTCATATTTTTGCTGTTCATTCAGCCCTCTTAAAAATATGGCAACTTGTTCACCAAAATGATGTTCATATCTTTGACCACGCTTACAGGTCTATTGCCCACCTTATCAACAAGTTTATTTAGTGGGGCCAAAAAATCAGGTGACGGAGATGTTGTGGAATTCGAACTGGTGGTTCTAACCCTTTTATTTGGCGGCAACTCTATGCTGTTTTCTTCAGATATTGAAACTTGAGGACTATCTCCGAGTTGCGATAGTGTGGCTGTAGCGTCCATTTTTACTCCATCAAAGTGGCTTTTATGGCTGTAGAACAAAAGAAATTGTTTTAATTAGATGTTAAAAAGTTCATTTACATATTACATACGCCCGTTTAAGAACTGTATCCAAATGCCGTAGTTTAGTTCCGGGATATTTTTATATTCAGCACCGCTCCTTTGTATTTTTTGAGTTAAAATTTTATATCTGGTATAGTTGTTTCGTAGATTTTTGTACATATCCTTTATCATATCTATTTTTATATCGATTCCTTCAAATTTTGTGTTCAATTCTGCACACACTTCCTGCCATAAATAATTAAGAATTGCAGGCGTGTGACTTTTTATTGTGATTGTGAAATCAAATAATGGGGGACGTTCGAATACAGCGTCTAAAAGCAAGCTTTCGAATTCGTATTTATTGTTTTTAAGGACATTTGCAATATTTATTTGTTTTCCGGTGTTTCCTTTTTTTTAGAGTTGGCGCATTTAAATTAATTTTTGTATTTTGTGTTTCTTCATCATCAAAATATTCAATCTCGTAGTCAGCCAGGGGTGAGATGTTTTAATTTCAAACTATTCGAAGTTCGACGAAATATCACCTATTTCGACCAGTTGGTGGTATGTTATAACATTTTTAACAGGTGATTATTTCGTTATTTCATCACTCAATAAAATTATAAGTGAAAGTGATGAAAGTCAAACCAACGATAAGAAGTTACATGTTATATTTAATAATTTAATTTAATAATTTTTTTATACAGGGTTATCCAATTCGAGGTTGATAAAGTAGAAATCTGTATACCGACATCTGTCAAAGATAAACGTCAAGTACGCTGTCATTTATTTAGTTGACATTCTGCCATTTAAGAATATGGAGCATTTAACAATCGACCAACGCGTTAAAATTATTAAATCTGCTGATGCTGATTTTTCGAATAAAATTTTCTTCAGTGATGAAGCTCATTTTTCGCTTGGTGGATACGTTAATAAGCAAAACTGTAGAATTTGGGGCTCAGAAAATCCACAATTGATTGTAGAGAAGCCATTACACCCGGAAAAAGTCACTGTTTGGTGCGCATTGTGGTCTGGTGGTGTGATTGGGCCGTATTTTTTGAGAACAACCATGGACGAACCGTTACCGTCAATTCTGAGCGCTATGGCCGCATGTTAACCGATTATTTTTTTTCGAAAATCGAAGATTATGATCTTGACGATATGTGATTCCAGCAGGATGGAGCAACCAGTCACGTAACACGAGCAAATCGAGATCTTTTGCAAGAGAAATTTCCTGGACGTTTGATTTCGCGATTGGCTGATGTCAATTGGCCTCCAAGATCCTGTGATTTAACGCTTTTGGATTTCTTTTTGTGGGGCTACGCGAAAGATCGTGTTTACGCAAACAATCCTCAAACTCTTGACGAATTGAAAACTAATATTCGTAAGGTAATGGCCGAGATACCGCCCGAAATGTGCCGAAAAGTCATTGAAAATTACCTCAAAAGAATCAAGGCCTGTAAGAAGTCCCGTGGAGGACATTTAATCATATCTTGTTTAACTAAAAATGGCAAGGATCAATCTGTAAAATGAAATAAAAATTACAATACATTCCGAATATTTTGTGTGTTTTCTTTAAGTTTACTTTATCAAGCTTGAATTGGATAACCCTTTATTTAATAATTTAATAAATAATTATATTTAATAATTTTTACATAATTTATTTAATTATTAAAATGAGTGTGTAAGTTTTAAAACATAATATGTATTGTGATTTATGTAGAAATTGTTTGGGTTTTTCTTACATTTTAGTGTACTGGTTATGTAGCCTACAACATATCGCTCATACACGAGAAAAGTGACATATCTCCAAATTTTGTAATTTCCCGTTTTTGTAATAAATGTGATTGAAAATACACAAATTTTTATTTACCAAATCGTCATATATAAACTAATGCCTGTTTCCGAGAGATGGCAAAAGTGTCGTTTTCTATGATCCAATAATGGCTACTTTGTTTGTTAGAAAAACGTCACATGTCTACTTGAAACACTATGGGTATTTTCGTTTATTCATTCCAAACATTCCGAACGTTTTTGATTGACAGTAATCGTACTTTTATTCATTCTATGTTTTCTATTCTTTTGTTTTTGTCTATTCTTTTATTCATTCGGAATTTTCAGAATGTATTATTTTTGATCTACATCAATAGGTAGAACAAAAAGAATATTCTGTTTAGAAATGTCAAGCAGCGATAGTGCGTGTGCAAATAATTAATTTTTTCTTGTTTTTAATAAAATAACATATTATATATATATATGTATTAATATATGTATATATATATATATATATATATATATATATATATTATATATATATATATATATTTTTGTATATATATATATATATATATATATATATATATATATATATATATATATATATAATATTTGTATATTATCTATGGTTCAACAAAATTAAATGATGCGAAAATAAAAACAAGCCGCTGCTGTGACAAAGTATTCTGTTTATTCTATTTATGTTCTTTTATTACATTTCGTTCGGAATTTTCTTGGATCACGTGATCACATCTATTTCTTCTATTCTTTCTAAAGAATGAATTAACAAAAATACCCTATATCGTACTAACAATTAGTCCGTTAAGCATGTTGTTGTTCATGACAAAATAATGTTTCTGAAACATGACTGCTAAATGATTTTGTTGATGAATAAAAAATCAAATTGTTATTTCGAATAGTGTCTGAATTTATTATGTGTCAGTTTAGTTCATAATTTTCTTAACCGATAATTTAGTTTTTTTGTGAGAAAAGTGAACTATTATTAGTTGATATACTTTAATTCATTATTGTAGTAATTTTTCGCAATATGTGGCAGTTTCCGCAATTATAAATCCAGCTAATTAGGAATAAACTGAAATAGTTTTTTAATTTATAGAATTTTTACAATGACGTCAAATCGTACTTAACTCATTCTGAAGCTAAGCAGAATGAGAGCCATTGTAGTTAATGTAGCAGGTATTATCACCCCTAATTTATTTAAATTCTGTATTTATCATAAATATTTATTTGCTTGGTGAATATATTGAACGACACTTTATTTATTATAGGGAACACAAGTATAATTTGACAGGCCTTAAGTGATATTGATAAAGAGATTATGGATGAAGATGAAAATGAAAATGTGATAGTATGAGCCACGCAGAAAAATAAGACTGAGGTAGCTAAGACTGAAGTAGCTAATGTGATAGAAGGTAATATACAACGAAACCAAAAATAGCAAAAAAGAAGAAGAAAGGACTGATAGGTTTAATAGAGAAACGAATAATTCCCGCTAACTACATGTCGTTCTATACGAATTTGTAAATTAGAACCAACATCATCTTTCTGCATTTTATTTCTAATTTAGACTTGTGAATTAGTCTATGTATTGAATTCCTTGATTACTACTATTGAATTATTTTAGTTGTTTCAAATATAAACTGAAATTGAAAACTAATTCAAATAGTCTATAATTTGCCATAATGACTTATCTTACAAAATTAGGATAAGATTTTTTTAGTAAAGTGACACATTTGCTGAATTTCCAATTTTACTTAAATGAATAATTTCCCGCATTTGTAAAACTTTGAATCCTTAGTCTGAGCTATCGTTTGGTCATAGTTGTATAACAGCCCCCTTAGGAAAATATACAAAAAATGTTATGTTTAATTTAGTGCATAACTAAAATCTTATTTTCTATGAAACTTGATTTTTTGAGATGTGTCACTTTTCTCGTGCATGAGCGATATTTTTGTGGTTATGTATCCATACATGAATTATTTATAAATGTGATTTTTTAAGTTTTTTGTGTATTTATTTACACATACATTAAAAGGTTGCGTCCGTCCAAGAAGGCTGGCGCGACCTTGCGAATCGGCTTAATGGCGAAGGGCCCCCAGTTCGGGAGGAAGAAGCATGGCGAAAGGTAGTATCAAGGTACTATCATTGCAAAAGGTACTATCACTGCAGTTCCTGATTAAGCTTACGTATTTAGTTCTAATGAATATTTTTGATTACAGAAGATCTTTGAAGCCGTAATACTTTCTAATTAAAAATAAAATGTTAATTTGAAGGTCGTAGGAGCAGCTAGGGTAGGAATCATAATGGCTATCGGGTTGATAATATATATTTGATATTTCAGGCGATATTTGACTTTGAAATTACAGATAGCTTGGAAGCTACAGTGTAAATTTGAAATGCAGTTAAATATTGATGTACATACTTAGATAGTTTGTCAAAGATCATGGCATTCATTTAATTAAATTATGTTCTAGTTTGTTTTGGGAGACTGTAAATTGGTGAAGGTTGTGATTTTGTTCTACGTTAAATAAATAATTATCGCTGATTGTTCTTTTTATGATTTAGCTAATACAGTTGACGACCATAGAATATTTTCGAATGTCTTGTTTTAATATTTACTGAAAAATTTATTTTATAACTCAAACGTTGAATAATTGATTAGGTTATTTGGTTATCAAGGATCCAACAGTTTTGCCAGCTATATTTTTTATTAATTCTGTTATCTTACAGATTCCTGATTGTTTTAAATTTTTTATGCTAAAGTTTAATTCTGGTTTAATTTTTAGGAGTTGGGACTCTAAAACAGTGCCAAACATCCATTATTGATACGAGTATATCACCTTACAGATTTCAGATTAGCTGTTCTTAAAAACAGATTTCATTTAGTCATTTTATTTTTATTTTTTAAATAAACACTTGTATTATAACGGGTGGGGCGGGTCGGCGATTGAACGTCGTAGAGGAAAGGCGTGTTTTTTGTCTCTCCTCTAAATAATTAAAAATAAATAGTTTAAATGTGTTTTAATTAACTAATTAATTAAATAATATATATCTAAGTGTTCATAGACATAAATAATATATTGTGTGATTTAAAGAATTTTGAAGCCGTAATAAGTTACATATTGAATAGTTATATTATATTAATTTGTGAGTGATGCGCTTGCAATGGCGTAGAATATGTATATTACAATTTCGTTTATATGTATTTTGATATCGTTGTTGAATGCATCATACGCATTGTATGTATGTAATTTTTCAATATGTATAGGACTTTTATGATTCCAGAGGAGGAATAAAATAAGTGTTTTCTCATTTTTTCCATTGTTTTAACACGTTTTAATACATATTAATTATTAACATATATTTTTCAAAAATAAATTTTAAGTATATAATAAAATGATTACTGTATTCTATAACTCATAAAGGTGTAGAATACTAGTATTCTCATGGTGGTAGTATTGTTTGAGTATTGTTTGTGCCAGAAAGTGTTTTTCAATTCTGTTATTCTGTTTTGTTACACTCGATAACAATTTTTGTTGTTCTTTTTGCGACGATTGTTTTTCGTTGGTACTTTTGAATTCTAGCTTTTGTTTTTTATATTTATTTACTCGTACGACGTACATTATATTTCGTATGGAAATTAGTATTGGAGGTGTATAGCGGGATATAATGTACATTTCAATACCATCGAAAATGTGGTTTTGCAATGTATGTATATACAAAGCTTGTTATATGCTTTCGGCTGTGCTTTGTATGGATGTGTAGGTATTGATTACGAACGAAAAATATACAAGCTTGGACTTTTGTTTTCATTTTGTTTTATTTATGTCATTACATAATTATTATATTTTTACTTTTTGTGCTTGGTAGTGTAAATGTTTTTCTACGTGAAAAAAAACGATTCAATCATTGATTTTTTTTGCTTTTTCATTTCATTTTGTTGATCAATTTACACAGGGCGGTGGATGTGTATTGCGATAAATTTTCTTTTATATTGATGTTAACGGGCGATCGCTGAGTTTTCATCTATTGGGATTGGGAAATAACTTTATGGGTTGCAGTATGTTGGTTTTTTTTATTCTAGAGAAGCGGGTAGCGAGCACTCCTGGATCTACATTACATATTTTTCTTCGTACATTTTACTAAGATTATTTATGAAAATGATTCTTTCCACATTTTGATTTCAGAAATTAACTAATTTTACTAATTCCTACCTCCAATTATTCACCGTTTGAGTATTAAATTGTTATATTTATTATGATTTATATGATGAGCAATTTAGAGTTATCAAGGTTTATCAGGGGCTGCATGAATTAGGGGGTCTGAGTTGAAGGGTTTTTTTCTGAATTAAAATAAGTGTTTTTGATTCGCTTTGGGAATGAATTGAAATCGGAGTTGAAGAAGAAATGAAAGAGTTCCATAAGGTGAATTTGGGCGGGGCATTTCTTGATTCATTTTTAAAATGAATTAATATAAATGTTTATAGAATGAGCCTTTTTATTTATATTTATATTTTATAACTAATCAATGTAAATCCATGCAACTATTATTTTCATTAAAGAAAATTTTTTGGAATTTAAATTTAAATTTTAAATAGAATGTGCCTTTTTTAATTCATTTTGAAGTTGAGTTAGGGTACGTGTTTTAAAGATGAAATAGTATAAGCCTTTGTTAATTCATTTCTGAGTTTTCTCCTTTTTCTAAATCGCTTTTTTTAATTCATAATTTTAAGTTAAAAATATGAATTAAAATAAGTCGCTGGTGTTCATACAGAAATCAACTTTTTTGGTTCATTTTTGGGGAACTTTCTTGATTCGGACTTTTTTAATTCGGTACTCCTTTATCAGGTGTTTATTATTAATACTATATTATTCATTGCAGTTCCTGATTAAGCTAATTTATTTAGTTCTAATGAACATTTTTGATTACAGGAGAATTTTGAAGCGGTAATGACTCCATTTTTATTATTTGCAGCTTTATTATTTTGTAAGCGTAGAGGAATAAATACTCTTGGGATAAATAAGTTTTTGCCTGTACAGCTAATATATATGATTTTTTGCTATTATTGACATTTTTCCATTTAGCTAAAGGGAATTATTGTTGTGTAGCATTGCTTTTAGAGTAAGATAATTACGGTAAATTGAAGAAAAATTTCCACTAATTAAAAAGAGTCATCAATTATTTAACTCATTAACTATAATTTTATATAATAAAAGAATCTGGAGGCTCAGATATAGATGGAAGTGGAAGCTGAGTCTTTTAAGCTTCATAACAAATAAAGCTATTTACCTTGGTTTAGAATAATATTTAATCATTGTTAATACTAATGAAATTTTATTTCTTATTTTAATTTAATTTAATTGTATATTTAAGATTTAATTTGTCTCACGACAATTGGTTTTATTTTAATAGATTAAATGACTATGGCTCTATGTAACATTGAAGTGTCGGTTAAGGGAAACTTTATTAGGGCCATTGCATGGTCGGTGATAGTGTCATTATTTGCTGGGAATGACATTAATAATGATCATGTAATGTGTGGTATTGAAGAATGATGTTTAGTAATGATGTAAATCCGAATTTTCTGATTTCGAGACATCATTACTTGTGTGTGACGTCAATACTGTCATTAATAATGATAGTTTGGGGTTTTCGTCATTGCTATTTGTACATCATTACATACTTTTCTTCTACTCTATTTAAATATGTATATAGAATTGTTTTTCGGGATTGCTGACGGCAAGGGGAAGGATTTGTCGTCGGCTGGAGGAATTTTTTAACGTTTTTTTTTATGTTAAAATTATATTTTTTTTTTATCACAAAAGTAAAAATATATGTATGTAGTATTTATTTTAGGTATTAATATAATTTTAACATATATTAATATATATGTAAAAAAAAAAAATACTAATATGTAAAATATTAATATAATATATTCTATCATTTTGATATACATAATATTATGTATAATACTCGTTGCAAAGATTTTTTGGCCGATGTTAAAATTTTTTTTTTTGCGGTCGGCAACTCTTGAAGGGCAGTTTTGTGTATATAGAGTAGAACTGAATTTGTATACAAAACGATTAATAGAACTTAAGTAATGACGATAATATTGACGTGTAGGAATCACCGTGTAATGGTACCAAAACTAAAAAGAGTAATGACGCAAGTAATGACATTACTGGTAATGACATTGTTGCTGATCATGTAGTTGCCCTATATGGGTTGACTTATTTTTTGGCTTGGAGGCTATACAATAAAATTTATAATCAGACAAATATTGATTTGATGTTTTTTGTATTTTTGGGATCAATGGCACTTGTTTAATTAGATTATTTTCTAATAGCTACTTATTACTAATTCTGTCATCTTACAGATTCCTGATTAGCTTAATAGTTTTATTTAATTCTGATTGGGAATAAATTGTAATGGGTTAATTATACATATTCATTATTGATATATTACCTTATAGATTCCAGATTAGCTATTTTTGAAACCAGATGTCTTTGTTTCATTTTTATTTTTATTAATAAACATATTGGTTTATTAGGGATTGTAAGGTTATCCGTTGAAGAGGGGATCCGTCCGTTTGATACTACAATATTTGGATTTGATTTATTTTATTTTATTTGTTTTACGACAATCAAATTATAATTAATTTAGTTGTAATAATCATTACATTACATTACATATTTCTATTAAAGAATAATTTAAATATATCGTACAAAATAATGATTCTCTAACGCATAATAATGACATTTTATTTCAGGAAACTTAGTCGTACCGTTAGATTATACTAATCTAAGCTCGTATTAAGATGCCAACATTATTGATTATCAATTTTTTTTAAATGCTATAATAAAGGTGTGTGGAGGGCCTGGCGTCGCGTTATTGTAAATTGATATAAGGAAATGGTATTAAATAAAATTTCATCACTCATAATAATGAAATTGTATTTCAGGATATTTACTAATTAATCAATTACTTTTTAGGATGTTGATTGCTGATTATTTATATGCCGAAAAACCAAAATAATTGTGCCGTCTTGTGTTTTACTAACTATTGACTACTTAGGTGTCTGTAACCGGGTCAAGTCTATCATACCTAACAACCTTTCCTATCCCTCCATCTTGTTATATGTAAAAGGGGTGTACGGTTGGCCCGGCGTATCCGGGATCCTTGCTTAGTCTTGGCCGTACATTCTAATCAATCAATCAATCAATCAATCAATTTGTATTATAACGGGTGGGGCAAAAGTCCTGCTACCATTTTGATTGCTCGCCATCTTGGTTATGTGACGTTTAGCTCAGTTTCGCCTTAACCATTGTGTTGTGTAGACGCCCAAATTTTATAATGGATAAATATACGCCACAAGAACAAGCAGAAATAGTGACAATATTTATTGAAAATAATCGTTCCATTATTGCCACTAAGTGGAAATTTCGTCAAAAATATCCTTATTGTCCAGTGCCTCACAAAATCACAATTTATCGTTTACATGCGAATTTTTGACAGTACGGTACGACAGCAGACCCACCTCGTTCTGGAAGACAACGGACGTCTCGTAACGCTAAAAATGTGGCTCTGGTGCGCGATAGTGTTGCAGAGTCTCGAGAAACATCAATTCGGAGACGTGGTTCCCAGTTACACATTTGTGCACGCAGTTTAAGGCGAATTTTGAAAACTGATTTGAAAATGTTCCCGTACAAAATTCATTCAATTAGTCCATAAATTGATACCGAGAGATCATGATCAACGAGTTGAGTACAGTAATGCAATCCTAAGGCTCTCTGGTGAAATTGAAGATTTTTCGTCTAAATTGATAATGAGCGATGAAGCCCATTTTCTTCTCAGTGGTCACGTCAATAAACAGTAAAGACCAAATAAACTTTTTATGAAAACCAAACGTACTTATCTTTTCTTTGAACAAAGTTATAGGAAATCAAAATGGTTGCGGGACTTTTGCCCTAGCCGTTACATACATAGATTAGGGATGGCAAGGTTAAGAGATATTCACTTATAATTTTTTTATTTAACTATTTTTATAAATAAATCCATTAAATCAACAGATTCACAAAGATGCTATCTAGATGGGAGAAATCGTGCGTTCCTTTCCTGCTTTGATACGAATTCTACAATATTTGGTGATTTCTGGATTCGTTTTATTTTGTTTTGATTTGGTTTTTTTTAAGAGAATTAAATTAATTTAGTTAATACTAATCATGACATTACATTTATTTTATTCAAGTATAATTTAATTCATGACAGTTTTTCAGGAAATTTACTGCAACTCAATTAATTATAAATTATAATATAATTTGAAAAATAAATTACACACAATTTTTTTAAAAACACTATATGTTTAAAAAACATGTATATTAAATTCAAAATTTATAAAAACATTAAATTAACTTAATCGTTATTGTGATAAAAGGTTTTTTAATAGTCAGACGACCTGGTTTCGGACGTTCGTCCTTTTTCAAATCTGGTTAATTACTGAATATTGAAAAATATAATATAAAAAATATATGTCAAAATCAACACCAAGACAAACAAGCTTTATAACTTGTTGATAAAACTTTAACCTCATTCTAACACAACCATAAATAATAATTTTGGCGCAATAAGCTTGATTTTGGCATATATTTTTTATATTATATTTTTTTTAATATTCAGTAATTAACCAGATTTGAAAACGGACGAACGTCCGAAACCACGTCGTCTGACTATTAAAAAACCTTTTATCACAATAACGATTAAGTTAATTTAATGTTTTTATAAATTTTGAATTTAATATACATGTTTTTTAAACATATAGTGTTTTTAAAAAATTGTGTGTAATTTATTTTTCAAATTATTATATATATTGTGTGATACTACCCACGGCGGATACACAAAAAATATGGATTTATATCAATATTACAGTACATAATTATAAATTTTTAATTATAATTATGAATTTTTTTAGGATGCTGGATTCGCCCGGGTCAACAGGGAATCTTACTCAGGTTTGGTTAAACAATTTTTCAGGATTCTGATTGCTGAAAATTTTGTACCATAAAACAAAAATAACTGTGCTGTCTTGTGCTTAAAAATTTACTAACTATTGACTACTTAGGTGTCTGTAACCGGGTCAAGTCTATCAAATTTAACAACCTTTCCTATCCCACCATCTTCTTATGTGTAAAAAGTGTACGGTAGGCCCGGCGTATCCGGGATCCCTGCTTAGTATTGGCCGTACATTCTAATCAATCAATCAATATTTTATATTTCGAAATCATAATTGCAATGTACTAAACCGATTTCCTTTAAAATAAAATAAATAAATAAAATAAGCAACTATAAATAAGTACTGTAACAGTTTTAGCAAATTACCCTTGAATAAGCCTCCATTAAAGATTTTCTAATTATCCCTTTGGACGGCAGTCCAAACGAGTGACGAAAGCACCTACTGTGCTGGAAGTCGAACGAAGTATATATACAGCAAGTTTCGAATTTGTTCCCTTTGAAGCCGCCAGGGTCATGTTATATACCATTGGAAAGGTCTTGAAAAATAAACCCAAATAATGTATAAAAACATAAATTTCTTCTAACATTGAGTGGAGATATGACCTTCCGAAAATTGCCCCAAAAAATCAGTTTTTCGGGTATAACTGCCCCAAAAAGTGCCCCAATTATTTTTTAACTAGCAAATTATGATTGTAGACCTCAATACCAATTCAACGATACCTCAAACGTCGTAAACGGATGATTTTAACCAAAGTTATGACATTTTTAAATTTTTCTATGACGTCACCATTTAATCTTGCTTTGGTATATATGTTTGTTTGTTTGTTTGTTTGTCCGTACCTCTTTCATTTGATCTCATATTTTCAGGGTTTGTAGTACTTGAAAAAATAAGCAACTTTTGTTCTACAACTTTTTGATTTGACTGCCATGTTGGCCGCGGCCAGCCTCTGAACGGCCATTTTTGGCCATTTTGTCACGCCCACAGCGCTGAACCTATTCGACATACCCTGGACATATGCATATCGTTGGAAAGGTATTGACGCCAGCTATCAAATAGCATAAAAAAAATTTAAAAAATTAGGGTGGAGGGTCATTTTGGCCAAAAAACTGAAAAATGCGAAATCGGCCGGCCACATTCGGCCAAATTGCTAAAAAATGAGCCCAAGACTTTTGGTTCATACTTTCAGGATTATTAGCCACAAACCTCACCTACAATATGACATCAACCGTTTGTCCCAGAAAATTCGTATGTTTTAGATATTGGCCTCCATAACTTAAAAGCCACCCTAATTTTTTGCAAAATTTCATTTTTTGGCTCAAATGCACCCTAATATCGGTCCGTTGCGGTTCATAATGATAGTGAATCAACGTATTACACTGAAACAAATATAAATACATCATATTATTATCATTGCTAAGAGAATTTTTACCAGTGACCCTGTTTTCATAACAAAAAAATTAAAAAACTGACAAATTGATGTGATCGAAAAAATCACTAAAAACATTGAACATTTCACAGTCTCCTTGCATTAAATCGATACTTTTTTAATCTTTATGATGATTTATTTAAAAAAACAGATCTTATCTAACCTCCCATCGCATGAAGATGGAATATCAGCGAGAGGGTAGCTACCATTAATTTTTGTTTCCAACTAACACATTAAAATAAGAACATTTTATTGTATTGTTTAAGGAATCAAAAATGAATGGTAGCTGCATGCGGTTAGTGACAAAACAGCAAGAAACATGCAAAAAAATTGTTGAATTACTCAATCGAATTTCTACCAAAAACACATGCATCTGATCTAAATTTTTACTACTCTGTAACATGCACTAAAAACTAAACTACACATGTTCAGCCGATAGCCTACGAGAATTGGGTGTGTAATAAGATCACACCCGGCATGACCTGTTAGTGGCATGTGGTAAAGGATTCTGAAATAAAATCTACTAAAATACTACAAAATGAAGATTGAAAAAATGCATGCAAAATAAAGAAATAGAATCGTCTACCACACACCAGAAACAGTACACCAGAACGTAGGCTATCGTCCTGAACATAATGAAAAAATACATATCTGAACCTAATGATGAGACCTGATCCTACTACTTTTCAACATGGGTAGTGCGGTGTAGGGTGGTGCGGGTGAGATGGGTTTTGAGTGTTTAAATTAGATAGTGGGTCGGGAAGGTAGTAATGTTTAGGAGGCATGATTTGCGATTGATTGGGGTCGGTTGGGCTGGGTGTAGATGGAGTTAGGTGGGTGTGGGTGGATATGGGTGTTTGTGATATTTGAAATACACAAACCACACTGCATAGAACCTCTTTTTCTTAGACACGGAATAATAATACTGTTAATACTATATAGGCAACAAAAATGCTTATAAAGTTCGGTTCCGAACCTTTCCCGTCTTTTTTATTTCATTTATGTTTGTGTTAGTGTGATTTCACTGAAAATTTGTTTCAGTCGCAATTAAAACCAGTATCATAGGTAAACGGGGAAAGAATAGAAGAAAGTTATGATTTCTGTGAGATCAAGTGTGGAATAGAGCATTGTGCCTCATACACAGACGCACGCCACTGGAGTGACGAATATCGAGAGAAGAAAAACGAATCATGCACACTCCGTATCATATACAGCCGACAGCTGTGTGAAAGTATGCGTAATTCGTTCTTCGCCTCTGGCTATTCGTAATTTCAATGCCGCGCGTCTGTGTAAGAAGTCGTATTCATACGTCGGATAAAAATCTCAGATTTTTCTATCCCAGATTTTTTTTCAACTTTTTGTATGAAAATAGCGTGTCTGTTGTATAATTTACGTGATGTAATTGGTTAAAACGATGGAATAGAAAACTCCCGGATTTTTATCTGTCGTATGAATACGACTTAAGCCACAATAACACGTAGCGGCCAATTGTGTGCTATCGAGTGTGTGTGAACTGTTTTGATTGACAAACAATAAAACGAATCGCAATTCAATTCATTTTCAATTTGCCGTGCCAAAATCATTGATATCAAATAAAAAACCTCTTAACGAGGTAAATGTTCGAGTGACGAAAGCCGAATTCAATTCACAAAATTTCTGATATCAAATTTGTGCCGAAAAAACAATTGCATTCGATTTGTCAACGATTTTTCGGAATGTTAGTGCATTCGGCGCGTTTGTTTACATTTTTCTTTCTAGCTGTCAAAAACAACAATTTGCCAACGATTTTTCGGAATGTTCAACAACAACGCGCTGAATGCACTAACATTACGAAAAATCGTTGACAAATCGAATGCAACTGTTTTTTCGGCACAAATTTGATATCAGAAATTTTGTGAATTGAATTCGGCTTTCGTCACTCGAACATTTACCTCGTTAAGAGGTTTTTTATTTGATAAATTATAATAAAATTTCGAAAAAAAAAATCCAATTTATATCCATGGAAATTTTTTGGAATTTTGTATATTGGAATTTTCAAATTTGGCATTTTGTATAGGGATTTTATTTTGGAATTTTATTTTTTGAAAATGTTTTTATTGGAATTGTGGTTTCTAGAATTTTGTTTTTTAGAATTTTGGTTTTGGAATTTTGTTTTAGGAATTTTGGATTTGACGAATCGTATCCAACCCCATTACCACATTGCACTCATTACAAAAGGATTTTTAAAAACTCAATTTTTTAAAACAAATTAAGCGCCCGAATTCATAATTCTTTTTTTAAAAATCTGGCTTTTGAAAATCGGGATTTTAAAAGTCGGGATTTTGATTTCAGGATTTTGAAAGTCGGGCAAACGACCTCAACCCATGTTTTATGTTAGAACCTGTGTGCAAATTTTTCTACGAGGTCCGATGTCACAGATTTCCATCCAAAATAACTTCTTTAAAAAACTAATAATAAATATTTTGATAACAAATTAAAAATTCTACTAAAATAAAATATTGCATCTGGAGTTAGCGCACTACCACGCAGATGTTCGTCTAATACACCATCGATACATGCGGCGCAGAATTTATTACATTTTTATTGAAATAAATTCTAATTGTGTATACCAAATTAAATTTTATTTTATTGATTTTAAATATACAAATAAAACAATATTAATTTGTAAGTTAATTAATTAATTAAAGAAATTAATTCCAATATTTTAAAATATTTCTTCCAAAATGTGAATATGCGATGATAAATGTTTTATAAAGAGGGCGGCCGCCGAAATTAATGTTAATGCTTCAGTTTTATTACAAAAAAATTTAATTCAATTAAATTGTCTTTAAATAATCGTAAATTTATTTATTATGTATAGGCAACCAACCGGCGGCATATCATTTTCTTATATACACATATATGTACAACACATATATTCGAACATACATCACACATAATTGAATTTGATTAGAAATGATAAAATATGCTTGATGTACAAAAATATATTACGAGTATTATGATCTCATACAAAATTTCTTCGAACTCGTCTTATCATATTTGGTAAACATTTTTATACATTTTCTTAAGACGTCACTGTTATGCGTGGTGTAATATATTTATGATGACACGATGACGGCATCGTGTATAACAAAAAAAAATTGTTCGATCCCACGTTCATCATAATGTAACATACTCGTAACAATCAAGTCTCTAAAAGGGTTATGTACATACTCGTAGCACCACAACATAAAACATAAAGATTGCAAATTAATTTAGGTTGTTGGTTTGTGGGACTCTGTAATTATGAATGAAGATGATATTGGAGAACAACAACAACAACAACAAATAGAAAATATACAATAAAATCGATTTAAGCAAATATTCAATTTAATTTAATTTAAATTAATTAATTTGTTTAGTCCCGAAATATGTCATACACACATCACAGAGAGTAGTGTATCATAGCAGCGCGCAGCTATCAATTTTAATTTAATCAAACATTAAATAATTGGATAATTAATTGGTTGGTTTGGTGCGCGTTTCATCATCTGCTGTTTGATATACGAGTGTTATGCGTTTTTGTGACTCGAACTCAATAAAATTTCCCACGTAATTTATTGTGTAATGAATATTACGAGAATTGAGCGGTGCGTCGTGTGGTAGTTGGAAAATTCAGGCGAACCGGTTTCTCGCGCGTTTAATAACGCGTCATTATTATCATAAAAACGGTTAGTTGTTCGTAAAGCGGTACAATTATTCTTCATGTTTTGATCATCAACCACTGATGAGTCTCCCAATCGCTACTCTATGCACATTACATTAGATCACTTTGAATCATTAAAGTGTAACTCAACCTCCAGTTTGTCTGTAAATTGTTTATTTACATTGGAATTAGTTTATAGTAGTTGGTAAGGTATTTACCGTCGTAAATCATTGGAAAATTGTATTCAGTTGTTGAATTTCTAATTATTTGTATATTTCAACGCGCATGGATATTAAAAACTATTTTTTTTTTATATTTATGCGCATTTTTGTTGCATTGCAAATTTGCAAATAACTGGGATACTGCTGTAATTAACATAAATGAGTCAGTATGGTGGTATACGTATGGTATACGTGTGGTATACGTATGGTGTGACGTATGATTGAATTTTACTGCTTCTCAACCTAGAAAGGTTTGGGTGCCTAGCAAGACTGCCCCCTAATTGAAATGTTATAACTCGGAGTTTTATAATACAGTTATCCTAACCGATGTCCGGCAAATTACGCCCAGTTTTCAATTTGATCGAACACACTAAATTTGTCCCGGCAAGCATAGTTCAAGGTGACACTTATCACTCTCTTATAAAAAATACATCTCTGATATGTATCTGAATTGCTCACAATCGGCTGGAATATTCATTATTTTAATGCTGGCCACACCACCTTTAGTTACTGGCCACAAGTAGCAGCACTAACACAAACGGGAATTACATTTATTATTTTACTACCAGCTGATTTTTTTTGTTAATTTTGTATCTGTTTTTTTCACAAAATAAATCATCCTAGCGATGTAAATTTGTCAATTTTTTTTTTTTATTTCAAAACTTCAGTATATCGTAACAAAATTTCAAATTTAACAAAAAATATGTTATTGTTCGATGTAGCCACCTTTAGCGCGGATAATAGACTCGAGTCTGTCCGAAAAGGCATCGACACGTTGCACGAATGGTCTGATGGTATTTTGTCCCATTCTCATATTTTTAGTTAATACTTGGGCCTCCAGAATGAACCAAATGGACAAATCCATTAAAAAATGAAACGGGGAACGTTTTATTGTAAAAAATGATGGCTTCCACGGGCTTTATGGGATGGTGCCAAGTCTTGTTGAAACGTCCAATGGTTTCTACCAAACACAATCGTTTTAACACCTTTGCTCATGCTAGGCGAACTGCCTTTTGTGCAGGTGTAAAATCTTGCACTTTTTGTATTTTGTGGGGCTTCAATCGTATTTCATTTTTTATAGTGTGAGTCCCGTACTACAAGCAGACACATTGAGAATTTACGCCAATTGAACTGCGCTTTGTCGTGGATTTTTTTGAATTCTGACCTTCACCTTTCGAACCATATTTCAGGCGATGTTGCTGTTTTTGGATGTCCACTTTCATGCCGGTTTTTGATGTTACCAGTATCTTTTTAACGTATAATGGTACGATACTCAAACATTTTGTTCACATGTAAATATCGTCTATCATTAACAAGGGCTGTAAAAGATTTGCTTGCTATAGCAGCGTCAACAATTCAAGCGCCGAACCTTTACATAATGACAAATTGATTGATCTCCCAAGTAAAAGATGTCGATATATGAAATTTGAAAATTAATAGTATTCCGTCTTTCTGCCATTTCACGAATTACGATAATATTTGGATAGTAGTACCGGTTTTGGATTTTAAAGTGAGTTTTAGTCATTTTATAAACAATCCTTATAAAATTTGGTTTTCGCATAGATTGATTTTTGATTGTAATATGAATCTTTGATGAAAATATGGTACATACGGGGTGAGTCACGTCAGAAATCCCATTTTTGAAATTCCACCGTTTTCTTATTTTGTCCAGTAGTATTTGATTGTGCAATTTTGTGCGTCAACGGTAAAATTTGTGGATAATGTACTTTGTTAGATAATGTGGGATTTTTGACGTGATTATCACACCAAAAATGCCATAGATCCGTTTAATGATTAAAGCACATGTTTAGCTTTAGTTTAATTGTGCAAAATTGTGCATGTCAAAACCAATTTACCTCTCCACCATAATTGGTCATTATTTTTCCTAGAACGGCTATATCTGCCTATTTACATGCGTTATGTACAACGCCTATTGAAGTAGATCAACTATGGAATTAAATATCGTATATAGATATTAGATTAGATGTTTATAACCTGATAAGACCAGAATTCAATAGTGGCATACTCCACATCAGCCAGAATTGGGAAAGTAGAAACCCTTAATTCAACCCTACTTTTAAAAGATCAATTTCTGAAAAATTTTGTATGAGTGATATCTAGAAATCCCACTTTTTTCAAAAAAATAAAACGTGGGGCTTCCAGATATCACCAATACAAAATTTTTCAGAAATTGATGTTTTGAAAGTAGGGTTGAAGAAAGGGACTTGTAAGTGCGATTCTGGCTGATGGGAAGTAGTGCAATCATGAAATTTAATCTGAATGCTCATGTCACTAGTTTATACCACGTTTACACCACACGTATTTTAAAAGTAAAATACTTTTTTGCTAATAAAATATTTATGCCTTTCAGTTTACACGAACGAATATTATTTTAATATTTGCCATGGAAACGCATACTATAAAAGTACATACTTTTAAAGTTTCTATCTTATTTGACAGATGAATTCATTTTTCATCAAGTTTGTTTTATGAACGTTGGCCGTGTCAGTTGTGTGAGATTATATTGTTGTTTAAAAAGTTAATTGTGTGTAATTTGATAAAGGTTTAAGAAAAATTTACATTGTGCGGGAATAATTTAATACTGTGATTCAAAATTCTTAATACAAAGTCTATATCTATATTTATAAAACAAAGTCGGGTTAGTTACACCATTTATAACTCAAGAACGGCTGGACCGATTTTTATGACCTTTATTTAGTTGAATTTGTTTCGCTCCGAATAGCATAATAACTATTAAAACATCAACAAACAAACTATTCTCATACATATTGTATGGAATGGCTTTTATGATGATATCTGGAGAATGAATTCACAGATTTCGATGAGTTTTTTTATTTTGTTCGTCTCAATACAATGCTGATTTAGGAAAAAAGAAAAGTTAAGAAAAACTCAAAAGGAAAACCCGAAAAATATAATAAAAAAACCTTTTTTTATATGAATTTTGTATGTGTAGTTTGTATGTGACGAGTGGTGCAGTGGTTTAAGTTTCGGCGCTTGGGCCTCAAGGTACTGGATTCGAATCCGAATGGAGGGTGCATGAAAATTAGTATTTTTTTTTATCCAATCTTTTTATTTTATCTACTTAGCTATACAATTCATGATAATTTTTCTTCGATGCGCCCGGTGGAACTGGAAGGCATTCCTCATGTCATTGATTTTGGCCACTGTTCGTGCGAGATCCGATATTGCTGTAGCAGTTGCTCAGCGTTGAAATTATCTTTAGACCTTCAATCGGCTGGAAACCCGACTTGCAACATTGCGAAACACTCAGCAATGGCGATAATTTTGATAGCAAGTAAAACCATCATCGATTATGAATATACCAATCGAACTATGAAAGATTTACGCAATGACTCAAGATATTTTGGCGGCGCAATGATTCAACTGTCCGGCGATTTCCATCAAAAAATATATTGCCTCAAATCATCGACTCTGCGTGTCGCTATGTGATGAAACTTCAGCTGACGACAAACATGCGAGTTGCATAGTTAAACCATAGACAACCTAAAAGAGATATCTCATCCTATGTAAACGTAAAAATTTAAACTGCGAGTTCATTTTCTGTAAATAGCCGCAAACAACCAAAAATGACAGATACAACTTAAATCATTTAAATTTCACAATTCAAAATCTAATCATCGGTCCAGCTCATTGCTTCAAATCTATCGACTGTGTGACAAACAAAAACGACGAAGCAACCAACTATCCAACTGAATTTTTAAACTCATTGGATCTGGCTGGCTTGCCACCGCACAATTTACAACTGAAAGTTGGTGCGGTAATCATCATGCTTCGAAACCGGAATCAACCAACAGGAAAGTTCAAAGATGAAGAAGTTTTCATTCCGAAAATTCTGATGATCCCAACCGATATGCCATTCGAGTTTAAACTAACTCAATTTCCGATTCGTCTTGCATTCGCCATGACGATCAATAAATCACAAGGCCCATCCTTGAGTGTTTGTGGCCTGAATCTAGAAAATGAATGTTTCTCTCACGGCCCATTGTACGTAGAATGTTCACGTGTCGGTAAACCATCCACTTTGTTCGTTCTCGCACCTGACAATAAAACAAAAAATGTCGTATATCACAAGATGCTTTACTGAAGAGAATCGACCCTATTGCAACCCACCCAGCAAATAGTTTAAAAGAAAGTAGAGCAACAATACTACGGGAATCATTTCGAATCAATTCTATAAAACGAAAGCCTTGCTGCCACGTGAATTACATTCATTTCAATGTAATTAAAATATATTTCATTTTGATTGAATTTAATTAATTTGGAGTATTCATTTTATCCGCCCCGAAGGTCTCCGGTTCAATTCTCGGTAGTGACAAGGAAAAAATTGCACGGCTGGTTTAGAATCACTTATTATCCGAAGTGAAAATATGATTATGAAACCTCATTTAAGGCGGCCAAATCCCTTGATGGGATATAGTGCCAGAGAGAGAGAGAGATAGAGAAAAAAAATTCATTTTATCTTAAAAAAACTCAATTTAATTAAGCTACAATAACTTTAAACAATATTTATTGATTTTGAAGCGGTACGAAGTTCGCCGGGTCAGCTAGTTTGTATTAAAAATAGTTAAATGTACGCGGAGCATTTTAGCCGGCTGGCCGTGTTAGTGGAAGAGTATTCTCATTTTTTGATTGTTCATGACCGTGAAAGGAAGATTGGCGGTCTCAAGAAAATTTAACAGTAACGCGTCGTTCTATAAAATACTCTTGGCAAAAATAAATAACAGAAAAAAACCAAGGATTTGGGCAAAAAGTAGAAATTTGTGTTGGTGGACAGATGTTGTATTAGAGAATTTTAATGACCGGGATTGGCTAAATAATTTTCGAGTGGATAAGGAAACTTTCACCCAAATTTGTGATATGGTTCGGGACGATCTAACACTACATCCCACAAAGTTTAGGCCAAGGGGACCTATCTCCGTAGAAAAGAGAGTAGCCATAGCTCTATATAAATTTGCATTGTGTGCTGAGACTGTGTCTGAATTGTGTGATAAATATTTTTTAGTACTAAATTTGTGAAAATACCGAACGCACCCGAATTATCACAGTCGTTAGGTATAATAATTTTTGACAGTTGCGTGGTAATTTAATTGGAGAAAACTGTCGTAAGCACTTTTCAACAGATTATTATGATTAGAAACTGATTGAAGTTAATGATCTGGACTCAAGCATGTAATACTAAACAACAATATTGTATTTTGCTTTATAAAACTAATTTAATACATAGTTAAAATAAAATAAATAAAATTGTGTTTATTATTTAAATCTTTTTTTTTATTTATAGAGTTATCCTAAATTTATAAACCAAAACAATCATAATTTTTAAATGAAAATTAAATTAAATGGCCGGAATTATAATCAAAAAAAATTATCACACAATTCGGGCAGCACAACGACAAAAATTTCACAAAAGGAAAAATTTTTCACGTTAGTGTCAAATATTTTTGCTAGAAAATATTTATCACTCAATTCGGACACAGTCTGAGTATCGAGTTATTGGAAACAACATGTGGGTTAGTATAAACTTAACAATTCTTTTTACTAAAATATACTTTAAAGAATTGTTTTATATTTCTAGGTTAGCAGATGTTCAGTCCACAAGAGCGTCCGATTATTTACGAACGCTATGTTAAAGGAGGAGGCTGAAATAATATCAGAAAAATTTGAGAATATTTGCCACATTCCACAAATTTTATTAATAATAGATGGCACTCATGTACTCATTTTGGTGCCGTAAGAGGACCATGGTGACTTCATAAGTAGAAAAGGGTGAACATCATATAATATCCAGATAGTAGCGGATGTTGATTATATATATATAAGTAAAAATTAAACTAAATTCGTAGATGTTATTACTAAATGCATTTTATAACTTTTTTCATTAGACTAAGGGTCGTTAGCTGCAAGTAGCTGCAAGTATCTGGTTTTTTTCAGCACATCAAGGATTTGCTACCAAAAGTAAGTATATTTTGGTTAAAGTAATGTATTCTGTACCAGTTTTTGGGGTATGTAATTTAATTGAATATAATATTGTTTATTATTTTGCAGAAAACAAAATTAACTAACGGAGTGGACGTGAGTTATTTTGGGTGATCCCGCCTACCCTCTGTTAAACTGGCTCCTAAAGAGTTACACGGGCAACTTGGATCCACTTCAGGAGTCATTCAATAAAAATTGAATCATTATCGAACAAACATTGGGGAATTGAAGAGCAGATGGCGTATCTTGCAGAAATTTAATGAGATGGATTATAAATTCATTCTAAAGGTAAAATAAACGCTTCAGTCCATAAATACCAAATTAACAAAATAATAACTAATTATAGGTGGTGATTGTATGCTGTATGCTGCATAATATAATACAAGGGAAGAAAACTCAACTCCTAGAATCCATTAATTTTGCACAGAATACACAGGCACAACCAGGTTACAGGATATGACAAGAACGTTTGGTAGTATACAGTATTATTTCATATTAAAATTATTTCATATTAATTTCAATAAACGTCTAATAATTTAATTCTAACACATTTAGTTTTATCACATAAATTCATTGCGATAATATAACTCATTTTTATATACATAATTCATTTTAGTTTATCACATGCAAGATCACATACGAATTCAATCAGGAAATATTAATTCATTCTTACAAAATTATCTTTTAAAAGGCTTTTCTTCATCTAATTAATATCCGTACATTTCTGGAGAACAAATTTCGTATGTGACGTAGTTTTGCGTCGGGTGTTCATGAATTGAAGGCGATGGAGTGGGTGCCTGAATATATGCTGAGACGACGTAGCGGCCGTTGTTTGTCTTATTTTTTCCAGTTGGTTCAAAAAACGCTCACTTTGCTTATCCGTCCTATCCTCTGACTCCCGTTCCAACTTTTCAAAATCTCTCATGATGTTTTGTTGCTCTACTCTAAATCCATCAACAATCGGTGAGGTTATTTTTCTTTCTTTCTTTTTGGCTGTGTCGTTGTCGGTGGTCCTGATACTCGAGGAGTTTCTTGAATTGGGTTCGTGGAATTGGAAGACTCTAGAAAGGAAAATGGTTAATTAATCGGTATAAATTATACATTACGAACTTTACCGTCATCGCTTAGCACGTCATTTATTCTCTGGGGATTTATATGGGTCGAAGCGACGTCCAGCCCATGTTATTGAATAGAATTCACGTAAAATTTAATAGAAATCGTATTTCATTCAAAATAATATGGCGGAATTAGATTTTACCTAGAATTTTGCAAGAATTCTGTTGTGATTTTCGTTGAAATTAACTAGGAAATGATCTGGTAATTTTCTAGTATTTTTTATACCAGATAAACACTTAGAGGCCCAGTAAAATAAACACTAGAACTAGAAACTAACTAGAACTTATTAAAATTCTGGTTTTGATTGTATTTTGACTGGAAATCTAGTACATTCATTTTAAAATTTAACAAAAAGAAATTTTAAGAATTTTAAGTGGAATCCGTAAAACCAGACCTTTATCAGATTTTGTATTTATCGTGTAGATATACTACTTCAGGCATCGTTTTTCCTGTGGTAGCAATATCATCGAAGTATATAGCCACTATATAATTACTATGCACTAAATATTAGGTAATAACTTTTCCGTGTATCGTTGCAATATATCTGGAGCGTTTTCTAGGTCGATCTTGGTCAACCGTTCTGCACCAGCTAATGTGTGCTATAAACTATAAAACAATGACACTGAATGTTTTTCCATTAGGAGACAGGGATTTTTTGTGAGGCTCAAAATTCGTATGTTGCCTTTGCACTTCGGTACGTTACAGATGGTGTGGCTGGAGTTGCTTTTGCTTGTTTCAGTGCTTAGGCCACTTTAAACACTTCTTTGAAAGTTACTTCGCTCATGGTCTCCGTTTCCTTCTCGGTAGCGTTCTTGATAATATGCGTGTGTTGTTTTCTGATTTGACCAGCGTTGTCCCAGTTCAATTTCGGCATATTGATGACAAATGCCCGGTGCAAAACGATTGTGTAATCGCCAATCGAGATTTTCAAAATCAAAATCACGACTAATTTATAAAATCTCGTTCGCATAATGATGAAAGGATTCGGTTTTGTTTCGTGTACTGGTCTAAAATTAGGATAATGAATTAAATCATGTCGTTTGGTGTGTATACAAATATGAAACGATCGATTACTGTTTGTACATATTTTGTTCGCGTATAGTTCCGTGTTATTACCATGGAGCCTGCTCCTGAGGCACAGTGTTTCAAAAGCATCGACCAAATAGTGACCGCAAAATTCGCCCGTTTTTTGCATAGTCTGTAGCAAGAACGGGGAAGGTCGTACAGAGGTGCCCGTGAGCTTAAATTGACCGTCATAAAAAATGTGGGTGAGCATAACCCGATTTTTTCAATATTGAGTCAATTTACCCCAACTTGATGGGTGGAAACCAGAAAGCAAAAAGATTATTCGTTAAGAGAATATCATTTCCTGCCGTTTTCGGCAATAGGGGTGGTTTTCCTCCACCCAGGGGGTGTGTCTGAGGATATTTGAAAGACCATTTCTGATGTCACTCTTGCCATGAAATTCCAAGCATTTTTATCAAGAACTTCCCGACCGTTTTCCCATTTCTTTCTTCTGGGGGTGGTTTCCACCCCTCCCTCAAATAGGGGTAAATTGACTCAATATTGAAAAAATCGGGTTATGATCACCCTCATTTTTTATGACGGTCAATTTAAGCCCACGGGGCCCTCTGTACGACCTTCCCCGTTCTTGCTACAGACTATGCAAAAACGGGCGAAAATATGGTGTTTTTTGCGGTTACTCTTTTCCGCCGATGATGTTGAAGAGGCAATGTGTTGTTCGCATTTGAAATTTTTTATAATTTCACGTTTCCTTTACATTGGAATTCTGCGGTATTTGTTGTGCAGGGGTTCTGAATCTAGAATTTTGTGATCTTAGCGATGTTGTTCTGCGTTACCAATTGCACAAATTGTTGAAACTGGTTATGATCGATTTTATTTTTTTGTAAATTATTGTTCATGACTATAATTGTTAATACTTTTGTCACCAGTAAGTAATGTTTGCGGCTTTTACAGTTAAAGTGGAAATACGTAAGTTTTATTCTGAATATCTAAAATTTGTAATTTTTTCTGATTATTTCGATCCCATGTTTATACCTAATCGTACCACGTTAATCAGTTCCCCTGACGTACAAAGATCAGAAACATCGACCGAGACCTATCTCTTTTAATTTTCAATTGCACTAGCCGATTCACTATCTATCAGCTTCAATCTATCTTTATACTATATTTCTAGCATAAATTTCCTCTTATCGCGTTTCTTGTTTCAATACTTAAGAAAGGTGATAAAAATTTCCCCGGTGCCAAATCGCCCTGATAGCAAAGTGGTCAGCATACTTGCCCCAGCGACCGGAGGTCCTTGGTTCGATTCCCGGTGGTGACAAGGAAACATTTTCACGGCTGGTTTAGGATCAATGAATTAATCACTCATTATCCGAAATGAAAATAAATCCTCATTTGAGGCGGCCAAATCCCTTGATGGGATATAGTGCTAGAGAGAGAGAGAGAGAGTGTACGGATTATTATTTAATGAAGTTAGAAATATCATAAACGTAGCTGAACAAGGTCATATTTACGAAAAACGTGCAGTTTTGAGTAACCTAATTCAGTTTTCTTGTTATGCTATTAAGAATGTCGTTTATTACAACGTCAATTAGACTGTTCGACCATTGTTTTGGGACCAAGCTTGCTGTATTCAGAAGGAAATTCGTTATATAAACAATGAAGCTCTGGCTCATGTTTGAATCATCTAAACAACTCGTGTAATTGTGAACTGGCTATCTGGTAGTATTTTCCTTGTATAGTGCTTGTGATGTATAACTTGATAAGAACAACTCAGTTTGTTTGGAATCGCCAACCTCTTCCACCTTCCAGAATCGTCGCAACGTGTTATCTATATCAAGGAGGAGGAGCGTGTTTGGAGTGTTTGGTAAGGAACAACCCAGGATTTGGAAGAATATGCAACCCCAGTACGTTGAAGTCATTTCAGCATTATGATTTTGTAGTCTTGGTTTCATGCGAATTGTGACAACACCTTAAAATGTAACAGCTGATTTATTAAGGCAATAGCTGTTGTTACCATTGCAATAATCTTTGATGTAGCTTCTACATTTTGTGTCTTTGGCTTAGTCATAGCTCAAGTGATAAATTGGTTTTTTGAATCAGCGGTGTTGTTTTCGTATTCATATGTATACTTTATGATATCTCCAGTGACAAATGGAGCATATTGATTTTGGGTTGCAAAACTTAACACGGAGACACGTATTAAGACAATTAAAGCATCGATTGCGTGAGCGAATGTGTTCTTGGCGATCTTTAACTTACATGCGGCATTGTAATTTGAACGGTGAGCTTCCTTCATATACACAGTGGGCAGGACTTGGATTTTGAGTCGATTAGATTGGCAAAAACTACCAAACATCGCCAATATGTAAGATTATCTTTCATCACTGTTTTTTGCGCCCACAACGCTTACCTTTCAACATCCATCTTTTCATTTAACAGGTAGATCTACCACTCTTGAGCATCCGCGATATCGCCCAATGAATTTAAAACTCGCATTACATCTATCGTATGTGCTGATCTTATACTTGATACAGTTGCTCTTGAAAGTTTTGATAAGTTTAAGAACTTTCGAATGAATGAGTAAATATCAAGCGATCATATATAACATTTAAACGCTTCGTCGCTTATACATAATTCGCATCAGTGTTTGCGAGATGACGTACCAGTGGAGCAGATTCACCAGACAAACACCGCCTCAGCAATCGAAATTTTTGTGACTGTGAGTTCGACTTTAGCATATTTGACTTTATTGTGTGTTTTGATGAGGATGATGCCAAATACCTAGAAAGTATTATACGAATGGATTTGGAATGTACCGTGAAGGCACAACTTATTAAGACAACTACTTTGGTTCTAAGCACTGAAACGACGTTGAGTGTATTCGTCGCCGCATTTCAATTATTTTCGTTCTTTCTAACAAACATGACAGACAAGTATTCTGTTCACCATAATTCTAACTCTGGTTTTAATAAATTGTGATGTTTGAGACTCATGGTTGGAGTTATCCTCCTCTTTAGGTTTAAATTCCTGTTGACCCAAATAATTTTTCTCTGATAACCAGAGTCATGATCTCATAATTTTTACATCTGGTAATGTGTGCATGACGACGAGCTTCGTTTTCATGATACGGAAAGTCATGTTCGTAGCCCTAATATGTTATTTCCATTATAAACAGTAAGACTCGCTTTTGAATACTTCAGTTGAGATCCTATATAACTGAAGTGTAAGATAAGTGAAATCCTTGAACCATCGCCTAACAAAACAACCATAAAATGGGGGAAGGCCAAAATCGTAGATTCATACCCCCTTGTGGTGTTCCCTGAGAAAATCTAACGAATCTGGCAATACAGTTGCCCGACTCAAAGAACTTCTGTATTTATTCAAGGGCATACTACATGACATGTGAACTCGTCGAAAATAAATGAACATTAGTGTGAAAAATGGTTGGCTCGTTAGAAGCTATAAGACAGAGTACCTCTGCGTCTGAAAATCCAAAACTAAATTCCTCCGACAAAAGAGGCGCGAATATTTGAAGTATTGCATCGAAAACAACAACTTTCAAGCGGAAAACGGAGACTCGAGAGAGATATGCCAAAACCGAGAAATCTTAGGTAAGACTTCCATCCAAGATCCACAGTCATAAAAAAAACATGAATAAAAAGCTGAGAACAAACGTGGCTGATGTATTCTCAGTATGGCAAACCTATACTTTCAGAATTTACTAAATCGCACTGATGAAGTGTTCCAGTGGAAATTTCCGCATCCGGAATATAATTTGCTTTAAAATTCTTTATATTATTCGAATTTTTCGTCGGCTAATCCCGCTTAGCTTAACTTTTGAATCTGAAAGGAACAACTTTTGGCTTTAATTTTATTAACGTATTTTAATTTTTCATTTTATTAATATTTATTTTAGTTTTCATTATTTTATGAAATAGAACAAATTAAATTCGGTATTTTGCTGTGAAATAACAAATGTCACATGTCCTTTTTTAAACAAGATGCTAACCCTTCGAAATAATAGAAAAATAACTGCCTTCCTGCCTTGTTTGCAAGTTTTCTATTATTTATTTCCCTACCAAGGGAATAATTTCGAATCGATTTACCCAGTCGGAATTTTTCCCTTATAGTAGAGGGAATTTTAAAGCAATTTATATTCCGATTGCGGAATTGTCCACCGATTTCGAGAATTGGGTTCTAGGGGAGACGATGACGATTTGTCCTATATCCTTGAGTAGCTTGAGTAGAGAAAATAGAAGCAGCTATAGTAGATTAAAAAATGAAAAACCGCATTCATTTGTTTTTTGCACAATAAAGATTACTGTCTCAAGTTTGAAAATTGACGGGGCATAGCTCTATTAAGCATTGACTCCAAAATGCGTGCTAATGTTGTTCTTTCTAGGATCATCCCCCTCGCCGAAAATATTGTCGAAGGCTATCAATGTGGGTTTCGCCCCAACCCAAGAAATGTTGCGAGTATACAATTCACCAACTCTATACAGACTTTCAACAAGAATATGATAGCATCAATCGCAAACCTTTGGGCGTGCTCATATTTCTACAAATATCAGAGAGGCTTATATCTCTGTGTAAGCTAAGAACATATCGCTCTATGTCTAGAATCGTAATAACATCTGGTATACAAAAGAAAGTGGCGCTCGAGCATCTTTGACAGCTTGGAAGACTTCAAATAGCTCGGGTCAGTTAGTACATAAACAAATGATGTCCAGACAGATGTTAAAGCCCTTAGATATTACAAAGCACTTTTAAGACCTTTGATAACATTTGGAAGCAAAAATTGAATCTTGCTGGTCACTAACGATTGTATAGAATTTTAAAAGGAAGGTCATTCGATCCATGTACGGTCCAGTTAATATTTGCAAACAACGAAAATCAGATTGGAAATGAATTTCGAATTCGAAAGTTTTATACGAGGTACATGATCTGCTGTGATCAGTGCATTTCCTTAAAAATAAATTCAAGCTCGTGGCTCATTTGAATAGCTGAGTGTTAATTAAAAATAAATTGTCAATGCATCAAAACAAAAAAATAGTCCCCACAAATCCCACTTGAATTGAATTGTGCATTGTTCCTTTTCTCATATACAGCTAACCTTTTAAACACAAAGCACTTTTATAAAACTCAATATTTATAAAATATTTCATCGCCAGAAACAAAACAAAAAAATTAAAGGAGAACGGTTTGATACACAAAGTTATTATAATTCAAAAATGGCGACTTTTTTCGAAGCTGCGCGGCAATGAAAGATTGGAATGTTTTGTGCGAAAAAATGTATCATTGATTTTGTATACTGTTGACGATTTCTTAATTTTTTCATTTTATTCTTATTGTCGCGATCGCGATTTTGTTTTATTTTGTTTACCGGTAAGATCGCGCCATTTTTGTAACTGAAAATTATTTTTGGCGCGATTTATTTATTTGTAAAAATTCAACACGCCAAAATATTTGCGTAAGGTGAAAGTGTAATTTCTTGTTTTTGGCGCGGTTTGTATATTTGGTGCAGTACAACTATGCCAAGAATGTACACGCAATGTAAAGAGCTTTTCTTTAGAACATTGAGACTCATATATGCTAAAAATTAATATTTGATTCACATCATTGTTATACATATTTATACACACACACACAAAAGACGATATAAATATTTATAAGATTTCGGTACCAGCAAAAAAAGCTCGCAATCCAATGTTTAAAATACAAGCTGAAGGAACGACAAAGCGAACCCATCATCATATCATCATCGCACAAAAAAAGCTTTATAATTTTACTTTAAAATTTTCTGAATATTTTCTCTTGTCATCCAGATGAAATTCTCAAAAAAACAAAATATAATAAGATGCTTGTCTTAAATTATTCATCTGCATGGCGAATAACAGAATACTGAAATAAAATTGTAATACATAAGAATAAAATAAACTTAAAAAATAAAATAAAAAGTTTCAATCTGATTGAATCCCTACATCCAATCACAAAAAACTGTATACATAAAAAAATCATCTTAAGTAATTCCACATCTCATTCTTCTTCTTATTCTTATGTATATATCATCTCTCGTCGTATATACATATAAACCCGTATTTATATATAAATGTCACACAAGACGTATATAAAATACATAGGATTGAATATGCAAAGTGGGGGGACGGAACATTTTCCCCGTTTAGCATTTTTGGGGAGGCAAATTTATATCTTAAGAGGCAAATCTTATATGATGAATAATATTCTTTGTGTTCAAAGTGCGGATTTGTGTATTCAAAGTATAAAACGAATAAATAAGCTTGAAAAAAAAAGAAAAATTGAAAGAAGGCGTGGTTGATGATTATTATGTTTTGTATATACACTCGTGATCATTGTTGATCGCGTATAGTCTTATCTCGCGAGAGTGAGTTTTATATAATTTTGGTATTTTCTTTATACGTTTGTTTCGATCGAGTTGAACATGTAAGATGATAATGAGAAAAATTTAAATCGCGCGCAGTCAGTAACGTCGGTATTATTACATTGAGTACACACAAACGTAATTGACTGTATCACGCTATAAATGATTATTTTAAGATAAAACAAAATGTGGAAATTGGAAACGGAAAACGCTTTATAAACCGTATACTATATGTAAGGAAAACACTTATTATTTTTTGTGTGAATTATGAACTTATGCGGTTAGCGCGCATAGTCGTCGACATTTGTCTAACCTGCGGTAATTCGTTAAAATTATGATTTTGTTGTTTTTGTTTAATAATAACAATAATTAGCTTATGACATGCAAAGGGTATATGCGTATTTTTTTATACTATATAACCCTATTTGAGCGCAGGAAATTTAAATTTTCCGGTGGAAATTACAATATGCATGTGGAAATAAATTATTATATTATATTTAGAGGGTAATATAATATATGTGTAATTGAATAGGTTTGATTGCAAGTCATTCAATTATTAAAATTCTATTAAATTATGACATGAAGCTTTTTTATACATGTCGATATCGATATTTGGGTAACAGACTCGTCATATTGTAGTGGCTCAGGTGGCTAAGACAAAATAATTGTAAAGCGAAACTTAATTAATTTCTAATGTACATTAGAATTTCCGTAATAAATTAAAATTGGTTCTCTCTTTCTCTCTTTTTATTAGCAAGCATGTTATATGCCGATCGAAGTAAGAAATCATGACAAATGTATGCTGTTTTATGTTGAATATACGATATGCTAAACCAGAGGCCCTATTCTTGAAATCGGTAGACATTTTCTTAATCGGAATACAATGTGCTATGAAATTCGTTATGTTACTAACATTTTCGCCGAATACTTTAATCATTTTTTTAAATTAAGAATAGTACATTGTGTCACTAGGATTAAAAGTGATACTTTGCTTGACGAGCAATTATATTTGCATGCGAGGCGAAGCGCAGCGTAGCCGTGCAAAAGTAAAGATTGCGAGTCAAACAAAGTTACGTTTAATCCGAATAACACATACTATTTTTTCTCTAATGAAGAAAAGCTCATTGTAAACTAACTATACGAGTAAGTACAAATTATGTAATTAAAATTTCAAAATTGAAACTAATTTTGTTGAAATATTTTGTGAAGTTTTGGGTTAATCGGGATAATATCCAGATAGTGCTTTATTATCAAGGTGAGATTGCCAAGACATTGGAAGATTGGTTTCGATCTAATGAAACAGTGTGTCCTTTGTATTAAACAATTCGGTCGTCTCATCAGACTGCAGCGAATATCTGTAATGACTATCTGGCTATTATCCAGAATAACCATACATTTCAAATAGAAATGGCATGTATGCGTTAAATACAATATAATTCGAGGTAACGAAGTAGTTGGCAATTGCATATTTTTGTAGTTTAGTCACTGCAGTCTGAAAAGTTTCACCACTGTTTCATTAGTTCGAAACCAAACTTCTAATGTCTTGGTAACCTCATGTGAAACTAAGGAGATCATAACTTTTGTTTGATTTGGCTATTGACTCGTCTTGCTGCAAAGTTGTAATTACAATATTTTCTTTCTTACAAACAAAATGTTTGTATCAGAAGATGAAAAGTTTGACTCTTTGGGCCCGGTATTCAATGGTTAAGGCCACATTGAATTATAAAAGTGACGTAGATATCGAGAAATATTCCAAATTGCGAGCATTTAAAAAAAACAGAATATTGGTTACACAGCAAAAAAATCCAGGGTTCTCGATAAAGCACAAATCGACTTGTTTTTAAATTTTGATCCCGATAAGATATATTTAATGATGAAAGTAAGCTTTAAAACTTAAAGATTATATATATATATATATAATTATATATATATATATATATATATATATATATATATATATATATATATATATATATATATATATATATATATATATATATATATATATATAATTATATATATATATGAACTTTTTTTTTGGTATTTTTCTTGCAGGTTGTTTTAATACTGGGAGTAGCGAGTGCATGTCGATGCGACGAACTAGTCCATTTAATGATAGATGGTATTGAAGACGTTCGTTGAACTTTGTTTGTAAAAATTTTCAACTCTTAAGCAAACAAATCGCGACTCTTTACGGTTTTAGGAGGAAATTTTTTGGGGATTTGGAGAAAATACTTTGCTCTTTGCCCAGAAAATTTCGAGGTACGACGTCTTTTTATAAAATACCAAAGACATACTCCAGTATGAGGTGGTAGTTGGCATTCACAAAGTTAGTAGCGTTGCAAAATAAGTGGCATTGTATTTTTAATTTAAAAAATGCAACTGAATATACCACTCATTGCTTGAGTCGGACTTCACCTACACTCCTTGTAAATTCTGTTGGTGACCTCACTTGCCCTAAAAGGCATGGTGGTTGGAAATGTAACACTGTAGCTGAGCGATACTTAAAAGATTCCACAACAAATAAAAGAAACACTGCTATAAGAATATTACGACCCGATGAACTTAATACCAGCTCAGTACTAATCATGAAAATACAACCGCTCATGATACTTTAAAAAATGAGGAAACCATTACTGCAGAAATATTAGGCCTCGAAGATCCTAGTACCTGTCCAATAGGCACCAATATTGTTGGCAATATGGTGACAAACGATTATAATGTTGACAAATCCGGTTTGCTTAATTTTTCTCAAAGTTGGTCAAACTGTACATTTAACATTAATATCCAGAAAAAATATTTTTTTTAAATGAGTATGTAAATTTTGAGTTAATGAATAAAAAATGTTTTACCGAAAAAAAAATACTTGTTTCATAAACATTATACATATCATTGGGCATTCACTATAATATTTTTCTCCTAGTAATAGAAGTACTTACTTTTACACCAAGGATTAAAAGTGTAGCTTAGCAAAACAAAAGGCTTTTAAGGCAGACGTTGGGAGAAAAACATGATTTTTTTCCCCCTACTAAGGGAAAAATACCGACTGAGTAAATCGATACGGAATTATTCGCTTAGTAGGTAAATAAATAATAGAAAACTTGCATACAAATTTGAAAAAATGATTGATTAGAGGGCGAACAATTTTAGTAAGATAACGAATTTCATAGCAAATTGTATTCTGATTATAATTCTGATCGGAAATTTCCACCGATTTCAAGAATAGGGCCCCATAGTTCCGTAACCTCCATTTACCCCACAGCACATTTCATAATTGTTATTAAAAATTTCAAATCGCTTAGAATAAAATGAAACAATACAAATAGTTTACTCCAGTGGTTGGGAGGTATGCCAAGAATGCACCGCACCTGTCGTGTGGCCTTCTCAAGAATTCACATTTTTATTGCTGTATTAGTTTAACACTGTTGAATGAAAATATAATTATGAAACACGACTGTTCCTATACGAAAATAAGTACTAGCACCAATAACGTCCGTGTGTACTAAAATTGTATCAAATTGAATGTAATGGCTGTGTCCGAATAGTCAGCTAAATCGTTTAGTAGAGTAAATTGTAAATTTACTACATATTCACCTCAAGTAGTTTCCGAATTTTCGGGTAAATAATTTTGTCAAAAGTGGCTCGATGGGTAAAATACATCGGCTTAAAGGGTTATTTTCATTGGTATATCATTGGTAAATGTCAAATAAGAGGGGATTAAGAATTATAAAAATGTGTGGAGAAATTGCTAAATTGGCAAACATTATTTGGAAATACTAGTAGAAATTCTGAACTACAATTGCGAATCACGAGAGGTAATCTTCTTGTACTTTTTTTTATTAAATTTGAATTTTAGATTTTAGTTTAATTTTTATACCAGGATTAAATTCTGTTTAAGTGAGCAAACCACCATTAATAGTTAAGATTTTGAATGGAGATTTTTATCAAACGAAATGTAACATTCGAGTGACACGAAATTCTTTTAAGAAGATAGTGGATTACAACCCTAAAAAGACGCATGGTTGGACATTGAAGTGTAAACAATAATAGTCCTGTTTTGGTTGGTGTAGAATTATAGCTATCGAATGGTTTCAAAGGTCATGCTTATTCCAAGATCGACCATAAGTGATTTTATCCACAAATATTTAAAAATGTTAGAGGAGCTTTCGTCGGTCGATAGTACAACGGCCATCTCCCAGTTTCAGCATTCGATGATATTGGTAGAAAATTTGGCAACAAAGCAAGTATTAAACAACTGCAAATGTATGGTTTACGCAATAGTATTAATTATATAATTCTGTTTTATTACTACAAATATTAATTATCTATTCAAGGCATGTTCCTATATTTTCAACAACGCAGTTGGTGCAGTTGACGGGTGCCATATAAAAGTAAAATGTCCTCCTAATCAAAAGGACCAATACATAAATCGCAAGATGAATTATTCTATACAATTACAGGTGGCATGCGATCCTAACTTCAAAATTAGAAATATGTGTGTTGGATTTGCAGGGTCTGTGCATGACCAATGACTGCTGATCAACATCAACGTTTACCGAAAAGCAACGTTTCCACCGGACAGCTACTTTTATTGGGTGATGCAAGCTATAATTAAATCAATGATGCATCCAATAACAATTGTGACACCGTATAAAGGTGCAAATTTGAATGAAACGGAAACACGGTTCAACCGTTATACCTGATTCCGAGGTTAGGTCTAATACGACTGGTGAGGAAATACTGCACACACTGCTCGAACTTGTGGATGGCCGTCCATGCTTCATGTTTAAAAAATTGTGAAGCTCATCAAAAATTTCCCACGGAGTGGGTAGCACTTCCTCGCTTTCAGTGCATACTCCTGACGGTGGTTGTATCATTTTCTGTAATAAGACAAATATAGAATGTTTAACCAAATTTAAGTTAATTTTAGAAAATATATTGTAATTTATTATGTTACCTTATATTTTTTCAAAATATTTTCCCACTTTTATGTCACGTTTTTCTCTGATTTAAAGAACCATGCTTCTTTTATAACTTTCCTAAAAAACAGTAATATAAAATAAAAAATGTTCAGATCATATTTTGAAATCTGTAAAATAGATTACTTACTCCAAACACTAACGTGGAATAGTGTGCCTGGATTGAAATTCGTGGTCCAGCATAATCTATGGTCAAACGCACAACAACGAAAACTCAATTACTCAACTATTTAGTACAGTATTTGTATTTACCCTATACACTGTTAAAAATAGTAAAAATTACCATTTATAAGACTATTCGGACAAAGCCAATGTAATAAAATATAAAAATTAAAAAAAATATAGCGATTCAGTGAAATTTAGTAAAATAAACTAAACTAAATTTTTGTCTATTGTTTCATCGCACAATTTAAAATCATATTCTGATTGATCAAATAATATGTATCCACTGTCGAGTAGAGAAGATTAAATAATGGATACTTTATAGTTTTTAATGTAGTTCATAATCCCGATTTTCAAAAGCCCAATTTCCAAAAGCCCGATTTTTTATTTTTTTAGAAATCGGGCTTTTAAAAATCTTTTTGTAATGAGTACAATGTAGTAATGGGGTTGTGTACGACTCGTCAAATTCAAAAATCCTAAAACGAAATTCTAAAACAAAAATTCCCAAAAACAAAATTCCAGAAATCACAATTCCCATAAAAACATTTCCAAAAAATAAAATTCCATAAAAACAAAATTTCTATACACGAAATCCCCTTTATCAAAATCCTAGTTTCAAAATCCCGGTTTTCAAAATCCCGTTTTCTCAATCTCGCTTTTCGAAATCCTGGTTTTCAAAATACTGGTTTCGTTTTCTTCTAGTTCAAAAGTCTTGATTTTGAAAAAAATATTTTTTATTAATTCGGGCCGGCCGGACTAATAATATTTTAACATAAAAATAAGATATCGGTCCTAAAAATTTACTAGAAAAAACCAAGACTGCGAAGTCAGAGGGGAGAGTCGGTGCTATTTTATCAGAGTCGGAATCGGAAAAACTGAGCTCCCATTTTTTTTGTCAAATAACAACTCTCTCTCTCTCTCTCCCTCTCTCTCTCTCACTCTCTCTCTCCTCTCTCTCTCTCCCCCTCTCTCTCTCTCTCTCTCTCTCTCTGGTACTACACATCCCATCAAGGGATTTGGGCGCCTCAAATTAGGTTTCATAATCATACTTTTATTTCGGATAATGAGTGATTAATTCATTGATCCTAAACCAGCCGTGAAATTTTTCCTTGTCACCCCCGGGAATCGAACCCGGTATCTCCGGTCGCTGGATATTGACAACCGCTCTAGAATTAGTCGAATTCTTCTTAGTTTTGGATGGTTTTGCAAGATTAATAAAAAAAAACATATTTTGTTAATGCAACAGAAAAACTATTTGACATATCGAATTTCAACAAAACCTATTAAGAAATGGCAAAATTCCATCCCTATTAGCCATTTTCTAGAACTTTATTGCAAGCTCATTTTTGAATTTTGTCAAAAAATCATTTAAGAGTCCCATTTTTCCACATGTCAAATTTTAAAAATTCAAACCCGGATTTCCTAAAAATCGTGATTTTTGTTATACAAAACCAGGATTTTGAAAACGGGAAATCTTTAATTAAGGCTTATTCAAAGGTATCTTGTAATTTGCTAAAACTTATTTATTAATGACCGGTACCATACACAAGTTTGTTAGTGGGAATTATTGGTATGTTTGTACGGGTACGGTTCGGTATTCCAACAAAATCAAACCCTGTTTTCTGGAATCACAACAAGGGTTAATCAATCTGGTAAATAATCCCTTACCCTTCACCTACAAACAGTTGTTAGTTTGTAGGTGAAGGGGAAGGAGACGATGAATGAATCAAAGTATGGAATGACGGAATGGGGATCATTGTTGAGTAATAGTTTCAAAGAACAATTAAATTAAATTTAATTAATTAAATAATTATTTCAACTAATTAAATTTAATAATAATAATATAATAATAAATATTAAATTAACTGAAATAAATCAATTAGAATTTTTGCTTCATAAAAATAAAGATAAAAAAAAAATTTTATATTTAATATTTTTTCAAAAGTTTAAGATTTTTAAGGTTTCAGCAAAATCGGGATTTTGAAAGTCGGGATTTTGAAATTCGGGATTTCTTTTTGTCGGGATTTTAATAATTCGGCCTTTTGTAATTCTGGATTTTGAACCGACGCCTCACTTAACTATTCTTGCCTTAACAATAGGACTAGGAAAAATGATGTGTTTATTTGTAATGAATCTTTAAAAAATAGAAAAAATGTACTGAACTTTATACCTCATGTTAAAATCTAGTACAATGTATATCGTTCTTGCTCGAGGAATTTAATAAGTTGTTAGACCCCGACCTCATGATCTCTGGTAATGTGGTTAATAATTAAATTCCTCATTCGACCTGTCTCTAACCATCCTCCAACCCGAGGCCCAAAGTGTTCACGATTTTTTTCGAAGAAAATCAAATTTGTCTTGGAACGGCCACAAATGACCATTAACACTCTAGTAAAATGGCTTACCATTTTACCATTAACCCACACGAATAATTAAATTTCGATATTTAAATTATTTAATTAGAAATCTAATTAGTGTTATATGGTTTCAGTAGTGACCAAAGTACTCGGTTTTTAAGGTTTGCGCCCTTGATTTATGTACTAATAGATTAGTAGATTAACTTTTCCTAATATTAACAACGTATCTGAATCCGACACGATACGAATTGTATATTACATTTACCATACATTTACATAAACTAATTAAAGCCATTAGCAAACCGTTTAACGTAACATCTTTGGAAAGTTATGTTGCTCACGATAAAGTTTCGTCGTTGCACCTTTCAATAATTTTGTTGGAGCTGGAAACTTCGTTTAAGACTTACTTAAAAATCCTTATCCATTAATAAACACACTAATACATTAATAAATCAATTAAAATTCAATTGGACTGTGTGTATTCCAATATGATTCTTATACGTATACGTGTTAAATAAAGTGTCGAAAACTTCATACGCATACCGCAGCACCCACTCCTTGTCGCAAGATGGTTGGATTGGTGCACTCACATCCATAAAGCTTTTTTCTCTTCTTTTTTAAAATTCCCGAATTTCTCCTCTCCGCATCGCAGCACAGGCATACTCCTAGAATCACGCAGAACCGACATGTTAGTATTAATGCAAAAAAAACTGTCTCGTAACATCTACGAGAAAGGCTACCAGTTCGAACAAGCATTCGAGTTGCAACATGGAATGCGCATTGTTTTTCAAAGCCCACAAATCGTACACTCGATATTAAAAATACGAAATTTTTACAAGGACCACTCAAACTATTGTGCCTCAAATATCCTAACCTAGTAAACTCATTTTCTTAATTAGTTCGTATAGATCAGATGGATTGTTAGTGATTTAACAAATGAATGTCAAAATTCTACAAAAGTCTTTATTCTGGATCTGTGATATAATCACATCTATTTCCCATTCCATAACCTGGTAACCGTAAAAATATCTGTCGAAACGCCACCGAAATTCAGACAGCAACCTTAACGAAGCTGAATTTAATGGTTTATGCGATCTTTTTCAACATTTCCTGGCAACATTCAATTAAATGTCGTCGTTTCTAATTTCACGTAGAACGACATGAATCCAGGTTTAAAGAACTTTTCAGGCTCGTTCGAGACTACAAGACTTTCAAAGCTTGTCACAGCTAGAGAAGAAACTAGAATCCAAAAACAGTATATAAAAGAACGGTATATCCAGTTCAAGACCGAGTCCCATACCCCACCATGCCGTGATGCAGAATACATCGAGGTTATTATCCCGATTCGAATGATTATTTTTAACTTATTTGATAGATTAATAAAGCTTGTCGGTCATGATTACATTGAAATACATATTAGTAATAATTTTTGAACCCACTCCACCGCGGGTGGTGTTAAGCCGGTTGACAAGAACAGACAAATATGTTTTTTTTTAAGAAAGTATTCTCAGGGAGGAATGAAAAAGATGCTCAGTAGCCAATACCTTCAGTTTTCCACAAAGGTGCTAAATATCGAATGTAAATGATTACTGGAAGTATTAGCGCCACACTATATTATAACCAAAACATTTGAAGGAGTAGTCGAATAAAAAACTACCTAAATTACTAAATTATAGGTAAATGTTTTAAAAGCTCTAGTAAGAAGGAAGTTGGATTATTACAATGATTATTCTTAAGTGCATTCTATAAGTGTTCTAAAAATGTTAGTTTCGTCACTGGAAAAATTAGCAATACAGAAAATTTGAAACGGGAATCATAGGCCCGTAGTTGCAGAGACAGTAATAACTCGTATAGAAAAGTTTCAAAACGAACTATCATCTGCTAACACTATGGAACAGATTAATTAATTTATTTTTAACACCACTAGAGTGGGTATGATGGCTCTTTAGCGTCGGGCCAAATTTAATGGTCAAAGTTGCAGTCCAGGTCAAAGGGTCGAAGTACTCTAATTTTGCATGTAAAATTTTGCATGTAAGATATATTATGTTTGGGCTTTCCACCCTTTGGCCCTTTAACTCTTTTGGCTCTTTGGCCCTTTGGTCCTTGAGCCTTTGGTTTATCGGCCTTTTGCCTCGTTTAAGTTTGATCTTGACCTTGATCATTAAATGTTGTTCCCACGCCAAAGGGCTATCAAACCAACTACTAGGAAAAGGCGTTTCTAGAGTTTTAAGAAGATGATTTCGTGTATCGACACCACTTACGTTCGTCCATTCCACACCCCTTAAGGTCAATCATAGACATGCAAGCACCACCCAAGATCCATAATTCAATGATGTGCATGGTGAACGACATAACCATGTCAACTGCCGTTTTCCTCTTTGGTTTTGATATTCGGTCATAATCAACAAACACTCACCCACCCCAACAGTGATCTACACTTCTATTTCAAAAGCTGCACTTGGAGCTTCAGGATTTCTTGGTTCCAGGAGTCTTCTCATACACCAGTTTCTTGACTCCAACCAACACCGATAGATTAGTTGTCGTAAGGGACGGATATCCTTCGGTATCTCAACAACTAGCCATACGATCGACATCTTAACAAGTAAACTGAAAAAAAAATTACTCGCAATCGCCGTGTTTCTACTTTTGTACAAAAATTACATTTTTAGATTCGGAGTATTGGTCAATTTAACGAGTGATCAGACAAACAGTTCGAGCTTATGCATCTCTTGATAAGTTGATTTTGAATACGAGCTACCGCCTCACACCAACAAGCACACTAATCACTACCATATTTTCGGTAGTCGTTTTAAAGAAACGGATAAAGAAAGGATATAGAGTAGAATGGATATCTTTCCGTACCTCAATCAATCTATCGCGCAATTAAACACCGAATAAGGCCGAAGGAACGGCCTTTGCCCTTTAAGGAAACAGTTCTTCCTTGGCAGTTCACTGCCCACTTTTGATTGTATTTTTGATTCTGGAGTGTACTTTTTGTAGTTGTTATTTTTAAATTTTACATTTATCAGGAAACACGGGTACACCACCTTTTCAACCAGTCAATAACCAAACTGAGAAAAAAACCAATAAAAATCAAAAAAAAAATCATTTATTTTTTTTAGGCGAAAAGTCTCGTTTTTAAAATCGAAAAGATAATATTTTTATTTTTAAAATAAATTTTTTCGCCAAATTTGTTTATAAAAATAAAAAAATTGCTTTTATGATTAAAACAAATTTCACACTATTTTATTAAATCAAAGTAATCCGTCATACACTTTACAAACACAATGACATTCGCAATGTATGCTCAAGTCAGCAAAAACAAAGAGGTCATCTACTCATCTCATAACATACTATATCTACCACAAAAAGTGGAAAATTAATTCTCCCTCACCATTTTTTAGCTCCCAGGGGTCATTGTGATAAAATACACACAACCCTTAAAAAAATATAATGAGAACCTCCTCAAATTCTTTCTTTGAAGTTTTGTTTCGTATTGATAATTGTTTGGGTATTGATTGGTTATTGATTGGTTTAAAAGTTGAGTGGATTTATAAAGCTACTCGTAAACCTTTTTAATATAAAGGAGGGTATATCATCCGGTCCACATCCATCTCCAAATTCCTTTAAGGCTGATAGAACATTCTTTTCATGTATGACAGGAGGAATAATAGAAGTAGTTTTGTTGCCTTTTTGATCAGTGTATCCCATATTATCACAAGGGCTATAGACTGATTGGAAAATGCTGCAAACATGTCTGCTATCATTTTTGCGTCCGAGGAGCTGCTATTATTGTAAGTCATATTGGAAGGATATCCCTCGACTTCCGGTTTGGATCGAAAGTATTTCCAAAATTCTTTAGGATTTAATTTAATTTTTGTTTCAATACTTATTAGGTAAGACCTGTACTTAAAATTGAAATAGACGACAAATTCATCACTGCGCTGTAAAAACGCAAGCTTGTCGGTTTCCAATCTAGATTTCATCATTGTAGTATAGGCCTTACATTTCAGGCAGGTAATCGAACCAAGGAGGATGAGTTTTCGGCGCTTTATTGTAAAATGGCACAAGAAGTTCAAAGCCTTGGTGAATGAAGTTATAAAATTTATCAACATTCTCGTTCAACCCAATTTGCTGCTTCTAAATTATTTTGCAAACCAGCGTAATTTGCGTTCTTGAAGTTGTATTTCATTCTTGGAAGATGCTCAGTTTTTTTAAGGTTACAGCAGGTTATGTCAAAAAAAATGTCCAAAGGTTTGTGGTTGATATCGTTTAGAACAAATGGATTAACCTGAAACCTATCGATGTTATTGGCAATCATATTAATTTGGTTGAGGTTAAAACCAAGCACGGCATCGACGAATAGGGACTCTGCATCACTTTTGCTATTACATGGAAGAATGCAGTTAAACTCCATGTCAAGTTTCCAGTTGATATTTGGAAGGTTAAAGTCGCCCAGTATAAGAACTAGATCTGATGAGTTTTGATTGAAGATGTTTTCAGGACTTCATCAATCCATCGATCAATCGCATCGTATCTTTGGTGAACTGTCTTTGATTTGCGTAGGCGTATTGCCTTCCAAAAATAAGTATTTAATGACAGCTCGGAACTCGATTTTTCCATTTTCATTACAAAAACAATCACATCAAAACATCACTCAAATGATTATTAAACAGTAACTGCGCGTTCGCAAACACGGCTGATTTTTCGATGAGTATACCTTTCAACGCAAACACACTCGCCCACTTTTACTGAGATCGGAAACTTTTCAGACAACTCTCGTAATTATAATTGGGCGATAAATTTCTCGTGACAGGAATGCCGAGATCTAAATTATCAAAGATTGTCCGATACCATGTCGATATGGAGGCGAAGGATCGATTTATACCTGTTTAAACCTAATGAAATTTGCTGCTTGTCTGCTGTGGTAACATGTTGCACTTTTAGACTTTTTTGAAAATAGCTTCCCCATGGCCTACCAGTCAAAAATTGAGCGCCTTATATTACTGTTACGTGTGTATTTACCGAGTTGATGACCATGACCGTTACCTGTTACGATAATGTGAGTTTGTTCTGTTGTTTTATATTCTTACATGTGAACCAATTTTAATATAGGCTGGTGGTCTACGTCTAGATCAATTAGTTTGGATGCTCTGGATTGAGTGTGAAGGTTCAAATCTGGTTAGCAACCGGTCTGTGGTCTCCCATTTGCTGAAAACCAAATTATTTATATTTGTATTTATGAATGGTTGAAGCGGTATGAAAACTTCTCCACTAAGGGTGGGCACAATTTGACAGAAAGTGTAATGTAAATCTTTTCATATTAAGTGTAGCAACGTAAATTCTGAGAAAGTGTAAACATTTTAAAAGTGCAAATAGTATTAGGTAGTCTCACAAACTCAATTTATCATTCTATATCTTCTAATGAGTGTCATAAACCAATTGTCACTTGCCAGCTTTAAAATATTTGTCGTTAAATATGGAAACAACAAGTCGTTTTGGCCAAATTTCGAGTGTGAAATTAGTATGCCAGGCGTGGAAAACTTTGATTTCAATATTAATACAAAAAATTCTTAAAACTTTAAGTGTCTGCTCCGAAATTCAGCGTGCTCCACCAAACAAGTTTGGTTTAAATTTGGCTGCAAAGTAAAATCATGTAGCCTATACGAGTAATGCAGGTAAAAACTGGTAAAGTGGTAGGCAACTATTTCGAGTTTCCTTCAAACGGCAATAGTTTCTCACACGTAGCAGCATACATCACAAATCATGGATTCATTATTTCCTTTCATAACACCAATGACCACGTATTATTATTAATAAATATTTATAATAATTTTATCTAGATATAATCGCATTTAATTTATTTTGTTTAAATTAATTATCGAATTCAATATTTTTGTGTTTTCTAATTACAATTAAAATTCATAGAGTTCCATGTTTGAACGAGAACATGCGTTTTGCCTCCAATACCCACAATCATTCAATTTATTTAAATTAAATCGATTGAAAAACTAAAATTTTATTTTTATTTAATTAAAATAATTATAGATAAAATAATGTCAATTTAATAGAAATATAAATTATTGTGTGAATTAACGAGCCAGCGAATTAAAGAACGAGAGTGGGAGATGTAATTAGCCGCATACTGTAATATTTATGTACTACATGACAGACACAAACGATGGGGGCTAGTTTAAACATGTTCTTGCCATAATTGGTTCGAGGCACAATAATGTGAGAAAGTATTTATCCAATGTACGTGGCCAATTAAAAATGCATATTTATTGATATGCGATATACGTATCGCGAATATTTATTGTGCAACAATTAGATATACGCGGAATAAAAATTGCGTGTATTTTGCGTAATGATCACACAGTTTTCCGCAGCCTCTGAGATTTAGTATAAGGATCCATCATTTCTTATGTACTTTAGTCACGATCAAGGCCGATCGCACATTCCCATTAAAATACCGCAAGATCAATAAAATTTCGTATGAATACAAACACACATACATACAATACAATAAAATCCGACTTTGTGTCCCCGCGATCGCACACATAAAATACACGATCACCTTAATTTTATAAAATTGTATTCTATTAATTTAAATTTCATTCATCATCGCACAGCAAACATATTAAAACGAAACAAAACGAAAAAAAAAAATGATAAATAAATAAAAATGCATAATAAAAATAATCATAACAATGATCGCGATCTTCTGATCTTTTTTTTACGCGTAAACAAAAAAAAAAAAAAAATTCTTGATTGAATAAAATGTGATGTGATCAATGTTACTGCGCTGGACCTCGGACTCAAGAGTTGTTGTAATTTATTTTTGCATAGTTTTTGATCTCGTCAATTGATGCTTGACGATCGTACGTATATACACATAATATAGAATTTTTGTCCACTTCTCGTGATCACTTTGGTGGACGAACAAATGAAATACAAAAATGATAATAATAATTGTTTATGGTTTGTTGCCATTGTTGTTGTGCGGTTGTGGTCGGTTTAGCAACTGTAGTAGATTCATTTGATTCTGCGCGGTATACGATCAAAAGGAAAATAATAAGAAATCAAAAATATATTTATATTGGCGGTATTTTAGGACTTTGTAGTTTTCCGTTTATTTTTTTGAAGTTCTGTGCGAGTTGACAAAAAAATCTCTTCAAAGTCAAATCATTTAAAAATATTATAAAATTTTAAAATCCATAAGAAATGAGATGAAATTCTTTCTTTTTTTTAGTATTTGATCCTCTTTAGCGATCGCGCTTTTTTCATAAGTATTTTAAATATTTGGACTGAATGCGTTGGCAATATGGTTGAATAAACGGCTTAAGAGGCGATCCAAAAGGCATTAAAATTCCTTTCTATATGTTGATTATCGAAGATTTGGATTTTCTTGGTTGGGTTGTTTATCTAAGCAATTCCTTGAACAGAAGACAACAGCCCTCACATATTTAGACAACAATTTCTTACAAAAAAAAATTTAATAACTTTGACTAACAACTATAATTTTAGTTAGAGCCATCTATTATCCAACGTTTACATTATATATTTATAGAAATAAAAATCCGTCTTACTTTGGTACATTTCAATCATTCAATAATGGAATGAAGCTTTGTGCCTAATGTAAGACAAAAATAGTTCTAACAGCAAGGGTAAAGGAGAATAGAATATAAAGAAGAAAAACTATTTTCTATATTTAGTCTGGAGGTGAACATTTGAACTACACGAAGAATATAATTATTCCCAAAGCTTTGTTTTTGATGGAAAGAAAATTTTCATTCCGGAATGATTTTATATGGAATTATTGTAGTAAAATTACAAAAGTAAGACGGCTAAAGTTGTGCAATCCGCATTAAGTAGATAAAGCTAATTTAATTTCTAAGAAATTGTTGGTGTGTTGCTTCTATTGAATTATCATCCGGCTTCAATTAAAAATGCTATATTGTTGTTGACCTGTGAACCAGCTGATTGATTTGAATAATTTGTCTAAATGTCGAATTTAAGGGTCAACATATATTTTGGATATATTCTAGGTTACAGTTCCAGTGCATATTTTGACTAGACAATTTTTCCCATGGAATCTCATTTTTAATTAATATAATATCATTTAACTTTAAGTAATTGACTTAATTTTCAATTTATTTTGTGTGTGTGTAGTTTAGTCAGATAATCATTTTGAAATCGATTCCAAAAGTGGTTTGATTTTCTTGGCAATATCTCAGCGATTCGATGGTGAAATATCGTGAACCGAATATCGTGAGAATTGGACATGCATTACTACCTCTAATAATTATGTTTCAATATCGGACAGCAATGTGTTGAATTCCTCCACAGTCAAGATATGATTTTCCATTCCTCTGTATAGATAATGTTTAACTGCTTTCACTGCCGCTTCCCATAGCCTTTCCATGCTAGCAGTGGAGTAAAATGCTAATTTATATTTCTCCTTAAAAGAGATAAGAGATTGCATTACATTTTTTTTTCTTGGAATTAGTATCGAACCACAACTTATCATAATAATGGCTACAAATGTAGTGCCCGAAAAAAAGTTGTCGGTACTCAGATTGGTTAAGCAATCAATGCACACTGCTTTAATGCTCATACATACAAAAATACAAATGAATGCTTTTACTGGAATTTGCCTCTTTGCCTCAATTGTATTCAACCCTTGGCTTTGGCAAATCGCTCATTAGTTTGTTACGACTCTCGGAGGGGTCATATCTTTACTTCCTTTATAATTTTGTTTTACAATTTTGAATTTTGTTTTTTTTGGTACTGGTTTTTTGGTGATACGTTTTTCGTTTTGGTGGTCTAATAAATCAATATAGAAATATAGGGACTAAATTGTTTTGTTAAAGTGGAAAGGTTAATTGGCTCGAACTTGTAAGTGTATTTCTTGAAGACCGCCATTTTCACCCTTTTATCGCCTCGATTTTTTTCCTTTTTTTTACTTTTGCTTGTCAATAACGTTTTGGGGGATTTAAGTAGTTGGCAATAATTTTGGTTCGAGAATAAAACCGAGAATTAGATGGTGTTATCATATAAACAAAAATACCGGGTGTCCCAAAAAAAATGTACTAACATTTTGACTGTCTCTAACATGCTGCTTTTAAGTTTTTGCACGTGTAATTAATGTTATACAGCATGGCAAGAAAACAGCTTAGCTTGGAAGAGAGTAAGTTTGTCTCCTGAAATGTAGTTGGAAGATCGGAAACGCCACGGAAGTTCAAAGATGTTTTAGAAGGGAATTCGATGTACCAGCTCACCTCGATGCAGCTTTTCGAGACACATGGATTGGATAAAGGGGCAGCATTGGACTTCTTTTTGTGAGGATACCGCAAGGATAGAGTTTATGGCACCAAACCAAGAAAATTCAAATTGGAAATTGAAAGGCAATGTCGCGTTGTTTGGACAATAATGGTCATCAATTTGAACATTTGTGAAAATGATTCTTCAACTACATTTGTCTTCTGTACTTTGAACTTCTGTTTAAGTTCATAAATAAAGGTTTTCTTGTCATTCGAAATGTTAGTATATTTTTTTGGAACACCCGGTATAAATTATATTTTTTTGTATGAGAAGTTTTGGTGACGCAATATAGGTAAAATTTAGACGAAGGTTCGGTGTTTCGAAGCAAATTTTTCATCGGTGGCCGCTAGTTATATTACGGGTGACGTATATTGCGTGTGAACATTTTGGATGCTGCATTTTTACTAACGGACACCGTTTTTTTGTCGCCATTCAGTTTTTGTTAACGGTGGGAAAACATCGCAACGGGTGGTCCAACGAGGCATTTTTATTAATAATTTTTACGGTTTACGGGCAGTCGACTCGTGGCCAGTTAATTTTATAGCGACGAGTGGGTGTAATATTCACCGTTGCTTAACGTGGCCCAAAATTTTTTGGTTAACAGTGGAAACACACCCAACACGTTTCGGTCAAAGGCGGGAAGACGCCCAACGAAAATTTACGTTTACGGTTTTTTCGGTTTAGCGGTGAGGAGACGCCGCAACCCATTTCGGCGAGACCTTTTCAAAAGGTAGAATTTTTATTTTTACTTTTTCCATTCAAATATTTTTTTTTTAGTTTTCCAAATTTTTCTATTAAAGTAAATTTAAATGTTTTATTTTCAATTTTCCAATTTTTAAATTTTCCTTTATTTTCCAAATTTTTCAATTGTTTATTAATTATATTTGTAATCACCCTAATGGTTGCTTGGCACGAGCAGGGGAAGGCTCATTGGTTTAGCTTCACACTTTATTCGAGTTCAGCGACCATTTTCTTTTTTTTTATCCGATTAATTTTTTTTGGCTTCCAAAATTTATTCATGGTTCCGCGACAATTTTTAGCTTGATTTATTTTTCTTTCGCTCCTGATTTTTTTCATATTTAACCCTTTTAGTTTCATTTATTCTATTTTTTTTTGTTTTAATCCCTCCTTCCGCCTGATTTTTTTTGTTTTGTTGAAATTTTTTTTATTTAAATAAAAACAACACTGTGTGTGATTCCTGGCTTTCGGTTTTATTTAATTTTCTCATTCATCGGCCTCGAGTTGTTTTTCCGTGAATATTCTTGTTTCGTACTTTTCCTTGTTTTTTTTGGCATAAGATGAATTACTAAACTTTTTCGGGTTGGTTCGATGGGAGAGGAAATCTCATCTCGTGTCTGTTCCATATTTGCAGGCTGGCCTTGTACTCTTCAGCATATGTGTTGTCCATTCGAGAACGACCGTAAAATCTACACGGTCTTCCCACTTTACTCCCGCAGTTTCAAGCTGTCTAAGTGTGAATTGTGGAAGATGCTCTAGAGGTCTCTCCGGGTGAAGAGATTCTTTGTCTGTTGGTGAAACGTCCTTGCCTTCTTATGCTGCTTTGTTGTGGCTGGGCACCAGCATCTAGGGGTCGATGGGAAATTCTAGGGAATTTCTTCAGCGAACATTGTACTTGTCATTCAGGAAGATCCAGTCTTTCCTGGGTCGACACACCTGGTTGTTATTATATTTATTTTATTGTTCCTCAAATTCTGGGGTAATTCAATTTAGTTTCAGCATTTAATTTTGTTTTTATTTTTTTTGTTCTATTATTTTGTCAAGAGCTTCCCCACGACCCAACACCCTGAGACCTAGTTGGCAATATCACTTTATTCAAACCGTGATTGTTCTTCTGATGGCGTCTTTTGCTCGGATGACCCAATACTGATGTGAATAGATCGTTACCATGATACTTAATCCCACATGAAATAACGATTCACGGAAATCCAATAATATTGACCTTGTCAGTGATGAGTTATTTGGAAGCAATATCGGATGTCTAGTAGAATAGGATAGATTAGGTTTATACATTCTGCCGATAACCCTTATGGCACCAGCTTCATCGAGGAGTGAGCGACAAAACCTTGCTTTTCCTTTCAGTAAAGTGTTGAACGCGCGTGAATCCAACTAAATGCGCCACTGTCTCTGCCGTGTCTTTCGGATGTGAGAAATCTCGTTTCGATCTCGTTTCCGACATAGGTTGCAAAATTTAATCTTCAAGACCAGCACTCGTTTCGTTTAAAAAAAAGTTAGAACAGTAGTTTAAAATAGCATCAAGCTTCTTGCACTGATTGGAGGGAATTGTAAACACTTGAGATTTTGCTTCCTCTTCTTCGTTCGTACCAACAGAATCTGCTTGAATTGGCCGATGCAGCATCTCATAACTCATAATTTTTGAGATGTTTTACACTCAACTCACGGTACGCTCAATCTGCTGGATTATCCTTAGATTTAACATGCCCCCATTTCTCACTACTGTTTGTTTTGTCCGATTCTAATGTTGCTGATGTCCTATTGGTTACGAATATTGGCCAGCGCCACAGCATAGTTTGGTCGTTGAATATACCGATTAGCTCCAACCTTGGTACATTTGCTTAGTAGGAGCAACTTTAGTCTTATACCCTGATCCATACGCTATTGTACGCGTATCACAAAATCATGCAATTGAACATTGTTGTTTCAATCCATACGTTCCTAATTGCCGTCGATAGGTGATCGTTCGAAACGAACAGTTCTCTCCACAGGCTAAGAAATAAAATTATTACATGTACTAGCCGTCCGATGGGATCAAATATTCTGCTGGCCTTTGAAAGCATCGTCCTCTTTCTTATGCACCTTCAGGGTCTCTAGGTTGCTTTGAAACGAAAACTTATTCGTCGATGTGTTCTACAGTAGCCCCTACAATTTTGATGCCTCTGGATATTCGTTCAGTTGTTTTATCGGTGCTTGCCTGTTTCGGAAATGCTTGATAGATAAGATGATATTTATCGAAGATTAAACAGAATATGAACAGTATTTCTTTGGTATCGGCCCCCAAATGCTGATAATTTGGTGTGTTTATTTTGTATGGCCAATTTCTTAAGACACCTCGTTCCATAAGTTAACTTTTTTAACTGGTAATGTGATTCTCCGCTTTTCATTATTCCTCCATACAATTTTTTGAAACTTCGTATTGAACCTGGCCGTAAATTATAAATAAATAAAGAAAACTATTTTGAACATGAAGAATTTCACTACTCTTCCGACCAATAGATGATTTAGCAAGATTCCAGATATTGATTTGAACGAATAGTCAAATACCACCGAAGACATGTAATACTGGTACTCCGCACTGGTATCTCCTTGAATTTCCTTTAG